>OX392464.1:32069835-33357396 GCA_947623515.1 Neoascia interrupta | reverse complement strand
TAAGGCAATAAAGTCCGAATAAGATGCGAGCTTTATTTCTCATACTGATCTCATACTGAAGATTGCTGCTTAACAAAGTAAGTAACATCTTGAATATGAGTTGCTGAGTAAAGTCTTTGCAAATTGACAATTATGTATAACAAACTTGGAGCACAATATTGTCAATGCTATAAGACGGCTCGCTTTGAACTACGTGCCAAACACAATATTTACGGACCTATATCCCCAAATTACCCAAAACCCAAACAAAAAAATTGCACATTGCTCGATAGGACTCACTATAACGATATTCCAAAACTACCGGCCGTAAGCGATAAGAATCACATTTTCGGTGAAAATTTATTATTTTAAAAACCAATTAATTTTGACCCTAATAGGAACTACTTGCTTGCTAGTGTGTTCAGCGGCCGGTAGTATTTGGTATTCCCAAGATCCCTGAGGAGAGACACAAAAAGACATTACCAGATCAACAGCTATGGGCAACCTCTTCGTCTTCCACTCATCGTGCTCACTGTGGAGTCACATTAATATGATAATTTTGGATTTATGCGCTCGAGAAATGCTTTATTGTGTGTCCCTATGACTAATTTATAGAATACTTCGATGATCTTACGTAATTTATGGGCTATTTTCATCTTCAGGGGGTAATCGGTCGCAACGGATATCACCGCTTAATGTGTGTGTAGATATACCACCTATAAAAATGTGACCTCGTAAATTTGTTTTTAATATTTTCCCTCGGTTGTCCATTGTGTGGAATAAATTAGTGGGGCGGGACTTTTGTTTAGGAGGAAAAGGGTATTCACTCTTAGGTTTAACTAGTATAAGGAATGATGTATCGGCATTACCCAAAAAAATATATATATATGTATACTTTATGGAGATAATTCTGTGTTTAGCGGAACTTTGTATTGAAACCTAGAATACAATGAATCACTGCATTTCTTTTAGTAATCTAAAAGTGACTTGCGGCAGTTTTTATTATCAACTAAAGTTAAAAATAAAGAAAAAGTATTTTCACACACTTCAATGCCTTAGCTACCGTTTGGCGTACCCCGTGTTCAAAGAATAATTAAAAACAATTTCAGAACCCGTTCAAACACATTAACGCATAATTTTGATCGCAATCTAAACAAGCCCCAAGAGAGTAACGACTTTGCTTTTAGGGAATTACTGTGCACGCTTCGTTCGTAAAGGGAAGCGAACCCGCCATCGTATAAGTGAGTATTCCATACACAAAGTATTATGTAAATCCTATCGTCCGAAGCATCTTTTGGGCATGAAAGGTATAAGGTATGGCGTCGAACATTTATCGACATTTTACAGGAGAACGCATCACGCATCACCATGACAAGGGTCGGAACATGTACGGAAGGAGAAAGAATTCATGAACGTGTACCAGTACCCTCATGATAGCTTGGGGCAAACTAAATTATAAATCTTTTGGATGCTACATGACCTGTTGGAAGTGAGCAAGTTGTTTCAAAGAATCGACATGAGAAGTTCCATTCTCCAAGCTTTACATTAAAGAGTCCACAGTAAGTTACATTTAAAAAAAAAATTCATCTAGTAGTAAAAGAAAACTCTTACCATATCGTTTATTTCAACTTTAATAATATATTCTTAGAACGAATTTTAAAAAATAAGCTAATAAATACGCTTAGCTTAGGGCCTTAGTTGTTATCGGTAGCTTCGATTTAATGTACAATTTAAATTGTTATTCCAGCAATACAATAATAATAATCATAATAAAAAAAATAGTAAAATGTGCTTACCAACCGCATGCTACAGAGAGCAACGATCAAATACATGTAGAGTTTTCTGCAATTAGAGTGAATAAATAAACAAGAAGACAATAAAAAAATAACTTTTACTAATAATAATAACATTACAAGTTAATTCATAAAAAATCTTCGAAATTCGCACAAATCATCACATCTTCAAAAAAGGCGATTTTAGGTCATGCAAGAACTATCGAGGCATTTGGCATATCCCTTCTGAATGTCGCATATAAGATCCTATCAAACGACGCACACTGATTGACATTTTGCAGTGTGGATTCTGGCCCGACAGATCGACCATAACCAGATCTTCCCCCTAAAACAAACTCTAAAAAAGACCAATCGACGGCTAAAGTGCAGAACTTCCTTAGTCGTTTTTGGACAAATTTCTTATGCAATTTTAAATACATGGTTTTAAATTTTGGCTTTCCTGTAAAATGTTCGGAACAACATCCTTGCCCTGAAAATGCCAAAGGATGGTCCTGATTTTTCTGACTTTTTTTCGCATTAATAATTTTGTTGAATTTTTTGGCTTACGGTCCTGCACTTTAACCGTCGCAATGTATTTCAAACCAAGACACATCATATTTTCATCAATTTTTCCGAATTCAAAATCCTAAAAGAAAAACTGGTCAAACTGTTTCTGTAAACATGAAAAAATACGCAGCGCAACGAGCAGTTTGGGAACAACTCCCCGGAACAACTGTTCCAAACATGCACGGGAAATTGGCAAGAGGTGCATTGCCGTGTTTATTTTTCAATCTAGCTCTGCAGACGATAGTGTGCAGAAAAAGGTTAATATAAACGGCACAGATCGGAGGGAACAGATCCGGGCTAATACTGGGAACATTTTGCCAGCTCCAGCCTTGCCGTGGCATAGGCTTTTACGGTGGGTGATTAAAGAACATCGAAGATATTTGGTCTTGGAGTCAACGACGATAAGACTAAGTATATGTTACAGCCAAATATACTACAAGCACAGACACGCCCACTAGACCTGTATGTGTGACCGCCTCCATTAAAAAATAACACTCAAATGAAGGTTCAGCAGTTACTAGCATCAGAACATCAATTCCTGGTGTGACGCACGGCCTTGGAATTGTCTTTACGCAGAAAAAAAAATATCCCAGCATCCCAAGTAACACAGTAGCTCTTGTTATGGCTACCGTTATCAGCACCACATAATAAAATTTTAGGTTCTTGAAGTAAGTTCTAAACAAGTAACCGGGGCCCTTACAAAACCGCTATGAGGGCGATTTGTCACTTTATAGAACTTAATTTTGGGTGCAAAAAGGGTTCTACTTGAAACTCTTATAGAACTTATTTGACCGCCAATACATTTTTAAAGGAATATGTAGGTACACACTCTTTCATGGTATGGTTTTTCTTTTACTTCAGTGTATTGTATACATACATTCTACTCTTATTATTTGTAAGTGTTGATGTTTTTGCACAAATAGCATCGTTCATGTTAAAAACTGTGTGAAATTAATGAGTTAAAAAGTGCATTTACTGACAGAAAACTAGATGCGAATTTAATTTCTTCAAATGATTTATTAAAATATGACGAAAATAAACAATGCGCTTCTTGATATATTAAAAGTGTATAACATTAAATTAAGAATGCAACGTTTTATGTAGAGCTCACCATAGCACCATTTTAACACTTTATTTTAAGGTTTTGTGCTATTTTGTCAAACATATGGCGCTTATTCATTTAGGGTTACCATCTGTCTCTTTTCTTTTATTCTATACGTTGCTTCTGTTCCCTAGTATAGGTGGTTTGACTATTTGTAATTATTGATACGGCAGGCGTTAATTTAAACTTCCTTTTTTACTGGATGTTTTGTTTTTATCCATGCAGTATATACCTTTAAAGTTTTAAACCCCAATGAGGACTCCTTTTGAACGTCTGCCTAAAAAGTGGGCATGTCAGTGAGCGGATAAAATCCTTGAACTGCTGGACCAAGAAAGCCCAAACATAACTTCTTTGACCGACTAGACCATAGAATAAATAGCAAAAAAGGATTCTCTAGAAATCAAATTCTAGAAATAAAATTTTTGCGTGATAAAAAATTTAATGTAGATAAATTCATTTAAAAATGTAAAATTCTTATATCAAAATGTTTTGCTTGAAATTTCTGACAACAATTTTTGTTAACTACATTTTTTCTATTGTATGACATCTGGTAATCCCCAATTGCTATGTATAAGAATATAAGAATCCAAAGTAGTACTTCGAATGTGTCAAACCTACAGTGCTATAAAAAAGGTGCTAGAAACATCTATAGAACCTGTGCCATAAAACCTAAGTCCTCAGCACTTATTCACTTATAACTTCAGTGCTAGGAGTGTTTATAGCACCATGTTTACAAAACTAATGATGTAAGCACTTTTAGTTTTATAATTATGGTTCTATAAACGTTTCTGTGGCCAATTTCATAAGTAAATAAGCTGCGCACCAATGATACGATTAAGAAACATTTCAAAACCAGTAGTGCTACTGAAGAGCATTTTGAGTGTGTTATAAGTCCAATATTCAAAAATCAATGCTTATGGTTCCGCTTAGCTAAATGGTCCTTTCATCGTTCCCGATCCTCCTTCGAAAAAATTAAATTAAAAAAAATAAAGTAGGTATAAAAATGTGCTACATTTTTTGTATCTACCTATAAGCGCTTTATGTCTCCGCCCACTTTTTTGGGTGTGGTAAGGAAAAAAGTGTATTTTTTAGTCAAATGGCAGGGTTTTCAGCTCAGGATGTAAGTAACCGCATTTCACTTTTTGGAGGCGTTGCTATTCCTTTTTTATACCCCATCCGATAGGATAGGAGGTATATTAAGTTTGATTCATAGTTTGAAAAATAGAGAAATAATCACCGTAGATGATCGAGACCGAATCGTAAGTCGAATAAGCCATGTCCGTCCGTCCGTCGGTCCGTTTGTCGGTAGTTTTTAGGCCTTAAATTTTGAGCTAGGAACTTGAGACTTGATATTTGTTCTTTTTGGGTCCCGAAGCAGTACAAGTGTATAATTTTTTGAAATCCGCCCACTGACACGCCCACTTTACTTAATAGCATGAAAAAACAAAGTTGTCGTAGGAAGCTGAAATTTTGTATGCAGTATCCTTGCTTATGTTTTGTGATTGGCAATCAAAAAAAAGCGAAAACCGCCCCCTTGTAGGCGTGATATTTAATATGCATTCTAATAAACGGCTTTTATTTGATATATTTGTTTTAAATCCAAAAAACTGGCACTATAAAATGTTCAGATATGTGCGTAAGCTATCAACTGAAATAAATTAATTTTTGCCACGCCCACTTTTAACAGTGGGTATCCAACGATTCGCCTAGGCGGATTGTAACCCTCCCACTAGTTAAGGTATGGTAGGGTGTTTTTGTATCCGCAGACGGACTGAAGCTTTTACAGTCCGGCTCACTTCCCCACTCTTTTGTTCAATATCAAAGGAGATCACCTCTGTTTCATTTGATTTCTTTATGCTTTCATTTAGCATACTGTTAATATTACAATGTTATGTTTCCCCTTCTTTGTTTTTATACCCGGCCCAGGGTATATAAAGTTTAATGTATAGTTAGTAGCTCAGTGAAATAATCACCGTAGACCCCCAAGACCTTTTAGAGATATGAATGGACCGACAGAAGAATCGATTAAGCCATGTCCGTCCGACCGTCCGTCCGTATGTAAACAACTTTAAGGCCTTAAATTTTAGGATAGAGAGCTGAAATTTGAGGCCAGATCGAATTATGAAACAGTTCGAGTTTGAAAATTAGCTGAATCCGTCCACAGATACGCCCACTAAAGGCCTGTATGTGGGACCATCTCTAATTTTAAAAAAACACTTTTTCTAAACTTAAGCTATGTTAGAATGGTGCGTTAAAATGAATGCGCTAATTTTTGGTATGTAACATTGCCTTGCAATTGTCTTTGAAGTTGCTAAAAAAATTTAGGCTTTTCATTGACCATGCCTTTTTTTAAGGGATTTTAGCTTAAAATGACTGTTTTTCAATAAATATATATGAAGTTTGACTAAAAATTGTGTCTTGAAGTTTGTCTCTAACTTTCATGTATATGTAGTATCACTTTTTTGAAGTATCACCACTTTTGTGGGCGTGGCGTTAAAAAAAGTGATATTTTTAAGTTAAAAATTCGGAGTCTTAGGCCGAAATGTATGCAACCACCTAGTATAAAACATTCAATAGTTATATTTTTGGGGGCGTGGCAGTTTTTTTTGGTATGGTTGGGTATTTTGCAATCCGTCGTAAATGGACTGAAGCTTTTGCATATATACTGTTGCACTTCCCCACTTGTTTTTTTTCTATTTTTTGCAATATTGAGTTTCTTTGTTCAATATTAAAAAAATTATCAACTTGCAATCCTTGCAATCACTTATTTAACGCAAATAACTTACTCGGTGCTTTAAGTTTATAACTTATTCAAAATAAAATGAAAACCTTTTTCTGTATCATATTTTATAAGAACCATGTCAAGATTGTTGTAATAAAATCAATAACAATCAATAAGATTTTGACACATGTATGTAGGTATGTAGGTAAAAAAAATTTTAATACTTAAAAAATCGATTTTCCAACATTAAATAATATGGACATTGAACAAGACAGCAGCCAGCCAATACGATGTGTCAAATGATATTACGCAAAACCCCGCGTTAGTCATCCAACTGAGTATTAACACTCGCAACATTCGCAAAAAGGGCTCGTTAGTGGAACTCTCTATCGAACAATGCATACTAGTTTAATAAGTGCTCAGTGAATTAAGTAATGATTCTGTTGAGTTAACAAGACTTCATTTTGAGGGACAACATTTTTCCTACGGTTTAGGTAAACTTCTACAAAACTTCGAATTCCTTCCGAAGTCCCAATGTTGACATATTCGCTTCGGGGTACACCTGCATACTAAATTCACTACTTACCTTCCGATTGGTACTTACCGAAGAATAAGAAAGGGGGCTTCAACTTTAGATAACAAAATCTTCAGCTGCATAGAAATTCTTTTAAAATGAACCGCATTGTAGAAACACAATTATTGTTCTTCACAACAGAGCTGAACACCCCGTTTTTGTTAGGCTTAATTAATTCGGTCTTCTATATGCAAATAATAATGTCTGTGTAGTAAGTAATATCGGGACTTATATTTAGATATGCAGCCAAGTTAATCCAAATGTAATGTCTCGGATTACCTAGAAGTACCCACAGTTAAAAAGAGACACGTTACACATTTTCAAATGGTAGGTACGCAAATATTAAAACGATCATTTTCTCATCAGCCTTAACCCGATACCAAAATGTCATCGTTTTATTTAATTCTTTTTCTTTTCAATAAAGGAGACCCCTTTTTGTTATTATTCGTTATTTAAGGTAACGAATGATGTAAGGACGTTGCAATGATATTGTATGTATGCATGCAGCATGTTTAATAATTTTGTGTTATCTTCTTCTTGGTTGTTTTTTTTATTGTGCAAAAATCTCAAAACGGAAGTACTCAGAGCCATCTACATCTAAATAATGAAATCAAATTTCAAACAATGCCAAATTAAGGGTTGACAACATCTAATCAGAATGCGCACGGAATTGGCAAATTTCATCTGTGCACTTCTTGCATTATTCCAATAATTCACAATTTGTATTGCGTTGCACACTAATATCGACCACAGGGGTTGCAAACGAGCAACTGAACGAAATGTCGAGGATAAAGTAGTGCAGGCAGAACTTGTTTAGATTCATGGTTCGTTGGTGTTGCATTGCTTGCATCCAGGGGTTACTGAATTACTGATTTGGTATCGGTGACAGAAGTGCAACTTGATGTTGATGCAGTTGCGTGAACTGTTGTGTTGCGTTCATTCGTTTCATGAAATTTAATATTTTTAACACTTGACACATTAACAGTGTTTTAGAAAAAATTAAATCATATATCAGTGACAAAAGAAAATACTTTTGTTTAAATTTAAAAAAAAAAAAATCTGTGCACCTACCCACCTACTATATGCTTGGCCACACCAAACGTGGAAGTCTATTTAATTATTGTAAAATGAATTAGTTATAATTCAAAATTTAAAATAATGTAGTTGGACAAACATAAAATTGAAGATAAGAAGAGAAAAGTACAAACAGAACTTATGAATATAATAAGTTAGGTACCTAGAGTGCACTTTATGAACGTCCTGCACCACCTCACAGGACATGAAACATGAATAATTATTAAAAAATAAATAAATGGGGAATTTATGTCTACAAAAAGCAAATAAGACCGGATGGTCATTAATAAAAAAAATCTCAATTTCTAAAATACTATGCTTAAACATATTATTTTATATATGTAATTACTAAATTTCGCACCTAAAGAACTAAACATTTTGAAAATATATCTCTGGATTGTTCAGACTTGTTTTGCATAAGGTAAAAAATTAAAAAAAAAAAAAAACAAACAAAAAAAACGTTTAAGCCTTTTTTATTCAAGACTGAAACGCATCGGAATATTCGTTGCCACTATCTGCACCAGGATCAAGGCCACTCCAGGTGTGAATACAGCCCATTACTGACAATTTGTCGCACAAACTCAATCTCACGCAAACAATACCACAACGCCTCAAGGACACACCCCGTCTATTCACTTGTCAATCACTTAATGCAAATTTTTGCAAACATGATGATACAAAGCAAAAAATGCACTCTTTTCGAACCCCTGGCAAATCCAACACTAAACACCATATCAGGTACTGCCAGTCAGGTGTTATTGTTCCATTTGTTGAATATCGTATTGCAAATTCCATTGTCCATTATCACATCCTTTCCCGCATTATGGCGAAAACAATTCGCCAAAAGTAACCATACCACTCATTAACCGACATCATTTAGATAATGACTTCAAAACAGCACCACATCTCAGACAAGGTCAACGTCAAAAGTATATGGTGTGCGGATACTTTAGAAGCAAAGCATAACTAGTCCAAGAAATCTAGGGACAACATATGCGAGCCAGAAATAATTGCGAATCGACAAAATCCTTTCAACAATTGTCTACACTTGCCTGGGAATCGCCTGTGTGACCTTTTAACCCACATTCTACCACCCGCAAGCCTTGCAAATGGTTGATTTGCAAATCAATTATTAAATCATTGACATCGAGCTGGAAGGCAGACATAGTTGAAAGGTTTGCGTACCTATTCATTTATATGTATTGGTTTTGTTATGTGGAACTCTGTACAAAATACCTATAGGTACATTATATACCTGCTGCCAAGAAAAGTGAAAATAAAAAAAGTGACGAATACCTTCACCGGGTGATGGAAAAAGTCACCCATCCCTTCGAATGGAAATGAGAAATAGACGAAATGTCTCAGGGAAACGAGGAGCAGATGTCAAGGTACGAATCAATCAAATTGACATGAGAGACCTCAAACAAACAAAAACGCGACGGCTGACAACGCCATTCGGCACTTATGCGCCTTTCGTACCTACAAAGGTATAGGTATACCTATATTGTGTGTACGTTTATAGAAAATAAAAGCCGACATTTTTCTTTTTTTTGCTCTTCCTGCCATAATTCGTACGTGTGCAGGGAAAATACACTTTTTAACAATTTTGTGCTAACTTAAAAATCCCGGTGAGAGAAAATTTCCAATTCATAGCGCACATATGGCGAAAGGTGGAGCTTTAGATACGTCGGTACATAACAGCATCCCACCACCCACAATGTTATAATTTACGACCCGAAATTCGGTGGTTTCTGTGACTTGCGTGGTAACACTATCGTCAAGTGGAAGCAAGAGGAATATAACACCACAGAAGCGAGCAGATGGGAAGATTTTCTCACATCCAGGGGTATGAGAAGCTTTTTTTTATCAGTATATAATGTGCTTTGTCCTTATGCCACATGAAGAAAATAAGGCATGGCGAGGACGACTTAAAGCTTTAAAAAGAAATTTTAAATAAATTTTTAACTTAAACACAAGTTCATATGGTGGAAAGGGACTTTAATATGTTCAACGAACTGGAGTATTTTCGGTGTATCTGCGCTTATAGCATACGGTGTGGAAGTACAGAATATACAAACAGCAAAGAGGAGTAATAAAACACTCAGGCTCAGCTGTTGTATTACTAAACAAATGTATATAATGGCGTATTATAGATAAACTGGAAAGTATGATTATATTTGAAAAAGAAATTGCTTTTTAACGAGATGGTGAAAATATGCTTGTCTCAAGTGATTTTCCTTAAAAAAAAGTGGCGTATCTGCTTTGGAGACTCTGGCGCTATTTTTTAAAATCAAATTTCGGTTAAGAAGAAAAATATAATTATAAACATCAACAAGGCATATAAATATACTAACTTAAACCTTATTTTAGTGGAAATAGAATCACCCAGTCATAAGACTTGAAAAAATGAAGTCGCCCAAAGTCTAACCTATAACAAAGGTTGAAAAGAAAACCCTTGCAAAGTTGTTTTATTCGAAGAAATGACAGTCAAAAGTCAAGCGTTTCTTATTATCATCAATTATCATTGTAGGTGGATAGCTTATTCGATTTCTAAACTAAGCATTTAACTCAAATTCAATTACAAATTTTTGAACGACTGCTCCTTTCGGGCAAATTCTTGGTTTTCGGAAAATGTAAGATGAACAATTCATATGGTTCAAGCACATTGAATCCAAGACGCTGTACATTTTCTGCTAGTGTAGACACGTTTTTGGCAAGACAAGGAGCTTAGTTCAAAAAAGGATCCTTTGGATCTATACTTCCATGTTAAAGAACACTCGTAACTCACTCTAAAAATGACTTGTCTTAGCTGCACTGGATCTCTGTACAGATGTTTTGATACTGAACTTGGTATTAAGGCTGAACCAAGGCTTAAATCTTAATTTGTTCGCAGCCCCAGATCGCACCATGGTATTCAGGGAATGGATCGATGACGAATTTGAAAAGCGAGCTATACAAAAAGTTTTCTCTGGCAGAGTGAGGTAATTGAAAACTTAATTACATTACAGGACAACCACAGGTTATTGCTTATGTAAGACATTGTTGAAGTTTTAAGTTACTGCCGAATGAATTTTAATAAAAATAGTGCTAAACGAATGTGCTCACTCCGAACGTTTCGTTTAAGTTTTATGTCACCGCCAAAACCTCAAAAGTTAAATTGCCAATAAAACTCAAGTAGTAGGCCAATAACTGTGATGTTGTAATTTGAAGTTTTAATTTTGATAAAGCTTCATTGCCACCTTGGTGGATGTTGATGCTGCTGGTTGATGTTGATCAAGGCTATCTTTACAATCAACTTTGTGGACTGAAATCCCATCAACATAATTTGACGTATATTTTTTTTCTAGTTTTTGGGTTATTTCATTTTTATATTAAGAAACCAAAATTTGATGGCTTTTAAAAATAAATTTAATTATTTAGATATCACCTCTCAGATGGTTATCCGAGTTTCCCGAGAGCCAAAAAAACTCAAGTTATAAGACCAGACATTGCCATTTTACGTCACAGGATGTCGTTGAGAGTTGCCTTAAATTAAAGCTTTCTTCGAGTTAATCTCCCTTATAGTGGAAACACTTTGGCATTGACTTTTAATCTTCCTACAATTAACAATAACATTAACACTCAATTAACAACAAGACACGGAAGGACCATACGATTTCAGAGTTTGCACCTGGACCGTAGGAACACTCTTCACACCAGGTGCAACCTGGAGTAAAAGCTAAGACTATCCAGGAATACGGATAGAAAAGATCATGTTTGATAAAAATGAAAGATCGAGACATTTATATCAGCTGTGATAAAAGACTGCACATGTTAGGATGTGAATTCGTTACATGAAATTCGTATGCCTGAGATTGAAAATCCTTGACTTTAAGCAGGTTATAATTGCCTTGGTGTTATCCTTATACCCCATCTCGGTACCCCATTATACCCCATTACGAAGATGTTGAAGACCATAATAGAGCGGAATTCTATGACCTACTAGTTTGAGCCTACGGAGCCTGTCCGGAGCACAATGTCAAAGTTGTGCTCGGAGACTTCATTGTAAAGGTCAGGACGGATAACAACTTCGGTGGATTAATTGCTAAAAACAGCGTCCAGGAAACAACATAGATAACAGCAATGTTGTTTTCTGGACATGGAGCGGCTAATTGATTTTGCATCAGCTCGTAACACTGTTCCGAGCAGAACTAGGTTTCTAAGGCTCAGAATTAACAAGGCAAGCCGGCGTTCTCCAGGCGGTCGCGCCGTGATAAACCCAAATACATCATGTGCTCATCGACGTTGTGCACCCATCTCAAATCTTAAAGGTGCACACTTTTCAAGGGTTAAACGCCGACTGTGACGTTTACCCGTCAAAAAGTGTGAAAGAGTTGACTCAGTCAGACCACCTGAGTTGACTGTAAAAGAGTCGACTTAGATGGTCTGCGCTCGATTTTCCATCGAGAAAAACTGCGAGACGCAAGCCAAAGAAACCCATGCCTGTTTCACAACAAGAGCGAGAGAGCAAACTCGAGTCTCGGACGAGTCTCGGTCCGTTTTCGAAAAATTTAAAAACTTGTCCCGAGGTCCCTTGCTACTGTCATTCAGTGTCCTGACTTGTGAGACGTTGTTATTTACCTAAATCAATTCTTTTTAAAGCTAGTAACTGTTGTGAAGGTTAACAACATAACGTGTGTAATTAATTCAACAATTATAGTGTTCTGTTTTAGCACTTTGCAGTTAAAACAGCCATCGCGGTTTTTCTCTTTCATTGTGTTTTAACTAGCGATTTAACTAGCCTTTTAATACGAATCTTTTACTTAAGTCTATTATGGGCAACGTAAGCGTTCGGCAGAGGTTGAGTGTAATTTTCGATGTATTTTGACAGAATGCATGCATACCCAAAGACTGGAGAATCAGTTTCATATCATCTTCTAGAAAGGCGATTCTATGTCTTACAAGAACTAACTAAGCATGTTCCTGCATATAAGATCCTATCAAACGCTTTTTGTAGGGGCCCTATGACCACTAATCAGCACCTACCACCGGTCCGATAAACAGAGAAAAAGAAATTATTATTAAATTATTAATTTATTTTTATTTATTATTATATTATTAATTATTTATTATTAATTAATTTCTACGAGAAAAAGATATCGCAAACTCTATGCGCTGTACCTACCAAGCCGTGGATGTAGCTCAAAAAGCCAAACATGAAGACTATTGCTCGGTCACAACGCTCCAGGCAAGAAAGTTTTCGAATGCAAGTCCCTGTGTTCGAGATGCCCAATAAGGCCGAACTTCCGTTTTAGAGTCCAAGCCATTACCGATGCCAGAGCAGTTAACTTGAAGCAGCGTGACCGGGATCGAAAAGGATGGAAGAATACTGTAAGCCAGGTAGAGACCCTCTGGGCCAGGAGTACAGCCCAGAGGGTCTCTACCTGGCTTTCTCTACCACTAACAAGAGTAAATTTATAGGTACATAACCAGTGAGTAAGTGCAACAGAGCGTATGTAAAAATAGCTTCGGCCCGTCTGTAGACCGCGGTAGACCCTATTCCTGTTCTTATTCTTTTTTCCATTGCTTTTCTCCTTTCCGTTCGCATACTTTCTTGTTTTTCATCCCCGTCCCGTTACCATTCATGCATAATTTTAAATAGAAAAAAAAATTATTCCATGGATTTTTTAAATAACTTTTTAAAGGGGACGTGGCATGTCCAACTTGTTTGACCAAACTGTAAAAATGTAATTTTTTGGTTTAAATTCAATAATTTTGTGAAATTGACCTCTAAATATGGGCGTGGCCAAAAACTTTGTGTAAAGGAAATCTAAAATAGTTTTACTTTACTAAAATAGTTTTTACTTTTTATATCTTTTATTATCAGGAGATGCTAAATGTGTAATTTAAACTTTTCACGACGACTTACAGCTTTGAAAGCACTGGAGGTAGTTGCACATTTAGACCAATTGTGAGCGTGTCTGTTGGCGAATTTTAAAATTTTTACATAATAACGTACAAAATTTGAGCTTTCTGGCTCAAAAGCCTCAAAATTGGTGACATACGGACGGATGAACATGGCTCATTCAACTCAAAATTCGCTCTCGATTATATGCCTTTAAGGTCTTGGAGGTCTATCGTTATTAATTCTCATGTTACATTGAGAACGAGTCACGGCACAATTTAATCCATCAAGCTCACATACCTATGCGTTTGATGACCCTACCCCCGATCTAGGCATCAACTTATACTATCAAATATGGGAGGTTAAGTCTATCATACCATATTGCGAAGATATAAACATTCGCAATTTTTCGAGCGTATTTCATAGGTATAAGGGCTATAGATACCTATATTTAAAACAAATGACTCAATCAAGAAACACGCGATTAAAAAAAAATCATTTACACTCCATCGGCTGAGCTGGCTTAAAAAATAAGACCTTCCTCTTACATTCATGCCACTTATCTTAAAGTCTCATGCAGTAAAAAAAAACAAAATCTCGCCAAGTCATTTATAAATAAAATACTGTCGTAGTAGCCACAGTATGTTGCAAGCCATTTTTAACAATCTCTTTCTGAGGCCTGTTTTTTTTCTAAATTTTTCCAACGCGCCAGTGCTAATTCTTTGCATCGCTTTAGCACACACTTGCAGCGAACAAATGCCATGGGTATGGCTCGAATTTTACCACAAAACCAAGTAGCCTTAAAGCGAAATAAAGGACAGGAATTAAAGACAAATTAAAACAAACAAAAAAACAAATACTCAAAGGAAGTCCACTGAACAAAGACGCCTCTCTTTTCAATTAAACAAATATACCAGAGTGGTGGAGGATTGAAGACAACCCAAGAGATTTAAATCAGAACCTCTGATGATATTATAAATTTCCCCGTACGCAAAACCGCACCAATGTCGACAATTTTTCGCATCGATCGGCTGAGACAAAAAGTCAACAGAAAACACTCAAGAGCCTCCACAAGCCTCGACAAACGAGTCAACTGTGGCGGCAAAGACCCCGTCGACAGACGACTCTGCTCCAATCTAACAAAGATGGATGCGCCCCTACGCAGTCGACTACGAGAAACGCAGAGATCCCGACTTGGGGATACATGGTGTTTCCATCTGATCTGAGATTCGTTTTTAGTTAAAAGCTGTAACTGTATGGTTGATTATTTTTTGTTTTTTTTTTTTTGTTGTTTCCCTTACTTATTTGTTTTTTTTTTTTTTTGTATACAAGATACTAATTTAAATGCGAAGGATTGGCGACCGAATCTGTATCCCCTCGCCAACTTAAGGTTTATATAATAAATGGAGGGAACCAAAACGTCGAGAAAGCCTCCTTTCGGTATAGTGTTAAGTGTTCAGCAAACGAAATGGGGAAATATGTACGTATATCTACATAGCTATATACCAAACCCAAGAGACACATAAAACAACATTCAGACGCTATACCTACCTAGGTATGAGGAATAAAAACGAACGACACACCAAGCTGAATGGATGAAAAATTCATTTACATTAAAAGACAATTTAAATTAATTTACTTAACTTGACTACCAGTTTTTGTTTTTGTTGCGGTATTTTTCGGATTTCTTTGGCGTGTTTTTTCATTTGTTTACCCTGCGCTGACCACTATTTGCCGGTCTATACAGATTCGGCGGCACAATCGACATTGAGGCGGCGTTTTCGGCATCGAATGTTGTTCAGTTTCTGTGTCCCCGTCTCATTTCGGATATATGTTTTAAATAAATTAGATTTTTCACATTTGGATATAATTTATTTAACTTTTATCTCGAATGATTTTTTGTTTTTGTTTTTTTATTCATCTTCTTCAACTCCTTCCGTTGAGTTTTTTTTACTGAGAGATTTATTTGACGCATATCCATATATTTACTCAAGTGTTAATTAACGTAAAATGTATTTTTGTTAGTTTTATTTTGCACGTCGATTAGTTGTAAAAGGTAGTAGGTAGGCTGATAATATCTTTTATGCAACGATCCGATTGTAATATCATTAATGATCTCATTCAAATTCAGAGTCAAGTAGAGGCTGTAGTTAAGTGATCTTAATTTATTCAAAAGCATTCGTTAAACAAAAGAATAAAAATCTATAAGTTATAGGTGTTGTGTCGCTTAAATGTGTTATGATTTTGTCGACATTTTAATATGTTTTTTTAATTAGCCAATTTATTTTGAGCTTATTTGAGAACGTTGACATAATTTTTTATTCCACAATATTGTGGATATTATTTTGTATTGATTGTTATCAAAATGCGATAAGGGCTGGGAGAAGACTGGCATAAGCTAATTTTAGATATGGACAGTTGATACCCGACAATTTTGTAATTATTTTTTATGTGGGAAATTGTTTTTAAGATCAAAATCATAATCAAATTTTACTAGGTATAGGGAAAAAGGCCTTAATTATTTTGTTTCTTAGTTAATTCCATGAACGAGCTACAAAACTGCCCGCTTGTCAAAATATCGTTAGCCAAAGAATTTATTGGTGCTTTCAAAAATCAGTTTTTAGCTATAATCACACTAGCAGTGTTCAGTTTGAAGACTATTGATATTCTATACCAATTTGATGTGCAAAGATAAAAACCAAAGAAGCAAATTTTAAAAAGTTAAAATAAACTGGAAATGCATTTAGAAATTGTACTAACGTTTTAAAGAGTCTTTTGCATGTTTTCTTTGAAAACTTTGGTATATTTGTACAACGCATCCCAGACTTGGCCACTATAGGTATTTCATGTTTCTCTGCATCCAGAGTATAGTCGCATTTGAGTATCTTGATCGGACTCCTACTATAAGAAAAAGTGTCAGAACACCTTTGTGACAATATAAAGCCTAAAATACAAGAAAATATTTTACGATGGCAGATATCAGAGCGTGGATAATGTTATGCTTAAGTAGCGGCAAATTACGGAATTCCATGCGGAATTTATTTCCGCAATTGGCAAACGTGCGTTTCATTCAACATTCTTATCTACCTTTATAGATAGTTTAATACGACTGAGTGCAGATTATGAACAAAACAAAAGTGGCGCACCTTGAAATTTTGCGATAACCTTAAGTGGTTTGTAAAAAAGCGGTTCTTTTCATTATTGTGGTGTTTATTTACACAAAAGTAAATAACTCATGTAGTGGTCAAAGGATAGACATGTGCAGTTTTTTTTATAAACCTTCGAATCCACCCCGCAGGGACGGCTCAGTAGAGGAACACCGAGAGTCAGATGGTGCACACAAGTGGAAGGGTACCTCAGCCAACTTCGCGTGCGAGACTGGAGACGGCTAGCTAGAGACAGAGCTTGCTGGCGAAGCTTGTTGGCTGAGGCCCCGGTCCACTTCGGACTGTAGCGCCACCTTAAGTATGTAAGTAAGTAAGTAACTCATGTACAAAAAGATAAACGAAAGGAGAAAAAGAAAAAGGAAATGATAACCAAAAAATTCGAGGAAATGACCAACAGCTTCGGAAATAAATTTTTGAAAAGATGCCCCTTGCACTTTGTGTGTGTAACTTTTTTTGTAACTCAGTGTATAAAGTTATGGGTAAACAGGAGGGTATAAAAGTACCACTTCTTTGAGACTACAAATTCTATTCAAGAGAGCTAAAAAGGGTATCAAAAATCTGAAAAGATAAAAATTTGTTTAAAGTCTAAAAGGAACTATTTTTTCGAGATTCTTAAAAAAAAAAGAAATTCTAGTTTAGAAATAAATAAGTCAAGAGTCAATCAATCTGTTGTGCAGATTTTTATTTTCTAGACTTTGGTTTTCTAGATACCCGGGTAGACCTGTAAAACAAATGTTCCTTTTTGGCATTCCTTAACAACTTTCAAGTAGGTTCGTAATGAGTAGCTCAAAGTACAGATGCAGCCGTCTATGCATATTTTCGGAACGCGAGACAACAAGCCACGCGAGCTCCCGATGCCAGTATAACGTCGCTACTTAAACGCACGGTGTGTGTCAGAAAGCTTGTAAGTTCCCAAGATGGTAGGAAATTGTGATAATTCATCGGCACCGACTTCATTGTTCAGTTTAAACGTCCAGTGTAAATTGTGAGGTAGGCTAACCAATGCAAAAAAGTTAAAAAAAAACGCCCCGTGTATGCGTGGTCGCATTTCATTTTCAGTTTACCAAACGATAGGTATATTTATGTGCAATGCGTTTGCTTGCAATCAAGAAAACCTTTCATTATTATGTTAACATATTTCTGTATACTATCAACTTATTGAGAAAGTTTTCACTACTCCTACTTTTGGAAGCGTTGTTGAATAAAAACCTAATTTTTGACATAAAAGTGCACTTAAAACATGCAAACCACAGTTTTGGGTAATATATTTGAACAAAGGCTGCAATATAATGGAAAAGGGGTCGATTTTTAACTAATAAATTCGACTTAGAGCTTGACAGGGGTCAATTGGAATGGGGAACCCACGATTCGCCTAAGCGGATTGTAACCTGCGCACTAGTTTTTTTTTTCTTTTCTTTAAATAAATTACAAAATGATTTTTTTTGTCATCTATTTGTTTGTCATGAACAATCTATTGCGATTAATAGACCATTTAGAGCGGTTGGGCGACAATAAGGCATTCGTGGTTTCAGGAGGTAGCATGCTGCCCTATTCCATACATATTGCAATGAATAATCTATGGTTCTATGTCCAAAGAGAAATACTTATGTGTGGGAGCTTGAAAGCTACATTCTGCTTGCATACTTTCTTTTACTTTCCTTCAATAAATTTTTGGGTAAATACTCACAAATTTTGGGCTTTTATCCCCTTTTTTATTGTTTTTTTTTTTTACCCCATCGCATAGGATAGGAGATATAGTGAGTTTGTCACATAGTTTGTAACACGGTGAAATAATAATGGCAGACCTCCAAAACCTAAAGGGCATATGATCTTGACCAAATTCTGAATCGAATAAGCCATGTCCGTCTGTAGGGTGTCACAAGTTTTTAGGCCTTAGATTTTGAGCTGAATTTCGTACGTAAGGTCCACGTCATGTAAAAGCAGTACAAGTGTAAAAATTTTTGAAATCCGCCCAAAGACACGCCCACAGTCGGTCTAAATGTGCAACTACCTCCAGAGCTTTCAAAACAGTAAGACGTTCTAAAAGGCTGAAATTTGACATTTACCATCTCCCAATGAATGTAGGACACAAAAATGAAAAATTAATTGGTAAACCTGCTCGAGGTGAACCAGGGCCAACTTCTCAACAATGTATGCTGGTGTGTTAAAGATATTGAATTTTAACCCAAAAATTGCGTTTTTACATATACATTTTAGCGTTCAAAGGAAAGGTCTTACGAACCCCGTTAAAAACGCAATGCCAATCACAAGGACAAATCGGCGAACACCACAAGCGGACTATTAGAAATGCAGTAGAGTGGGAGGGTTATGATCCATAACTTCAAATTACAACCTCGCACCTAAATGAAAAAGGCGACGAAGAAGAAGTGTGGAATTATGTAGGACCTAATACCACCAAGTTTTAACGAGGTGTTTAAGTAAGTAGCAGTACCGATCTAAAGCTTTTAACGTGGCTATAAAAGTCATCAACATAAGCATGAGAAAGCTACAATAATTAAGATTTTTATTACATTGCTGTAAAAATAAAACAAGCACATGTGAAAATATACCTACATTTTGCTACAATATGAGGCTTCAACCTAAGCACTTTCTGAGCGAGTAGATATGAAAGCTAAAACATTTTTTGTTGAATAAAGATAGATATGTTAACACAGGATAGATCGAAATTGAACATTGTCCTGAATTTCAAACATGTGTACCACTTGTCTTCTTCTTTTTTTTTTAACTTGAAAAGGGTATAAAAGGAGATACTAAGCCCACAAAAGCTGATACTTGATCGAGGCTTCAATAAAGGAGAATTCCAATGTTGAACTAAGTTGTAAGTTGCAAGTTCTTTCAGGCAATAGTAATTCTTTTATCAATATCGATATTTTGCAGTACCTACTGTGAAATTTAAATGCAAGCGAATGCGAATAGGGAATGAAAAGTGAACATTTATAGCTCGCAGAGTCACTGAATCTAGTTCTATGTAGGCCATAAAGCAGTAGTCACAAGTAGTCCAGAATAGTTTTATTCCGGTACCTATAATATTTCTTAATATGCTCATTTTAAAAATTTAAACTAATTTCTCTAAATGTCTTATTGGTATATTTACTTTTACTAAAAGTATTCCAAAACCCTTCTTAAATTGGCATTTTTTTAAATCAGTGTTTTAGTCGATAGATATAAGGAGTGATACTGAGTTGTCCTGTAGAATTGGCCAAGCTGGAGCAATAGTAGGAACTGCGCCGGCCGGTCATCAGGAAAGCTGAGCGTGGAGTGAAAGCAAAGATCTCAGTTTTTAATTCAGTGTTCGTTCCGACCCTCATCTATGGTCATGAAATTTGGGTAATGACCGAAAGAATTAGATCGCGGGTACAAGGTGCCGAAATGAAATTCCTGAGGTGCGTTGCTGGTGCAACTCTAAGGGACAGAGTGAGAAACGTCAGTATTCGTAGGAATCTTAATGTTGAGCAGCTACTTCTCCGAGTGGAGCAATCGATTCTTAGATGGTTTGTGCGTATGCCCCCTGACAGACTTCCTAGACAGGTCATGCTAGCCGAGATGTGAGCGCGTCGCTCCTGGTAGGCCAAGAAACAGGTGGTGTGATGAGGTAAAGAACCTCTCTGAGTCCCGCCTATAACTATCCCAATAAAAATTGAAATTGTGATTTTTTTTTATTCAATTACATGCCACCCCACGTGACTTCTTTTGCAAAATTTAATTGGTATGTTTTTTTTTCAACTAAATTTTTGAGACACTTCTTGACTTGCTGTAGAATAGCTGAGTAGGAAGCGCACAAGAACAACATACGAAAAAAATGGACTTTGAATCCTAGTTGAACAGAGATAAAGAATAAGGTTACCTCTATGTATTGAGTTCCAAGTGCAATGTAAAGTTGGAAGATCTGACAGAAGGTAAAACAAAGCCTACATGGTAATAGTCCAATTTATTTATAAAATTCAAAATCTCAAAAAATCTCGCGTTTTTAAAGGAATAAACGTTTTTGTCGGACTTACCGCGATCGTTTTTTATTATATCCCGAAGTTTCGAAATGATTACACATTTCATGGTCGGGATATAATAAAAAACGATGGCAAACAAAAAAGTTTGTTCCTTTAAAATGTCAACAAGTCGCGAAGAAATCATTTTAATAGTTAAAATCTCGCGATGTCCACTTGCGCATTTTTTCTACTTAAATATGAACTTAAGTCCCTATTAAAGAAAAATGTGAGTGATGTTTCAGAACTCTTGAGTAATTTTGTGCTACTTAAGTTTATAAATAATAATTTTGCACTACTTAGTTTATAATTTATAATTTGTACGGGAGGAGGACGAATGGAGAAGAAGATATAACCGCGAACTCTATTGCTTCGGTCACATCAAGCGAATGGACAACAGCGCTCCAGCCAAGAGGGTTTTTGAAGGAAGATCGAACCTCCGTGCTAAGGACCAAGCCATCGCGGATGCCAGAGCACTTGGTCTGGATAATTGGAAGCCGCATACCCAGGATGGCAAAGGATAGAAGGCTACTTTGAACTAAGTAGAGACCCTCCATGGGTAAGAAGCCTTAGAAGTAAGTAAGTAGTAAGTAAGCTGAACCCGGTCTCAAGTGACAAACACAATTATTGATGAATGACCTCAACTAGCTTTCAAATTTTAATAGGAATAGCAATAGGATCTATGAAAATGCCATATACCTTACGTTCGTTTCGGTTACAAAGACTTCACAGGTGGAAAATTGAGAATGAGTGGGTAATAATATGGAATAAATAGGAGGAAAACTGTTAATTATCAATGAGCAACAGTTTTCCTCATATTTTGAAGATAGTGCTCAGCATGTGGATAGTTTTATCGGCATTTAAGGACATGTTTTGTCGTAGGTCGCATAGTCTTATGAGCTCGTCTGCACTCCCTTCGCATATACCTTCTTATTCCATAGTCTCTGGTCTAATTTTTTCAAGAAGATGCTGAAATTATTCTTAAATAGGTATACAAAGAAATTTACGTTTAGGCTATGGGCTGGAAAATTTATTTGGCTATAAGCTGTTATCTTCATACACGCTTGAATACAGTTTCCCGATCCTTATGCATTACCATAACTCGAAATATATATTTGTATATACATAACTAAAAGGCAGCATTAAGGTATCCCTATAAAGTGGGCCGTACCCGTCTGCAAATGGAGCATATCAGTGCTTGGCAGCTTAAGCTGGAGCATATACTTGTCAGCATTCTTTTTATAAGTAATCTAAGTAACTTGTCAACTTGTTCCACTTACTTAGCTCCAATGAAAAAATACTGTCAAGTAGGTAGTTAAATACTTACTTAGCGAGAAGCTCACAGCCATGTTCTAGATATTGCAACAAAAAAATATAGTTGCACAAAAAGGCTCTAGGCCGATATGTAGGTTCTTTGGTCAGGATTTGGGCATTCTTAGTCTGGGGTCTAGACCTACGCTAATTCCGTATCTCTATGCCTACCAGTTTTTTCCCCTTATGTACTCAGAGCTCTGGTTTTTGCTCAGTTGTGTTATTTAATAATAAAATTCTCATTTTATACCAATTCCTACTTAAATTTAATTTTTAACGTATATCTACTTAACTTATTTTTGACTGTTGTATAGGCTACTACCCGCCGGCGGAATACCGAGCAGTTCACTTAAAGTTACATTAAAAATTTCGTAAGTATCTGGACTTTTACGTTCATTCAAATTTTTGCATTTCCATCGTTTGTACATACGTTGATTGTATTAATCTAAACATTTGGTTCTACAAAATCGTTACTCCACTCTAGAACCTTTAGGATCTCTGGATCTCTATTATTAAAGCCATATTTTTGAAATAGGAAATTTTTATTATCATTTGGGAAAGAGGTAAATAGGTATGTTCACTGCGACCTCTGCAAGCTTTGCTGTAGCTACACAATGAAATGACCAATTTTATCCTCAAGTTTACCTATATCCTTATTTCGTATAGCATTTGCTAATTCTTTTGTCAATTATTTTCCTATGCACTTGGCCATCAATCACAATTAAATCAAAATAAAAAAATTAATTCTAGTAATCAAAACAAAATTGACTTTTAATTGCGTTCATTTCTCAGTTTCTCACCCATCACCTTTAGAAAACAATACGATATACTCAATATACTTACCGCAACACATTTTCTGACTCATGTTCCTATGTCAAGCTTAAAAAAAAAAAACACTTTTCTATGTTCCATGGTTTGATAAATTGACTCCTAACTTAAACGCATTGTCTTCCTAATGAATCAAAACAGTGTGCTTAGAATCCAAACACACAATCTCACAACATTGTCATTTTAATCATCGCAAATTTATAACCTCATTTTGACAACTAAAAGTATCTATAGGTATCTACAGATAGGTATAACAACAACAATGAAAAATTTCCACAAATTATTCAAAAAAGAGCGAGAAGTCTAGACTCTCTGGTCATTTACTTTTATACAAGTTTCCATGTCATTCTATAGTGTTTTCACCAAACCAACAATGCCCTGAAATTTATTATTTTTAAAACACACATCATAAATTATATTCTAAAAAAAAGCAATCAATCTCCGCTTTTCATGCAAGTAATTAAATGGAAATTAAACATTAAATTGCGACATTATCTACCTATACTGTGCGACGGGTATCCTAGTGTAGGTAGATATGTACATCTAAATTAGTGTAACGTATCTGTCTGTTGTAGAAACGAAACCAACACAATGTTTCTTCAAAACATCTTGATTATGAATAAAAATATTTATTATTTGCTCCAAAGGCAGCATGGCTAATGTCAAAATGGACATTTCAACAGGATAATCAAAAGTCTTCACACACAATTGATGGAGTGTGCGGCGGTGGTGGTGTGGTCAAGCTTTGGCGACTATAGCAATCATCGTCGACAAACAACTCGAGCAATAATGTTCAATAACAGTCTGAATGAAAAGTACCTACACCTTGGATATGAGAAGTAACTAAAACTACTACCTGTTCCTGACAAGGCATCCATTGTTTAGCATCTCGCTCGTACTTGCGACGCTATCAATATGTCCATCGACTTTTGTTTCGAGGGCGTGACTTACACGAGCAAGAGGTCGATGGCAACAGCACTGTATCTCGCTCGTTCGAATGATTTACAACCCTCAACTCTTCCGTTTTGGTTGGTTTTTCTCATTCGACTTTTATCCCTCTTCTCTGCCGCTATGTACTGAGTCCAATTCGAATTCGAACTCGGCGCCTTAGTGGTGTGCGTGGCGAGTAACCGGAATCATGATGGTAGATATTTTTATTCATTCGACAGTGTCACATTGCACTGAGGTATCCACTTCACACTGCAGTAGACGGCAGTGGGTAGTAACGAATCTGTGTATCTAAACCATTGCATTGCGTACGGAAACCGACCAAATTGCCAGAAATAAAAGTTCCCGTCCAAAGCTATATACTTCGAAAAAAGCATAGATACCTACACTCCGTCGCAGATATACACCCTGCCCGCAGAGTAGTGGTGGCACGCAAACACAATCAAATGTGGAATAAAAAACCGAGCAAAACATCGAATTGGAATTTCGAAAAAATAAAAGAATTTCCATTCGCGTATCCCTCGCAGAGGTGTGCACAAGAAAAAGACGAATAAAAAAGTTTTCGTGTTTCGGGCGAGTGTACTGCTGCGTTTGACTATTGTCGTCTCTTCGCATAGTTCATCTTGGTCGTCGTCGTGCAAGTCGTTGTCGTCGTCCGTAGTTGCTGTCGCTGTGCGCCGCTCGCGTCTTGTTGTTGTAGGTACACTTGGTTGTTGATCGTCATCCCAATCCGAAACGCCAACCAACCAACCATTGGTGTATATGTGTGTAAAACGAGAGAGGGAATAATAACGAAAAAAAAAATAAATAACAGAAAACACCACGAAAAAAAGTATCTTGTAGATACAATTGTATTTTTATATCGCGCCATATATACAACTACTTGCCGTGTATCATTTTATTGATGCTCAGATATTTTTGATTTGAATTATGCCCAACTAGTCAAACTGAAACGTTGGCGCTTCGAACACGTATTCGCGGAAAAACCATTTGTTTTAATTCTTTTGTTTTGGTGTGCCTTGATGGGCGCATGATGAATTGTTCACATTACTGCGGTCTGGATACCTGCATGCGTATAGATTCACGTGTGAATTTGACATAAACAATTTTAAGTGCAATAAAGATACAAGCAAAAAAATTTAAAGTGCTAAAGGTAACTTGGATTATACAACTTGGCATGCACCTGTGCTTTTCTTTTGTTTCAAGGATCCCGCACTCTCATTGGACTGTATTTTAAGGACTGTGAAGCCGGTGACAGTAATAAATCTCACCTAAAAAATGTTTTCTTGTCTGTCGATGTAATAGCGGACACAGAAATAAGAACCTCTTGTTACAGTGCGGTAATCGGTTTAGATCATATCCATACGCCGGGATGGCTAAATGCTCAAATTGGAATCCTTGTGCCTAGGGTTCGATTCATTGGCCTGTGATCGTGCAAGTTACCCGTATGTGTTTTGTGTTTTGATAATCCGCACTAAGATTTATGTGATGATCCTGTTCGGTTTATTGTTGGATGTTTGATTTATTGTAACTCCTGTTCGATTGCAAGAGTTTCATTTTTTTCGGAAAAGGATCCTTATATTTTATTGGTTTTGGTTTTGTTATGGTCTTAGAACAGGAACAAGTGTTTTTTTTGTTTTAGAGTGAAGGAATTTTCATTCAGTGAGATTATCGGCTGATATAATAGCTTAACAAAAAATTATAAAGTGACATAAAAACAACAATATAAAGCAGTGCATTATTGCGACGTGAAAAGTACGGTCAATTTGTGGATTTTACAACAACACTTTGACTGAGAAACAAATCCCGAGAAAGACGGTAGAGGTAAGTTCATAAATTAAATTTATTTAGTTAGTTTTTTACAAAGTTTCAACTCTGACTGAAATAATTTGTAAGTCACTTCCTGAAGCGTCTACTGCTGCCATTATCATAACTTTACATAGCGCAAATAGTAGAAAGATAAGCCAAAAAAATGTGCCGCGTTGCTAGTAATGCGGAAATGGCTTGTTAAAACCCTTCCTTACAATCATGATGGGCTGCTCAAGAAGGGATTCCAATACAACGCAGAGAGTTATTGTAGCTGAGAATACTTAAAATCAAATAACTTCACTATTTTTACCTACCTATGCTACCTACACATTCTTCCAGCAGAAGTTAGGTGTTTGTACATGTACCTGCTCTTCAGCTATATCCTAGAATTGTCTTATCTCATGGATTCTGTATGTTTGTTTCAAAATTTGAATGCAAAATTGAAATTTTCCACCTATCGTACTAGTAATTGTAGGAAAGTATAGGTATACTGCGATGTAAAGCGAGTTTTGATGTGTGCCAGAACCTTATCATCATCGGCTACAGTTTGATCCGACTATGCAGGGACCTGCATGCGGCAGAACCTTGTTACTGCCCATGACTGCTTAATTCCCTTGAATACAAATAGAATTCCTTGCTCAAGTGGAACGCCACTCCGTGTGTTAATGAGCGTTACTAAAAATTATTTAGATTCTAGCAGAAATTTTTTAATATTTCCTATTCAATTTGCATAATGCTTGATGCCTTGGTCTCCTTAACAAGGTCTCCTTATCATACTGTGAACGCTATTGTTTTGCGTCACTCTGGGTCAGTTTAAAAATTTAATCACCCTCCAGGTTAACACTTTCTCTGATTTCTGGCATTAATTTTAAAACTGGCGTCAACTTTAAAACAAAAACAAAAAGGAATTGTGAAGGAATTCAGTTGGCTCGCATAACTAAAATTGATTTTGCTGGCCTTGCGAACCATAACTTAAGTTACTACAGCTGATAAATATAAGACAAAGGGAAGATTACAAAAGATACGGGTTAAAAAGATTCACTTAGGAATTTTTCCTAAAGAAGTTACAAAAGGACATGTATAAGTATAGGCTGTGCCTGTGACCTTGTTTACAGAAGAGTAAAAGACTTTAAAAAATAAATATTAATATTTAAGGCAAGATTATAATTCATTTCAGTAGTGCGAAAAAATTCCTTGTGTTTGCTTGTCTCCATTCAAAATTGCGTAAAATTGACCCATGGCGAAGGAAAGTTCCGACGTTTTCTTGAGATCGTTGAAACGCTTCTAGAGACTTAGCCTATGGCCTTAATCACAAAAGTCTTATGATCTCAAATCGGAACGTAAATCACTTAGTTGGTGCGATATTATTATGAATAAGATTCTTAATAAAAAGAACATAACTGGAGCTCTTGCACTGCGGCTTCTCCAAAAGAAAAACGAAAAATTAGCCTTGTACATTCCCTGATGAAATCCTAGAGCGTTGTCTCCGGAAGGACTTGGTTTGTCGATAGAATATATATATACCTATAGGTATATATTGGGAAATTTCCTTCCTAAGACTACGAAATTCATAAGTAGAGTATGTGAAGAAAGAATTTATCTCTTAACTCGCGATCAAGGGGTTATGACTACCCTTAAGATGCGTAGCACATCGCGACCGGAAAGAATTTGAGGATAGAAAAGGTTGAAGAGAAAATTAATTCTACATCCAACACGCAAATACTGATGAGCCAGTACGGAAAATAAAAACTCTGGAAAGAAACACCAAAGCTTACCCCACGTAAGTGTTATGCCGTTATGGAGAGAAGCAATGATAAAGCTAGCAGAGTATTTCGTAAATGCAACTGGCATGCATCTAATTGTTGTCCATTCTATTTGCGTATTGGACGAGAAGGAGTGCTTTGAGGCCGACCCTAACCTGGACGCCGACCAGGAAGCGGCTCATTTTGAGACAGACGCTCCTGGACTTTTCGTTTGTTGCCGGTTTTGGTCCGCCCCGGATATTTCCAATACCGGCACCCACCATATTTGGTGAGCATTCCCCTATCTGCCACCTGGGAAGACGCCCAATTGGGGACCAGTGACCCCAAAGAGGTAAGCCCGGTTTGCCATATAGCGGTCGAAAATTTAAATCAGACTTTTAATGTAGCCCTTTCCAGGTTAGTTTGAGTATATAAGACTTCCTGCTAGTAAATCTCGGGAGAATTTTCGCAGAACATTATCTGCTGCTTAGGTGAGCTAAGCCAGACTTTGTTAGATTAGATTGGAGAGTCCTTAACTGTCTTCGCATAATGGCTTAGTCTCTTTGAAGGGTGTAGTTGCACCGTCCTTAACTAGAGAATCTACCAATTTGATGCCATCAAAACCGCTTTGAGATGAAATCCAATGAAGGATAATTCGACTGCTCTTAGCTTTATCTCTTGTTTGCCCACGAATGTTTCCAGAGCAAGGTTCGATTTAATGACAGGTGATTCAAGCGCCTTTGAAGCTGCTTGGATGTCCGAGAATAAGAATATTGTTCTTCTTAGTGTATTAGAATCTTCATTTTATAAAACACATAAGCCTGAAAAATTTATATAAATTTGATTAATTAAATTTAAGTTTGGTTAATTGATTAATTTGCTTAAGGGATCTCTTCAAGAATTTCAGACCCTGATTCAAGAATCGTCTTAGTTTAACCGTGATGGAGTTAGTTGCGATTTTCTCACTCTCCTGGTGCGATTATTGTAGAGAACTTTTCTGGAAATGATATTTTGGAGGCATGTAGTCAAAAGGCACACCGAGTGGCTCGCTCAGCTTCAATTAGAATACCTATGTGTTTGATTGGGTGTAAGACTCAGGTCAATTGCTATAGTCGGGAATCCAACTATATTAAAAATAAATAAATAGAGTGGCGCAACAGCTCGAGGTGAACCAGGGCCAACTTCTCAACAATGTATGCTGTGTGGGTAAATTTCTTCAGATACAAGGGGACATACAATTTTTTGCCGAATCCGAACGGCACTTTGAGAAGTTTTTCAAGACAAGTGGATACTCCCGCAGGGCTTGACAGACCCTCGCGGAGGTGGGGACCGTGAAAAAGAACAAGTTTTTTTTCAGGTGACGATGCCAGGATTCGAACCCAGACCTCCGGCGTAGTAGGCACTTAGTGGTAGGCACACTAACCACTACGCCACGGCACTCCACTTTATTGCAAGTTTTAGATTCCAGCAAGACATTGTATCCGTTTTAGCCTTTTTTCGTAGTGACTTCGTTGGTCTTTGTCGACGAGACCAGCGGGAAATAGACTATCGCCGGCACCGGCCTAATTATGAGCAAGTTCAATTAAGTTGAGTTGACTTTTTATTTCACAAACAAAACAAAACTATTACATTTCTAGGTCTAAATTGCTTTGGCTGAAGGCCATCTACCAGGTTAACATAATATAAAATTTTGGTTTACTTTTAAAAGTTTTCCTCTCTCTAAAATGCATTTTCTATATCAAATTGCGGTTTAACAACATTCTAGCCTCGGTTAGGTACGTTTAAATATATTTATACATTCTTTCGCTGTAAGTGCCTGAAATCCAAAGAAGTTGCAATGAAATACATCCTCATATTATTAGTATTGCAAAGACAGCATAAAATCGGAACTAAGTGTGGAGTGCGGTACTCCTCTTATTTTAAATATTGTAGGAAATATGTTTTACTCAGCAAATTATGAATAAGCTTACTCGTAGTAGTGTATTGATTCCTCGGCCTGGTAATCGAAATCTTTAAAGATACATTATATTGTAAAACTTGTTCTTTTTACAATCGATTCCTTGTTTGACGTAATTTTAACATATTGCAGTTGAATTTTGTAATCAAATTCTACCAGCTTTAGCTGCTTTTTGTTCCACTTCGCAAAACTTTGCTGGAGACTTTGTTAAAAGGTCCGTTCTGTCTCATCTACATGACCCTCAACATAATCGCAATGGAGCGTTAGGGTATGCAGAAGTAGGGGTAGAGCTCCCCTTTCCAGGTATAGCATATAGCTACGCAAACTACTTAGCAACCCAGCCCTTTTATGAAAATGACGAAGAAACTTCTCTACGGGGTCAAAAAAAAAGAGAATAACATCATAGGTCTTATAGCTTATCGCATAATACTTAAAACATACCCCTTCACATTTAAACAGTGTTTACCACATTTATGTTAAAAACAAACCTTGAGAACAGTATAATATTTTCAAGCATTTACCAATTTTCACATTCAATAACCGTTGATAAGTGTTATCCTGTATTACAGCCATTTGGTTTCTAGTATTGATTATTAAAAGAAACAAAATAAACAAGATTATTTTAAAAGAAACACAAAGATTTATAATCCCACGAAAGATTTTCCATTTCTGTGCTCAATCCGATTGCCGCCGTGTTTCACTTGGCGTCTTTGATCGTGGCTTGAATCACCGACCTAAAAATCCTTAACCTCTGGGGTTGCTGGTCCCCAATCAAGTGACACCTCTAGTAGCGAAGAAGCTACCTGGCACCAGCTATGGTGGGCACCAGCTGGGAGCGGGTTAAAATGTTGCTTTTGAAAAAATGCAGCTTTACAGATTTTTATCTTTTTCAAAATTTAGAGTGAGAAACGTCAGTATTCGTAGGAATCTTCATTCTTCTGAGCAGCTACTTCTCCGAGTGGAGCGATCGATTCTTCGATGGTTTGAACACGTTGTTCGCATGCCCCCTGACAGACTTTCTAGACAGGTCATGCAGGTAAAGAACCTCTCTGAGTCCCGCCTGGGGATTGTGCCGGAGTCTCCTGAGTTGGTGGAGGAGGATCGAGAAAGATGGAAGGACCATTTAGCCACCCTCGCTCCGCGACCCTTTTAAAGGATAAGCGGCATTCGAAAATGATGATGATGATGATACAAATTTAGCCTATTCTTCTTTTTAAGCTTGCTTTCACTGTTTTTAAGTTCAGTAAAGGTAAAAACAGACGGACTTGCCCTACTTGGAGGGCAGCAAAATATGGCGACAGATATAAAAATATAACATTACACAAAAAGTAAAGGTCTAACAAATTCAATATTTTTAAACTCCTAAGAGATCTTGATTTCCCTGGATTACCGAATAGACAAAAGTCGTTGTGCGGTCTTAGGCCTGACCGTCGCCTCTGTCATATTAGACAAGAACCTTATTTGAACTCTCGAAAGGCTTTATTAAAATCAATCTCATGGGTCTAATAAGAAGTTTTAAGATATGGTCCAGAAACAATTGTGAGTCGAACAGGGCATATCACGTCCGCCTGCCGGTTTTTGTGTCACATATTTTGAAAGGCCTTAAATTCCAAGGTAGCAAGTTCGAAACTATGATATATCTATATTTTCTAGGTCCCGAAGTATAGTAGTTCATTCAGAAGAGTGGAATTTAGTCGCAAGAAAAATTGGTGTAAAAAAACCCGCAAGAAGTTAAAACTACCTCAAAAGCATGCAAAGCCAAAGATTTTATATCGGAAAATTAAATTAAATTAAATTAAAATAAAATTTGCCCCTAAGTGGACTGGGTACCTTAGAAATTCTAATAATAAGGGTTCTCCAACACAATTTTTGTCAGGTCTTATGTGTATTTTTTGTAAGGTATTTTCAGGGGAGGAAAAATTAAGGAAATTAAAGTAATAACTAAGAGGGCTCCAGGGGTGGCTTAAAGGCATACAAAGAGGCTTTCCAGTTTTTTGTCTTAATTGTCATGGAGTCAATCTCATCCGTAAGCGTAGGTGGATGAAGTGCCGAGAAAACTCCGCCATCTTCTGTGATCGAAAAAGTCCTCCTAAGCAGAAAAGAAGGCTCTACACCGTAGTTGCGCGTCCGGCGTTTGCATATGCTTAACAATGTTGAACAGCGTATAAAAAATATGAGAGTAAGTTAACGGCAGCTGAGATGAGGATTTAAGATGAGGAAATATTTAGAATAAAAAGTACAAAGATCCGAGGAAGCCTCCATGTAAAGGAACCTATCTTTAGGAAAATTTTACACAACCGGCTCAGTTGATATTGCCATATTCAAAGGACAGATCCTGCAAACCCTCTCAAAAAGGCAATGTCAATCAACATTCCAGCGCAATCGCGAAAGGAAGGAAGGCCTAAAAATTCATGGATCACACAAAAGCAACGACAATATCGATTATTTGGCGTCAGTGTCAAAGCGATCCGAATCTGGGTGGTCTTCCGGTATATTTTCAGGTCAAATTGCCATACCCAACAAGCGGACTATTATAAGAATGCAGTAGAGTGGGAGGGTTATAATCCATCACTTCAGATCATTACCTCGCGCCTAAAAGAATGAGATGAAGATCGCCATGGGGTTTATAACAATGAAATAAATCGGGTAGCAATGAAATGGAGGTTATATGCCATTGGTTTTCCCAGTAGGGTAAGTCATAACTATTACTTGCGAAATATTCCGGGCTGGCTCAGAATCGTCAACACTTTCATCCAGGAAAAAGATTCTGAGCAAGCATCTTCAACATCTTTTTTGGATCCTTCGCTCGCGAAATGTTTAGATGATTAAAGCGTATTACTATTATAAGCATATAGTAAAAAATATGTAGGTTCATTTAAGTATAAATACTCAATTTTTTTAAAAGACAGTAGCAGAACGTATTTTTTAGAGTTCACTACCAGAAAAAATATTACCAGACATTAAAATTCTTTGAAAATAAATGAATTTAGTTATAGAGTGGCGCAACAGCTCGGATTAAACCAGGGCCAAACTTCTCAACAATGTATGCTGTGTGCGTTGATTTCTACACATACAATGGGACCTACAGTTTTTTGCCGAACCCAAACGGCACTTTGAGTTTTTCAAGACAAAGGATTATCTCGGAGGGCTTGTCAGACCCTCGCGGAGGTGGGGACCGTGAAAAAGAACTAGTCTGTTTTTTTTCATGTGACGATGGTAGGATTCGAACCCAGACCTCCGGCGTAGTAAGCACATACACTAACCACTACGCCACGCCACCCCATACATAAATGAATATAGATAAAAAATATATGCATAGAGATGCATATACCTCCACTAACCTCAACCTTTTCGAAACCCACCTGGGGATCGTTTCCGAAGTTCTCGAGTTGATCATTCGCTTCGCGATAGCTTCCATACTTTTAATGAAAAAATTGCAAAAGGAAATGAACACCTTGCGTTTCACATTTCTTAAGAGTATCAACTAAAATTAAACAATAAAATAATTCATATCTTTTCCAATGTCTTTTTATGGTCACTTAATCGAGTAGTCATACCGTCAGTTACATAAGTCAGCTACCACGCAGCCGCGGACCAGGCAGGATGAACAACGTCATGATCATCATCATCTAAAGTTGCAAATTTTTCATATAGAACAATAGACTTTCCTAAAATAAGTTTCTAAATATATAATTAAACCTGGAAAATTACGATCGCGAACTTTGAGCCCGTACTAAGATTTGAATTATAAATAAATAAATCATATATAAAAATAAGTCGTATACAAAACAAAAGATTGGTTGGTCCGCATAGAAGAAACGAACATCAACTCTCCAACTAAGAGGAATGTCCTTAGCCCCCCGATTTTAGATGATCAGAAAGACGGAAAATAACTTTTAAAGTTCAAAACATGGGAGATGCCACGTGAAGCTATAGAGCCAACTGGAAGTGATCACCTTACACACGACTTATTGGCCAATAGTAGGTAGGCATGAAATACAAATAGTTGATTGTAAGTGAATTGGGTACTGATTTAGTTTACCTTTAACCTTTACCAGTTACCTTTAATTGAAACGAGTTTATTTAAGCTTCAAAGTCGAAACTTTCCTTGCATATCTATATGTTCCTGGAGTTTAAGACCTTAAATGAATTTCACTCGCCAGAGAAATTTTTTTAATTTATTTGAATTTGAGAGGACACGACCGACACAATACGTTAAAATTTAAAGAGGTAAAATCTGTTAAACGAATCTTCATTATAGGTAAATAGAGGCTTACCTAGCCTTCACGTTTGTTGGCTATACTTATAAAGCACCAGACTATATCAGTCCCAAGAAAATAATTGTTCAAACATGTATAAAAATAATATTTTATAATCAACTTACTTCATTTTATTGGTTATTTTTTATAATTTCATTGTAAAATTAAAAGATTTGACAACATTTACGAAGCAGTTCAACAATCTGGTGCCTCCCCAAGCTACAACAAGAAAATATTCACCAAATTCCAACATCAACGCGGCAATGGACCTCTACCGTTGTCTGCTCTATTAATACAAAACGAATCAATTTAGCATTGGAACTCGAAACATATAATACCACACCAAAAGACCAAAACCAACAGCACCACCATAGGAATTACCATAAATTATTTGGAATTGTTTTGAAGAGCGACATACAGATCAATTGGTGTTAATTAAATCCCCGAAGAAAAAGTCACTGAAGACAAGCCAGCTACGCCATAAATTATCTTTTGTCAGTTGCGTTGACTTTAGATATTTAAATATTTTTCGCTAAAGGCTTATAATTTACCCGGCATTATTCTTTGATTGAGTCTTGGAGGGATTCTATTTTTTTATCATCTCTTGCATATTTGATCATGCATAAAAAAACTTAAGAAAATTTTACCCAAATCAAATGCAAATTTTTTTTTGAAGATTGCACATAAATCAATCGCCCAGAGATAGCTTGAGCCTTCAACCGAAAGGGGTGCATCTAAAGATCACTGATCTTCATCCCCTAACATGAGAAAAGATAAATGCAAAGATCACCTTTCTTTCTGATTGGGAATGCTCGAATCGTAAGGACTCGTGGCAATGCCATAAATTTCAAAACGAATAAAAAAAAATGTCACTGAGACCACAAAAACAAACAAAAGTGCTTTGCTTTCGCCCAAAAATGCCTGGCGGCGTGAAAGATGGCCCATTAAATGCTCATAAAAATTTGTAAGCACCTCATAAAAATAGTCATAAATAATTTTTTAGTCTCCTTGAGGTTGTTGTGTTATTGTTTTTTTTTTTTTTCTCTTTTGGTTTGTAAGTGTTCACTCATTCTGATTCAGTAGTTGTCCCAGGTTCATTTGTCCTTAAACGCTGATGTTTAGTTTTGTCTTGTTAATTGTCTTGTGGTCACCGCCATGCTGAGGACATATCTCCGAAAAGATACAAAAAACACATCATAAATCTGAGATGATTTATAGTCCTTTCTCTGCGCTGTGAGTGTATATGAAAATACATCGTATAGAGTCCTTGTTAGGTATGTTGTTATAGTAATATTTATGGTTTCAACACATATTCGTTCCACCTGGAATCGACAGGGGCGAGTAAACATATGAAATTATTTTCGAATTTCGAATAATGTCCTTTTAATTCTTTCATTCATTTGTTTTTCGTAGGCGGTTGCGTGTTCCTTATCTTCCCTGAGAATTTATTTCCGTTCTACTTAAGAATTTTCGCTTCGTTTAAAGGTCATAAATCCAAGACATCATGGAGGTGGCGTGGTAAACAGTGTTACAAAGTATTCGTATATACTACAAGTAGGGAAATTTGTAGGAAAATGAAATGAAATCCTTTAAATCAACAAACGTCATACACGCGTTGTCCAACAGGGTAAGTCAAGAAGTATTACTGCGTTAATATTTTGGGTCCCTCTGCGAAACAAAAGAAATGGCGTGCAGACTGAACCGCCGCCGACGCCGCCAGCTATGGTCACTCGAACGTGAAAATTTCCCATTTCTCTTTTGTCATTGGAATGTGTCACTACCTAGGAATTGACCAACATATGGCATTGCCGACTGGCTCTACATGGTATATAGAGGGCACTACAATTAGCCACCACTTGATATTGATCCTTCTTTTTGTTGCGAAACGTAGAAAAGCCGCACGCTGAGCGAAGATGGGGTGGTTGGTGCAATGTGATTGTCTGAGAGATATTGCATAATAGGCAGAGCCCATGTGGTGATAATTGTAACATCGGTTTTAAAGAAACAATGAATACCTACTTGCACCTCACTGTGTGGGAGATTTCGTTTGATCATGGTAAAAGAATCCTGATAGGTATACTAGTTGCGTCATTGTTAGTGTACACTTAATTGTTCAAATCTTGCCTCCCTGGCAAGTCTTGGTTGCTTAGCATTTGCAAAAATTACTAATGGAGACACTAAGTTAAACAGAATCGATAAACTAAAAATCAGCAGCAAAAAGTGTCTCTTCTCCCAGAAATTTTAAATTACGTTGCAATTATATAATTCTTATAATCTATTTACCAAACTCACACCTTAAAAGGCTCATTTCTATTCTATCACAACCGAAATTGAAATATTTAGGTACTAAGTCGCATGCAATGACATTTCAACGCGTTGTATTATTAAAATTTATATTTTTGTCGTTTTAACCCTTTGCGAGGGGTTGATTTTGATAAATGCCATTTTTACCTTGCCATACTTATTATGTAGGTGTAGGTGTACGTATACCTACTTACTTGATAGCATTCATACATTCGTTGGAAGAAATAAATTGTTTCCCATATTCGTTTAATTTTTGTTGGTCTGGTTTCTATGGTAAGAAAAGGCAGTTTTTTTTTCACTCTCATGTTTCGAAACTAATTCATCAACATAACAAATGTCATGATATCCAAGTTTGGTTGGAATCACGAAAAACACGCGAGCTCTTTTTGGAGGAAAAAAAAAAACAACAAAACGAAGTGGAATACAATGACATACAATGGATACAAGAAATAGCACAATCGTACAATGGATGCCGCCATTTGATACTTATACAGTTGGAGATAGCATGAGCTGATATGAAATTCGTAAACCATTTATTGTGATTTTAGTAGTAAAATAATGTTGTACATATCAGAAAAAATGAAGACACAGGCCTTATCACTCTTTTATGGAAGGAAAAACGCAAACTGTTAAAAACTAGTATATCCACTACTAAAACAAGAAATAATTTGCTAGGACCTTTTGTCTTAAAAACACTGAAAAAACAGGACTAAGAACCACTCTACACAGTTAACCAGTGAGTAAATGCAACAGTGTGTACGCAGAAGTTACAGTCCGTTAAACGGACAGTTTTAATACCCCATCCCCCACATAAATAGTGAAAACTTCGAAAAGCGGCATGGTCCAACCGCCCCTTGTTATAAACTAACAATATTAACACAGATATTTCCAAGTTCCGCTTAAATTCTTCCAATTCAATATTTTTGAAAAATAGACCCTAAAAAGAGGTGCGGACAAAAACTTTGTATGAACGAAATCTCGTTTACCTGTTAATTTTTTTGTTTTAGATACTCTTCCTTAAATTAGGCTTAAGGCCAGTCGAAATTAGGTTTTTCTGGAAAATTTTAAGTTTTTCTTTAATTTTGCCTCCAAATGTAGGCGGACCTAAAATCTTAAATGAACAAACTGAAGAAATGTTTTCTACATAAAATATTAAGCAATTTTGTTTCAATTTTGAGCAAAAATATTGAATAAAATGCATTTGAAAATTTACCCTAAAAAAAATTGCCATGCCCACTGGAGTAGGTTTACCGATTAATTTTTTTTCTTTTTTGTATATTTTATTTTGTACATTTATTAGGAGATGCTAAATGTCAAAGTTCAGCCTTTTTAGATGACTTACAGTTTTGAAAGCTCTGGAGGTAGTTGCACAATTAGCCCGATTGTGGGCGTGTCTGTGGGTGGATTTCAAAAATGTTGACACCTGTACTGCTTCGCATGACGTGAAGCTTATGTACGAAATTTCAACTCCCTAGCACAAATGGACATACGGCCATGGCTTATTCGATTCAAAATTCGGACTCGATCATATGCCATTAGGGTCTTGGAGGTCTACCATTATCATTTCACTGTGTTACGAACTATGTGACAAACTCAATATACCTACCTCCTATCCTATGGGGTGGGGATAAAAACTAATTAAACTGTTTCTAGTATGTTTCTAGTATAAGTTTTGCTCCCCGAGTCTACAGATTATCACATACGCCTTACTAAGCTGCTTCGAAACACAAAGCAAAACGTGAATAAGTGACTTTTTCGTTAGTTTTCCTTTTAGGGACACTTAAATTGTGCCAATGTCTTTACTCTTCTATTTTAGGTCGACTCAAATTTTGTTCAATTTCCTGTTTTCCCATTTAACCCGAGTATTAGGGGTTTGCTTTTAAACAGGCTTGAAGTTCGCAAAAAGCAGATTTTGCTGTTAGTCCGTTAAAATATTGCCATATTTTAACCCTCCGTGATATCAACATGGGTTGGCGCTTGGGTGATCACCGCTTCCGTTAAAGATTGATAGTATGTAAATTGGACCATGTTTAAGAATTGACTTTCGCACATGGAACTCTTGACTAAAGTTTGGAACCGATGAAAGACAGATTTGTTTATTTTTTAGAGATTTTGAAGCAAGAGTTAAAATGCCTTTAAAAGGGCTGCTCGAATACAGCGAAATCTTGTAGAACCCAACGAACATGGATGTGGGAAACTATAAGTGTTCCCCATGGTTTACCTCGATGTTCAAAAATTGAAAAATTGAGTAGTATTATTACCTTCTGAAAGATAATTCGTTGCAAGTCAGAATTTAGTGTTGGTGTATATAAATACCCAATGAGGGCATTTTTTTAAATCACAAACAATGGTCTAATTACAGTTTGAAAACGGATCAAATGTTCTTCAGTACTTTTTCTAAGAATTTTACTAAAGTTTAGTAGATAATTGTATAGCCAATATTTACTAAACTTTAACGAAAAAATCTAGTTTTTTTAAAATATTGAAAAGATTTTGAGAAATGAAGAGTTGAAATTGAATGACGTTTTTCGGAAGTGTTTGAGGCCATGACTTTTCAATCGCTTAGTGCACAGAGCCGATATTTTATACACCTATAAAACATTACAAATTAAACCAAGTAGGTACTTAAATCATATTTTTCTCGAAAAGTTCTAATACTGCCAAAGCATTTTCGAAAAAAGAAAATCGTAAAAATGCATGAAAAACATGCGCCGAATGAAAAAATCACACGTGCCAGAAAATATCCAAAATTTTGAGGAAAACCAAAGCGAATTTTAAACTTTCAAAAGATTCTTAAATTTAACTCAAAAACAACTCAAGTCTTCTAGTGTCTTAATGATATCGGTGATCTTGTTCTAATTTGATTAAGCGACAAAAAGTACAAAAGGAAAGCAAGCTGCGTTAAAAAATTTTAGGATTCTTATTTCAAACCTTAGTTTTTCGAAGCCTACTTAAATAACGAATTAAAACAAGATGCTTATTTTAACATCTACGCTTAAACTGGGGCCCATAGAATTTAAGAAAAACAGCCAATGCTAGCGCACAGTTACTTGTGTTATAGTAAAAGTTATTTTTTCACAATAACACAAAACTTTGTTATTTTTAAAGGTTTCTAGCCCATAAACTGTTATGACGATCTTAATTAAATTTGTCGGAAATATTTAACACTTACGAGGCAAGCTTACGTTTCAGGATAATCGTTTCCAAGGCAAAGGACATAAAACAAGTAAGTTAGTGCAAGAATTTGTCTGTAGGGTGCGTCTAAATATCCTGCATCTACTCTGTGAGTTCCTATGCCTTGTCTTACTTCACCAAAAGGGTTTTTTTTTAATAAATTGTAAATTTAAGGTTGTCTGACATCCAAGTCAATTGTGGGCGTGGCTGTGGCGGATCCTATCTATTTTCATACTTTGTCTGCACAAAATAAGAGCTAAAATACACTTTAAGTTTCAGCTTCCTATAGCTCAATTTTAAAGACCTAAAAACTTCACATATACGGACATACGGACAGACGGACATGCAGACGGACGGACGGACGGATAGATGGATAAATATGGACACATTTTAATAATCTCGATCATATCTCTAAAAGGTTTTAGGGCTCTAGATTATTTTATTCATTGTGTTACAAATTATGCATTAAAATTAGTATAGATACTAACTCTGGGTCGGGTATAAAAATAGTGGGATAGTATGCAACAGTACGTATGTAAAAACCTAATTCCGTCTGCTACGGATTGCCAAGTAATACAGGTTGTATTATCCTCCTATTTTGTAGAGTATTGCTTCCATAATAATGGTTTACGCACCATAGTTGTGTCAGAGTGTTTCACTGGATAGCAGCGAAATTCGAAAAGGAAATTGGGTCACAAGAACTAAGGTTTGTCAGTTTGCAATAATAAAAAAAATGGTGGGTATCTAATAGGTAGGTACTTATAATAAGGAAAACTTTTTTTTAATGGCCAGAATTTTTTCTGCAGACTGTAAATGCCTTCCGCTATAGGAGACCATCGAGGGAGATTTTTAAATCTTATGTCCATTTTTCACTTAAGTTCAAATAAATCTAAAACAGCTCTTAATCTGGTATAGCTAGACGGCGCTATGCCAAACAAAGCTAGACAAAGAAATTATATCTTAAGTAAGCCTTTTTCAATGGAGTAAAAGTCATTAAAAAATCTTAAAATAAATAAAAATCTAATCTAATAAGGAACATCGAAAATGTAGGTTGAAGTCAATACAATGTGCATCAATGTTGCACTCTCTTTAGGCTCAAAATTGTAGAGACTCCTGTTTTTGATGATCATAGAAAATGAAGGCCACTTGATAAAAAAAAAACCGGTAGCTGCCTGCTATCTATGTTGCTGTGTGCTTCTCCAAAGTTCGTTTTAAACTTTTCATACCACAAATAAATGGGAAATCGGATAGGTGTCTACCTACTTCTATTTCATTAATAAAATAACATGTTTTCTTTGTTTGCTAATCCAAGGGCTATTAGCAAATATTTAGGTGTTAAGGTTTTCTCATGGGTATCGCAAATGATGTGTAATAATGAAATACAATATTCTTTTGTTTGTATTTGTAGTAAGGTTTCCTTAAAAGGAGGCACAACTGAAATGTTTTAAATTGACTTTTAAACTTTTTATTCGTGGATTTGTTACAAAGACTTGTGACGACCTTTCGTCATTTAATCAAGTCGTGAATGAAAACTGATATGAGACGCTTTTTTGTGCGACGTTGATAACAATAAAACATTTACAACCATATTATTCCTTGAAGGTTAAGTTGGTACATTATTCTATCATTATATCCAATAGATTGCGATAATGAATCATTATTATAGATGCAGCTAGTGCAAACAACACCCTTTACACCAACCTGGTGTTTCTTATGTACTTGCTTGTAAGAAGAGCTGCTTTATAAACATGGTTTCAAAACATTTCTTAAAATTCCATTACGAGTAGGTAGGTAGTACCTATGAACAATCCAATGTTGACTAATAAACAATGTTAGTCGAAAATATTGGAGCTTTTTTAATTTCCAAAACACGTTAAAGTAAAATGTCGGTAAACTGTTTTGGCCTAAAGAACTTAGCTTACGGGCTTTTCATTCTTTCCCCTTTAATCGAAAATCCATACTTTGCTTGCACGCACCAACTTGTACCTAAGAAAAACAATTTATGTGTATATATAACCTGCAAAATGCAACAAGAAGACCAGCAACGCCATACCAGTCATCAAGAGCAGAGCCATTCACGAACCCCATAATTTCGAACCAATGGGCAATTTAGCCCTTTAGCATAAACAAAGCAAAACAAAAAAGCCAAGGCAAAACACAAAAAAGTTCCGAAAACAAAAACCTCTGCTTGAATGCCTTCGGAGGAATATTCAAAGAGTAAAACAGGAAATCCATCGCGCTAGAGATAAGGTTCCTGGCTGAACTACAAGTGGGCACTTGTATATAGCTCCACCGCGCGAAAGGATCAGGCGCATTAACCTCAAACCCCCTACTACCCCACTTGGGCATTTTAAATTACATTTCATTCAAAGGTTACCCAACTCGTCCTTGTTTTGCAGCAAAGTTGGTCCCTTTTCAATTGTTCAAACAAACCAAAACCGGCTGGACGACCAAAAAAGAGAACCAATTTCCTTCGAGCTAAGCTCTGGTCGGCCAATAGTCTGGATGTGGAATGTGGTGAGCTATTTATCTCGATACGGGTTAGAGAGACACTCTCTAAAGCGGGTGAGGGCCGGGTGAAGGGCTGACAGTAAAGAGCCAGCCAACGCAGTCATGTGCATTTATCGATTAATTTGCCCAGAATGACCGAAGAAATCAATACACGAAGAAGAGGTTCGTTCGCACACAAAATACAAGACTTTAAGCCCGAGGAGCATAAATGGCGGCGGTGAAGGTTCCTCGTGCTGCGACGTGTTGTCGAAATAATTTTTGGTGTTGCGTTGCTTTCGTTGCTTCCCATTTAGTTTGGTTAATGTGTTAGCGGGTCCTTGACCGAAGGAGGAGTTTTTAACAATTATATAACGGTTCATTTCGATCTGAGATTTGCAACAATGTTTTAAGGTAATTTCCGTTTGTTTTTTTTTCCAGGACTGCAGGCATACCCATCAAACTGGATGCATTGAACGCTTACCGAACATTCGCTCTGACGGAAGAAAACGAAAACCTCATCAAAATGGATCCCGACTGTTTTGCCATGTCATCGTACCAGTTCGTGAACTCGCTCGCGTCGTGTTACCCGCAACAAATCAATCCACAGCAGAGCCACCAGCCTAATCCCGTTGCGGCCGTAGCCAACAGTCAAGGCGGTAGCGGTGGCAGTGGTCCAGGCAGCGGTGGGGGTGGCGGCGGTGGTGGCGGCGGAATTCCCAATCCCACGGGTGGTGGTGCATCGCAAACACCGAGTGCAAACGACTACTTCCCAGCGACTGCAGCCTACACACCGAACCTCTATCCGAACACACCACAGGCGCACTATGCAAATCAGGCATACAGCTTAGGCGGCAGTTCAGGGGCGCAGCCAAATCCTGCCGATATGGTCGACTATACGCAATTGCAGCCACAGCGTCTACTCCTACAGCAACAACAGCACACGCAACAGCAGCAGCAACAACAACAACAACAACAGCAGGCCAGCTGTAAATATGCGAACGATCCGACAACACCGACCGGCAATAATAACCAATCGATAGCGAGCCCACAGGATCTATCGACACGCGATATTTCGCCGAAGCTATCACCCAGCTCGGTTGTGGAGAGTGTTGCCCGATCGTTGAACGTAAAGAATGTCGTCGGTGCTGGAGTGGGTGCAGCAGGTGGAGGTGGCGTTGTGGGAGCCGGTGGCGGCAGTGGAGTTACATCGTCCAGTGTTAATAATAATCACAGTAGCAATAGTCATACGACAAATGTTCCAATGCATAGTCCAAACGGTGGTGGCGACTCGGATTCGGAGAGTGATAGTGGCAACGAGGCTGGTAGTAGTCAGAATAGTGGCAACGGAAAGAAGAACCCACCGCAGATATATCCGTGGATGAAGCGTGTACATTTAGGACAAAGTGAGTATAATAATTTATTTTCTCACCTTATGATGCATTATGTAAATGTGCGATAAGGTTACTGTAAAGTGGAAATAACATAAGCAGCATTTTTAGGACATTTCAATTGCAAAAGGTTACCAAGAAGCGGTTTTTTTATGAAAATTTGCCGCACTTATGTGTTTGGAGTAAAATAATACATAGCTCATATTTTCAGGACTCTATTAATGGTGCCATTAATAAACTGTTTTGTCTAAAACTTTAAGAAAAGAGTAGCTATACAAAGATTTCTTGAGAGGCCTTCTGGCAATCGAATGTATCATGAGCAAGTAATATTTAATATAAGAAATCAAAAGTAAGTTCATGCAATACATATTTATATTCAGATTTTTTTGTAGTTTGCCTTACAATAAAATTAAATTTGACCCCTGAAATATTACTGACTCTACCATATAGTGACCCAATGACGTTGGGTTACCAATCATAGTCTGGCTAAAAATTTATTAAGCATTAATTAAATAGAGTGGGGCAACACTAAATTAAAGTAGTCACTCCATGTACGACCTAAACTGAACTAAGTGAAGCTGTAGGTACAAAACTAACTGGCGTCTAAAAACAAGAAATTGGTCTGACATTTAATAACCATACATGCTGTGTGTGTCATAGGTGTTTTTACACACACTAATATTTTTGGCGATTCTGAACGCGGCGTGTGAAATGAGAAGTCTCTCAAATAGTAAATTATACTCAGAATGTTTGTTAGACTCGTAGAGATGGGGTCGTGAAAAAACTTAATCCTGTCGTGAAAGATGGTCCGGTCGTGATAAATACGTAGGGCACAACCCTTGTTGAGTTAAACTTACTAACTTACTTGCTACTGCACCACAGTATCCACTAAGCCATAGGTCACCGGCTTCTTAGCAATATTCTTGATGTAGGCTTATTTAGAAGTACCTACATTATATCTACCCAGTAAATGACCAGGAAACGTTTTTATACCCAACCGGAGGTAGATATATTAATTTTAATGCATAGTTTGTAACACAGTTAAATATTCATCTCAGACCCCTAAGACCTTTTGGAGTTATAATCGAGACCGACAAGTGTCTAAATCGATTGCGCCATGTTCGTCCATCCATGTTCGTGGCCTATACAAATAATATATGAATTCGGGCCAAGAAACTTTAAGATTTGGTGTTACATGATATATAGGCTCGGGTATAGGTATAGAAATTTTTCACAAACGAACTTTTGCACTAACTCACTTGTTTCGTTTCGAAATATCATGCGATATTACATATTTCGATTTTACTCTGTATAGTGGTGTTCTAAGAAGAATTCATAGAACAGCAACTTCAAGATTCGTTGCTCCCATTTTCTGTACACTTGAATGGTTCACGTCAAGGAGAAGACCGTCAAAATAAGGTTAGTTTTATTTTCAACTCGTTGTCTTCACTACCAAAGTCTATTTTATCTTAATCACTACTAAAGTCTATTTTATCTTAATGTGTCCCTTTTGTCTAAATAAAGATCTTTTCTGGGTTTCGAAACTAACAAAAATTACAAAAATAAACATTTGCCTCCCTTCTCAGTATAACGCTCATTTTGAAGAACCATTTGATTAACGCTCGAACCATTTTGAAGAAAAATCTCAGGCATAGTCCGAAATCAATTTGCATTTTTTGTAGAAAATGACAGCGGTTCTGACATCTTAAAAGATTTCGATGGAAGGAGCGAAGCGGGGTTAATTAAACTCAAAAAACCTATTCATATTTTTCTTCTTTTTTAACTATGACAGGCTGATAAAAATTTGAGTTTATTTTGAAAACGTGTTCTTAAGCCTTTATATTAGAATAAGTCATTAAACTTACAAAAAAATTTAATGCAGTTTTTTTCCGTCTGGCCATGTGGCGATCCATTAGTATTTTATTTTGCAAAAACATGAAATATGAACAAAAAATGTTTGAACCAGACGTTAAACAAAATAGAAAAAAATGTTCTAAGAAAAATTACACAGAACTGCAAAAAAAATAGTTTCTTCAAAAATTTCTGCCACCACAGCCAGACTAGAGTTTAAGAAAGGTTAACGTGGAAAGGTGGGCATGGCCATTGGCGGATTTTACCAATTTTCACTTTTTGTCTGTACAAAATAAGAACCAAGATACACACCAAGTTTGAGCGCCTTAGCTCAATTTTAAAGTCCTCGAAACTGGATACATACGGACAGACGGACAGACGGACGGATGAACGGACGGACGGACATGGCTTAATCGACTTACCTGTCGTTCTCGATCATATCTCTAAAGGGTCTTAGGGGTCCAAAGTGATTATTTCGCTGTGTTATGCATTTAACTTAATATACCCTGGGTCGGGTATAAAAAACATTAAGCATTTTCTTAACAAATAAAATTAGTTAGTTAGCTTAGTAGACTCAAAAAATGTATTTCTATTTTTCTTTTAGGTACGATAAAAGTTAAAGCTTACAACGAAAAAGTGTCCTTTGGCCTTCATAAAAGTAGTCGTTTGACTAGCAAAAAAGTGTTACAGACAGTTTTTTCTTGCTTTTACAAAAGCATCTCTAATGGGTCAATAAACCCCGTTGCTGGGGTAAGTCGACTCACGCTATGGGGCATGTGGACTCCAGCCCCGCAACACTTAACTCTAACTAAAACAGTATTAATCTGGACTAAATAATTAATGCTTATTTATTTTCCTTGACATAAAAGAGAAAAATTGCATTTCCGACCACTCAAACAGCAGCCGTTACTGGTACAAAAGGTCCTTTAACTTCTGATCCAAGTTTCTTCATTACTTTGCCAATAACTCACTGATTCAGGGTTGGTTTGTTTGTTTGAGCACAGTTTCTGAATAGTTCAGCACTTGGAATAGTTTTTTTCAATTTTCTAGATGTATAGATTCGGAGGCCTTAAGAAAAGTATAGGGTCAACTTACCACAAAAGGAGTTAGTCAACTAGCCCCGCCTGACCATTTGGCGATGAACTAGATTTTTATCAAGGAATAACAAAAAATTTTAACAAACAAACAAACACTCGTTCCAAGAAGTTCATATACCTATATACCTAACTGGAAAAATTTTAAGTCTGACACTGGAATGAAAAATAGAAAAAAAAGAAAGGAGAAAGCCAAAAATTAGTCATAAGCGCAAAAAATTGTTTTCAAAATATTTCTGCCGCAACACACTTAAGACTAAGGAAGTCTAGACAGGTAGCCATGTAGAATGTAAGCGCAGAAATCGACAGACATTTCATACCACATTTTTTAAATAACCGCCAGCGACTTACCCCTGCACCCAACTAGCCCCACTTTCCCCTAACTTCCAGAACCATTATCAAAAATAATTATAATAATTTTAAAGCTCAAAGTCGTGGACAAAGTTTTAAAAGTCTTATACACAGAAGCATTTAAAAATTTAAGCGAAATATTTAATTGCGAGTCATTACACCTAATTTTACGAAAAAAAAAAATCTTTTTTTCTACAAAAAAAAATTGCCAAATTGAGTCAAAACCATTAACTTTTTCGGAAGCGTATATTTTTGCCGTTTTACTTGTTTGTTTTTTTCTTCAAAAATTTAAACAAATATCCTTCAATCTTGCGAATTTTCTTTTTTCCGTTTTTCCAAATACAAATATGGGGTAAATCGAAGTTTCTAAAAAAAAATCTAAGTTTAAAGATCGATGACGCTGACGTCTGAATAGATATACAGCCCACTTTTAAGTTTTTAATTTGCAGTTGCTTTCATTTGAAGAGAATTCCTACAGCTTTCCTTATTTCTTCAATACTTTTTTCCAAATTGTGTACAATTTTTTTACTGAAGAAGTTAGACAAACCAAAATTATTGTGATTTTTTAACATCTCATACGTAGACCCCCAAGACCTTAAGGGCATCCGATCGAGACCGAATTGTAAATCGAATGATCCAGGTCCATCCGTCCGTCCGTAGTTTAGTCTTTCGGTCTGTGGGTAGTTTTTAGGCCTTAAATTTTGAGCGAGGAACTTGAAATTTGATATCTGATCTTTCCAGGTCCCGAAGCAGCACAAGTGTAAACATTTTTTACAGGCCCACTTTGCTTAATGGCGTGAAAAATCAAAGTTGTGGTAGGAAGCTGAAATTTCATATGTCATATCCTCGCTTAAAAGTATTGTTATTGGCATTTCAAAAAAAAACGCGGGAACCGGCCCCATGTGGGCGTGGTCATATTTAATTTGCATTCTTATGAACGGTTGTTAGGTATTCGATATATTTGCTTTAGATCCAAAAAACTTGCACTATAAATTGTTCAGATATGCGCGTAATCTATTAACTGAAATTAATAAATTCAAAAAAAAAACGCGGGAACCGCCCCCGGTTATATTTAATTTGCATTCTTATGAACGGTTGTTAAGTATTCGATATATTTGCTTAAGATCCAAAAAACTTGCACTATAAATTGTTCAGATATGCGCGTAATCTATGAACTGAAATTAATAAATTTTTGCCACGCCCACTTTTGGGGCCATTTTTAAGTATAAATCAAAATTATAATATAAAAATTCAATCAATACGTGTATACCACTTCTGATAAAAAAAATATGAACAAACGATGTTATTGAAAAGGGGTTGATGCCACGCTCCTTCTTTAATGAAGAAGATTCTTAACTGTCAAGTTTTAAATATAATTAAAGTTAATAGAAACTGAAATTTAACAACCAAGATTTATGACGCAATGCGGAGCTTGACAGTGGTCAATTGGGATGGGGTATCCAATGATTCGCCTAAGCGGATTGTAACCCTACCACTAGTTTTTGTGAAGGTAGAAAAATTGTCTGTTAAATTACTGGCTCCAGTCGGGTGAAGAAGGTAGGTGTATATAAAGTTTTGAATATATGAATATTTACAACTGAAATTTCCGTCCTGAAATTTTATTTCAATCATAGCAGATACATAAAATCGTAATATTTCAATTTACAAATTTTATCTCAATCTGCATTTATGTGGTTTTGACTTTTGGAATCTTTTGTTGACGAATAGGTAACCCTTTTTTTTCTTAACGCAAAAGGATGTTTTTTTGTTCAGCTTTAATCGTTCCAATTAAATATATCAATAACACATACACAGAGAAGCCTATTAAATTGTTGGCCTTATTGACACGAGCATACCTCGGTATAAACTATTCACTATACAATAAAATTTTAATTTCTAATTTTAATTTATAGCACTTGTTTATTCCAATACATATATCGCCCGAGCATTCGTCCATCAATGTTGCTGTCACGTTCCTCATAAGCCACTATTTCATCGACACTTCGCAAGACAAATCGATTTTCAATCCGAAAATAGACTTGACGAAAAAAAAATCCTTCCAGTAGCCCACAAGTTTGATGCTACTTCTTATATTGTCTGCCATCGATGCCTTGAACGTGAAATACAGCACAAAAAAAAACCAGAACCCATTGATGTTTACATGTTTTGACAGGGTGCTTGAAAAGTGCGTTCTTGATATACCATTGAATTTCATTTAAGAAGTCAGATGATTACTGAATTTCGTCGGAGCGATGCAAAACAACTGTGTGCGTTAGGATGACGGAATGCGGCGCGTTCATCGATGTGAATGTGAAAAATTTGAAAAATTAACTCTTGAGAGGTAGAATTTTTCACGAAAATTTGTTTTTTCAATCTTTTATATGTTTGACTATACATGAAATGGGAATATTTGAAGGAATGATTTTGAAATTAATTCTTTTTTTAAGAACATTTTGTCCGTTTCAATGGTAAAATAATATTTTAGATCAGATTATATCAGTGACAGGATAAGTGGGTGGCTATTTTTTCTTCGCCAAAATGTAAAACAGAATAGTGATTTTTTTTATATTTATTTTAAGGATTAATATGTAGTATGATATTTGTATGAATCTAGTGTAGATTTTGATTTGTTGTCCGTTTTTTTACTGTGCTATTTAATTATAATTAATAAAAAATCAAGAACGTTTAATAAGCTTATAAAAAACAGAATAAGCAATCATGATTCGTGATACAAACAAGATATTGTACTTCTCATTTTTTAGTGCAAGACAAATAGTGTCTTAATTTTCGTAATAAGTGCAGTCGAGATTTTGGGCATTGTAGATAGGATTTCATCTTTTTGAGAAGATAGAGTTGAGAAGCTTTTGCCATCTGATTGTTGAGATGGCATTAAATAAAACCAATATTTGTCCCCCCATATAACTAAATTTATTTCCTTTATTCTGTGTGATGTATATTACCTACTATGCGAGTTTTGTTACAACTAATTATGTTTTATTTCTCGAAAACCTCACACGCACATTCTTCTTTACAATACACCCGACTCTATACATATATTCCCCCGTCTAAGAATTGTCTGTCTGAACTTCTCCTTGAAATTAAAAAAAAAATTAATGGAGGATCATTAAGCAGCCAACACCTTTCCGACAATTCTTCGGCAAGACAATTTGCGATAAAATTAAAATGGAAATTCTTATTAAAACCATATTTAGCTTCTCACTCTGTTTCTTGCAATTACTCTCTTTTACCATGCCAACTTTTAATAACTATTTAAATGTTTGACGTGATTGCATTATAATCAACTCCCTTGCAACATCATGGAGGTGCACGCGAAATCCCCTAATATGTAAAATTTTCTCATATACACAGTCATGGTCAGAGAGCGCCCTCTTTTGATTAGGCTTTACCTTACGAATACATTAGTTTGGCATACCCGCGCACTAGCGACTTAACATGACCAATGGAAATAAAATTTTGCGTTAACATGAAAGAAAAATGTTTACCTTCTTATCGCTGAAACGTGCTCCATGAATAAACTGGACGATGGTGTATTATCATAACCGTATTCTAATAAAGTAATTTCGTATAACCTTCAAGCGTGTAAAACGCCAGTAATGGACTTTGCATCAGACATGCACTCACTGTGCCTCGTCGAGGGGCCTCATTCCACCGAGAATTTATAGGACTTCTTCATCAGCGCAGTGTGAAGCATGTACTTTAGAAGAATGAGCTTTAAGGGTAAATTAATAAAGGAAGTGAAAGCAATGACCATATTGTATTTACAGCAAGAAATATTTGAAAGGAAATAGTCTTTTAAAAATTGTTTTCAGCAATCACTTTTTTGCATTCATCAAATAAAGTAAATGCTTCCATAGAAAAAAGAGAATTGCTCTTCATCACCATCATCATCATTTTCTTCTTGTGCCGCTTATACTTTGAAAGAGTCCGGGAGCAAGGGCGGCTATATGCTCCTTTCATCGATCCTGGTCCTCCGCCACCGACTCAAAAGACGCATGCGCGATCCCCCATATATTTCTTGGTCTGCCAGAAGGCAGCGCACTCGCATCTCGGCCAGCATGACCAGTCTACGAAGTCTGTTGGGGGGTATGCGATCAACGTCTCCATTGACCGTTCCACTCGGAAAAGTTGTTGCTTAACATTAAGATTCCTATACAAATACTGATGTTTCTCACTACCTCAAAAATCTAATTTCTGTGGACGGTATCCGTGACCTCATTTTTTGGTCATAACCCAAACTTTATGACCATAGATGAGGGTTAGAACGAACACTGCACTCCACACTTTAACTCCAAACTCAGCGTGATGACAGACCGGCCGGAGTTCCTTTACTATTGCTCGAGCTTGGTCAATCCTACAGGGTAATTCCACTATACTCCTCCCACATTTCGTGAAAAAGATCAAAGATACTTAAACTGAGAATAAGATTTTTTCAAAAATCGCTCCTGTTAGCGTTTGTATTATTTACAACTAACAACTTGCTACTCTCACTCAAACCTTAAATTGTAACTGCAAATAACGAAATGCTTATTGAAAACTGACTGATTAGCAAAGGTCATTTATTTGCCCACAAAAACGTCATTTTTGTTCTCAACTATAAACCATCTATAAGTACTTTTCTGTTTGAGAGGAAAGTAAGAAACACTTTTTTGCTTCAAGCAAATATTTGTAAATCTTCTGATAAGGAATAGTCTGCAATCATTTCACTGTTAGCTCCATAAATTTATATTTTTATGTCTTAAAAATGGTTACTAGCTGGTCATAACTAGATACCAGGCTATCAATGATATAACTACTTCGTTATTCAAGAAAATTATCACTCTTAAATAAGAATAGATAATAATTTCATGATTAGAAAGAAAAAAAACGTGATTTTTGTCTTAAAATTTTCAGATTCTTACCAAACGAATATATTTTTTTCTTTTTAAGGGAGAGTGGGTTTAGAATGGCCATTTATCCCATGGCCATCATTATATTTCATTCCAAATTTCCAACTTTAAAACAATAAGTCCGAGATCCCATAGCACTGAAAAATACGTCACAGAACACTTATTTTTAAATAGGTGGCAAAACATGTAAGAAACAAAATGAAGATGGCAGACAAATGAATTTTTGTGCATTTGTATTTTTCATTAAGTTTTGAAAACACTAAAAAAAAAACGAACTGACGTAAGAACGCCTCCGTAAAATTTGAAACATTGAAAACACATTATACCATGATTTTAAAAATTATTGGTTTGCCTAAAAATAGATATTTCTTACTATGGTCTGCCTCAACTTTTATTGACATAAAATTTGAACATAAAAATGAAACTACCAGACAGAACACCTTTTAGCGAGGTTTGGTAGGACCCCAATCTATCAAAACTGGTATGCCATCTAAAAACCGTTATTTACTTTAACAAACTTTACTTTGAATGCACAAGCCGCGGAAAACGTTTAAAAATTGTAAACAGTAGGCGACTCCAAACACATGTATTTTTTTTTTGTAGCCTTAACCCCCTTCCTATCTAAAAAAAAATTTAAAAAAATCTATTTAAGAAAATATGAATATGTTCTTGACGTTAGACTTTTTTCTGTCAATTTAACAGTGGTGAAAACCAAACAGCAACACATAACTCAGTTCCAATTAAATCGCCACAAATTATCTTTGTTGAAACCAGTCTCATGAATATTGCATACTGATAGTTTGCGACTCATGAGTAACTTTTTCGAAGTCCCTATGTAGTTTTCAGCAAGCCTACACTACGTCGCATTCCGCCCGTAGTGCGATCTTTTGTTGCTATCAAGGAAAATAGCAGTCGTGTCGTGGCAACTATAAAATAACAAATTGCTCAGTAACAATTCAATAGCTGAGCAATTTATTGCTCAGTTGCAATAGCTTATTTTCGACGACTTGTCTTACTTGGGTTATAGCTCTTATGTATGAAGGAGTAGGTAATAGGTAAACGAGCGGTGTACATTCTAAGTAAGTCACATTCATATATCATAAGTCACATATTGATGGTTTGCGGCTCACAAGTGACCTCTTCTGTGAGTCACTATGTAAGTACAAAGTTCTTTAGCCAGCCACTTGCGTGGCTTATGGAGGACATAACGCCCAGCTAAACTCTGCGGGCCTGCGGCAGCTGCTTTACAGTATCTACAGGAAGTGGGAATACCAGTTATGGAATGGCTAGCAGGCATTCCTGAACTTAATCCAAATCGGCATTTGTGGAATGAGCTTATATGAAGGGTCAGGGGCTCGGGCAGGAGTCAGTAGGTACATAGGAAACCGCTGGGAACTAGAGGTTGTTCTACATCGAATTCAACAGGGCGGGTCAAGTTTTTTGCACGCAAGTGTAGTTTGAGTTCATTAAGTTTCACCTAGTTTTGTTGCTTGGGTATAATAGCTCTTAGGTATGCAGAAGTAAATCACGGTATACATTCACGAAACCCATCTTAAATATCTGTTACCAACTTCGCATGGCCATAACCTTTGCTTAGAAGGCACTGCTATCTATGCGGCACTCTTACAAGAGATTGAGGCACGCAATACAACCTCGCCTATTTGTTAAACAGACAAATTTAAATCCCAAGTGCAGAAATATTGATAGCCGTGGACGCTTATAGTACTTCAAATATCCACAACCCCCAGCCAGAATTTTGATAAAAAAGATATTATGCGATCTTTGTCTTAGGGATGCATAGGGATGCATTTCAAAAACGGGTGCAGATTATTGTTTGCCGCAAAAGCGCTGTGGTTACAAAACCTGTGTTATGAAACACAAGTGGTCCAAGAAAGTCACTTATTCTAGTATTTTCCTTTATTTTCCTAATTGAGTTGTTCTAACTTACTTACTTACTTACTTAAGGTGGCGCTACAGTCCGGGGTGACCTGGGCCTCAGCCAACAAGCTTCGCCAGCCAGCTCTGTCTCTAGCTAGCCGTCTCCAGTTTCGCACGCGAAGTTGGCTGAGGTCCCCTTCCACTTGCGTGCGCCACCTGAGTCTCGGTGCTTCTCTACCGCTTCGTCCCTTTGGTGTGGATTCGAAGATTTTCCGGGCCGGAGCGTTGGTGTCCATCCGCTCTAGATGACCCAGCCATCGTAGACGTTGTGTTTTGACTCTTTTGGCTAGGTCGGTATCCGCTGTAAAGCCCGTACAGTTCGATGTTATATCTCCTCCTCCACTCTCCGTCTATGCAGACGGGACCGTAAATCGTCCGAAGAATTTTCCTCTCGAAGCAGCCTAAAGTGTTTTCATCCGCCTTTGACAGGGTCCATGCTTCTGCACCGTAAAGCAGGACTGGGATGATGAGGGTCTTATACATGGACACTTTAGTTGCTCGAGAGAGGGCTTTGCTACTCAATTGCCTTCTTAGCCCAAAGAAACAGCGATTGGCAAGAGTTATCCTTCGTTTGATTTCAGCGCTGGTGTCATCTGAATTGATAGCGGATCCCAGGTAGACAAAGTCCCTAACTACCTCAAAGTTATAGCTGTCGATGGTGATGTTTTGTCCAAGACGTCGGTGTTGGGTGTCTTTTCTTGATGACAGCATATACTTGGTTTTGCCCTCATTGACTGCTAAACCCATATCCGCCGCTTCCGTCCCAATACTCACGAAGGCTTCACTGACATCACGCTTTGTTCTACCGATTATGTCAATGTCGTCTGCGTATGCAAGTAGTTGAACGGACTTTTGAAAGATTGTACCTCTGGTGTTGGCGCGAGAGTTCTGCACAATTCTCTCAAGTATGATGTTAAAGAAGTCGCATGACAGCGCGTCGCCTTGTCTAAATCCTTTTTTGACATCAAAGGGGTCGGTGAGGTCTTTGCCGACCTTGACGGAACAGCGTGAGTTTTCCATCGTCATCCTGCACAGACTGACGAGTTTGGCAGGGATGCCAAAACTAGACATTGCGCTATATAGCTCGTCTCTATATATAGATTGATCCTTTGGCAAAACTTTCTAACCTCATTCCTGTTGTAACATCTCTCTATCTCTTCAACCGCGTGCTTCTCGTGCTCTCTCTTTTTCCTTCGGAGAAGCCGGTGCTCCTCTCTCCTCCTCTGCTCGTAGAGCTCGCGAGCAGCTCTAGTCCTTCTGTGCAGCGCCGCTTTGTATGCTTCCTGTTTAGCTGCATGTGCTTGCCGGCATTCATCGTCAAACCAGGGGTTTCGTTGTGGTCGCCGTGTGAAACCCAGCACTTCAGAGGCGGCGTCTCTGATGGCATTTTGGCAGTGTTGCCACTGGCTATCAATTCTTGATGCTGGTTGCATAGGACTTCGTAGAAGGTTTTGAGAGACTCGGTTGGAGAAGGACCTGGTGATCTCTTGCGATTGTAGTCGGCCTACGTCAAACTTCCTCACAGTATTTCCATTACTTGGCGCTGGTCGGGATATCCGCAGCCGTACCTTGGCTACAACAAGGTAGTGATCCGAGTCAATGTTGGCCCCTCGGAAAGTTCGGACATCCATGATACTGGAGGAGTGCCTTGCGTCGATCGCAATATGGTCAATCTGGTTGACGGTTGATTGATCGGGAGATCTCCATGTCCCTTTGTGGATATTGAGATGCGGGAACTGTGTACTAGCTACCACAACGTGTCGCCCCGCAGCAAAGTCGATCAGCTTGAATCCGTTATCGGAGGTCGTGTCGTGCAGGCTATGCTTTCCGACAGTACGACCAAAGATGCCCTCCCTTCCTAGCTTGGCATTAAAATCGCATAGGACAATCTTAATGTCGTAGCTAGGGCACTGCTCATAAGTTTTGTCAAGGAGCTCGTAGAACATATCTTTGGTCTCGTCATCTTTCTCCTCTGTGGGGGCATGTGCGCATATCAGGCTAATGTTGGCGAATTTAGCCTTGATGCGGATCGTCGCGAGGCGCTCGCTTACAGGGTTGAAGCTCAAGACTTTTTGCCTAAGTCTGCCTCCAACAACGAAACCACATCCAAATAGGCGCTGTCTTTGATGCCGATAGCAGTCGCCGTAGTAGATGTCGCAGTTTTTCATCCTTCTTTTGCCCGGCCCGTCCCACCGCATTTCTTGGATGGCAGTAATGTCTGCCTTGCAGTCGTTAAGGGCCTCCGCTAGTTGCTCGGCTGCACGTGGTCTGTTAAGGGACCTAACATTCCACGTGCAGATCCGGAGCTCGTTGTCGTTTTCTCGTTTGCATTGGTCGTCAACAGTAAATCCGTCCGAATCCGAGGCTTGTTTCTGCTTCGTGACTGGTGTTTCTTTACGTGGCCGGGAAGTCACCCCGACGGCACGACCCCCAACCTGGAGGACCAGATCCTTTGCTTAGCTCTAAGGACGGAGAGCCGGATAGCCCGCTCCTTATAGGCCTGAGCTCCGAATACGTCGTAGTAGCCCATATAAGGTGTTCACTAAGTAGTTCGGCCTGACTGGAACTATGGACGCCACCGTTGATTCCATCTGGGGAATTCCTCCGCTGCCGTCCGGATGCAAGGAGAAGTGCCTTAGTGGGAACACTCCTCCCCCCTCTCTCGTCTGCTACCCCCAACAACCTTCCAAAGGGGTTGGGACCCAATCTCCAGTTGAGGTACTAGGGGAGGTGAGAGTAGGAGTTGATAGACAGAGGTGGGTTTAGAAAACCTGTGGATGCTTGTATCCTCTTGAGTGCACATGTCTATCCTTTGACCACCAGTTGTTCTAACTTACAAAATTATAATTTAACTCAAATAACAAATTGCAAGGACATTTACTTCTCAAAATGTGTCAAACCAGAAAAAAGTTTCGTGAAATATATATAAAAATTATAATTATGCCACTGTCCGCCTTTGGCCATAATACAATCTTCAAATAGATGTTTTAAGCTACTTGGAGCTATTTAAGCTTCTGCCTCCGAAAACATAAAATTTAAACAATAACTTTAGGTACTGAATTAATTTAACAAACCTTTACCTACATAACCTTGAAATTAATGAGTCAATGAAAACAATCACCTCGCATGTCGAGAAGGTATATCGTCAGTGTTGAAGCAATGATGGTAAATGTAGGAAATGTAGGAAAATTATGAAACGTCTATAATGTATATGGTCCCAAAGGTCTTTATTCCAACGAAGCTATTATGGATTGCGTTTAATTTTCCTTTTAATTTTTATGCACCTTGAGACAGGAAACCATGTGATGAAGTACACTAAGTTCTATAAGATAGGCACAGTTGCAGTTGTATAGCAAAAGACAAAGCTACATGTCCCCTCTGTGCGTGCGATTGCACGGTAACCATTAATTTTCAGCAAAATCAGACCAGTTTTGCACAGGAGCAGCCGCTGCAGGTATATGTTTTGCGATCTGGTTTCTAAAAGAACACTCAGTGATCTGCGTGTACACCTAATTGTAAGTTTCTATCAAATGAGGAACAGCAACATTTTTCTCTGCCGATCGTCGAAGTTGTATAATTTGCATCAATCTTGAATCTTTTAAAGTAAATTATAATGAGTATAATCAATCAAAAAATTAGTGGAAGCAACTTTTTTTTTACTGTATATTGACTCTGATGCAATAATAAAAACTAAAGCTATAAAATCAAATAATCACGTCGTACTTGTTTGTCAAGTTCGACATTAACGCTGGTGTTTGAAAACACTCCATAAAACAGTTGCTTTACAGGATGTTTTAAATTTAATTTTGGATGAAAGATGCTTGACCTATATTGATGAGGATAAAGGCTTTTTAACATCTTGTCCAAAGAAAACTCCAAAAAATATTCTTTTTGTTCCTTAACACAAATCCCCATCATGACCAAATTTTTAAATCCCACCTATGTTGTCCGACCAATACTATCATGGAATTAATTAATTTTTCCAATGGGTCCAAATCGCTTTAAAAGCCATTTCACCCGAAAATAAAAAAGGATTAAAAGCTCACTAATCTGCACCACCCACCCAGAATCAGGAAATTTTCAAAACTACAAATGTCAGCAATGTCCCCAATCGAAGAAAGCCATAGATCTCATCTAATTTCTGGTTGACACAGTCGTGATCTTTAAGTCATTAGGCTGTGTGCACATCGCGCGAGCGCGTTTCTGTGGCATTTATTTGTTTTTCTTCTGTTCCCCTTGAACAAATATCAAATATTTGTTTAAATTCATTCCATCGCTACTTTGCTTGTTTACTGTGTGGTAGTGCAGCGTTCAATTTGCATTCAAAAGTCCATAAATAAAAAAAAAGCAACCACTCTTGACGCTCGGGTGCTAAAGGTCTGGACTCTTGTGGTACTTAGTGGCTCTGAAGGAGCAATATCCCCAGAGATTAATCAAATCGCTCACAAGTGATAAATGATGGTGCGACTCCTTAATGTGGGGGAAACTGTGTGGCATCCGTATCACATGTATAAAACAGGTGTTTGTATATGAGGAGGAAAAGATTTTTTTGTTCATACTATTTTTAGTTCATCTAGAGCTAGACAGAGGAGGCAATTCTTTAAATTGTTCCAGTTTCTAACAACGGAACTGCGAGAAAAAGAATATTATTTTATTTATTTATAATTTTTTGTTATGAACCAGTTCCAAATATGAGGAGGCATGTTGTATAGGTACAAGGATATATCCATCAATCAATTTATAAAAGACTTTCGTGACAGTTGCTGAGTTGCATACACTTAATCGAAATAAAAAAGAAGGGCAATCGGATAAAGGCAAACACCATCAACTACTCGATACAACCCTCAGCTTATCATGGAGAATTTCAATTTGCTGAAAACAATAAATGGGCCACAGACGGTTTCAAAACATTGGCTACGGAGTGAAACAAAACAATGAGAAAAATTTAAATTTGAAGAAAAATCGAAAACTCGATTTGATTTTTACAGTTGGGTGGTTTTTTCTTGACACAGAAGTGTTATGCCGCCTGCAATATTCCACTCCAAAGCGCTTCTACACTTGTTGTATGGTAAATTAAATTCCGAGTCTTCGTGTGCACAAACAATTAATATTCTGAAATAAATTGAATATTTTCAATTGCTTGGGATAGGTATGCTGTATACAGTAGAAATTGTGGGGCGAAATGCAGAAAAATAACAGAAAAATTAACATAAAACATATAAAAAATACTACAAAAATGGTCAACGTAGACAAGTGTCTTTTCATATTCTTTAATATACCCAAATGTGTTTTATTCTTAATTAAAGACAAGGGATTTCATAATATCATATCCTTCCGAACGAAAACGATAAATATTGACTCTGCCAACTTTCACAACCCGTAGAAAAAAAAAGACCGTCAAGTTTGAAGACACACGCGGAGCAGACCGTCGGCTTTTGTTGAAGGTTAAGTTTACCTTTATTGCGCAGTTTGTGTAAAATTCTATTTGTTTATTAAAATAATTTCTGAATGTATTTTTCATTCTATTATGTACTTTTTTCTTACTGCTGTCTACAATTCTTATATTGAGTGATTTTGATGTTTTGCTTCTTTAAACCAGTGAGTAAAAGCTACAGTGTGTACGCAGAAGTTACAGTCCCTAAAACGGACCGTTGAATACCCCATCCTATCCCACATTGTAAAATGCTGATGTTATTGTTATTTTTTGACATTGTTTTGACATGTTATTGTTATTTTTTGACATTTTATAAGTAGTGCAAACTTCGAAAAAGGGTGTGGTCCAAAAGCCCCTAATTACAAACTATCAATTATAACACAGATATTTAAATGTATGTAAAGAATAAATTTTTTGGTTAAAATGGAATATTTTTGAAAAAACGACCCATGAAGGGGGTTGTGGCTAAAAACTTTGTATAAACGAAATCTGGAATGAAGGCTCGCTTACCTAACCTGCTAATTTTTTTGTTTCATGCTTTCTTATACTATTAGGCTTAAGGCCAGTCGAAATTTCATTTTTTTTTTTTGAAAATTTTAGGTTTTTCTTCAATTTTGCCTTCAAAAGTGGGCGTGGCCCAAAGTCTTACATGAACAAAATTTAGAACGAAGCGCTTTCTGCATAAACTAATCATCAACATTTTTTCAATTTGGAGCAAAAATATTGAGTATACTGCATTTGAAAATTACCCTTAAAATAGATGTCATGCCCACTGAAGGAGGTATATCAATTTATGCCAAATTTCAGCCTTTTAGAACGTCTTACAGTTTGGAAAGCTCTAGGGGTAGTTGCACATTTAGACCGATTGTGGGCGTGTCTTTGGGTAGACTTAAAAAATGTTTACATTTGTTCTGCTTCGCATGACGTGGGCCTTACATTCGAAATTTCAGCACCGCAGCTCAAATATTAAGTCCCAAAAACAGGTGACATTCAGACGGATGGACGGATGGACGAACGGACATGGCTTATTCGATTCAGCATTCGGTCTTGATCATATGCCCTTAACCTCTTGGGGGTCTACCTATATTATTTCACCGTGTCACATACTTAATATACCTCCTATCCTATGGAATGAGGTATAAAAAGGAAAATGGTAAAACATGCTGATTTTTATTTCGCTAGTTTAAATGGGCATAAGAACTTGAGGTTAGAAACAGTAATTTGAAAAAGTTTTCTATGCAGTAAGCTAGCCTTGTAAATGTAACATGCTTCAGACAAATTGAAACAAGATAGCCATAATCGTTAAGAGACTAGTATAGATATTTAAAAAATCGTCATCAAAAATGTTCTTTTCAACGGTCATCAAATCCTCGATGTTTCTGAATAGTTGCAGTTTTCTATTATTTTGTATTTTGCTCAGTATTTACTACCTAGACTGAAGTAGGTCTAGGTAGTAAATACTGAGCTCTAATGAAAAAATCTAGCTTTATCAAAATATTTGGAACACATTTTGAGAAATGAAGTGTTGAAAATGGATGACGTTTTTCAAATTGTAATTAAACTGCTATTAAAGTAAATCGTTATTTTTGCTTGAAAAAAAATGCCTTTGTAACAGTGTAACAGTGTAACGCGATTGGATGGACGGACAACGTAGCAATATATCATAACAGGTTTTTCCAAAAGGGGACAGACCGCTAAAAACGGGCAAAGATATGCGGACTGTTCTACAGACTTTGATCGGGGATCGACCCACCAAACTCAGCGAAATAAACTGAGATGGAAATTGACAAAAAATAAGAGTTCGTGTGTAACGAACTTCTAAATACCCGACCCTTTTTACCCTGTAAGACCAAATTTCAAAGTTTTGGGTCAGTAAGCTGAAAATGGAATCAATTAACTCTTATTTCGTTAGAATAATGAGAAAATGAGACGAGTTGAAGGCATTTCCTAGATATCGTTGGAAGTACATAATGCTAGTATTTCAAAAGGTTAGTATTTCTGAGAAGTTTAATTACTTGGTGCTGTTGGTCCTATTGAAGATGAATCTGGTTTGTGGCTCTTGGTGGCATTTTGGTACAATCGTTGTTGCCACCCTGAGCATTGTTAAAGTTTCGAACGCTAAAAAGGAGCTTTGACTACATACTCAAGACACCAAGGATGGGAAAAGAGCGTCTACCAAGAATTTTAACCCAGTATGCAATAACTAGAAGTTTATGGTATAAAGAAGTGCTAAATTTAGCGGAGAATTTCGAATACGACTTGAGACTAAACTGGAATACACGCGAAAATCTCTTTGTAACAAAGAGAAAATATCACGCATTTCCTCGGAATCTGCCCGATTTTTCGATGTAATTTAAAAGTAGATGAAATAGAATCTATTAAAATCTAGTAGTAGTAAAGACTTTCGTACTTATAAATGGTGACTTACAAATACCAACCAGAATTGGTGTGGCAGGAAAGAAATAGCAGACGAACTGGCAAGAGGAAGCTCTGATAGGCCCATATCGTTGGCTGGCCGACTCCATAAGTGTTTCCTTTTTTCATGACAGCCAAAAGTTTCTTAGATCAAGACACAGTTAAACTAGCCGGTGAACTATGGCAACAGTCTAAGGATTGCATCACAACTCACTGCTTATGGCCAGTGCTCGACCTTAAAAGAACAACGATCCTTCTATATCTCAGTAGAAGCTTCGTAAGAATACTCGTTCGCGTAGTCACAGTACACCACACCATTTGGGGTCATATGGTGGTGAGGTCAAGCAGCCCTTTCCAACCAAACCTAAGCTATACCAAGAGAGAAGTTATGCTGAAGAGAAAAAAACGGTAAATATCTGAGTCAGGATAGTCTATGCCATGTGCCATGTCAATGGTGTTTTCTACGATCTTCGATTCGTCAATATAACAACAGCCATTGATCCAAGTATTTCCAAGAGCTATATTGAAGAACCATTAACTGTCGGTTGAAATTAACGCATTATATAAAAGAGCTTTAGCCTCTACTCCCATATCGAGTGAATTATGGGCCCAACTGGCAAGAACGGATGTAAAGAGCCCGACCGATTTGGCTGTCGGTCAAGGAAGCAGCGACGTTAAAGACTGGTTAATAAAGAACTCGTGTCTACATACTAGCTTTAACAATTATGGTCATGTCACCAGTACTAAACCAACTAACGTAAAAACGTTATAAGGATTAAAGAAAGCGGGATTGTGAGACACGGGTGCGATGTAGCGGCCAAGAATGCGCGACCCGTGCCCCGCACCAACTCGCTTCCCAGCCGCTCATTTCTTTTAAAAAACTGTTTTTGGGCAAATTTTCTTTTTGTCCTTTTTGGGTGATAAATCGTTATAAACAATCGCTCAAAACGCAAAAGTTTTGTCGCTTAAAATTAAATAAAAAATCCCCCAAATTAAACTGTTGGGGATGACTAATTTTTGAGTTTTGGAGGATTATAACTCGGTTAGTTATTGCAGCTCTTCGAAGGATCACAAATCTTTGGTGTGCCGCCCCCTGATGAAACCCCGTGGTTATTTATTGTTTTTAGCTCTTCTTTACTTAAAATAGTGAAAAGTTTCTGTAAAAAGTAGAATAAAGTTTTATTTTTTAGTCAGAATTTTGAAAAAGCAGAATTTTGACTCACTTCTCAAATAATAGTTTTTTTTTTGTTTTGAATTTAATTAATTTTTTAGGTTTATTGGTCAATATTTGCAGGATACCTATATGGCTGGATCCGACCTGGGTTATTATTATTTTGGCCATTATTTTCCACCTTCTCAGAGCCCGGGCAAACCCTTCGAGCATTCATGTCGACGACAATGGACAATGAATGAGGAGTGGCAGGTTTTCTCAGACAAATTTTTTTCAGTCATTTCAGCATGAGTCAAAAGTATAAAACAATTAGGTAGAATAATAATAATTGCTGAAAATTGTTGACTATTTCTCTAATCAAAAAAGCTTTCAAAATTAAAAATAAAAATATATGTATGTAATTTTCTGTCTAAAAAATAATTCAAAATTAAATAAAATCTAAATCGAAAACCCTGACCTTCTTTCGCTCACCTCAAAGTCAATGATAAAGTCCAGATGTGCGCATGTGCGCGCACAGAAACCCATACCCAGCCCACCCAGCCAGCATATCTGTGGCATGGGCTCATTGCGAAAGTGTCATGTCGTCGTTTCGTACACATTGACGATTGTAAATTACTTTATTTAAATATCTGACAAATTGACTGTAGAAGCATTTTTCATAACAACAGGTAACTTGTCACAATCGGATGTACCGATCATTTGTCAGACGCTTTATATGTCATCTTTATCGTGATCACGTTCGCATCAATTCTATTCCTCTGTGCGCTCGCGGAGCCCCCGATGGTTGATGCGGTGCTTTTTCAAACTTTATGCAGATTCTAAATAAATTCCCGCAAAGAGGAATGTGTTTATGAGCAAAACAGCTCGATATGATTACTGAGTCTGTACCTACACAGCTTTGGCATCAGCACAACTATTGTTTATTTAATTAAAAATATAATCATTAACCTGGCTCATTTAAGATGAGACATCCACCAGCACTGTGCAACGCACACTCTTGGTGTAGTGTATACTTGAGCCCGTATGGAAGAATCGTGTTTTATTAAAGATTATCACCACGGATCATTAATATTTCTGCGAAAGATTCCTGTATTGCCGACGATGTGGCTTTACGGTCTTCTTATGTGGCAGGACTGCTCGTTCAGTCTGTAGCGAATAACATGTGTTTGATTGCTCGGTTTAGTGCGATACTATCATCCTGTTGTATGGGGAAATTATGAATTTAAATGGTTTTTCCTTTTTGTTCAACTGTGACCCATAAAGAAAAGTCGTCGTCTTTTCGGGGGAGCCCAAAAATGGAGTGCTATGTAGTCGGGTTGGGGGGTACAGATATGCCTTCCGCGAAAAACATTTGTCAATTTTCTCATCATTGTTGATAGGCAGCTCGTCGACCCTGCTACTATTGTTTGTTGCGAGTTGGTCTAGAAAACGCTTGTTTTCTTTCGATGAAAAATGAATATTTTCTTGGCATTCTCATCAGACCTCTACTTCAACGACAACGAAGAGGAGCACCCTCTTGTGTACTGGGGCCGTAACAAAGATTGCTAAACTAAATTACTTTTCGACACGTCAAAATTGCTGCTTGTTTGGGTTACATTGAGGTTGTGCACTTGGGTTCGCCCTCCATGGTAATTCTTTTGTAGCCTGGGCGTAACAGTTAACCGTGGTTTGTTAAATGAACATCAGAGTCAGCGCAAGTGCTATCGGGAGTTAAGGATCAATTTTGTGAATTGGAAGAGTGCGGGGGATTTTGGTTGCTGGGTCTGCTGTAGAAAATAAAAGTTAATTCTTAACTTTTGCTGACTTTCTTGTGAAGTTATTTGTCGTTGTATTGACTTTAAGTTTTTGGGTGACTAGAATACATTGATGAATGCAAAATCAATATTTTTTCGTTAACAAAAGGGTTCCAGTATTATGATTGATTGCGTAAAGCTTGTAGGGATTTTGACCTACCACAAAGGATACGACAATTTTGCTATGGGGTTAGTGGGTCAGACATGAATTAATAATGATGTAGTGGCAGAAAAGCAGGATGTAAATACTTTGTGCTTATGCGAAATCCTTTTTTACATGTCTTTTACCCTGTTTTTTTATTATTATTTTTAATATAAGTGGAAATAGAGCAGAGTTTATTGCGAATAGATTCCCACTATTGCTTAATTCAGTCTTTAGGTTTAAAGCTTTAGGTCATCTTAAAATCAAGCATGGAACTGATTTAACCTAAACGCTACTTAATCAAGATTGGATCTGCGGACAGAAAAGTGACGTTGTTACATAATCCCGACAATCTTTTTTTCTACTGGCCACGTTATTTCCTTTCACTCTGCACTCATGAAGAAACCCTGACCTAGGTTAATTTCAATGTAACTTGATCGCAACACATCCCTTGTAGCCAGATTTTTTAAATCCTTCACTCAAAAAATTTACATCGAAAATTGAATTCGGTATGCTAATCGCCTGTCTGTATAATGCCCCATCTGACTGCGCCTTAGTCCGATCTATAGGGGGACTTAGCCTGCCTGCATGATAAAATCTCTCGCCGATCGACAGACTTCTGTGCGAAATTCCAACGAGGACTGTTCGTCCAGTGTCCAGCTTGTCGTCAATGAAACGTAACCAAACCAAAATATGTATACACTTCAGAGCAATTTGAATTGCGAATTTCATGTCACTGTCATACAGCACGGTTCATCCATCCATACTACTGTATTATTCGCCACGGAGCAACATATTCAAATTTTTCGGCACACATGTGCGATTTTGTTTAGTTTATAAATCCTTGAAGGTACTGGCCGTGATGGCATTTTTGCATGTTACTCCTCTCCGATATGGAACAAAAGACCAAATACCTACATACATCTTCCGCGTAAGTTTGACATTCACAATTTCTGCCTCTTCTTGTGGTGAGCTGAGGAGGATACAAAACATACAAATCATCATCAGCAAAACACCAACAACACAAAAGCGACAACGCGAAATGAGGACAAAGTTGTAAAATGCTTTAAATGGACATTGACGCTGTCAAACACACAGTTCAAACACCAGTGACATAAAACGTCAGGTGGTTTTGTTTGGGCTCTTATGCTAGCTCTCTCGACATTATAGTACTGCGCGCTTTATACAAGTATTCCCAGAACGACAAGAAATAAGAAAAAAGTGAAATAGATGTCAAAGAAAAAGAATGTATCATACTCCTCGTATATGATCTGACATAGAAAGATACTTTGCATAGTTTTTAGACTGGTTCACGAGTCACGACTCGCCTCCGCCGGCCGCGACCGTCGCTTATGCCGACTCTTGTGTCAGATGGTGGTGTGCACATAATCATCACTTGATCTTTCGATGATTTTGACAGAGTGGTGTTAGCCCCCCTCGCAATCCCCTCATCTGACAAAATTTCCGACCGTGTAAGTTGTCTGTTTCGTGCACTGACGGGCTACATTGCACGATCGTCGAATTCTTCGCGCTATTGAGCGCGACTGCGACGAAGAATTGTCATATTGTGGTGCGCGCACACCAAAGAGGCCCGTTCGGGCTAGATCCCTTCCTGGCCCCATTGGTTTCGATAGAAGTGAGGAGAATTATTAATTCTTATGGCATCGGTGAAAGCCGAGATGAATTGGGAACATGACGCTTGGCGGCGGCGATACTGCAGCAGCCGTCTTTGTGCATTCTCTTGTGGTGCGGTCCAATCCGTAACATGGTGTGATGCCTTTGGACAGTGTTAAATTTGATTTTCGTCCGCGCACTGCCGACTTTAAAGCTGCACAGGAAATCGATTTCTTTATCTAAAAAGTACCAAGGTCAGTAAGGAGGATGCACTGCAGACGCGGTCTCGGGTAACGTTCTGGCAGCTTAATGGAAAATATGAAATATTGGCTGCAATATCCAATGAGATGGACAAGTGTAGTGTTTTTTTTTTTTTTGAAAACTCCTTCCTACTCGCATTTTGACAGGTACACTACTAGACATCAGACAACCGAAATTATAAAACACACTTTTTCCTCTTATGAAGTAAAAACTAAAGTTCCGTGCTTCACATTGCCACTTATAACCTGTCTGGGAGAGAGACCTGTGCAAGTTGAAGGAGAGTTTGTACGGAACTTTTTCATTTCCATTAAAATGTCTGTGTGGTCGCTGGTTGGTTGTTTGCATTGGGTGAATGATGAATTTGCCACTGTACTGTGAAGGGCTATTGTCCTTCTAATGTATCCCTTTGACAATACTCTGATGGTGCCGCATAGTTTGGGAGCTCCTTGTCATTTATTTTCTTCTTCGATTTGTTAAGAATTCCGAGTGACAAGTATGTGACACTTACATTCTCAATTACTGCTGAGGAACCAAAGGGTTGAAAAGGTGTGGGTGTCTTACTTCACAGCTTCAGAGGTAACCTTAAACATTCTGAGTCTTAAAACCGCTTTAAAATAGTTCACATAAGATTTATTATTTTTTTCTTCGAAGAATTTAAAGATTTCTCTGAAACTGAATGCTAAGTACAAGAACAAGAGCACATTTCGTTTTGTTGCTGTGTTTTATATAGTGGAGTGGCTGGGGGTTTTGACCTCGGATTTCTGTTAAGATGAATGGATTTTAATGATTCAAAGAGAAATGATTTAGCTAATCATTTCTCAACAAAGGTTGAAGCAAAAATATCCATACCACGCTTTTAGATATATAAAAATATCACTTTATCTGTAGAACCCCGATATTTATTTAAAGGAAATAAAATATTTTTTTTGTTTTATTTTTATCTATAAATAGGTAATTAAAAAATACAAAAGCAAAAAAAACCAAATGGTAAACTTTTTGTATGTGTTTTTAGCTAATCATTTCCGCTTGAATTATTTAAAACCATTCACTCTAACAGAATCCGAAATTTTCATGTTTCTTATGCCCCAGGCGAACTCCCGTATATAAGAATAATTTAGGTAAAATAAAAATTACATCAGAATACAATACAAAACAAGTGGAAAAGTGCAACAGTGCGTATGTAAAAACTTAAGTCCGTCTGCGACGGATTGCAAAATACCTTACCCTACTAAAAAAGGAAACTGCCACGCCTCCAAAATGTTGGCGGGATATCAAAATATAACTTTTGATTGCTTTGTACTAGGTGGTAGCATACATTTCGGCCTACAACTCTGCCTTTTCAACTCAAAAAATTACTTTTTTAAACGCCACGCCCACAAAAGTGGGCAGAGGCATATACTTTATATACAAAGGAGTTAGAAAATGCTAATCTCTACACCTTTTGTCATAAAATTTTTTGTCAAATTTTATATATATTTATTGAAAAACAGTAATTTTAAGCTAAAATCCTTTAAAAATGTGGGCGTGGTCAATGAAAATGCGAAACTTTTTCTGCCACCTCAAACACAATTACAAGTCAATGTTACGTACCAAAAATAAGTGCGCTATAACCATTTTAACATATGAAGCTAAAACTTGAAAAAAGTATTTTTTTAAATTAGAGGTCGCACATACAGGTCTGTGGGCGGATTCATGTTTGCTGGAAGCTGAATTTTGGAATTTAGCTTGTTTCTCCGTTTGCAGGAGACAAGGTATGCAAAATGGCAGATGGTTTCAAAAGGCCTTTTGGTCCAGTAAGACAAGACCTATTGGTCCAGTAAGACAAAAATTGGCTTGCCCACAACATCGAGGATAAGCGCTTTTACCATTTTATATCTTTAAAAACTTGAATCCTCAGCGTCCAGTCGATTACTAACGATTTTATATTTAAAGGCGTGTAAACAGAATTTTCAACCACACTTCATTAGATTTTTCGCGCAAAACTTGTTTCTCATTAGCGCGTAAAATAGAAGGAGAAATAAATCTTCTAAACACTTACACTAACAAACATCCATTATTTAGCGGTCCGTCCAAAAATGGAAAAAGGACCTCTTATGGTATCGCTACGTTGTCCGTCCGTCCAATCGTGTTATAACTTCTGAACGGTAAGTCTTACAAAGGCAAAATTTGGTGTGCTTTTAAACTCCGGAAATAGACAGATAATCCAACGAGAACAATTTAAAACGGAAATAACCGTTTAATTACAATTTTAAATTTCACGGGAAAATCGTCCAAATGTTTTTCAATACTTTTTTGAAGAAGTTAGTTTTTGAGAAATGAAGAGTTGAAAACTGGTGACGTTTTTCAAAGTTTTTTGAATACGTCGAAATCCGTCGCCGGAAATACGAAGAATTCAATAATTTTTAAATTGCTTCGTTCACAAACCCAATATTCAACACGCGTGTAAAGCAACACAAAGTAAACCAAATGCTTAAGTCATATTTTTCAGAAAAAGTATTCATACTGCGATTTTAACGCAGTTTCCAACAAAAATTGCAAAAATTCCCGAAAAAACGTGTGTGTGTGTGTCCTTAACAAAATTTTAAGGAAAAATAAAGCGAATTTTAAAGTTTCAAAACCAATTTAAAAAAACGAAATAAAAAAGGAGCATGTCTTACCGTTTTCGCGAAACCGTTGGCCATAGAATCCAACCGCCCATAGGTCCAACCGCCCCTAATTACAAACTATTAATTATAAGATATTTCCAAGTTACACTTAAATGTACGTAAAAATGCAATTTTTTGGTACAAACGCAATATTTTGGAAAAATCGACCCCTAAAAGGGGGCGTGGCTAAAAACTTTATGCGAACGAAATCTGGGCTAAAATCTCGTTTACCTAACCTGCTCCTATTTTAGTTTCATGTTTTCCTAAATTAGGCTCAAGGCCAGTCGAAATTAAGTTTTTCTGGAAAATTTTAGGTTTTTCTTCAATTCTGCCTCCAATTATGGGCGTGGCCCAAAGTCTTGTATAGACAAAATGTGGAACTAAGCGCTTTCTTCATAAAATATTCATAAAAAAATTTTCAATTTCGAGCAAAAATATTGAGTAAACTGCATTTGAAAAGTTACCCTTAAAATAGATGCCACGCCCACTAGAGGAAGTTTACCAATTAAATTTGTCTTTTTTGTGTCTTACATTCATAAGAAGATGCTAAATGTCAAATTTCAGCCTTTTAGAACGTCTTTCAGTTTTGAAAACTCTGGAAGTAGTTGCACAATTAGATCGATTAGATCTCGTCCCGCCCAAAGACACGCCCGATCTAATCACAATTAGATCGGGCGTGTCTTTGGGCGGGTTTCAAAAAAATTTTTACACTTGTACTGCTTCATATGACGTGGACCTTACGTACGAAGTTTCAACAACCTAGCTCAAAATTTAAGGCCTAAAAACATGTGACATACAGACGGACGGACGGACAGCGCTCATTCGATTTAGAATTAGAATTCATTCGATTTAGAATTCGGTCTCGATCATATGCCCTTAAGGTCTTGGGGGTCTACCATTATTATTTCACCGTGTTATAAACTATGTTCAGACAATGACACCAGCGCTGAAATCAAACGAAGGATAACTCTTGCCAATCGCTGTTTCTTTGGGCTAAGAAGGCAATTGAGTAGCAAAGCCCTCTCTCGAGCAACTAAAGTGTCCATGTATAAGACCCTCATCATCCCAGTCCTGCTTTACGGTGCAGAAGCATGGACCCTGTCAAAGGCGGATGAAAACACTTTAGGCTGCTTTGAGAGGAAAATTCTTCGGACGATTTACGGTCCCGTCTGCATAGACGGAGAGTGGAGGAGGAGATATAACATCGAACTGTACGGGCTGTACAGCGATACCGACCTAGCCAAAAGAGTCAAAACACAACGTCTACGATGGCTGGGTCATCTAGAGCGGATGGACACCAACGCCCCGGCCCGGAAAATCTTCGAATCCACACCGCAGGGACGACGCGGTAGAGGAGCACCGAGACTCAGGTGGCGCACGCAAGTGGAAGGGGACCTCAGCCAACTTCGCGTGCGAAACTGGAGACGGCTAGCTAGAGACAAAGCTGGCTGGCGAAGCTTGTTGGCTGAGGCCCAGGTCCACCCCGGACTGTAGCGCCACCTTAAGTAAGTAAGTAAGTAAGTTATAAACTATGTGACAAACTTAATATACCTCCTATCCTATGGGATGGGGTATAAAAAGCATCCAATGCTAGCGCAGGTAGTTGCGCTATTGGAAAAAAGTCGAACGGGAACTGGAAAAAAATCGAAATAGTAGTTAAATGGATTAGAAATTTAAGAAATTATATAAAAAGGTCAAAACAAGGTATGTCTCCTCCTCTAGCTCATAAACAGCATAAAGTATAACTTTGATATAAATAACGGGAAACGTCCATCTTCTAAGATTTAATTTTAAGCTAAAGCAAACTGCGAATATTCAAAAACTTTGAAGATTTGACTCAAAATCATACAAATTATTTTGAAAACGATTTTTTCGATGTTGCTAGTCTGTTAGCGGTAATCACGATCTTATTTAAATTTGGCTGAAGGATTAAGCGTTTACAACGTTTACTGCTGAAAAGCTTCAAAATTGCCGTTTCATACCTCAAGTTTTTAAATCTATTTAAGCAAACGAAAACATAACATGTTGTACAATTTTCTCATAAGTCCCTGCCCGCTGAATTTAAGAAAAGTGGCAAATAGAAAACAGTTGGATGCAAAGTTAAAAAAAAAAAACAAAACCTAAAGGTAATTGAAAAACATTCAAAATGCTGTTTTATGGGTTTTAAATTTTAAAAATGGTAGGTAAAAAGGCCAAGCAAATATCCCTCTATTTTCGAAACGGTAAGAGGCAAAAATTTGAAATAAATAACGAACTGCCGCCTACCTAGAATGAAGCAGTTTTGAAGTAGTAAATGGCTTTCTAGATGTGTTTGAAAACGTTTCAATTGACTTACTTAAATGATGCTGCTAGTAGATATCTATATCTATCGTAACTTCTGAGGCCTTTTATTTTACATCAACCAAGTTCAAAAAAATAAGTTCATCAAAAAGTTCAAAATCACTAAATATAAGTTTAAAACAGAATGTAAAATATTCCCAGAAATTATAAATCACAAATAGAGTTTACACAAACTGCCCAATTAATACTAAGTTAACCTACAACAAAAACCGACGGACCGCTCCGTGTTTGTCTTCATACTTGACGGTCTTTTTTTTTAAAAAATGAATACAATAAAATTTAATTTTAAAGAAAAACGCCTTATGAATGAAAATACAGTTTTTCGGTTGAAGTCTTATGCCGAAAAACCCGCAAAATATTTCTTTTCTTTTTAAGAAAACGAATATAATACACCCATATCTACCATATATGCATAGGTATTAATTTACATCAATAATTTTATACAAAAAAACATGAATTAATAAATCACCGCCAAAAACTCTCAAGAACTTAAAATAAGCTCTTTTGTATTCTGACAACTTTCCCTTATTGGTTTGCTGTGACTTCTCAATTCGAATCTGGCTGTTCTTAATAAACTTTTTTCTTCTCGTCTTATTTTGTGAACAAACAAATGTGTTTGCTTACGACATGCCGGGACTATTGAAAAAAAAAAACGTATCAACGGGAGGGCATGGCCGGAATGACATGTAATTAATTAGATGTAATTAAGCGGGATTAAATTCAAGCGAACAGAAGATGCGGTTATTTCGAGGAATTACCCTCTGATGCTTCACTTTGAATAAAAAACGAGAGAAAAATGAGCAAAAAGAAAATTTGTCACTTTAGATGCGGTGCCGCACAATAAGAGCTGTGCTGCATACTTCTCTCATGTTTCAATAAAAAAAAAGTTTTCTTTTAAGCGCAAATATATATAAGAAATCCAGATTTTCTTTTCAAGTCAACAGCACTAGCGTTTTTTGTCAATGTAAAGAAATATGATAAATTGATTATTGACACTTGAAAAATAACCCACAAATTTCAACTTAATTACAACGCAATCGCGATGTGAATTAAGAAAAATATTTAACTCCATTGAAGATCGCCAGCTATCGAATAACCGTTGATATTTTCGAATTAAAGCTACAATTAACTAGAAAACTTTGAAATATGACCAGACAACATGTAATGTCGATGAAGAGGGGGCAAGTCCAACCGGCAAAGACACAGGGTGCCGAGCGATGAACCACGCCGGGCGCGTGCACTGATCTATACAAATGGCAAGTGATCGCCAAGCATAAAACGAACAAAAAACATAAAACTGATCCCGAGACACTCAAAGAGTACCAGAGTAGGTAGTACTGCCCCAGCATAAAGGAAGAAAATCTAGTGCAAGAAAATGCATCTGCATCCAACATGCACCTAGGCAGTTGTTACTCAATTACAATTTCATTAACTCTGAACACGATTTTCTAAATGGCTGCCACAAATCATAGCGATTGCTTGCTGTTTCGCTGTTTTGCTCCATCAGAACGCCCCAGTGCAAGTTCATCTCCAGTCTGCACAAAAATGGGAGGGGGTTGAGTGCGGCTGCCGCGCTGATACCATTTTATTTGGCAAATGATTAATGGTCGGCGGTAAATGAAAATTTAGTTATTCTTAAGGAAATATCTATTAAAATATGTGTTTCAATATAAAATCGGTTGAAGGTGGTGCTGATGGGGCAAGGGTTACTATTTGATTAACTGTGATGGCTGCGCTTTGTACCAAAATTAGAAAAACTTGTAACGAGTTAGTAGTTAAGGGCGCCTTGTGTGGGGTTGATTCAATTTCGCTAATGAAATCTAAGTGTTTTTTGATGAAAAGATCACAACAGAATGAGGATAAATTTGTTTCATGAAGCTAACGAAATCGATATTCGTATAGGCATAGATATCGTTCTTTAAGCGAGCACTGCATTTTTTTCCTTCTAATTCACTCACCCTGTAATTGGAAAGAGGTTACTAATCCTTGGTACTTATCCTCAAAAAAAATTCATTGATTCCATATGCTCCTATTTTCGATGATAGAGCTTGGTGCTAAACTCTGTCAAATGCTTTTGGAATTATGTCGAGTGCAATCTGGTATCTTGCTTGCACTAACCAGATGCGAGAAATGGTTCAACTTTTCGGGGAGATATGCCATCACATCACCAGTGGAATTTTTGCTACGAAAACCGTATTGTCCGTCATAGGGAGTTTTCGTGATCCCAGATATTTCATAAGCTAAAAACTAACAAGCCGGGCACAATGTGTGTCTGTGTCTGTGTCCGTCGCTGTGTCTTGCCACATTTTTCACCTAAAATCAGAGACACAGCGAGATACTCATTGTGTCGCTATATACGTGCGCCCGTAAGCTGAACTGCGAGACACAGACACAGAACCAGACACAGATACTCATTCTGTCCCAGCTATAATACAGCGTTTCTATGAGCTTAGAAGGAATGCATTTTATTGCAAAGAGAGGGAGTATAAGACTTGCCGTTTTTACCAAGAGATTGGCTTTGTCTCGTACTCGGAAACTGACGACTGGAATACCTTTGCAGAAGGTTGTTTGGAAGGAAATAGTTCACAATTTCCACACAATGTCCACAGAGGCACCATTTTTCAAATTTTTGGTGAAAGATCAAAAGTTTCTACCTCTAGGACAATGTACAGTATTTTCTGCCTTAGCTTTTGATCGTACGAAAATATTACACGTCAGATAAGAGCATTGCAGTCAATACTGATGGCTTTGTTTGAACTCATTCCGGTTTACTTACATCCCGGCTAAATTTTGTGTTTTGGGCAAAGCGTGACAGGCGCCCAACTGATGATTACTATCTTATGTGAAACACCAATCATTATTAAGATTATAAGATAAGATTGTCATATCTAGATAGATTATCATATCTTATGTGAAACACCTAGGTATAGGGTTGACTCAATTTTTTCCTTGATACTATTTAAAGACCCCACAAACATAGTTTACCAAAGAAATCACCAACAGTTAGTTAGTTGGCTGGAAATAGTGCAATTATTAGGTACAAGGTACTTGTACTTATACAAGTACTTGTACAGACTATTTTACCAACTCGATCAATGCCTTACTGGGTATATCAATACGAAAACTTTTTTAAATGTACTAGAAACCAGTCTGAGTATAAGTGCAACAGTGCGTATATGTAATAGCTTGTGTTTGTAAGCTATTACAGAGTTACCGCGGCATACCCTATTCCTATTCGCCTTTGCATTCCTATTTCTTTTGTTTTCCATCTCCTTTCCGTCACCATTCAGAAATCATTAACTAGTTTAAAAAAAATTTATACTTATCGATTCGGTTTTTGAATTCAATTTTTAATATTATGGTTTTAGCAGGTCCAGCTCCTACAACTTAATAACTGTTATCATAGAAATATCCAAGTGTGCTGTTTAAATGCACGAAAAAAAAAAACTAATTTTTGGTTCAAATTCAATAACTTGGGATATCGAGCCCAAAAAGATGGGCGTGGCTAAAAACTTTGTGTAAACCAAATCAAGAATATATTTTGATGTACCGTGCTAAATTTTATTTCTTATACTTTTCTGAATTAGACTAAAAAGCAGCCGAGATCCATGATTTTCTGAAAAACTAGAGGCTTTTTTTAAATTCTGTCTCTAAATTTAGGCGTGGCCCAAAATTTTGTATTAACAAAATGTAGAACTAAGTATTTTCTTATTTTACGATTTGGAACAAAATTATTGAATAAATTGCATTTTGAAATCGATGCCACGTCCGCTAGGGGCGGTCTGTCGACCTTATTTTTATTTTTTGTGTCTAACAATTGTTGGGAGTAAACGTAGGATAACTCTTGCCAATCTCTATTTCATTGGGCTAAGAAGGCAATTGAGTAGGTACCAAAGTTGCCCTCTCTCGAGCAACTATAGTATAAGACCCTCATTATCCCAGTACTGCCTTACGGTACTGCTACTATCCCAGTACTGCTTTGCTACTGTCAAAGGCGGATGAAAACACTTTAGGTTGCATCGAGAGTAAAATTCTTTGAGCGATTTATGGTCCCGTCTGCATATGTATAGAAGCTATAACATCGAATTGTATGGGCTGCATAGCGAAACCGGCTGGGCCTAGCCAGAAGATTCAAAATAAAACGTCTACGATGGCTGGGTCATCAAGACCGGACGGACACCAACGCCCCGGCGCGAAAAATCTTCGAATCCACACCACAGGGACAGAGAAGTAGAGGAGTGCCGAGACTCAATTGGCGAACGCAAGTAGAATTAGACAAAAGCCAACTTCGCGTGCGAAACTGGAGACTTCTAGCTGGAGACAGAGCTAGCTGGAGAAGCTTGTTAGCTGAACGGGGACATTTGGAAGTACTTACAAAGCTTGCAAAGTTTTGCTATTGCAAAAGAAGAGGGACTGAGAAGCAGCATTAGTTGTAGATTATTTTAAAATATTTTCTTGGCTTATAGAACTTACATTTTCCGTGGCAACGATCAGTGATCACCGTGCTTATTTATTGTCAACTTTCCTAAGAGACTAACAAGGGTTTGGTTATCAAACCTTTGATAATCAAGACCCTTCTTCTTCTTTTCTCTTTTACGAGCGTGAGTTACTCTACTGCATAAGGTATAAGGTGCATTTTCTTTCTTCTTCTTCTCTTTTTTTCTGTAAGGCTCGAGGCTATGATCTGAAGTGAAGCATCATATCCCTTCCACTCAACTGAATTCCTGATGGTCCGCTTGTGGGGCACGCCGATTTGACCTCATACCCCATTTCACCGATTTAACCGGTCTTGCTCCATTTTAATGGGAGATAGGTTACCATCCATGGAGGCTTCCTCGTATCTTCATGCTTCTAAAAGTGCATTTCCTTTTTTATCTGAAAAGCGACCCTTTTCGGTATCACAAAAGGCTTCAAGGCTTAAATACCTTGGACGATCAATGCAAAGTTTTCAATTCCGATAAAGATGAAAGATCAGTTTCCGACAAAAACCAATGAAAAAAATTATCTGAAAATACGCATAATGTTATTGGTTCCTCTTCACACAGATAGTGGCAGAATATTATGAGTCTAGCACTATTTTTTTAGATCTTCTATAAATGAATCAATAGATATCGATTGTAAGTACGGTACATTTACATACAATGACAAATCTTTGCAGGTAAAACGAAATACACTTTTTTATTAAATCTAGGTTTGGGTATACCTACCTACTATACTTTTTTAATGCCTATCAACTTTAAAGTATAACAAGCAGATGATGGCAACTATCAACCTGTCCCATTAAATTGCAAAAATATGAATTACCACGCTTAACCTATTTGAATTCAAAGTAGAATATGAGGCCGTTCTTACGTTCCTATATACTTGCTACTTCATCCAAAAATTCGTCATAAGAAATATACGCCGTTTGCTTGAAGAAGCTGATTTCATTTAATACCCCATTAAGAGAATGCGGTTGCGTGTGGGTTTCCGGTTTCAAAAACCACAACAATACAAAAAAAAAACTCTAGAATTCAATATGGCTCCTATATGAGCTCTATGCCCATGAATGTTTAACGCAAAAAAGAGCCTCCAACCAAACAACTTGTTTTAAAGTAAATAAACCGAAAAAAATTCCCAACAAAATTAAAAGGTTTTTCAGTGTGCTGCCTGGCTCTATGCCCCATCCATCCTCATCTACTGTACCTTTTTACGGAGTGCATCTTCCACAATACAATAGCAACAACAACAAGGGTAAGAGCATTTAATTCGCACACACAAGGCTTCCCGCCTTTAATGAACCGCGAAGTGAATCAAAGTTATCGCCCATAAGCTCCCAAATGAGTTACAGGACATCCCGTCGACGGAGCACGGCGGCAGGAGAAGGAGGTGTACTTCTCGAGAGCGCTCTCTTTTGGGAAGAACACGATGACTATACTCGGCGTGCACTTTGTCTTGAAGGTGTATTTCTGCCCGTCGTGTTGCCTTTTCGTCGCAGTTTGCGTTTATTTGGCCTTCCATTTTTACTCGTGTTTTAAAATCTCTCATTTGCGCTCAAGGATGTTGGGATTGTGATATGAGGTCTGATGCATACTCCTACTCACTCACTCCACTTCAGTTAATACTGGCAATGGAAAAATATTATTATAACGTATCGAGACCAGGAGTGTGCGAACAAATTGCAATTGTTGGCCGGCATTGTCCACGGCCTCGAAAGTAATTTGCTTTTCGATGGAGCAAAATTTATTTGCGCCTTTGGAAATGCGCGTGCGCGCAACTCACATGGGACAATCAATTCCATACAATAACCCCTCGCTCCAGTCTGGTTGAGTCTCACCATGTGCAACGTTTACAAATTAACAAGTGTAGGGTGCCGGAGGAGGAGGCTATCCTCACATCGTAGCCAAGTTTCAGTATGCTTCGAGTGGAGCTGCGTTAATTTCAATTCTATGCTTTGGGTGTAGGCCAGGTTGTATATGGCATAGCTGATCTGAATGGCTGGCACGTAAGTACCTATACTCACACTACACGTCGTAGTTGTTGTTGGTTCATTAATAATTCACAATCCCATTTCGAATTGTGTCCGATTTGAGTCGGTTGGGGGATTTGCTGTTCGTGTATCACCGTATCACCGCCACTGCATAGAAATTCGATTTGTGTAATGAACACTAGAGGTTGTGGCTCACCTCTAGGACTGTGCAAGAGTCCATTTTTGAAATTACATAAAGAAAAGAACAGCTTGGTGGTGGTTTTCTCTGAGCGTCTTTTACGTTTTCTATGAGCTGTCGACGACGAAGGCAGTTGATAAATATGTGCGAGGAGATATTTTGACTCAAGTAGAATTTATTTCTTTATTTTCCAATTGCCAGCGGGAACATGATGTTGGCGGAACATAGAAGGATATCAGTACTGTTTGAATTAGCGGGGATCCTGTGGGAAATTTTCACCTTTAAATAGAGGTACCTAATATCTTAATGAATATGAACAGACTTTCCTTTGCTTGCAATGTGAAAATTTAGGTTATGTGTTTTGTTACGCATCTTGATTGCCTTCCCCTCGGTCAGCACCTATATCTTCTTTGCTGTGCCGGTTATTGTGCCGGGTTGCTGGGTGCGACTCCCGACTGACTCGACTGTTGCCCGGTGCGACTCCCGCAATATCTACAGTACATATTAGTTTTCTCATCAACCTCTTCTTCTAAATACCTAAACCGAACAGCCGGTAGCGCGAAATTCCTAATGCATCAAACCAGAAATAAAGGCTCTTTGAATAAAAGACAGCGATGCTAACTCAGGCGTTATCGTGTTTAATCAGGTTACCTCTACCTTTTGGCGTTAGGTAGAGGTGAGTGTTCATTTGAACGCCGAATTCCTAATAAATCGTTCCTAATAAATTTTTTTATTGCTAATTTTTAGCAATAAATTTAAAAAAATACATAAATAAATACAGTGGCGCAACAGCGCGAGGTGAACCAGGGCAAACTTCTTCACTCAACCATGTCTGCTGTAATTGTTGTGTTCTTCACATACAATGGTACCTACCTACGATTTTTCACCGAATCCGAACGGCCCTTTGAGAAGGTTTTCAATACAAATGCAACCAAAATATTTTGTCATCAAAAATCCTTTACAAGAACTGCTCTTTCCGTCTTACAGAATTTTATTTCGAAAAACTTCTCATGCGGCAACAGACTCAAAAGAATTAACAGTCCTATGGCTGAAACAATTTTTAAAGTTCCATGAAGCATAGTCCAGCTGAGCGCATTGAACCGCTTCCAGTATGGCGTCCAGCCTCTATGGTCAGGATTGCGTTGAATTCTGACAAATGTCTTTCGAACGAGCAATTATTAGCGTGCAATCGAAATCCCACCACGATACGCAAATAATGACGGATAAGTTTATGACGAGTCGCTCGCAATGTCAAAAGCCGACCACAAGCTCTTAAGCGAATTTATCTCAGTTGGCTTGGCCGCCTGGGCTGTTTCGCACTCATGAGCCTGCATGAGACGTAGGACGTAGCGCGACGCACATCAATTTCACTGCATTTACATGGATTTCATTGATGAAAAATCGATTGGTATCGTAAATTGATCCGATTGATTGATTGTTTCGAAATGGTGTGCCATCACCGGCAATGCTACTGCTGGAGCGCTCTTTCGTTCCTTTATGGACTTGAATCGGAACACCTTGCAACTATGACTTCGTGCGCGTCTGAAGATTTGCGACTGTTCCACAGGTTCATGCATTTGCCGTTCTTAAGTGGGCTTCGTTCTGTGGTTGTTTAGTTGTAAGGAAAAAAAACTTTGGGATGTATTTCGTCATTTCCCTCGTTCTCTTGAATTTGAAATCGTAAACGGACGGATGGTCCTCTGCAAGGTGGACCTTAATATAGGTATAATCAATGGGTGTCATTCCATCAATTACCGGCGCGATATCTTTCTGGCCTGGTCTAGGAGGTTCGTCTTTTTGAAATTAAAACATCATTAATTATTTCCTCGGATGCGATTCATTAAATTTTCCAAAACCGTTGACAAGTATACACCCCTTTTGGCACTAAAGAAAGTGCAATAATTGTAATTACTTGACTTTTGTATACCTACTCTCGAAATATGGGCTGTATTCTTGCAGGCAAGTTCGATTCGTTTCGTTTTCGTTGAAATATTGTCGGGGGATGTTATTGTTTGTGTTAGTAAACTCCCAACGTGAAGGGAAGGGAATCCCTTATGCAGATTCAGGTGGTGGTTTCTATGCTTCTAAACTTCAGGAGGGTGTGCTTAATGGAGAAAAAGGACTGGTGTAAAGCGGGCAGAGACTACCGAATATACATAATCTTCCTGTTAATTATTATTTGATTTGTTTTTATTTAATTGGAGTCGTGGAATCAACACCGCATACTTTATAACCGGGTGTTTATAACTGTGCCTTGAGCCATTTAAAAGATAATGGAATGTGATATGATTTCATTAGCAAATACCTGTGGGATTTATTAGCATATTGAATTGAAGGAATTAATTCCTTCTTTGCAAGGCTGTGGAAAGTTTTAAGCTTTGTACCGAATTCATTGCCATTAGGGGACTCTGAATACTGGCTTAAAATTAGAATGGAATATTTACATTGCATTATAAAAGCTATATCGCGAGGCAAGTACAATATACTATGCAACACTTCTACAAAGACCGTCTCCACCTTTAAGTGCCCGTCTTAATAAAAATGTTCCCCTTTTGATCTTGATTGTATAAAATCAATGTTTTCTCCACCACTGTGGTCCCATTAAACTATCACTCTTTCTTTTGGGCACCAAAGGCGTATAATGGAACTAGTTCAAATTACACCTGACAGTCCCCAAGCACGAGCAAAGGCCACAATTTTCGTAGACTAAACGAAACTTCTCCATTAATCCATCATCATAGCGCGGTGCATTGTCGAATTGAAAAAACAAGCTTTTCTGAACGCCACCGTGCGCCGCTAACCCGTTTCACATCTTTTAACACAAAATCTATTAGATTTACACTTTCCTTCATGCAGCGTTTCAAAATATGCATCTTTCAACTGGTCCGCTAAATAAACATCATCGTTTCGAATAAAACTTAGCGCCATGCATCTTTAAATTTTAAGAATCTTTTCGATTTGTTTTTTGCATTTTGTTTTCAAATTTACCACGCCTCGTATATATTGACTATAGTCTCGCGTGTGCACTAGAAAAGCCGGCCATTGAGAGAGAAAAATCTAATTTTCCAAATATTTTCAGAACAAACAACTCGAAAATAGATTCACCAAAGTTAATCTGGGAATTAAGTCAACAAGACTACGTGATTATGCCCACCGCCACTTTGTGTGTTTTATGAACCTATACACCCATATGGGCCGTATCGTAAGCATAAACAGACAAGCTCGTCTCTCGGGATTTAGAAAAACTAACAGACTTTTTCAAACAAATAAATATTTATGCTGGCGTGCGAAAATTTCGAATTCGTTTTCCCCTGTTGATTCTTCCTCTCAAGTGAAATTTTTTTAAATACATTTTTGAAATCTTCTTTTTCGAATAAAAAAAAAATTGATAAAGAAGATGACCGAGATCACCCGCTCTGCCGGCTGTTGTTCGAGCATTGCTTTTACCCAGCTGACATGTCTCGTTCAGTCTCCGAGACATGGCTGATGGTATACATGGCTATATGCGAGCTATCATGGCAATCAGCCTGTCAAGTTTGAAAGCAACAATTGTGACTTGTTAGGGGTGGAAGCATATTCTATATTTTCTTGGCCAGCCACCAAGAGTGGTCAAAGCGAATTGAAAAGGAAACAGGCATGGTATCCTCTCATGTTGCAACATAACGCAATAAATCACGAGGTAAAAACTGAAACGAAACAAATTTGTCTGATATTAAAGTGATGCGTGCACGTATTGGGTCTGTGCAGGCCAAAGCCCACCACCGCACCGACCGCCTGTGTGGGCCGACTTGGGCCCAAGTCTATATTCCACTGCCCTATAAATAAAACATTCAGTTTAAGCACTATGCATAAATAAAATAGAATCCATGCCTCAAGTCAATTGTCTGGGTCTGGTCGTGTGGTTGCGATAGCACTTGTGCTCCTCCACGGAATATTCCCAGGCAGGATTATGTTGTACGATCTGGAAATTGACGTCTGAAATGAGGGTGTGCGTTTCTAATGATTTACGCACCTGTAAGATTTTCCATAGATAAATCTGAACTCTATGCACTTAAGGAGCAGTTTATTGACTACAGTACAGGTGAGTTGTGAATCTTGATCCACTTTGATATTAAGGTTTTTCAATTGAAAAAGAAAACAAATGGGAAAGTGCAACAGTAGGCTGATAACGCCCCCGACGGAGGCATGTCAATTTCCTATTTTTAGTATGACACTCCCTGGAAAAAGGGTATAGGGTATTTTGAAATCCGTCTCAGACGCACTGAAGATTTAACATAGGTATACGACTATACTTTTGATTGAAATCCCTGCTCATAAATTTATAAAATCACTTTTCTTTAAGGAACGCCTTCAAAAGTGGGCGGAGCCATGTAGTACTTTTGTACCAAATTGTGAAAACGCTTTTACCTAAAACTTTTGTTGCACACATTTTTTGCAGTTTCACAAAAATTTTATGAAAAACATTGTATCTATGTAAAGTTTAAGTTAATAAATAAGAAAAAAGTTGGGCGTGTTCAGTGCTAGGACAAACAATTTTTCAGCGGCCGGTGTCATGTCCAACATAACTTTAGCCCGAATCAACACAGCGAGGGTGAACATTATCACGAGTTGGGCAATTCTTGTCAAATCAATTTCATCATCAGGCTTTGCTGTTCCACAACAAGAGTGAGGGAGAGTATCGGGCGAGTTGTTAAATGGATTTCAATCAATGGCAATGTATGGGGTAGTTTACAATTTCGGCGTTATCGGTGTCTTGTATGACAGCCTTTTCGAAAAATTTAAAAACTCTTGCCGCAGTCGACGATTAAGGGCCGATTTCACAGTGGAAAATTAAGTATAGGTTCTGACACTTCAGTCACTCAGGATGAAATTCCGTTTTCACATGGACTTTTTTTCAATCGCACACTTAAGTCACCAAAATTGGCGACTTAAGTTTTTCACAAAAAACAATGCAAAATATTTTAATTTTGATGAAAAGCACATCAATGTAACAAATGGAAAAAGCTTAAGACCATCACGATGCACTGAAAATATTAATTGAATGTTTTAACAATTACAAAACAAAATTGTTTTGACAAGATTTTTTAGGAGCTTACGGCTAGTATGCAAAACCGTTAGCGGAATCGGAACGGAGGGTGAGTATTGAAGCGTTCTCAACTTAAGTTGCCACTGTGAAATCGGCCTTAATGTCATTCACTACGTTGTGAGGTTGAATAGGTACACGGTACACGGTTGAATAGACGTTTTTTTGGAAACTAATAGTTGTTGTGAAGAATAAACCATACACATGTTTAATAAAGTCGAATAAGTTTTACAAATATATTATCTTTTGCCACTTTGCAGTCAAAATAGTCGGCGCGGTTTCTCGCTCTGATTGTGTATTAAGAAACAATTTTTTCTAGTCTCGAGTTGACGCTGATGCGCTGGTTGTGAAACAGCCATTACTCGCTTTATTTCCAAATCAGCTGTCGACAAATGTGTTTATTTTGGTAGTAATAGTGTGCTTTTTTAGTGAGTGGATGTCAAAAATGAATAAAAACGAAAGTATCAACATTGAGACATTTTGATTTTAAAAATTCAGATTCATTTTTTTAGCTTTGTAATTATATAAAGTTTAGTAATAGACTTATAAATTAGAACTTAAAGTTTAGTTTGAACTTTAATTATTTTAAGCATTTCATTTTAGTCTTTTAACTGGCCTATGGTCATGGTCACTACTCTGAGCTATACCTACTCAACGATAAAATCGGTCAATTGATTTTCCCATTATGGTGGTTTTAAAACTGCTTAGCACAAGTGATAGAAAAAAAATTCTAGTTCGGCAATGCTTATATTATAACTATAAAAAGTCCACCTGCAGTTGGATCCTTCAATTATCATGATGCTAAATGAGACTGAATGGGACTAAATGGGATGATGACTTTCTTGTGAACATTGGAACGGCGAAACTTATAATGAAATTAGTGTTGATCAACCTGGAGTATACAAAAATTTCATGTGTCATGTCAGATGGGTCAAAAAAGTGTCATATTATTTAGAACCTGTATTTAAGTAGTGAAAGAAGCAGTATTGGCAATATGCCCAAATGGGTTATGTCGTCGTATGTTGTAGAGTTTATTCAATTCTATAGAACCGCACGTTGAAAAAAATGAAAACCTTTTGTCGTAAACTCAGCACAAAGACAATGATTTCCCGCCCTACTACTGGCAATTTTGATGAGGAAAATCATTTCCGCTGTTAAAAAAAATGACAACTTTTTGTCGTGCGGCTTGAAAACGATCGTACGATAGTGTCGCATACAGCCATGTAAGATCCACACACAGCTGAATTGAATGTTATCTCAAATTTAAATATTACTTCTAAAGGCCTTTTGATCAAAATGAACCAAATGAGGCGAAGGAACTCTAATTTGATGTGCAGTAATGATGACCGGAAATTTTTACCTGTGCAAAAATTGGACCGCCCACACCAACGATCATGCCCATTTTTACTTCATTTAGAAAAATATTTCAAATTGCTATGTTTGCTAAGTTTAATACATACCAAAGTGTTGAGCTGCACCCACTTTTAAAGGGTGTTTTAAAAAAAAACGCTTTAGCTTAAATTTTCGCTTTTAATGCATTTTCGCATGATTCTGAAGATATGGAAATCAATTGACTTTTATTTTTACCCCACGCCCATTTTTAAGGGCGTGGTCAGTGCAAACAATTGGAGCGCACAAAATGTTTAATCAGTAGCCCAAGAACATTAAAGCTGTATGCTAAAGGGTAAACAGTTTCTTACAGACGAACCCTCCTCACTTGTTTTATTGACTGATTTCTGTTGTAGGACACAAAGTAGGTTTGAGGGTATTTTTTGACTACCTATGAACATGTGCTAGTGATGATGTATCATGTTTTATATTTTTATAAACAATAATAGCTGTTTTATAGGCTTCTATTCTTGTATTCGGCAAATTTTAAATACTGTTAAAATTAATTGTTTTTTACTTGAACGGTATACAGGGTGCAAAATAAGCAATTTCAGCTTTAAAACTGTGTTAAAAAGCGCATTTCAGTGCCAAATTCATAATGGTTGGTGGGCACTTATAGAGCATACTTTGGTTAAACTAAGATTATAAACCAACACCTAATCGGTCAAAACGTTTTTTGATTCAATGACGGGGAAATGTAGGTACCTATAGTGAATTTTGGTTTTGGAGTCTTTTGGCTTCTGTTTCAGTAATTTCTTATCTTCTTTTTCTCAGATTTTGAGCTTACAGAACCAAACGTTTAGTATACTATTTTTACTATTGAACGAAGCAAACGAAGCTACCTACATTGAGATCGTAGGGATACACTCATGTCACTAAACGTCAGGCGGAGGCGGAGCCAAGACTTGTTTGTGAATCCAACTTCAACGATTGTTTAGGGCAGTAGTTGCAATCGCTGCATTTATAAAAAAAAAACCGGCATTGTTTCTTGCTAGATTTTTTTTTAATAAGCTCAGGTTAAGCGGTAATAACTAATTAAAATACGTTGCATATTGCGAGCAGAAAGATAAAGAGGATAAAGGAGAAAAAAGGTTCTGAATCCAATGTAAAAACTGTTGTTGAGCCAGCACCGAATATGAAAACCCTGTCCACAGAACACCAAAACTTAACACTGCTCTACAATAAATGTTATGATATGATATAACCAACAGGATATTTAAAAAAAAAAACTTGGCTTGTATTTTACATGGACAGTGACTAACTTTTTCTGTAGGTATCGTAGCGGCCAATTATTTTTAGTTAAGCATTTTGTTGTTGCACATACCCATCGGTATAAAAAAATTCGCTTACAATACATATCAGTAATATAGTTTTTAAGAACTTTTTTCATTTTGAAAGTTACAAAAAAATATTGTATTTTACACGGGGGCCAAAGTTTTCTTGTGCAGAAAGCTAATGTAAAAATAAAAGAGTATAAGTATCTACCTGTGCAAGTTAATTTAATTTTTCTCTATAATCTCTTGTTTGATTTCTAAACACCATAAAGTCAATACAATATTCAATGGTGTAAATGAGTGATTTAAAATGTTCCCCTATTAATAATAAAAAATTACGAAACTTATTAATTATGTATATAGCAAAAATCATAGGATTATTGCTGCTTTTACTACAAATGTTCTCTAAGATTAATTATGGGGATATCGGCAACAAGGTGAAGGACTCTTTCAAATAACTATTCATTGAAATAAAGGAGATTATTCGAAAATTAAAATTAAAGCAAATATTCAGTGAATACCTATGTTTGTATATGTATCTGAAGTTACTTTGAAATTAAGGTCACTTCAGACATGAAATATAAGAAGAGAACCATAACAAAGATAAGGGTTTTATAGTTCAAAAATCAAAATTCTGAGTAGCGTTTAAAAATATAGGAACCTCGTAATATTTTCATATATCAATTAAATTTGGACGAGTCATGATGTAAAATTTGCATTCCTTTACTTAATCATCACAAAACCGCAAAATTATTCACAACGCAAACATTATAACATTATTTAAATTTCTCGAAAATCAAAGAGGCGATTAGCACTTTGATGTGTACCTATAATAGTTCTAAGAATATTCAATAGAAGAAATATGCCCTCCCATCACATGATTTTAAAGACTCTCTGATTAATTTGAATTGGCCACTTGCCATCGAGTGCTGAAGGCATTCGCCGCATAAATTACAGCGTTAAATTAAAAAAAAAACAAACAACTATACATATACAGACAAACTGACCTGCCTAAAAAAAACCTATACTCCCACAAGTCATATTAAACAACATTTTCGTAATTAGTATATTTTACCTGACCAAAATAATTATTGATTGCATAAGTTTTGAGTTTTTCTCTAAGTAAATACCTATAGGTGTAGCATCTACCTATACATATATACTCAAGCCATATGAAGAGATTCTTCTCCATCTTCCAGAAACCTTATAATTTACTGACGATTATCGCGAAAAACTCGACCGATCGGCGATCATGTCGGGTAATTGCAAATCACCCAAAGGCGATTTTTTGATCGAAACGATCACGCTAATTAGATGGGTTTGGCCCTTATGTTTAGTTATAAAAAATATGAAAATCTTTTCTTTTTGTTTTATTTTGAAATTCTCCCTGTTTTACGAAAAAAAATCTCTCCAAGTCGGTACACGTTCTGTGCTTGAAGGCAATTTTTTATTACTCAAGCAAAAGTCGTTGATCGTCGTACACTTGTTTTATCATTTCTGGTTGTAACATCAGTCGTTGGGATATAATAACAAGTTCTAGGTCACACGGGAGTTCCTTACACTTCAGCTGTTTTTATTTTTATATTTGATTTATTGGACGGCCATTTGTAATAGTCATTAGTGCTTGATGTAACCAAATTTGCAGCCAGGTTCCAAATTATCCATAGCAGAACTGAAGTTGCCGTCATCAACAACATCAAGTGCGATGGGTAAGAACTCCTAGGCACACATGGCTACATCATGATCGCATCATCAGCTCCTCTCGAGCACTCTGTGTATCTAGATACATCAACATCATTTCCTATATCAATGTAATTCGCTGCAGCCAGCCAATCAATCAGAAGATCATTCAATCTGTAAGCGAGTGATTGAGGTTGCCAAGTTTTCGCAGAGATAGGTTTGGCACCTACAGGGTACAGTTAACCGTAAAGGTGGTAAGGCCTTTGTTGCCCCACAGTGGCAAAAACCTATTGAAGATAATCATCTTTTGTGGGCATATCTATAAGTCTGCGAAATCTGAATTGTATACATCCTACCTACATAGTTTGAGGCTCAATAGGTCTTTCTTCACATTAGTCTGGCTTGTTGAACTTTATGCTAAGCATGATGCCCTCCATTGAATGGGGATTGCTGTTGACTGAGGTGGCTACAGTGATGGTGTGTGTGTCACTTATTTAAGCAAATTAATCACAAGGCATTGTAAATTGTAATGTTTGATGCTACATTAAAATTTAATTAAAAAGCGCATCCGATACTTTTATTTTAAAAACTTTTATACGCATCGACGGAATTTAATTACAACCGAAATGAGACGAAGCAAACTTGTGCGGGAGTGGAATAGTTTTGATTTCGGACTGTTGGGGGGGGGAGGGCGGCAAATTAAGAAGACAAAGATTAAAAGCGAAAAAATGAATTGCTAATTTACATATACCATTTCACATAGAAAACATCAAACGTTTTCAATATAAAAATTTTTTAACTCCTAGGAGACCTCTTGAGTTTTCTGGATTATCGAACAAACGAATGTGTTCGCACAGTCTTGGGCATAGCCGTCGCCTCTGTCATGTTGAACAGGAGTTTTGTTTTAACTCTCGAAAGGCCTTATACCATCTTATAGACCCATTAAGAAGTTTGTTAAACTGTAGCGTAAATGGCGAATCCCAAGACCGGACATTTGATGGAGATGGAATAGTAAATCAAAAAGCCATACTGTTGGATAATAGTCGCCAAAAATATTACATCGAAAAACCAAAATGCACCCCCCAGTGGGCCTTAGAAAATCAAAGAATTAATTCATTGGTCCTCCCACAAATTTTCAGTCACGTTTTTAGGTGTATTTTTTGGTACTTACATGTTCCTAGGGGGCGCCAAAAATATGGGGCCTAGGGCGGCACTTTACCTTAATACGCCACTGCCGGCACGCTCAGAGCAGTCTAAAATTACAGCAGAGCACGTATGCCCCAGCACATGTTCTACGGTTCTGTTTAGCCTATATTAGCACAAAGGACTTATCAGAGTTCAGAAGCCAGCAAAAACAAAGGGCACTGTTTAGGTTCGCCTTTCAGAGCTAACACTTGCGTTCTTTAATACGTTCGGGAGCTGCTTCGAAAAGACTGCGAGGCATCAAAGACTTTTTAGAGATATAATCGAGACCGACAGAAGAATTGATGTTCATAAGCCGGGTATGGAAGCTGATTCGAAAATACTGCGGGGCACCTAAGACTTTTTAGAGATATCATCGAGACCGAAAGCAGAATTGATGTGGTATGTAAATAAAATACACTTTTGACCCTAAATTTAGAGACATTAGAGGGCTGAAATTCAGTAGCTAAATCTAGAAATCTATGCGACCAAATCTGATTTAAAATTATTCGAATCCATAAACATCAGACACGCCCACTACAACAGGCCTCTTAGTGTGAACACCTCCATTTCCATATTTTAGGTACGTTCTGTTCATATTGCATCGCATTCACTATGTCCATTTTTTAAGCAGTTGTAACTCAAAATTATTTTTTATAAATAAAGACATATTAAATTTGATATAAGAATATGTATAGGTACTTAAAATTTGAAAAAAAATGTCTTTTTGGGGCTTTTTAGGGTTGTACTGTTTGAGATGGTTTCGACACTTAGTATTAATTGTTTGTTCGTCCACTGCAAGGTGTTCCTCTTTTGGTACAAGAAGAAGCCGTACCCTTATATTATTTAGAAGTGGTCTCACTTTAAGAAGCTTGTCGTGTCCAGGTTCGCCAAATTTGACAAAATTGTCATTACTTGCGAAATGGAGACATCTTTTTATCTTCTCCCAACGCCTACACGGCATGGTCTCGTAAAGAAAAGGCTGTCCTAGTTGGGAGTTCCAATACTGTCTTGTAGAAGGCAATTTGATGAGGGAAGTGAACAACGATATACCAACAAACTGTTCCATTTCACTTCGAGTTATCTAGGCTGTATTCTTACATATAATAAATTTGAAAAAAAATGTTTTGCAAAAATTACGGGTAGGTGCCTAAAGGATTTGCTATATTTTTGTATACACATGTCTCTCACCACTTTTGTGCGCGTTATTTAGGCACAAATTAGTGTTTTACAGAATTTTGACAGCATAACAAAGACAGAGGGGAAAAAGGTCGCCCTTAGGTACCTTTCTAAGCGGAAGTCGGCATCCATGGGAGAGTCCTTGTTTGCTTTCAAGACTCGGTATAATACCAGCCTCCATCAATATTCTATATAGACCTTTGAACCACTTTTTTTTTTCTAATAAAAAAAAACTTCTACCCTTAAAAAAAACGTTTCGCTTACTTGGTTTCTTTTTCTTTTCAGGTACTGTAAATGCCAACGGTGAAACAAAACGCCAACGGACCTCATATACCCGCTATCAAACGCTAGAGCTAGAAAAAGAATTTCACTTCAATCGTTACCTGACCCGTCGGAGACGTATCGAAATCGCCCACGCCCTCTGTCTCACCGAGCGACAAATAAAAATTTGGTTCCAGAATCGTCGCATGAAATGGAAAAAGGAACACAAAATGGCGTCCATGAATATCGTACCTTACCACATGGGACCCTACGGACATCCATACCATCAATTCGATATCCATCCGTCACAGTTTGCGCACCTGAGCGCATAGGACGCGTGGCACTTTTCGGGTACTGGTTAGAGGCTCAATCAGTTGTATCAAGAACCATATCAGGGATACCAGAACAATCAGGATGGCAGCGGGGGCGGCGGTGGCAGTGGACCTGTTACCGGTGCCAATTCGCTGTTTAGCAATTCTGAGTGTTCCAAGTATCCCCAAGAGTTCTGATCTCAAATTATGTAAAATATAACACACAATCGAAATTCTTCGTATAGGTATATAACACCAACCGAAATGCATTTGGGGAATGTCAAAGCGATTGGGCCCGTATCGGCACAATAGTTTTGTCATTTCAAGATACATACAAGATCTCCAAGATGGATCTGTATAATGCATAAAACGTAGAACAAGAATTAAACAACATTTTTACAACTGATTCGTGCTAACACGAAACAAACAAAACATATGCTGTGATGATGTCATCATGTGTTTGAAATATCGTGTTGGTTTATGATACTGGTCACACTGTCTGCGATTTGCTTCTATGGGATTTGTAATTTTTTTTTTTTTGTTTTTTTTAAACGTTATGCAAAAATTTTGTATTTTATGTTCGTGTTGTTCTGATTTTGTTGCCTTTTTGATTTTCATCCCTTTGAAAATGTTTTCTTTAAACCTTTTATCAAGTCCAACGCATTTCGCAGATGCAATGATATACAAAATGTACATAGATAAATAAGAATAATTAATTATTCAAGACCGTCCAGTATAATAAACCGAAATCTCTAAGCAGTATTCGAAAAGCCATTAGTTTTAAGTTTAGAATAATTTTTGAAGTTAAGTAGATTTATGTATCAACTCTGGTGGTGCACAAGTGGTTTTTTGTTTTTGTTAGCAGTGGGATTTTTTATCTTGCAAAGTTTGAGAGACACCAAACTGTGTTAAGCGTATACAAGAACCGGTGGGTGTATGTGATAGGCGTGGACTGTATTGCCGACGACGAAAAGAAAGTTCGTGCATTGGAATATTTTTGTCGGGTGTACAAGCTAAAGGAAATTGAATATAGGCCGCACTAAGGTTTTTGCAGCACATTTGAACTTTATGCTGAAGTGATTATTAATATGTAGACACAACCTTTTTTTGATTTAAATGTGACCCGTTTTGCTTTCGATTCGACGTTAGCAGGAGTAATTTGTAGAGAACAATGTCTTTATTGAGGCCCAGGTCCACTCCGGACTGCAGCGGCACCTTAAGTAAGTAATGTCTTTATTAAAATTTTCCCCAGCATATTGCAGTTTATAGGTTGGCCATTATTGAAAAATGTTTTCAAGCATTCAAATTTGTTTGATAGCATGAATAGCTATCGTGGCAGTTACAACGCTACGATACACAGCGAGTACCCACCTTTTAAAGTTACATATTTAATGAGAAATAAAACGTCAACATTTTCCAGACCAGTCTTTGAGAAAATAAGGTAATTAATTCTGATTGTTATACTGAAAGTGTATATCTTTTAAATCAACCGTCGAACTAAATGTGCTACCAAACCGTGGCTTAAGAGCCATTTTTTATGAAAATTTACTTTGAATTAGGAAAGCAACTCTTCAAAAAAATAAGAAGGCGTCATTTGTGTTACTTTTAAGTAAGTTGAAGGATGATAAATATCTAACTTAGCTTCTTACAAATATCATTTTTAGTGTCACCAAGGGTTTTGTTGTTTATTCCTTGCTATGAAAAGTTCCAATACGTCCCATAAGTGTTTCGCCGTGAACTCTGCTAACTTTCTTAAGAAGTATCATTCTAACACTTTCATTCAAAATATAAAAAAAAAAACTTTTTGGGACGTTAATGATTACCTTAGGGCGGTAGAGCAGACTGACATAATGAATAAAACTCACTGACGCTCTTAAAATTTCTTCACCCAAAATACGCCTTCGAAAGTACGCTGCGACACACAATTTATTTTAAAATTACTGAATTAATACAGCCTTGATTGTTTGCTTTTGTATAAAAAAAGGCTTGGAGCAAAGTTGATTATGAAAACATTTAGGCAACTCTTTTGTTTTAGCAGAAGTTGCACATTGAGCTCGTGAAAAAAGTAATAAGACTCGCAAGTCAAAAATGTATATACGTTTAAACTAGTAATGGCTGTTTTTGGGTTTCTAATTGTTGCAACTTTTATACTTAATCATTTCCCTATACATTTTTTCACTTAAGCACAAGTAAAAATTGGTTAACAAATTCGGATTACACAGGGCTTTTGTTATATTTACTACAAAATAAGATAACATTTACCACTTAATGAAGAAGATTGGTTTTCTTTAAAAAGTTATTTGCAATAAATAAATGATTTAAATAGTTTTTAATTGTTTTCTGTAGTAATTTTACTTTTTTTTATCATATTACATAATGTGGTTAACTTTAATTTCGTTTAACGAATTTTCCTAAAGGCAAATGAAAAACAATACTTTAAAAAAACTTAAATAAATATTTGATAAAAATTTAAATGTAAATTAAATAAAATACATTATAATAAAATAAATATTATAGAACTATAACTATACATATTTTAGTCTTAAGTAATTTACTACAATCCCACACTACATTTATAAACGCAAGTATTTATATGAACAAAAGAAGTAATGAAAAATTATTATAATAAAAAAATAAAATATTTATAAGGTTAGTGCATTCTTTACTTTTTAGTAAAATACCTACATTTTAACATTTAAAAATAAGTTTAGTGAAAGAAAACTTAGCAAAAATGTAATTAATAAAAATCTCACGCTCATCCATCAAATCAACTCACACTCACTCTCAATAAAATAATATTTACAAGAAATTTGGAAGAACTTCAAGGCATGCTAAAAAAAAATGCTGTGCACTACACTAAACTGTTTTGAATTCACAAAAGTTTTATGATGTTTTAAATAGTACTCAAGTTTTGTTATTTTCTTTGTTTTATTTTTAATTTTATATTTTAGAAGGACGTGCACAGTGTTGTTTAAAAAAGACGTGTGTTTGAAATAAATTTAATAAAAAAATCAAAAAATGCATTCCATGTAAAAATTTAAAAAAAATATATATATATATATAAACGAACTATTTATAATGCTATTTAAATTAGTATTATAAAGTGTAATCAAACAAAGATAAGGAAAAGAATATTATAAATTATTATTATGTATGAATGGTAGGTTCATGATACGTTATAAAAGTATAAACAAATAAAAACAAAAACATATTTTGATGAAATGTAGAGCTTGAGTTTTATTCAAAGACAAACTGGGTAAGAATATTTGCACTATTAATTTATTTCAAAAAGAAAAATGTTCTTATTGAATTTAGCTTTTTTGCGCCCCTTAGATAAGCGGAACCGAAAATAATGAACGCGATGCATAGAAATTTTTTATATGTCTTGTTCGAATAACAGAGTAGACGGCTTTGAATTGACCTTCGAAATTTGATTGCTTCTGTTTTTTTTTTTCAGGTAGTTTTCGCAAACCAGTTTATATTTTGTTTTTTATGTAAAGCAAAACTGTTCAGACAGCAAAAAAAAACTTATAGAATTGGCAACAGTGCACACATGAAGTGTTTGGTATGCCCTTTGGTAGGTTGTGTAAGCTATCCTCTTCATGTTCGAAAAAGAGCGAACATAACTGCTAGATCGTCTCAAGTCTCAGCACGACTGTAAGCTCTTTAAGGTTGAGACAGGAAAAACAGAAGACACAAAAAAAAATCGCGTGACTTACAAACATTAGAATGTTAAGCACAATTTTCTGTGAATATAATTTTAAAAAAATATAAAGTGACATCTGAACTAAGCTTTCACGATCTCTAATTTATTAAAGCTATTATTGTTGTTACACTGTAAAACTCAAAATATTTCTCACTTTTCCACTCACGTAGAAAAATTATTAAGAGTAACAGAATAGTTTTTATTTAGTTCATGTTTTGTTTTTAAACCTTTTCGGTGGAATTAAGGTGATAATATTTTGCAACATTTTTATAGCAATTGATGTAGAACTTAAGTTTTGCAAGAAACTTGCACGATCACACCAAAAAATATTTAGTTTACAATTACATTAAATTGCTTGAAAAAATAGTAAACAGTGAAGTACAACTCTTTGCAAATGTGTTTATAGAAGTTTTATAAACTGTGAATTTGTTAAATTAGAATTAGAACTTTTTGCACATTTTGAAGTAGGTACACAACCTTCGTATTGAATTTTGTGAAGTGACTGACACAAAATTCAAACTTTCCTGTTTGAGGGACTAAAGTCAATTTATGTCCAAGCAAATGTTAAACATAAATATTATGTTAAAGCAAATAGCAGCAAAAATATTGATCCCAGAAAATAAAAGTATATTTGAATGTGAATGTATAGATGAAAGACTTAAGGAACATTTTGGACATTTTCCGTGAGCTTGGACTTGAGCACACGGAAAAATTGTTCTGTTGATAGAGGAGGGCTATTCTTTTTCACTATTATACGATCTACAGGCTAAAGTTTGCTCTTTGCTACTCTTTTGTTCGTGTTCCTGTCAAATTGTCCTTAGAATTTAACTGAAACTGGAGCTTGAACTATGCTACCTTCTGAGCTGGCCTTTTTCTATGGTTGCACCTTAAAAGACCAACTGTTAGTAGTCCGCATAGGTTTGGCTGCTAGGAACATACGGTCATTTAAAACGCTGCAAGTTTGTGATGTCTATCCTCAAGTTCCCATGTTACAATTTTTAACTAGCTGATCAAGATGTGAAAACTTTGAGCTAGCTGTTTTATCATCTAGCTCCTCTCAGCAGAAAATAAAATTTAGGCTAGCCCATTTTCAAGCTTCATTGCTTGTTAATAGTACGGTAATGTTAACTCCAACCATTTTATTCATTATTTAGGCGTAAAAACCATCCCGGACGAAAGGTCAAGATTTTTACATTGCTCCTAAAAACAATCTTTGGCACATAACCTTATTCTTCTATTAGAGCTGTAATACATATCAGGCTGATTCTATCTATAGTCTTCAGCGAGATTGTTATAAGTTCAATACCGGAGCGCTCATCCACTTCACCTTTAGCGCTAGTAGCGAAAAGCTACAGATTTATATTTGAAATTACATTCAATATGGTTATATACTTAAATATTTTCCAAGAAAAGTTCTCATTTAAGAGCGTAAGGCTTTGTTTTGTTAGTTCGTGAACTACCTACACTGCCACCTGTCAGAAATAAGGTTAAATGCTCCGAAAAGACAACTTATAGTACATTTACACCAACACTTTATTTCGAGATTCAGTGAAAATATTTCGAAATCCAATTTTGCTTTTTATACTGGAGTTTCAGCATTTATACTGGAGTTTCAGTCAAAATCGGAAATACCAACTACTCCATACAGCTGAAATTGTCGTGCATGCATTACATGCTTATTTTTCATTTTAAAATATGTTCCAAGGCACTTTTATCGATTTATGTCAAGTAACAGACGTTTTGTTAAAAAGTTTTCTATCAACTGCTCTGAATTCACTTAAAAATAAGAGAATCGGAAGTTGGAGTTATTGTGCTCCCATTTTGTTCTCACATTCAAACTAATGGTTAGACAAGACATTATTCAATAAAGATTTTTTAATTCCTAAGCTGTCAAGCCAAAATGAATTTATTTCGTTGTTTTTCTTCGTGAACTGTCAAGAACTTAATCCAATATTCGGAAAAGATATCTGAACCCTGAAGTCAACTTAAGATTCTGTCTTCACAGAACATTTTATCTGCGATAAGCATGAATCATCGAATAATCTGATAAAAATCGTGATATTTACCAAGCAGTTCAAATCCCTTCAGCAACGATTGTCGACAAATCGCGACGTTTACCAAGCTATTTAAATACTTTCGATAAGTAATTAAAACTAAACTCCCTCGTAAATATCATTCGTACTTTTAATAAACCTCTTTTATTCCGAGAGGGTTAAACCTAAATAACTGTGAGTGAGACTCGAAAAATAAACTAAAACTGAATATGTACGTTGGGCAGATCTGTCAAAAATACGTCTTCTATTTGCGTTTTTATATTGAATTCTATTTGTTTTCTCTGTTTTCCTTTTCGTTGACATTGAAATGTCAGCGTCACTCTCTTTTGAGAGCCCGAATATGCCAATATTACACGCAGTATAGCTTGACCCCAAAAAAATATACTCTCGAGAGCTCTGCTTTAAAAAACCCTGAAAACCTCTTATAGGACTTTCATAAGACTCTTTGATACTCTCAGAAAATAATTATTTTCGATAAAAAATAAATTTGCTCTCATAGTAGTCTTATTAAAAGATTATAACTCTTCCAGAGCTAATTAGACCTAAGCACCTATAATGAAAGTCCTTTGATAATAGTTCAACTCTCAAGTTACTCTCAGAACGTAAAACTATCATAAGAACAATCATTATGAGAGTGACCTAGCCCGGCTGTCAAAATCAGACGTCTTTTACGTATTTCGACTCGGGAATATTAAACAATTCTCGTTTTCATATGAAAAGATTTATTAGTTTCCGTAAAAGTGCATATAATAATAACCAGCCTAGACTGTGCAGATAGCATATGGGAAAAAAGTAATTGTGTTTATTCTGTTTTTTTATTTCAGCTAAAAGTAAATTGCATCAAACTAGCGTAAAAGTGTTCTGAAGTTGTAATCACATTCAATACATTTTCCCTTTTGCGCTCATCAAAACACAGACGACACATTTCTAATTCCATCCTTTTTGTAATCCTAGAAAAGATAAATAAATCTACAACTTTCTCCTTCATCGACACACACAACTTAATTTTTTTAATGGATGTTGTTCATTTTTCAATATAAAGGAACTTTGTTCGGCATCCCGCAGTCAAAATACAGTAGACGTCAAACTGTCAAAAAGGGTATAATAACTCTCATATCATGTGTCATGTGGGGAGAAAATCACAAATTTACTTTGTCCAAGTAAAATTCTGGAGAGCAAAGAGAGCTAAACTCTGTAAAAAAAAGTTTTATCGCTCACAAAAAAGTGTCTATTATCCCGTTTATCCGACACTTTAAATCGCTTTGAACGAGATCGAATTGACGAAAACCGATAGCATATACACTTTTTGAAACCGATTTAAGTATTCGAATCGCTCTACACAAAACCGATTTTCAAATCGGTATCATTAAATTCAAACCGATTTCAAAATGCGCATAGACGGTTGAATCGGTTTGAATCGATTGACTTTTGAATTTTTATAATAAATTTTTAGAGTTTGACATAAAAGTAAAACTCATTTTCAAACCGTTTAGTTTGAAACTACTTGATTAGTTTGCGCATAAACATGACAGTGGAATCGGTGTGAATCAAACGGTTACAATTCAATTCGATTCATTTTGTCGGATAAACGAGGTGTCTTATTAGAAAACATTTTTTAACGCCTTTTTAATTTCAAGAATAGTCTGGGTTTTCTCACACTTTAAGCTTGCCAAATAGTCAAAATATACGCATCTGGTCGATAAACATCCGTTTGTTATTAAAAATTCGACTTTTACTCAAAACGCCTTAAAAGAGGTGCGTGGTGCAAGTTTTTTTCGAATAAGTTGATAGTACAGATAAATTTCGAGTAAATATAATATATCATAAAATGAAATGCGACCACTCCCAAATAGGGGACGCTTTTCGCATTTTTTGAAACGCCAATCACATATAATACACTTGCAACGTACAGCTACCAAATTTGAGTGTCATATGACAATTTGATTTTTCATGCGTGTATGTAAAGTATACGTAACAGTGGACGGTCATTAAAAAATGTTTACACTTGTACTGCTTTGGGCCCCTTATATCACAGATATTAAGTTTGAAGTTCCTGACTCAAATTTGAAGAGTTAACATTTAGCGACACACGAACGGACAGCCATGGCTCATTGGACTCAGTATTTAACCATGATCATATGCCTTAATCTCTTGACGGCCCAAAAGTCATTATTTCTTCACAACACAAAATACTCAGCCCCCGTTCCGATACCTCTGACGATTTTGTATATTAACCGTAAGCTCCTAGAAAATGCCGTCAAATCAATTTCGTTTTGAAATTTTTAAAGATTCAATAAAAAATTTCAGTAGGTACACCGTGTTGGTTTTTCCCCTTAAAACTTAAGTCGCCAATGTTTGTGACTTCAGTATGTGATTGTAAAAAAAATAATGTGAAAACGGAATTCGAGACTGAGTCTGACACTTAAGTTTCGACTGTGAAATCAGCCCTAATCAAAAATAACTTAAGTTTTTAATATAATATTTCATCTTCTTGACAATATTTTAATGCAACTCACACACCACCTATCGGTGGTGGAGCTGTAGTAGATCACAGAATATAAACTGTTTTCGAATTGAAAATGGTTTGTGCATTAAGTGCTAGAAAATTATTTGGTTTGGAGATTTGCTGAAATCAATATTTCGATGAATTGGAATAGATTTATCAGATGATTTATTTTTGCACAGCTCCAAAAGAACTTTTTTTTTATTTAATGCAAATGAAAGAACACGTAAACCTATGATGTTCGTCAGAATGTTGACAACGCAGTAAATTCAGGTAAACAAAAACATAATATGTAATCAGCTTTCGTTACATTGGCAGCGGATGAAATAAAATATTGTCACGCTCTGGTTGTGTGCTGATAAAACTTACATTTGGACAATGGTACACAAGTGCCCGGGTAGCTCAGTCGGTAGAGCGTTGGACTTTTAATCCAACGGTCCAGGGTTCAAGTCCCTGCTCGGGCGATTCTTTTTTTTTAATAAATTCTTCAAATTAGATTAACATTTTCATTACTCTTGTTAATAAAATTTCTGAATCTAATTTTGTCGTTGCCCCATCACTTTTAATACCCCACCCAGGGTAGGTATAATAATTTTAATGAATAGTTTAACACAGTGAAATAATCACCGTAGACCCCTTAGACCTTTTATCGAGGTGAATTGATTAAGCCATGTCCGTCTGTATGTGCCAAGGTCTTAGGTCTTCAAAATCAAACTAGAGAGCTGAAACTTGAAGTACGGCTTGATTCTTCTGTTGTACAAAGTGTAAAAATTGATTGAATCCGCCAACGGCCAACCCTACTGGCTTCAATGTGAGACAACGTCTATTTCACGTTTTCTTTCAAAATTTTTTATGGTCAAGTTAGACCACATGTAGGAACCTTACTTTTGGTTCAGAGCAATATTGGCAAGAAGCCTTTATTAAGGCAAAAATTGGACAGCCACACTATTGACCATGCCCAATTTTAAAATGTTAGATTTTTAAAAACCCGATTATAAATAGATTGGCGCAACAGCCCGAGGTGAACCAGGGCCAACTTCTCAACAATGTATTTGTTTATTGTATGTTGATTTCTTCACATGCAAGGGGACCTACAATTTTTTGCCGAATCCGAACGGAATTTTGAGAAGTTTTTCAAGACAATGATACTCACGGAGGTGGGGACCGTGAAAAAGAACTAGTCTTTTTTTCAGGTGACGATTGTACGAATCGAACCCAGACCTCCGGCTTAGTAAGCTAAGCACACACACTAACCACTACGCCACAGCACCCTCAGTTCGTAAGGCAGTTTTGGCTCTACGAACTGACTCACAAATACAAATGACTTAACCCCCACTAGCTAAACTGAACTAACTCCCACCGAATTTCGTGATGGGAATTTCATATGAACTAAGTCCCATTGCTGGGACTTCAATAATTATTTTTCGGGACTTAGCTTATTTCATGTTGGGACTAAGTTCCAAAAAAAAAATGGGAGTTGGTTTATATGAACTAAATGCCATTTTTGTTGGGAGTTAGTTCATTGGGATTTAAGTCATTTGGAAGCTATTTTGTAGGACCCATAATAACCTACGAACTAATTCTCAAAAAATTGAAATGAACTAACTCCCATTTTTTTGGAACTAAGTACCAACATCAAATGAACTAAGAATGAACTGAATCCCAATAATAGTTCTCAATTTTATGAACTGACTCCACCCACCGAAATAGGTGGAGTTAGTTCGTTTTATTTAGTGGGAGTTAGGCTAGGAGTCCACCTTAATCTTAATATCTCTAAAACACTGTTTTATATTTATCGAAAATAGATCAAGGAGACTTTTAATTAATGTACAATTGGACATACGCTGCGTAGCGGCGTCCTGAGCACCTGCATGTGAGGCCGAAGGATGCAGGTGCTCGCGATTTCTTAGCTTTTTTTTCTAAATCAAAGAGTGTTTGGGTGGTTCTTTTTTTGGGTGGTTCGCTTTTCACGCTTTTTCTCATCTAATGAAATAACAATCAATTTATTTTAATTTTTAGCCGACGCCCATTATTGGGAGCAAATACAAATAATTGACACACTTTATGGATTAAGGGTTACGAAATTCTTTATACCCGACCCTATTAGGCAGGGTCGGGTATAAAGAATTTCGTTACAGACGAACTCTTGCACTTACTCACTTGATCAGTATTACCTACTTATTTTGTGAACTTTTACAGGCAAGATCCATAGAAAAACGAAGCTTAGGTCTAGTTAACAACAAAACTGAGTTTTATAATGACAAAATTCAGTTTTTTGAAAATAATGTAAAAGTTTTTAAGAAATGAAGAGTTTAAAATAGATGCCTTTTTCAGTGTTGGGGCCGTAACTTTTGACACACTTTAGTGCATAAAGCCTATATAAAGCACACGTTTAAAGCAACTAAAGCTTAACAGATGTTTTCCTGAAACTATACTGCCTTTACTATACTGCTGTTCTGTTGCATTTTCGAAAAAAAATCGCAAAAAAACTGTTTTATGGATTTCAAATTTAAAAATGCTTAAAAATATCAAAAGATACCTAGTATGCTCTTAAATGGTATAAAGCATAATTTTGAAATAAATAATGCGCATCGTAGATCTTCTAATAATTCATAACAAAATTATAGCACATTTAGGATATTTACAAACTTCGGAGATTTGATTCAAAAACTTATGGTCTTCTTTATATTTGGTTAAAATATGGAACGTTTACAAGGCAAACTAACTGTACTTTGGAAATATTTCAAAATTGTTGTTTCTAACCAAATCAGTGAGTAAGTGCAACAGTGCGTAATAGCTTCGGTTCGTCTAACGAACCACGGTATACTTACCCTAGTCCTACTCTTCCTTGCATTCCTATTCTCATGCCATTTGATATCTTTTTGTTTTCCATCCCCTGCCATTAGCTATTTATTCCTTACGTGGCGTGGCATGTCCAGCCCTTTATTGTATTTACAAATGAATATTAGCATAGAATTATCCAAGTTTGCGGCAAAAATTACGCAAAAAAAGAATTTTTTAGTTCTAAAAATGGGCGTGCCCAAAAACTTTGTATGAACAAATTCCGAAATTTGATTTCTTGTTCTGCCTAAATTAGACATAACGTACTAAATTCCAGCTTTTTTGCTCTAAATTTAAGGCCTAGAAATAGGTAGCATACGGACGGACGGACATGGCTCATCCGATTCGGAATTCGCTCTCGATCGAATGCTCTTAAGGTCTTGGGCTATCGTTATTATTTCTCCATGTGTCATTTTCGCGTAATTACATAATATAAAACTTATGGCGTATTCCTTTGAACACCGATCTGCCACACCGAGCTGTCAAATAATACACCGAGTATTCGCAATAATTCAAGCGTGGTGCACACTCGGTTCCATTGTGTACAGAACGACAATACTGCATCGGTGACGAATTGCTTCGACTTCATTTTGTTTACATTTTTTTTCCTTTCGTAGCGTGATTTTGTTGGCATCAGTTTTTTGAACTTTTTACTTAAACTGAATTTTGAAAGCTCTAAATTTGGGCTTTTAACGATTTCATACAATTTCAGGCGTATTGTAAATAATCACGAATGAAAATTAAGTCGGAACGTCGCTTCACATACACAAGTAAAATCTACACCCAGCCTTCACCGTCAAATACGACGGTGGCGTAATTTCGAGTTCAGTCTCGACACCGAAAGTTCGGAGTTCAAAAGAACATTTACATGAGCACATTTCCGTTCAGGAGTACGAGAAAAAAACATTTTTTTCTGCATTCCACACCAGTTTCACGATTCGGTGTTGAAAAGAATGCGCCATTAGTAATACTCTTATCTTGTAGAATAGGGTATAACAACAGAGTGTCCTACTGTTTTCTCGGAAATGTATGTTCGCAGAATTTAAAAAATTAGCCAGTGCTAGCGAATGGGATCGGAATATAAACAAATGGGGTGGGAAACTCCAATAACTTCAGCTTGTCTGCGACGGATTGCAAAATATCCTACCCTACCAATAAAGGAAACTGCCACGCCTTTAAAGTGGCGGGATATAAAAATATAACAGCTGAATGCCTTATGCTAGGTGGTTGCATACATTTCGGACTATGTCTGTATATCGTGCCTGTGGACGGATTCAACTAATTTTCAAACCAGATCTGAAAGACTGAACTTTCAGCTCACTCACCAGCTTTCAGCTCTCTAGATTATGTAAGGTCTTAAAGTTGTTTACATATGGACGGACGGACAGACATGAATATTTGATTCTCCTCTCGGTCGGTACCATTCAAATATCTTAAAAGTTCCACTGCGTTACAACCTATACATTAAACTTAATATACCCTGGGAATGGTATAAAAAAATCGAACGGCAATGGAAAAAAATTCAAAAAAATTGTTTTATGGATTAAGGAATGGAAAAGGGCCAAAAGAACGTATGTCTCCCCTATCTCCCAAACGGTATGAGGTAGGTATAGTATCGAAATTTATTATGGGTCATACCATGTTAGTTTTGTGAAATTTTATACAAAACTATTCTACCCAAAAACTTCGAAAATTTAACTAAAGAACGTTCGAAACCGATTTGTTAAAGCTTCTAGTACATATCTTAACGGTTATGGCGATCTTGCTTAAATTGGGCTGAAGTATGGAACATTTGCTAGGAAAGCTAATTACGTAAAAATCTCATAATTGCCTTTTGTAAAGAATTTTTTTCTTCCCATTTAAGCAAACGAAACAGCATGTTCCCATTTTTTCAGATGTCTATGTCCGCGAAATTCTTAAAAAGCACCAGTTAATTAAAAAAAAATCAAAATTTCTGTTAGCTATATGGATTTGAAATTGAAATGGTTGAAAGAAACCCAAGAAAAAGTATCCCTCTATCTTCGAAATAGTAATAGAGGTAAAACTTTGAAACAAAAAACCGGATAATTCCACCTTTTGGCATCTAAGATCTGCCATCTATCTCTAAAATTAAGCTGCTAGCAAACATAACGTAGCTTCTGGGCGTCTTGTTTTATACATAAACAAAATTTGTCGCAAGTACAAACCACATAAACTACATCCGCTGGAGGTCTATAGCTTTGATTCTCAACTTTTGTCATTTGAAAATAGTTGCTTATCTGCCTCTATTAAGATCGAATAAAGCCTCCGAGCAAAACTGTCCATTGTCCTGTTAAAATAGTTCGAGGTGCTATTCGGCTGGTCAATAACCTGAAAGTTCCCGTATGTAAGTGAGAAGCTATATACAGTCAGACTTGGGATTGGGGTGCTTACGTTGGCGCTGCGCTGGAATCTACCTTGGAGGAGCTTTTGCCTTAAACATTTTAGAGTTCGTTTTTCTTTTTGAAAGCGACCCCCTTTAAAAAATCGGTCACTCCCCAAACGACACCCTAGTGTCGGTTCGTGACAGAAATACTATCGAAAACAGTTTGCGAAATCGAAACTGTTCAAACACTTGCCGCGGAGGGGGCAAAAAATATATTTTTTTTGTTGGGAAAGTAAACCTATAAACGATATTCCAGCAAAAATTCAAGTTATGGAAAAAAAAGAGCGTGTTAAGGCTTTACCGTAGCTGTTCAGAAGCAGGCCCTTGGACAGGACATACATGATACAACCACCATACCGACCGGACCGTTGGACTAACGCGTGGTCGTACGCGATAATTGTACCGTGTATCTGCGTGTGCTCGAAATTCTCGGTTGTACCGATATCGCATGGTCGAATGCTGTCGATCGAAAACAGCCGTCGCGTCGTATACGACTGGTTGTATGGAAATTGTATCGTGTTTTTGCGTTGTAGTACAATTATATAATTTTATTTCTTTTGCTCAAGGTGTGTGGAACACACAAAAAATATTTTTCTGATCGTTTTTTTTTTCAGTAGCTAGGTTGTACTTAAGGTATACCTAAGTGGATGTGTATGCATGATTATGGCTAGAAGAGGAAAGTCAGGTTACTAAATGGCAAGGTATTATCTTCAAAAATGTTTTATTATTGAACGAGTTTATTGCATCATTGTCCATCATCTTTTCAAATTAGCTGGGAAATTTAATCAAGCCTTTAAAATTGATATATACAATCCTTTATCCTTCATTAAATCCCGGGATACATCTGGAGGCAAAAATCCTCCCAAATTACCCACTTCCTTAATTTTGGAAGCGATTTTATTTTCTGTGTTTTATTGTCACTTTAACCCGCGCATATCAATATCTATTTCTTTCTGACACTTAAATCAGATCATGCTTTTGTTGCAATCAAAGTATTAAGGAACAACGAATGGACCATGAATGAACGTAAAATAAAATCGTATGAATAGCGTGTAGTATCGTGTGTGTGCTTTGTACAGCGCGTTGTAGTACCGATATCGGAACAACTCAAATTGGTACGATGGTTGTACCATGTATTTCCCGCTTTAAACACGGCCAGAAATAAAACTTGGGACAGTAATACATATTTACTAAAATTTTCAAAGTCCTGGAAATTTTCCGATCGCAAACTGTTTTAAAATTAAAATGTTGATTTAAACAACTGAACCCTCCTAATTTAAAAAAAGAGCCCAATACTTAAATGGTCTTTGTATATTTACATACAAAAGTAGGAACGTGAAAATTCGGTTGCTGAGGTTCCACTTTTGTCCACACCTAGCCAGTATATCTAAAAATTACAACAGAAAAACAAAGAGTTGCCTCATAAAACTCCATAAACAAAAATCAATTTAACACACTGTACCTATATGAGAAACCTCGATTCCATGTGATTTATACGACTCGGATTTTGGATTGAGGAACTCAATTTGTTCAACCAATTAACACCTATAGGAAATTAAATTAAAAAATCCTATTCCAAATGGCTTATTTTTTCTATTTGAGTAAACCGACCAGCACGATGTCAATTAATTTTCGTTATTATCTATAATATGTGAAATTTATCGGTATATTGCGGTATATATAGCTGTCGTCACATCAGGGCAACGATAAATAAATTTGTTTTGTGATATTAAAACTATTTCGTGCTAATTTATTTGAACTTATCTTAAACAGTCGGATGCGTGAGCCCAACAATGTCTCAAATAAGTTTAGTGCAATTTGCTTATTAATTGTAAGTTATTTAATAAGTGGGTGCTTTATGACCATCACCAAAAACGTTCAACGAAAGGTATTGAAAAACTGCACAAAGATTGCTTGGGCGAAAAGTTCTCATTGTCTATTTTTCTGTCACCTTGTGAGTTTTTACAATCGTATAAAACCTACACATACTTTTTTTTAAAACAAGATCACACTCCATCGTTCGAGTTTTTTCAACTTGGGAATAAACTTCCAACATTTCACCACAACTTCATGGTTAAACGTTGTGGTGTGTGAAACATCATCCGGCGATGTGTTTCACACTTTATTCTAATTGAACAGTCATGAAAGTAGCACCTTTGCTCCATTTAAGCTAAACAAATCCGCTGCATACCTAGCTTTAAAATAATCTGACAATATAATTACGTTGACAAGTGCATATACATACATACAGACTGGTGAAATATATAAAAGGAAAGACCTTACTATCTTAGATGATGATTGCATAACTTCTGGTACTCATAGCCCTACACTATAACTACCCGCTGAAACGTGTCAAAAAGAATCGTGATGCATCTCTTAACCTTGTTTCCCCCATCGGACAACAGAGAACACTTTACTGAGCCCCAGCTACTGGGTAAAGGTAAATATTCAATCGAGCCAGTTGAGTTCGTGTGTCGCTTCAATAGTACGGAGAAATCTGTGCTAATTATTTTGGTAAATTGTACCAAACATTACGACCTGTAGACAAAATTTTTCCCTCAAATAGCAACCGATCGAATCTCGAAGTGAGGTTGTATTTTTATAACATTATAATATCTGTATATTTAGCACCACATGCCCGATAGAGGCCAAATTTGAAAAAAGACTGACGTAAGAAACCATACAGAGCATTGAGGAATGTCTACCTCTATATAGAGGTCATCCAGTCCAGGTAGCTCGACAATTAAGCTGATGTAATAAAATCGGTGATAGGTATAGGACTTTTCTTGCTTAAGGGCGAAACATTTTGCAAACAATGTTAGATTTGCGAATAAATAAAACAAAGCATTGATTATGGGTTTCGTTAAAAAATGTCACTCAGATCCTGGAATTACCCAATCCATATGCCTCGCCTTATGGTGCAGAAGATATTTTATAGAGGTCCTGTTAAAATTCAAGAAAAATAAATCAGTCAGATGTGTTCCTAAAGATATAAATATAGCAAGAGATTCAGCTCAAATCAACTCTTAAACTCACCTTGACATGTGCCACGATGAATATTTTATTTTGAAAGAAGAAAAGAAGTCTCAGCTAATCTGTTTCCTAATTAAGTGGCAACTGGTGGAACATAATCACTTTCTGTCATGCAATGAGCGTAAGGATGTTGGTTCAGCCTTCAGCAACTCCCGATGAGAGTTAAATAAAACCGATCCCTTGGGGCTATTTTTTCTGCCAGAAGATAACCTTTTCCATTGGGACGAGTATGAGGCGTAATGTGGAAAACCGATAGGTATGTCTAGCGTAACCTTTGTTTACTTTTTGTAGGTATATTGGTACATATTGTGGGTTTGATTAGAAATAGTTTCCAAAATTATTGTTTTTAAATAATTTTTGTAAATTATTGTTACCGAAAAATTGTATTTTTAAAGTCATCATTGGATTAAAAGATTATTGGGGTTATTTACAAACACAACCCTCTTAGGCTACTTTTACCCCCCCCCCCCCCCCCCCCCGACAATTAAAATTTTTATAAAATATTAAATAAAATAAATAAATAAATAGAGTGGCGCAAAAGCTCGAGGTGAACCAGGGTCAACTTCTCAACAATGTATGCTGGTGTGTCAATTTCTTTACATACAAGGGGACCTACAATTTTTTTGCCGAATCCGAACGGCACTTTGAGAAGTTTTTCAGGACAATTAATACTCTCGGAGGGCTTGTCAAACCCTCGCGGAGGTGGGGACCGTGAAAAAGAACAAGTCTCTTTTTTTTTTTTAGGTGACGATGGCAGGATTCGAACCCAGACCTCCGGCGTAGTAAGCACACACACTAACCACTACGCCACGGCACCCCACTTTATAAATTATAAAATATTACTTAATTTTTAAGTTAAAAGTTATAAAATTTTTTTGACATCAAACAGAACTAAAAACCCGAAATAGCAAAACACCCACAAATTTTAGGGGTATTTTCGGCTGATTTAAGGGTGAAGCGCCATGACACCAATAGTGCAGTGACCTATGACTACGACGAGTGACAACGAGTGTTTTTATGGAGTTTCTACTGAGAGATAGAAGGGTCGTTGTCCTTTTTAGGTCAAGCACTGGCCATAAGCAGTGAGTTATGATACAATCCTTAGACTGTATCGTTCACTGGCTAGTTTGATCGTGTCTTGATCTTTTAAACTTTTGGCAGTCCGTATCAGAACTTTTCCTGGCCAGCTCGTCCGCCATTTCATTTCCGGCCACGCCAACGTGTCCAGGAACCCAGCAGAGGAGAACTGTGTGAAGGCCAGTCTTAATGCCATGAGGTAGTCCTTGACGCACTTGGAGTAAACGAGGTTGGAGTCCAGTGCTTTAAGTACTGCTTGACTGTCAACACATATTATGATTTCTGTTGCCGGAAGATACATAGATTGAACTGTCTGCGCAGCTCACTTCACCGCATAAATCTCGTCTTAAAAAACACTGCAGTAGTCATTTAGTCAATATGACTGGTTGATGTGCAGTGTTTCCGAGAAGACTCCTGAACTTGTTCCATGTTCCATGACGATAAAAAACTAACGCCGTTCCGTCAAGGTCATATCTCACCGATCTCTTTGATGTCAAAAAGGTTTTAAGACAAGACGACGACGCGCTGTCAAGCGACTTCTTTTACGTTATACTTGAGAGAATTATATCCTGAACTCCTGCGTTATAACCAGACGCACAATCTTTCAAAAGTCAGTTCAATTACTCGCATCCGCAGACGACATTGACATAATTGGAAGAACAAAGCGTGCTGTTAGTGACGCCTTCGTGAGCACAACCGTGGGCAAAACCAAGTACATGCTATCATCAAGAAAAGACATCCAAACCCGACGTCTTGAAGAGAACATCACCATATAGACAGCTATAGCTTTTAGGTATAGTTTGGGACTTACCTGTGGTTCCACAACAAACTCAGGCAACGACACCAGCGCTGAGGTCAACCGAAGGTGCCAAGAAGGCAATGGAGTAGCAAAGCCCTCTCTTGAGCAAATAAAGCGTCCATGTAAGACCCTCATCATCTCTGTCTTGCTTTACGGTGCAGAAGCTTTACGGTGCAGAAGGATGAAAATGCTTTATGTCATATCGCGAGTAAAATCCTTTGAGTGATTTTTGGTCCGTCTGCATAGATGGAGAGTGGAGGAGGAGATAAAACACCGAATTGTAAGGGCTCCACAGCGAAAACCTGGCCAGAAGAGTAGAAATTACAACGACTGCGTTGGCTGGGTCATCGAACCGGGGTGCACGAGGTCCCGGGTTCGATTCCCGACCGGATGCATCCAGGAAAATGAAATCTCTGATAAGCTTGCTCGAGAAAGTTTAGAAGAGGGTTTTTTAAGGACCCGAACCCACGCTAGGTCTGCCTGCATCTGTCAGCATGGTTCGTTGGCGTGACTGCGGTGGGTGCAGATGGACTAAACCGCTACGCCCGGATATCTATAAGAAGTCAGCGCCTCTCCTTCTATCCCTCAGGATAATCGACTGCAGGCTTAGGTTTCCAAACCACCAAGTTTTTGCTAAACACTTGAAGTGCGTGCTATGCGCCAGCGATACCAGCAACTGCCCTGGAGAGGACGACGATACAGCGGAACACCTCCTCTGTATAGTTGATTTGCCTTTATAGTTGATTTCCTCTGTATAGTTGAGTGCCGAACACTTAAGCTGATTCTCGCGCTTTTTCTTGAAAGACGGATAAACTAAGTAAGGTGTCCTGCCACATGGTAGTGCAATGGACCAGTAGTTGTGTCTGAGTGTTCCAACAGATAGTAGCATCCTCTGTCAAAAAAAGCAGCTTGCATGATTGTAAGAGAGGTTAGTCGATGGCTCTTTTGAGCTACAAGTGCCAGTAAGTTTTAAGTTGGCTGGGTCACTGGACCCATCACTATATGGGTTGGATGGTCAAGTACCCATTCACTTACGCCCCGACCAGAAATATATTCGAATCCATACCGCAGGGCAGCGCAGTAGAGTGTATGGCTGTGGAAAGGGACCTCTGCCAACTTCGTCTGCTGGGTAGAAGCTGGCTGAGTGAAGTTTGTTTCGAGTGAATTTAGGTCTCGACCTAACTCGCCAATTTTGGTCAGGTAATCCCGGATCAACTCTGGAACATGAACTTCTTTGCAGCATGAACTTCTTTGGATTTATTGTCTGGCATGGAATGGCAGTTGCTTTTGCGAATTTCTGACGAAAAATGGGAACAACCCGAAATTCTTTTCCTGGTGTTTTTCTGTGTAAAATGAGAGTTGGGAGAATCCATAATTTCGAGAGTCGAAGATTTTGACAACTTTTTTTTTTTATAATTTACTCCCGCTCAAGGGTTTCAACGTGTCTGAAAGAGACACACTACAATTTTTCTTTCAACTTTATCTCACCTACAGAGGTTAAAATAATTCAATTTGCAATCCTGTTCCACTTACAGAGGATAACTTATTAAATATTTGTTTCACTTATAGAGTTTGAAAAAGTTCCATTTACAGGGGTTTTTTTGAGCAAAATCAAGATGCAACAGATTTAGGGCCACTTAGACAGTTTCGAGATATTATTTAATTTTTTAACATAGTTTTAGACTTTCAGCTGTAAACCGACGCAATGTTGGTAGGTACCTACATGATGCATTCAGTGCAGGGATATAAACCTGATCTTACCTGAGGTGGCTATAGGCGATCTTACGTTACCTATATTGGTACTATACCTATATGTGTACCTACTATGTGACCCTCGAAACCAAAATCAAAGAAAAATATGAAGGAAACTTATTAAGAACCTAAATTATGTACATTTATAGGTAGGTAGATATACGTATTGTTTATACTAAAAAAACCCCTTGAGCTAGTCCTTGGGCAACTCATCACCTCCGTATAATTATGCACAGCAGAAAAAAACAATCCCAATGCCATCATCATGAATACACACAAAAAACTGCCGAATATTTTCCCAGAAAAAAAAACTGTCATAATGGTCGATGACGGAAAATCTTAAACGGTTCTCTGCACAACAGTTATCCTACGAAGAAAAATGTTCAAAAAAAAAAAATACTCAATCTACATTATGTATCTCTAGGACACTAAAGAATCTGTAGATACATACAAATTGACCACCATCACTACCATCTATCCTACCGTTTTTGTAACCGAAGAAATTTATTTCCACCACCCAACCAGCAGACACGCAAATACGTTCCACAATTTTCCTAAAACATTGAGAAAACAGCTAGTACCCGATAGATACATTACTCACTGTATTGGTATATAACACAAAATGAGTATCTTTCTTGTGCGCGGTATCTGCAAACAAAAGGCGGTTTACAGTGACTACGGTTACGTATGGTGCGGAGCCTATACCTTCCAGCAAAACACCATACATATCACCAGAATTCAGCTTCGTATTGTGTTGGCTGAATCTGGGAACCGTACCCCCGTCAGAAAAGTCAGTGCAAACGTTGAACTGTTGTAGAGGTCTTGTGCGCTTGATGGCAGCTCAGTTTGCTATTCGACGCATAGGTAGCAAGTTGAGTGTATCGTGTACACACACGCACCCGAGAAGAGGAACTGGGTCGTTTGCGGTGTTTAAATTTATGAGGTTTTTGTGCGTTTTTATACTGAAGTGGTTCTAATGTTTGATTTATCGACTATAACTCCGGGATGAGCTTTATCAAACTTCTGTTTTATCTGGTGGTTATCAAATAGTGTGGCTTGCAGTCATGACCGATAAACTGGTGAGTACTATTTGAATCTGGAAAAAGAATCAACGCCGCATATTGATTTATGCTAATGTACCTAGGTTCATAGTGTAGGTAGCTCCGCACAACCTACTGGCAGGAGCCCATTTCTGGGATAAACCCTGCGGCTCTCTAGCAGCAGCACCGATAGGAGCCCTAGAACAAAATGTTTGCAGAGAATCTCTACAGACCAGCGTTGCTCGCGCAAGCTTATATTCAATTGAATTGCCAGCAACCCCTACACGGAATTATTTTCCTTGGTTTCTGGAATATATGTGAGGAAGCTCATGTGGCAATAGAGTAGGTATATCTACCCACCCTCCCGCGTCTAATGCCACTTCGCAGTCTGTGTGTATGGATAGAGTTTTAAGGACTTCGATGATTCTTTTTCTGGGGAAGGTCATTTAAGCGAACCTAAAAAAAGCCTGGGAACAATACTCACTACAGACCTGTGAAATCGTTGCGGACCTTGTGCGAAGGCCGCACCCTTTTGCCATCATCAGACGATGTGTAAAATTTCAAGTGTTTGTGTGTCTGTTTAAAAATGTATCCAATAATGAAGTGATGATTTATAAAAACAATTCTACCGTAGGTATGGTACATGCCCACAATCATACCTTCTTTTAAAATGGGATACCTACCGTTTTTTTTTTAACATCCCACACGGTACTCCTCCCCAACGAGAGCCTGAAAGCTGGATGATTATGAGCCAGGATCATGATGGGGGAATGAAAGAAGTTATTATTGTTTTCAACGCACCGCACTGTCTCTCTCTCTAGGATATTCGTTCGCAGCAGCAATGAAGGTCTCTTGTTGTGTGCGCGTATCCCCCCAATTTAATCTGCGTACTTGTCGTCGATGTGAAGCGGAAGGAGGTGGTAGAGTTTTCGCCATCCCTCTTTTTTAACCCCCGCCAAGTCGATTGTCGATAAAAACCCGGGATTTATCCTGTATACGCGTGTGTGTGTACTCAAATTAAATCTCATAATTAATTATTTTTTTTGCTCCCACTGTACACCATCAGCAAGTGGCAATTTCTAAATTTAGTATTTTTTTTAAGAAGGATAGCAATTTACTTTTATCCATTTTTTCTAGAGTATACCTACGTCATACTTATATAAGCATATCCTTTGGGAGACTATCTGAGATTGCATTTGGAAGGCATTTCGACAAAAGAGGTAGATATATACAGGTATAGAAGCCACCTTTAGAAACTAGATATAGGTACCTACCTACACAATGCAAAATTTTTAAATATTTAAAAGCTTATGCGTGTCGACTTCATTCAGAAAGATGGCATCAATTTCGATCTCTAATCAAAACAATTCATTGAGTTGCTTTTTTCTTCGAATCTTCTGAAGATTCTACTAGTATTTTAATAGCTCTTTCTGAGTTGACTCTAAACTGTGCACATCCGCCTAAATGTTAATCACAATACATACACTTAAACAAGGAAACATCACACCGAATTTCAGCAACCTACGACAATTTTGATTTTTCGTAATAAATGAAGTGAGTGGGCCGATTTTTTGATTTTCTAGACTTCGGAATATCCTTCGGAACCTACTAAGCATAGATATAAAGATTAAAGTTCCGAGCTAAAAATTGAATCGACAATTCGATCTCCAAAAACGTCTTGCGGGTCAGCGGCCATTATTTCTCTATGTTACAAACTATATGAATCGAATTTAATATACCAAGACAATTCCTATGGGAAGGGATATAAACAATAAAATGAACAAAGCCCTGCAACGTAAGAAAGTTATACTCTTGGAAGACTAGACGAAGAAGCATCAATATACATGGTTATACCTTTTTAAATAATAAATTGAAATCAATCAATGTGCACCCATGACATGCAATATTTACGACTTCTTTTTAAAACCAAATATTAGATAAACCTCGTAAGATCTGAAAACGGGATGCGTGATACCTTCAAACTATAAAAAACTATTTTATTGCCAAGTTATTGTAGCGTGTCATCGTCATGGCGTGAAATACGACCAGTAGACAATCGATGGCAACTTAAAGGTAACGGATTTCAAAGGAGCTAAAATGACAAAACAGAGATTTTAATTTATGTCCAAAAAGTAATTTTTTTATTTTAAAAGTTTTGTTGTCAAAACCATCAAGTCACATGATACACAAGCCACTAAGCCAACCGTTTATATCCGCTTTACTATATATCATTAAATATGTATATACCTGCTTCTTCGTTTTATTTTAGTGTTGGTAATATCCCATGTTTCTCGAAACATCTTATACAAACCACGCCTATATGTTGCAATGCAACGCAGTGTGCAGTTTAGTATACCAACTTAAACTGGCGCAGTCGGTCTTAGTGCTGATCTTGATTCTAGTTCTATTATATTATAGTTATAGCTATATAATTATATAATTATAGTTATATTATAGTTCTACCGTAAATAAATCTTCTACCGAAAAAACATTTCGATTTTAAGTAAATGCATATTTGATTCCAGACAATATTCCATAACAATAATGGCGCAGTCGTTTCTACACAGATTAACTAAAAAGGCTTTTCTTTTGTCTAGTTTAAGAAAAGTTTTTGCTATGTATTGAAAATATATTTAATCCTTCTATCAGTAGTGTCAGGTAGTGTCAAAAAAATTGTAGATACATCCCCACTTTTTGATTGGTTCTATTGAAAAGTATTAAAACGTTGTTTATAAAATTTATATAAGACTTGAAGATGTTTATGTAAGAACATTTTTTAGCTAACATTTCCAAAATTTCCAAACCTTTGTAGCGGTAGCTTAAATAAAATTGATTTTTGTAAGGTCAACATTTATGTAACCACTTTGCACACAGCATTTTAATGCTTCCCTCTAAACCCGCCAACTTTTTGGCTGTGTGGCAATTTAATTTTAAGGTAATAAAGAGTAATTTGAGATCCGTCACAGATGTACTGAAGGTAACGCACTCCCCACTTTATTTTCATTGTTTTGAAATGTTAAAGAAAAGTGTATTTCTCTAGTCTGAGTCTGGTCTTCCACAAGCCTTTTTGGTGGAGCGTGGAGGTATACCAAAATTGAGTCTTATCAGAGACCTTTCACGAGCCACATCTGCTACGGTCAGTCGCTCCCATAAGACCAATTGCTTTTCGAGCTTTCATCATCCGTTTACGACAACTGTTCTGTTGCTCGTGGAAATGCGCCCTTACATCGGATTTTCAATTTTGCAGCAAATTCTCGTGGCCGCAATCGTAGAAAACAATTGCTGTCTCCTACAAAGGCTTCAGAGCTTCTGTAAATAGGAAAGCAATTTGCCAGCTATTTTTATATAATAAGTTCCGAGTAGTCATTTGAAAACAAAGCAAACTCTCGAAAAAGTTGTCATTATCATCATCATTTTCTTTTTGGCGCTTATTCTTAGAAGAGTTGCGAAGAGAGGGCGGCTAAATGGTCCTTCTGGCGGGTCTCGGAGATGTTCTTTACCTCATTCCGCACTACCTGTTTCTTGGCCTCCCAGGGGGCAAGGCGCTCGCGTCTTGGCAAACATGAACTGCCTCGGAAGCCTGTCGTGGGGCATGCGAACAACGAGTCCAAACCATCGAAAAATTGATCGTTCCACTCGGAGTAGTAGCTGCTCGGTATGAAGATTCCTACGCATGGTGACGTATTTCACTCTTTCCCTAAAGCCAAAAAAAATTTACTTAACGGGGATTAAGTTAGTTTAAAAATACATCGAAATTCCCTTTCAAGTTCTGCCAAAAGCCTCCAGTGCCCATAATAGATTTAAATAAAAGATTCGGAAATCGTATGAATTTTGTATGTACCTACCTGTCCAACTGCCAAATTTGTGCGTCGTACCTCTCATTTGAGTGGGACTAACTTAAGAGAGCAAAGCAAACGAAACCGAGCAAAAAGTCATGGCATACGAATAACATATAATGGGACATTTATGAAAGCTGACTTAAGCTCACCTAAGTATAGACTTCATGCTTAGACCTTAAGCGTAACACAAGCAAACACCTCAGAAATCTAATTTCGCCAACCAAGTCAATGACTCAGTTGAATTTCTCCTTTTGTAAAAAAAGGGCATCGACCCTTTTTCAATAACATTGTAGTCTTTTGTTCAAATATATTATCCAAAACTGTGGTTTGCATGTGTCAAGTGCAGTTTTTATGCCAAAAATTAGGTTTTTATTTAGCCACGCCCTCAAAAGTGAGCGCGGTAAACGTCAATGTCAATCTCAATCAAGTGAATGTCAAACTCAATGCACTTAAGCAAGAAAACTGCATACCAGCGTCCTACGACAGTATAAAGTTACTAAGTAAAGTGGGCGTGTCAGTGGACGGATTTTGAAAATTTTTACAACTGTACTGTTTCGGGATCTAGAAAGCTCAGATGATATGTTTCAAAATCGTAGATCAAAATTTAAGGCCTAAAAACTACTGACAGGCAGACGGACCTGTCTTATTCGACTTACAATTCAGTCTCGATCGAAGATAATTTCTCTATACGTTACAAGCTATGAATCAAACTTACAATGTTCCTCCTATTCTATGTGATGCGTGGTATAACAAAAAAAAGTATTAGAGAAGAAATCAAATTACACGATACATTTTTATTACCAGATATGTTGGCAACTAGGTATGATAGCAAAAAAGTTTTGTCTGCAAGCTTTTTTGGTATCATTGCAACAGGGAGAAGAAGGCAAATCAGTAATAGCCATGTAGAAAATTTGCAGCAAGTAATTTGCATTAACTCAACGTAGCTATAGGTATGACAGAATAACCTTCGCAGTAACAGAAAACGACCCTCTTGACAAAATTGGTAATTGTGCAAAAAAGACATTGCCCAATTATGCTTGCAACCATACTGTGAGCTGGGTTAGTGACATACACTGAGGTTTCTTTCTTTTTATTTCAACTAATTGCAATGCGAAAAGTTGAATCATAATTTTGTTGACTGACGCAGTTACTTTAAGTCTTAACGTCTCTGCAGCTAGGTATACAAATTTACCAGGCATTCTCGTTAACATACGTGTATTTTTTTTTATAGATTGTATATCTAATGAATGAATTGACTTAATGAAGATGCATACTAAACACAGAGAAAAAATGCAATTAACTCAAGGCTTTCATGAACTCAAACAGAAAAGTCTTAATCGCGTTCCCATTGTTAGGCGGGTAACTTAAGAGCTCTGAGCTTAGCATTGTTTACAGCTGTAAAGTAATTCATTGACATAATATCAGTCGAAATGTTTTCTTCAGTTTTCATGACATTTCCAAGGTTGTCCATAATATCTTGGCTAATAGGTCAGTTATCTACACTTAGGTAGGTCCATTGCAAGAGAAAATAAAGTTGTCGTCAGGGAGTAATTAGGTACGTTGTTAATCTACTTGTTTTACTTTTGTTACCTGTACCTATACCTAGAACTACGTTTTACTCTCAATCGGGTTGTAGCATAAGCACGTGGTGTGACAGTAAACAAATGAGCAAAATTATAAAGCATGCTAACACAGAGTTTGCTATACAAGGCCGCAAACATTTGCGTTCAGTGTGTTCAAGAAAATGCTGGAAATAATCTTGATGAAGCTAAAAACGTGTTTTCGGTATAAAATATGTGTGACCTATCCTTTTGCTCAGTCTACTACTCCACCACAGTGCGGTAAGTTTTGTTTTAAGGACATTTTTTGTCAACGAAAAAAGAGGATGAAAAATACTTTTCTTTCGATTAGATCGTATGTTTAAGAAAATATGTTTCCTTTCCGTCTGCCGTCCTTAGCTTGTATTCGTTATGAATGAATACAATTTGCATGATTCAAAAGGTGCATTGTCTGTTTCCATTCACATCTTTGAATTAAACGCTTTGAATAAATGAGGCCCTTTGCTTCATACAGGTATTCTGAATTAAAACGTTAATCCTTGATTGACAATTGTAGTAAAAAAAATTCTGGCAAACCATAAGTTTAATATTTTATATGTACTGACTGCGCCACAAATTACTCAGAGCTTAATGTACCTACAAAAATTTTTTTAAAGAAACACAAAGATTATTAAAAGTATTTAAGTTATAGTTTATATAAATTTTACACGTTGTTTCACAAGACGAATTCTACTAGCAGCATCATTTCAATCAGTTATAAAGTGTCTTAGAGCTCATACCGAAAACCATTTATCCTTAAATTTCTAGAAGATAAACTCTGCTCGTTATTTATTTCAAAACAATACATATTACCGTTTCAGAGGTAAAAATTTCTACATTCCACACTTTCTTTAAATTTCAAATCCACAATACTTGCATTTTTTTTTTCAACTACGTATGTTGCCATTTTAATTTTAAGGCTTTGTACTTTTTCCTTGGCTTTTTCAGAATGAATCACTCTTTTATCACTCTGATCAATCCAGTTTCTCTTAAGAATCTAAGGAACCCAGCTAATGTTGTGGAGTTTCACCATTCTCGTCACAGAATTTGAATAAACACCCCTTATGCCCATTTCGCATTTCTTTGAGCTTACAGTCTTCCATTATAGACTAACAGCTGATGAACATTTTTTTTTACTGATTTCAACAACTTTCTAACCTTCATAAGTTTGTTGTCCTGAGTGAGAAAATCACAAAAATCAAACCTGGGTAAAGCCGGCCTTAAGTTGCACATACAAGTAGGAAAGTTAACCCATAGTAAGATGTCATACGAAGCTGAGATTTCGTATTAAGCATCTCATAGCGATTGCAAGGCATACAAACAAAAATCATATTGGTAGACTTCTCGTATATGGCATATATTAAAAAAAAAAACAAATTTTCAAATGCATTTTTTTCAAAACTTTTGTTCAAAATCCAAAAAAATATACTCGATATTGTAGAAAATACATAATTTTACAGTTTCTTATACAAGGTTTAAAGCCATGCCCATCATTTGGAGGCAGAATTTTAAGAAAACCTTAAATTTTTTAGAAAAACTATTAATTTAGGCACTTTTTAGAAAAGAATAAGAAATAAAATTTACCACGTCAGCTGAAGAAGGCTCCAATCTACATTTCGTCCATACAAACTTTTTGGCCACGACTATTTTTAGGGGTCGAAGAAAAAAATCGTTCATCAGCTCTCTGTCTATTAGGAAGCCCCTCAGGATACTGAGGTTATTCTTACTCATACTAATGCATGCTTTTAATCTGATCTTGCCATGATCAGGTTCTTGCCATGTTTTTCCCCTGTTTTTACTTGAATTCGTCCTTGATGGTATGATCTGCTATTCCAAAGAACGGTTCAGTGCCTATGAAGGGCCTCAGATGTCCACTCTATCTCTACTTATGACTATAGGTATTCAGCAGAGGCTAATTTTGTTTCATATGCTACAATTCATAGTTTATTAAGTTTTTTGAGGCATTCATTCACAAGTTTTGACTTAATGTCATAATAATAAAGTGCCAAAATGGCAACCGCACTGTCTGACACTATTGCTATCACAGTTAGTGTTGTTTCTGTCAGGATTGACTGTGGTCAGACAAGCTCTCGTCACTTTTCTGGTTATCTTTTCTATAGCATTTTTCCAGATGAGTTTGCAGTCTGAGCTAAAACCGGGATATTTAGCTATTTTAACTAGTATCAGTATTGTACCCGACAGACTTATTGGGGACAAATTGTGGTGTTTTCGTAAAACGTGAAAAATTATTGAGAGAGACTTAATATTTGGTTGGAAACGAAAAAGTTTTAGGCAGTTCACTTGCCTTATATACGCGTTTTACTCAAACCAAATTCAAATACTAGAATACAAGAAGAAACGAAAAAAAAAACTGTTTTGGAAATGCTTTTATATGTTGTCGAGTAAAATATCAGATCAGAAGTTTGTGAATTTACAAAGTTTTGCGATAGTTTGCCTTAAAGTTTTGGAACTTTTTTGAATTCTGTCACGTGTGATTTTTCCCCAAAAGTTTCGTCCCTTGTTCGCGTTATAGTACTTACTAGATAAGGGGAGAGCACACGTTATTTGCGTTTTGTTTTGCGAAAATGCGTCAAAAACACGCTTAACTTTTTATGAAATTAAGTTGCTTTATACGATTGCCCAATATCGGTTTCGTCAGCTAAACGGTTGTGGTCTAAAATTTTTAGGCCCATACATTTTAGGGCCCTTGGTTTCGTAAATACATACTTTCGGAATTTTTTCAAAAGTAAATTTTCAAATAAAAAATAAACGTTAAACTGACCCGCATGTTTTATTTTTGGAGTTCTTGTCTACAAAACTCTTAAAATAAGAACTAAAAAATCTCGCAACTATTTTCACATCATATTTAAAACTGTTATTAAACCGTTCTTCGTATGGCGAAAATTGCCCCATGCTTTCTTATTTTATTGTAAAAAGTTTATCGACATACAGGCGTGTCTGATGCAAAAAATAATCAAGCTTGACCTAGTGAACTGTACTTCCAACCTACCTACCAGCTGACTTGCAGCTCTCTTACCTGTAATGTAAGGCCTTAAAAATCTTGTTACAGACGGACTGACATATACTAGACTAACTGGTCTGTAATGTTAGCTCCTCCACTGAACTTTTCATAGATGTTTGTTGGGTATTTCACATAATGGCGTAAGCCATTTTCCAAATTCTCATTGAAAAGTTGAAATATTCCCAGTTATCGGAAGGATAGCAATTAGCTATATAAGTTACAGTGACAACCTTGCTTCGAAATCTGCCAAAACTTTATCATCAGACCCCCTAGTGATTTACTTTGAAATGTCATCTGCTACATTCACTTCGTCTGTCGCAATGATGCTTAGACACTGGCGAGAAAATTACCGTGGCTTATATTTAAACTTCGGGCATAAGCGACCAAAGAACTCTTGACTTGAACCAGTGCGAGTTGAGCTTATTTCGTTCTTTAACCTATTTTATCTTATGAACTTAATCAAGTTGGAGTATTGAGTTACCCTTAGGATAAAACATTGTTCCTGGGAAAAATTATTGAGAGAGACTTAATATTTGGTTGGTCATTAATAATAATTTAAAAATGGATCGACAAGAGTTTTTGGCAACAGAAGTTTTCCATTATCGTCAGAAATTTTGCAAAATCTCAAAAAACTAAGCAACTGCCTCATGCAATAGCTATCTACCGACCGCGCCAATTGGCTTTAAACATTGGGTGCACACTGCTAAAGAATGTTTCATGATATCATACGTAAATTTTTTATTCTTTTAAATGGACCAAAATAAGCCTGACACATCTAAACTTAAAAAATCTTCACTTTTCACTTATGAACGTGGTTTTCTAGCACGTGGAAATCGGGCATAACCAATATCGGCTACTAAGGTATAATATACCTGCTATAATTGTGCATGTTGGTATATTTGAAAGATTTTGGAGTCTAAGGCTCCGTCCATCCTAGTATTCAAATGGTCAAAAAAACTTTCGAACGTTAGGCATCAACTACGAAAGTATAGAAATGTGAACAATTTAAGAAGAAACATGTGAAAATATTTTCCCATTGAACATTTGTTTGTGTGGGCATTTGAAACTGAAACCCGGTGATATGTTAATCAGTGACGCGACGTTGACCTTTCTTTGCTGATATTTTTTCTACCACGGCTTGTAATATGAATAAAAATGATTTTTAATTGCTTCGTGGTATTTTTATGAAATACTGCATGGACAACTTGTGGCAACTCAGTCAAAGCCCAATGGTATAGGAAATGCACTGCACAGCCGGTTTAAATATCAACAAGGGATATTTGAGAAAACGACTTGTGTGAAACAAGAATCGATTAAAATAAATCAATAAAATTAATAATATTATAACACGAATATTTTCCAAGAAAAACTAAGAAAAAAAGTTATTATTGATTAATTTTTTAACACTATTTTGCATATGGGGAGTTATATATGTCATTTACACATTTTCTGTATTTTATTTTTCCTCTTTGCCATTGCCATTAACCCAGATATGACATGAAAAGGGGAAGTTTGCAGATAGCATCAGTCAATATATGCATTTCTCGCATGTGGCTGTGTGTTGTATGAAATTGTAAAATAAACTCAGAATTTGCATGAATTTCACATAAAGATGTCATGTAGCTACCCATGTAGATCTGTTGAGATATGCTAATGTCTGCAGAGTGCTAGAGAGCTATCGCTTAGGTGGGCACAAGTAGGATCACATTCGGTATGTGTTTGCCTGTTCGTGAAATATCATATTCACCCAGCTCAATGTGTCAAAACGACGCATGGCCAAGTCGAGTCGATTTGGAAAAGGGGTGCGAAATGTATTAGTTCGCCTTTTGCTTCAAGGGTTTTGAATTCGGACGTATATCGTTTCTCATCCAAAAGTTTTTGAGCAAAGTATATATTTTGCTAAGAAACACATAAAAAGTAAAGGCTTGGGCAATTTTTTTACCTAATTTTTTTTCTAATTTTGACTTGCACTTTGTACGTCCTGATGGTGGAAAGGACTCTTGCAGAAAATGTTTGATGTCTACAGAAAACTATCGAAAACTGTCTTTCATAGGCAGTGTGACCCTGCAAACAGAATTTTAATGTTGCGTCAATATATCCACCCTTAACTATAAAGTTGTGAATGCATTTTTCAATTAGAACAACTTCTGTCATTCCGTGTAATCTACGTAGCATCCAGCCTATTACCAAAATATCAGCCTACACTAGGCCATTTCCTTTAAGCTAAACCGATTAACATTATGATGTGACATATAATCTTGCCTTGGCAATGTTTGCGAGTTTGTCAATTAATACCAGAAAAATGGTCGATGCGTGTCGATGCATTGCTGGCTTTCCATAACGAACACTAGACCTTGACAAGTAATCTAACAATTATTTTTTTGAGGTTCTGAATCGTTTGGTGAGTACCTATTTCACCAGCTTTGAATGCTTTAAATTGAAGCAAAAATTTAAAACCAAATTTAAAGCCAAAAGCTTCTTGCCAATCCAATGGCTTTCTTGGCCGATTGCCTGCGTTTAACATTCATGCCAACTTTGGATATATTTTCAATCATAATCGGACTGCCACCGCTCTGGACACTAAAATCAATTCAACTGTGTTGTAGACTTAAATATGTATACAAAATCTTATGTATAGGTATTCTTCTCCTTACACTGTTTCTACATCCGTCGAATATATTTTGCAGGCCATTCGGAAAGGTCGTCCATGTAATTTTTCTCTTTCTCTTCACTTTCGTTAGATATTCGAGTTCGATGATTTCTTTCGGGCTTCAGCTATAATAGTTTCTGCCTTTCTTTTTGTATTTGGATTTGCCCTCTATACCTAGAGGATATATCCAAGAGCAAAATAATTTATGTGATACCCTTGCAAGGGCATATAATTTTCATGTTTTGGAACCTCAGCTGCTGCCATGAAACAATTTTTTGTTTGTTGGCTACTATTCGAAAAGAGAAAATCCACCACATACATATATACCTATGCGAAGTCTATGGCAAAGGGAAACCCGAATCCCATATAATACACTCGGCAAAGGAATACACAAATTAATACTTCTCGCAATCGGATTTTGCTGTCCAATAAATTTCGGATTTTTTACGGATCTAAAAATGAAATTTAGATGAAAAGGATATGTGAACAGCACATATAAGTATATACGCTATAAGGGTGAGGGTGAGGGCTAAATGTAGGACAGAAAAAGGTCAATCGACTGGATTTGTGTGGCGATGTGGATGCCAGATAAGAGATTTTTTCTTTATTTAGGATATTTTTCAATCCGGCTGATTTTTTTTTTACAAAAATTATTATAGAAAAATATCTCTGCGTGGTGATACTTAATAAACATGTGAACGTGGTAGGTGTTAATCAAGCTGTCGATAAAAAAATAGACTTTTAAATGTGGGAAGCCTCCGATTGAGTGGATGACTTTTCGTGTTCATGGTCAGGGTCAAACTCACAATCAGTCAGACTACATGTGTGCTTGAAAACACAAGAAATAAACTTTTTTGAACTTCTTGGAAAGACGAAAGTTGTTATATTGAATTACCTGAATTGAATTAATTTTATATTTTTATATGTATATAAAATATTTTTGTGTAGGAGCATGAGCACCCAGCATCACAAGTTAACAAGTTAAAACAATAAATAATAATAAAATAATTACTCGACTGTGGACATTTTGTAAAGCCTTATTAATATTGAAAAACGAAGAATGAAAAATCTTTTAAACATTAAAACATAAACAACTTTTGTTATATTTTTAAATAAAACAATAACGGCTTTTGTCATATTAAACAAATATATAAATAGAAACAATTAAAATCTCCATATGGGAAAAAATAAAGTAGGTAGAAACTTTCCTTTTCGATAGTATTACTATAAGTAGGTCCAGTCAAAATGATAAGATTCGCACTTACCCAAATTCTATAGTTTGCTGAAGCATGTAGGGGTGCTTCCCGCTCCTGCACAAGTACTACCGTAATAAAACAAGATGCGTAGCTCATAGCGAACGGAAAGATTTTGAGGATAGGAAAGATAGAAGAGAAAAGCATCCATCTAATACGCAAATGCTGATGAGCCAGTACGGAGCATGAAAACTCTGCACAGAAACACCAAAGCTTACCCCCGCAAGTGTTATGCATTAACGGAGAAAAGCAATAATAAAACTAGCTGAGTATTTCATTATCTGCATGCATCTGGCGCATCTTATTGTTGTCCATTCTATTTGAATATTGGAAGAGAAAGAGGTGCTAAATATTTGGCCGAGCCTATCCTGGATAGCAGACGCCGACCAGGAAGCCGCTCATTTTGAGACAGACGCCCCTGGATTTTTGTTTGTTGCTGGTTTTGGCCCCGGATTTTTTCCATATCGGTACCCACCATAAAGGAAGTTAACTCTACAGTTTTTCAGTACAGAGCTAACTCCGTCTCCAAAGTTGTTCGACTCTCGAAATTATTGGCTCTCCCAGTCCCAACCCTCACTCACATAGAATAACACAGAAAAAGAAGTTCGAGTTAATATCAATTGTCGTTTTTCACAGAAACACTCAAATAACTGCCATTCCACACAGAAAAAACATTCAAAGAAGTTCATACTGTTTTCCAGCGTTGATCGTAGATTAATTCACCAAATTAGGTGAGTTGAGCCGAGATTAACCCCACATCTAAGTTTACTGAAAAATTCATTTCTGGGGTTAAACTCAGTTTAAACTCGGAAACTCGGATGATCTCGCACCGAAAAACCGGCCCTAAGTAGAACAAAGTTAGCTATTTAATGAGTATATCCCCACACCTACTTTTTTTACATCGGTCAACAACAGGGCTGACGAGGGAAAATCTGAGCCTGGAGTACCAATGTACGGGCTTTCTGTTTTTTTTTTCTTCAATAGTTCCGAATAGATCCATACATTTGAGAGCGAGCCTTACAATATTGACTCACCAGTTTGAAATCACCATCATCTATAAATAAAATACCATTTTTGGAGATTTTTAACATATTTTGATGGTCTGTACTTGGGTCAAGACTAAAAGAATTTATTTTGCATTTTGAATTAATTTTAACCCGTTTGATAATATCGTTTACTTGTTCATATTTTTAATCAAAAGTGGCATACACGAGTGTTGATTGCATTTTTATATTAAAAATTTGGTTTATACTTAAAAACGCCTCCAAAAGTTGGTGTGGCACGCACAAATCTGAACATTTTCTAGTGCAAATTTTTTGGATTTTAAGCAAATATATCGAAAAGAAAAACCGTTTATTAGAATGCAAATTAAATATGACCACGCCCACATGGGGGTGGTTTTTGCTTTTCTGGAAATGCGAATCACAATACGCTTGAGCGAAGTTATCGCATACTAAATTTTTAGCTATCTACGACAACTTTGATTTTTTATGCTAATATGTAAAGTGGGCGTGTCAGTGAACGGATTTCAAATATTTTTTCACTTGTACTGCTTCGGGATCTAGAAAGAACAGATATTAAGTTTCAAGCTCCGAGTTCAAAATTTAAGGCCTAAAATTTACCGACGGACGGACGGATGGACGAACGGACGGACATGGCTCATTTGACTTAAAATTCAAGTCAAACTTAGTATACCTCCTAACCTATGGGATGGGGTTTAAAAATACGCAATTTGTCCCTGAAAAGTAGAAATACTCAGAAATCTGCGCCATATCCGTGCATGACCATTATACTATAGAACCCAAGGCACTAGGTTAGACTGATAGACTTCGTTTTGTTAAATTGACTTTATATGTTGAATTCTCATTTAAAAGATGCAATACTCCTTATTGTCGTAAAGAATGGAAGCACCTAAGTTTATATAGCTGGGTTGCTGGGATGACAGCTCTTTTTCATAGCCTGTTTTCATCTGTGTCTTACTATAACTTCGATTGACGAAGTAAACAAAAAAGATGACGGTATGATGATGCAGTTCTGGCAGACTTCAATGCAACGATGTCATCCCAGACGTCATTCAGTCAAAATACTTATACTTTATAGTACTTGCTGCCTTTACGATACGTGGGTGTACGTTTAAATGAGAATAAGGTATTGTTTATGTTTAGGAATTGATTCTTAAAGCATTTTACTCGAGGCTTAATCTCGAGACTTGTTCTCTTACTTAGAGAACAAAAACACGAGCATTGCTAAAGTGTGACCTTTACTGTATTCGTCATGCTGATGTGTTTTGCGAGATCTCACTCAGCTAAACGTAACACTCACAGTGTTAAGAAAGATCAACATATGAGTGTTTGACTTATACCTACTAAGGTTGGTTAACAAGCCGAGCAAGGATTATGCAATAATGCATAGCTGGTCTGAAAACACATAATATGACTCAAGTTATGAATTTAGTTTTCACTTTTATACATTTCAGCTTTGATCTTTACTCGCAGTGAATAAAATTAGAATGATAGTTCTTAGCTGCGATAATAAATCGAGGTATAGGTGTCGAATTGAAGTGAGCACATTGGGTCATAATGATCAACATATCATTTCTCATACGGTGCGTGATGGAATTCACTTTAAGGCATGGATTTTAGAGCATGATTTTAACAAAAGCACGAAAATGCATATTATGCCTACCGCAGGTATACCGCAATATCCCAAAAAAAAAATCTAATTAACACGAAGTTAACGTTTTATGTTAAATAATTCTATCTTTGTAAGCCCAGTAAAGCAAAATTATCTTAAGTTAATAACGATTTCATAATTCAGTATGTATCCACACCTTTCTATTTCTGAATAAAGGTCTAGGTTACAATAATCCAGACAATGAGCTTTACTTTTAAATCATGGCTGCAGTTCCTAATAAATTGCGACTAGGTATTCAAAGTTCAGTGATCATTTTTTGGCGGCAAAAACGACTCAATTTTTTTTTTGTCGGCTCAAATACCAATGCAGTCAGGTAAGACGCATAGTAACCATATGAGAGTGTTGGTATTTATAGCATACCAACAAGAATTTGAAAAATCAAAACAACTTCCTCCCGCGTCTGTACGGTCCGATTCAGACTTCCTACCGTGAGCGATCCCCCACAGGTACGTTCCCACATTGAACACCATTGAGAGAGACCAAAACCAAAGACCACCAGACAAAAAAATGGTGAAAAAAGGCTAAAAATAATGAACCCAAAGGAGAAAACGTAAGAAAAGTTGTAAAGATAAAAGAGAAAAGGATTCAAAAACAAACTAAAAAAAAGTTGTTTACTAACAAGGAAATCTTAAGCAATGGTAGATCGTATAGAGATCGTTTACCTGTACCTGAGCGGAGCCGCTCAGAGAGACTTACGAGACTTGACAGCGTGCAAAAGCCTCTCTGATTTTTTTGTTTGTCCTAAAAATAGAAACAAAAAATTAACCTACCCAGCTAATAACAATATCAACAACAACAGTAACATGCAATAAAAAGCAACGGAACGAGAAGCGAAAGAGACAAAGTTAAATGTAGGTAGGAACCTATACCTATACTTATATCGGTATAGAGCCCATGGATACAAACTATGCCTACATTATATTTCTTTCGGTTATGTTGAATAGAGCCTGGGTTGGCGGCAGTTGTTTGCTGGGATAAAATTCCGGAATGCAGGCTCAAGGTGTAGGGCTCAGCAAACCTGTGTGTATGTTGCTCATCCCATGAATTTTTTTATTCTTCTTTAATTCGCGGTATCGCTTGCACTATATTTAGATACCTACAAAATGATAAATTCGGTGAATGGACTTTGAGATCTTGGCATACACATATACACATGCAAAGATCGTCGTCATCGTGGCATTGTTTGGGGTTAAGCCAAACGTCTGCATTTAATGTAGGCTATCATTAGCCGCCGCCACTGCCAAGTGAATTTCTTGAGCCAATAATCAATAATTTAATATGTGTGCACAATGGAAGGATGCTTATAGTTATGTTCCCACCTGTTGCCTGAAATAAAATGCATTTGAAGTTTTGTAACACACACATGCGAGGGGGCAAAAAAAACTAGCGCTGACTTTGTTTTATCGAAAAACTAAATAATAGTTTTGAAAATATTTATTTTTCCAACCAAACCTTAAAAAGTCAAAGTAGTTTTAGCCGAACATTTATTGTCTTCGAGCGCCTCAATAATAATAAATAATTGGTCCATACCAAAATTTATAGGTATACCCTAGCATAAATATTCGTTCATGTTGAAACGCATATCAAAATTACTTTAAGTGAAATCTTCTCTCACAAGTCTCACTTTCAAGACGACAATAAGTGTATGCGAGGTTAAGAGAGGCTTCTATAGGCTTTACCGGACATTTTCGTTATAAAGTTTCGGCTTCAGCATGGCTAGGTACTTCTGTCGCACCAAAGCAACTAAGAACAAAATTGGTGCTCGTATAAGGATAAACAAAGGCCCTAAAAGGTCTTAAGAGATTTCGTCTTGACTCCCGAACCTGCAAATAAATTTTTTACAACCGATCATAGAAATTTTGCTTCCTAACAATGTTATACACGAGCTAAATTAATTATCAGTTACTATTAGTTTATTTGTATTTAATTTATATGCTATTATAATTTATAATTAATAATTTATTTTGATCTTACCTCTCTTAAGTAGGTAAATTTAGAGAGTCAACTAAAAAACTTCGTCAATTTCTGGGCTTTTCAGATTTAAGGTCAGATTTTTAGATTTTAAAATTTTTTATTTGTTTATATTGTTGGTAGGTAGCGTTGTCCAGTATGAGCAGTCTGTCCAAAAATGGAAAAGGAACCTTTTATTGTACCGCTACGTTGTTCGTCAGAAACCCTTTGTAACTTTTAAACGGTAAGTCGTAGATTGACTAAATTGTGAGTGTTTTTAAACTGCAAAGAGAACGGAAAGAAACCCGAAAGACAACACATGCTAGCAGAACTATTTCCATATCTCCATAACGATTTAATTATAGCTCGAAATTTCATGTGGAAATCGTTGAAATCTTTTTGTTACTTATTTCCAAAATTTTTGTAGACAAGAACTCCAAAAATTACACTTAAAGGTCAACTAAATGTTGAATTTTTGTAAAAAAAATTTGTTTTTTGAGGAACTAAAAGCTGAAAAAAGATGCTGTTTTAAAGGTGTTATAGGCCATATTTTTTAAACTACCTGATATTGAACACACTTATAATGCAAATCTAGTTTAAACAAGAGCTTAAGTCATATTTTTTCAAAACCACCCATTTATGTGTCTATTATAAATGGGTCGTTTGTTAGCACGTGGGAATCGGGCATAATCAATATCGGTTACTTCGGTATTATATACCTGCTATAGTGAGCATGTTGGTATCTTTGAAAGATTTTGGACCCTAGTAGTCAAAAAATAAAATATTTTTCTGAAAGTGTTCTGATACGCCAAAAAAAATCTCGAAAATGCATTAAAAAAGTGTGACCAGCCCCATCTTGCCATTATCTCTGATTTTTTCAGAAATGGGTCAAATTCTTAAGGGCCAATATAGCGATTTTAAAATATTGCAAAATCTCTGAGATTTGACTCAAAAACATAAAAGCATTTTAAAGAAATAAGCGGTAACGACGATTTCGTTCTATATTGGTGCAATTATAAAGTAAGTACCTACTCATAATGAAAAATAGTACCTAAAAAACAAAATCGTTCCCAATCTAAGTTTTTCCAAGGTGTATTAAAAAATACCTAGCAATAAAAACAGCATCTTTTATCGTTTTCTCAAAAATCGGTTGTCACAGAGTTTAGGAAAATCAGTCAGAGCTAGAGCAGGTATGTATTGAACTACGAGTAGAAAGAGTAGGCAGAGAAAAATATGTTGCGAAATTTGAAAAAAAAAATAAATAAAAAGCCGTTTCATACATTTGAAATTTGAAAAATTGTGAAAAAGGTCAAAATCGTAATGTCCCCTTTCTATCTACCAAACGGCAACAGGTATAATCTTAAAATAAACTAAGGCGCAGTCCACCTTTTGGGTTTCGAAGAAAATCTAAACCTTGCTTATACCATGTCTCCACCGGGCACTAATCCGTGATCAATGTAAATCTTAATAAAATCCTCTACAAATCACGAGATTTACCATACAAATTTAAATCCTTTCAGCAAGCGATTTAAAATAAATCCTCTCCTAAATCCCATTCACCCTATTCACAAACCTATTTTGTGCGCCTTTGCAACAGTTTGAGAATCAGAAAAAGAAACCGAAACTGTCCCAGATCTGTCACAAGTACGTTTTCGATTGTGATTTTTACAGCGGAAATCTTTTTCCGCTCATGGGAAATGACATCGCCACTCTCTTTTAAGAGCCAAAATGACAGAAACAGAGAGTTCGTGTCAAATTAATCCTTAAATTTCCACCGAAGCCACTGTGGAATTTATTTTTAATCGTCGTCCGCTAATCCTCTTTGAATTGCCGGTGGAGACATAGTATTTAATATTCAAAAACTTTGGAGGTTTAATTCGAAAACATATTAAAAAACTTTTTAAACGTTTCTACATATTGGAAAAAAAGTTTAACGCCACCTTGGCACCTTGTATTTTGCAACAATATAGGTAGAATAACGACACTTACATTTGTCCAATTTATTGGACAAGTATTGAAAGTCCAGTATTGTAATTATTGCTTGTAGCAATATCTACATAATTTTAGTTAAAAAAAAAACAACACAAACTTTTTAATAAGGGTGAGTCTAACCTTGAACAAAGGCTGAAGGACCGCTCTGTGTATGAGTTCGTACTCAATGGTCTTTTTTATATTAAGTCTACTGTTCTTATTTTGGGTGAATCTAAAGTTCCTTCTCTTATTTTTTTCTTAATACCTACAGGGTGACAAATTTTGCTAGAAAAATTTAAAAATGCCATCCACGTTTTTGAACCCTATAATCAGGCTAGTAATATTTATTTGAGTGCAACGTTTCTAACTTAGATAAATTATAATTTTTTTTTAGTTTTTATTTCCCCTAAACTCCTCAGACCTTTTGGTCTATGATCGAGACCGACAGGTGACAAGTTTTCAGGTCTTTAAAATTGTCAGTCACTAGAACAATTGGGCTCACGCACAAGAGCATTCGTTTAAAGAAAAAAAAAATCTGTTTCTCAAGATGCTCACGAAATCAAAATTGGTGTTACAGGGTAAATAGGGTAGGATATTTAGAAGCAGCAACCTCTTCTCGCTGATCTGACTTGCTTCGCAGAAGCTCCTCAAATGGCGGCAGTAAGGATTTCGAAAAAAAGGCTCACCCCATGGCATCCGTGCGCCTACTAGGTGATAGCACAGCCATTTTTCTTAACAATTATTGAAAACTCAACAGAGTTTGGCGTCAAGCTCTTTTGTTTAAAATGAGTAGATATATTCGGAGTTGATTAGTTCCTCATTCAATAGACTGGAAGTTTTCTTTCTAAGGGTTGTGAACGGTTGTAAATTTAAATTTACCACATGAATGCTGGTGTGCCTCAGGGCTCAATTATATCTCCAACACTCTTTTTAAAATTTATTAACGCTCGGCACTTCCAATCAAATGCATTCCTTTGCCGACGAAAAAAATCTGAGATTCTCATACTTTAGTATAGAGCCATAACAGCTTAGACCATACTTCAGACTCATAACGTAGCAGACCAGTGTGGGCAGGCTAAGCTTTTTATGCTAATGTGGAGTTTATAATTTTTCTATTGATAACAGAATTTTTTTCTGGAACCGCACCGGCGAGAAACGCTTTTGGTGACAAATTTCGGTTAGCCAAAGGTATTTCGACTACGATAAATAACATTAAATCCTTAAATAGGGTGGCACCAACGTGATCATCTTTTTTAATTAATGAATAAACTGAGACGCTTGAAACTTGCTTAGAAAATGGAGTGATTTTCCAACATTCAATGCAGAACACTGTTTAGTCGTATTAATAATCGCTCAATTGACTATATTTGATTGACAGTAGGCAGGTATATTTGTTGTTATATGTGCCGACAAATGAAGCACATTAATCAATCAACAAACTGGCGTCTGAAGTTGTTTTAGTTGCCGACATTTCATCAAAATCATTATGCAATCCGTCAAATCGTGCTCGAGATGTCTTAATAAATATAAACAATAAATAAAATAAATTTTTTTGAGAACACCTTTTGACAATTTCCCTATAAATTATCTAAGTCAAAAGTTTGATATATTTTTGCTAGGTACACACAAAACAATTCCTAAATAACACAGCTTTCGTCATCTACAAAAATATTTTGAAATCGAATTATTCAACTGATTTAATATTATGTATCTAATCTATGTATATGTCACACATGAAATTGTATCTATTTGCAGGTACAGGTATCTATATCTATGCGCTCTGTTAAGTCAATTAGCACATTGGCAAAAAAATATTTACTTTTCACTCAGAGAATAAAAAAAGCAGGTAGTAATTCATTGAATCACGAAGCATTTATCACGTAAGACCGTTCGTTAATTGATATTGCTAGCAACTCCAAGGTTTCTGTATCTGTTTTTGTCGTGTTGTTACTTATGAAGAAATTTACAAAAGAGGCCACACGCAAATACAAATTCTCTGAAATCCCCGTCCTTGAGTATTTGACAAACTGAGGACACCTAGTGTCCTTTTTGTGGATAGGTTAATGTACCTATTTTTCTTCAAGTTTTCTAATTTCTTGTACTTCGTACAAACAATTAACGTTTTACCAATGGACCAATTTTGCAAAATTATGGCAGCGATATCAGCTTGCAAGGACGCGATTTAAATCACACGTTGGCAACACACACGTCTCAATGATTCCGCGAGCCTCAAACTGAACTGGGTTTGTGCTGAGCATTCAAAATAAGATATAAGACCAAGTACCAAAACCTACCGATTTTTACTTTCGTATAAATTAGATATGTCTGACTAATAAAAATTAATAATGAGCAAAGCGCCAAAAACCACCGTGTGCACCCAGCCATTAAAGGGGCCCTGTCATACAAAATCATCATCCAATTCCCAATGGCATGCCTGCCGCATCCCTTAAATACCACGATGATAAATTCCCACTTGAATTTGCCCAGACAACAAAAAGTCGAGCTTCCCCTGCGTATCTATAAAAGACTACACAGCCATGGAGTTTGCCCCCAGCTAGATGGCAACCCCTTTTCGTCTATTCGGGTGCCTCGGAAAAAGTCAACTGCCAAAAAAATAAAAAAAAAAGTTTTGACTCTCCTCTTTTGTCCTTGATGTGGTGAAACATGGCGGATGGGAGATTCTCAATGGGAGAATCTCCTAGGCACACAAACACATCCACCGATGAGGGATAATACGTGTGGCTTTAATCCTGCAGCATCACCAACACCTCCTCAAAAATCATTGTATGAGAGCCTGGTATTTTAAAATCTCATCCTTCAACATATTATCCTATTCAATGTGTTATGGTGTGAGGAGAATTCTATTCTCCATGCCTGAAATTGACTAGAAAAGAGACGGACTCTGAGCGAAAGAAAGGCGAATATAGAGCGCAAATCCTGCGTATGTGCTACTGGGTCCATTCCTTCGGATATGAAAACGATTGAAATGAAATGAGGGATGCTGGGATGGGATTCTGGATGATGAGGATGTCGTATTTTGCGCGCAGTTCTACGATACATCGCACATAATTTTCTCCTCCGTCATCGTTTGAGCCTGGGTCTGAGAGTTTGTCGTTAGTATTTAATTTTTTTTCGTATTTTTGTTTTTTCCTGCTCGTCCTTGTTTCATTGTTGGTTCGTCCTTTTTTGGGCAGAAGCATCCAAACAAAAACGATGTTACTCTGTCTTTAATCTATCGATCGATTTTTATTGTACCAAAAATGGTTGTTGGCGTTGATGTGTGTGTGTGCTAATGTGTATGGGTGAAGTTTTATTCGGCATCCACATGTGTGTATCGAAATGACATTTGGAACCCTCGGTGATGGAGTGAAGAAAGGATATAAAAATACGATGAAACATCTCTTTTGGGAGTTGACTTGAAATCCTGTATCCATCAGCCCACAACATGATGGAAACAGGATTGTGTTGTTATACTTTTGTACCAGCAATGAAGGGATATATCTACACATGTGGGTGGTTTAATGTGCTGCCGCCAGCAGAAAAAGGATTAACATTAAAGCAAAATAAGACGACGAAACTACTAATCGTTAGGTTAAAGTACGGCCATGTGACATTTAGGAGCTTACATATACACACATCACATATACAGAGGATAAGGTATTAGCCTAAGTACCTATATTACTCTATATAGACATGCATGTATGTACGCTGCTGATTAAGTTAACAATAATTGTCCCTCGGAGAAAAGGCAACAGCAGTATAACGCTCGCCGGCGGTGTATTTACCCTTTTCTGACTTCTCACATACCGCTTGGTCCTTATTTGTTTAGAAAGTGGGTGTGATAAGGGCACTTTTATCTTGAGGATTACACTTACCAAGGGATAATCCTAGAATCTAAACAATTCTTAAGGAGCTGTAGGTATTATACCAAGCAAACAAAAATAGCTTCACACACAGCCGACCGACTGATGACGATGCATGGCCGCTTAGAAAAGGGTCTACACTCTTAATTATGTGAAGGATGTTAAGCAATTAATAAATTACCTAGGATTAAGTGATGTCCCTTTTCGGGATGGGTTTTATTTAAAGTACATCCAAACTGAGCATCTTTCCCTTCTGTTGTCTTTCCAGGTATCGGGTCTTCTGATTTATGAACTGTATAACCCAGAAAAGGAGGAAGATCTACCAACTATAGGTACCTACCTATAAAGAGAAGAATGGACGGATGGGCGCAAGATGTCCTGCTGATGTATACTGGGCGACCTGATGATTCTTGGTAAATTGGATTCCCATTGACTTTTGGAAAATCACATTTGTTCTATCTTCAAAAGGATTGTGCGTTAAATGGTTTGGAAGTTATGACTTTGGGACTTATCGATCGAGACGGTGAAGGTGATTTAGTGTGTTGGGTAAATTAAATTAATATGGTGAGATATAAATTTCAGAGTGACTTTAGCTTGACTTTGAAGTAAGCCTTCATACCTACCTAAACCTTATTTGTGAATGATGTGTAGCGTGTAGGTAGGTATTAATGCGTATGACGGTGGGCTCCTTTTAAGTACGAAGGTTCTTATGCTGACATAGGGATGTGGTTTCAAATTAATTACAAAGTTAACTTTATTAAGATTCACGCTAAGAAAAAACAAAGGACAATGTTAAGCCTGGATGGCATTCGCATTTCCAAGTCTTTAAAGAATGAACGTTGTTTACCAACTTAAAATAGTATCTGTAGATGGTGGTGTGTGACTTATACTGTTTAGTCACAAGCTAAAAATAAAGCTTTCGAGAATCAAAAACTAAATAAAAATTTAGGTCCTGCACCAGTAAAATAAATCGCTGTTCATCCCACCTTTTTGTATTCCTCTCAGCAATCCTGCTTTTTGGGTTGAAAATACAAGCTACATATACGATTGTCAAATGCGTTCGATTTTCTATCAAAACTAAGTGCTGAAGCGACTCTTCTCAGCAATCGATGTATCCCACCAGGATAAGAATTGCAAAAAAGTTTTCCCCTCTTTTTTTTTCGTCTTTGAACCTAGCACCTCATTTTCTGTTTTCTTAAGACTTGGTAAGCGTTCTAGTGGCACCTGGATTATTCTAAAACTTTGAAGATTTAACTCAAAAGCTTAAAAACATTTTTGTAAACGTAAACAAAGCAAGTCCCTTAACGGTTATAACGATCAAGATCAAATTCGGTTGAAGTATGTAACGTTTAAAAGGCAAGTTTATTGTATTAAAAACGTTCCAGAATAGCCGTCTCCAACCTTAAGTTTTTAAGCCAATTTAAACAAATGAAATTAAACCAGCAAAATTTTTTTCCGTTTTCTGAAGAATTCATGTCCGCAAAATTTAAGGAAAGTGGCAAATGTGAAATATGCGCAGGTGGTTGTAGAATTGAAAAAATGACTAACTGTATTTTTAACAAAAAAAAGTCCAAACTGCTTTTCTATGGACTAAAATTTAAAAAATCGTAAAAAGGGAATAGAAAATGTAAAGGCATAAGAGCATAAAGGGCATAGAAAACGTATATCCTTCCCTCTATTTAGGGATAGGATAATACGTAACGTAACTTTACCCTAAGTGAAGATTCGCTAAGATCGTGAGCACGATAAATCAGTAGCTGGTATTGCGTACGGGCTTCACTCGAGCTTTTGCTTCTAAGGTTCTTTTTTTCGCAACTTGCGGATATTTCTTTCAATATTGGTGACAATATTGTTTTGTTTTTTTCAACAAAGTCATGTCGGGTAGGTATATAAGTAATATATAATAATGTATAATAAACGAAGCGTGGTCTGTAGCACTCATTCTGAAAGTTAAAATTAATTATATTTAAATCCTGTTTAACACTTAAGCTCTTTACTTTTTGTCTTTTTTTATAAATTAATGAGCTTCTGAACTAAGTTTACAACGATAGTTTGTTGCGTATTTCCCATATGGTGTCAGCAATTTGCTGAATTCTCATTGAAAAGTTGAAGTAATCCCAAATATCGTAAAAATTGCAATTTTTTTCACTTAATGTGACTGCGGGATGACAGCGCTATTTGGAATTCTGCCATAACTTCAACACTAGACCCCTTCGTGATTTTCTTTGAAATTAATGCCATTCGTCTATCATAATAATAATTACACTTATGGTGTATTCTTTTGAACACCGAACTGCCACACTGAGCTGTCAAATAATAGTCGGTGTTTGCGGCAATCCCAGCGTAGTGTACACTCAGTTTTATTGTGAACAGAACGACAATTACTGAACCGGCGTCATCACGTGAAGTGTCAAATTGCTTTGACTTCATTTTGTTTATACCTTTTTTGCATTTCGTTTTTGTTGGCGTCGGTTTTTTGTTCTTTTAAAATAAAATTTTTAATTTTATTAGCTTGAGTGTGTGCTATTTAGTAGCTTTTCATCGATTTCATACAATTAAGGTTGCGTTGGGTTGCGTTGTAAGAAATAACAAATGAAAATTGAGTGGAAAAGTCACTTCACATACACAATCAAAGCTACACCTAGCCTCCACCGTCAAATACGACGGGGGCGAAAGTCCGAGTTCGGTGTCGACACCAAACTAATTCGGAGTTCAAAGGAACATTTAAAAATTGATGATTTTCGGTGTTGAAAAAAATACGCCATTAGACATAGGCTAAATAACTCCCGTAAATTTCGCAGACTTTGTCATGCAAGCCATTTATAATCGAAAGACTTAAGCTTTTCGGTACTTTCATTTTTTAGAAGTCTTTCAACTGCTACATTAAAGAACTCTATCATTTTTAGCACGGCCGCTATACTTTTTAAAACCTTGAGGTGCCCATTCTTGATGCTTTATTCCTTGATCTTTTTCCTGTTGAAATTTAAACGATTGTAAAAGACTTTTGAAAAACTTCAGTCCATTCGCCTTAACGCGTCTTTCTAACTACGCAGCAGATGTAATTAATCTGTTTAATCTAATCATCTAATCAGATGTAATGTAATTAATCCTTTTCGGGCAAAACTAAAAAATAAACTCAGCATTTATGTAAAAATATCAGAGTTTATCATCACAAGTTCTTTAAAAACCAAAAATTGAAAACGCGAAGCATCACTATTAAGATGGCTGTCTTGGCTCGAGAATGTTAAACGTACTTTCTGTTTAATTACTGACCTATGTTCTAATGTCCTGTCTACTCCGTTGTCTTATTTTTCGTCACCATCAAGCAATCTCTGCTTATTTTGCGGCAATAAACAAAATAAAATGCTAACAACCCCCGAATCCTTGCACCATTGTGGAACCTTTTGCACTTAATAAACAAAACTTACCGACGAACATAACAACCGCCCATCGACAGGCGCCCATTCCCTGAACGTCAAGTCTAGACAACTCACCTAAGCAAGACCAATGCCTACACAGTAAGCTTTCACTGAGTTTATCCCCGCACTTGATTAATGTGTAATTAATGACTAACAACAGATATAATAAATTAGGGTTTGCTGCTTCAGGTTACAAAGCTTAGTCATGTAGCGAAATGCCTAACGATTGATTGATACGCTATATGGGCACCACCAGCTGAGGCTTTTCTTATCACTAGCTTTCTCATGAATTCTTGACAAAGCCACACCGAAATGTCTTTAAAATTTCAATTTTAATAAAGAAAAAAAAGTGTTCTTCGCTACTTTTGACACACCAAAAAGCTATATCGTTTGTTATGGAGCGATAAAAACGTCATTTAGACCCTTGTTATCAGCCCTATAATACCTCTGTCTGTGTGTAATGGTTGTCGATGGTGGGAGAAGGCTTTTGGGAATTACTCAGTTTCCAATTTAATTGAATGAAATAATTATTACATTAATAGTGTTCCTGTATCGCGAGTGGTTATAACAAATCCCATTTTCAAGCAGTCACGTATGCATAAGCTCCGTTCTCGAAGGCATGCAATTAGTTTACCATAATTGCGATATGTGTAGTGTAAATCATATATAACTTAAGCCCTTTGTAGTTATAGAATGACCCAATAACCGTTAGTGTGTGCGCGACAAGTGCGACTTTGTTATAGTCCTTTACTAGCTAAATGGTGCACTGGGATTCTGGCCTCGATGAGAACTCTTGCTTTCTACATTGCTGCTGCTGCGTTTTGTTAATTTTTTCGCAAGGCTTTCATATAGCAGTGGGACGGGGTTGGGGTGCAGGTCCTTAGTCCAATACTATCCAACCACCATGGCTGTGTGGTTGCTAGTGATAAAATAAACCGAAGGTGAACATGCCATATCGTGAGTTTGCCAAAAAAAAACAAAACAAATAAGGAACACACACGCCGGCAGTGTTTGTGTTGTGTCCTGACTTCATGGTTTCGAACACGTTTTATGCTACCTTAAACGTGTGGCACGGCATTATTATGATGATTATACTATAACTAACAGTCCTTTTGCACAACGATTAAGCAGTGAGTGTGTGTAAGTTATTTCCCGGATTAATTGGTGGTGCGGGGCAGCATGAGAGAAAAGGAATTCATCGCTTTATTTTACCTTATGCGAGACCCTTTCTAGCGACTTGTTTTGCGGTCTTTTACTTTTAGCACAGCTTACAATTTTGAATGTTATGGGTTGTGGGTATATTGATTTTTTTTAACCCCACTAATTGTCTTTTTATATTTTCAGGATCGTAAGGCGCCAATGTTGAGCTGAAAATAAAAGAGAAATAATAGTTTTTACCGTCTGTTCTACATCCACCCTGTAGATCCGAATTTGTTTTTTTATTTAAGTGACAAATTCGGTTCTAGAGAGGTTTGTGTGGTTCAAAAGTCAACATTTAAAATATTTAATCTAATTTTTTGTACCTACTATTCACTATACCTAGAAAAGTTTGAGATCTGCACATAGATAACTATACTAATTTTTTTTTACTTCTAGGATTTTTTGTTGCAAAATCATTCATCTAGAAAACAACATTACGATTGTGTGAGTATGCAATCGAAACTAGTTCACAATGTTCCCGTTATCTATCTACTAAATATGGCCAATGGATCAGTGATCGACAGACTATAGGAGACCACAGGGCGAAAGGACAAATTAAGTTGCTGTTCCTAAAGCCTAAACTAAAGCAGTAACTGTTTAAAACTTGATTACCAATTTTATCCGTTAAGACACCAGAGCAGTACATCATCTTGTCGAAATAGGTAGCTATTTGGCATCTCCATTTAGATTATATACACAAACGGAATAGAAACGAGTTTTTTGCTTGTCCAAAGTAAGATTCGCCATTCATGGGGTTTGCATATTGGTAATACAAATTCTTAAAAATTTAACTGGAAGTTATGTTTCATTTTAAAGGAAAAATTAAAATAAAAATATAAATACAGCGGCGCAACAGCTCGAGGTGAACCAGGGCGAACTTCTCAACAATGTATGCTGTGTGTGTTAATTTTATCACATACAAAGGGAATGCACTTTGAGAATTTTTTCAAGACAAATGATACTCTCGGAAGGCTAGTCAGACCCTCGCGGAGGTGGGGACCGTGAAAAAGAACGAGTCTTTTTTTTTAGGTGAAGATGGTAGGATTCGAAGCCAGACCGGCAAAGTAAGCACACACTACGCCACGGCGTCCCACCCAAAGGAAAAATTTACTTTCTAGAAAATTTTCGCAAAAATAAAGGCTTATTATGAACTTTTTTTTAAGTAATTAGTGTCACAACCTTTCAACGACTTAAATAAAGCCGATCTTGGGCACCAGTATAAAGCAGTCTAATTTTATCAAAAAGGCTTTTAAACAGCGTTTTTTTTTTTTACATGTTTCCTAAAAAAACTGAAAACACGCTTGAAAAATCTGTGCCTGTCCCTTTATCTCTAGTGCTATTGGGACAAAGAGTTTGTTAGCATCACACGCTCAGGAATTATATCAAAAACTTTGAAGATTCAACAACTTCTGAGATTTGCTCGAAAACATAAAAGCATCTTCAAATTTTTTTAATTAGTTTTTTGTATCTCAGCGGTATCGATGATCTTTTTCAAATTTGGTTTAAATTCAATTACAAAAAGTGTACAAGGTTGGGAAACAGCTTAAATATTTTTTCAAAATCCTCTTTTCATTAGCTTTTCTGGGGCCATTAAAAAACTACTGGGGCCACAAAAAACATAAAAGGAATGTTTTACGAAAACAACCGTTGCTCGCGCGGATAGAGTGAATGCATTAAAAAAGTATTTAAAGAAAAACAAACAAAACAAGTGAGTAAGTGCAAAAGTTCGTCTCTGACAAACTTCTATTATACACGACCCTATATACCGTGTTACACCAAATCTTAAAGTTTCTTGGCCTGAATTCATATATTATTTGTATAAGCCACGCCCCCAAAAGTGGGCATGGACTTAAAATTAAAATCAATTAATTTTAATTTCGTTAGAATCATGAGAAAATACGGTAAAAGCGAAAATTATTCCAGAAAAAAAATTTTTTCCTAAAAACGCCCCTTAAAAGTGGGCGGAGCTCAAAACTTTTTATTGAACAATCTTAGCAAATAGTAATATCTTTGATATTTGTCATATAATTTCTTTTCGAATTGGAGTCAACTTTCCGAGAAATCGGATTTTTAAAGATCTAACATTTTAAAAGTGGACATTTCTTGGGTTAATATTGCTCAGTACCAAAGTTTAAGTTCGAATGACTTGTCTTACTTGACCAAAAGGCATTTTGAAAGAAAATGTAAAATAGAGGTTGTCTCACATTGAAGCCAGTAGTGTGCGTGGCCGTTGACGGATAGAACCAATTTTCACACTTTGTCTGTGCAACAAAAGAACCAAGCCGTGTACCAAGTTACAGCTCTCTAGCTTGATTTTGAAGACCTTTAACCTTCACACATACGGACGGACGGACGGACATGGCTAAATCGATTCACATGTCGGTCTCGATCATATCTCTAATAGGTCTTAAGGGTCTAGGTGGTTATCTCACTGTGTTACAAGCTATGCATTAAAATTAATATACCCTCGGTCGGGTATAAACAGCGGCGTTTGAAAATGAATCCGAAAAAATAGTTTTATGGATTTGACACTACATTTAATTTAATAGCAACCTTATTTTCTTTTTCTAATTACCATTATGAAATTTGAGTAAAAATTGTATGAATCCTTTGGGCCAGCCATTATTATAATGTTTGTAGGATAATTGTAAATTGTTGTAATTTTTCACCTTTCAATATGAAATACGGGTCGCTCCCCAATATAAGCAACGATACGTTCGGTTAGCCTTTTAAATAATATAACAAATCTTGTAAAACACAGTGCACCTAACGGAAAAGCTTATAATTAACCGTTACGATGTTAAAAATTTTCAAAAACAGGTTTGTGAAAATGTTCGGGAGTTTCCAAACCAAATCTCAAAAAATGATAATACTTCAAAATCGCTGTTAGAACTCTTTTAGAAAAAAAAAATAATTAATTAATTTATTAAGATGACTGTTGTTTTCTCAGTAAGCCAAATATCGGCATTGTAAAAAGAGTGCTTAAGAAATTGTGGTCCCAAAATAATGCAATATTTTCAGTTCATTATTTTCCAAAAACCTTTTCAAAATTTAAAAAAAAATATTTTTTATTCAAAATCTTGAAATTCTTAGCTGCAAAACTTTTCAAGTTAAGTACAAATAAACATTTCAGCCAATTTTAGATCAAATTTCAAGCTGCAGTTAAACAGTTATGGCCATAATATTGCCCTTGTACCTACGTGTTTTCTTTTTTTGCAAATTTTATGCCGGTGTATCTATAGATACTAAATTTCATCTTTCTACGAATGACCGTTCCTAAGTTACAACGAGTGCTGACGTGAATTGCATTAGAGGTCCTTTTTCCATGTCAGTTCAACCGCTAAAAAGAGTGCAACGACTTGGCAAGGCGTCTTATGTATACAGGAACTCTACTCTAATTTACGTCATACGTACCTGTGTAAATTGCAGAACGAAAACCTTGGTCAAATCGGAAAAAGTTCGCTTTTACAGCTCACAGACGGGATTCATTCGTTTGAATTGGCACTTTTGAACCAGTTTCCTTACCTTACCGTTAAATTCTGTCAATTTATAGTTATCTTTATGTTCTTTGATTTATGACTCACGTGTTTTACAACTGGCAGGTACTTATTTTATTTGAGTGAAGGCAAAGTGCGGAAGCATTATTATCTTGAAACTTAAATCAGAATATTCGTAAGATGATAAAGTGCAGATTTTTTCTTGCATACCCACAATACCTTACCGGGTCAGGAGAGAGCCCTTTCCGTTTCCGTCAATCAAGAAGGTGTCCAAGGATATCCACATAAAGGGTTTTCCAATAGTAATGATATGATTTTAAAGCAGAGTTGTAAAAGACTGCAATCAATCTATTGTTTTGCAATCCCTGAATTCTCGGAAAGTATTTCATGCTTTGTGATTCATTCAATTGACTTCATTTCATGACTAAGACTTCAGCGTAGAAGTCTCGCATTCCTTTTGAAGTCTTGACTGGATTAGTCTTTTCGACCAATATTATGATTGCATTCAATTGAATTCAACTCTTTAGAATTACACTGCATACTTTGCAGTCCCTTTGAAGTCTTTAGCATTCACTTGAAGTCACCTGCATTTAGTTGAAATCGTTGGGACTTCAAATATTTTCGACGCAGCCTTTGGGACTTCACGAATTTTCGATGAAGTCTTTGCGATTTCAAGAATTTAAGATGAAGTCTTTGTGATTTCAAGAATTTTATATGAAGTCTTTGGGATTTCAGCTAATGAGTAAGTTTGACCAAGCCTGAAAAAAATTACCTACTTTTGTATGGAGTATGATGCGCTTTTAGCTTTTGAGGAAATTGGGTATGATTTATATAGGGAGAGGAAGAGGGGCTGGGGATGGGTATGGATTCAAATGACCAGTCATAATCCTAAATTTATGCATTGAATTGAAATGATTTAAGTGGGGTAACATGAATGTTCTATTCAATGGCTTTCAAATGCATTCTAATTTCATATTTTAAAGTCACAATCAACACCTGCAGTCAATAATCACAATGATTTTCGAGAAAATACATATTACTTCCGCTGGCAAATGGTCGAATTCTTTTACAGTCCTGCCCTCTAGAACATTACCCTCTACTGAACACCATATCCATTCATTATCTCCCTTCGCCTATACAATACCCTATTCCCTCAAAACGTAAAAGCCCATCAACGAAAATGCTTGAAATCCCAAAGACTTCATCTAAAATTATTGAAATCCCAAAGACTTTCTCGAAAATTCTTGAAGTCCCAAAGACTTCACCGAAAATTCGTGAAGTCCCAAAGACTTCATCGAAAATATTTGAAGTCCCAAAAACTTCAACTGAATGCAGGTGACTTCAAGTGAATGCTAAAGACTGCAAAGAATGCAGTGTAATTCTATAGAGTTGAATTTAATTGAATGCAACCTTAAGACTGCTTCAAAGGATTGGTACAATCAAAGACTTCAAAAAGAATTGTGATTTTAATATTGAAGTCCTTACTCCCAAGTGAAATCAGGAATTGAAAAATCCGAGATGAGAAGTCAATTGATTTTTTAATTCAAAAGATTGCAGTCTCTTACAACTCTGTTTTAAAGTGATGTTTCGACCATTTGTACAATGTCATAAACCGTCTTTTTTCTTTCATTGCATTCAGTAATGTTTACAATTTCATCATGGAAATTTTTTGGATGATGTTTTGCCTTATGGCGCAACTTGAAAACGATATAGATTTTTTTAAGAAAATCATCTTCTTCATCTTCTCAAATCGATCTTGACAACATCTGGTTCGATCTTGACAGCAAGATGGGGCTACGTGCCACACAGCAACTGCAACAATTGAATTATTGCGAGAAAAGTTTGGAGATTCGATTATTTCAAGCAATTGTGACATTGAATGGCCTCCAAGAAGTTGTGATTTAAGCCCATTAGACTTTTTTTTGTGGGGTTATTTGAAGTCATTGGTCTTTAGTAATAAACCAGACTCTCTTAAAGATTTACAAGTCAATATTGAACGTGCTATTCAGAACATACGACTTGATTTAATGGAAAAAGTGCTCAAAAATTGGGTTCATCGAACTCGTTTCTGAAGAAGAATTCGTGGAAGCCATTTGAATGATGTTTTATTCAGAACTAAAATTTATCAATTGTACTGCACATTAAATAAAAAACTTTTGAATTTCCTTAACAATTAGTGTGAAACCACTCTTATTGGAAAACCCTTTATAAGTCTTGCTAAGCCTTCTTATAATTTTAATTCTAGGTCTTACTGCAAGTATTGGCACCGCAACTAATGTTAAAGGGATAATTGATAAGTCCCCTAAATAGTTACGACTATGTCGGACTTAATGTAGGATAGAAACCCTTAAAAGCCCTAAAATTGAAAAGAAGAGCACAAGGACTTTAAACACCACAAGGTAGAGTTGTAAAGTTACACTATATCCTCTATATTTGTTTACCCTGTTTAGTGCATATTATTTTAATGCATTAATTTTCCACATATTTAAAAATAAAGACCATAGACACTCCTAAAACTGTTAGACCTAGGGTGAATTGATAAACACATTATGTATGAGAATAATACAAAACCAGACTATATGAAAAAAATTGCGGACAGCCCACATCATTGACCATGCGCACTTTAACCGCCTTTGAAAACTTGGTATCCCTGAAAATTCAACCTATTAACAAAAAAAAAACTTTAAATATTTAATGTATATCTAAGCATTCGCTAGGTTTTTTCCAAACAAATTGAGCCTCCTGATTCTAAGAAAATCGTGAGCAATTGAAAAAAATTATATAAATTTTTAAATTTATTTAAAAATTGAATTCAGTCCCCAGTCATTTTAAAAATTTAGTAGGTAGGTATAAAAGGTCAAATGAGGTATAAGTATGTATGTATAAAGTCAGTTCCAGGCAAACTTTTGTGCTAGCTTCGGCTCGATTCACAAAAATATTGTATCTGCCGAGATTACCGACAACGCAAGGGCTTGGAGTTTTTTTTTTGTTAAGGCGTGTAAAGAACACATTATCTAAACACACATTTATGTGCTATAGAATTCTGCATTATTTAAATTTTAGATATTTTTTCCTTTTTTACACGTGTTTTTTGCAAAGACTGTATTTAAAAACTGAAACTCTTTAGATAAGTAAGAATGTTAGGATATGTTTTACTGCAACTAAAAATAGATTTATTGATGTACTTCGCTTAACTATAAGCAAAATATTTTCATCCCAGTTGCCTGATGGCCGCACAACAATAAATTCTAGTTTATCTGTGTCAAACGAACTCAGAAAAAATCTGAAAAGGAAATACTAAAACACAAACAACTTGAAAACAACAGCATCAATCTAAATGAAAAAATATTTCCATTTTATCATCGAAAACAAGGATAAACTCTCGCGCAACATGCATCAATTTTAATGTCAAAATAAAATCGTCATTTATCACAGCGAAAACCAATTTAAAATCAACCTCAATGGTTCACGTCCTTCAATGGAAAGAAGTATGCTGCAATAATAAAAACAACCAAAAACCAAAACTTCGATGCAGAAAAACAAACCATTTACGCGATATACCATAAAAATTAAGAACTGATGTGTCTACATAGCAGCATACACAATAAAGCCAATATTTATGCCAACATGCACTGTCCATTGGCAATGGTTTATGAACGGTTGGGTGGGAATTGAAACCCCTCAAGGCAACTGGTATCCTGCAGTTAAATAAATCGAAAAGCCCACAGGACAAGCAAAATGTCACCTGGCTGTCTTCACAAATGCAAATAGTACTTTTTTCATATCCTCTGGCATCTGCATAAAAGTTGTATCGAAACCATAACCCACAAGCCAAGCTTCAAAAGAGAGTTGGACTTCTTGAATGCCTTTTGTATGTGCTTTTGTAAAGGCAATACAATTGGGTCAACACAGTGACAGTCAATGACCAACGACAACTACTATGGAAAGGACCATGGAGGTCCTTTCATATGGGTTCAAATAAAGACGAAGAGCCTACTTAATCAGACAGAATAGCAGAAGTCCAGACTATGATAGAGCGGAGGACGCAGACGGTTCGAGCTGAAAGGAAGGTATATGTGGAATGAAATTTAACAATAAACTGACTGAATTAATAGAACAACTGTATACTTTTGCATAGGTATTTACATACAAGGATATATGTGTCCATCACATCATGACCAGGCTTCGTTCTGTCCATTTGCAGTATCTTGCACATGAAGGTGTATGTAAATACATGCATTGCAGGAGGGTTGACTGCATTTGTACCCAAATCGTTCACTTAACAAAGGACCCCTGCTGCTGGCGAGGGGTTTTGTTCTGTGTGTATGCAAAGCGCGATTCGTGCGCTTTGTTAGTTTGCGAAATTGTTTTCCAAAAAAAAAAAATGGCGAAGCAAGTGTACTCAAAAAATTTATCGCAGCGAAGTTAAAAGTTATGCATTTAAAGTTCCGGCTTTTTAATCGCATTTCGTTTGTTGTTTTTAATATTTTTTTGCTTTATGTTTTTCGTTGCACACAAAAAGCACTAAGCGGAACTGTAGAAAATGTCCCGGAGTTCGCGGTGTTGTAGACTTAGACTATGGAAAGCTGAAAATAAAATCGATATTAAATTTGGTTTTCGCTATTCGCGGAAAGTATTGAAGCTTTATGCATACTAACTTGAATGCATACACCGGCTGCACGTAAAAAATTGCTGTTGAAGTAGACGTAGCAATTCCTGTACCTACCTTTCTAGGAAGAGGAATTTTTTATGAATTTATTTGGAGTATTGTAGCGGAAGAGGAAGAATGTTTTGTTTAACTTACAAATTTTATGTTTCTAAGGTTAAAGGTGTATGCAGCATACAGGTGCATGCAGCTAGCAAATAGAAATCGCTTTCATCGAGGTTTTTTTGGACATATTTAGAGTATATACCTACAGAATGTAAGACACCAGTCTCTTTTAACAGCAAAAAGTATTTTTGAATTGCAGGATCGTCAAAAAGATTCCCAGAAGATGCAATCAACATCCAAAATTAACTCAGTTGAGAAAAACAATTGAAAAGAATATTATAAAAATTATATTAGATGCTGCCTAAAACGCGTTTTTAACGAATGTTCAGTGCTGAGCAAGAAGCATTATTCAGTGAATTGTTGCTCATGACGGAATCTGTTGATATACCTAAGCACTCAGAAGCCATACCTAAGCACTCAGAAGCCATGTTAATTTGTCTTCTGGCTTATCGCCATCGATGAAGGCAGTAAAAACGAAACTGTACAATTTTAAGAAAGTTAACTCAGATAGAGAGGCACAAAAAGACTATATTGAACTGCATTCCAACAAATTCGCCTACGCATGCTCCCTTTGCATTGCTGATACTGAAAAGGTTTTTACTCTCAATACCTAGGACTTGAAAAAATACACCTTTTGATCTGTTTTAAAACTACAAAATGTATGAATACATTGAACCGTAATTTTAGACTCTTGTGTGGGTAGTTTAAGAGAATACAAGAGTTTCCTCAATAAATATAGCGCAAACATCAAATTACACTTTTCCAATTCTAGATCATTCTAACTTAAGTAGAGACCCTGACTAAAAAAGTGCGAACATATTGGTCTCATTCTTAACAGGCTATTAAATCTACAGGCTGTTAAGTCTCACGCAGATGAAAATCCTGGCAAAATATAGCTAAAGCCACTATTATAAGACCAGTAAACATTTACATATAGCTGTAAATGCAACATGCAACTAGCTATTATATCTCCAAACTAGGTCACAGCAGCACTGAAAGCTGATGCAGGCACTGTGGGAGACCCAATTTAACAGGGAGTAACTATATCAACGTTCCATCTATGAAGGTTACCAAGATTGTAAAATGTATAGAGGTATATTCCTAAAAACCTAGATCAGAGAAAGGGGTAGGTATAATAGATCCTTTATAGGTCACAATACAAGTGCTAGTCTATAAATATTCTACATCCAATTCAATTTAATACCTGAAAGAAGTAAAACATTGTTTTATTCAGACCAGTCAGTATCTAAAGTTTCCAAATAAAAACAATACTGCTAGGCGAGACGAAATGGATTGTTCATGGATTTAAGCAAAAAATTTGCCACGTTACTTACCATGCAAAACAGATTAAAACGTTTCTTTTTATTCAGTATGCAAACCAAGTAGGTATGCATAGGTAGGTAAAGGTTTCGAGTATAGGGCGTTGTGGACTATACGGCCATTGTGGTTTGTCCCAGGTGCCTAGGAACACCGTAAAGAATAGTGCAGGAACAATCAACGACGAAAAAACAGGGGTGGAGTCGGCTATGGTGATCTGTGATTTTCACATTTTGTGACAGTCAATGTGATCAAACCAAATAATCCATCCGCGTAAGGTGATCACAAAAATATTTTTCCGATTCGTTGCTTTATTTAGGCTTGTTATGTAAGAACACTGATTTTTATTCGTACATGCAGAGAATCAGCCTAAGGCTAGGCTAAAACACCACCTTACCAGAAAGTTTGAAAACTGGCGACCAGCTGATTTTGACGGTGATTGATGGGGAGCTGTCATGTTACGCAGACGAATTTTTGTGATTTGTGACATCACTTACCATAGATCACCTTAGCCGATTCCACCCCAGGTTATGCCTAGTCGACCTTCAAAACCATTTCAAGCTGAAACTACCTACCACCAAAATGATGCTCGTCCTAGAAGACCGTAGAAAGCTATGAAGGGTGGGCCGAAGTTTATTTTCATAAAAACAATAAAAACAAAATTTACTTTTTTACATCTATTATGGCTTAATTAGTAAGAGCAAAGATTCCTATTCCTTTTGTCGTTTCCATTGGTCGTCAGTTAATCCGTCCGAATCCGAGGCTTGTTGCTGCTTCGTAACTGGTGTTTCTTTACGTGGCCGGAAAGTCACCCCGACAGCACGAGCCCCAACCTGGAGGACCAGATCTTTGATTAGCTCTTAGGACGGAGAGCCGGATAGCCCGCTCCTTATACTGAGCTCCGAATGCGTCGTAGTAGCCTTTTTATATTATTTTGCATTCTGACAGATATCCGAAAAACGTGCTACAAAATCAAAACAAAGTAAGTATTTTCTCTGAGAACACTTTTCAGAGAACGCTCAGAGTGCTCGAGCTCTGCCTCTATTCAGTGCTATACTCTGAACAAATAAAAGCACAAACGCCATATGGGAGACGACAACTCATGACCAGTGTATGTGCAACTTTAAACAAATTATTTCGAGAGCTCACCGATATTCAAAGCGTCACAATAAGAACAAAAATTAAAAATATTTCATTGATCATCATTTTCCGTGACCCATTAAAAATATTTTATATATATAAAATAAATAAATAAACTAAATAATTAAAAACTAAAAAAAAAAAATACATTATATAGGTAGATACATTGTGATATTTAAAAAAAATAATAAAAAAAAATAAATAAAAAAATAAAATTAAATAAATGTCTTAATGATTGATCAGCTCACTAAGAAAAACTTTAAAAATAGGAATATTCAAATATAGTCTAGGCCAAATAGACAGACACCGGAAAACATGATTTTGGAACAAAGCCTGATACTGCTGTACTGCCGTACTGCCGTCCTTGCCGATCCGTGTGCTGCTAAACATTTTGCTGAACGAAAGGTCACAAAAATCAGTTTTTACATAAGTATAGCGGTAATGTCAAATTTAACATCAAATTTGTAAAATAGTTTTACAAATTTCGTACAGAAAACATCAACGAGTGACGAGTTTTCGATATACTTTGGCTCAGTGATATCGAAAGGATGCCCCAGCCGTGAGTACGACAATATCAAGCTATGTTCCAAGAACTAGCTTTCCAGGAATTTTCCCAAGTGCAATGTCTCAGCTTTGCGAGAATTTGATTTAGATGTAGTCTGTATTTTGTAATCAATGAACTCCAGAATAAAAACTTGTATTACACACTGACAGACGGAAAGCTCAATCGATTCTTCTGTGAGAATTGATCATATCCCTTAGATATGTATACTGAGGGTCTACTTTAATTATTTCACAGCGTTACAAATTACACTTTAAAATTCATATATACCTATCCAATACATGGTGATCGCTTATCCCAGTGATCTAAGCCTTCTAAGCCTAAAGTAACAACGATTGCCAAGAGTTATCCTTCGTTTGATTTCAGCGCTGGTGTCATTGTCTGAATCGATAGCGGAACCCAGGTAGACAAAGCCGCTAACTACCTCAAAGTTATAGCTGTCGATGGTGATATTTTGTCCAAGGCGTCGGTGTCGGGTGCGTCTTTTCTTAATGACAGCATACACTTGGCTTTGCCCTCCTTGACTGCTAAACGTATATTCGCCACTTCTATCCCAATACTCACGAAGGCTTCACTGACATGACGCTTTGCTCTTCCGATTTTCGTTTAAATTCTTTTTGAACATCAAAGGGGTCGGTGAGGTCTTGAACGACCTTGACGGAATAGCCTGAGTTTTCCATTGTCATCCTGCACAGATTGACGAGTTTGGCACTGATGCCAAAACTAGACATTGCGCTATATAGCTCGTCTCTATAAATGCTGTCATATGGATATGCGGCCTTTAAATTGGTGAAAATGTAGTGAGGATCGATCTGGAATTCCTGGGTTTTCTCCAAGATCTGCCGCAATTTGAATATTTGATCGATGGTGGACTTTCCTGGCCTAAAGCCACACTGATATGTACCTATCAGATTCTTGGCAAACAACTCCAGGCGTTCACACAGCACAGCAGAGAAGATTTTGTATGCGGTGTTAACAAGACTGATGCCTCTGTAGTTGGCACAATCCAATGGGTCTCCTTTTTTCAGGATCGGGCAAACAATGCTGAGGTTTCATTCGTCGGGCATGCTTTCTTCCTACCATATCTTGCAGATGAGCAGGTGCATGCTCCCAACCAACTCATCGGACTTAAAAAGTTCGGCACTAGGCCGGCTACTCGCTACGCTAAGGCTTAGACACCGCTACTTTCACTTCCTCCAGGTCGGGTGGGCAGTATCGTTCATAAACTTCGTCGGTAACATCTTCACCCGGGTTGAACGGTTCGTTCTGCCTGACAGCGGTATTTGGTTCGTTTTCGCCGTTATACAATCTGTAGAAGTGGTTTTTCCAAATCCTCAGTACAGCATTCTATAACGACTCGATGGCCCTGATCTTCTCCGATCTTCCGCCAAAAAGTCCTGTTTTCTAGTCTAGCGCCTAGGTAAATCTTTCAGACGGACAGCGGGGTTTACAAAATAGCTTGGCCTCCTCTGTAAAAACCAGATTCCCAAACGATGTTTTGATTGCGATGTATGTCATGTGATGGGTTTTGTATATAAACTTCTTTATGCTAATGGTAGGCTGATGGAAAGGAAATAATTTTTCCTTAATAAGCAAGTTTACTTATCTCGTCGCTTTGAAAACCGATTGCTTATTAGGAACCTTACATTATTTTGGAATCGCTTTTATTAAATTTATCAGAAAATATCTTTCGTAGATGGCATTTTTTATGTGGTTTTAAAGTAATCGGATGTAGGTAAAGCAAAATGTTTCAAACTGTTTTTTTCCACTTAGATATGCTGTTTTGAACGGCGCAAGATGTCCCAGGTTTGCATTGCTCTCTTATTTTATCATTACGCTATTGTGAACTACCAAATAATATCTAAGACACAAACCCCTGAAAAATAGTCGTGGGACATGAGTTGTTTGGTGAACCAACTACGTCAACTGTCAGCTGGAAACTACTTTACTGTAGATGGCGCATACCTCGCTTAGTGCAAAAGCTAAGATGTATTACAAAATAATAAATTTAAGCCTCGATTTGATTTTCGAGCACTAATCATTTCAACGTTTTTTGAAATGGTTAGTGCTCTATACTAATCATTTTCAAAAAACGTTGACTTAAGAGTCTTACTCACGGGACATAAAATTTAACTGCAACTGAAGACAAGTTGTATATTGTGCTTTAAGATAATGAGCAGTCTAATCCTCTACATACATGCATAGGTACGGTGACAGGATAATTAATGAGAATTGCATAAGTCCTATGTAGCTACTTAATTTTTTTTTCTTATCCCTCTTCTCAACAACCTATATCGCATGTTTACACTTGAATTGAATTATTATTTATAAATTCGTTTGATTGACAATATCTCGAACCAAACATCTCGATTTATCTGCGATATGTGAGCGCGTATGTAGGTAACCCACAGAAGGCTGAGAGTCGCGCAGGAGCACATAACATAATAAAATTTGTGTTTCTTATCAGGACGAAGTAATCTTGGCTTCTGTTGAGCAACACAGGATATAAGTAGGTACATACAGACACATGTCGACCCCCATTGGCTTAATTAGAAGGTACTGAGTGTCCTCTAGTCGGCGAGGTAAGTAAGTGGAACCAGTTAATGTTAATAGTGTTATAAGTTATAACGTTACACGATGCAGCCAGGAGTAGTACCTTACATTGTAACTTTTGTGAGTAATGAACGAGTGTGCTTAACAGGATTTGAATTATTAATTTTCTATATTTCCCTGGTAAGATAGGTACATTGAGATGGGATAGTTAAATTGAGCGAGATATAAATTATAATGATCTGGCAAATGGGATTTTTGTGATGGGTTTTGGACACTTTTAAGCATTGCAATTTTTTATGGGTACTTAACTGGTTGCAATACCAGAACATTGGCAACACCTTGATTAATAAAATTGATCTGTGATTTGATCTGATCCGCTATGAGCAAGTTTTTGTCACTTTATTTTTGTTAAAAGCCTGTGGGCGGTTTTAACAAGAGAGAGAGAGAGAGAGAGAATAAAACGACTGACCCCGTGGTTAATCAAATAATACGTCAGCTGCTTAAGCAAAATTAATTTATAAGAAAAGCTTGTGGAACACAATGAGCTACTGAACCCACATAGATAGCGTCCTATTGATATAATATTCCATTTTGGCAAATAATCAATAGTATTATTTTCAAAAGTTGTTTTCTTTTGATAAATCGACACTGCAATACCATTGACGAATATTGTTTATTCGTCAAAAAATATTTTATATAAGAAATGTAGAACGAGGTACGTTAGGCGTAGACCCATTCGTCCATTTTACTCTACTGCATTCAGGATAAAAAGTGACAATAAAATTGCTTAATCGAAGTGCTTATAAACCAGAACTTTTCGCCACCCCTACAGTTTACTATTGTAGCTACAGACTGGCAGACTCCAATCATAATCAAAATTTTAAAAATTGTGCCAGTTGATTCGTCATCAGTCATCATCATTACGTATGGGACTTTTGCGTCTTTTATGTGGCTTACAGTATCTGATCGGACTACTGTGCGCAAGGTGCTGAGTTCGAATCCCGATTTCGGGAAAACAAGTTTTTTTCACGGCCCCGCCAAGGTCTGTCAATTCTTCCGATAGTACTTATTGTCATGAACAGGTCTTTAGACTACTTAAAAAATAGCATGCATATGTGAGACATACAGTCATGGAAAAAGACCATCATGGACCTCATTTTCAGTCACGTAAAATCTCAGTCGTAAATAGATTAAAAATTGAGGTACTCTTAAAAACTGAGTAAAAGAAGGAGAACGCATACAGAAAAACTACACACAATAACTGTGCTAGTAGAACTAGAGTAAATGGCCTTTTTTTTTTTAAATATAAAGCTTTTGGGACTTATTTAAATATGGCTACGAATAATTATGTATTGAACTTTTCTAATACAATTTGCGTTTGAGAAAATAGATGCTTAGGTATGCAACTGAAAAATATGCGTTTTAAGAAAGGTTTAAGAAAGACCAAGGATTTTTTTTTTACCACCTTGTATAAAAAGCCGATTTGGTTCGTTGGCCGAATGGTTCGTTGGCCTTTCTAGATATCAAACTCATCAATGATGGAACGATTGGTCATAAAGTTTATAGAAAATCGACGCACACCGATCATCATCATCGTTGTAGTCGGAGCGTAAGATTTGTCTGATCCAAAGTTCGGATGATTTCATTGTTGCAGTGTCCGCGAAAACGAGTTCTAAGTTTGCGAGCAAAGTTTGTTACCTTGTCAGACACGGTTGCGATTCCTAGATCTCGGTGTAGATCGCTATTTCTTATGTACCATGGAGCAATTAACGATTGCTCTGAGTGTCTTATTTTGAAAAGTTTCTAAAATGGATATATTGCTTGGCTTAGTACAACCCCATAGTTGTATACCGTACGTCCAAGATGGTTTTAGCACTTGCTTATACAAAAGCAGTTTGTTATATATGCTTAGTTTCGAAAATCTTCCGATAAGCCAATTCATTTCTCTTAACTTGATTTCGAGCTCGTCGCGTTTCTTTTTAAACGCGGCTTCCATTTAAGTTTTGCGTCTAGAGTCATTCCTAGATATTTCGCTTCATTTGAGTACGGGATTTGTACCGAGTTAATGAATAACACAAAAACTTTAACCGAGATCAAAGCTTTAACCTGTCGAGTGCATGGGATCCGGTGATAAGCACATTAAAGAGAAATAATAAAAACAAAACACCAAAAACACCAGCTGATAAGGTAAGCTATGCTTGTATACAAAGAAACTCAAGACAGCATCAAGAACCAGCGATGCTCCAACAAAAACTTTGTCATCCAACCAGGGTTTGTCAACCAGTGTCATCCCAACTGCAATTACCAGCAACGCACCGGTGCAATCTCCGCAAGAGAGACCGTACGTAGACCAGTATGTACATACAGTACTAATCAAATCAGTTTTCCCGTGACCACGAAAGGTGCAACCCATTCGAAGCGTCGGGTTATCGTCCATAATTAATATCGCGATAAGTTCCGAAAAGTTCAGGTTATTGTAATTACCTTACACATACACACTTACAACACATTTAACAACTTCTAACTCCATTTTTGTTGCAGCAATTAAAATACATTACAAAAATCTTAATCCTACGAATCCTTTAAAGTTTTTTGTTTGTTATAATAAATAAGTTATCGTAATCATTATCATAAACCTATAAATAAAATTATTAGGCATTGAGAACATGTTATGAGTTGGCATCTGGCAGACGGTTTCAAACCACGGCCAAATTAATTTTTATCAAAATTTTAAAATTATATATATATGGATTCAAATAAAATTACTTACTACTACTACTATATTCGGATCCTAAATCATAACAGACCATATATTCAATTCTAAAGCCATAAGTGGCAATGGACAGCTATACCCCAAGTCGTGAAGTGTAGCCCCTATGGGCAACACAGGGAAACCTTGTAAAGAGGAGAAGTAGAGAGTGCCAAAAAATTGTTTGATGTCTGCGCTATTACTTGATACGCGATAAGGCTTACTAGAGACACATGATGCCGCGGTGGATGGTTCAAGATGATTTTATAATGCTCTTAGGCAATTTTTAGTAAAGTTTTATGATTTCTGCCTAAGGTACAAGGCGAGGTACAACAGTGATTTGCAGTAGCAGAGCAAATGATGAGAAAGTTATTATACAAGGTCCGTTTAGTTTTAAGACAAGCTCCGAATCATGCTTATGTCTTGTAAAAGCTCGTAGCTCGTTTATATTGGGCTTTTTGTCGAAACAGCTATCTCTCAAAGTTTTTTGCTCATTTCGTAGCATTCAATATAAGTCTTCGAATTCTAATGTTAATATTGAAGCCTCGAATTAGGATCGCTCTTCTACTTATCGTCGTTTTTTTATTCATCATGCGTGCACACAACCAGAGTATTTAAATATTCTCTTCTTATTTTGTTACAACAAGTTTAAATAACTCAACGTCTCTTTGTGAAAAACATAGAACTTCCCCTATTGCGTTCAGATTATTTACTTTCCTTACATCATGAAGCCACAGCTACAGCCTATCTGTACTTGTATTCCTTGATATTCATCAAGGAACATTTCCCAGTGGATATACATTATACATATACACAGCAAACAATATGGCGACTTTGTATCAAGTATAAGGCCGAATAACAAACAGAGAAATACAGTATAAAACGAACCCCAAGCAGTAAAGACAACCCTCGCGAGTACTCATTGCCATCACCGTTTCCGACTTTCATGCAAATTTGACAAGTGACATGTTGACAAGTGTGATGGAGTAGAACCTCTGCCACATAGCTCGCACGATAAAGGCCCATTTCACATCTCTGCGCAGTAATTGGAAAACTTTCTAGGGGTGGTTCAAGAGGGTTCTTCAAAAAATATGTATACACAACCAAAACAAACTACAAGGAGATTAGGTAGGAAGGTACTATATAAAAATAAAAGAAAAACAAGAAACAAAAAGTAAAAAAAAAATGCCAAATAAAAAAAAAGTAAGATATAAACAATTTCCCGCTCGAAGCCAATCAAAATCAACTCGATAATCTAGCTCCACGGGGCCCAACATTGATTGAGTGATTGATAGTCATGCAAGGACATTCTTAAGGAAGCCTCGCACTAGGTCCTTATTTTTTTGCGCATATTTATAACCGTAATAAGTATTGCATGAAGTCCAGTCTATTTTTGCCAACCTACCATTTCTATCGGCCAGCCATATAACAACGAACAGAAACCATTACACAAGTGGTTGAATTGTGTCAAAACAATATTATTAATAATCTACACGCCTGAGCCTGGGCCGGCTACATTACTGGCGGCGGGGGGCTTCAATTTTCCACGCTCCACAAATTCAATTAAAGAAAAAGAGCGGCACGATGGTGCTAAGAACTCCAACGACGTAAAACGCGGGGAAAAGGTGTTCCAATATGGGATGCATTCAGACCGCCATGATTGTCGAGGACATGCAATCCTATTGTGGCATTGTACAAGTATGTTCGCGCAAGTATATTATGGGCCGTGTGTGTTATTCCGCACTCATGTGTAGCAGCAGCAGGTTTTGAAAAGCCCACCGCGAGCACAAGGGCTCCATCATTAATCATTTGCAATCGTGAAATTTTTATAAATTTTTCATTTTGATTTTTTGAATAATTGCGGTCTGTCGATGGGGTCTCATTAAGATTGATAAGTTTTTTGAAAATTTTCAATTTAATTATCTACAATCATAACAGCCCGCTGGCGAAAGCGTTTCTGTGTGGTACGACGAGGTGATGCGTTGCGTTGATGTGGGAAAAGCTGAAAAGACTCATCGAAGCCGCATCTATACCGTTTGTGATGTTTTTGATATATTATTCTTTTTATATATTTTTTTTTGCGGTCCTATAGTCGCGTTTTGTTTTGGAAACTTTTCTATTAGGAGGCGTTAAATTTTTAATTTCATGCAGCTAATTTGAAAGATTTAAAATGGATCGTTAACATTAGTGCATGAAAGCCTAAGGCCGGCATATACAGTGGACGCGTGACATGGGAACAAGTGCTTGGCGTGAAGATAAATATGCAAATGTATACAATTTCCGGTGCATAAATAAATCGAACTAAAGCCAGACGGCAAGAAAGTATAGAAACATTCAAATGGTATCCATGTATTATATATTATTGTTTATTTACTAAGTTAATTTTTTCCCTAGAGATACTTCCACACCTGCATGTCAGCATTGGTGGTTCTCAGCGAGAATTTTCAGGGCTTTTAGCTTTTTTTTTAACTGTATTCATTAATTTTTTCCGATCAAGAGTTTTTGAATACGCGATATCATTCACAACACAAGCATATCCGAAGAAAAATAATAGAGAAAATAGAATCGAGTAGATACTACCTGTAAATGTAGGCTGTCAGATCGGGGGTGCTAACACTAAAATTTCCTGCATTCAGCGATTCCTGCAGGTCGTTTTATTTCATGTCGCCACATTACAATGCCTACAATTATAAAAAAAGACCGTCGAGTATGAAGACATACGCGGAGCGGTTCGTCGGCTTTTGTTGTATAGGTGAGGCTTACCTTTATTGTATACTTTTTCGTAGTTGACTCTACTCTTATTAGGTATATTGTATGATTTTTAAGTGTTGCTAATTAAAAAAGGGTAGCATTAAATTTTTCCTTTAATTTTTTTTGTATTTTTTTTTTCTTAAAAATTTATGTTATAAGCTTTTTTAAGTACCTATTTTCCTACAAAAAGTTGATAGTTTAGGAGTAATATGAAATAACAGCATAAATACATTTTTTAGACCTCTTATGCTAGACTCCGTTGTCCGTTTTTCGTCCGCCCGTCCGTCTGGTAGGTCCTAGAAAGATGAAATTTGGTAAAATTATAAAGTCCGTGAAAAAAAAAATAAATGGGAACGCATAAAACGGGAATTTTTTATACCTACACTAGTAATAGTTTAAATACAGTTTGAATATTGATGGTAAAATAGACAAAAAGTCTATCATAATTACGCCTTATCATAATAAGTTTAAGAGCCAGAAGGAAGAAAATTGAAACATGCACTAAAAAATATTGGATTTTCATAAACGAATTTTTGCAAAATATTGAAAAGTTATTGAAAAATAAGGAATGGAAAATAGATCCCTATTTTCTTTGTGTTTAACGTTGTAAGTTTTTCATCACTTTATTTAAAAAGCTGATATTGGGCTAACATATGCAGCCAGAGGCTAAGTAAAAGCTGAAATCAAATTTCGGGCAAACGGTTTAAGAACTGTAGTTTTGGTGTATTTTCGAAAAAAAACGTGAAAAAATTTCATCCCCACCACTATCTCCGATATAGCATGAGCGAAATGATTAGAAAAAAATCACATAGCGGGTGATTTTTTAGCTGGTTTGGTTTTGGCAACACTGGTTTTGACAGCTGACGTGTGTTTAGTACCTTGTGTCACTGTCAAACAGCTTCAATTTGGTTTGCAATTTAACCATGGATCGTCTTACAAATGAACAACGCTTGCAAATTATTGAATTTTACTATCAAAATTCGTGCTCGGTTCGAAATGTTCATCGCGCGCTGCTTCCATTTTATGGTCGGCATTCTCGACCTTCTGAGCAGTCTATTCGGAAGATTGTGACCAAATTTCAATTGGCCGCCTAGATCGTGCGATTTGACACCATTAGATTATTTTTTGTGGGGGTATGTCAAGGCTAATGTCTATAGGGACAAGCCCGCTTCGATTGACGCACTGGAAGCCAACATCCATGCATTCATTCGTGAGATACCGGCCGATATGTGTGAAAGAGTATGCCAAAATTGGACTCAGCGGATGGGCTACCTGAGACGCAGCCGCGGTTAACATTTGCATGAAATTATCTTTAAACATTAAATTGCAAGGTTCAAACTATCGATTCAAATAAATATTTCATTAATTTTTTCGAATTTTTTGTTTTTTTTTTTTTTAAAATTTCTCAACCTCTTAAAAAATTACCCTTTACATCAAGAATTATTTGTAATTTTCGGGAAAACATTAGGAATTATCGAGAAATATCTGAGATTTAGCTCGAAAACTTCAAAAACATTTCAAAAAAAAAATTTTTCAAAATATTTTGGAATGTTACCGATCATAATGAAATGCGGTTTGTATATAAAATAAAATGAAGCAAATTCTAAAACTTTTAAGATCTTTAAGACCAAAAATGGTGTTTCTAACTTAAAATTTTCTGAAACGGTTTAGAAAACAAACTAAATTCGCTTTTACAACCGATAACAAAAAAAGACCTTTTTCTAATACAAATAAAAAAACTGATTTCTACAAAAAAAGTAACCGCTGCTAGCGCAAAGTATATAAGAATCAATAAAAAATATAATAGTATTCAACAAAAGGTTCTGAATAGACGTTGAAAGTTATAGTCATCTATATTGCGCAGTTTGTGTAACATTATTTATTATTCTATTTATTTACTAAAACTATTTCTGGATATATTTAACAGTCTGTAATATACTTTTTTCGTAGTGTTTCTGTTGGGTTCTGTACTGTTTCCTACTGTTCTTATATTGGGTGATTTTATATGGGGTTTCGTTACTCTAAACGTAGGTTGACAAAAAGCTTTGTCGTTTCGAAAATAGAGGGAAGGACATACTCCTTCTTGGCCTTTTTTAGGATTTTTATAATTTAAAACCCATAAAACAGCAATTTCGATTATTTTTAATTACCGTTAGACTTTTTGATCAATTTTACAACCACCTGTGCTAGCATTTGCCACTTTTCTCAAATTCTGCGGACATGGATTTCTGAGAAAACTGTAAAAAATATGCTCTTTTTTATTTCGCTTATTTGAATGGGCTTAACAACTTAGGGTCGAAAACGGCAATTTTGAAACGTTTTTGATGAAGTTCGCTTGCCTTTCAAACTTTACACACCTCGGGGTTCAGCCAAATTTAAACAAGGTGGTCATAACCGTTAGGGAACTAGAAATCTTTAAGAAATAGTTTTCGAAAATGTTTTCACGTTTATTATAGCTAAATCTTGGAAGTTTTTGGAGTCTGCTATAGTTTTGTAAAAAATTAAAGAAGGTGGAAAGGACAAGCTTCTTTTTTTATTTGGCTTTTTAAATAGGCTTCTAAAAACTTAGGTTAAAAACGGCAATTTAAAAAAATTTTTAACGCAGCCTTTCTTTTTTTTAAGCTTTTTACTCTAATCGAATCTGAAGAAGATCGCTTATACCGTTAAGCTACTAGTAGACTTAAAAATTGTTTTTATAAATGCTTTTATGTTTTTCAGTTAAATCTCAGAAGATTTTGAAATTTCAGAATCCGCTATGATTTTCCTTAAAATTTTGAATTATTTCTGATACGTGTGATTTTTTTCATAGAACTTCACCAAACAGCACCGGAGATAAGGGTGGGGGACACACGTTTTTTCATGCATTTTTGCGATTTTTTTTCGAAAATGCGTCAAAACTGCAGTAGTGAAACTGGTTTTGAAAAATATGACCTATGCACTTAGCTTACTTTGAGTGTGTTCAATATTTTGAGCGATAAGCCGTTCAAAAGTTATGGCCTCCAACATTTCTCAAAAACGTTTCGATATTTTCCAAAAGTTTTATATTTTAATTAAGGCTTAGTATTTCTTAAACCTAAGTTTTGTTTTTCTAGTTCTTGCCGATACTAAACTTCCTGAAAAAAAACACTAGAAAACATTAAGTCCATTGTAATTTAACCGTTATTTGTGCTTAAAAAAATTGCCCTCTTTGGATTCTCTGACTATTTCCGCAGTGTATACGCACACCAAATTTTGTCTTTCTACAACTTACCCTTCAGAAGTTATAAAGCGATTGAACGGACGGACAGACGGACGGACAACGTAGCGTACCATAAGAGGTCCTTATTCCATTTTTGGACGGACCGCTAAAAATGCAGAAAAAAGTTAAAAAACCGCGTGTACCCTCTCACTATCTAACGGTAACTATACCGTTTTGGAAAAAATAATATCAGCCATACAAAACTTTTAAAGGTTCGAAAGAAAAGTATAGAGTGGTTGAAATATTGTGGTGTTTTTGAGATATGGTTAAAATCATTTAAGTTAATTTACTAAAATGGTTTTGCTAAAAAAGCCTATAACTTCAAAGTTGTTTATATCTTATCAACTTAATTGTACACAAGCGCAAACCACTCAAGTAGAAAGAAAAATAAAAAATATAACAAAAAATTGAAAACAAAAAACCTGTTTGTCATGTTTTTTAGTTATTTTGACAAAAAATATTTAAAAAAAAAATTTATTTGTCACCCTGCGTTTCAATAAAAAATTGAGTACTTAAACTCGAAATTCGGGTAAAATAAGTACACATCTACAGTGGTACATAGGTATATCTTCTTAAAATTGCGCTTGAAATATTCTATAAATATTATATAAGCGAAACAAATGACTTATCGAGTCTTAACAAATGACTCAAGCGAGATGCGCTTGAAAAAATGCCATTAAGTCCGAAATCGTCATTAAAATAAAATAAAAACAAACTCGCAAATTTACTAAACACCATTTTGTATGCAAATTAAGCAATAAATCTACGCTAAGTCTTTAAATAAACCGACTAACCGCTCCGTGTATGATTTCATACTTGACGGTCTTTTATATTCAATGTTGCGCCACGAAATTTTATTAGGAAATGTCAGATTCTGATTCAGCAGGCCACAATCCATAAATATTGAAAGAAATCAGAACTACCCCAAAACTTTCCAGGAAAAAATCGTAATTTGACTGGCCTATTCAGCTTTACATTATTTCAAAGCTATATTTTATACCGTTTGGGAGCTAGAGGGGGAGCCATACCTTCTTTTGAACTTTTTTTCTAAATTTTTAAATTTCAAATCTATAAAACAACTATTTTGAGTTTTTTTCAGTTCCCGTTAGACTTTTTTCAATAGCGCAATAGCATGCGCTAGCATTGGATGTATGTTTTTTTTTAACTCTATGGCCAACGGTTTTTGCGAGAACGGTAAAACAATCTCGTTTTTTATATTGTTTTTTAAAAAGGCTTCGAAAAGCGTAGGCTAAGAACGGGAATTTGAAAATTTTCTACGGAGCTTGCTTCCTTTTTGTACGCTTTGTACTTGAACTAAATCTGAACAAAATCGCTTTGACGGTTAAGACACTAAAAGATTTTAAAAATAGTTAATTAATTTTAAGGAAAATTAATAGTCGCTATAATTTTCCTTAAAATTTTGGATGATTTCTGATATATGCGATTTTTTTCATATGATTTGTCCGAGCAAGACCAGAGATAGGGGGGACATTCACACGTTTTTTCATGATTTTTTGCGATTTTTTTTTCTAAAATACGTTAAAACGGCAGTATTAAAACTTTATCCGAAAAATATGATTAAAGCATTTTGTTAACTTTGTTATACTTTATATGCGTTTTCAATATTGTCTTTGTGCACTGAGGGGTTCAAAAGTTATGGCCTCAAACACTTTGAAAAACGTCACGAATTTTTATCGGAAACTTTTTCATTATCGGAAACTTTTCAATATTTTCACAGCATTTAAAGTGTACGTTTGTTCGTTTGGAGCCTCATTTTAATTTTATTTTGGGTTCGATTTAAATTATGAAATACTTATAGGTCTAATACTTATTAGTCTAAATTTGGCGGGTTGCTTTATTTTGAAATTGGGGCTCTATGGAGCTCTATTTTCTGCTGCTCACAAGTGTTAAGCTTTGACTAAAAAATAGTAGGTAAGGTTATAACCGCTTAAGTACTCATTTTAAGCCCATTGAAATTGTTAACACATGAAGATTGTTAGCTACCGATCCGAATATACTACCGAATAACAAACGCAGACTATGAAGCCGCTAATTTTGAAGCATGCGTTATTGGATTATTTTTTTAGGGCCAGCGACCCCTTAAGGCGAAGAATTTAATTTAGAAATGAGTTAAGAAAAGAATTTAAGATCTAATAAAAATGATTCCTTCTTGAGAAATAGCCTATGTAATGACAAAGATTTTACTTGACACCTGCAAAAAGACCAATTACTTTGACTTCAGTTAGTTGCAATTATTTAGGCAGGCAAAACCATGCCAGCTAAATGGCTTAATTCTGCCATCGTCACCTGAAAAAAAAGACTTGTTCTTTTTCACGGCCCCCACCTCCGCGGGGGTCTGACAAGCCCACCGAGAGTATCATTTGTCTTGAAAAACTTCTCAAAGTGCCGTTCGGATTCGGCAAAAATTGTGGGTCCCCTTGTATGTAAAGCAATTAACACACCAGCATACATTGTTGAGAATTTGGCCCTGTTGCGCCAAAGGACTCTTTTTAATCGCAGTATTCAGCTGTACCTAACCAAGTCCGCCAGTACCTACGTCTTTTGTTCCCACACCTAATTTGGCGGAACTTTTCTGGGGTTGCTGGGCGCCTCCCCAAGTGGCGGATATAGGAGAATGCTCACCAGATATGGTGGGTACCGGTATGGAATTTATCCGGGGTGGACCAAAACCAGCAACAAACGAAAAATCCAGAAGCGTCTGTCTCAAAATGAGCGGCTTGCTGGTCGCCGTCTGTTAGGTTAGGGTCGGCCGAATATAAAACACCGTTTTCTCTTGCAATATGCAAATAGAATGGACAACAATTAGATGCATGCCAGATGTTTTTATGGCTGGGTCATCTAGAGCGGATGGACACCAACGCCCCGGCCCGGAAAATCTTCGAATCGACACCCCAGGGACGGCGCGGTAGAGGAGCACCGAGACTCAGGTGGTGCACGCAAGTGGAAGGGGACCTCAGCCAACTTCGCGTGCGAAACTGGAGACGGCTAGCTAGAGACAGGGCTGGCTGGCGAAGCTTGTTAGCCGAGGCCCAGGTCCACCCCGGACTGTAGCGCCACCTTGAATAAGTAAGTAAGATGTCTTAATGAAATTTTCTGCTGGTTATAGTCTTGCTTTTCTCCGTAAAGGCATAACACTTGCGGGGGGAAGCTTTGGTGTTTCTGTGCAGAGTTTGGCTCATCAGCGTTTGTGTTGGATCGAGAATTACTTTCTCCTTTTATCTTTTCTATTTTAGCATATTATAAAAAAAAAATAAAAATTGCACTGTAGGTAGGCCAACTTAATGTGAGTTAGACTTATCTACAGCCTACAAACCTCGGTGTGAGAGCGGGTTAAAAAAGGTAACCGGTAAAGGTAATTTAACCATTCTGGTAAAATTTGGCGCGAGCCAAATATGTAAAGTTTGATGCAAATGAGAATGAAACAAGCCAATGGGAACGTACATAAATACCTAACCAACTATTTAAGATGACAATTTTGAGTTTAGCATAATTTCGTAGTGACAAATTGAAAATTTTGGTAGGTACCACAAACAAAGTAGGCCAAGTGCTTATTACCTTGAAATCAAAGCGCTATTCTCCCTCAACCCAAAGCATGTATGATCGTCCGCTGACAGAGCTGCATCACATCCATCAGCAAATTATTTCACCGAATACATGGCGAAGGCTGTGCAAAGAGAATTTGATTGACAGTCGAATTAAACTGAATCCAAATGGCAGGAACAAACGGGAAGAAGAAAAAAAAATACTCCCCAATGATATGTAGGATGAAACCGTCAGCCATTCCCAGTTTTTTTTATTTATACATTCTTCCTCCTAGGACTCACGCAGTAAGTGGTATAAGTAGAATGCCTATTCGGTAAAGCCTATGCTTTAAGGCTGAACCCATCTCTACTGCGAACGTTGTCCTGTGGAGTTGATTGCCATTGCCAGGAGAATACAACGCACGCCACCCCATAATCATATACGTTCTTTGTCGACATTATCCGAAGGCTGACTGCCGCCAACACTGCTCCGACAACAATGAAACAAGACCAGGAAGACTGAAACAATAACAGCGCGATAGAGGTACATATATACACATACAAAGAATCACTCATATATACATACATACAATCTATATAACTGAACAGAAGAAAACAGAGGAAACAACTAAAAAAAAAATGGAATTACGAGGCTGCCTGTTAGATACACTCGAACGGTATAGAGCTTCACTTTGATTAATGATGTTTTCCGTGGGACATAAATACCAGGGAGAGCACAAGAGAGCCTTTGGACTTCGAAATTATTTTGCGGCCGCAAAAATAATAACAAAATTGAAAAAAAAATATATATAAAAAAATGCAAAGGAGTATAATATATTTAGATAAAATATTGTAAAAATAGAAACAAGTGAATGAAATTTTTATCTAAATAAAACTGAAAAGTCGTAAAAAAAAATATTTAACCTTAAATAAAATTCTTCCTTTTTTATATTTATTAAGAAAAACTCGAGAGCAAACAGTGCAACAAACAAAAGTATAAAGATCATAATGGAACAAAATCATGATGCCCTTAAAGATCTGCTTTATGGTGCTGGGCTGGTTGATTTTGAAAAGGCTACCACTAGATTTGATATGAGTGGCGATAAAAAAACGAAGAGTTCCAGAACTCTACGTATGGATGTCCTTACGGAGTCACTGATGAGTTCCCAATTAAAGTCGGTGTACACCAGGGAAGCGTCCTTAGTCCTTTGCTTTTCATTCAAGTTCTTGATTATTTACATGAAGGAAAACTGACGGACCCGGAAGTATATCAGTTATTCTTTGCTGACAATGGGGCCATCATAAAGGAAGATCATACATCACTGCAGAGAGCACTTGATATATGACCGTACCCCGCAAGCGGAGCATAACACGTGAAGTAGAATGGAAGGGTTATGATCCAGCACTTCAGATCATAACCTCGCGTTGAGAAGAAAAAGAAGAAAAAGAAAAGCTCGAGAAAAAAAATTCTAAATGATACCGGTAATATGAATTTTTTTTTATAATTTGCTTGCGATCAAGGCGTTAAGACTACCCTTAAGATGCGTATCACATCACGCGAATTTAAGGATAGAAAAGATAGAAGAGAAGACAAAACGCTAATGAGCCAGTACGGTACATGAAAACTCTGCACAGAAACACCGAAACTTACCCCCGCAAGTGTTATGCCTTTACGGAGAAAAGCAATAATATAACTAGCAGATTATTTTACAAAAACATATGGCATGCATCTAATTTTTGTCCTTTCTATTTGCATATTGGATGAGAAAAAGAACATATTCAGCCGATTCTAACCTGGATAACAGACGCTGACCAGGAAGCCACTCATTTTGAGACAGACGCTCCTGGATTTTTCGTTTGTTGCTGGTTTTGGTCCGCCCCGCACATTTTTTATTCCGGTGCCCATCATTTCTGGTGAACATTCCACTATCCGTCACCTGGGGAGGCACCCAATTGGGGACCAGCAACCTCAAAAGAGTTGGCTGTATGGATGGCATTGGCACAACAACTATATCTTAATTATTTTGAAAATTACAATATAAAGTCACATGATTCCCAGAATAAATTATTCTATGAAGAATTACAGGTATCAATAATCTGAATATAACCAGGATAGGAAAGGACTGGGCTGGATAGGACAAGAATTCGGGATAAGAGATACTTGGATATCCGTCAAGTTGCAAGAAGAAAATAATTTTCCTATTGTCTGGAAAAGGGACGATAGCGAAACTACCGGAGAATTTCTTTTATGAACTCAGTAACTAAAATATTTGCAGGTATTCTTTTAGAGCGCCTGACGGATTGGCCAGTGAGGTCCAGCCCATTTTAAAGAAAAAGTACTCGAAATCGTACTCAAAACTCTACGCATTTTTTTCTATATTTCAATGCAGCTATTGAGACAATCAACTGGAGTGCTCTTTATTCGCAGAGTGACAGATAATCTTCTTTTTTGTTTCGTTAAAAAAAGCTGAAATTACAAGTTAGTTTTTTGTTTCGGCCTAATTCTGAAGCCAACTGATAGCATAACTTTCTTTTATTATGCCGTTACAATATTTGAAAATGCGATACCAGATAGACAAATTTCTTTCCAAGACGTCACGGAGATGCTGGATAGTCTTAAAGATGGCAAGGCTGCAGGATTCCATCTGAATTTTATAGGTATGGCTCCCGTGAACTCCACAGTCAACTAACGCATGTATTTAACAATATCTTGGACACTGTTAAATACTGAATTCCGAAACGATTCAAGGAGGCACTTCAGATCCAGCGACCGACCCGAGGAATCTCCGTCTTGAACGCGTTTTATAACATTCTTACCATGATATTACAAAAAAGGCTTATTACTGCGTGGATAGCCTGTAACAACTTGCTTAATAAATTTCAAGCTGGTTTCCGACAAGGCTATAGGTACTCCACGGTGGCTTATATATTTTTTCTAAGCAGTATCGTGGAATCCTTTTTATCAGTAAAAAAGAGATTTATGTATTTTTCGTTGACTTTAAAGCTGCTTCCGATACAGTGAACCACAACGCACTATTCTAAAAGCTATACGCAATGTGCCTGTCCTTAGAGTTCGGAAAAGTGCTTCGAAATTTATACCCAGACACGAAAGCATCTGTGGGGGATGGGAGGAACTTTCTGGACTAATGCAGGGGTGCGCGATGAGCCCCCCCATTATTATTTGCACCATTTATTGAAAACATTGTGGATTATCTTCCATGGAGGCGTAGAGTGTGCAGGTAAATATAACCATTAAAGCTCTTATGTTCACATATGGCATATTCCCGAAATCCTTGAAGGTTATGTTAAATCGGCTCCATGAATATTGCACTTTGTGGAATCTCACGGTCAATCTGAATAAGTCTAGGCAAGAATTCAGGAGGAGGGCGGAGAATGATATTCAGAAAAGGAACTGGCAGAAATCACGAGAATTAAGATTGGCATTTCAATGGAGAGCATATCCAAGTGGTTAATGAATATAAATACTTATACGAGTCTATCTTACTCGAAACCTTAGTATGGAGACACCTTGCAGAAAAATCTATCTTTGGCGAAAACCGCTAACAACGTAGCTTAGAAAAAGTGCTTCATACATCAGAAACGTTGCTCACAGCAGTAAATTTAGTCTTTGAGGGTGTGCCACAATCTGTTATCTTTTGCGCTGCACAAGATAGAGTGTTTAAGAGTTTTGACACAGTTGAAATACATCTCCTGCATAATATGCCGAACTACATGCTAACAGCGACAGATTAGCCCTAGGGGCCCGTGGGGCCCGGGCTTATAGCGGCAAATTTTGGGGGGCGGCAAATTTAGAGGATGAAAAAAATAATCCTAGTTGTATGTTGTTTTCATATAAAAATGTGAGTATCTACTAACTCTTATCAGTCAAAAACCTTTTTATCACCCCTGGAAATATTTTTGCGCTTGGCAGGTAGGTGCCTACATATGTTAAATGTTTTACAGGCAAACCATTTTTTCAAACATAAAGATCGCTTTTAGCATTTACCTTTGCCTCTTCGCCACAAATTGTTCAGCGGAACAATGATGAGAGTCAAAATTTCGAACGATTTCGCTATTTTTTCGGGATTAAGAGAACCAAGTTCAAAAGTACTCCTTAGTAGTGGCTCGATGTGTCTATGAATTAAAGATATATAGGTATCTTTATTAACTTTGTGTCCATGTATATTTTTATATGGTATATATTCAGGATTTCCAAGGTAGTTTTAAGGTTCAACTCTGTCTGACTACAAGTCTGTCCGGCCAGCGCTCTAAGGCTACTTAAATTTCTCATAAATCACTAAGAGCTGCATTATTCATTACTATATTGATATCGTACATTCTCTAAGTTGCCCCAATCTCAACCAATTCTAAACTGTCCAACAAGCCATACATCATCTTCCTGACTCATATAATGTAAGGTATATAACCAAATGAGTACTTGTCCTCGCAGTATGCCAGAATCACCACGAAGATTAATTAATCTTCCCTCCAGAAAAACGCATGGAACCACAGCAATTTTTTCCAACTCTTTAATTCTTCAAAATGTTAACCATTTAAAGTCATTAAAGTTAATTACAGGCTTTTTGCGTTTATCTCGAAACATTTCTATAATGCCAAAGGCAAGAAAGCACCTCGAAAACACTCCTCCTTAATGAGGGGGTAAGTAAAATCCCTTTAACCAGCCTTCATGCCAAAGGCGAAAACACGAAAATTTCGAAATACCAAAAATTAACAACTGACAGATACGCTAAATAGAATCCAATTAAGCGGAGAACTATTTTCCCGCACGAACCTAACTAGAGTTAAGCAGTTTCGAAAACTGTCAACAAACTTTCACGACCAAAAAGTGGTGCGGTCTGCGCGTCTTCATGGCTCAAATGGTAACTAACTTGAACTTCCCCATCGAAATTTGTATAGGTTTTCCATTTCTCTTGTGGGCGACTGACTCACATACCTATCCGTATGTAAAGAGGGTTCGTTGGGTTTTAAACTCTCTAAGGTGAGTTTTTTTTTTTTTTTTGAAAATGAAAAATTGAATGAAAGTCTGGAAGTCTTTAGTCGGCTGCCTGACAAGTGTTGCATCAGTCGTCACTTATGTTGACCACCAAGGCTGACATTGGTGATGACGTAGTCAGATTTTGCCATGTCACGTTATGGGTCAGATACTTTTGTGGGGCTGTATACCTATACATATGCGTTGTATATGAAAAGTTTCATACCTGTGGGCAAAGTAAGATTTTACCTTGTGTAGGTTGGTATTCATTTGAAAAGATGAAGCAAAATATATACATCCGGAAACTTTAAGTAGGTAGGAATAATACCTATAATATGTTTGTGCGCAAAGGATATTGGTTAGGTATGTACCTAATAGCATGAATTGTTGCAATGAGCTTGCACTACTTCAGGTTGCTGAAAACAGGTTAATGACCGCCAGTAAAATATTTTTATTATCGCAATCTACCTATTGACTTTTTTTTACGAATTTTAAGATTTTATCTTTTTGTAAGAGAAGTTTTGGAGATTTGTCGAGACAAGACCATTAAAGCTGTTTAATTGCTTGAAAGGATACCAAATTATAGAAACATCATCTGGTGCAGGTTTTTTTTTATGAAAAAGTTGGCCTATAGCTAGCTGGTTTCTACGTAGTACTGAAACATACTTAACCATTAGGAAGTTTTCCCTAAAACAGGAAAAACACAACAGGAGACGAGAATTTGTAAAGGTAAGATAATGTTATAATACCTAATGAAAGATAGTTAAGTCATAATATTTCAAAATCCGCACAGAACATTCTAATAGGTCATAGTTGAAGTCCCTGTCTTCATTCGTAGGAGGACTAAATCCCTATTTAGAGCGCCATTGAAAATGCGATGCCTTAATCAAGCACCTTTCATTTAATATGTAGATACCTACCTCCTTACCTACTTGCTTCAATTATTATAGGTAGGTAAATTGTATTTTCTATCCATCTATTACATAGGAAGTTACCTATACCTTGACGGAAAGCATAAAAAATACTGCATTCAGCTTTTCAAAAAACATTTTTTTCTAAACATTAGTGGTAAGCAACTTAACATCAAAAACACAATTTCATGATTAATTGAAAAAGTATGGAATTATCTTATTGTATGCACGCCATTAAGCAGATAATTATACGAATATGACAGTTATTGTTTACCATTTAATCAATTTGTTATAGAGTTTACGTCTCTTTGCAATAGTTTAATAAATATTCTTTATAATTGCGATTCAATAAATCATTGAAATAGTTATTGACAACTCAATTACGAATGCATTAAACAAATTTTTAATAAATTATCACAAAGTTCAACAGTAATCATAAATTTAACAAAATTTTACACACACAAGCTACATATAGGTACCTTATGATCTCTCAGTGTCCAATGGATTCAAAGACTAAATATAACGAGAGTGCAACAGCATTACCCACTTTCTATACCTAGATTAGGTACAGCGTATAGGTACTAACCTCTGTTTCAAAGTGGCATGAAAACTCCCCCGATTCCTGCCACAAGAGTCTCATATTATGCTGTATAAAACAGTACCAGCTTGCGGCCAAGTCCCAACCACACCGTCTGCCCACAGGAGGACTGCTCGTTACTCAATTAATTAGCAATATATGATATGAGTTCAACCCCGGGTGATGATTGAATTCAATTTAATTGCTCGGCAATTAGGCTCTCATCAAAAGGCGTTTAATGCTCTTTCAGCGAGAGACGACATACATAGCACACGCCAGCCAACACCACTAAGTCCACCCATCGTTGCCCATCGTTGTCCATCATCATATGTGACCAACACTTTGACCAGTATTTACCTACTCCTTCTGCTCGTTCTTGCTAATAAAGAATTAATTGCAAGGCAAAGTTGAAAATGTGTGCCATGCGGAAGGATGTCCAAGACGGGGTCCGGTCGGCGACTTCGTCGCCATTAATGTCTGTAACAGCGAGGAGAAGAGTAAGCAAAAAGTTCTGCAAGTCAGTAAAGGCTGGAAGAGTTGGGTCGATGAAGGACGTTTACTTTCCAACGGTCGATATTTGGTGGCAATTCGACATTTTTCTTGTGTGGTCCAGTTCATCATTTTTGCATTTAGAATAAAACAATAACGAAAGCCATTGACACTCTATAATAAAAATGTGGATAGGGGCTTTTAGGCCTTCAATTATACCTACGGCAAAGGCGGAGCCAATTTTTTCTTCTTTCTTTTCTAGCTGAGATCCTGCGCCATAATCAGTAAACAACTTTGCTTGTGCGAAAGGGACATAATGTAAGGCAATAAATCAAACTATCTTTCTTGGTCGCTCAAAAGAATGTGCATTGTGTGTTTTGGAAATCTACTACAATTTGATTTACAGTACAAGATAGAGAATCAAACCCAAATACCTAATAAATAAATTTAAATATATCGGGAATAGGTTCATTTTCACAGAAAATAACTTTGTCAGTAATACTAATAATGTATCAAAAACTTTTTGAAAATTTTCAACAAAAATTAAATTTGTTGAACTAGAAAAACAGTTTTCATTTCAAGTAGGTATAATTCAAATAAGCTGTCTAAGCTGTTTGTCATATTTGTGAAATATTTGTTATGTGCCTAACAACATTTCAATAAGCTATTTTTTTGAAAGTTTTGTTGAATCATTTCTAAAAATTAGAACACAAACACGGTTTTTTTTTTTTTGTTAAACAAACAAAGATTTTGTTGTTAATTGACCAAAACAAAAAACTTAGATCATAGAATCAACAAAAACATTGTCAATATGACAAATTTACTTTGGTATGTCAGCTTTTTCCATTTTTGCGTTTCTCGACATACAATCGTTGGTAGCAAAAATGGCCTTGTGTATCAATGAGATTGTCTTTGCTGTTGTAAGGTTGAAAAAATGTTAAAGTTCGATTCCTGCGACGCCGACGCACGGTGTAAATTTAATGATAAAAAAACATTTTTTTTTTAATACTAGGGTGGACGGCGGCTAAATCTCCAAAATCTTTCAAAGATACCAATACACCCTATATAGCAGGCATATAATGCCGAAGTAGCCGATATTGGTTATGAAAAAAAAAACATGGAAATATATATTTTTCAGTCATTAAAATAAATGATTATCATTTTTGCAGCTTCTCATTTTTTCAATTGGTGTTCCAATTAAGAATTTGCAGCATTTATTTTGTTTTTATCATTTTAAAAAACTTTTATTATTTTCTTTGGGCGTTAGGAAGAGAAATATGGAAGCTGCCTAAATACCTCACTGACAAGTTCATACACGTAATTTCCCGAGCATAAGCGTACTCGAAGATCCACCGAAAGTCAACGCCTTACCAAAATCTTGCATTCTCATAGCACAAGAAAAAACTGGTGATGGAACCAGGTAGGGATCACAATTCTACTGGGTGGTCAAAACTCTTTTCGCAAAATTCTAATTTAAGAATTCTGTTGTACAAAATTCTGGAAATTCAACTTTTACAAGCCAACATTGTGAAATTTGTATTGGGGCGCAACCTCCGCGGCAGCCTTTTTCTTTTATGCCCCATCCCATAGGATTGAAGGTATATTAAGTTTGTCGTATAGTTTGTAACACGGTGAAATAATTATAATAAACCCACAAGAACTTAAAGGCATTATGACCGGTACCGAATGGTAAGTCATGGAAATTGGAAATACTGTGAGGAAGTCTTAACGAAGTCTTAATTTAACGTCGGCCGACTACAATCGCAAGAAATCGCCAGGTCCCTCTCCAATCGAGTCTCTCAAAACCTTCTACGAAGCCTATGCTGCCAACGTTAAATATTGATAGCCAGTATTGATCGCCAAAATGCCATCAGAGACGCCGCCTCAGAAGTGATGTGTTTTACTCGGCCACCACAACGAAACCCCTCGATTCAACGGTATGACGATGAATGCCGGCAAGCATTTGCAGCTAAACAGAAAGCATACAAAGCGGCGCTGCACAGAAGGACTAGAGCTGCTCGCGAGGTCCACGAGCAGAGGAGGAGAGAGGAACACCGGCTTCTCCCAAGGAAAAAGAGAGAGCACAAGAAGCGCGCGGTTGAAGAGATAGGGAGATGTTACAACAGGAATGAGGAAAAAAAGTTTTACTAGAGGTTTAAAAGGTCCTGCCAAGGGTATATAGTTCGAACTGAAGCCTGTAAGGACCAGAAGGGGAACATCGTTATAGAATCGCAGCCGCTGATGAGGATTTGGAAAGACCACTTCTGCAGACTGTATAACGCCGAAGGCGAACCAAATACCACTGTCAGGTAGAACGAACCATTCAACCTGGGCGAAAACGTTACTGACGAATCATACGAACTATACTGCCCACCCGACCTGGAGGAGGAGAAAAGAGCTGTATCAAAGCTTTAGTGCAACAAAGCAGCCGAACTTTTTAAATCCGCTGGCGATGAGCTGGTTAGGAGCATGCACCAGCTCATCTGCAAGATATGGTCGGAAAAAAGCATGCCAGACGAATGGAACCTCAGCATTGTGTGCCCGATCCTGACGAAACGAGACCCTCTGAGTTGTGCCAGCTACAGAGGCACGAGTCTTCTTAACATCGCTAACAAGATCTTTTCCGCTATACTGTGTGAACGCCTGAAGCCGTTTGCCAACAATCTGATAGGCAAATATCAGTGTGGTCTTAGGCGAGAAAAGTCAAGCATCGATCAAATATTCACACTGCGGCAGATCTGGAGAAAACCCAGGAATTCCAAATCGATAAACACCACCTTTTCATCGATTTCAAGGCCGCGTATGACAGCATCTATAGAGGCAAGCTATATAGCGCAATGTTAAGTTTTGGCATCCCTGCCAAACCCGTCAAGGTCGACAAAGACCTCACTCTTTGATGTCAAAAAAGGATTTAGACAATGCGGCGCGCTGTCTTATGACTTCTTTAACACCATACTTGAGAGAATTGTGCAGAACTCCCGCGCCAAAACCAGAGGCACAATCTTTCAAAAGTCCGTTCAGAGCATACGCAGACGACATTGACATAATCTGAAGAACTAAGCGTTATGTCAGTAAAGCCCTTATGAGTATTGGGACGGAAGTAGCGAATATGAGGTTTGCAGTCAACGAGGGCAAAACCAAGTATATGTCATCAAGAAAAGACGCCCAACACCGACGCCTTGGACAAAATATCACCACCGACAGCATGAATGACCACTTTCAATTCAGACAATGACACCAGCGCTGAAATCAAACGAAGGATCGCTGTTTCTTTGGGCTAAGAAGGCAATTGAGTAGCAAAGCCCTCTCTCGAGCAACTAAAGTGTCCATGTATAAGACCCTTATCATCCCAGTCCTGATTTACGGTGCAGAAGCATGGACCCTGCCAAAGGTCGATGAAAACACTTTAGGCTGCTTCGAAGGGAAAATTCTTCGGACGGTTTACGGTCCCGTGTGCATTGACGGAGAGTAGAGGAAGAGATATAACATCAAACTGTACGGGCTGTACAGCGACACCGACCTAGCCAGAAGAGTCAAAACACAACGTCTATGATGGCTGGGTCATCTAGAGCGGATGGCTACCAACGCTCCGGACCGGAAAATCTTCGAATCAGTAGTAGAGGAGCACCGAGACTCAGGTTTCGCACGCAAGTGGAAGGGTGGACTGGACCTCAGCCAACTTCGCGTGCGAAACTGGAGACGGCTAGCTTGAGACAGAGCTGGCTGGCGAAGCTTGTTGGCTGAGGCCCAGGTCCACCCCGGGTAGTAGTACCACCTTAAGTAAGTATGTAAGTAAGTAAGAACGGTAATTCATATCCATCCTTGTCTGTATGTCACATGTTTTTAGGCCTAAAATTTATGCAAGAGGAATTTCATACATAGGTTTCTTTCATAGGTTTCTTTCTTCTGTAAGTGTAGTTAGCTCCGGTGCCTTTAAAATTGTAAGACATCGTAAGAAGTCCTGAAATCTGAGATTAAGCACCTCGTGGTGGTTGTAAGAGAGACAAAATAGGTCGCTTAAGTTTCTGATTCGAGCAATAAAATCCAGCTTATTGTGCTTTGTTAGCAAACTTTTCAACTTTTTTAATGAAAGGCAAAAGCAAAAAGATAAACTGGCAGGGATTTGTTTATTTCAAAGAGGGTTCGAATCCTGCCATCGTCACCTGAAAAAAAAGACTTGTTCTTTTTCACGGTCCCCACCTCCGCGAGGGTCTGACGAGCCCTCCGAGGGTATCATTTGTCTTGAAAAACTTCTCAAAAGTGCCGTTCGGATTCGGCAAAAAAATTTAGGTCCCTTTGTATGTGAAGAAATTAATACACACAGCATACATTGTTGAGAAGTCGGCCCTGGTTCACCTCGAGCTGTTGCGCCACTCTATTTATTTTCATTTATTTTATTTTAAAAAACAAAATTTTGTAATATGAAATTATACCTCCCTTTTTCAAAACTTTTTAAATTTTTCTGACTCCTTTGTTAATAAGCAGACTTTGAAATAATAAGGCCCCGGATAACGACCAGATCACAGCCAAATTTGGAAAGAACTGCCTAAAAGGCGATAGTCAGATTACTCATAATGAAAAACACTTTTCAGGCTTTTATACGTTCCAGGGCAATGGGAAGTTGCTGAAGTCGTAATGGTTCCAAAACCGGGGAGATGTCCAAATGGCAATAACTCTTATAGGCTCTAATCGCTTCCGCCGATAATATCGAAAGTATTCGAGAAACTTCTGCTAAAGCGATAACAACCAAAAATTGCGGAAAATACTTGATCCCGGATCATCAATTCGGTCTTAGACCTAAGCATTTCAAGCTTTGGAATAACGCATGAGATTGAAAAATTTTCATTCCCTTAGCAACGAGCAACGACTTCGAAGAACAAGACCCTTCGGCCCAGCGACGGAGGGTGAAGCTGGACATACTGACGGTTCGTGAGAAGCAACCACTGGAAAGCAACCTACCCAACGCAATAAGCACTGCGTAAGCATAAACTACTTGTTAAGTAAATTAAGTTGTATAGTCGAGAGGAATTATGAGAGAACGAAGCCTTACTAGTATGACTTGCTATGTTGCAACACGCGTTCTGGCAGTTTTCATAGTGTCTCGCATAACATGGTGGTTATTTAGCATGTAAAAATCGGGCATAACCAATATCGGCTACTTCGGTATTTTATACCTGCTACAATGGTGCACATTGGTATGTTTTGAAGATTTTGGATAACTTTAGCCTACGTCCAGTCCAACCCGGTATTCAATGAAAAAAAAACTCCATTTGTAAAATTTGCATTTCCTGTATTTTGAAAGCAGAGTCTTAAAGTAAAATTTCGTTAAAGGAATTTTGTATTTTAAAGCGGAAAAATAAGTTTTAAAGTAAATTTTTTTTAAAGGAATTTTGACCTTAGGTGCAGTTTAAGCACCCGAGATGGAAGTGGGTTTACAGATGGTAACATCTGCAAACGACAATAGGATAAGGTTCAAACTTCAGTTTTGAATTTTTGCCAAATTGTCTAAGAAAATAATAACAATTATTGGGGAAAACTAGCCGTCCATGCTTTCTCTATTCTAACATTTAGTCGCAGAATAAAGTTGAAGTGGTTCAACAGTGGTTCTATGGCAGGGTATGATCCTGTTACATTTTCGCGCGTAATGCTCTCACCGTTCTGCCGCTGCACAGAAAGATAGCGCCTTAAGAAATGAGAGTGAAGTTCATGGCACACTGCTAAATCACGATCCACACTTGAAGTAGCTCGGATTGACGCTAAACAGATAGCTGAGTTTCCGATATCATCTGACCAACTCAGCAGGCAAAATAAGAACGAAGGTGGATGAATGGGCGCAAGTATAAAAGCTGATGTATACAGCAACGTAATACATTACGACCTATAATTGGGACCCAAAGGCCCATTTGACACATACCCGGCAGACGGCAACCGGTACTAGCTATACGGTCGTTGTTATAGGCAACCGAGGACGTTTTTGCCCTTGAAGGTGTGAATGTGCCCATATGAATGCATTCCCAGCGACCCGATAGCCGGTACCGATTCTCGTCACTTTGTTAAATAGGGGTGTTAGTCTGTACCCGACTGACAGATAATCAAATATAGGAAGCGCGTCATAAATTCTGTTCAAAATTCTGACTAAAGCATTAAAATCCTTCCTTTTGCTTTTTGAAGTAAAGAAAAGGTTAAAAGAATGAAGCAGGGGGTTTGCAGGGGCCGCACAGGTGTACCCACGCATTCACTGCGTCATTTTGAAAAATTATCATTTCCAGAATTTTGTAAAACAAAATTTTGAAAGCAGAATTTCGTAAAATAAATTTTGACCCAAGCAGAATTATGACCCTTAAACACATTGTCATTGATTGCCCATTATTTTCCTAAAAATACCCTTCCGACTGCGCCAAGTTGTTTGTTATGTCAAGTTTTTTGAATGGCTAAAAAAACTTGACATAAATCCATAGCAATTGAAAGAATCTGTTACTTTCTCGCTTCAGCTTGTTGCGGTCAAAAATCGCGCAACAATGAAGCTTTTTGTCCGTCCTTTTGGTCCCATCCCTCCACTTCACTTTTTGGGCTTCCCGGTCTTTCTTTCCCACTTGTGTTCCCTCTTTTCTTCCATACAGGTTCCCTGGAGCAAGACGGACGGTCAGGACGCTCCCAACTTGCGATTCACGATTCCCAATAATGGACCCGATGACCCGGTAAACCACCATCAAACCATGCACACAGCTCAAATGTCAAAGAGCCCAACTCTAACAAGTGCTGAGAGACACCACCGAGAAAATGCTGTGAGGTACAACCACACGGTCGCTTATTAACCCGAGGCCTATATCCACCCAGAGCGAAGATCATCAATGGCCGAGGGCCCATCTTGATAAATTCTGATATGTAAAGAACGGCTTACTATAGGTAGAGTCCTCTCCCCCAAATCTGCGCGAAAGTACACTAGGGTAATGTAGTATGTATATCGCGTGTTAAGTATGGTAGTTCCTTCTTCGTTTTCCTTATGAAATGTATAACATTTCTTTTGTTTGCGTTGTTTCTTTTGTTTCGAGTAATTCATCGGCCAAATCTTTTAGTTTCAGTCTTGTTAATAAATCGCCTTCGTTCATCTCTGAACGTTTATAACGACCTAAAACACTTGTGTTATTCTTTTATAGGACCCAATCATTTTCAGCTACCTGCAGTTTTGTTGTTTTACTCATAAAACAGCTGGCGCCCATTTAAATCCACGTACAAAAATCATTACGCATCTTATCTCGCGTATCAATACCCAATCGGGACCCACCCCCTTGCTGAGCAGTCGGGACGCACAGCAACAACTTGCTGTGTTGTTGCACTTTTTCGCCGCTAGTCTTTTAGTCAAATTGTTTACATCCGCGAGCACATCGTCGGCGCAACCTCCGTGTATTTATTATATAACTCGGGAAAAAGTGTAACAAGCTTAAATTTTTATCTTTAAACTTTTGGTTCATCTTTGCAGCTCTTACTGTAAGTAAGTTATTGTAGTAGAAACCCATCACCTTGTTGGGGCGGAGTCTGCCTAACACAAACACAATGCGTCCCATTCACTCACCAAGAATGTGCATATACCAATACCTCCTCCATACTGTGTTCTTTTTGAAAAATGGCGTGCTGTGTGTGTTCATTCCGTTATGGCAACCTTCATTTCTTCCTATCCATCTTGCCGCGACCACGAGGGTGGGTCTGACTCTTTCGTGCACACCACTATAGAGTGTCATCCATCCAAACTTGATTATCCAGTTTCGCAGGGAAAATGGGCAGATACTTATCCACTCTCTGGCAGTGTATTGGGATTGGAACGATTGGCTTAGCCTCTACAGCTGACAGGTATACCCATACTTGGGGGATGACAACAAAACAGCACCAACAACTTCAATTCGTTGGCCACAACAACACAACAATAGAACGGCTCATAACGAACGGACGTTTTTCATGTAACGCTCCGTGTGTATCTTTGCGGTTTAATTAGACAATTTTACTCGGCTAAGACGATACGGTTCGAACGTCGGCGTTCGACGCGCTATTTCACTGTATATTTTGGCTTTTATTTTCATATTTCTTTTGATTCGGTTAATTGTGTTTTGTCAATTTGAGCAGCTTATCACTTCTGGCACAGTGGTCATCTTGGATTGTTTGCTCGCCGCGCACAGATGACCTTCATAGTGAATCAATTTGAGTCTTAAATCCCATCATTCGGCTCCCAAAAAAAAAAAGTGGATACATGTGTACTTAAAGATATTTTCGTTTGCTATAGGTAGATAGATACTACTATTCACGGCTTACGTATTGCGCCATCGCGCTCGCGCCATCATACTCGCTTCTTTTGTTCGCGTTCTGTGTTACTTTTGTAGATTGACTTTGAATGGGATTTTGTCGGGCGGCAGCGGCGACGCGGCGGTGATATTCTTTGTCGAGTGACTTTGCGGTTCTCGCGGATTTCGTATCTAATTTCGATTTCAGTTCTGAGCGCACTCGATACAGTGTTGATGAAGTGTATTGTGTCTGATTAAGTGATTGTGTACACTTTGAAGGTCACTTGATGCTGTAGTGAGAGTTTGCGTGAAATTATTATATTATTCTGCTTATACGGGCTCGAATCAAACAAAAGAGACGGAAGAAGGGACCTAAAAGTGAACAAGCGAAAATTTTCAATTCTGCCTTGAAAAATACAAACAATGAGCTCATTTCTGATGGGTTACCCGCATGCGCCGCACGTTCAAAACCCGATGGGCACGGGACTTGAACCAAAGTTCCCCCCAGCCGATGACTACCATCATTACAATGGATACTCTATGACGACGGGTCCAATTGGCCACCATCAGACGCACATTGGCAGCGATTATATGTCGAATGCGCACAATGGTGGTGCGGGCGTTGGTGGTGGACTGCACCATCAAAGCTCAAATAATTTCAACTATTCCCCGCATCATCATCACCATCAGAGCATAGGGACGGCTGCCAGCTACTATCATCATCCGCATCCGCACTCACATCCGCATGCTGGTTACTCGTCGCATTCGGTACATGCATCAGCAGCGACTGGCGGCACTGGGGCGGAAGCAGCGATAGCGAATAATGGATACGCGAACTCCAGTTCAAATGGATACTATGGAGGATACTATGGAGCAAGTAATGGGCATCACCAAATGCTCGATTTGCCGATACAGTGTCCGAATACTGAGCCAACAAATACAGTTCTCGGATTGCAAGAATTAGGTAAGCGCACGAGGGTTATCCTATTACCTATCTAACTTAAACCTATCCTACCTGAGGAGATGTAGGCTAACGCGAAATTGATTCTTTTTACCTTAGTAAACCTACTACCTACTTTAAAAAATTTAAGAGAATACGCAAAAATGAATCGCTAAATGCTGTAACCTACACCTTTTATAGTAACTTACACCTAACTTACAGTTTTGTACAATTTTATTGTTGTCATCAAATAAAAATCGAAGCATAATCTTATCTAGAGTGTTAACATGAAAAGAATCATCACAAACTAACACATACAGTTTTCTTTTCGTTATTATTTTCGCCTTGATGCAACGGGCGGCAACGTTTCATTGTTTTGCAAGAGCTTATCTAACAGGTACAATAGCCAGGCGTATTTGTGTAAGATCCCTTTGTCTAAAGAAGGATAATATGTGGTCTTGTTATGGGTCGAAAGCAAAACTTGAAATCCCAATACATACTCCGCAAAGATATTATCAGGTTGATTTTTTTTTTCTGTAAAAAGCATGTACATAAAAAAAAATCGGCTCAATATTTTTGGTCAAAGGTAAGCATACCTAACGTATTTATAAGAAATGTTACTCCGTTGAAATACTTGGTTGTCATTATCACTGAAGTTTGTCTTATCGGAAAGCTCAAGGAATCGGTGCGTATATTCCGCCGGTTGATGTGTATAAAATCTGCAGGGATAAAGTGCACTTATCCTACACGGTCCAAACTTGTTTGTAGCCGTCCTGGCTATTTTAGGAGCTCTATTTGGTACTACGCGTAAGGAGTGATGGTGCGTGCGGTAAAAATAACTTAATACCGCACGCAAAATAATAAATAGCAACTTAACATAGCGCAAGGAAACTCTTTTAATGGGTTAATGACAGATTTTATATTATGCATAATAATGCTAAATGCATGTGTAGAGACAGAACTCTTGTTTTTTTACCCCGAATTGAAACTAGAAAAAATGGCTAAAATTAAGCAAAGTCTGTGTCAGTGTTCAAGACTTTTTCAGAAGAAGAAGAAGAAGTTGCAGAAGAATTAAATTTGCAGAGATTGCAGAAATCAACTTCCTTAAACAATCCCTTAGCAATATGCCCTGCTTCACACTAACTAATCGCCTTTTTAAAATCATCAGAAGAGGCGAGTTTGTAGAAGTTCAAAGTTTTTTCCAATTCTTAAGTTTTTTAGCCGACCAATTGGGAAAATGTTTGCTACAATGCTGACCTACTTTAGCTCCTGCTGGCTGTGCGCTATAGTGTGAAGTTTCTATTCTAAAGATATGGTTCACCTTCCGTCATATTTTTGCCAAATTCCTACCACGGGTTTGTTGGTGGATGTTCAATTCTGGCCTCTTGGCTTACCGGTTTCTTTTGCATTGCATAATAAGTATTAGTGGACTTTTAAATATTTTAGTACCTACTCTTTTCTTCGGACGTAAAGATGTTTGTTAAAAATGCGCATTGGCCAAAAAGAAGAAGTCTTCTTGTGAAACTGCTAGTTAAGTTCTTTGCAGGTGTGGCCACCCACATTTCAGATGAAGCAAAGGAAGTAGGTATACAAAATATGAATTTGTATTTGAGCTGATTTTTTGCCGAAGGCATTCCATAAGCAGATATGCAAAGCAGCTATGCGAAAAATCGCCCAAAACATAATCGACCTAACCGAGCACTGAAAAATACCCCCCAATACATACTACATAATTCGGCATAAATTCCATTGATTTTACGGTGGGATAAGTCGGGACATGCTGCCCCCTCCAACCCCACTGCTTGGTTTGTTTTTATACCCCATCCCATAAGTTAGGAGGTATAGTAAGTTTGTCACACAGTGAAATAATAATGGTAGAGCCCCAAGACCTTTAGACCATATGATCGAGACCAAATTCTAAATCGAATAAACCATGTCCGTCAGTTTGTCTGTATACGTTTTAAGGCCTTAAATTTTAAGCTAGCTAGCTCAAATTTGGTGCATAATTTGATTGTTATCCGAAGCAGTACAAGTGCTAAAATTTTTGAAATCCGTTTACAGATACCTACACCCACAATCGGTCTAAATGAGCAACTACCTCCAGAGCTTTCAAAACACTTAGACGTCTTAAGAGGCTGAATTTTTATGTTTGGCATCTCCTTATAAATGTGGACATAGACATACTGATGACATAGAAGAGAAAAATTAAATCAATAAACCTCCTCCAGTGGGCGTGGAGTTTGTTTGAATGTTTTAAATGCATTTTATTCAATATTTTTGTTCGAAATCGGAAAAATTTTTCATAGTATTCTTAGAGTACACTTAGTCCTACATTTCGTTTACAGAACATTTTGGGCCATGCCCCCATTTGGAGGCAGAATTCCAGAAATTTTAGAAAAAAAAAGTTATTTTGTCTGGCCTAAAGCCAATTTAGGAAAGAATAAGAAAAAAATAGCACGTAAGGTAAACTTGACCCTATTCTAGATTTCTTTCTAAGAAAGTTTTAGCTTCGCCTCCTTTTAGTGGTCGAATATACAAACATTTGGAATTTGCACAAAAATAATTGCATTTTTGTCTACATTTTAGCGTTACTTGGAGATATCTATGCTAACATCGATAATTTAAAGTTAGCAGTAGCCACAAATCGTAAAAAAGAAATTAAAATAAAAATAGCAGTAATTTACAATGTGGGATAGGACGGGGTATTAAACGGTCCGTTTAACGGACTGTAACTTTTTCGTGCACACTGCAGCTCTTAAACTCACTGGCTTACTTCCCTTAAATTTTGGGCGATTTTTCATTACATTTTGGGTATTTTTGGCTGATTTTTTTGGGGTTTTCATATAAATGAAACTTTGCCCAAAATATTGCGCCTTTTTGCATTTTTAGGTTTTGTTGAGAGTGCAGCCTTTGTTTAACTCCGCACTGCCGACAACATTTTTACGGCCGGATCCGCTATTGATACTCGAGCCTATGAGCGAGCAAGTCTCGTTGGCGCAACTATATTAAATGCAGAAAGACAAAAGCTCAGCAACAAGTCAGCGCCTTTCCATCTTAATCTCAGGATAATTGACTGCATGAGACCGGATGTAGGCTATTAAGTGGTTTTAGGCTTGAGTAAGACCACCACTTGTCCTGTGTGTTGAGAGGATGACCATACAGCGATATGCTAATTAAACCGGCTTATTAATTCATGAAAGCCTTCCAGCTCTTTTATACCCTATCTGATGGGAGAACCTATATTAAGTTTGTCACATAGTTTGTAACTCTGACCCCAAGGTCCTAAAGGCATATAAACGAGACCGACTTGTGAGTCGAATAAGCCATGTCCCCTCGTTCGTCCGTCTGTATGTTAGACAAACATTTTGAGTTTGGAAGCTGAAATTTGGTGCATGGCTCTTTATTATCCGAAACAGTACAGTTGTTAAATTTTTTGAAATTCGCCCACAGACACACCCACATAATCGGCGTAAATGTGCAACTACGTTTAGAGGTTCTAGACTTGTAAGACTTTGGGCTGAAATTTGACATCACACACAAAAAAATTCGAATTACTGCAAAAGGCATAAAGTTTACAACTCCAATTACTAAATTTATCAGCACTAAGTTCAGGTTCTGACAGCAATAAAAATTCTAATTTTCCAAATTAAGTTGCCAAAATTTTGTATACCTACGCTATTTCATGCTAAATATTTTGCTTTGGTTGCTACATTTTTTGCGCCATTGCTTTGCGTTTTACTAATGTGAACAGATTTAATAACATTTTTTTTTTGGCTTTTGTGCAATAAAATCCAGCTGAGGTGCTAAATTTTCTAGAATAGAAGAGTAGAGTAGATAAAATGCGGTTGAATGCTAAATATATTCCCAAATAAATCATATACATAAAGATACTTATGCAATTTTTGCGTTCATTCATCTAAATCACGCGATAGCCTAATGGGCACGATCAACGCCTATCTGATCTCGAGGACTCAGGTTCGAGACCAGAAATTGAATCAAGGTTTTTCTTCGATAGTTACAGAAAAAGCAACAACAATCGTGACTGATGATGGAATTTATCCCGAAACGCGTCGCGGTATTTTGAATATAATATAAAGTCTTATGTTAATTTGCGTCCCCTATATTGTTAAAAGAAAATTAAATAAATGTCGTATAATTGTTAAATGCATATTTTTGTTCTTACTCAACAACATTCAGTTTACAACGAAGTGAAGCAAAAATAAATCAACAAGAAACTGTGTTCAAAAAATTGTATTTCCTGGTGATTTTAGAGTAAACAAAAATAAATAAATCCGCAAAGCCACCCCTTGTGGGCGTGGCATCGATTTGAAGGGCAAAAAAATGAAAATTTTCTTCTTTGAAGATTTTGGTACATGCCCACTTTTTGAGAGAAACTTTGATCATCTGAATGAAGAATGAATTGAGTTAGCCAAAAAAACGCAGTTTGGACAGGCCATAAGCCTTACTTAGGATTGAATAAAATAATAATGAAAGTAAGAATTTTTTAGGTAAACGAGACTCCATTCTAGATTTCACCCTTACAAAATTTTTAGGGGTCGAATTCACAAAAACATTGAATTTGAAAAAAAAGTACATTCTTGTGGATATCTAAGCATAACTTGGAGATACCTATAGTTGCTTGTTATAAGGGGGTTGGACCACGCCACTTTTTCAAGTTTGCAGTAACACAAATCGTTAAAAAATAACAATTATTGCAATATTCCACGGTCTGTTTTAAGGACTGTAGCCTCTGCGTACACACTGTTAGCACCTACTCACTTGAAGTTTTTATCACTTTGATATCAATGTTTGAAAAACGGAAAAAAATTGAATAATTTCAGCTACAACTGTCAGCTTCAGCTTCGAATTGTGTTCCCTCTTATGAGAAAAAGTATTCAATTTTTTATTCAGATTGAGCTATAGCGCTCCTTAACCCGGATATATTTATGTCACTATTCATAGCTTGATATAAGAGGTGGTCTAATGGCCCTTTTTAAACTACATAACAAAAAAAAAAAATAAAAACAATATAACAATAACATCAGCAATTTACAATGTGGGACAGGAGGGGGTATATAACTGTCCATTTTACGGAATGCATAATTTTGCTTACACACCGTAGTACTTACTCATACTACTGGATGACTGCACTATATATAGCTATGTCTCAACTTGGTTTACTTTTACCAGTCCCAAAGGTCATTAGTTCTTACTCTGACTGGTCATTCCTTAACTTACTCTGTTTCTGGTCATTCCATTTTCCTTCTTATTTTGTCACTTATTTGAATCTAACCGTAACAGGGATTATCTTTCCAAGTAACACTGTCCTTAGCTTATTGCCACAAGTTGTGCATTTAAATCTTGTGCTGATCACTCTCAATTTGTGCGCATACATCGATTATTTTATAATAACGGCTGGCTCTATGATCATTTCAAACGCTTCCAGGCCAACATCGTCAGGAACCTTTATATGAAAAAGGTTCTTGACGAAGTTTGCCTTATAATTTGTGTAGAATTGTAAATTGTTGTAATTTTTCACTTTTTAATATTAAATTTAATTTATTAATTATTAATTAATAATAACTTTTCATAAAATGCTTTCGTCATGGTGTGTTTTGATACTGTTGGTTGCTTTTATTTGTTTTTCAAATGCTTATTCTCTTATTTAAAACCGTGGGAAGAGTTGTCCTAATGTCTGCATCATTATAATTATAAAGGTTCCTGACGATGTTCGTGTGGCAGTGTTTGAAATGATCATAGGACTAACCATTATTATAATGTTTGTAGAATTGTAAATTCTCGTGATTTTTCACTTTTCAATATTAAGTTTAAATTGTTTGCCACCCGTTTTCTATTTGCCACTAATAATTACTGTTTAGCTCTGTAATATAACAAACTACACAGGTACAATGGCCAGGTCCAGGTTCCAAAAGTTAATAGAATAGGCAACTACCTCAGATCCCAAATTGAATACATCAAAATAATACATAATATTAAGTCATTTATGTGCAGCGTCAGACCGCAGGGATATCCCAGACCATGTTTTGCCACTGAGAAAAAGTGATCCAATATTTTTATTTGTCAAATTCGGTCACATTCGGTTCAAACACGATTATTAGAAAATAGATTTACTTACTATAAAATATCGCATCATATTATAATAACGGCTGGCTCTATGATCATGGCTCTATGATTGTAAATTGCTGTAATTTTTTACTTTTCAATGTTAAATAAAATTTATTAATTATTAATTAATAATAACTTTTCATAAAATGCTTTAGTCATCCTTTAGTCTTCCTTAGTCTTCCTTGTCTCGTAGCCACTATTATTGGTATTTTGAGTAGGTAGCCACTCTCGTGTGTTTTGATACCAAAGCATAACCATTAACAATTATGCTTCTATAAAAGAAGATAGAAGCAATTTGTTTAATTATGCTTCTATTTAGAAGCATTAAACATATTGCTTCTATAAAAAGTTCTTGGCAGTAATTCCTCCAAGGGATGATTGAAAAAAATTCAGACCAACTCCTTGTCACTTTGACCTCGTCTGGTACGTATACAGACGGCTCTAAAATGGAGACAAGGACCGGGTCTAGCATTAATGGAGAACTGCCCCCAGGCGGACTACTCAATTAGCATTGGCAAAAGCTTATCCATTTTCCAGGCGGAAGTCCTTGCCATCAACTACTGTGTTAGAAATAAATCTAAGTTCCAATCCATAAAATAAGAGGAAGAACAATATTAATCTTTTCAGACAGCCAAGCATCTCTCAAAGTTTGTTTTATAAACAATCATGGCCATCCAAAAACCAACCAACCAAAAAACAACTTAATCATCCTTCACTGGATTCTAGCCCACATTGGTTTTGAGGGCAACCAATTCGCAAACTCACTCGCTTAAATTGGGAGCAGCTTTACCACTCATAGGGCCGGAACCATTCTGTGAAATCTGTAAAAGACTCTTCAACAGCTCTATAAAAAAAACCTAGCCAGAGCTGAATCCAACGAGGTCTGGCTTAACACCTTTCTTTTCCAGATTCTCCCCCAATAGGTCTTACACCCTGACCAACCTTGATAGAGCAAATTTAAAAATCCTCACTGGAATTCTCAGCGGCCATTGTAAACTGAAAACATTTTCCATCGCATCAGCCTATCACCGGACGCCACATGCAAACTTTGTCTGGAGAGCGATGAATCCTATCTTCATATAATCATAGAATGTCCGGCCCTCTTGGGTCTGAGGAAAAATATCCTCGGCGAAAAAATTATCCCTTCGGCAAACTGACATCCCTCCTCGATCCTTGTCTTCCTGACTGCCGCCGTAGTAAATAGATAAAATACATCACATATGAATAACTTTTAATAATAGAAACTTAGACAGATCCCGAAAAGAAAATGCGGCACCGATATTTTTGAAATTGCTTGCCACAAAACAGAAATCGTTATTTTAAGGCTTAATTAATAAGCCTTAAAGTCTTATTCTTAGTATAGAAACGATATTATTTTTAAGTTCAGAAATAAGTTTGCTCTTTAGCTATTTTCTCGTTTCGGTCAAAAAGTCAGTCAGAAAATGGTTTGGCTGGGTTTTTAAATTTTTCCTGGTTAATAGATTTCAGCTAACAGTTAACAGATTTGACCAGCATTTGGTCAAAATGGCAACATTGCTTCAGGCAACTCCAAAGATGATGAACTAACTATAGAGAAGGTGCTTATGCTTATCTGACTAACAATACAGCGGAAGGTTACCCGAGGTGAATAACTCTTAAAGATGCAAGTGATTAAGCAAGACTGGACTAGTACCCCGTATACGGACTTACACCTTAAAAACACTTATCCTGCCTTAGTTTTTCGCTTGAAAATATCTCTTAATGGCCCATCCTCAATATACCCCCTTCGCCCTTAGGCTAGGGTTCGTGAAGGGGGTTCGTGTGAAGGTTTTAGGTCTTCAAAATCAAGAGCTGAAACTTGGTACGCGGCTTGGTTCTTCTGTTGCACAGACAAAGTGTAAAAATTGGCTTAATCCGTCAACGGCCACGCCCACTACTGGTTTCAAAGTAAGATAACTTCTATTTCACATTTTCTTTCAAAATGCCTTTTGGTCAAGTTAGACAAGGCATAGGAACAAATGATTTGTGGTCAAATGCCAGTGTACCTATATTTAAGCACTCTGATAAAACGCGATGAACCCGAGCCTAGTAGGCATGATATCATTGGGTTCGAATTCTTATCTGCTTTCTCAGATGCGAAGGCAATGTTTTAAGGTATCTATGTGTATATACGTCCTCTAATCCTTTAAATCTGAAGAAATCATCTGATCTTTAACCTATGACATACGAACGAACATTACGAAAAGTTTTCGCAACGTTTTGACATGTTTGAATTCCTACTCCATCAATACACTTGTCGAGTTCGTAGGTATATTGATATTTTTGTATAAATTTCTTACTTTTTCGAAAGTCACATTTAAATGTTATTTGCTTGTCGACAGGTTAACATAACATCATAGTAACATGCATACTTATATCTTAATTACTCACAATTCAACTTTACACGATGACGTCTAATTAACAGCGACGATAGAACCTCATGCTGGGAAAAGAATGCACTGCACTCTGCACCTATAATTACGGTTCCACAAACCTTCAACAAGAATTGAATATGTTTGAAATCACTAGCTATGTGAATGATTTTATTGTTTTTTGTATTATTATAAAGAGTATCTACACTACATAAGTACTAGAATTAAGTATTGAGCCTAAGTTCACATCTTAGTTTGAGCGAATACAAGTTCGCGCCAGAAAAAAATGCGACAAACCCTCATCCTTGGCAGAAGGAACAAGCAGAAGATAAAGTTATGTATATCATTTAAGCTTCCAAACTGAATTTAAAATTTGCAATGCAGAATAGAAAAGTTCTGAATTTTCTGTCAAATTTAAACTGCTAAGGTTGAATAGACCTGTTCTTACAGACTTCATTCATAAAAAAAACTTAAAAGCTATAATAACCTACACACCCAGTAGTTTGACAGTTTCATAATCAAAATAAATTTATTTTTGCTTGCAGATGCCCACATACTTAAAAGTGAATAAATATTCAATTTGAATTAACATAACTTTTAACCGCACACCCTTTGTCCACCCACAGGCCTAAAACTGGAGAAACGTATCGAAGAAGCCGTCCCCGCGGGTCAACAACTCCAAGAATTGGGAATGCGACTGCGATGTGATGACACCAGCTCGGAGCATGTAAGTTCATTTATTTGATAAGCTAAGCCAAAGTGACATATTGCATGAGTGTACACTGTCATGCAAGTGCATGCATTCGTAGATACATAATTCATGGAGCGCCACATATATGCATGCGGCAAGACAAGAACCATCTATCTCAGTCATATAATTCTTGTGCATAATTGGCGCATACAAATTTATGTGCACAAGGGGTAAGGCTGCACTTAGGGGGCAGAAACTGGATATAGACGTATATAGGTACGCCATAGAGATAAAACACGGAAGCAGAATTGCATGTTTTGTCCAATTTGTAATGCGTGCACAGGATGTGTGAATGTGTGCACTCATAATAATATGAATTATTGAATAAAATTTGCGATTGCTGATGGTTGTGTGCATCGTTGCAGGACGACATGCTGGAAGAGGATCGGTTAATGTTGGACAGATCACCCGATGAATTGGGATCACATGGCAATGACGACGATCTGGGCGAAACCGATTCGGATGACGACTTAAATTGTGAAACAACAGACGGTGAAAGAATAATCTATCCTTGGATGAAGAAGATTCACGTAGCTGGTGTTGGTGAGTTTTGAAAAGCGTTTGAGCGAGTTAACCCGATTGAAGCGCGTAAAGTTTTAATTTTGTCGAATATCTATAGCAAGTTATCCACTTTTTAGAAGTAGGATTATAAGCTCGAAGCTAGGTTTGACCTCTGCCTGAAGATCTGGAAGGAGAGGGCTGTAGAGTTGCCATTGCCGTTTCGGGGAGGCACCTAAATACCTTCAAAAGTAGTCCACAAAGTGTTTTTAACAAGCTAACAAGATAGACTGACAGTTGTGTTCGAGGTGTCATGTCAACCCACGAAAAACTAAACTTATTCTCTTCATCAAAAAATAGAAAATCAGACATATCAACTCCCCTCAATCAATGATAAATCTTCTCTGATGAAGCTAAACAACATGCGAAGCAAATGGGCTACTAGAAACAAATGGGGACTTTGCCTATATTTATCGATCGCAAGACTGATGCTGACGTAGCGAATGGTTGTTTGGTAAACTACCAAGGATTTAAAGCAAAGATAAAGATGTAAATCGTGAAAAGCTGAGTAAAAACCAAAGATCGGCTTGCTTATGCATGAGAGACAAAAGCATTGCGAAGTCTTTTGACTCATTAGAACATCGACGTAATGTATCTTGTCTTTCACTGTTTTATCGCTTTTTTCACAAACAATGTTCCATCGAAATAGCCAATTGCATTCCGCCCCTAAAGACGTTCCACCGTAATACTCGCCAAAGATCGAATGCACATCAGTTTACCCTCGAGCCCACCTTCGGACGCACAGTAAAGTTTAGAGGTTCTTTCATAAGCCGTACAACGCGAATGTGGAATGTTCTCCCACGGTCAATCTTTCCTGCGCAATACAACTTGCAACTGTTCAAAACAAGAGTGCATCGGTACCTCTCCTCCTTTTCCTCTTCTTCTAATCCTTTCCGCTCGTGAGATGTGTAACATTAAAAAGGGTATCCAATCCCTTATATTCGCGAGTGCATTATAAAAAAAAAAAAAAAAAGAGGAGAACTTCGTACCACTGCGTCAGTAGCACGGACACCTTGTTCTAATTCGCGATATGACATCTTCAGCAGACAAATAGCTGCAATCACGGCTACTTGCCTCAAAGTTATCTCAGTGGGCTGATAGCAAGACTGGCCCCTTCGCTATTTTGAGCGGGATCAACCACTCCGCTTTTCTCAATCTCTATTCAAAATCCCTAAACATAGGACTCACCAAGTGCCTGGAATCAGTCCCTATAGCCTTTAAAGTAGACCTGGGCTGCCGATCATCTCTAAAAGAGATCTGGGTTCCAGAGCGATATTCCAAGTACCTAGCTGACAAACTCAAAGCTGGCAAATTTGAAACTAGTCTCTCAATCTTGACATAAAAAGGCGGCTTAGGCATTCCAAGAAAGAACAAACCCTAAGGACAGATATTAGTGCCTATCTAGTGGCAAATCTGATTTGGCAAAAACTAGGTCTTAAAAGCTCTAAGTGTTTGATCGCTCTTAAGATATCGTACATTGAAGCTATAATCCGTATGATTACAGGACTAAGCAAGCATACAGCAAGGCGTGGTATCTATTCTAAAGACTTTTGCTTGAACTTCTTGGAAGTATAGGAAGATAAGACCAAACTCGACCTTCTATGCACGTTCCCCGGCTCTCTCTATGAAACGAAATCTTTACCTTGGAGATTTTTTCTATGACGACCTAAGCCATCTAAAAATGACCGGCCTTCAAAATCAATCACTCGAGGCGAAATTTTTTTTCTAAATCCACGTTGCTTTGCAATGGATCTACATAGGTGTCGATTTTTCTTTAGGATCTGATCCTTGCTAGCATAAAATTTACTCCTTCCCTTTATTCAAGTAATGTCTTGATATTCTCCGCCTTCATATTAAACTGGCTCCTATGTTATATGGCCTCAGTAGGATCCAAAACAAGCACTTAAAGCTTGAAAACAATCAACTGCAACGTTTGTCATCAGATTATAAGATATTTGTTTTTTTTTTATTTTTATTAAAACTGCTTTTAGTATTATATAGATTTCCAAATGGACAAAAATATTTTATACACAATCTTTTGTTGCCACTAATATGGACCGAACGAGCTCTAGTTCCTAAAACAATTGGCACTTACGACCTTAAGGAGCCATGGTCTGATCTCTCACCAAGATGCACGCACGACGAATGGCACTAATTACAATTATGTAAATCAGACCCCAGTTGCTGACGTACTGAGTGGTTCCTTCTTCTGTTAGTGGCAATGCTTTTGTTGCGGGGAGCTTTCTTATGTAGCAGTGCGGAACTTCCCTGTTGCGCGACTTTCAGGTCTTCTGTTTCGTACATCTAATCATGCTCATGCTCCGGATACAGTTGCTTACGGTCAACTTGATTGTAAGTTGCTCGTTTATCAGCCGACACTGAACTGATTTTGTGCAAGACTTTGTGCTCAAACATGGTGCCCCTACAACAAGGTGATTTTCTTTTCGGAAATCTATGCAAACCTTTCACCATTGTCTAGTCCATGATTTCCCATTAGGTTTTTGAGCCCATCTTTGTCACTTTTTATCTTAGCGTTGACATCTCTGCTCAAAACTGATCCGAAAACACCGTCTAAGTGTCTATAAAAAAAACCTCCTTCTCATTCTCAGGACGGGTCCCCATGTGCCCCTGATACTGTATAATAGTTACATGTCGGACAGGATTCGGATAAAATCTGGACGTCAGAATACTATAACCACCGGTGAGGCAGCTATAGTATATCAGGTTTCTACGTGCTGTTAAAGTGTTATTTTATTAGCAGTCCCGCGACAATTTTGCGCGCCCTTTTGCGTGGTTTTTCGGAGTTTAAGTTGAAAAAGATTCTCGCCCGCATCTAATCACCTTACTTCACTTAGCTTATTTCGAAAGCGATCGCATAAACTACTGCAATATTGGTACTGCAATAATAGCAATAGATATATTTACTTGGTAATTTTTTGCTTTCTTTAAGCTGTTTACACCACAGTTATGATAGAGCATTAAAAAAGCTCCTAAGCTTAAGCCTATATCAAAGAAACATAAACATGCCAAACATAATTTCTTAGATATACGCTCGAGCTAAAAAGTAATTTGGGAATATTAGTTTTATATTTTGATTTATAGATTTTAGTTTGTGGATTTTTATACCCCATCCCATAGGATAGGAAGTATATTAAGTTTGTCACATAGTTTGTAACATGGTGAAACAATAATGGTAGACCCCCAAGACCTTAAGGGCATATGATCGAGACTGAATTCTGAATCGAATGAGCCATGTCCGTCCGTCCGTCTGTATGTCACATGTTTTTAGGCCTTAAATTTTGAGCTAGGGTGCTGAAACTTCGTACGTCAGGTGCCCGTCATACGAAGCAGTACAAGTGTAAACATTTTTGAAATCCGCCCAAAAGACACGCCCACAGTCGGTCTAAATATGCAACTACCTCCAGATTTTTCAAAACTGTAAGACGTTCTAAAAGGCTGAAATTGGACATTTAGCATCTCTTAGTGAATATAAGACACAAAAAAGACAAATTTAATTGGTAAACCTCCTCTAGTGGGCGTGGCATCTATTTTAAGGGTAAATTTTCAAATGCAGTTTACTCAGTATTTTTCCCCGAAATTGAAAAAAATTTGCTTAATATTTTATGTAGAAAACGCTTAGTTCCACATTTTGTTCATACAAGACTTTGGGCCCCGCCCACATTTGGAGGCAGAATTGAAGAAAAACCTAAAATTTTCCAGAAAAACTTAATTTCGACTGCCCTTGAGCCTAATTTAGGAAAGCATGAAACAAAAAAAGTAGCAGATTAGGTAAACAATACTTTCATCCAGATTTCGTTTATATTAAGTTTTTAGCCACGCCCCCTTTTAGGGGTCGATTTTTAAAAAATATTGAATTTGAACCAAGAAATTGCATTTTTACGTACAATTGGGTGTAACTTGGAAATATCTGTGGAAATATCTTATAATTAATAGTTTGTAATTAGAGGCGGCTGGACCGCGCCCCTTTTCAAAGTTTGCGTTACTTATAAAATGACAAAAAAATAACTTCTGCGTACACACTGTAGCACTTACTCACTGGTTTATAACTGGGGATAATGGAACCAACGCTTTATTAAAATGGGCTATCATGGGCATGGTTTAATCTATTCTGCTGTCGCACCTTCTTATATGAGGTCTCAAGAGCCTGTGGTTGTTACCCATTACACTGCCTTAAAGACTATAATAAACAGCATCTCATTCTACGGAACAAAAGAGTTTGTAATTCTTGTTTTACACAATCTCTCCTCAAATGTGCAAAATTTATGTGACACAAGCAGATAAGTATGATATAACATTGACATCGCTTAATATTTTAAGGAATTTCCTTAGTGAGAAGCAAAAGAATCTAGTTAAGAGAAAAATGAGAAAGTGATTGGTAGAAAAAGATATTTAGATAAAAAGGATTCGAAAATTAATAAAAATATTTGCTGAAAAAAAATAGAAAAACAAACGGAACTTAATATTTTATGAGAAACGAATTTTTAGTATAGATATTTACTCCTGGAGGAAAGGCCTTGGCTCTTTTTTGATACATACATACATTTTTAAAAGGCCGCTTATCCTCTTTAAGGTTCGCGGAGCGAGGATGGCTAAATGGTCTTTCCATCGTCCTCGATCCTCCGCCACCAACTCAAGAGACTCAGGTTCAATCCCCAGGAAGGACTCAGAAAGGTTCTTTATCTGACCCCACCATCTGTTTCTCGGCCTACCAGTGGGACGACGCGCTCGTATCTAAGCTAGCATCATCTGTCTAGGAAGTCTGTCAGGGGGCATGCGAACAAAACCGCACCGAAAAATCGATTGTTCCACTCGGAGAAGTAGCTGCTCAATATTAAGCTTCCCACGAATACTGACGATTCTCACTCTATCCCTAAGAGAACAACCAGCAATGCACCTCAGGAATGTTATTTCGGCAGCTTGTACCCGCGATCTAATTTTTTCAGTCATTGCCCAAATTTCATGACTTGACCATAGATGAGGGTTGGAACAAACACTAAATTAAAAACTGAGATCTTTTTTGATAATTAAATTGTTTTAATTATTTTAAATTTTGCTGGTTTGAATTTAAAAAGAGCAAAATATTCCCTGTTTTGATTGCACAGAGAGCAAATTTTAAAGTTGGCCATTGTGGCCACTTGGTTATGTAGTGAAGGTGTTCCTCATCTTCTTCCCACTTCATCCCATCGTGAAAATTTAGCCTCTGAAAAATTATTGGTTTTCTTCTGACAGAGGCAATGATGGCCCTTTTTAACACTTAAGCTTTTTTTAATTTAAAACAATAAGAGAAGGCTGAAGCTTAGATTAGACTGCATGCCATTTTGGCATATTTGACGCAAAAAGAAAAGTTTTTCCTGCATTTTTCTTCTTAGACACGTCAAATATGCGAAAATAGTATGCAGTCTTATCTTAGCTTGATTCACAAATGTAAAACGTGAGCCATAAGATGGAGTGGCTGTTGGATGTCAATTATTGTCATTTACAAAATTCCATGGTTGATCTTTTCGACAAAAATTTAACTTCGAATTTTTTGTAATTTTAGTCGTCGGTCGAGTCGCTCATGTAGCATCCAAACTTAAATTGTACCCCACTAGATCCTGTTCACCATAGTGCACAACTTACCGAGGTCTGTTGAACCTGGAATAAGTAGACTTGGGGCTTACTTCATTCAGTATACGATTAGTGCAGGGCTAACTCCGTAAATTCCGTAAACTCCGTGGGGTTCTGTGGCGTAGTGGTTAGTGTGTGTGCTTACTACGCCAGAGGTCTGGGTTCGAATCCTGCCATCGTCACCTGAAAAAAAAGACTTGTTCTTTTTCACGGTCCCCACCTCCGCGAGGGTCTGACAAGCCCTCCGAGATTATCATTTGTCTTGAAAAACTTCTCAAAGTGCGGTTCAGATTCGGCAAAAAATTGTAGGTCCCCTTGTATGTAAAGAAATTAACACACCAGCATACATTGTTGAGAAGTTGGCCCTGGTTCACTTCGAGCTGTTGCGTCACTTTTTTTTAACTTCGTAAATAAATAAATGGCTTAATGGATTCACCTGTCGATCTCGATCATATGACTAAAAGGTCTTAGGGGTCCACGATGATTATTTAACTGTGTTACAAACTATGCATTAAAATTAATATACCCTCGAGATATTCCCAACATTTAGTTTTTCCATTAACATTATCTTTAGTTTTCACATAATTTTCACAGCAACACGCAAAGCAGCTGTCATTTCACATAAAAAAAACAAGGAAAGAAGCCCGAATTTATCCTCAGAGTTTGTTGCGGGGCTTATTCACCAATAGAGGTTAACCCTAGATAATCTCACACTTAAAAACTGGACATTTAACAACTTACTCTCCAGAAATTTGTCAATTATTGTTACCTTTGGCGGGGAATTACATCAGACCCAGAGGGAACGGCGGTTATCAGAAAACAATTATGTTTTACTTAATGAAAACTTCCAACTAGCTGGTGGAATACTCTTAGGTCGTTGCGAAAGGCAGAAAACTGGTTTGGCTGATCCGAAAAGAACTTAATTTAAGCTTTCAAATACTCTAGGACTCCGAAGCGACTACTTCGCTTTTTAAAATTTTCTTGTCCAAGACATTTACTTAACAATTTTTTGAGTCTGGGGTGGACCTGGGCCTCAGCCAACAAGCTTCGCCAGCCAGCTCTGTCTCTAGCCAGCCGTCTCCAGTTTCCCACGCGAAGTTGGCTGAGGTCCCCTTCCACTTGCGTGCGCCACCTGAGTCTTGGTGCTCCTCTACTGCGCCGTCCCTGCGGTGTGGATTCGAAGATTTTCCGGGCCGGGGCGTTGGTGTACATCCGCTCTAGATGACCCAGCCATTGTAGACGTTGTGTTTTGACTCTTTTGGCTAGGTCGGTGTCGCTGTACAGCCCTTACTGTTCGATGTCATATCTCCTCCTCCACTCTCCGTCTACGCTGTGTACTTGCAATCCTATTTTTGATTGATGTTTACAAAGGATCTTTTTCTCAACGCTCTAATTCCGTCAAAAAGAAGCAACTGTCTGATACTATAAAACTAACGATGATGGGTCTTCGGGGGCTCTAAACTTATTAACGCTCCAAGTCTTTGTAAAGATAGCTCTAAAAACCTAGATCAAAAAAGGGGTACAATAGATCTTTTAGGTCGCAGTACAAGTGAGTTTTATACTCGCACCACATACACTTTGAATACATTCAATTCAAAGTCTTTGTGTAATGGAACTTCGAGTAGAAGAAAAATGGATTGCAATTTTTCCTCAAACGAACTAACAAAAATTGCGCGGGTCTGGGTACGATAAAAAAACACAGGTACAAAAAACAATTACGCGATTTAAAATAGGTAATTGAAAGCTTTTAAGACACATGTTGCTCCAATTGATTCAACTTTCCCATGACATAAGAGAAAGCGTTCCTGACATGATCCAACAGACAACTGCTCTTCTGTTTCATTGTTGAAATAGATTTGTGGCAGTTCATTAGAAACCTCTTGTCTTTCATTAACATTCTAAACCCTCTTATGTTTCCCACCAAGGTTGCAATACACATCAAATTAACTTCTGTTTATAATACCGCATTATTGTCGCTTGTAAGCCAATTTATCACAAAACCAATGGATCACACGCACTCCGCACGGCTACAGTAAATTTTCAAATAGATTCGAAACAAATTGACGGCAATTCATCACGACCACATCACAGTACCATGGAGATAGACTTACCAATGTCGAACTCTGGCCCCTGTATTCTTCGACACGAAGCCAATAGCGACAACATCAATGAGACAAGAATAGATGGAAAGACTGCCGCTGAACAGAAAAACACAAGAGACGACAACACAACTCCATGATGAGCTGGCTATGGGCACAAAATAACATGATGAATGTCAAAACATTAACTTTAGATGACATGGCTCATCCGTCACCGGAGGCTGATGCCCAGGAGGCATTATTCAAAATTCATCTCTTTGGAATTATCCCAGTGGGACTTGAGAGCCAGTGCTCGAAACTTGACCTTAAAAATGCTGAACAGAGAAATTCCAGGCACAAGGATTATCACACAAAGTGTTCGTAAAGCATAGCCGAATCAATGATGATCGTATTTATTGGTGCATTATTGTCTCCTCTACAAGGACACATTCCATCAAAGTCAAGGTTGCCGTTTTGAATCGTATAATTGCACTGACGATGATGCATGCTCACGGTGACTCCTTGGCACACTTTAGGTGGGATAAGTACGCCCGTAATGAGGAGGCTATTTATAAATGGCAGCATTGCAGAGTGCACGCTCCATTCGTTTGTTATTAATTAGGCCTCTTCACAGGGACAATGCGATGTTTATGTCCTGTCAATCAGTGTGGTTTTGTACGATAATGATGAGAGTTTTATGCTGTGCCTTCGACAACAACGAAGACGTGTCGGTTCTTGGGAAATCTCAAGGGCACACAATCGAAAGAAGAGGAGTTTTCGGCATTTCAAAGTGCCTTACCGGTTGGTGTGATTGATTTGGTGTGATTTGTTTGTCGTCGTTTTGATATTGGAGACCGCTTCGGTGGGAATCGAAATCGCATCGTAGTTAAATGCAAAATGATTTGTAAGAATTTATCGAAATCTATCGAAAGTGATAGATGAGACAGGTTTTGTGGGTGTCAATAGGTGATTGATGTGTGCGCGCTTGGGAGTTGTGTAATCATCTGACGACTAGTAGGCAAATGAAATGTCAATACCATGAACTGCTGTCTATAGAACTTGTTTTTGCTGTAAAAATTGTTAACAAATAGGTACAATTGTGGCAATATACAGAAGCTTATAAAGATGCACTTCAATCTGATAGATTAAGGGTGAATGAGCTATATCCTGAGCACTGTACTTGAAGTTTTTTGAAAACGTAACTTTAAAAAATCGATTTACTTACAAATTTCAAAAACTTTCTATTTTCGTTCCACATAAGTGCACGTGACGAGCTTCAGAACGTCTCTGCATGACGTGTAATGATAACCCGTATTCCATGACCAAAGCAGAATGCACTCCTAGCACCATACTTAATAACAAATTCCCACACAGAGCATAAAGTGCATTTATCGTAGACGAAGAAATCCAAAGGGACATGAGATTATGTGCTTCCTGCCTGACTTTTTATGCTCCCACAAGAGATGAAGTGATTTTGCTTGAAATTCCTTCACGGCAGAAAAAAAAACTATTTTCAGGTTAAAGTTTCGATATACATTTTCTTCTTGAATGCAACAAAGATGCCGTATCTGTCTGTTTGGCTTTCACAATATTTACATGTTGTTACGGAGATACTTTTTTTTAGATATATTTAAACTCGTGGTGAATGGAATTGAATTCGCCCCACGCATCAGATGAGTGCGGTGTCTCCCTTATCGAGCACTCGGCGGAATATTAATCCCATGTCTATACCTGTCAGCCGAGCCCCAGTTATACTGATACAGCTCCTGCTCGGTTACGAACTAAACAATAAGCCAGAAGTGGAATAATGTTTTTTTTTAATATTGTGACACCACACCTTTCTTTTGCGCGCCTCAACCCTGGGCAGATATAATATAAACATGCGACAAACCGATAACATCATTTTTATTTCAACTTCCAACTTCAAGTGGATTTGAATTTTCAGATATGATTACCTCTGGGAGGGTAGGGTATGATGTAGGCGCACAGCACACGCTTGAGTTGAGTCGGGTTGGTGCAAGCCCGGTGGCCTGTGTTATGGTAGCAGTAAGTTCATAGATACTTACCTACTTTTATCAGTCAGTATCACATTTGCTGGTGGTAAGGGCGTTAAGTGAACAATTCGAATGATCCATTTCATCGGTTGGGAATTAATAGAGAATTAGGCAAATTGACCATTTGTAAGTGGAGAAAGTAAATGTCCTAAGGACTAATCAATCAAGTATCTAATTGTTATGTCATAAAGAAAAACGTGCGCAAAAAAATGGCACAGCCATAAAGAGCTATATAAGCTAGGACTTTGTTCGCTCAATAACACTTAGGTTTAGAGAACCTCTAAATACTTCCACAGAATCAACCTTGGGGCAAGAGTGAAAGTAAATATTTGGGCTGGTAATGGGTAGACAAACTATGCCTTTTCTGGTTTATGTGCTTTTAAAGTTCGGATTTAGCAACTTCCACAGGTAAAGAGGTAATTTCTTGAAAAAAATAAGTTAATTTTTTTGGTAATGGATTAAATACTTTTAACCAAAGTATAATGTATAACGCAAGCTTCTGATAGAAGGAGTCCTTCATGTTCAATCATTATATCAACATCTCCATAACACTTTGTTATTTTTCTTTCCTAAGAACAAGTTTAACTTTACTTACAGAACCCTTTGCTTGAATCACTTTCGATTTTTATCCTTGGGAAATTTTTTTTCTCACATATAGTTTAAAGTGACTTACATGCCTGATGTTCCATTTCGTTTCACGAGAAGTAAATCCGACTGTCTTTTCGGAATTTCTTTGATTTATGATGTCCGCGGTTACCTTATGCTATGATTTTAAAGAAACCAAAAACAATTCCCATATCACATATAACTTGAGATGAAACCACACCAAAGTGGGGTGCTCCAAATTGCAAGCCCGTTCCAAACAGTTAAGTGACATGAAATGCCCAGGTGAGATTGTTTGCTTATGGTGAGAAGATCATACAATGTTTCTTAGGTCCTTAACCGCAATAATTATGAACTGAAGATCAATGCGGAGAAAGTAATCTCATAATTTTTTGACACTCCTAACCACAGAAGCTTCTGTTCAAACGCCAGCAAAGCGGTCGTTTTAAATATCTCACACGAAATAACATTTTTTTTAATCTTGCAGCATTTGCATGGTGTCCAGTAGTTAGTTTCTTTACTTATCATTTCTTGGAGCTTGAGTTACTACTTTACATTGGGTTCTCACGCCTCGTAAAAAACCGACGGAACTTGTTAGTTCTTGGCTAGGTGTTGTCTTTCTTGATGGAAAAACAACAGCGGACCTCACCACATTTTAGTAATTAAAAAGTAGCATGTTAAATTTAAAGCACGTATACGCAGATTTTTGCTTAAAAAAGGCCAGAAAAATGGGGTATCCCCATTATGTAGTAAAACGTGGTAAACATTGATCTCTGAGATATTATCTTACTTATATGAATCCATCCCATTTTACGCTACCGCGTCAAAAGTTTACTATTAGAGATATATTAGGTAGGTACTTCCTCACAGAGACAAATAAATAAAAAAATTTCCTCCACCAGGGCAAAGCAATAGTAGCTTAGCTACATCGAAATAGTTCCGAAAGGAATTAGGAGCTTCAATGCAAAGGGAACTTTTATGAAGCCATGAACTTTAAGACAATAGCCTGGAGCACAATCTAAAGGATGCAACATACCCGTCTATCAAATAATAATAAAACACAACTTGCTTAAGACCTAAAAGTATTAAACCTCAATGATTTTCATAAAAAAATTTAAATGATATAGGCCTTAGGCAAACATTTAAACTTAACGAAAAACTAAAATATGGTTTTACAACAGAAAGAAAAACTATTTGGGACCAGCCTTACCCATGATATCGTTCGAGTTCTCATTTCCCAATGCGACTTAAGGTTGGCTTAGCTCGCAAAGCATGTTTTTCAGTCATCTATGGGTTAATTTTGACTCTCCCGCGTTTGTATAAGCAACTTAATTTTAATAGTCGACATTTTTTTTTCGATATAAATTTACAATTCATAATTGCTTCTTGGATTCTTAATAAATATAAGAAACGAATCTTTTTATCAAAAGACAAGAGAAGCACCCCAGCTACCGGGCAAAAAAAAGTAGAAACATAAAAAGTGGTCGAGGAAGAATATGCAAGCTACAATAGAAAAATAGGTCCCAAAATTTTACAAAACTTTTAAAAAGAGCACGTCAAGGGTACATATACAAAAACTCGAGCCAGAAATTTAAAGGTAGCAGAATTGGCACAAGTGGTTAGGATATGAAAAAAAAAACTCGTATGACAAACCGAAAACAACGACAAACTGAAAACCACTGTCAGACAGAGTAACAACATCAATTTGGTCAACAACCCTGCCCATATGCCCAACTGACCAATAAATGGTCCCAAACCGATAAATGAAATTTTAGGATTGCTTGCCCAAAAGGGGAACATCAAAGCTAAGTAATTTACAGAGGCACGAGCACCTTTGATAAGTCTTACCAGCTTTTAGTTTATCAATGGTATGTTGAATTCACAAGTGTGACCTATAGTAATATACCCTTAGTATAGGAATACCAACAGTAGCTCAAATATTCACCTGAGGAAGATCCTTAAAAAAATGAGAAGCTTCAACTTGATAACAACCACGTTTTTGTCGATTTAAACACCGCATGGATGACAGTATCCAAGAGACAAGCAACAGCTCTCTCTGTGGTTAAAGTGAGCTTTTTATTTAGTATTGAGACGGTAGCGTTTTATGAGTTTATCAGTCAACGAGGCCCAAGGGCCAAGTACTTATAAGATGCTGTTATACCAAGAGCAGAGACGGTACTTTAACATTCCCATAGATGGCTACAAATTTTCTTACAATGGCTTTATCTTTGCTTTTTTGGGAAATACCAGCGCTCGGACACGCAATACCAGCGCTGAGGAGATGAAGGATTACTCTTGCCAGTATGCTCTTTTGAGCCAAGAAAGCAATTCAGATACAAGACTCACTTTCAAGCAAGGGTCGTTTCATAAAACTTCTGCTTCATTATATCTTCGTGTTTTCCTAATGGGGGATTAAGGTAGGGATTGCTGGGTTTAAGCCTGGGTTGCTTTCAAAGTTGAAGTCTACTTGACTTTTGATCCTTCTTGTATGAATGGTGCATCACAAAACGACGGATTGATAAGCAACATGATCCGGCCTGATGGAAAATGTTGTTACCGAAACCCTGGAGCACAGAGGAGAGTGACCGGGGCCCATATAGGTATCACACGCAAGTGGAAAAAAAAACCAGTGAGTAAGTGCTACAGTGTGTACGCAGAAGTTACAGTCCGTAAAACGTTGAATGATGGCATAGTTATTTTTTGACATTTTGTAAGTAACGCAAACTTCGAAAAGGGGCGTGGTCCAACCGCCCCTAATTACAAACTTTTTATTATAAGATATTTCCACAGATATTTCCAAGTGGTTCAAATTTCATATTTTCGAAAAATTGACCCCTAAAAGGGGGCGTGGCTAAAAACTTTATATGAACGAAATCTGGACTGAAGTCTCGTTTACCTAACCTGCTACTTTTTTTGTTTGATGCTTTCCTAAATTCAAGGCCAGTCGAAATTAAGTTTTTCTGGAAAATTTTAGGTTTTTCTTCAATTCTGCCTCCAAATGTGGGCGTGGCTCAAAGACTTGTATAGACAAATGTGGAACTAAGCGTTTTCTATATAAAATATTAGGCAATTTTTTTTTTCAATTTCGACCTTGAAAAAAAATGCATTTGAAAATTTACCCTTAAAATAGATGCCACGCCTACTAAAGGAGGTTTGCCAATAAAATTTGTCTTTTTTGTGTCTTACATTCATTAAGAGATGCTAAATGTCAAATTTCAGCCTTTTAGAACGTCTTACAGTTTTGAAAACTCTGGAGGTAGTTGCACATTTAGACCGATGCGGGGTGTGTCTTTGGACGTGGACCTTACGTACGAAGTTTCAGCACCCTAGCTCAAAATTGAAGGCCTAAAAACATGTGACATACAGACGGACGGACGGACGGACATGGCTCATTCGATTCAGAATTCGGTCTCGATCATATGCCCTAAAGGTCTTGGGGGTCTACCGTTATTATTTCACCGTGTTACAAACTATGTGACAAACTTTATATACCTCCTATCCTATGGTATGGGGTATAATAAATCCCAAAGACGGGATGTCTGAATTTGACTCCAATTCATTCACTGCGTAAAATATAGGTTATTAGAAACAGGTCAGAAATTATCGGTATTTTACTGTCACTAACATTTCATTAAACCAGCCCTAGTGATTTTGAGCTTATCTCGAAAGCAATTCAATATTTCGGACCCGCTATAATTTTTCTTCATATTATAGAAAATTGTGCATTTGGAAGGTATTTTTTTCGAAATTGAAGATACATTATCTTACATACCTTTTACGGCAAACCAGCAGGTCTAAAATTGCCAATTTTGAGATGAGTTGTATTACCTATACTTTTTGACAGACAAAACATTTTTTTTGTATCAAAGGCCGTGCTCGTCATTGAGTCTTTCTCCGCTGCTAGAGTGTGGAAGAAAAGGTTGTTTAGAAAAGGTGTTTGAGGAGGGGATTTCATGGTCTGAAACAAATAAGTATGGATAAACTTTTGCAGTTTATTAATTTTTAGTTCCAAAGTATAGCATATAGCGGTCTTTCCAAAAATGGAAAAAGGACCTCTTATCGTATCACTCCGTGGTCCGTCCGCGCCCGAAGATTTTGAACAGTACCTAAGTCGTAGAAAGATGAAATTTGGTAGGCTTATAAATTCCGTGAAAAAAATGAGATCGTATACAAGGGCATTTTTTTGTATACACGCGTAACGGTTTGGTTACAGTTTGAATATTAATTGTAAAAAATAGTGTTTTGGGGTAATCCTAATAAGTATTAGAGCCAGAAAGAAGAAAATTAAAACATTCACTAAAAAAATATTGGACTTTCATAGTAAAATCAAACTTTTGTAAGATATTGAAAAGTTTTTGAGAACCCATTTTCAACGTAATTAAAGTCATAAGGTCACGGTGTTAAGGTCATAGCAAAGGTTTTGGTTAAACGATTTTAGAACTGTAGTTTTGGCGTATTTTCGAAAAAAAAAACGTGAAAAAAATTCGTCCTCACCACTTCGATACAGCATCGGGCAAAATATTTAAATAAAATCACACGCATCAAGAATTATTTGTTATTTTCGGGAAAACTATAGAAATTTTCAAATATTTAGCAGATTCTGAGATTTAGCTCGAAAACTTCAAAAACATTTCAAAAATTATTTTTCAAATTATTCTAGAGTCTTAACGATGGTATACAGATTTATCATAAAATTTGATTCATGTATTTAACGTATGAAGCGAATTCTAAAACTTTTAAGTTCTTTCAAACGGTTTAAAAAACATATTAAAAAACTCGCTTTTATAGCCGATAACTAAAAAATCTGCGCTCTGAGTATTAGAAGAAAGTAACCGTTGCTAGCGCAAAAGATATGAGAATCGAAGAAAAATATAACGGTTAAAAGGTTCGTTAAAGATGTTCTATGGATTTTTAGTCAAAAAATTGCAGAATAAAGCTTAAAAACAGCGTGTGCCCACACTAACTTGATAACGGTAATATATACCGTTTTGAAAAAAATACCAGACAAGACAATTTTTTTAGGTTCGAAAGCAAATTATAGAGGGGCTGAAATATTGCGTGTTTTCGAGGTATGCTTAAAATCATTTAAGTTGACTTAGCAAAATAGTGGTGCTTAAAAATGGCGATAACGTTTAAGTTTTTTCTATCTTATCAACTAAGTTTTCCGAAAACATAAACCTACATAAAGTAGAAATCAAAATGCATAAAAAAAATTTAAAACAAAAAACCCAATTGTTTTTTTTCCAGTTTTTTTTTTACCAAAAAAAATTATTTGTCAACCTGCGTTTAGATAAAAATGTAAGAAGTACCTTTAGACTAGGCTAAAATTAGTACAGTAAACTTGTAAAAAAAATATTAACAGTACTTAGAGTAAAATTAACGGAAAAATATCTTTTCTACGAATTTTAAATCCGTCAAACATCCAAAAATCTCTCCTATATTTACTACAATGCAATGGCAGCATTTAATAACTCGCATACACAGATCTTATGCACATTATCTTCTTAAAACTGCACTCGAAATATTCTATAAGCAAAACAAATGAGTTATCGAGATGCGCTTGAAAAAATGTCATAAAGTCCGTAATGGATAATAACTGTTAAATGCTTTATACTAGATGGTTGCATACATTTCGGCCAAAAACTCCGCTTTTTACCTAAAAAAATCACTTTTTTAACGGCTCGCCCACAAAAGTGGTCGGAAGCACATAGAACATATACATAAAAGTTTGAAAATGCTAATATCTACAACTTTTGTCATATGATTTTTGGTCAAATTTCATATATATTTATTGAAAAACAGTAAAGCTAAAATCACTTAAAAAAGGAGGCGTGGTCAATGAAAAGGCCAAATTTTTTTTTGCTACTTCAAAGATAATTACAAGGCAATATTACATACCAAAAATGGATGCGCCAGCGCTATTATAACAGCTAAAATTTGGAAAAAACTATTCTTGCAGGGATCTAGTGGGCGTGTCTGTGGGTGGATTCAGCTTATTTTCAAACCTGATCTGGTCCAATCGACTTCTGGCCCACTTGCAAATTTTCAGCTCTAAACTTTAAAATTTAAGGCCTAAAAGTTGTTTACATACGGACGGACGTGGCTTTATCTTTTCTCCAGTCGGTCCCATTGATATCTCTAAAAGGTCTTAGGGATCCACGATGACAATTTCACTGCGTTACAAACTAAACATCAAACTAATATACCCTGGGTCGGGTATAAAAAGTCGCAAATATACTAACCACATTTTATATGCAAATAAAACAATAATTCTACGATTAACGCCGACAGACTGCTCCGTGTATGACTTCATACTTAACGGTCTTTTTTTATTGCTTTAGCTAAACAATATTTTACAATATGATAATATAAAATGCGATTTCTCACTTATATGTCAAAGAAAATAAGCAAAACTTGACTATTTAGTCCAGATTGTTAAAGTTTTAGTAAGACTTTCGTGTAACAGGGCTTGAATCCACATGCCCCATAGCGTGAAGCGACTTAACCCAGCCACGGGGTTAATTGACCCACTCGAGATTGTTTTGTAAAAGTAAGAAAAAAACTGCTTGTAAAAACTTTTTTGTTAGTAGAACGATAATTTTTATAAAGGCCAAACGGCACTTTTTCGATGTAAGGTTAGGTTGAAGTTAGGTTATGATCTTAAGTGATGGATCATAAGCCTCTCTTTCTACTGCTTTCCTACTGGTCCGATTGTGGGGTACGCCGATTTGACCTCAGAATATACCGGCAGGCAACCCGGTTTTGGATCTCTTTTTTCATAGTTCAAAAAGAAAAACAGAAATAAATTTTTTGAGTCTACTAACCCCCTCTCCCCTACATAGAATACAGTATGCAATAATATTTTTTGTTTCTACTCTTTTCCCAGTCATATTTTGGTTTCGCATTCTATAAAACTTCTCTTACGAGGCTGGTTAAAATATCTTAAAATATAAAATAAGCAATAAACCTTTATTTTCAGTCAAATCGCTTCTTAAATATTTCCTTTTTTAAATTCAGAATTGCGGTGTCGAAAGATATGACACTTGAATTCTTTTTGATGAAGCACTTGAACCCTACATAACCCATAGCATGTTTTTTCTTAACGTATAGCTATTTTCATCCTTCAACATATTCCAAGAACGATGTAATTACATCAATGGCGGTGACTTTAATTAGCATTTCCAATAAATCGCAGTTGATGTTAGCCATCTATAGCTGCGTCTGCGTTCGCTAATTACTTTAGCTGCGGGGGTAATTCACTTCGGCTTCGATTACGTATGCACGCGGACTTATATGACTGACACTGACCATGATGCATCATGCTCTGGCTAACTTGAAGTTTTATTTTTCCTCCTCTGACATTCCTTCTTCACGTTGGTAGTTTTTTTTTTTTTCTTACGATTTTATAAAGATGTGATTTTTCGCAAGTCATCCAATTGTAGTTTTGCGGAGTATGAATTAAAGCAACGGCTCTCGTATGTAGTGTATACAAATGTATGTCTCTATGCATTTAATCGTCAACATTAAATGCAAGGCACTATAAATTGTGTAAAAATTTATTTGAATTTACTTCAATTAACAAAAGCGAGAGTGCACTTCAGTTCACAAGTGTGCTATATTAGACCTTGAGAATATTTTTGTTATGACTTTGGTATTGCAATGCAGTTTTGCTAAAAAAAAAAGTTGGAGTTCATCAGTTTTTAATAGTGGGTAGAATGCAAATGTACTTTTTATACAGCTTGCCTAACTTACCTTAAAGCCAGTCTAAGTGCTTTTGAGAAAATCATTAGATGAAGTCGTCGGATAAGTATTTTATAATGACTTACCGGAAAACTTGAATGCAGCAAGTGATAATCATTCCAGAATACTACTGCGATTCATGTTCAATATTTAGTACCTACTTATATTTGAGGAGAAAAAGCCATTAATAATTTTTGCCTCTTTATTAAATCAAGTTTATGCATTTTAAAGTGTCTCATTTAAATGGTCATTGTTTTTAAACTTCGGCTTTGCCACCAATTCCGTTTTTCATATTTTCATCACTTGCCAGTCGATTAATCAGTATATGCATCTACTTACGATTCGTACCTTAGTACCAAAATTTGCTTATTAGTTCACCTTAGGGGCAGCAGTCTGCTTAGAAGCCTCGGTGTTAAGGCGGTATACCAAAAACCAGGTTTTAAATATACGTTAGTGCGAGATTTAAAATTAGAAAGTTCATTAAGAGACATTGGCGGTTTGCAGAACTGATGCGCCAGCAGAATTCCAACAGGCCATGGCATTAATGTCAGCCTTTTTAAAATGCTTTGTTTTCCGAATACTAGTAGAAAAAACTAAACTAGAAAAAACTAGTATACGTATAGTTTGCTGAGCAAAAAATCGAACATCCAAGAACTAAAATGAGTCCCTTTAAATATTTAAACATTTAAACAAAGCCTTTCAAGCAAACTTTAACACAATTTTGAAACCGAATCTCTTTTTTATTTTCCAAATTTTAATTTTGAGACCTTCAGCCCAGAATAATCAATCTTCAAAGATGAAATTTGCCTCCAAGAAACTAAAAACAAATTAATGTCACCATAGCTATACCTACCTACCTTACCTATACTTCAGATCATTTACTTGCACTTAAACGATAATGATGTCAATTAATCACCAGAAAGCCGGCTGTTAAAAGCCCGGAAGTCGATCGGTTTGAGCTGTTTACACGCACCGTAACAATTGGACCGATTTGGGCGTTTGTGCACGCGCTTTCTCAGCGAGTGCCGATGCCAGACAACGCGTGAAACAAAAGTGCAAGCGATAACCAAGAAAGCGGGAAAAAATCTCAACCTCAACGAATATACCCACCTATAAGGCGGCATATACAACGCAACGACAGTGAAAAACTTTTACAAGTCACAAATGAATTATAAATCATTTTATTGCCCAAATGGGACATGTGCTCACTGCAGCAGAAATCCATCCGCTGATAGGAAGAAGCATTAATGAATGAGTGGAGCCGTCAGGGCAGCCAGGCATGTAGCTGAGACCCAAGCAGAGACCTTTCGACCGCGCCGCGCCGTTTGTCATCCTATCGCGCGTATAAGTAAGTATGTATATAGCAATTGACCACCGAACGCACACGGAGGTCCTTTCTAAGTAACAATTTTTGTAACCTGCGATTGGTTGCGCCGATAAGATAATAGCGGTGACAAAAGGTATTCATCATCACCACACCGGGAAGTAGCTCACGAAGTCAAAACAAGTGTGGGGCTGTGCGGAACACTCTAGAGACCCAATACAGTATACAAAAGGTATCATTCCCAATCCCCTTTCGTGATCACGGTTCACCTTGGCACATTTTATCAACCGGAAAGTGTAAATTTTCAATTGTATAGAGCCTACACCTTGCCGAGTTGGTACAGTGGTGCGAGTGCGGGTGCGGGCACAAAGGGGTCAAACAGTGTACGCTGCTGGGTATAGACGACGACGAGGCGGTATTTGCTGGCAAATCTCTGTTCCTTTTGTATAGCGCGGCGTATATTTTGCTGCCCCAGCTGCTGCAGCCCAGTGTGCCCAATGACTTGCAGAAAGTAATAAAGCCGAAGCTGGAACATGAGATCATACACTCGTGCGCGCAGTGTGCTGCTACACAGCGTCGTGTATTATATTTATTGAATGACTGTGGGGTTTGTTTGTTTCTTTTTTTCTGGCTCATGTTGTTACACTGTCAGCAATATGTTGCTTCTCCTTGATTTTTGAATATCGAATGGTTTTGGCTGGGGCGTCCAGAATATACAAGTCATTGCCCAGCTTTACGTTGTTGTAGTTTTTGTGTGCCTTGCTGCTTCTGAATCGATATAAGAAGAGGAGTAAAATGAACGGAAAAGGGATTTAATAAAACTAACTCAATGATTTGGAGTTTTAGGTTCTTAAAGATTTTGTTTTATGTTGGGTTATATCATCACTCCCTCATATACTTTGCTATTGGCTTCAAGGCAATTTCGAGCCGCAATGTATTGTTTTTTAAAAAACATTTCCCCCATAATTGTGGTTTCGGTGCGGGTACCTAGAAAAGTTAAACTGATTTTCATATTCTACTTTAGTTTCTTAAGGCACAAAGAGGAGTATATATTTGAAAATATGGGGTTATTAGAATGAGCTACGTTGCCATTTACTAAAGGGTAGGAGCACAATTTTTGTTCGGAAGCCTACGCGAAAGAACAGGTGGAAAAGTTAAGGTATCTAGGGGTCTTTTTTTTACAAACGATGGGAGGCGTGATACTGAGTAATCCAGTATAAAATTTCATAATCTGGAGTTACTCATCGGGAAAGCTGAGCTTGGTGTCCTAGCTGCCCCTTTCTATGGTCGTGCAACGTGGGTAGTAACCGAAGGGATAAGATCACGGGTACAAAATGCCGAAATAAGATTTCTGAGTCGCGTTGCTGATGGTTTTACTCTTTGCGATAGTGTGAAAAACGTCAGAAGAAACCTTAATGTTGATTAGCTTACTATCCTCTGAGAGGAACGACGAGTTTTTTGATGGTTTCAGAAGCCCCCCGACAGACTTCCTAGAATGGTAATGCTATCCGAGATTCCCCTAATCGTAAGTCTAGAAATAGGTTTAATCGTTCCTATAGACATAACTGGGGATCTCGTCTGAGTTGATGACGGAGGACCGGGGAGAAAAAATGGTTCACTTAGCCCCCCTCGATAAGTTTATTTCAGGATAAGCAGTATAAAAACCCCGATTTTTAGACATGTTTTGCAATCGGTTCCGAATATGTTTATGTCTGTAAAATATGGCAGCAGTGGTGGGACCATGTCTTCTATATATAACTTTAGCTTGTGGCCACTTGCTAGTGAAAAAATTGTGGGCGATTTGATGAAAAATCGCAGCCAGGGGCCCGAAAAATTTCAACCTTCGAAATCACCGTAGCGGGATATGGCATGACACCTGAGTGTTGCCTCTATTGTCATAAAATATAAAAACTTGCAGCCATTCGGGCAGGGCAATCGGGGTTAACTTTTTCCTTACGACAAGACAACGGGTTTGCACTCACTACTCCAAAGGACACGCCTGCTTTCGTAGTTCATACTAAGCTTTGACTCTTATTTTATTTATTTATTATTATTACAATTATTAATAATTATATTTTGCTTGGTTATTTTGCTTGGTTATTTTGCTTATTCGCTTATTAAAGCAAAATTTTTGACTTTTTATACCCAACCGAGGCTATATTTTTAAGAAAAACAAATTTAAAAAATAGCAATCAGGTGGTTTGTAGGGATGCTTCACACGTCCTTCCCCCGATCCCATACCTTGACAAAGCGACACATCACTGTGTCGCTTTGTCAAGGTGGTATTTCCAGAATTTTGCAAAACAGAATATTAAAACACAGAAATTCTTTGAAAGTAGAATTTTAAAATCATAACAGTTTTCACCCCAACAGAATTTCGACCCAACTCCATTCGTCAGAACACATTTTTTTTTTCAGTTTCCCGTGCTACTTTTTATACCCCATCCCATAGGATAGGAGGTACAAGTTTGTCACATTGTTTGCAATACGGCGAAATAATAATGGTAGACTCCCAAGACCTTAAGGGCATATGATCGAGACCGCCTTTTGAATCAAATAAACCATGTCCGTCCGTCCATCCGTCTGTCCGTATGTCACACGTTTGTAACCCTTTAGTTTTAAGCTAGGAAACTAAAACTTGTTTCACAAGTTCATTGTTATTCGAAGCAGTACAAATGTAAAATTTTTTCAAAACCGCCCACAGACACGCCCACAATCGGGCGCAAAAAATAACAATATCATCAGCATTTATACAATGTGGGATAGGATGGGGTATTCAACGGTCCGTTTTACGAACTGTAACTTCTGCGTACAGACTATAGCACTTACTCACTGGTTTTTGTGCATTAAATTCTTATCCAGAGAGAACAAGGTAGACCTAAAGCTCTCTGGATGGGAATGGGATTTAAGTTCAGATTGTAACACCATTGTATTTCAAGTGGTTTCCGCAGGGAATACATATACAACTCTGGAATAAAGACAATGACAGACTTTACGATGAATTCCGTTAAAATCGAAACTCTATCCTAGTAAATGAGCTTATGAAAAGCCTTGAGGAAAATAGGCAGCAAAAGTGGATAAACACGCTCAACAGCGTCGACGTTAAACACTCAAGTCGAAAAGAATCTGGAGTTTACTTAGAACTAGAAAATTAGTTTCGTCAAACCCGCTACCAGCCAAAAAAATCAAACATCGATCCATATAAAGTAGCTCCCCGTACAGTTAAACTGTCGAAAGCAGAACCAGATAAAGAATTTACAAGACACATCAACAAGGAGTTCAAAACCATACGAAGAAGTACAGCACCACATGCAACCTATCCAAACCCATTCTCTAGAGCCGAAGTTAGTACTGCCCTCTCCTCAATAAAAACTGAATCTGCAGCCGGCGCTGATACAATATACCCGGAGTTCCTTCAGCACAGTGGCCCAAAAGTTAGAATATGACTTGCCCGGGCCTTTTCCAGGCTGCTGTCATCCGCCGAGCTACCTTAGGCCTTCAAGATATCAAAAACAATTGCGCTCCTCAAACCAAGGAAACTCGCAGATGCTCCATCAAGCTACCGTCCTATGGCTCTCCTGTGACTTGGGCTTAAAATTTTTGAACGTGATCCTGAACTGAATAGGCAGTGATAACAAGAAAGCTTGTACCATAAAATGTGCGGTAGCGATTCCAATGTAGTAATTTTTTGTACAATATAAAGAATCTATCTGTCTATCCCGGACAAACAAGCAAGTCTTAGGAAGTTGCACCGACCAATTCTTAACCCTTTCAAACTTCATAGAAAACGGCTTTCAACAAAAAATGAAAACTTGTGTATGTTTCGTGGATCTTGCTGCAACCTACGACACCGTGTGAAAAAAGAACCATCTGTATAAGCTTCTCAAGATCATTCCGCGCTCAAAAATCTTCAACCTAATGTGCGATGATCAGTGAGAGTATATTTAATGTATTTCTCAACGATAACCACAGAAGAACAGGAAAATTCTACAACGACCTTCCTTAAGGTGAGTGCTCGCCCCTAAAGTTTCTAGTGTGGACATCTGCAAACTCCCAGCCTCGTCATCTGGAAAATTCAACTACGCCAATGACAAGGTGCTTGCTTTTCTTTGGAAAAGGACTGGGCCAGGTAGCGACATCAGACCTGCACCAACTGTCTGTATACCAACTGTCTGAAACCCATACTGAACACCAGTATGCGGCTAATATTTGGCACCCTCAGACCGACACTAGTTGAATATGGCTTCTTGTTCTCTGTAAGATAGCCCCACCTGACCTACGAAGGAAGCAAGCATTGACAAAAGAGTTTCACAAAACGCAAGCAAATGTCAGAATCGCACTTTGTGCAGATATTGGAAGCTCCACTGCCCCGAGGCTTCACTCATGGCACCCTCCGACAGAACTCGGAAAAAAGTAAGTGCCGAAAACTTTACCCTAGAAAGTCCCAGTCATCAACGTGGGCTCAGCAGACAAGCTAAGCCCAATATTCAAAAACTAAAACAGTGAACCAGAATTTGAACTAACCGAGGAATGCGTGTTGCAACTTGAACCGGATATGGACTTTTTTTTATTTTATTTATTTATTTATTTTTTTTATTCCATCCTGCCCATGCGGCGCTGCCCACGCTTTCAAAGCATAGAACTTATCCTGCTGAAATTCCCAGAGCTGTCATACAAGGGTAAACTTGATATCAAACACGCGTTAACAACATAAGCTGTCTCTTGGCTTCAATAACTGCAACCATTATTGCGCAATTTTTCAACAACGTCTAGCATAAATACAAAAGCAAAATTTATAGCTTAACTATATTTGTCGTCAAGTCTCTAGCCAGATGTCACCGCTCTTCTTAAATGTTGTACCCAATCGAAAAAAAAAGTTTTCCTAGTCATTGATGTCTCTGTGATATATGAGCCAAGAAGACCATCATGGCTTAGGTATATAGAGGCACTTTTTACTCTGTGTCCAAAAATTCGTCATCTTAACTTTTAATCACATAAAACAAATCTGTACAAAATGTGGGCACCCATCCCAAAGAAAATTCGAATCAAATAAATTGACATCACTCTGCAATAAAAAGAAACAAACCACCCCCATCACTCCATTTGAATGTCATTAAAATGAGTCAAAACTCCATTGAGATAAGATAGAAAAGTTTTCCCTGAAATATGAAGTCCTGTCTGTTTTCCAAGAAAAATAACCAACTGAACCCTCTTCGGGCTCCAACTCAGTGGCATCCGCGACTATGAATATTATTAATCGCTTTCCCAAAACATCTTAAGAATTCTTCTCTTCTTAGCCATTACTCGCTGTGCCCAACTCGTTGCTCCAGTAAAAACTTAAAAAAAAAACTACATTACTAAAATTAAAAGGATAAATTGTAATCGCATCGCAATGTCAGACCGTCAATGTCAGTGAGAGGGCGCACGCAGACGTGACACTATATAGCTCGCAGATGTTGCCTTTTGTTTCTATTTTTCTCGAGAACGTTTTCCAAAGTCCTTTACTCAAGTTGAGGAAAAGTCAAACTGTTTTTTTTTTCCTTTATCATTACGTCCAAGAAGGGTTCTGAAAATCGATTGAAATTTCGCCGCCGCCGTTTTACAACACTTCGGTGTAGGCAAAGGGTGACTGCAAACTGCTCAAAGGATAATTAATCAAAATCAAAATGAAAAAGCAGATAGGTAGGTAGCCTGCAAGAAACTTATTTAGCCGACGGCAGTTCTTACAAATTCCTTGTTTTGAGTTTTCGAAGAGTAAATCAAATTGAAAGTGTATATAAATTTAATTTTTTGGCCACACCTGGTGAATACTCTCGACTGAAAGTAAAAATTCTTAGCAATGTTTTCTGCGTTGAAGAACTTATTTCCACACTTGGCCATGACCACCCCGGTCCATCAACCCAGATCGGAAGCAGATTAATGGACTTCTCATACTGATGACAGTTCATTCAAGCCAAACGACAGCATTTCTTTGATTGTGTCAAGGAAATTCAATCCCCAGCAATATCTCTCTTTGCCCCCACCACCCATCCAATCTCTCAATCGAAATAGAAAATTCAATCTCTTGGCAGGATGAAGAACAAAAAACAACCGTCTTCCTCGGACATGTTTATAAAAATTAATGATGTGTAATGTTGTTTCTATTTCCAGCAAATGGATCGTATCAGCCGGGAATGGAGCCGAAACGTCAGCGTACCGCCTACACACGCCACCAGATCCTTGAATTGGAAAAGGAATTCCATTACAATCGGTATCTGACACGTCGGAGGCGAATCGAAATTGCCCATACTTTGGTCCTGTCCGAGAGACAAATCAAAATCTGGTTCCAGAATCGACGAATGAAGTGGAAGAAGGACAATAAACTGCCCAACACAAAGAATGTGCGAAAGAAAAACACCACCGATGCGAATGGCCAACCGGCTGCAAAGAAACCAAAAAGGACCAGCAATGCCAAGAAGCAGCAAGCAGTGCAAAATGAGGTGAGGAATTTAAGTGAGACTTATTTTTTCTTATTCTTTATGAAAATGCCATGAAAATTTTATTTACAGAAACAATCTATACAAAATGATTTTAATTCTACGAATTCCATTGAAAATCAATCAAAAACTATACATCGTCCTTACGTGTAACGTCTAACATTGTGCTTCTTTCTTTTCAGTGCATCCGTTCGGATAGTCTAGAAAGCATAGGCGACGTCAGTTCATCTCTGGGGAATCCACCGTATATACCGGCTGCGGGCGACGCTGCCAATTTAATTGCACAGCAGCAGCACACCTACCCAGGATCTCAGCATCAAACAAATCATCCCAGTAACAATAACAACAACAACAATAGCAGTACAGCCAATAATAACAACAACAGCAGCAACAACAACAGTGTTTCGCTGCATAATCAAATGCACACGGGAATGCACCAACATCCTGTGATGACCAATCTAAATCATATAAAACAGGATTATGATCTGACATCCCTGTAGGACGATGTAAAACTCATTTCAGAGAGTTTTAATTGTAGTTTTTAGCATTGAATGATGTTTTCTTTCTTATTTGTCCGTATTGTGTTGTAGGTAAATTCAGAAAAAGAAAAACATTTTTTTTTATTGTATACTTTATGTGGCTGTTAGAAAGGAGAAAGAAACCGATGGAAACATCGTAGGATGAATTATATTTAATTTAACATCTAAACTACCTGCATGATAAATGTTTTGGTTACAGTAAATTTTGTTTTGTATAATGTACCTATCCATCTACTATTTTTTTTCTGAACTCAAGTTAGTGTGTAAGTTGTATAACAGTAATTTAAGGCAACCAAGTGATTTTCAGTGTAGGGGTTTTAAGGATATAATTTTAAGATTATTTTCTGTTTTTAAGCATTTTTATAAACACACACACACACACACTTATGTTAAGTGCCATACCAAATGATTATTATTTTTTGTCTTAATTTTGTAGATTGAAAGAAAATATAATAATTTGTAATAAAACTTTGAATGTTTAAATATTTCGATTTATTTGAACTTTTTTTTTTTCTTTTGGAGTTTGTAAGAATAAACTGGCATCGGTGTGAATATATGTTGTTAGCACCTTGTGGTAAGGTAAAGTTTTGTAAACACTAAAATGAAAAGTTATAGTAAAAACTAGAACCAGAATACTAAACAAGGAACATGAATATTAATATAAAAAAATTGGAGTTGATAACCGCACAATTGCAGCCTTTCTTTAAGCTTACGACTAAAGAATGAGCAAGGTATGCACCTACACAAAAACTCATTTGTTTCGTTTCCAAGCAGTTAATCAAGGACCAAAATAAAGAGCAAACAAACTAAGGTTGCTTCCCCATTGTACCCCAACACCCTTCAATGACTCCATCAAGGCATCCTTTCTTTCGTTTTTGCTAATTAAGAGGCCAACCCATTCCCAGATCAGATCTCGTAGTTGCAGCAGGATTGTTAATCTTTTGGATACGAAACACTTCACTTCAATTTCAATTTTATAAGTTAAAACTTATTTAAATTCAAATCGCACTTAATTCAACTTCGCTACTTATCTACAATCACTTTTTACTTTACTATTGATTTTCACACGTCAACCTTTAAAATAAAACTGTCCCGTACGAGCCTGTCAACAGTGTATTTATACAAATTAAGCACCATCTAGTACGTTCCATACTTCCTTACTGAATTCCATGGATGGGAAATTTTCGATACCGAAATTAAAAGTTCGAATATCAGTTTGCTGTCAGCTGACTGACATGACAGTTGGGTGCGTTCGTAAAGTCAATCGAGAGGGTCTGCTTGTAAAGTGAATCGATGGGTAATGCACACAGCGATTCCTGCATTTCGTTTTATTTCTTGTCGCCATGTTACAGTATTTTGAACTTCTGCGGAAAGTTGCGTTCCATTAATTTCAGGATCCGAATTCGCCAAATTTTCGAGTTGAGGTGTCATTAGTGTTGAACTGAGAGTAAAGGAGAGGGTAAGCTTGTGCTTCATCGTGGTGCAAGTTCAGCCGAGAATATTTTTGTGTTTCTATTATTTTTTGGCATTCTCAAGCATTTTACTTGCAAGGAATGTCAGTTATTGTCATGGAAACATGTGTATTCACCAGTCGTGGTAATTAGCAAAACATCGGGTGTAACGATAGACCTTTTGTACCGTAAAAGTTCAGAGCCTTCATTATTTCACTTTTTCGTGGCGAAAACTGGCCGCCAATATAATGTGATTTAACAACGTTGTACCACCTTTTGTAGGAGTTTCTCAAAAGTTGCATCTACAGAAATAAGCCGCCTGAAACTGTATATAGCAATTGCCAAGTTTTAACCGAGATATAGCCACCGAAAGTTGAAAAAAAAAGTTATCGAAATGTTCTCGAACTATTATAACTAACCGTGGGTTGTGGAAGGGGAAGACAGATTATTTGTTTGAAGTTGTTTCATCGTTAATGCAATATACGAAATTTTTTAAGTGGATCACGAAGTCGCAGCCATCGGCAACCCTTATCCCATTTTAGTTTCAGGCATTTATAATTACAAATTTTCTTGTGCTGGATCCTAATTGCCTCCCCATATGGTGAATTCACCCACGTAAGTGAACACTCACCTTATCTAAGTAGGTACACGCATTTCGTTTTTTCGGATGGACCAGTAACCGATAACAAAAGAAAAGTAATTAGGTCCAGCGCTGATTCATCCTTAGTTAGAACATAACCTTCTGATAAGGGTGCCTGCCACAGTGTAAGCCCTTCAAATCATAGCCTGAATTATAAAACTTCTTCCCCTGGAAGATTTTAGACGCCACACTTATGGCGATTCTTTTCCTAATTTCAGGCCATTCTTTTCCTAGCCCTGACTCTGCAATTCCCCATGCAGGGGAAAACAATTTGTTTGCTTGTACATCTCCGACTTCTGAACAGTGCAATATGCACTTTAATGGAGTCCCATTGGATTGTTAGTATCTCGAGGTCTGTTTGACATGATATGGAAGGAGTAGCCCTGAGCTTTCTGTTCGTTTCGCCATGCTGGAGAGATCTTTAAAAAAAAATACAAGAAGGCACTATATGACAGGAGTCAGGAGGAGTCAGGAGGAGTCAGGAGGCATGCCATATCACAGGAGCAATGAATTTCAGGTGAAAAGATTTAAGTCCTTGTTCCACTAAGGTCATAGAATTAGGGTAACAATTTATCTCCCTACCAAACGAATTGGAACGTGATTGCCGAAATTACATGAAAGTTGTCAAAATCATTTTTCTGTGAATTATTTATGAGCTATAATTAAAATTTTCCTAAAGAATTATTTTTCTGTTTTTTTACCTTAGGAAAAATAATGGAACCTGGGCTGTGAGTAGCCAAAAGGTTCTGGAAACTTTGGTGGAAACTCACTTTCCCGGGCGAATGGTATGCCTCGGCAATCTGAGAGAACAAGCATATCACTCTCCGAAGAGGAGATAGGTTTTCTTATTGACAGGAAGAAACTACCGTGGGAAATTCAGTCCTTCAAGCCGTACAAATCTCTGGTCCGGATATGGCATCCTCCCGATCATGATGCGAATTTTCAGGCTCAGTCTAAAAACAGGAAATATTCCTTCAGCTTGGAGGAAAGTAAAAGTGATTTTTATACCTAAAGCTAGCAAACAGGGACATATGGCAGCCCCTGTCGGATAGTGCGAAGTATCTGCGGATCCTAATGTAGGGAAAAGAATCAAGAAGGCATATAATGCTTTTCTGATCTGCAAGAAAACGGTAGGGAAAACTTGGGGCTTAAAACCGGCCATGGTCCACTGGTTGTATACTGTAATGGTAAGACCCATTCTTACTTACTGTGCCTCGGTTTGGTGGAAAGCAATAAACAGAAAAACAGTTTATGGACACCAACGGAAGCTCTGAACACTCCGCTTGATTTACAGATAAAAAAAACTGATTGGCAATATAGCACTACGGCTTACTAACTTGAACTATTTCAAGAGCAGTAGCTACGGGCATGGCTCGATCCTGTCGGGATTATTGCCAGGCAATCCGACTCTAACGGATGAAATTCCCTCCCTGGTTGACTTTGAAACACCGTATGTGAAGTCATTTACCCAGTGAGGGAGGACTGGGAAAATAATGCAATTGTCAGACCTAATGAAATTGCAATTTCCACAGATGGTTCGAAAACAGAAGAAGGAACAGGTTCCGGTATCTTCTCAAAAGACGCGGAACTAATAGTATCCTTAAAACTACCGAATACATGCAGTGTCTTCCAATCAGAGGTTCTAGTTGTACTTAAGGCGGCCGAGCTTTTGCAGATGAGATCGATATTCGGCAGAGATATCGCCATTTACATTGATAGCCAGGCTACGCTCAAGGGAATGGAATCGATCAACATCTAAGTTGATATAGTCAAGGGTTGTCGCACAGAAACGGGTGAGACTGTACTGGGCGCCAGGACACTACGGTATAGAGAGAAATGAACAAGCTGATGAGCTTGCAAGAGGGAGGGCTCCTTATAAATAGTGTGGCTTCTAACACCAAACAACCCGCCTGCGTTGTTAGAGGCACTATTGAAGAGAAGATTAAAATTATGTCCAACCAAAGGTGGTCTCGTCTGGCTGGACACAGGGTATTTAGGGCTCTCTGGCCACGACTAGACGGAAAACTATCGAAGGGACTATTAAAATTGAGGTACAAGCTTACGGTTTAGTGGGAATTCTGACAATGCGAGGCAATTTCGCGTGTGCGCAGGAAATTTTTAGGGAAATATTTCTTCGGAAGTCTAGAAGAGGTACACGGCACAAACTTCAAAGGCCTTCTTGGCTTTTACAGGTTTGGGTTGTTGTTTAGGTTGTTTGTTTAGGTTATTTTTGCGTTTTGAATGTTAAGTTCAACTGGTTCCCCAGGGATGGCGATGGGCCCGTTTTGGTGCCTAGTGGTCCTTTTCACCACACCCCCGTTTAAACTAACCTAACATAACTTAATCAGCATTCTACTGGAACAAATGACAGCAGTTGTATGAGGATCTTCACGTTAAGCCAGTATCAATATCAAGTGAAACGGTGAAACTTTAATGACTTGGGACACGCTGATCGCATGTTCCCGACAGGCTTCCTATAGACGAGTAAAATCTAGGCTATCTGGAGTACATACACACTGCGGTTGTTCTACGAGTGGTGTGGTTGTACCGAAATACCAGCTTCGATCGCCCCCTCGGGCCTGAACACCTCGAGGTGGATGACGGATGCTTGAAGGACAAGAGAGGCAATCGCCTCTCCGTGAATATGTTATATAAGCAAAAACAAGTGAGTAAGTGCAAGAGGTCGTCTGTAATGCACTTCTATATTCCCCAACCTATTTACCATGTAACACCAAATCTAAAAAAAAATTTGGTCTGAATTCATTACTGAGCGAGCCTTTCATCAACTCATTACCTGCCAATGATTAAATGCAATTTTAAGAGTTTTTTTTATATATTTTTAGGCTCTGTACTTGGGTCAAGACCACCAAAAAATTTTGTGCACCTAAAATTCATTTCGACCCCAATCCTTAGTTAATAAATCATTGCTCGTTGTGGCTTTGATTGCTTGAAAATATATTGAAAGTACCTGTTTTAAGGTACTAAATTTACGTGACTCTTAGAAAAAGTAAAGGCCCTCGGGAAACTACGGGCTTGGAGTGATTCACCCGTTACAACCCCTTCCCCCTCTTCCCCGACATCCCTAACTCCTATCTGCTCAATTTACACTAAGACAAAGTTTGGAAGAGATCTGGGTTTGATGCCAACTTCTGTCGTCAGAGAAACTAGTTTTTCTTTTTAACCTCCTCAGGTCTCTAAGATCTCGGGAAATTGGGACCACGAAGCATATCTGTCTCGTTTGAACAGCTTAAAATTCGGCTCGGTTTCAGCGAAAAGGCTGCTCAAGGATTAAAAATGTTACGCACACGCTTTCCAAAGAGTTTAAGCCACTATCTGCGACTTGGACAGGCACGTCTGCAGCTTGGGTGTAAAATCTCCATTTGATCGGATGTTATATCTGGTTCAAGATCATCATATTTTTGAGGTGTGTACTTGAACCCATGTCTTCGATATTTTGGTGGCATTATTTTCAAACATTTGCAACTTCTTTATTGTATAGGTTATTAGTTTACAAGTATTGCAGTATTGTAGTACAGTATTGCAGTACAGTATTTTAGTACAGTATTGCAGTACAAGTATTGCAGTACAGTTCCACCACGAACAGGTGTTATGCTTTCAGGATTTTGATAATCTCAAATTTCTTTGTTCGCTGTATTCATTATACAAAGCGGCGTGCATTACATTTGGGCTCATGATACTTATGGTTAGTCGGCCAAAAACCGCTTTAAAAAGTGTCGATCTACCAAATGATATAAAATTTGGTTCTATGGCACCTTCATAAAGTGACCTTAATTGACGGAACCCTTGAGTTTGATTCGCTGAGTTATACTTCCGATTTGTACTAAAAGTCAGTCCAGTTTGCCAAGTCAGTATTCATCCTTCTGTCCTTGGCGTTAGCTTTGTTTATTTTTTTTTACTTTTGAATTTTAGCTTGATTTTTTTTATTGCTTTTGTTGCTTGTAAAGAATTACTCTTAATCCACACGGTTAGACTTGTTTCGGAAAAGCAGTGAATTAGTTGTAAGTCTAAGTTCAATATTATTGTAAATAGTTTGAAAATATTGTTGGGAAGCATTACAATTATTTGTTGAAATGTAGGTATAATTTTAAATTTGGACAATATCCTTGAACGTGGTTTAATTTTAGCAAGTTTAAATAGCGTTTATTGTACAAATTTAACTACACTCACATTTATAGGTATATACCAATCAACTTCTTGTATATAGCTAAGAAAATAAAAAGATTGATAAACTAAGCATACATATAAAATTTTAAATAAAAATGTGTATTTAGTCCTTAGCCATTGTAAGTGAAAATAAAGTTTAATTATGTGAATCAATAACAATACGAATTCCGAAAAAAAACAAATATTTTATTTTTAGCTTTATGAGCGCTTTTGTTTTATGCAAAATACATTTTTGGACACACTACCGCGATCGGTCTAAGCCGCACATGATAAATTGCTGGCTAAGCGCGTTTTCGTGTTCACAATCCACCTCGGGAGATTGATTGTAACTTCTATCTGCGAATGTGTCAGAAAAGTTTCCTTCATACCTGAGTTGTCACAATGACTGCTGCTGTTGTGGTACCATCGTCATCGTTGTGTCGCACTGTCGTTCTGATCCTCGTTATCAATACGCGCGCATTCGCGATGCGCAGTGGCTGCAGAGACATTTTGCCAGTTAAATTGCAAATCGCCAAAGCCCACACCTTGTTGCTCCTGCCTGAGTCCTGGTGACACTTTTGTATGTGTTTTTTTTTTTTCGTTCACAAAAATGTCCCCATCATCGTCGCGCCTTATACACACCAGTAAATGGGATGGGAATGGCATCGCGACATCCGCGCAGATATTGTAGTGACACTTCCTCTCTGTGGTGTTGTTGGCTGCGCGTGGTTTAGACTTTCTGGGAACTACGAGATGACGAACGTGCTCGTGTTTAATTTGCATTCAGTGGGTTCAGTGGAGTTATGATGTTTAACATGTATCCAGAAGCCAACAGGTGCCAGCACTGCGCCGCGATCAATCATTGGAAATCGATTTTTAATTAAGAACTCTTGTTGGTCGCGCGTTGACTGCACATGAATGGGTTAGTTTCAGGTATGGGGTTGGTCTTTTATTCTGGGTGCTTAAATTTGTCCTAATTAGCTTGACAGAGAACGATGACCATATTTCTGGATACGCTCGACTTTGGAATACATTTTTAGTCTTAGCTTGTGGTCTGGGTGCTGGTGTTATTTTTTTCCAGAATTTCGTCTGGGTATTTGGAAGTGGCATGTTTGAGCATTTCACTTTGAATGATTGATAATGAGCCTTCGACGAGGGGCCTGACAGCGCTACAAAGGTAATTGTTGAAGTCGAATCACTAGAAGGATCTTAATGGCGATTTTCGATTTTAAAACAAAAGCTTTGTTCAATGGTATATTAAAATCGTCAAAATTTGAGATATTCAAAAGACGCGGGAAACATTTAACCTGTAGAAAAATTTGCACTCTCGGAACCACACGTTTTTTCTGAGAACACCCGACAAAGATCCTAAGTCCCAAAAGTCAAAATCATAAGTCCTACCAAATAGCCGACAATCCTAAGATCATGTTCCAGTAGCCGGCTTAGACAATTAGTTGCGGCAATTACAAAGAAACACACGGAAAGGGTTTTTCGTTGGCATTTTATCCCACTGTGCGAGAGCTCTTTGCTCTTTAATTTACCTGTGTAACGGTGTGGCTACCTAGAACAATTCATAAACAATTATAAACTATCGCCCCCTGAGACTGCTTAATGTATGCATTCGCATGCAGTGTGCATTGTAGGGACTTCTCTCTGCAGTCACCGCTAGCCTTTGTTTGTTCCATTTGTTATCCTGGGGGTGTGGCACAAGCCGAATTCGAAAATTTACACTTTTACAATTTAACATTTTTGCAAAAAGTAAGCAGAATTACTACTATGCACACCAAAGTCATAAAACGCATGCCGCCAGACACTGCCTTCGTTTCGTCGTCGTTCGCTCAATGGGATGTTAGTTCCAATAATTGGATTAGCAAGTGAAGGGTTGTACGTTTTCTTAGATTTTTCCAATATTATCTAGGATCATTCGAATGTTGATCCTTTGTTTGTTAGATGGGAGTTAACCAGACAAATACACTGTGCAGGGATGAAATGTGATCAGAGGGTTTAAAGGAGTTGCATTTTTGGTATAATATCAAGATAAGCTTGTTTTGGGAAATTTGAAGACTGTTTTCTTTGACGTTTTAGAAGTGGTTGAGAAAACCAAGTGTAATTTAACCTTTTAACCGGATGAGGTACCTAAATTTATTAATATTTTAATAGAGCAATATGAACTAATTAAACAGGTAATTAAACAGGTTAAACAGGTAAATACTGAGACCTGTGCTGTGTGCAAGTAATTATTTCCTGCTTTGATTTAGGAATGGTGGTCTGGACAAAATAGTGGTCTTTACAACATGTTTTGTTTAACATGTTGTAAAAGCCAGTCTTCGCTTGCGTTTTCCCTGTACTGTGCGTTTTAAGTTCACGAGTTTGAGAAGGCAAAAAGTTTTAAAAACAAAGGTATACAAGGTAAAAAAATGTATTTTTTTGCGGTTGTTTTCTTCTTATCCATAAATGCAGTACACATACCTTAACAGTTTTGTACTCCAAGGAGGACTGCTTCTAATTTTCTGCCTAAAAAGTGGGCATTTCAGTGAGCGGATAAAAAAACTTGGACTGCTGGACCAAGAAAGCCCAAACATAACTTATTTGAGCCATTGAAGAGCACCAGAGACCATTGCAAAAAAAGGATGAGTATTTTCTAAAAATCAAATTTTTAAGTGACACTTTTTCTGGTCTTTTTGTAGTTAAAATTCACATTTTCCTGTTAAAAATTTAAAATTCAGTAATTGATAGCAATTTGTGTCAATTACATTATTTTCTATTGTGTGACATCTGGCAACCCCCAAGTGAGTAAAAGAGTAAAAAGGAAAAGGAACCTCTGATGTGTAAAATCTGTAGTGTGACAAAATGGGTGGTTTAGAAACGTCTTTAGAACTTGCGCTATAGAACCTAACTCCTGAGCACTTATAGCCTTATAACTTCAGTATGGTAGGAACGCTTAAAGCAACACGTCTGCGAAGTTAATGGTAATAGCAATTTTAGTATTATAATTATGGTACTGTAAAGGTTTTCATGGCCAATTTTATATAAGTAAATAAGCTGAACACCAATATTGGACGATAACGAAACATTGTGAAACAAATGTGTTACTGAAGACCATTTCAAGTTTCTTATAAGTCAAAAACAAATACCTATAGTTCCAGAGTGCGCAACTTGGGTTAACAGAGCACGTGCTAAACGACTGAGCCAACTAGCAGAGGCCCTAAATGCAATTTATCACTGCCATTCAAGAAACGCCGTTGAGATTGTTCGGACAAAAGGCAACTGCTACCAACAACCATAATGAAATAGTGTGGCGCAACAGCTCGATGTGAACCAGAGCCAATTTCTCAACAATGTATGCTGTGTGTGCTGATTTCTGTACATACAGGGGGATCCACAATTTTTGCAGAATGCGAACGGAACTTTAAGAAAATTTTCAAGACAAATATTACTCTCGAAGGGTTTGTCAGACCCTCAACCGAGGTGCGAGGACGGTGAAAAAGAACTAGTCTTTTTTTCAGGTGACAAGTAGGATTCGAACCCGGCCTTCCGGCATTGTAAGCACACATACTAACCATTACACCACGGCACCCCAGTACAAAGGAAAGCCAAGGAATGCCTTTTTGGACGTAGTTTCGTTATTGGAGGCAGACCCAGGCAAAAAGTCTTGAGCTTAAGCTATGTCAGCGAGTGCCTCACGATGATCCGCATCCAAGCAGGTTCACCAACATAAGCGTAATATGCGCGCATGCCGAGCAGAGGAAGAAATAGGAATACAAGCTGCTTGCCCGAAGGAAAAAGAGAGAAAACGAGGAGCGGGCGGTTGAAGAGATAAAGTTTTTTTTACAGCAAGAATGAGTTCCGAGGAATCTGGGAATTCACGTACGAATTTTCTGATTCCTACGTGAAACTGGACTAAAGAAGGTGCTATAAGGATGAGCTCTTTTAGCCAAGGCAAAACATGAGCACATAACCTCGACATAATTTAGTTATGAATTAGGTACAATGTGAGGGGAGCTCCTTTCAGGGAATTAACCTTTCCAAGGCTTAGTAGGGGGCACAATAGACCCACAGGTTGCAGTACAAAACCCAACTCAATAATAATAATAATAGGCCAGAAGAGTCCACATCAATATTCACACCGCTACAGACCTTGGCGAAAACCTGGAATTCCAAATCACCCACCATCTTATTCGTCGATTTCAAGGCTCTGTATGTCAGCATCTATAGGGACAGCCATATAGCGCCATAAGCTAGTTGCTTACTTTTGAAACCCGCTCACGCCTATCAAACTCGTCAGCTTGATTATCAGAGTGATAATAGAAAACTCACACTGCTTGTCAAAGTCGTTAAAACCTCACAACCCTTGATGTCAAAAAAGGATTTAGACTAGCGTTGCCTAGCACGTATATGTGAATTCTTTAACACCATAGTACTGTACTGACTCTCAAATCAACACCAGAGTTACAATCTTTAAAAAGTTATTACGATTACTCGCATACGCAAGTGACACTGGCAAAATCTAAGGAACATAGCACGATGTCATTGAAGCCTTCGTGAGTATCGGAACGAACGCGGCGAATGTGCGGGCTTAGCTGTAAACAAGGCAAAACGAAGTATGTTTATGCTATCATCAAGAAGACACAACATCGACGTATTGAAAAAAACATCACCATAGACAGCCATAACTTTGAGGCAGTTAGGTACTTTGTCTATCTTTCTCCTCTAAAAATTCAAACTACGATACCTGTGCTGAAATCAAAGTAAGGTCGACACATTTATCGACCATGTCCACTTATAACATGTTAGATCCTTAAAAACCCGATTTCTCGGAAAGTTCACTCCAAATCGAAAAATACAAAATTTTGTGGCAAATACTAAAGACATTACTCTTTGCTAAGTTTGTTACATACAAAGTTTTGAGCTCAACCCACTTTTAGGGGGTGTTTTTAGGAAAAAACAAGTGGGAAGTGCAACAGTCTACGATGGATTGCAAAATACCCGACCATACCAAAAAAAAACTTCCACGCCTCCAAAAAATGGGAGGGATATAAAAATATAACTGTTGAGCGTTTATAACGGGTGATTTTTTTAAAGGTTGAGAACTTTTTTTAAAAAAAAAAAATTCGAAAAAACACAAAAAATTCGAAAAAATTAATGAAATATTTATTTGAATCGATAGTTTGAACTTGCAATTTAATGTTTAAAGACAATTTCATGCAAATGTTGACCGCGGCTGCGTCTCAGGTAGCCCATCCGCTGAGTCCAATTTTGGCATTTTCCACGTAGTGCTATAACAAAGGCCTAACTGCTGGGAACGGCGCCGAATCGACATTTCGCGGTCTTCTGTCACACTAGCTGATACGGCCGCAATATTTTCTTCACTACGCACAGTACGTAAACGTGTTGGTGGTTTAATGTCCAACAAAGTAAATTTGGTGCGAAATTTGGTCACAATCTTCCGAATAGACTGCTCAGAAGGTCGAGAATGCCGACCATAAAATGGAAGCAGCGCGCGATGAACATTTCGAACCGAGCACGAATTTTGATAGTAAAATTCAATAATTTGCAAGCGTTGTTCATTTGTAAGACGATCCATGGTTAAATTGCAAACCAAACTGAAGCTGCTTGACAGTGACACAGGGTACTAAACACACGTCAGCTGTCAAAACCAGTGTTGCCAAAACCAAACCAGCTAAGAAATCACCCGTTACTAGGTGGTTGCATACATTTCGGCCAAAAACTCCCCTTTCTTAACTAAAAAAAATCACTTTTTTTAACGCCACGCCCACAAAAGTGGGCGGAGGCATATACAATGCATACATAAAAGTTAGAAAATGCTGATACCTACAACTTTTGTCATTAAATTTCTTGTCAAATTTGTTATATATTTATTGAAAAACAATCCTTTGAAGCTAAAATCCCTTAAAAAGTGGGCGTGGTCAATGAAAAAGCTAAAATTTTTTGGCTACCTTAAAGACAATTACAAGGCAATGTAAACACCAAAAATGGATGCTTAAGCGCCATTGTAACATAGCTAAAATTTGGAAAAAGTATTCTTTTAAATTAAATCCCTCGGTCCCATTCATATCTCTAAAAGGTCTTAGCTCTTAGGGGGATGTGGTGATTATTTCACTGCGTTACAAACTGTACATCAAACTTAATATACCCTGGGTCGGGTATAAAAACAAAAAAATCGCTTTTAACGCTTTTTTTTTTTTGATTCTCACGACATTACAAATAACTGATTGGCGGCGTGGCCACTAAATAGAGTGGCGCAACAGCTCGAGGTGAACCAGGGCCCACTTCTCAACCATGTATGCTGTGTGTGCTAAATTTTTTTTTCACATACAAGGGGACCTACGATTTTTTGCCGAATCCGAACGGCAGTTTGAGAAGTTTTTTAAGACAAATGTTACTCTCGGAGGGTTTGTCAGACCCTCGCGGAGGTGGGTGCCGTGAAAAAGAACAAGTCTTTTTTCTTTCAGGTGGCAGAGTCAGGATTCGAACCCAGACCTCCGGCGTGGCCACTACAAATAATATATTAATTCGGGCCAAAAAGGTTTTAGATTTGGTGTTACACGCTGTATATAGGCTCGCATGTGGTTCACAATGTTGGACAGCGTATAAGAAATATGAGATCAAGCTAACGGCACAAAGCGAGATAGGATAAGAGGAACGAAGATCGGGGGAAGCCTATGTAAGCCTAATTTAAAAGAACCTATCTCCAGGAAAATGGAGCACGAACAGCTCAGTTGGTATTGCCACGGACAAATCATAGGAGAGATCTTGCGAGCCCTGTCAAAAAGGCAATCCCAATCAACATTCCGGCGCAATCGCGAGAGGAATGAATGAGGGGAAGACCTGAGAGGAAGGCCTGAACATTCATGCGGACCTCACAAATGCAACGACAACGGTAGAGATACGATTTGGTCAGAAAATCAATGTACGCTATTGTGACATAGCTAAAATTTGAAAACAGTATTTTAAAAATTAGAGATGGTCGCACATGCAGGCCTGTGGTGGGCATGTCTGTGGGCGGATTCAACTAATTTTCAAACTTGATCTGAAGGACTGGGTTTCCAGGTCGCTAACCAACTTTCAACTTTCTTGCTCTCTTGCTTAAAATTTAAGGCGTAAAATTGTGTGGCTTAACCGATTCAACTGTCGGTTCCATTCATATCTCTAAAAGGACTTAGGAGTCTAGGACCCAACGAGTTTTGTGCTTAAGTTTAACCCTCAATGTATTTCTGCGGACATCATTACACAAATATTTAAATTTCACGATATTTTTTCCTTCAACCGGATTGGCATAAAAAGGTATATCTACATTCCTTATGCCGATTGTTCCTCAATTAGTTTAATCGTAATGCTTAGTTTTCCTACTAATTGCAATTCATGAGTTGCAAAAAAAAAACTTAAAATAAACCATAACGTATGAAGATGCCTAATACTCATCACGTAACACTTAAATTACAAGAAAATAAGTATAAAATCCCGAGATAATTACAGTAAATATTTTAAGCACAGCACCGATGATTTTTCATTTTCGACTTCGTTTTTTTTAAATTTCAAACCGCAATCACTAGCAATTTTACATAATTTTTCACTTTAATTATATGACACGTCAAAATCTACTAAATACGTTAAACGACATCAATCGATTAATAATTTGAATCCGTTTTTCACGTAGACGCATGTTTCTGTGTGAAGAAGCTAATCTCATCAGTGACTTACGTCTAAACCCTTAAGTATGTAGGCCTGCATACTTAGAAATTCATTAGTTAAAGCCCCCGGAGGTTTCCGCCATTCATTCACCAATTTTTCATCACACAAACCAAAGTGTATCCCAATAAATCACTGCACAGACTTTTTTAACTTACAAGTGAGTAAGTGTAGATAAAAAAAAACAACAGCAAAAAAGTGTGTTTTGAAAACATAAATCGATTCGGCTAAGCGTTTTTTAATACCAAATCTCCACACTGCGGCAGCCCTTAATGATAACAAATTGACCATCCGGGGCAGTTAACAAATGGCTGCACATTAATTATCAATGTCGAAGGTGAAAGGTTACACAACACAAACGGACACCATCCAGGAGACGCAACGATTTCACTTGATGAATACCTAGGCGATACAGCCTAAACTAATCATAGTCATTTTGACAGATGTTCTATTTTGACGAGCAACTCCATGGCAATGACAGGTACCTATCTGCCGCACTTACAGTCAGAAGTGGTATGGATTGATATTAAAAGATTTATTTGCGATTACTGGAACACGAATCAACTGTGTGAGCGGCCGGCTGCCGCATACATTCAGACCTTCGAAAGCACCAGCTAGCACTCTGTTTAATTGGAACCAGCATCACCGCCTTCGTCCCCGCCAAGACAATGCGTTTAACCTGTGCTATTGAATTGAAAAACAATTTTTCAAACAAAAAAAATGTAAAGCATGAACCTTTGGGTTTGAGCATAACACAATTTGAAAGCGAAGATATCGCTGTTGCGGCACATCCGCTATGTAGGTGGTAAAAATGATAAATTTAACGAACCTAAAAAGTTGGCGTATCGTCTCTGACAATATATACCTACACAATCCAGCAAGGAATCCACTGGGGGTAGTCGTAAGACTTCCACGCGGCAGAAAATATAAATAAATTTATAAGCTTTTCGACACACCAAGAAAATCAAAACGAAAGCAGGATTGTCTTCAAATGGTACGTGCGGCCAATAAGTCGTTGGGAACCGATGATTGATTAAAAATCCATTAGTAAATCTGTTGAAAAGTCTCGAAGTGTAAGGGTAATAGAGTAACAATTTGAGGCTGTCTTTTTTTACTTGAACAAGTTTATCGTTAACGAATTACGGGATTTCTATGGCCTGCCATAAGAAAGTAATAACAGCACAGTATACAAAAATATCCAGAGCTTTAAAAATTTGGACTAAGCGTGGCTTATAACTCTATGACGGAAAAAAAGTCTTAAGTAAAAACGGCGCACATCGAATAGGGTTGATCGAAAAATGTAGCGGAAAAGTTGGGTTAAAAATCAGTGCCTCAAAAATGAAAATGATAAGTACAATAATATCGCCTCAAGTTCAAAGGAAGGTGGTGGGACAAACTTCCAAGTATCCCTACAAGCTTGGTAGGGACACTTGGAACTTCTGTAACTACGTATTGATCTTCAACACTTAGCAACGAGCTGCAACTGACCAGTTCCAAATGTTCAGGATTTATACAGGCTTAGATATGGGTGGCAGAATCCTGAATATTTCCTGAAAATATCTATACTGCAGGTAATAGGATGAAGCCACATTTTTCGTTCCCGATTTTCGCAAGCATGAGCATTTTTATTTTGAGACTTTTCCTTCAAATGGGTCCAGGGAAGACGTCCACTGTCAACACAGACTAGTCCTGTTGATAGGTCTAACGTGTTCCAAGTAATATCCGAAAGACCGGATTGCTGAATGACATTGGTGACAAGTTAAAGGAAGTATATTTTGGTATCAGGTCGCTATAAGCGTGTATGCACTTCGAGGTAATTTGACGCATCCTTTCCATTTAGATCTACGAAAGACACTCTTCCGTTTCATAATCGTCAATGCATTTATAGAAAATAGACTATAGACGAGTCTATTTAAATTCAGTTAACGCAACGTGAAAGAGAGAGCAGAACGCACATCGTGGACAATTAATGAGAAGCTTCTTCTCGACTTTTCATGCAGATGCTTTAGCTTACATTTAACTGTAATCTGAAATGCCAAAGACTCTTTTCAGCGTCGGAGAGGAGATAGGCACCACCAGTTAAGGAATCTTTAAAGTTGTTTGTGCCAGACCCTCTGAATCCCATCAACCCCGCCCTGCTTTAAGGGGCAAAAGCATGAACCCAGTCTAAGCGATTAAAAACGCTAGGCTTCTTCAAGAGTACTTACTCAAAACTTATATCCATGGACATTATGTCCAAACCATGTATTTATACCCCGTCCCATGGAAAGGAAGTATATTAAGTTTGTCATGAAATAATAATGGTAGACCCCCAAGACAACAAAGCGTGATGTCAGTGAAGCCTTCGTGAGTATTGGGACGGAAGCGGCGAATATGGGTTAAGCAGTCAATGAGGGCAAAACCAAGTATATGCTGTCATCAAGAAAAGACACCCAACACCGACGTCTTGGACAAAAGATCACCATCGACAGCTATAATTTTGAGGTAGTTAGGGACTTTGTCTACCTGGGTTCCACTATCAATTCAGATAATGACACCAGCGCTGAAATCAAACGAAGGATAACTCTTGCCAATCGCTGTTTCTTTGGGCTAAGGAGGCAATTGAGTAGCAAAGCCCTCTCTCGAGCAACTATAGTGTCCATGTATAAGACCCTCATAATCCCAGTCTTGCTTTACGGTGCAGAAGCATGGACCCTGTCAAAGGCAGATGAAAACACTTTAGGCTGCTTCGAGAGGAAAATTCTTCGGACGATTTACGGTCCCGTCTGCATAGACGGAGAGTGGAGGAGGAGATATAACAATGTACGGGCTGTACAGCGATACCGACTTATAGCCAAAAGAGTCAAAACACAACGTCTACGATGGCTGGGTCATCTAGAGCGGATGGACACCAACGCCCTGCCCCGGAAAATCTTTGAATCCACAGAGGAGCACCGAAACTCAGGTGGCGCACGCAAGTGAAAGGGGACCTCAGCCAACTTCGCGTGCGAAACTGGAGACGGCTAGCTTGAGACAGAGCTGGCTGCCGAAGCTTGTTGGCTGAGGCCCAGGTCCACCCCGGACTGTAGCGCCACCTTAAGTAAGACCCCAAAGACTTTAAGAGCATATGATCGAAACCGAGTTCTGAATCGAATAAGCCATGTTCGTCCGTCCGTCTATCCGCCCATCCGTCCGTCGCTCTGTATGTCGCATGTCTTAGGCCTAAAATTTTGAGCTAGGGTGCTGAGATTTTGTACGTAAGCTCCACGTTATGCGAAGCTGTACAAGGGTACATAATTCGCCCAAACACACGCCCACAATCGGTCTAAATGTGGTACTACCTCAAGAGCTTTCAAAACTGTAAGACGTCTTAAAAGGCTAAAATTTGACATTTAGCACATCCTAATGAATGTAAGACACAAAAAAGAAAATTTTTTTTGGTAAGCCTCCTCCAGTTGTCGTAGCATTTATTTTAAGGCTAAATCTTCAAATGCATTTTACACAATATTTTTGCTTCAAATTGAAAAAATTTTGCAAATATTAAAAATACATAAATAATACCTAAAAACAAACATTAAATTCACAAATATATAAAAATACAAATATTTTAAGTAGAAAACACTTAGTTCCTCATTTTGTTCACACAACACTTTGGGCCACGCTCACATTTGTAGGCAAAATTGAAGAAAAGCCTAAAATTTCCCAAAAAGGGGTAATTTTGACTGGCCTTATGCCTAATTTGGGGGGTGCCGTGGCGTAGTGGTTAGTGTGTGTGCTTACTACGCCGGAGGTCTGGATTCGAATCAACCATCGTCACCTGAAAAAAAGATTCGTTCTTTTTCACGGTGTCACCTCCACGAGAGACTGACAAGCCCTCCGAGAGTATCATTTGTCTTGAAAAACTTCTCAAAGTGCCGTTCGGATTCGGCAGAGAGTTGTAGGTCCCTTTGTATGTGAAGAAATTAGCACACACAGCATAGATACATTGTTGAGAAGTTGGCCCTGGTTCACCTCGAGCTGTTGCGCCACTCTATTTTTATGCCTTATTTAGGAAAGCATGAAACAAAAAAATAGTAGGTAAGGTTATTAAACGAGATTAAATTCCCAGGTTTCGTTCTTACAAAGTTTTTGGCCACGCCCCCTTTTAGAGTTCGATTTTTCAAAATTATTGAATTTGAAGCAAAAAAATTCATTTTTACGTACATTTAAGCGTAACTTGGAAATATCTATTAACATTGATAAGGAGCGGTCGGACCACGCCCCTTTTTGAAGTTTGCACTACTTATAATATGTGAAAATATAACAATGCCATCAGCACCTTACAATGTGGGAAAGGATGGGGGGTATTCAACGGTCTGTTTTACGGATTGTATAACTTCTGCGAACACACTATTGCACTTACCTGCCCAAATGACCCTATGTCTGTAAGTGGAACATGAACATTTCATGGCATTAGTTCTCTTTCGAATTTGACTTAACACCATATTGCTTTAGTTCACATTGATGTGATGGCTTAAGCTCAATTTCAATTTCAAATATGGCGTTAATTCGCAATTGAAAGTGAACTTACACCATTATGACGTTAGAACTATAACTATATGGCCTTCGTTCACGGAAACTGCACATAATATATCCTAGGCTGTCCGGTTTTAGTCTAAGGTTAGGTTATTATATAGATTTGATGAGATTGATCGAAAGAGCATTTCTTTGGTCCTGACAATGTGCTGGAGAACTAAGAACGCTCTTAGAACGGAGCCTTTTGTGACATCTTTTCAATCCGGAGGCAGTGAGGAGGACGAGGATCTTCTCTGGAGTGATGAATGATGATGCATTTATTTAAGAATAATTTCTTCGAGGGAATATCCTTTTTTAGACGAAGGAAAGTCGTGCAATTTATTATAATAAGAGAGGATTTATCGCTCTCTATAGACAAAGTGTGCATGTTGAGTGAGGGTTCGGAGAAGTCAATACGGTAAAGATGTTTCTTCATTTTGCAATGACCACTAAAAATTCTAGATACAATTTGAACTTGGCCCCTCTTCGAAAACGTTTTTGACCCTCTTGGAAAGAATCTAGCAAACATTTGTTTGGAGCAATACTGTCCCTGTGTCCATGTGAATAAAGTTAGACTTCGTTAGACTCGATTGGAGCTGGACTTTTATAAAAGTTCTTGAACAGTATTTTTTCTGGGATCTCGTTCCATCGACTTTAACTAGAGAATCTGCGATTTCGTTGCCGTTAAAACCAATATCGGTTGGCTAGATCTTGGATATCGGCTCAGTTAGGTCTTGGATGACTATAAATGTTTCCAGAACAAGCTTTGATTTTATGATAGGTGAGTTATGCGCCATAAGAGCTACTGAGAAGATAAATAGTATGTTCTTATTCTTCTTTAAGGACATATATTAACTCGAAGACAGTTGGTAGCAAGGGTATTAGCCTGGAAAATGGATAACATTTTACAAGGCAAAATAAACAGTCGCCTGAGGCGGCACTTTGCATGAATACCAGAGCCATCGTCTGTGTAGTCAAAGTTAAATTGTAATAAAGTTGCGGTTAACAGCTAGTAGTAGATTTACCCGGTTGATGGTGTCTATACATCAATCAGTTTTTCCATGCTTTTAAGGGAAATGGATATGAGGCAAATAAGACGATAGGATTTCGGACTAGAAACCGAAACTTTTCCTGTCTTAGGAAAAGGCAGGCAGACCGTACCCCAATTTATCTGTTCCTTTCTGTAACAGTGCCGAAAAAATGCCCCTCTTTTTCGGCTTCAAAGACATGCTGGCCCATTTCGCGGTATGACGGTTACAATATTTCTCGCAGTTTTCTCCTATTCCCTCGCCCATAGACCAATCCGCTTATATTCGGGTGATTGGTTTATTGTGAGAGGATCCAAAATGTTTGATCCAGAATAACGTGTTTTAAGTATATAAGAGTTCTATTAATTTTTCTTTCTTATTTTGTGCTCAACGTTCGTTAACATCGATATACTAAGGTACGTATTTGCAGAAGCGCCTGAATTACTCTAAGCCATCAAAAGAAGCAAAATTCGTAGATGTTTTCAGCAATTTTTGAAATTTTTAAAACAGTTTGGTCGTTTAACCTCTATTCATTATGCCCCAAGACATAATTTTAGGCTTAATCGGAGAAACATTTTACCTTCTTATGTTCTCATATGTGATGCTCGATTTACACTATTTTCATTTCCAATCCTCGAAATTTATTCAGATTAAATGGTTCACCAATTAAGACTGCAATCGAAATGGCCACTCTCGCTGTATCCTATACCTATATAGGTATGATCCTTCCACAAGTTCTGAGTACCAACTCAGGGGTTGCTGTATTTCCTCAAGTGAAAAAATGCTTTCCTACTGCAAATCTCCTTCCAAATGAAAGGACGCATTAAGTTTTCCCCCTTAACAACCTTCGCTTACAGTTAGGCTACACAGAGTTTGTTTTTCATACACGTACCTACATAGAAATGTCACTTCAAATCCAAATCCTGTGAGAAAAATTATCCCACTCATGGTGTGGATAGATGTGAAAATGACAAATAATATATAAGGAGAGAGTGAAAAGAAATTCACGCACAAAAATATTAGCAGCAGCCATCATCAGTGCGGGAAGTACAAAAATAAGGAGGCATTAGAAGAAGCCAAAAAAAAAATTAAATAAAACGAGAGAAAATAACGTGGAAAATCCACCATACAGAAAGACGGGGACAAATAAAATGCGGGATATGTTTCCAAGACATTAGGGGATGACATTTGTATGCTCAAACGTACACGCATGAAAAGGGTGTGCACAGACATATCTACAGACGACCCAGGGCGAAGCAATGGAGTATACTCCCTTAAGAGCTTTGGAGTTCGGCAAACGGAGGGTAAAGACAGCCTGTCGCAAAAATGTCCTCTTTTATATTATTTTTACCAAGTCGCTACTTTTCTTTTACGTCAAGCGCAAAAAAAGTTCTACTTTCGATTACACTTTACTGATGCGAAGAAGTGATGAGAGTTGTGCACGGACCTAGGGTGTATCAAGAAGCACATTTCAAAAATTTTCATAGAGACACGGCCCCTGAAACAGGTGAAGAATTTTGTGTATCTCAGTCTCAGATTGGTCATTATTCCTATATGCAAGCTGAAAATGAGGATGCATGCTGGATCAAACCTCTTATTTTGTTTTTAAAAAGGGCGAATAAAGTATATGGTCATAATGATGAAAGGTTCAAGTATTGACCCCTGGCTCTAGTCAGAGCGGTACCAACAATAATAAAATTAAATAATTGTCTTATCAGATTTTTTATTAAATCTGCTCGATTATCGGCTTTTTTTACTTCTACTCAATGGCGATACTTTTTTTTCAACCATTCTCTTACGAACTCTGAAAAATAACCCAGCACTTTCGGATAAGAAACTAAGAGATCAAAAACCCTGACCAACCCAAACCCAAAAATCTTGTATAAAACAAATTAAACAAAAACGCCGCTTGAGTGCTACCGATAGGCAAAATCGGTAGCACAGAAAGATATAGGGTAAAATCGATCTTTTTACCACCAAAATTTATTGGTGGCATATTACCCTGACTGGAGGTAACCAAACATAGCTTCTCACTCCAAACGCCTGGGTATATTCAGTTTCTTGAAGCAGTTTGGAAAGTCATCAGGCAGACAATACTGCACATTGGATGCTGTCAGCAAATGTAAGTAGAAAAAATCGGCAATATGCGAACATAACCTGATGGGGTAATCTAAAACGAACACCATTATAGATACGCTTTGATTAGGTAGGCTAAGCCCCGAGACATGAAAGATTTCCATAGGGACTACATTTTTAAATTCTCGTAATAAACTTGAAATCCAATAATGAACACAAAAAGGCCGGTCTCAAATAGGCTTATGACACCAAGGGATATTGTGAGCACGGCTTGCTCCCAACCAAATCCACCGCATCACCAAGAGAACAATCCGCCGATTACACACCGCTGCTCTAATCTGAGTGGTGCTAATCGCCAAAAGCAGATTCAGGTAGTTCCCGGTGAAGCGACTTGAGCGCTCATTTGAAACCTGGACTGGAGTACCTGGAGTACGTTTAAGAACTTATTTTACAATTAAAACGCGAAAATACCCCTAAAAATTTAGTGTCGATTATCTACCGCCAAAAAATCAAAAATTATAAGCTTAAGTTAACCTGCTTGTCAGTACCTCTTATGACACTGAACTATGCACAACCAGCAGACCGAACAATAACTATAAGACACTTATTCCTAGCCCTGCAGGTTCGATACAGTCAAAAGGATTAAACATCTGTTAAACGACAACCGGAAGCATAATGCTCAGAATGGTAAAAAATTTGAGGTTGCAAAATTTAAGGTATACCAGACATTAGTTCGGAACGGAAAAAAACCTAAAAGCTTTAAGAATTAAACGAATAAATACCTACTAAATTCATGTATTCGTAACCACCTCTGTCAAAAAAAATTCATTATTTGTCTTTTTGAGCGGGACTTTTCTATATTAACGTATTGAACGTTTATCTGAATGTTGCCATCACTAAAGAGCACATTTTTCATTTTGCCAACATAAAAACGAGGGAGGAGTGTTATAAACTTGAGCGATTCGCGGGAGTATTTTTGCTCCTTTGCATTTCCGCTGTCTCTCTGCATAGTCAGTGGCTTAGATTTGATACAGTGTATCTATTCGTTCGTTAGACCGCCATCCGTGAATGTATTCGTTTCAGTATTTGTATGTCACTAAAAAGGATATAATATATCTATACGCTTGCTGGCAAAGTGAATTGAAGAACTACACTATGCCATACAACATCGCGGCACACTGAAAAGTCTGCATTCTGCAATTTGATTAATGATCGCACGTCAATTCCCTCAGATACGTATAGTAACCTAAGTATATACAGACGTGTGTTTTTTATTCCTTTTTCCTTTGGTTTTTTTTTTCATTATTCCTCTCTGAATAAGTACACATTATACGAATCTATTTACACAGCTTATGTGCATATACGTATGGTTGACTCTGAATACGTTATAGGGGTTTTCAACAGCACATTGTAAATGGTATAACAAAAACGAAAGAAACCATCAAAGACAGCTCCCTCGGTTGTTAACCGCTCTAAGAAGGAATCATTTCGCATAATTCCACTACGATATAGCTTAAAGTCAGAGTGTGTTGTTGTGAGTGTGCGGTGGGGGAATTGAAGACATGCTCACTGAATTCGTGTAAATCCGTTTGGATTACATCCATCCTGAAATGCCTTAAAGTTATTTTCTTGTAACGTGGATCGAGAAAAATGGCAAATTCTGTGCAATGCAAGGTTTTACCGTATTAAATTCGCATCACTTTGATGTGAGTGAAATGAAGACATTTGCATTATTCACTGATAGGTATAGCTACCTATCAATTTACTCCTGTGGATTTTAGTATAGGTACCTACACATTTTTTTTTTACTTTAAGTAGTTGTATTTAGCTATTAGAATTATTATGTGGACTTTTGACGAAGACACTTTAAAAGTAAAAACAGTCCTTTAACAATCTTCATAATTTAGTCGAGTTTTTTCCAAGTTACTTACTTATTCGCAGAAAATAACTCCTTAACATTCTTTTGAAAAAAGATAAATAAAAAAAAAAAAATAAATAAAGTGGCGCAACAGCTCGAAGTGAACCAGGGCCAACTTCTCAACAATGTATGCTGGTGTGTTAATTTCTTTACATACAAGGGGACCTACAATTTTTTGCCGAATCCGAACGGCACTTTGAGAAGTTTTTCAAGACAATTAATACTCTCGGAGGGCTTGTCAAACCCTCGCGGAGGTGGGGACCGTGAAAAAGAACAAGTCTTTTTTTTCAGGTGACGATGGCAGGATTCGAACCCAGACCTCCGGCGTAGTAAGCACACACACTAACCACTACGCCACGGCACCCCACGATAAGACAAAAAAGATAAATACTTTGCACAAAAACTTTACTCTTTCAGGGAGAAATTGCTATCGAGGTTCAATTAATCACTGGGAATCGCAGTAATCGGATAATGATTTGGTAGTATTCAAAATAGCCGTATTAAACAATTGAGTATGGATCTTAAGAATGTTGCAATTTATCGGCGAAACGTAGGGTGGAAGCGCGGAAAAAAAAACTTTGTTTATAGTAACATATATTTAAAATTTATAAATAAATAAATTGTCATATTGTTATTTATGGCAACCATAGTATTTTGCATTTTCTAGAGCGCCATTTCTATATAGCCGCACTAAAATTCGTAAATAAAATGGATATGAATCTTGAGGGCTTAAGGGCCATCATTGAAAATTTTACTTTCATTTTTTTAGATGATTGAACAACCAATGTTGGAATTTATTAGAATCAGAATAATTCTTATGAGTTACAGAAGTTTTCCTTTAACAAAAATATATAATTTGTGTTAAAGCATTTTCTTCAAATTGACTTTTAGTGTTTCTTCAAAGATCATATTCATTGATCATTAAAATCGATTTATGTGAGTTAAGTATTAAAAGTGAATTTAAAGCAAAGTTCATAAGTCATTTTTTTTTTTTTTTTGACTAATAACCTTAAGGTACACTCTAAAAACTGAGCGTAAAATTACCATCAAAATGTGTGCAATTTCTTATGTAATACTACGCACAATGCGCGATTTTACGCATCAGAGTAGGTAAAGAAATTATATTAACATTCTGTGTATGTTTAATATTACAAACTTTAAAAAATGCATTTTATCCGTAGAAATTAAGCATAAAATGTCTAAAAGCAAACACAAAATGTTAAATTTCAAAAACAGCAGAAAAATTACATTGACAATTTAAAAATAATAATAATTTTTAAATTTACTACCATTTGGATGACTATTACAAATTTACTTACTTACTTACTTAAGGTGGGGCTACAGTCCGGGGTGGACCTGGGCCTCAGCCAACAAGCTTCGCCAGCCCAGCTCTGTCTCTAGCTAGCCGTCTCCAGTTTCGCACGCAATGTTGGCTGAGGTCCCCTTTCACTTGCGTGCGCCACTTGAGTCTCGGTGCTCCTCTACCGCGCCTTCCCTGCGGGGTGGATTCGAAGCGCGTTCGAAGGGCGTTGGTGTCCATCCGCTCTAGATGACCCAGCCATCGTAGACTTTATGTTTTGACTCTTTTGGCTAGGTCGGTATCGCTGCTCAGCCCGTACAGTTCGATGTATATATCAGATCCTTTGTTTAGCTCTAAGGACGGAGAGCCGGATAGCCCGCTCCTTATAGGCCTGAGCTCCGAATACGTCGTAGTAGCCCATATAAGGTGTTCACTAAGTAGTTCGGCCTGACTGGAACTATGGACGCCACCGTTGATTCCATCTGGGGAATTCCTCCGCTGCCGTCCGGATGCAAGGAGAAGTGCCTTAGTGGGAACACTCCTGCCCCCCCCCCTTTCTCGTCTGCTACCCCCAACAACCTTCCAAAGGGTTTGGAACCCAGTCTCCAGTTGAGGTACTAGGCACCCGGTGTTCACCACGGGGAGGTGAGAGTAGGAGTTCATAGACAGAGATTGGTTTAGAAAACCTGTGGATGCTTGTATCCTCTTGAGTGCACATGTCTATCCTTGAACCACCAATTACAAATCTATGTATGTGTAAATTTGGATGGATATGAGAGGATTGTGTGAAGAGGCAACGAAACAGTATAGTATAAAAACCTTTTAAGCAGTCCCTCCAAAAATGGAAAACGGTCCTTAGGTATCACTCCGTTGTCCGTTCGTCCGTCCGCACCCGTAACTTTTGAACAGTCGTAGAAAATGAAAAAAAAATGAGAACGCACACAGGGGCAATTTTTTATATACACGCATAACCAGTTTGATTAAACCAGTTTCAATATTGGTGGTAAAAAACACAAAAAGTGTTTTGGTATTATCTTAACAATGTTCTACAGCCAGAAAGAAGAAAATTTCAACATGCACTAAATTGGATTTTTATAATAAAATCGAGTTTTTGCAAAATATTGAAAAGTTTTTAAGAAACAAGGAATGGTACATACCTATTTTCAACGTGTTTAACATCGTTACTTTTTCATCACATTATTTAAAAAGCCGATATTGGGCTTACGTATGAAACAGGCAAAGGCTTAGCAAAAGCTAAAAACAAATTTTGGTTAAACGGATTCAAAACTGTAGTTTTGGCGTATTTTAGAAAAAAAAAAAATAATCGTGAAAAAAGTTTTGTCCCTACCACTATCTCCGATATAGCATTGGCCAAAATATTATAAGGTACGCTACACTGTCCCAACAAAGCTAAAAAAAATATTTTTTGTAATCGTCAATGGTATATACTAAGGAACTTAAATCCTTGCGTAACAAACGAAACAGAGCTTGGAAATTATATATCAAAAGCTTGAGGTCACCAGATCTTGATAACTTTGTTTTGTTTTTTAAGAATCTAAAACTCTTTCAGAGAGCTTGTGCAATAGGAACCTTTATCTCGGAAATAGGTTCCTCTTTTATATCGAAGCCCAAAGAACTTTGGTAGTTTGTGAAGTTGAAAAGAATATCTGCAGATGGCTAGGCTACTCAGCCACTTTAAAGTAAAAATAAAAGCTCCTCCAACGACTCTGCCATATAGCTTGCAACTTTTTAGCCAATTACTTTTCTTAGTCGTTCAGAGTTCTACTGTTCCCTATTCACAGTGAATATTTTGAATATTTAAACAATTCCACAAGAGTAAATTTTAACGTTATACCAGTCCACTTAGGAACTGATATTTGCACTATCAGATCTGTGAATGCAGCTTGTTTATTACAAACAATATCTGCAGCAGAAATTTGCCAAGCAGAAACTGCTACCACGGGCTCATCAATTAGTGCAAGTGTAAGTGGAAAAAATAAACATGAACTAACACCAAACACTAAACACTAAACAAATTAAGACAAGTATATTTTCAAACAATGGTTACAAGAGTGAAAAATAAAAATAAAACAAATTAGATTAAATACAAATTAAGAATTAACAATAACGAAGCAGCCTCTTTAGCTTGGCTTTGTCCACATTGAAGTCTTACATACAGCTGTGGGCGCTAATGCGGCTAATAGGCTCGTTTTTCCCATAGTTAATTCGATGCCGTGGGATGTGTAACAGTCTGATATTTCGGAGGTTATGAGAGCCTCCACGAAATCTAAAGTTAATAGCAGACAGAAGGTCAGGTGCATCTATAAGACCTTGTATTAATTGCTGAATAAAGATTAAGTCATTATTGATACGTCTTTGAAGAAGACTTTGCATATTAAGTAATTTAAGACGATCAGTATATGGAGGTAGACAAAGAGGATCATCCCAAGGAAGACCCTTGAGTGCAAAACGAAAAAATCTACGCTGGATCGCTTCGATCCTGTTGGTACGGCAAAGTTGAGATGGAGTCCAAACTTGCGATGCGTATTCAGGGTGTGTACAAACAAAACTATTATAAAGGGAAAGAGTGATGTAAGGATCATTAAACTCCTTAGACCATCTTTTAATAAAACCAAGCATGCAGTTGCATTTATTTACGATACGATTAATGTGTTTTGTAAAGTCAAGATTTTGACTAAAGATAACACCAAGATCCTTCAAATGTTGAACACGGCACAGAGCATGTTCATTGATGCAGTAAGAAAATTTAGTGGCTGCACGCTTTTTAGAAAAAGTGATTACTTGACACTTAGCAGGGTTTAGGAAGAGTCCGTTTTTGTTACACCAAGTATCAAAACGATTTAGATCGGACTGAAGAAGGACATGGTCATTCAAGTTCTTAATAGTTTTATATATTTTCATATCGTCTGCATAAGACAGTATTTTACTATAAATAACACTATAAGGTGCATCGTTTATAGCAAGAATAAATAAGAGTGGACCAAGGTGACTTCCCTGGGGAACACCGGATAGTGCAAGAAAGGGATCTGAAAAAAACCCTCGAAACTTAACTTTATATGATCTTGAGTTAAGATAGGACGTAATCCAACAAATAAAATTTGGAGGAAAACCAAGAGAAGTAAGTTTATACACAATTATTTCATGCGAAATGAAATCGAAAGCCTTAGAAAAGTCGGTATAAACGCAATCCAACTCTAAGCCATTCTCAACAGCATTAGAACATTTACTATGAAACGATAATAGATTTGTAACAGTAGACCTATTTTTAACAAAGCCATGCTGTTCTTTACAAATTATGTTACGACAGTAAAATATAAGGCTGTCGCAAATGAATTGCTCAAACAATTTCGGGATGGTGGAGAGTTTGGCAATGTGCCTATAGTTGGAAACATCACCTTTGTCCCCCTTTTTAAAAACCGGCGTAATAAATGATGTTCATCATCATGATGTTTCCTTATCCAACTTAAAGGAAGATTGCTCCACAGGGCCCCCGACGGTATTCTTCATAATTTAATTTTCATAATTTAATTTCATAATTTAAACATTTTTGAGGAAGTTGTATAGTGATACCTTTTTGTTTTTCTGTCGCAATGTCAACTGTAAAGAACAGCATGGATCTTGAAAAGCAGATCTACTGTCACTTATCTTTTGTCTTTTATACAGTAAATGTACAAACGTGTTAGAGTGCGGCTCTGGGGTAGACTGCATTTATGCGGACTTCTCAAAGGCACTTTATCTGAGTTCTCTTTATTCATAATAGTTATACTTGGTTTTCCATCTAGTTTTCAGGCTAGTCACCTTGGTCCTCTTCTTATTATGCGTATAATTAAAGGTGATATTTCCACAGGTGATATTCTCGCATATGCCCATGACATAAAAAATCAAATTGTCAAATCATCTTTAGATGATTTTCTCCGACAGTCGGATATTGATAGGCTTAATAGGCTTCATGCTTAATCTCGTATCGAAGTATACCTTCAACTTCGTCTTGTTCAATATACAACCACACATAGAGTCGTGTTTCTCGATTCAAAGATCTCAGATGCTAGTCCAGTCAGATCGTTTCCGAGTGTGCCTGTTTCAGGAGAAAACTACTTTAACTCCTGAGAGGTAATTTCCTAAACTTATTTCCCTCAACTGACATAAACTGGGACAGTGGCGAAGAAGATGGGGTGTGTCCTCGCAGTAATCTGTATCGCTACATCCTCTGAAGTCATTGTCGAGACTTAATTTCAAAGAATGATATCTTAGAAGACTGTGACCAATAAGTACCTATTAATAAGGACAATTCTGATAAGCGTAAGGCTCATTGTTATTCGGTTTTTTGAATCAATGCTACCACTAGATATTACCTAGAGAAAAGGGAAGAGAAGACAATCTTTAAGGAAGCCGTTCATTTTGAGGCAGACGTATAGAGTAGGAATTGTAGGGTGGCGTGGGGTAGTGGCTAGTGTATATGCCTACCACGCCGCAGGTCTGGGTTCGAAGCCTGCCATCGTCACCTGAAAAAAAAGACTTTTTCTTATTCACGGTCCCCACCTCCACGAGGGTCTGACAAGCCCTCCGAGAGTATAAATTGACTTGAAAAACTTCTCAAAGTGCCGTTCCGATTCGGCAAAAAATTGTAGGTCTCATGATATGTGAAGAAATTAACACACACAGCATACATTGTTGAGAAATTGACCCTGGTACACCACGACCTGTTGCGCCACTCTATTTATTTTATATATGTATAGAGGTGGAGGTCAGGCAGATATACCTAGATTATGTAGTCAGGCTGATTGGATTGTTAATAAATGGACAAACCTCGGAACGTTGCAGACTTGTTTGCAAATCCGTTTGACTTTCAAGATATTGGAAACTTTTGACATTCCCTATAGATACTACACTTTTATCCAGCTGTGCAAAGCCCTTGTATCACGGCATTGCTGTGAAGAAGGTTTATTATAAGCACATTTGTTCGGGTGCCTTGAATATTGAAAAAGAAACGACACCCAAATTACGCAAGTCTTTGAAATGCTACGTGTGAAGAAAAACAGGCGGGCGGGCGGCTTTGTTCTTTTGCGTATAGTGGTGCGCAAGTGGTTCATTGTTTCCGTTCGAGCACACAAGATGCTGCGCTCCAAGGACGACCGAATGAAATATAAAAGCTAAGAAGTCGTCACCAAATTCTAATATACTACATATAATATGTTGCATGATACCCGGATCAAGGTTCGTGTAAAAGTTAAGAATCTAGCAATTTTAAATGATATCATTTTATGAATCCTGAATGAATATTTGGGCATAAAAAAATTATCGGCAAAATGGTGGACCAAAAACTGATTCGGATGGAGATTTTAAAAACCAATTTGGAGCTTTTAAACTGCGATTCAAGTCAATTCTTAAGCGTTTCGAAATAACTTGTAAGTTTTTAGGACGACTGCAAAATGTAAATGAGAAAACGTGAAACAGAGGACTTACATTAGCAAATGTCTTCAAAAACAGATCTAACGGTTTTGTCAGCCAAAAAACTAATGGAGACGGTTTTCCGGGAAGTCATAGTTGTCTTTGATTTTTTGTAAAAGTGTTTATTTATAAGATTAAAAAGCTACCATATTGAAGAAAAAGACCAACCGAAACCAGAACAAAAAAGTTCTGGTTTCGACCCGAACGGGCGAGATCGATTGTCTGCAGTAGCATGAAACGAGTGGCAATTTTGAATATTGTCGATAAGTAACCTTTTCATACCCGATCGAGGGAATATTTACTTTAATGCATAGTTTGTAACACAGTAAAAAATCATTGTAGACCCCTAAGACCTTTTACAGATATGATCGAAACCTACAGCTGAAACGATTAAGACATGTCCGGCCGTCCATCAGTCTGTATGTGTGAAGGTTTTAGGTATTCAAAACCAAGTTAGAACATTGAAACTTGGTACGCGGCTTGGTTCTTCTGTCACACAGATAAAGTGTAAAAATTGGCTCAGATTGTCAAAGGCCACGCCCACTACTGGATTCAATGTGAGATAATCTCCATTTCACATTTTCTTTCAAAATGCTTTTTAATCAATTTATGGCGTAGGAGCTCAAATTTTGATACTGAGCAATTTTGCCCCAAGGCCTTTGACAAGGCAAAAATTGGACTGCCCACAATATCGACCATGACGATTTTTAACATGTTACATCTTTAAAAAAGCGATATCTCGGAAAGTTTAATCCAAATAGAAAAAAATTGTAGGTGTGACAAACATTTAATATTTATTTGCTAAGTTTGTTCCATACAAAGTTTTGAGTTCCGCCCACTTTTAAGGGGTGTTTTAAAGAAAAACTGTTTCTTTCTGAAATCATTTTAGCTTATACCGTATTTTCAAATAAGTTGAACGAAATTACAATTAATTGATTTTAGTTATCTCTTGTGGGCGTGGCCTATACAAATAATATATGAATTCGAGCCAAAAAACTTTAAGATTTGGTGTTACACGCTATATAGGGTCGGATATATAGAAGTTTGTCACAGACGAACTCTTGAACTTACTCACTTGTTTTTGTTAATTGTCAAGTCATCGACAGCCCCTATTACTTCTGAGTATCGAGCATCGGATACCTAACTTCCTCTATAACGGGAACAAGTGCAGCCAACGAGTACTAGGTACCATTTCAAAATAATAAGATTTCAGAAGCACCAGATTCGAAAAAGTTTTGGATTCGAAAACCTTTGTATGGATAGTTACTAACGGATCAATGTTTTCTAATTCAGGGGTAAATTAATGTTCCCTTTTTACTTTTGGTTCAAGTAAATTGGGCAGAACGGCAAAGTCATTTTTTTATTATTAATTAAAAAAAACTTAACAAATGATTCTAAAACTATCATTAGATACAAATTAAAAACATAATAAGCGCATGAGCCTAAAAGGCCCAACACTTTACCGCGCATCTTCTAATTATCACCACATTATGCCTCGAACTCGAACCCCCTAATTATCGTAGCCTCCAAGCATGGTCTATTAATTAGCCATTTCACTAAAAGCATTCATCAGCACTTCGACGGCCGACAATTGATTCGGACTCTTCGAGGTCACACGAACATCGCCAGCAAAGGAGAGGAGCATGAACACTCCCTTGGGGGATAATGCACGCAGACCACGTTCGAAGTTTACCATCATCCCCACTCGAGCGTGTACGACAAGAGGGCAGAACTTGTGACAAAGTGCTGATGCCTGGGAGTAATTAAAAGGATCTCAGCTAATCCGACCAGCCCCTTCAACTTGACCAAAGTCCATTTATTTTAACGACACGAAATGGTTGTGAATGCACTACTAATAGTATAGCAACCCTCCCACCCTTAGCACGATTTTTGAAGTCTGATGAATCGGGGTTGTGTTTGCTACACTTATTGCTCTCTCCCCCACTAGAGCCACATTCCTTCCATTGTCATTGTTCCCCTTAGTGCAAACAATAATCTAGCATTCCATAAGCGTAATCTCTTTCATTCTGTTTGCTTTCGAATCAGCCATTTTGTCTGGATTTGTTTAATTTTTGAGTTTTGTACATCATGTGCGAGTGCGTGTGCGTGTTTTCAAAAGGTATTTAAAATCTGTATGGCAGCAACGTAGCACACACATACACTCACTTCCGACTCAGGGGTTGTATGGTAGGTGTCGGCTTTAAAAAAAACCTTCATCAAAATGCTGACAGGTTTTCAAGATGTTCTCACCCGAAATCTCTTATTTTTTTTTTGCTCGTCGCTTCATCGTACACCATTTGAGATGATGCAGGAAAATGGTTGTCGGTTCTTTTGTGAGAAACAAAGCCGCGCATCAAGCAAAAATAGTCGACCTGCTTTGTGCTACGTTTGGTGTTTCCTTTTGTTTCGGTATCCACAAACATATTCAGCCATTTGACATGGTTTAGTCGAAGACCTCGGCCATGCTGCAGGCAAAGAGAATTATGGTGATCGCTCCTCAAAATGGTTTCTTAGTCTGACGGTTTTGTGTATATGTAGCTTACGTACTACTGCTATAGGCGGTAGGTACTGAAAGGTGCTGTTGGTGGCTTTGTTCGCAAGCCGTAATGTTATTTGATTCGCAACGCAAGGGCCTAACCTGATGTGGATTGGATATCAATCTTAAGCACAAAGCATTTATTTATGCAGGTATCGACTTTATTAATGTGATTTCCAGGCGATGACCGGATAGAGTCGCGATAGATTGGTATTCCATCTAACAAAAACAAAGACGTACATTCATACGTAGTTAGGTGTTCTGTAAAATTAGAGTCGCCCCAGGATCTATAATGTAGGCACCATTTATCCTATTCTATGGGTGTTCATGTTGTCCAGTGCTGGGATCGGTCAAAAACAACCTGGGCACCTAGGCTTAAAAAGCATCTCTTCCAATCCCTTCAACAAATCGACAACGGCACCATCCCTTCGTCGTCAATGTAAAATTTTACATCAGCAATGAATTACGTAAAACGAGTTAGAGAGATACCGAGGGAAGCTTTGCTGTTTGTAAGCGGCGATTTTATGTTCCAGAAAGCCTCAACGTTGTGGACAAAGAAGGATTTAAGTGGGTCTGTTATACGTAAGTAGGTGGTATTGGGCTGGACTAGGAGCGCAAGAAATCACCTAGCAATTGAAAAACAGAGGAGCTGGCTCAGAATTTGTGTAGGTAAGTAGAATTTTAATTCAAAACTTAAATCCTATTACTCCTCCGTAGGCACGGAATTCATTCAACGCAATCGCCGAGTTTTTTTTTGTATGTCAAAAAAATATCAAACAAAAAATTATGGTGATTATAAATGTTTGGTACCATTAAAAAAAGTGTTTGGACTAGAGGGACCTAAGCTATCCAACTTCGTAATCTATGCAAAATATAGTCCATAGTTTGAATAGAAGCAAAATCCTTTTGGTATCTGCATTTCTTTGTAAGGTTTGAAAAACGTGAATTTCGAATTTTCGAGTGAATTTCATAAAAAATACTTTTAAACAGCAGCTGTGAGATTGGTTCTAAGTGCCTAGATTAATGCTGTTAAGATAAAATAAAATAATGCTCCTAGAATGAAAAGAGCTAAAAACCAAAAATAACATTTGCATCAGCTTAGTTTTGGTAATTTTAAAAGCCCCTTCAATATCGTAGAAGAAAACTGTTGTAAAATGTTCATTCTCAAACGATTTCTTTTTATCTAGACTTGTGAAACTTTCATTGAGATTAGTATAGCGCGGAGGCTGCTGTTGAAGGTTGTTCTAACGTGAATATTACTAGGACCTTACAGAGTCTTTAGTAAAATAAAACAATCTTAACGGCATTCTATAAAGACTTGTTTGGCCCTATGACTTCGGACTAGTATGTCAAGATTTTTTTATGAGCGATTTTGTACAGCCCCTGTTAGCACTAAGGATGTGCTTGCAGAGGCTCATCGCACAGTTAGCCCCCACTCGTTTTTCACTTATGACCCCGCCAACCCAAGTTTGTTTTTACGGTTCAACCAAAAACTCTGAAATCGACAACTCTTTCCCAGTTGCCTGCATTCCTCCTTTACGGTTCTCCGTCATGAGTTTCTGGGTCGAGCGGTTCTTCTGCCCCCTTGGGCTAATGGGTTCCATTCCATTGCGTATCTGCAATAGGACTAACAACCAGGGCCGACGAGAAGGGGGGGGGGGGGTAACGGGTGGATTACGTAAATTACTATAAAAAGGTACTTTTAATATAGACTCAAGCAATCAAACCCACAATAAGCATTGATGATTGGTTAAGGATTGCGATCAAAGTGAATTTCAAATGTAAAATTTTTTTTTTTGGTGGTCTTGAACCAAGTACACCTGGTACACCTTCCAAAAATGGCATTTAATCACTGGTGTTGATGTTTTGTTAGGCCCACTTCCAAACTTGTGGATGTCCTCGAAACTATTGGGAAAAAACAGAGGGCCCGTACATGGCTACCCCGGGCCCGGATTTTCTCTCGGCGGCCCTGCTTACAATCTTCCTTAGATAGAGTGTGGCCGGTCCACTGCCATTTCCCTCGTTGGCCGATTATGCCTTTAGACTCTTGACCTGTTGTCAGATAAGGTTCGTCATTCAAAATACGGTTTGGCAAGAAAATCCTTTATATATTCTACAGGCACCTACATATTAACTTAAATGCCTGTAGCTTCCTTCTGATAGTGAAGGTCAATTTGCAGACACTGCATCCATATAATGGTACAGACTCAACAGTCGAAGCTTTTCGCTAAAGCTGATGACGTTTTTCCTCCATACCTTGGACAACATACCAAACGCCTTATGTTGTTGACGATGATTTGCTTTTTTGGCATTGATTTTAAATGTTTTTCTCTCTCTACGTTTGCTTTTATCACAATGGACCTCCTTTGGTCTAAAAGTGTCCCTGCCTAGTGGGGACAGCCACCCAACCTAACATACGTTTGCTGTCATTTGATAGAGGTCCATTATTCTACGTGGCAGTAAATATATAAGTTTAAAAGAAATTTTCAGAGTCTAGTGAATACCGCCGTTATTGGAGTACAATGCTACGCGAAGTACATCACTTATCAACAGTAGAAAAAGTATTGGTGACAGAATGCAGCCTTGCCTTACATCGCTTTGAATTTCGAAATCCTCCGAAAATTTTCCCTTATACAAGACGCGAAACTTCTATCCATAGTATGTAGACCTTATGATAGCTTAAGGCTTTTCTGGAATATCGCTTCAACGTAGAGCATGCCAGATAAACTCTCTGTTGCCGCTGTCGAAAGCCTTCTCCAAGTCTATATAGAGCAGGTGAAGTGGTGAGTCCAACACATTGTTCAATACACGAAGAACCACTTCAGACCTCCTTTTTCTACATCCAACATATCTTCATGATGACCTTTCAGGCGGATTAAAATAATTTTTGACACTTATTTAGCTACCGCATAAGATATATGCCTCTCCAGTTCTGACACTCAGTAAAATTTTATTTTTTCAGAAGCTTGACGATCATCCCTAATTTTAAACTCCACTGGAAAAAGTTTGCAACTCTTGCTCATTCGATGAGGGGGTGAAACTAGGATCTTCACTTATCCAAAATCATAAATGAATGATGAACATTAAATTTTTTCTCCTGCAGGTGGTATTGGGAATTTTCCAAATCCAGTTTCACTTTCTTTGAATTCGGCCGGGGCATGGACTCTCCAGGTTTCAACATTCCTTTATGAATAGAAGCGAGTTACCCTTTTTTGCGACTCGACTCTTGTAACTTTTTGTACAACTCATTTTGTAAACTGACCTGTCCGCAGCCTTGACTGGTAGGTAAGGCTACTAACCAGGATACTCCAATGTTTGAACGGACTCCGGGAGTGGCGAGTTCTACGTTTCGCCTGACAACGGCAACGTGGAAAATTGACGTTCTTGTCTTAAAAAGTTTCTTAAACAGATATATTGCTTGGTTAAGTTGCTTATACAAAATTTGTTATATTAGTCTCGAAATTCTTTCAATAAGGCAATAACTTATGGCTTCCACATAAGGTTTGGTTTTCATCACTTATCAGCCGTAGAAAAGGTATTAGTGACAGGATGCAGCCTTGCCTTACACCGCTTTGACGCTACACTTCTATCCATTGTATGTATAGCCCCACGTTGGGCGCCACTTTGTTACACTTTATCCTAAGTTAAATGTAAATACACGAAAGTTGCGCCGACGATGCGCTCGCTGATGAAAACAAACGGCAATTGGAGAAAACCAGCGAAAAAAAGTGCAACAACACAGCAAAATTGTTGCTGTGCGTCCCGACTGCTCAGCAAGGGGATGGGTACCGACGAAGGATTTAGATGAATTCGCGATATGATGAAACCATTAGGTAATTCCCTCAAGATGATCATGGCATATAGTAGGTACCAGCTATCTTATAAGTAAAACAACAAAACTGTGAGGTGCTGAAAATGATTAGGTCTAATGAAAATAAGAACACAACTGTTTGGGTCGTTATAAATGTTCAGAGATGAAGGAAGGCGATTCATTAAAAAAAAGAAACTAAAAGACCAGGCCGATGAATTATTTTAAGAATTACTCGAACATCTAGTGTCGTGACTAGATATTTCGCCTCATTTGCGTACTCGATTTAACCCGAGTTAACGAAGAGAAGTAAGCTTATAAGAAAAAAACTAACTGGCATCTCAAAGAGCCATCGCCTGACCTCTCTTACAATCATGCATGCTGAGTGCGTTACAGGTGTTTGTACACACATGAAAGGAACCTACTGTTTTTTGCCTATTCCTAACTGCGAATCGAGAGGTCTCTCACTACAATTGATACTCTCGGAAGCTTTTTCAGACCCTCGCGGAGGAGGTTAGTTGTATGCCTACCTTTTTGTAAGTAAAATTACTTTGATAACTTTGATTTAGTCTCGTTAAGGACGATTCGCCAGGTCTACGTCCTTTTGTATATTTTGTCCAAAGCGCGTTGAAGTTTTCCTTGACAACTTAATTATTCTATATCCATTCGAGTATCTATAAATACCCGTGTCGTTGGCGTTATGTCTCTTCTGTACAGCTAAAACAGTGTTGGACCAAGAACGCTTCCTGGTGCAACACTGGCGTATATTTCTATAAGTTTCGAATATCAGTCTACCTATTCGCTCCCGTGTTTCACGCGAAAATAATACTCCAAGAGTTTATAAAAATTTACTGTCGTCCTATCTATATAAATTAAGCAATATAAATGTACGTCTAGCTTTCAACAAGAGCCAACGGACCGCCCCATCATTGGCTTCATACTAGACGTCTTGTTTGTTATTGTGCTGCAGTTGATTCGACATTTAAGCTCATTTAAGGCTGAAGAAAAACCTTTGGATAGAAGTGAAATTTATTTAGGTACCTCAGATAGGTATCTCACCCGCTAGTATTCAAGTATTCAAACTTCATTTTATTTTAATTCACTAGAGCTACAATTATTTTATCGAAACAAAAAATAAAAAAGCAAAATGAAACGAAGGCTATATCAATGTCTCACCCACTATACTTACAATTAATTAGTTCGCAGAAAGTAATTATTTCTGTTTATATAAAAAAATTATTTATTCAAAAGCTCGGATTTTTCCAGGAAGCTATTATAATCCTGTTTTTAGAAAACAAGTTTCAAACTCAGCGCACACGCCTTTAATGTTAACTTCATTTTGCTCGTCTACTTGTGGAACTATTGTATTTATTTCACGTTAATAGCAATCTTAAAGTTATTAAAGAACATAAAGATTGGTATAGTTCCTTATCTTTGCCGACATCACATTGATCGACCCGAAAACATGTTCCAATAACACACTCGATATTCACTTTTATTTTTTTATATCATGCATGAACAGCTTTTTTTCCCATCATCATGTCGATGATGTATCATGTACAAATTACAGAATCCCCTGAATGATTGTTAATAAATCCGCTTTGATCTGAAGGAACATCGCATCGGTTGTACCTATACTCGATTCACAGAGGTCGAAAAAAACAGAATTAAGTGTTACACCACTACCGCCGATGATGAGTCATCAAAAAATATACAGGCCTATAATGGTAAACGAACAGGTTGTGTGAGTTACGACGAGTATCAGTGGATTGGATCAGGTGGTCTACTGGTCCACAACAGGAGAATAATATTATCTGATGACCATCTTGTTATCCGTCATTCGTGCGTTTAGTGTTAAAGTATTTGCGTTCGATAATTAGGACAAATGATGAGCAGTTTTCGCTGGTATTCTTAAAGACCAGATAGTTAGGAATCCCGTTTTAGAGAAACCAGTAGGAATAATTTGTGTTGTGAGCATGATTGACGGATGACGAGTTCAATTTGTTTCTTTTACCAGTTTGTTGGGTAAGCTAAGTTATAATGCACTTTTTGGAAACGATTTGACACTTTAATTTGTTGCAAAATATCTGTGTTAGTGTATAATACACTAAATCGTCAAACAGTTCAAATCTCAAACAGATTGGGATTGGCATTCACAATAATTAAAGACGAGAGAAAAGCGTTCAAAGGCAGTTCGGTTTCCAATTGCGACGAAACAGGATTTTAGGTATGTACAATGAGTTTTATCAGAGGCTTTTCAAGAGCGACAGATTTCGTTTCGACGTCTGTTGTTGCCGAAAGACTCATCATTTTTTTCGGACTTCCCGACTAACATTAACAAGAGCCTTATAAGAGTTATGTACTTACAAGAGTGAAGCTCTTAGAACTTCACTCTTGAAGAGTTTTATAAGAGTCATATAAGAGCCTTACAAGCGTTTAGTGGCCTTATTATAAAAATTATCAAACTTTGACAAGGCAACTTAAACTCTCGTTGTAAGAGCTGTATTCTCATTGCTACCTCTGCAAGAAAGAGAGGAAGATATAATGCTACAAGACGCATTTTTATATATTTTCGTAAGAATGTTAATACGAAAAGAGAGCAAAATACTTAAAAACCAGTGAGTAAGTGCTACAGTGTGTACGCAGAAGTTACAGTCCGTAAAACGGACCGTCGAATACCCCATCCTATCCCATTGTAAAAAGCTGACGGCATGACGTACTTCGGACCTTACGTACGAAGTTTCAGCACCCTAGCTCAAAATTTAAGGCCTAAAAACATGTGACATACAGACGGACGGACTGACGGACGGACGGGCGGACATGGCTCATTCGATTCAGAATTCGGCCTCGATCATATGCTCTTAAGGTCTTGGGGGTCTACCATTACTATTTCACCCTGTTACATACTATGTGACAAACTTAATATACCTCCTATCCTATGGGATGGGGTATAAAAATGAGAATTGAAATTTCGACGATTTGGACGAAAATCGGAAACAATTTTGCTCCGGAAAAAAGAAAGTGCATCAAAAATAATAAAAGACTTGTAATGCATATTATAAATTGGCACTTATCGTAGCAGGGTTAACTTTATTTTTTGGTATTTATCACAAGACAATTATTGTCATGCTTCTATTCGGTCTATTTTGAAGTGAAAGGTATTTGGCAGGCACGAACGCAGGGGGGGGGGTCGGTTTGGGGGTTTTTCTTCTGCGTTCGCCCCTGGTATTTGGAAACGCTGTAAGGAAGAAAAAGTTGGAGTTTTTGTAACAGGCAATGGCCCAAGAAATAAAGTTGTCTTAAAAGTCTCAAGATTTTGTTATCAGAGTAAATCTCTCCTTACTAAAGTTGCACTCTTGTTACGCCCAAAGATTTAAGCCCAAAGCCTAAACTCTACAAGAAATGAATTTTTATAACAAGAGCTAAATATACTCCTGTTCTAAGATTTGAGCGCTATAGGAGTGATACTACTTTAAGAAGAGTGCTACAAGATCATTTTTGAATCTTTCCACTCTTCCATCTTTCATTTTTGAGGTTATGTTCGAAGAGTATCAGGAGTGTTACAAGAGTCCTTTAAGAGCTATTTTGACATTTTTAGAATGTCAGAATGTAGAACAGGAATATCTCACCTGTTGACGGCAACTGTTCTGTTGCTCCCGAAAATAGACCCTAAGCCTGGCCATCCACGAAACAATTTTAGGATACATTGAGTCCTATCAAAGGATCTCCAAGAGCGACAACTGTCATTGTCGATCGTTTCCATAAGACCAAATATTTTAACGCAACTCTCGATGGCCGGCGACTATTCTATTGCTCGCAAAAATATACCCTTACAGGACAGTTGATCCACATTCCATACATACGTTTCATTCGATGGGCTTATTGAAAACTCAACTAACTATTCTAATTCACTATTACTTAACTATTATTGTATAGAATACTGGGTCACAGACACAGAGACCACTTGACATCAATAGTCAACCATCTGAAATAAATTTGGTAGGTTCTTGTGATGTCTCAATTTATACAGAAGGACGTGATAGCATTGTTAGATCTTTCAACTGAAATTGCTTGTTTTTACAAAGATTTCTAGTAGGTACAGACATCCTTACTTATATGTTTATTCATTTGTCTGGTCACACATCACATCAGAACGAAAATTAATGGTGTTAGGTAGGACACACAACCAACAGGAGGCAACATTAAGAAAAAAAAATTAGAAAAAACTATTAGTATGATCCTTTTGTCAGTGCATTAAGTGGCTAATCCGGAAAACAGCGTAAAAGGCGACGTTATTAAAGAAATTCTTACTTTTTTAGGGTAAAAACTTTGCCTTAGTTTTGGTCTTCGCTCCACATGATCTCACATGTGAATAGTTACAGAAAAATGGAACGCATCGAATATAGGGAAGGAACCAGCTAGCGCACACACGTCGTCCATGTCAGAGAGATTTCCGATAATTAATGATCTGCTCCACATTGGTGTAGGTCTCCGACGTGCAATGTCAGTCAAACACATGCGGATTCAAAAGAAAAGATTCAACATCTGCCTGCGCGCACCACACGGAGATAAAAATCTCTCGCTCTCCAAACGGAGCAACGACGACAAAAATTTGTATGGGTAGGCAACACATCTAGTAGGACGCATCCTTCCACTTCGATTGGATTTAAGTAGAATATTCTTAATGGAACTTTATAAATCCCGTGTATATGTTGAGCAGTTATATCTGCTGCTGCTGCGGTTCGAAAATGGAGGAACGGTGGGTGGTTGCTGTTCGAGTTCCTGTCGCTCGCTTTTTGCGGCGATGAATTATCTGCCTTGACAGTAAAGTCATCTTATCACAAAAGAGGATATAGCGGAAAGCAGGGTAAAATCCGAAATCCCGTCGCCATTTTTTTTTTTTCTTCCATCATCTCTTAGCTGCGTGCATAAGTAAACAAACAATGTGTGTATGTGTCTTAGGCGCTGATATGAAACATTGTGTAAGCATAAGGCATCTATAGTTAGTCGTATATGTGATGCTCATTTCCTTTCAAGAAGGCAGAAGAGAGAAAAGAAAAGGACACGCACTGTCACATCAGAACAATGAATTGATTAATGGACTGTGGATTTTATTTATTCCAAAAAAATCTTTGTTGCGAATGACAAAAGCGAGAAAAATGGAAAGTGAGTTTTATGCAATACGACACTTCGGTATTTTGTGTCAAATTGTACAGTTATTTTATGTTGACACAGAACACAGCAAACGAATAATTTGAGAAATTAATGGAACGAGCCTTCAACCTGCAGCAGACCGTTATACCTCTTTTAAACGCACAGGGCGGCACCTAGCGGCTGATAGCAGATATACTCTCATTTATAGTTGACGTGAATGGTTTGGAGAAAAAATCGAGGATGGTTGTAGTCTTGGTTTGGGACGCGGATGTTGAACTCGCTAGAACAAGTTCACAATGGATATGAAGCTTAGATTGGCTCTTTAATTTTTGAGCGATATTAACACGACGCGACGGCAAGATGAGCGCTTTTAAATTTCAAAATTTGAAATATCAAAATTAAATTGAAAAATAAAAATTACAGCAAACAGCAGCTTATATTCACTGTACATACTTGATTATCTTAACGCTTTAATTTTTATGTTTCAGTCTGAAAACAAAGGAATAAATAATAGACGGGTAAGAGGTTTGATTCCGGATCAAGTTATCTCCAACGGCAAAAATCTCGAAATGTTGTTTTATTTTTTAAATCACGAATGCGAAAATCTGGAATAAACAATAATCGCGAAAGACGATATTTCGAAAAAAATTTCAAATTAAAAATGTTTTTCGAGATTTTTTTTTAAGTGTAAAATTAAGTGAAACCTTAGAGAAGTGAAAAGAAAATTAAAACTGGGTGTTTCAGAGAAGCAACGTGCTTATTTACTGTAACATAAATGTATATAGTAAATACATATGCCTAAACAGGCGGCATTTTCCAGCTAAATCCAGGCTAGAAACAGCTTAAATTGTGCCCATTCCTGAGGCTGGTAAGTCACTAGATGTATGACCATGCTACAGCTCAGCTAAGGAAGATAACTGAGGACCCTAGTAAAGTTTATGAAATAGTGCTTAAGGAAAAAAATATGAAATTCATTGATGAAAAACAAACACCCGTTGACAGTTAATTAGAGCTGAATCCGAGTTTAAATAGAAATATGGATTTTCTTAATCAACTATCAAAATGTTAACTTTTATTTGTTAAATTTGAGTTGTTTTTTGAAAACATCAGAACTTTTTACTCAATTTTAATAGACACATTATTTTAATAGACACATAATAGACACTAATTAGCTGTCAAAGGCTGTAATCCTTCCCACACACAATGAGCAGTTTTGTTTTAGACCTTATCACAGTACTTCTCATCTGTAATTACGTGAAAATAAACCGTTCAAACAAAAAGTCCAGCGGTAGGTATGATCCTTCTTGATATTGGAAAAGCTTTCGACAGTGTGTGGCATTATGGACTAATCTATAAACTAATTCCTGTTAATAGTGGAATTTCTAGCTTTTTTTCCTACAAAACAGGGGTACAGCAAGGATTTGTCTTCAGGCCTATACTGTACATCTCTTACAAATTAGATTTCTCGAAAGTATAAAAAACAAGTGAGTAAGTGCAAGAGTTCGTCTGTGACAAACTTCTATATACCCGACCCTATATACGGTGTAACACCAAATCTTAAATTGTTTTTGTCCCGAATTCATATATTATTTGTACCTATAGGCGACGCCCCCAACAGTTATGGGTCTGGGCTAACAAATTAAAATCAATTAATTGTAATTTCGTTAGAATCATGACAAAATGCACTGAACCCGAAAATTATTGCTCAAAAACACGCCCCTTAAAAAAAGTGCGGAGCTCACTGTATGGAGCAAACCTAGCAAATATATAATATCTTGAATATTTGTTATAATTTTTTTTTTCAATTTGGAGTAAACTTTCCGAGAAATCGGGTTTTTAAAGATCTAACATGGTAAAAATGAGCATAGTCGATATTGTGGGCGGTCAAATTTTTGCCGTCTTAGCGGTTTTGGGCCATTGTTGCTCTATGCCAAAATTTGAGCTCCCACGTCTCGTCTAACTTGACCAAAAGGCATTTTGAAAGAAAATTTGAAGTAGACGTTGTTTTACATTGAAGCCAGTAGTCCACGCCCACTACTGGCTTCAATCCGTCGGCGGATTTAACTAATTTTTACACTTTGTCTGTACAAAATAAGAACCAAGATATACTCCAAGCTTGAGCGTCCTAGCTCAATTTTAAAGACCTAAAAACTTCACACATACTGACTGACAGACAGACGGACGGACGGACGGACATGGCTTAATCGATTCACCTGTCGGTCTCGATCATATCTCTAAAAGGTCTTAGGGGTCTACGGTGATTATTTCACTGTGTTACAAAAACACGGTCGGTTAAAAACACGAAGTTGAAAATCTCTCATTTCGTAGGAGTTCCGCAGTGTTTTTTTATGGGATTATAAAAGTGAATTGAGTTTTATTCGATGAACAGGCAAAAATAAAAGCATGTTAAATTTTGTCTTATTTTATACATATTTATTCCTTGGATGAATACATTGAGCTGAAAAACAATTTTCTTATTTTTCTCCTTCCGATCGGTTCGGTGTGATTGAGCCAATGTAGCCTTAGTGTTTTCACTTCATCCATCAGCTTCAACAGCGGATGTTTCTGTTGACTCAGGCTAGTCCAAGTGTGCTTAAGTTTCCAATATAGAGTTTCTCGGAGTTTTTTATCGGCGCCTCGCAGCTTATTCTCATTGGAAAGACTCTCTGCTTTGTCAAGGAGGTAAAAAAAAATCCTCCTTGTCGACATCTTCGGTCGAGCGTGGGCACATATTGGGCTGATGTTTTGGAAAGTGCTTTTGATGCAATCACTAACCGGCTTGAAGTCAATTACCTTTCACCTAAGGCGATTCCCCACAAATAATCCACATTTCTTATATTTTATTTATAGTGAAGGGTCTTTTTAAAGTATTTTCCTTCGACTTTAATTGTTTTTCTTTCATCTTAAAATCACGACATAGGTATAATACAAAAATTTTTAGTATTAAGATTTGTTGAGCGACTAATTAAATCTATGCCAAAAGTTTTATATGAAATAAAGCTATGTATATAGCTGTCATTTAACGTTGTCGAGGTATCTATATCTATCTACCAGATCTATTCTCACCGGCAAAGTTTTAGCAAATATTTTTTTCCAGCCTTGCTTAGGTAGCCCAGCTGCCCTCAGTTGGTAAAAGCTAGTAAAAGCTGATGGTAAAAGCCAACTTCCACTTTTGCGTATCATGCTCCAGTTGTTTTGTATGCTCAATCTCAATGTCCCCGATAAGAGCTGAAGTGTTCGTTGATTTAAACCGGCTACAATGAGTGTCTGTGTCTGTGTCTGTGTCTGTGTCTGTGTCTGTGTCTGTGTCTGTGTCTGTGTCTGTGTCTGTGTCTGTGTCTGTGTCTGTGTCTGTGTCTGTGTCTGTGTCTGTGTCTGTGTCTGCGTCTGTGTCTGTGTCTGTGTCTTTGTCTGTGTCTGTGTCTGTGTCTGTGTCTGTGTCTGTGTCTGTGTCTGTGTCTGTGTCTGTGTCTGTGTCTGTGTCTGTGTCTGTGTCTGTGTCTGTGTCTGTGTCTGTGTCTGTGTCTGTGTCTGTGTCTGTGTCTGTGTCTGTGTCTGTGTCTGTGTCTGTGTCTGTGTCTGTGTCTGCGTCTGTGTCTGTGTCTTTGTCTGTGTGTGTCTGTGTCTGTGTCTGTGTCTGTGTCTGTGTCTGTGTCTGTGTCTGTGTCTGTGTCTGTGTCTGTGTCTGTGTCTGTGTCTGTGTCTGTGTCTGTGTCTGTGTCTGTGTCTGTGTCTGTGTCTGTGTCTGTGTCTGTGTCTGTGTCTGTGTCTGTGTCTGTGTCTGTGTCTGTGTCTGTGTCTGTGTCTGTGTCTGTGTCTGTGTCTGTGTCTGTGTCTGTGTCTGTGTCTGTGTCTGTGTCTGTGTCTGTGTCTGTGTCTGTGTCTGTGTCTGTGTCTGTGTCTGTGTCTGTGTCTGTGTCTGTGTCTGTGTCTGTGTCTGTGTCTGTGTCTGTGTCTGTGTCTGTGTCTGTGTCTGTGTCTGTGTCTGTGTCTGTGTCTGTGTCTGTGTCTGTGTCTGTGTCTGTGTCTGTGTCTGTGTCTGTGTCTGTGTCTGTGTCTGTGTCTGTGTCTGTGTCTGTGTCTGTGTCTGTGTCTGTGTCTGTGTCTGTGTCTGTGTCTGTGTCTGTGTCTGTGTCTGTGTCTGTGTCTGTGTCTGTGTCTGTGTCTGTGTCTGTGTCTGTGTCTGTGTCTGTGTCTGTGTCTGTGTCTGTGTCTGTGTCTGTGTCTGTGTCTGTGTCTGTGTCTGTGTCTGTGTCTGTGTCTGTGTCTGTGTCTGTGTCTGTGTCTGTGTCTGTGTCTGTGTCTGTGTCTGTGTCTGTGTCTGTGTCTGTGTCTGTGTCTGTGTCTGTGTCTGTGTCTGTGTCTGTGTCTGTGTCTGTGTCTGTGTCTGTGTCTGTGTCTGTGTCTGTGTCTGTGTCTGTGTCTGTGTCTGTGTCTGTGTCTGTGTCTGTGTCTGTGTCTGTGTCTGTGTCTGTGTCTGTGTCTGTGTCTGTGTCTGTGTCTGTGTCTGTGTCTGTGTCTGTGTCTGTGTCTGTGTCTGTGTCTGTGTCTGTGTCTGTGTCTGTGTCTGTGTCTGTGTCTGTGTCTGTGTCTGTGTCTGTGTCTGTGTCTGTGTCTGTGTCTGTGTCTGTGTCTGTGTCTGTGTCTGTGTCTGTGTCTGTGTCTGTGTCTGTGTCTGTGTCTGTGTCTGTGTCTGTGTCTGTGTCTGTGTCTGTGTCTGTGTCTGTGTCTGTGTCTGTGTCTGTGTCTGTGTCTGTGTCTGTGTCTGTGTCTGTGTCTGTGTCTGTGTCTGTGTCTGTGTCTGTGTCTGTGTCTGTGTCTGTGTCTGTGTCTGTTTCTGTGCCTGTGCCTCGGCTCATTTTTCACCTAAAATCAGAGTCACAGCGAGATACGCATAGTGTTGCTTTATACATACGTGTTCCCGTATTCTGAACTGTGAGACACGGACACCATTAGCTTATTCTTGTTCTTATTCTTGTTTAAAATCTCTTCAGCGCCATAGCGCAGGATCGGGATGATAAAGGTACCCTTGCATATAGTCCCAAACTCGGTCGAGGTAAGTCTTTGTTTACCAGATCTCTCTTTTTACCATTAGAAGTCTAAGGAGATATTTGTATCAGAGACTATTGCAAAGCTTGTCGATTTCTTTATAGCTAGCTGGTTATCGTGACGCTCAGGCCAAGACACCGGTGACCATCAGTGTTGTTCTAAGTTTTAAAATCATATCTGGTGTTTTCGAATCTCTATATCTGGCTCCGTCTGACTCAAGGTAGTTTTCCAAAATATGGTGCAATTTTTAAATGCTCCAATTGACGATTGGAAAAGTCAAAATACCATAACTGGACCTGGCGGTCGAATTTGGAATATGTGAAGCCGTCAATACAGCTGTCAAAATTAAAATTGATTAAATTAAGATAATTAATTATAAATAACAAAATAAATTAAGGTATAGCGAAAAACACCTATATAAATACAAACAACTGTAAAAATATAAGGGCCTTCAACATATTCTAAATTTGACCTCCTTCAAGCCTTCAGCTCAATGAATCCGAAGCGTCCGTCAAGTCGAAGTACACAAGACACAACCGACAACTCTGTTACATACAGACGTTCTCGTCTGAAGCAGCCCATTGAAAAAGTGCAAGACGTACGTCACTTTCCCTAACAACGTGTGTATTTACTGAGTTGTCAGTTTTGTAGGTACTTTGACGTGACGTATGCTACGGCTTCATTGGGCTGAAAACTTCAATCGTCAATAACAGCTATTGATTCATTGAATTTTTGGTGGTTAATTTAAACTTGACAGTTGACTTTTATTGACATGGCGATGGCACATGGAAGTAGTCTAGTCATATGAAAATATTGAATGGTGCACTATTAGGCGGCCACTAGATGGCTTGCGTTATTTTAACAATGCACATCATATAAACTTATAAATTAGAAATTAAAGATATTAGTTTTAAAGTGACTGAAGTTAAATCTGATATACAGATGTGATTTTCCTCTTCAGATCTGATCTCATTTAGTTAAGCGAAAAAACTGCGGTGTTAATCAGTTACGTTGTTTTCCATATTGTGATATTATGCTTCATTGTGTTTTGCGGCTATAAAAAACACTTAAAAAAATAACTCTTAAGAAATGCGATCGAAAATACAGCGTTTTTTCCTTAAGTTCTTAATAAATTTAAACGCATATGAGAAACTCGTATTTTATCACAAAAAAATCTATTTATAATATAACTTCTTTATTTTTATTTAAAAATATAAATTCGTTATATGACGATATAAAAAAAAACCTTTCCGCTTGTACCATTATTGTTTTATAAGAATTTTCTTTTCATATTTTAAAAAATGTCATATTTTCAATGTTTTATATTTCTGTAGGTAACGCAAAATAACTTAGATTTGAACTTATTTACACACGGTGTATGGCGGACCAGGACATAAGACCAAATTAAGGCTATACATACTTAAATCATTACGTACCTTGCAAGGTCTGTTCAACAATGTCGTATCAAAAATATCGTAAAATTCAATTTCTTAATATCGCTTTTGGGAAAAACTCATATTCTATAGATACGTTCAGCTACATAAGTACATAAGTTCATACGGAACCGTGAGCATGCATTGCTTATTATTAGATACTCCATTGAACGCGTCAAACCTCGTCATATCCGAAACATGATATAAATTTCATTTGAACATTTATTTCAGCCATAGTCAAAGTTTCAACACACAAAAAAAGGAATCTATCAAATATGACACCCAATGTCAAAATAAAATCATTCCCATTGAGCGCATAAAATTGATGCTGTAAAATATTAACGACATTTCTCTCGTGTCGAGTCCTAATAAAATGTCGCACGTAACCGACGAAGGTGACGAATGCATTTACAATTGGTTTTCTTGTACGTATATTCCCATCCGCACGATTTCTTTTTTCGTGCATGATGCCAACGCCCACAGTCACCCCCCTAACACACAATAAAAAAAAAAATAGAAATCAAAAGACTATCAATAGGAGAATAAATCGTATTGGGATCCTTTCAGCCCCAGTGCGCACACAATTGCAGATTCCCAAAGGACAAGTTCAAGTCACGTCATCTATGTTCGCCACCTCCTCCGTCTGGTGGGTATGATGTTGTAAGTACAAAGCACATCCTCTAGAAGAAAGAAAATTGAGAAAATATCACAATCACACACTTGCGTTTATCCAGGTCCCCGTCCCCAAAACTCACCCCGCATTCAATCTGTGCTGCTTGGGTTGCAGATGATGTCCTTTACAGCTTCTTTGTCGTCAGTGCTCAGTAAGGTTTTTTGTTTTTTTCCGTTGCCCTCGCCTAGCCTGAGCGTGTAGTGAGGAGTTTCACCCAGGACACCCAAAGTACATGTATACCTACAGGAGCGAGCCTCGTTAGATTGGTTCTCACTTCCGGGATACTGCGAAAAGCTTTTTTTCTTCATAATTGGTTAGTCTCTGTAGCGTAACGCTTTTGGTGGCGACGAAAGCTTTAAAAAATGCGATGAAATATTAATGTACAAAACGAAAACCGTTTTGAGATACTTTGTACATTAACAACAAGACAACGACATCGACGATGACATCCTGCAACACACAACGTCGTTTGTCCCGTCTTGTGTGGAAAGAAGTAAGTAGTTCTAGGTAAATTCAGGTGTGACACGGAAGGTTGGGTTTTCCCTCGATGAAACTCCTTCGTCGTCCTTTTGGTTTTGCTGAAAAGATACTTTCTCTCATGGCAATCTGTATACCTACCTATCTGGATGAAGTACAGAGGGTCTCTGGAGACATTCAATCCCTCCCCCACTTACACACCCAATGCGGTGATGACTTGTGGTGGCAAGAACTCGGAAAATGCCACTGTTTGTTGTTATGTAGGTATTTTTGGCATTTTACTTAAATGATACAAAATGTGTACGGGGACACATTGCGGGCGCAAAAGAGAGATGTCCTCGAGTTGTAAAGTTGTTTCCTTGATCTTGGAAAGCAAATAGGTGCAGAGGTTGGCTGTTTTCTTAGGGGCTTCTGTTCTTAGGGGTTTAAAAGGGAGATTGAATAAATTAATGGCTACACTTTTCTGACTGAAAACGACACAGAAGAAAAGCTTGTTGCGAAGTGTTTTCCCGATTTTTTATTCAATAAAACACAAAAGGATCGAACTTTCAAATAACAACTGAAATTGAGTTGCGTCCGTGGAAGTGAACGGTAATATATTGACGGTTATTTATTTCTTAATCAGGAGACTGTGGCTCTTGTGATTTATGTTTACTGCCAACGCCGTTTTATGTTAGAATGAAAGCGTCTTTCGCAAATTTGATCCATATAATTTGAAGAAAACAGTACAAATTTTTGTTTAAGAAAATCTACTGGTATAGAAACTTGCCATTCAGCATTTCTCTTCTAAAATTGATGCCCCCATACAAAATATATGGTATTCCATCCTGTAAGCCAACCCCACTTGAAAATAAGCTCTTCGATTGATGCTCTTAGCATACAAATTTGTAGGAGGAAATAATTTAAGTACCTATTTAAATTCTACGTACTGATTAGATTTTACCTCTTGCAGGTATGCAAATACGTAAATGTGGCAACACCCACCAGAAATCTTCTGGGAGATATTATATACACATCCATACCCACACCTGATTTGTATATACTCAAACTAACAAGAACATCACGTACCTTAATACAGCTTCAGATATTTAACTTTAATTAAAATATAGCATAATAAACATTTGGGATTTGCCGAAATCGAGTGAATCCCATTTAAAAAGGAACATCATACTCACCTAATTATTATACCCGCACATTCAGTCCTCGGTGGTAGGTAACATGAAAATCCTTTTCCTTCATCGTTTACGCCCATAGTCCGTATACAAAGTGCACACATTTCCTGGGTGGAGTACAATTCTTATTCTTTTCTCTCTGTGTGCGTTAAAAAATAATTAAATTTTCTTGTTGGTATATCATGTCATTTTCACAGATTTCTCTTCTTGCTTTAAGATATATCTTGTTTTTTTTTCTTCCATGTTCTCTTTTTTGAATTAATTTTGAATGAAACTTTTTATAATTAAATGTAATGAAAATGGAGAGGACTGTTGTTTTCTTCTACCCTGTGAGATACCTGTAGAGACGAGCTTCTGATAAGCGATAAATTCATCTGCGAATGCAAAATAAACAAAAGCCCGGAACTACAGGGTAGGTCACGGGAGCGCTTTTATGACGATGTGAAGATTTGGCAAATTAAGCCGATTGTATACATAAAACACTTTTTATCATCTAAATTCGGTTTAATATGAAATTAAACATTTTATCTAAAAAATAATAATAAGGATATGTACTTAAAATGCACTAAGTCTGGTCGAGGAATGATCAATCACAAGTCCTTAAAGTGGAAATGACTCGCAATCAATCAGTATAGAGACTTGTGTGCACCTACTTTACAGAGTAAAATTTGATTTGGTTTTTCTTTTTCAACCCTTTTTAAAGTGACGTTGATTAATGGAATCTCGACGAGGCTATTTAAATTAATTTAAGAATTTTAAACGTCTTAGATTTCGATGCTGAGTTTTCTTTTCATCTTTGCAAAAATACGCGTAACATGAAGACATATTAAAATAAAATATTTAACGGTGGGGTCCTTACATTAGTTAAATAAGGATTACATGTTTTTTTTTGTATTTTAAGAATATCAAATTTTGGTAAGTAAAGTATATCTTCTCTTGATCTAGGTTGAGCCACACTTTAAAGGAGCCAGTTCGAAGAATTCAAAAAACAAAATGTCATATTTTAATGGAGTTGAACGCCTTAAGAGCACAAGGTGTGTATAGTCGAAGTGTAACGAAAAGTTCCATCCTAAGTACTATAATATAAAATTGAAACGTTAGAAAATCATGCAACTATAGAACATGAGGAAAACTATAGTTTTAATCTTTAACCATGTGCATGTAGGACTATAGGCTGATTCCGTCAACGCCCACGCCCACTACTGGCTTCATTGTGAGACAACCTCTATTTCACATTTTCTTTCAAAATGCCTTTTGGTCAAGTTAGACACGGAGGGCGCTTATAGCTCAAATTTCGGAACTCAGCCATATTGGCCTTAGACCTTACACAAGGAAAAAATTGGACTGCCCACAATATCGACCATGTCCACTTTTGACATGTTAGATTTTTAAAAACCCGATCCAGGAAAGTTTAATCCAAATTGAGAAAAATTTATGACAAACATTTAAAATATTACTCTTTGCTGAGTTTTTTACATACGAAGTTTTGAGCTCCGCCCACTTTTCGGGGGCGTTTTTAAGAAAAAAACTATTTTTTTCCGCAATAATTTTCGCTTTTAACGCACTTTTTATGATTCTCACGAATTTACAATTAATTGAATTTAGTTTTCAGCCCTCGCCCATATTTGGGGGAGTAGCCAATACAAATAATTTATAAAATCGGGTCAAAACGCTCTTAGGTTCGGTGTTTCACGCTATTTAGAGTCGGTTATATAGAAGTTTGTTACAGACGAACTCTTGCACTTACTCACTTGTTTTCTTTCGTGGTGTACACTAGCACCCTATCTTAATAAATTCTGACGTGACAACGAAACACATCTGCTATTCTCTATATGAACACATCTGCTCGATTCGCTAAACGAACAGATCTAACTGGCATTCCGGTCAAGTTCGTATTTCGATATCGAATTCTCCTCCAATGGAAAAGCAGGTACTAGTGGAAAAATACTAACGTAAAATTACCAAAGAGGAAATACAGAAAGTGCTAAAAGGTGCTGAATTTGTATAAATACACGGATGACAGGCTTGTATTGGATAGTTATATTTGAAACGTTGACTTGTGAAAATCAAGAGTAAATTAAAATGTTTTTTTTTTTCAAAATCTTTTTATACTTTAAAATCTTTCAAAGATACCAATATTTAGTATAGTAAAATGTGATGGAATTGAAACAAAGTGTTGAAATTTAAGAAGTTAAGTTAAATAAAATGTGATTTGATATTAAATAAGTTTTGTTTAATAATTAAAGTGCTTCATTGTGTAATTGTAAAAGTAAAATTAGGTATTATTCGACAACCCTAGGGGTGCTTTTGCCCCTACAAGTAAACTGTCAAACCACAGATTGCCAAATCAATGTTATTGCCGTATGGGCCTCATCCAGTTTATGAAGCGGAGGCTGTCCCGTGTGGTAGAGAATAGTGCCAAGTAAGGATTTGGGTTTTCGAGAGGTATTTTCTTTAAGCTTGACATCACTTTTAATGAATTTTTGGAGTCACTCTTTGGAGTTTCTCTTTTTGGAGTCACGGTATTCTAGCAGGCATAATAATTTGGTTCCATAATTATGTGCGTAATATTTTGTCAGACAAGGGAAAGTCATGATTTATCGAATATTTTTGTACCCGACCCAGAGTATACTTATTTTAATGCACGGTTTGTAAGACAGTGAAACCACTTCTGAACGCCACTTTTCAGACCTTTTTAGAGATGTGATCCAGACCGACAAGTGAACTGATTAAGCCATATCCTTCCGTCCATCCGTCTGTATGTGTGAAAGTTTGAGAATTTTACTTCAATATCAGCTGAAACAATAAGCTGAAACTTAAATATAAATTGAAAATAAAAACGCAAATATAAACAAAAAAAAAAATGGTCTTCACGTGCTATAAAGGAAAATTGATCAAAAAGACTGAAAGACTGAAACTGATCAGAAAGATTTAAATATACTGCACTAAGAGATAAAGGGATTGACACAACACTCCTATTGTTATACGTTATAGAATATAGGTAGATGAAAGCCGCTTCCTAGAAATTCGATTCATCGATTCGTTGGTTTTGTTCTTCGAATATTGTTTTTAGCTGCTGTACTTAGGTACTAAACTTACTCCTCAGAAAATGCAAATTTTCAAGTAAATCCGAAGTCGAACTTCGTACAGATGACGAAGATTCTTTTTTTTTTAATAAAAAAGGGGAACTCTTCCTGTTTTACCGAGATTTATGGAAAAACATAAAGTTTCCGGTGCCCAAGTACTAGAAGGTAGATATACATTTTTGAGAGTAAGTATTGCAGATAATCAAATTTCGCCACGAAATGCCCTGTGCAGCTGTGGTTTGCTGGCTCGCAATGCACTCTACCGTAGGCCATTAAAACGATTTATGGCTTCTGCAAAGAAAATTTCCACCAAAGCTGTACAAATGTTCAAAATTGCTGTTTGTAGCAGTTGTTTGGGTCTTGTTAATCTGCCAGTTCCGGCCACAAATATATATGTATACCACTGTCAAGTGCACAAACAAAATGCAAGCTTCGCGTAGCGAATTCCCCATGCCCACGCCCGCCGCCGCCGGCCGCCACAAACAAACAAAGGCTATTTAGCTGAATTTATGTGTGTTTTTCGCTTGTTTTCGAAGGAAATTGTGTCCTTTCCTTATTGAAACAACAAAAGAGTCATGTTCGTTTCAATGTTTTATACAATAAAACGGATAGTATTTTGTACATTGGTTTGCATTGAAATAATTTGTGGTTATCGACCGAAGCTGTGACACGTCTATTATGTAATTGATTAACAGTTTTTAAGGTTTATGGGGATCCTCCGGAACACGTGTAACTACTGAGAAGAGCGCTCCAAATAGAAATCATTTGTAAAACCCCAGGCAATAATTCAAAATAGCCTACACAAACATATCGTTCATCTGCATAATATCCTTTTGTACTTTGGTATAATTAATTACCAAGTGGGGATGGAAAACAGAGCAAAATGTCACATCTACAGCACGAAACCAATTAGTAGTTTAAATCATATTTATATAAGTATACTTTAGTCTAATGATAAAACCAAATGAATTGTTATATGAATATTAATTTGCCGTAATTAGCTATAAATTCAAGGACTCTATTTGTGAGTGTGTTTATTGGAAATGTTTGGCGGGCTCCTGTGGGTGAAATAAATTACGAATCTGTCTTGAACTACCGCCACGGGGATAACTATTGAAATATCCACCGTTCCGAGGGTACGCGAATTGGATTAACCATTAAAATTTAATGACATCAAATGGCATCGTTAAATCTTTGACTTTTGAGTCAATAACAGGGAGTAGTACCTACCTACTCGGAGTGGGGTATATTAAATGAGTAATTTCTCTTATGCGATACCAGGTAAGGATTGTAGTTAAGGAAGTTGGTTGGTATTTAAGGTAATTTGCCTTTTAAGGGGGGAGGAGTATTATTTTCATATCAAAATTAATTAACTACCCGAGAGAATAATAAAATAATACAGCAGTCAGTCGTGCGGACGTGCCATACTTCTATAATCCTGATTTTATAGCAGATAATACAATATGGCTACTACACTTTCATTTCTATTCATACACAAATGCTAAGATCTCATCATGGATACTCAGTTTCCTTTTGGTTATTTCGTTCCGGGAGATGTACAAACTGGATTTGTAATAAATTTATGTAAACATACGGAGGAGAACCATTTAGAATTTGAACGAGAACATTCATATGTAGTGTCTATTTTATTTTATGCAAAAATATATCTAACACAATTTTCTCCTCCAAAAGATTATAATTGACTTTTTATAAAGAATATTTGTGCTTCAAATCCATGGCATAAGTTTACCGTAGGTTCGAGTGGAATGTATTGGATTTTTTAGCTTAATATATGGATTTGGGTGTCCTGATTCCGAATATGCTATTAAAAATTGTCGAATAAATAGAAATTGATTTCTATGTCTGACAATCACTATAGGAGATGCCAAATATAAAATTTCAGCCCTTTAGGATGTCTAACAGTTTTGAAAGCTCTGGAGGTAGTTGTACTTTTAGACCGATTGTGCGCGTGTCTGTAAGCTGATTTGAAAAATTTAAACACTTGTACTGCTTCGGATAACAATGAACTTATGCACCAAATTTCAGATTCTTATATAGCTTCGTTTTGAAAACTCTGGAGGTAGTTGCACATTTAGACCGATTGTGGGCGTGTCTTTGGGCGGATTTCAAAAATTTTTACACTTGTACTGCTTCGCATAACGTGGACCTTACGTACGAAGTTTCAGCAGCCTAGCTCAAAATGTAAGGCTTTAAGACATGTGACATACAGACGGACGGACGGACGAACATGGCTCATTCGATTCTGAATTCGGTCATGATCATATGCTCTTAAGGTCTTGAGGGTCTACCATTATTATTTCAACGTGTTATAAACTATGTGACAAACTTAATATTCCTCCTATACTATGGGATGGGGTATAAAATGAGTCCATCTTTCGGAATTGAATTAAAACAAGTGAGTAAGTGCAAGAGTTCATCTGTGACAAACTTCTACCTGACCCTATATACAGTTTAACACCAAATCTTGAAGTTTATTGGATCGAATATGATTATATTATTTGTGTAAGCCACGTCCGTAAAAGTGGGTATGGGCTAAAAATTGAAATCAATTAATTGCAATTTCGTAAGAATCATGAGAAAATACGCTAAAACCGAAAATTATTTCAGAAAAAAAGGTTTTCTCCTAAAATCGCCCCTAAAAGTGGGCGGATCTCAAAATTTTGCATGGGGCAAACTTAGCATATAGTAATGTCTATAAAATTTGTCATAGAATTTTTTTTTTCGATTTGGAGTGAACTTTCAGTGAGTGAAAACGTCCAAAGCGGTCCAATTTTTGCCTTGTTAAAGGACTTGGGCCAATATTGCTCAGTACCAAAATTTGAGCTCCTATGCCATGCATAACTTGACTAAAAAGCATTTTGAAAGAAAATGTGAAATAGAGGTCATCTCACATTGAAGCCAGTAGTGGGCGTGGCCCTTGACGGATTGAGCCATCAATTTTTACACTTTGTCTGTGCAACAGAAGAACCAAGCCACGTAACAAGCTTCAGCTCTTGATTTTGAAGACCTAAAACCTTCACACATACAGGCGGACGGACGGACGAACGAACGGATCGATCATATCTCTAAAAGGTCTTAGGGGTCTACGTCGATTATTATTTCACTGTTCCAAAAAATCTTGCTTTAAAATTAGTATAGGTACCCTCGATCGGGTTTAAAAAAGGACTCATAGTGCTCTTAGCATTAACTACCTACATAGGTAGATACATTGTTGCTATAGCCTCCGTTGTGTACCCGAATATACATAAGAGGAACTGTTGGTGACCACTGATGAAAGATATTAGTAGATACCTATAATTTTTTTTTCTGGAAAGGAACACTGTAACATTGCTACAACTAAGGACTTACAGAAGTTATTAGGTCCCTTATACTTAGTTTAATTTTCAAACAACAGGTCAAACGTCTGGGTACTCAGTAAATAAATGCTAAAAACGTTGCAGAATAATTTACGACAGTAATTTTAAATAAGGTTTTCTCGATGCTCATTGTTATACTCCTAACCTTTAAAAAAAAACTAGCTTATCTATCATCTGGAATTTTCTTCTCTGTCATAATAAAATTTAATTTTTATTACTCAATCATTTAAAAACACTAAAGTGGTAACACTTTTACAACGTTTCATTCATTTTCGTTGAAATAATTTATCTTTTCAAAGCTTCGCCTTTCAGAGTTCACAAAAAAACCAAAAAAAAATCCAACCAGCATACTGAGGGACGTAAAATTTATGTATAGCCATAAGATAAATTGTTGTTGCGAACAACTGAAGCGCCATCTATCTCTTGACTGTTTGTGTCGTCCGCAATTGAAGGAGATAAGCAGCCGTAAAACAACTCAGCATTTGTTGTTATGATACGGGATTTAGTAGCAAACACAAAATGCCAAACCGCGCAGGATGTATATCGCACGAAACAGCAACAACAACAAAAACAAAAAAAGGATGCCAATCCAGAGTTTTTGCAGTAAACGCTTTAATGGAAACTTTATCAGAGGAGGGTTAGAAAAGCATACATACATAGTAAGACCAAAATAAAATTGGTCTATGATGAGTGTGACGAGTGGTGGCTAGCTACTGGGTGGTAGTGGATATTTTATTTTATGCATCCTTGTCGGGGTACAACACTCACTCTGTACCCTGCAACCAGATCGATGGTGCTTATGCTTCAAGGATGTGACACAGACATCTACTGTAGTTTGAATTGTGTTTCAGAGAGACACATACCTCTACACCCAAGCACATTGAATACGGGTAAAGTAATAGAGAAACAAATGGAACAAAAAAATAACGCAAATTATATGCAAATTTTATACTCCTTCATAGAGAATGCCTCCAAGGACATGGTAAAATAATTTCAGCCACAGGAGAGTATGAGGACTTTTGCCACACATATAGATACCGATTTGATGTCGCACATCCTTGTATATACAGCCACTCACAGTATACCTATAGGTATCTCTCTGTTCATCTCTACCTGCATAATGAAAATGAATTTTGGATTCATGTTAACCTGCAGAGTGCGCGGGTGTAAAGTAGGTAGGTACAAGGTACTGTATACACCGCAGTATCAATGCAGGCAGCTATGGCGCACTGGCACTGGGGGCGTGAGTCTATCACCGAGGGGGGAAAAGTGAGATTTTAATTAAAAGTTCCTTAATGCCGGCAGTTTGTAAAGTATATAGGTATACGTATGGATAATATGACGATTAATCCAGTATGGGCACAAAGTTCCAAAATCCATTTAACTTTAATGACGACAAAGCGTATAGTTTAAGATTTCGGTCTGCCGAGTTAAAACGCAAACGGCAAAACTTTTTCTACAAATAATAAGCCCTTGGACACATGCGGACTTTATGAAGTCGGGTTGGTAATTTTAAGCAAACATAACCAAAACGTGTTTCGTCGCTCTGCAGCGCATGATTCCAACTGTAAAACTCATTATTGCATCGATTTCTTGGATCAATTTATTAATCTTTGACAAATCCCAGAAAATCCTTACACCAATCCGTTTACACAATTTACCAATTTCAGTACACACGAATGCGCTAATTTCGAAATTATCCAGCAGAGTTTGAATTGTCTGAGAGTTTTGCTGAAAGTTGGAAATATGCCAAAATGTTGTCAAAGAATTATTAGAATGCGCTGTGGTACAATATTTTATGTTTTACATCTGGATGTTCGTCGAAGTGTAACCAGAGTAATGCCAGTAGATACGGGAAAGTGATGGGTGACTTGGGAGGCGTTTATCCTTGTTACATTATCTGCTAATAGAAGCGGAAAAAGAGTCCAGAAATTGGCACTGGACCAGAGAGGATGGGTACAATTGAATTTGTTGGCAAAGACAGTTTAGTTGGCCTGCTTTTAGTGCAGGGTTTCAGGTCGAAGGCCTTGCTTTTTTCGTGAGTTAATTAAATTGTACTTAACCATCGGATGTTTGGTTATAAAGATAAGTGATTTTTTCTAATTCTTCATCATTATTTAGGGACTTATTACAATGCGAGTATGAAGAACAACTTAACCATATCAGTCACCTTAAAGAGCATTAAAGAATGTGCTATCAACTGAAAATTAAAAAATCTTTGTTTTTTTTTTTTTTTTCGAGGAAAAGCTGTATAGGAGCAGTTAAGTCCTATATGCTTGGGTGAGTGCGGAATGGGCTATGGTGCACTTGCCCAGACATCAGAGTTATACTTTGTTGCCTCCAAATATCAGAAATTAACTTTTGCACTCTTATTTAGGTCCCCTTCGGGTAGGGGTTAGAATATACCCGAGGTAAGGCATGCCTGTCGTAAGAGGCGACTAAAATCCACCCTCCGTATGCCGAGCGCGTAGCGCATGCAAACTATGCAATGGACAAAACGAAAGATATTATTACCCCAGGTGGCAATCCAGTTTCACTGGCAAACCCACCCTCTTCGGAGGTAGGCTCTACGGATTCTGGGGAGAGCCATTTATTGCTTAAAAATCCCTGTCACAAAAGTTAAATTTAGAGAAAATCCAATGGTTTACTTATGAAAATCACCTCGAAAAGCCGTTGCGGGTTATCGCGAGGGGACTACACCCATCCTGTACCAAGGACGAAATAATACAAGACGTTCAAGCCCAAGGCTTAAAAATTCTTGACGCCGTGAACATAATAAAGAAAGAGAAGCAACATACCGACGAAGGCAAAAATTCTGCTGTTATCCGACGCGGCCTGCAAATTTTTATGCATTCTTTTGATATAACTGAAAATGTTAACGAAATCTACGAAATTAAATCAATCCTTAACATCAAGGTAAAAATCGAGACCAAGCGGAAGGGCAACAGGCTAGTTCCCCAATGTAAGCCAATGTATGCCAAGGTTTCCGACACACGCAAGAGAACTGCCAGAAAAAGCCACGATGCGTAAAATGCGCCAGCGAACATCTCTCGACGGATTGCAATGTCAGCAGTCAGGCCCCCGCGGTTTGCGCCAATTGCAGGGGAAGTAACCCAGCGAGCTACCGATGTTGCGAAATTGCCATTGCGTTGCAAAAACGACATGATGCTCCGAAGAAAAATAGTGAAAATAAGGGCCAAAGCCTAAAACCTCCTAAAGTAGAAAAGCCAAAAACCCCTAAGTCGACAAGGGGTAAGGGTTTAATTGAAGGCAAAACTCAAAATGCGCAAGAAAACGTCGCTGGTCCTAGTTCTCACCGGAGTCAAAAGGGAGAATCCACACTTATTGGTCCAAGATCGTACGCTCAAGTCGCGTCACGTGAAAGTAAGCCACAATCGGCCGCATCAGATTCAGTCTCTCAAATTCTAGGCATGATTTCAGAAAAGTTTGAGCAACAGGCGAAACTTAATCAAGTAATATTCAACAAATTGAGCGAGCTCGAGTTTAAACCTCGAAAAGCATTCAATTAAAAATCATGAATATGGGAAAGTCAATCAAAATAATTACATGGAATGCAAACGGCCTTTTGCAAAAAATTGACGAACTAGAAGTATTCCTACGGAAGAATAATATAGACATATGCCTGATTTCGGAAACCCACTTTAAAAAGGGTTCGGCACGCAAAATAAAAGGTTACATTGGTGATAGTCAATCATCCTTCAGAAAATTCGAGAGGTGGATCCTCTCTCTACATTAAAGACTGCATTAAGCACTCCAAAAACGAAGAAATAGAACTTGACTCTATGCAAATAACCTCAGTCTCAGTAAAATTAAGTCACATAAATTAGAACATCGCTACGAGCTATTTTCCTCCACAGTATCGGCTGGCAGATGAACCCAAGATCTTGCTCTGCTCTTTGATTCACTTGGGTCAAACTTTATCATCGGCGGGGACTTTAACGCGAAAAATACTTTTTGGGGCTCACGGTGCAATTCAACAAGAGGCAGAGCCCTCTTTAAAGCAAGTACAAAACGCGGCGTGATCTTCTTATCGACGGGAAAGCCAACATATTGGCCAACCGACAGAAATAAAATACCTGATCTCGTCGACTTCTTTATCGCCAAGGGGGTACCTCGTTACCTTACGAACGTAGAAGAACGCTTTGATCTCTGTTCAGATCACTCGGCAGTTCTTTTGAAAATCGGCGGAAGCCTAGCGAAAAAGAATAGAGCGCCTAGATTAACTAACAACAACACCGACTGGGACGGCTTTAGAAAATACTGCAAAGAAAACATAGCTTTAAATGTACCGCTCAAAACGCCACTTGAAATAGAAGACGAATTAGATAAACTCGTGAGAGTTATTCAGGTGCTGTGTGGAATAACACTTCTTTTCGGAGGTCCGAATTACCGAACAGCGGGACAATATATCCACGAGAAATAGAAGAGCTAATATGCGAAAAGAGGAGAGCGCGCAAAAGATGGCAACGTTCGCGAGCACCCCCGGATAAGACCATCTTGAACCACCTTTCTAACAAACTGAAGCACGAGCTTCAAGATCTTAAAAGTCGCGAGACTACTGCTTACCTCGAAAGTTTGACTGCCGATAAAGGTTCGAACTACTCTCTTTGGAAAGCAGTCAAGTCCGTTAAGAAGGTTATAGCACACTCTGCGCCATTTAGAAAAGCCAACGGCGAATGAGCAAGAGAAGACAAAGAAAAAGCGGATTTCTTGTAGATTACCTAGAAGAAACATTCAAACCGTTTGACGGGGAAACGTTGGTCGAGGAGCTCAATCCTTATGCGGTACAAGATAATCTCTAGAATAAAAACCGTGTCATTGGCTGAACTTCGTCAAACGATAAATAATCTGAAAAACAAAAAAGCCCCTGGCTACGACTTAATTACTAGCGAAATTCTTAATGAGCTACCGAAAAAAGCTTTGGTCAAGCTACTCTATATCATTAACGCCTCTATTAGAATTTTATACGTTCCAAGGCAATGGAAAGTGGCCGAGGTCATAATAGTTCCGAAACCAGGAAAATGTCCGAACGACAAAAAGTCATACAGACCTATTTCGCTACTGCCGATAATATCTAAGGTATTCGAGAAACTGTTGCTTAAAAGGTTGCAACCAATCGTTGAAGAAAGATGATTGATTCCGGATCACCAATTCGGATTTAGAAAAAAGCATTCAACAATCGACCAGGTCTATCGAATAACAAACGAAATCGAAAAAGCTCTGGAAGCGAAAAAGATATGTGCTAGCGCTTTTCCCGACGTATCGCAAGCCTTCGACAAGGTGTGGCACGAAGGCCTGAAGTACAAGTTAAGGCTTAGCTTACCAGAAAAAACCTTAAAGACAGAATTTTTAGCGTAAGGTACGAAAATGAGTACTCGGAATTCAAAGAGATAAATGCCTGTGTCCCGCAAAAAAGCATTCTCGGCCCAATATTATTTTTGCTTTATACAAGAGACATACCCAACGATAAGGGAACAATTTTATCTACGTTTGCAGACGACCCTGCTATTCTCGCTATTGATACGAAAGTTGAATTATCAACAGGGAACATAGACAAAATATGCGACTGGACGAAGAGCTGGCGAGTCGTCCTTAACGAGACTAAGTCAACGCATGTTAACTTTCCTTATAAAAAGATAAACAACAAACCTTTGTTCATTAACTCCGTACAAATCCCGTACTCAAATGAAGCGAAATATCTTGGAATGACTCTAGATGCAAAACTTAAATGGAAGCCGCTCGTTAAAAAGAAACGCGACGAGCTCGAAATCAAGTTAAGAGAAATGAATTGTACGGTATACAATTATGGGGTCGTACTAAACCAAGCAATATATCTATTTTAGAAACTTTTCAAAATAAGACACTCAGAGCAATCGTTAATGCTCCATGGTATATAAGAAATAGCGATCTACACCGAGATCTAGGAATCGCAACCGTGTCTGACGAGGTAACAAACTTTGCTCGCAAACGTAGTACTCGTCTTCGCGGAACAATGAAATTATCCGAACTTTGGATCAGACAAATCTTACGCGCCGACTACAACGAATGAGACCATTAGATCTAGCAGCATAAGATGAAACCGCATAAATTGACGGTATTGTAGGTGCCTTCGTTGGAAGGCAGCCTGCCACACGCGATTACTACAGAAGCTTGAACTACTTGTTAAGGAAACTTAGTCGTAGTCTGACGGAAAATGGGAGGTTTTTTAGTGAGTAAGAATCTCACACTACTATGAGCACGCGCGGCCGGTCCTCGTAGTGCCTATGAAGGTTTTTCTTACCCACGGAAAAAAAAAAACTGTTATTTAGAATGTAAGTTCACGGGAAATCAGCCCAAAATTAATAGAAATGAACGAAGATCATGTAACCTAGCATTCTCCGACCTTGTTCCGGAGAGAAAATCAGTGCATATAGGGAGATTTAAACACGAAAGCTACTTTATCCTTAACAGAACGTGTTACTTTTTAAGCACGGCATTATTATACCCGATATCGATAATAAGACAATCGGTTTCAATGTAAGAATACAAAATGATGTAAGTAATTCTTACGTAAGAATATATCTTAAGGATAAGAGAGGTAGGGTTAAAACCATCAGTTAGGGTATGAACGCACACCAGGAGGCGTGACAACCCTTCTGCTCATTTTTTTAGCGGAGATTCACACCAAGAAGATTGGGAGCCTAATTTTTGGTCACAGGGTTATAAATAAGAGTTCTTAAGTTATAAGTAGAGTTTTATTGGTTAGATCAGAACTTTTTGTAACAGCATTTGTTGGCACAGGGTTAGAAGTCCAAAGGCCAAAAGTCAATACCTAATGGACCTTTGACCCATTTGGGTGGGATTTAGGCTCATAAGCCAATCCTAAACTTTATTATCTACACAAATAGGCCAAAGATCCATCACAACATTTTGTGCCATAATTACACAGTGTTTACAAGAATACGGGCCAAAAGTCCAGAAGCATTTTAATACTTCACCCCTGACATAAATAAAGTGGAATATTAAGTTTAATGTACAGTTTGTAGCAGTGAAATTATCATCGTAGATTTCTCGCAGAGCTTTTAGGGGTTTGTACAAGGCTGACAGGAGAATTGATTAAGCCATGTCCGTCCGTCTCTTCGCCCTTCTGTCCGTCCTTTTGTCTGTCACTTCGTTGGACCGTACTTGAAAAAAAAAAAAAATAATTTAGTTCCATTAAAATGTTTAAAATCGCGCCAGCGTAAAAACTTATTTTTTATATGCAGCAGCTGTTTTGTAATATTGTCTTTAAGGTGGCAGAAAAAATGTTTGAGTTTAAATTTTTTCAATCCAGACATGCCCACAATCGGTTTATAAATGTAACTACCTCCAGTGTGCTCAAAACTTTAAGACAAAGTAAAAGGCTTAAATTTGACAATTGGCATCTTTTTATAATATTGTAAGAAATAAAAAAAAATACTTAGGTCTATCAACCTCCCTTAGTGGTTGTGGCATCGATTTTAAGGGTAAATTTTCAAATGTATTTTATTCAATATTTTTTTTTCTAAATCGAAAAAGTTTTAATTAGTATATTATGTAGAAAATACTTACTCCACGCCCACATTAGGAGACAGAATTGAAGACAAACCTCTAAATTTTCAGAAAAACGTAACTTCGACTGGCCTTAAGTCTAATTTAGCAAAGAATAAGAAATATAAGTTAGCACCAAGGTAAATGAGACTCCATTCTTGAGTTTGCTTACTCCACGCCTCCTTTTAGGGGTCAACTTTACAGGAACTTTGAATTTGAACCAAAAAATTGCATTTTTGTGCACTTTTCAGAGTAACTTGGAGATATTTTTTGCTAATAATGATAGTTTGTAATAAGGGCGGTTGGCCATGCCCCTTTCCAAAGTTTGCAGTACCCATAAGTCGTCAAAAAATAACAATATCAACAGTTATTTGCGATGTTGGATAGGATGGGGTATTCAACGGTCCGTTTAGGACTGTAACTCCTGAGTCTACGCTAAAGCACTTACTCCACGGTTTTAGGTAAAAGCTGGGATTTTTTATTCAGAATGTATTTATCACCTTGCTTTATGCATCTTTCTTACTAACTTAAAGTAGCGCTACAGTCCGGGATGGACGTCAGTCAGCAAGCTTCACTAGCCAGTTTTGCACGCGAAGTTGGCTAAGGTCCTCTTCCGCTTGCGTGCGCCATCTGACTCTCAGTGCTCCTCTACTGCACCGTCTCTGCTGGGTGCATTCAAAGATTTTCTGTGCCATGTCAATGGTGTTTATCTGCTCTAGATGACCACGCCATTGCAGTCGTTATATTTTGACCTTTCCGGCTATACGTCAGTGTTGCTGTACCGGAGAGTTCGATTAATCCTTTACTCTCTATAACTATCAAGACATAAATCGCCCGAATGATTTTTGTTTCGGAGTGGCCTAAGGAATTTTCATCCGCCTTTTTGCCATTTTTTTTTTGAAGCTTCACAGTTTATTTAGGTAGGGTACAATATGTAGCAATCCATCGGTGGACTATGAAGCTTTTACATAAGCACTGTTGCCCTTTTCCAACTGTTTAAAATAAATTTCGAAGCAAAGTAAACGTTATATAAGTGGGAAAGTGCACCAGTGCGTATGTAAAGGTTCGAATCCGTCTGCAACGGATTGTAAAACACCCTACACAGTTTCAAAAGCTGAAAAAGGCCAAGCCGTCAGAAAGTGGGCGGGATGAAAAACATGCGTTATGTAGCCACATAGATTTTGAGCATAAAACCCGACTTATTAATTTAAAAAAAAATGCATTTCATAAGGCCACGCCCACAAAAGTGGCCGAAAACATATGGCAAGTATGCAAAAAACTTGGCAAATGCTAATGCTTGAAACATTTGTTATAAATTTTCGGTTTTATACAAACTTATAGAAAAAAATGTATGCTAAAATTGATTTAAAAGTGGGCGTGTCTAATTTGTATTTAAATTCTTTTCCTCAACAAGAGCGTAGGTGAAAATTTTAGTTTTAAGTTTCTATCAGAAACAGAGGTGGTCCAATATGCAGGCCTGTAGTGGGCGTGTGTGAAGGTGGATTTCAGCAATTTTCAAACCTGATCTGTAGAGCAGGATTTCGGGCTCAGCTACTTAACTTAAATGCCCTAGCTCAAAATTTGAGGCCTTGTTGAGTTGTTGAGGCCTTAAGTGTAGTTAACATACGGAAAGATGGACGGACGGACATGACTTAATCGATTAATCTGTCATCTCTTTAAGATCTTAGTGATGGATTTTCGGGGTCTGCATGACAAAATTAAAATTTTTGAAGTTTTAACCCGCCAAGAAGGGCCAAAGGATCATTAAGGATCATTGCCTGTGGGTCTTCATACCAACATTTTTTTTTTTGCAAAAGTTTTTCACGGCATCTCAAAGCTATTTTGAAGTAAAGAAAAGGTAAAACAAGTGGGCGGGTTACAATCCACTTAGGCGAATCGTTGGATACCCCTTCCCAATAGCCCACTGTCAAGCTCCAAATGACCGAATTGCGTCGTAAATCTTGGTTGTTAAATTTTAGTTTCTATTAACTTTAATTGTATTTAGAATTTGTCAGTTCAGAATCTCCTTCCTTAAAAAAAGGGTAGGCTTCCGTATTTTTATATTGAAAATTTGGTTTCTATTAACTTAAAAACACCCCCAAAAGTTGGCGTGGAAGAAATGTATGCATTTGTTTTGATAGATTGCGCACATATCTGAACGTTTTGTAGCGCAAGTTTTTTTGGATTTAAGGCAAATATATTGTATAAAAACAGTTTATTAGAATGCAAATTAAATATTACCACCCCCACTATCGCAAATGAATAAATTTTTGCCACGCCCAATATTGGGGGCATTTTTAAGTATAAACCAAATTTTTAACATAACAAGTGAGTAAGTGCAAGAGTTCGTCTGTGACAAACTTCTACATACAAGACGCTATATACCGTGGTACACCAGATCTTAAAGTTTTTTGGCCGAATTCATGAATTATTTGTATAGACTACGCTTACAAAAGTGGGCGTGGGCTAAAAATTAAAATCAATTATTTGTAATTTCGTTAATATTATGAGAAAATACGGTAAAAGCGAAAATTATTTCTGAAATAACCTTTTTTTTCCTAAAAACCCCCCTTAAAAGTGGATGGAACTCAAAACTATGTATGAAGCAAACTTAGCAAATAGTAATATCTTCGATATTTACAATAATTTTTTTTTTCGATTTGGATTCAACTTTCCGAGAAATCCGGTTCTTAAGGATCTAACATGCTAAAAGTGGGCATGGTCGATATTGTAGACGGTCCAATTTTTGCCTTGTTAAAGGTCGTGGGCCAATATTGCTCATTACCAACATTACAGCTCGTACGTTATGTAAAACTTGACCAAAAAGCATTTTGAAAGAAAATGTGAAATAGAGGTTATCTCACATTGAAGCCAGTTGTGGGCATGGCCGTTGACGGATTGAGGCAATTTTTACACTTTGTCTGTGCAACAGAAGATCTAAGCCGCGTTACAACTAAGCCACGTTTCAGCTCTCTAGCTTGATTTTGAAGACCTAAGACCTTGACACATACATGCGGACGGACAGACGGATATGGCTTAATCGATTCACCTGTCGGTGTCGATCATGTCTGTAAAAGATCTTATGGTTCTACGATGATTATTTCATTGTTTTACAAACTATGCGTTCAAACTAATAAAACCCTCGGTCGGGTATGATAATGCAAACAAAAAAATATGTTATTAAAAAGTGCAGATGCCACGCCCCTTTTCTAAGGAAAGAGATTCTTAACTGACAAATTGTAAATACAATTTAAGTTAATAGAAACTAAAATTTAACAACCAAGATTTATGACGCCATTCGGAGCTTGACTGTGGCTAATTGGGATGAGCTATTCAACCATTCGCCTAAGCGGTGTAAGTGTAACCCTCCCACTAGTGATTATTAAATTTGTGATAATATAATAAATAACGTGAAAATGTGACTGCTTTCTAAAGGGTTTTGTGTTAAAATAAAATATGGACCATAAGGTTTTTTGTATGCAACCTAAAAATATTTCCTCGTTTTTTATTAGATTAAAAGAATGCGTGTACCTATTTCTGGTTTTTGACTGAAAGACTGTAGGTTTTCATTTAAGAGAAACGAGATTTTGGTGAAGGCTCAAGTCTTTGACATTAGGTAAAAAAGTCCGAAGTCAAAAAATTTGGTTTTTGGTTCTGTAAAAGTCTTTATTTTTAGAAGATACCACATCTTTGTTAGGTATTAACGTCTTTAGTTGACTTAAGCGCTTGTGTCGGTTTGAAATGTATTGAAATATCTTTATAAAATATAAAAATAAATAGAGTAGCCCAATAGCTCGAGATGAACCAGGGCCAACTTCTCAACTGGTGTGTTAATTTCTTTACATACAAGGGGACCTACAATTTGCCGAATCGGAACGGCACTTTGAGAAGTTTTTCAAGACAAATGATACTCTCGGAGGGCTTGTCAGACCCTCGCGGAGGTGGGGGCCGTGAAAAAGAGCATGGCTTTTTTTTTTCAGGTGACGATGGCAGGATTCGAACCCAGACCTCCGGCGTAGTAAGCACACACACTTACCACTACGCCCACGGCACTACGCCATATATATGCTCTTGAAATATTCAACATGAATCTGTGGACCTTAGTCAAGTCCTTTATACCGAACGCAAAGTGACAAAAGTCTTTCAAATCGTATTCATTGCGATGATCTTTAAGAGTTAAGTCAACGAAAAAATCGTAAATCCTAATAAATTTTTGAAAATGTCTAGGTATACTTGAATTTCATATATTTTGAACCTTTGGTCATCATTAGTTACAAGAAACAAATTAATTTAGATTTCCAAAAAATTAAACTATCTTCAATTTCATTCAACGGAAAACAACAAATTCTGACTCAAGCTTAACTTCAAAACGGTAGACTATTGGGGGGAAAATAAATCAACTTTAATTAAAATTTTCGATGTCTAAGAACAAGGCCAGTGTAGCAACCGTGTATATGGGGTCAACAGTCGCAATAAGGTTGCCAATAATACATCAAAACACATTGTTGCAAATCTTTGACCACATACCTCAAAATTTAAAACTTTTCTTTAATTGGTACTTTTTTTTAATTGCCTGTTTTATTCTTAAGGACTCTTACTAAACAAGTAAGATAGTGCCAGATGTTATAAATTGTTTACTTATGTTATTATCTGCGTGGATTTTAATGATTTTTATTACTTTTTTTAATTATATAAAATTTTATTTTATTATTTTTTTATTGTTTTTTTCCATTATTTAAATGCTGAAGAAATAAAAATCGTAGCCCGAGCTTAGGGGATAAAACAAATCAGCTGATAAGGCTTCAATCCGCTCCTGAGTAATTTATCCCGCAAATAAATCCCAAATTTTATCTTTTATTGCACTTTCCAATTTTCCGCTGGGTATACGCGTGTTACGTATAGACAACAAAGAAAAGGCAAAATCGTTGCCTGGGTTAACGAGATGCAAAACCGTAACACCGTAATAAAAAAATATTTTAACCAATTTAATGTTCAAAAAGCAATTTTTGTGTTGACATCCATCTCAAGAATATATGCGACTGTTAAAGTGTCCATAGGTACTCGTAGACGTAGGCTTAGGTTCTCGTGCAATGTGGAAATTTTTTTACGATCCTACTTTCCTTTATTACTTTACGTTATTCTTGTTTACGGTCGGAGACACCACTGAATAGGTAAATATTTATTACTTCAAGCAAAACACCTTTCCTTGGAACTTAAAAAGGGACACAATTTGGTTAAGATTCTATTTATTACTTTATGAAGATTTCAAAATTTAAAACAGTTAGGTATATCTTCCTAAAAACACAGATAGTTCAACAAGGTTCGGGAAATGTGTTTAAAATCTTACCCGCTAGTATCAACACTTCACTTAAAATATCCATAAAAATTTGAATCGTCTAAAAAAAAACTATTTTTTAGTAGATAGCCCTAGTCACACTTTTGGCATTTTGCGCTATTTAAACCTCTCCCACACTTACTCTGCGAAAGCAACGATGGTGGCGACTACAAACGACGATGACAACAATGACGAACTTCTCTTAACCAGACACTGAGATTCATTTTCGGTCCATAGCCATTACATCCCAGTAACTGGGGAGCTCCAGCACAAAAGTTCACACACCAACAGAGCAGACTGTGGACAGCGAGAGGAAGCAAGAAGCACTCGTTGACTTGGATTAGGCATATGGGTCCAGGACTAAGGGGAAGTTTGTACACACATCCCCAAGTGCAAACTTATCCCCTTAAAATATTCCTGCGCACGCAGGATTTCCTATCGTCTGTCTCTGCAATCACAATACCTCTATACGTATTTAGATTCTGCGGATGCCGCTAAACAGCCGGGGAAACACCGCCGAGATGCAACTCACACCAATGCACTATGCAAATTTTAGGCTCGAAGGGTGTCGTCCATCCGGAATTGTATACATCCATAGACCGGTATTTAGTTGGCATAACTTTGTGAAGATCGTTCGCGTGGAATATGGAATTCAGAATGTCGGTGTTCATGCAGAATGGGAATTTATCGTTTGGATGATTCTTGACTTCCCATCAGAGAGTTGCTACCGAAAAAAGTGCAGGCTTTAACACAAACAAAACAAAAGCAACCCTACCGAGAGGGTGGTTTGGTTATTGGCTGTGTACAGCACAGAAAAACACGTGTAAGCGAACGGCCATTTTGAATCCACACCCTCACACTGGTTTCTCTGTTACAAGAATAATAGCAAAGTGTTATATGCACATTGCGGGGTGCTATAAGAACTCAGGCAGAAAGGGGAGATAGGAAAATAAAAAAATAACAACACCCCTAGTGATAGTCAGTGGATTATGCACTTTCAGCTCGTGACAGGGGAAAATTTAATCAATACAGTCTTGGTAAATCCTTGCGGCTTCCAGGATGTGTGCGTGCGAAGAGGTGAAATGTTAACCCAATCTCCTCCCTTCGTAACGTGGTGATTCTACTTTTTCCTGCGTTGCTATAAGAGTTTCATGTGTTCGGTTTTATGATTCTTGCGGAGGGATGGGGTGAATTTTTTTTTTTTTTTTTCTGACGGAAAATTGCAGACAGAATACATTCTACGATATAAAAGGACAATGATGATGATGATGCGATGAGTATACTATGAAATGAAAATGAAAATGGGAAAATACCTACGGAAACACCTCGTCCTTGTTGTTATATTTGTTGGCTTATGGGAGCTGCTGACGCTGCGTATGGGTATACCTACGGTAAAGTAAGCAGTCGCTTTTTGCAAAACACACGTCACAACATATCCGGCATCGAGGTAGTTTTGACCTCTGTTTGGGTCTTGTTTGCTGTTATTCCGCACCTGAACTTAAGTGGATATCAGCCAGGAAAGAGCGAATGTGAAACCTCACTATAATCCAATAAAGGATATGTAGGTAGGTGGCAGACTGGAGTGTAGTTGGCTGAGGGTTCAAGTCATGAACTTTACCTAAATCGCACATATTTTTCTCAATTCCATCCACATGTTGTTGTTGTTTTTTTTTTGTCAAGTCGGCGGGGGAAGTTGGCCTTTTATTACTCGATAATGAATGGAATGTAATGAGATTTTGTGCTGCTTAAGGAGTAAATGGATTTTATTAACATTGCTTTGCACCGGGGCACAAGCAGATCGTGTGAAAAGAATGCAATGAATCTTTGCTTTGAACTAATTGTAAAGTTTTTACAGATGCTCAGAAAGATTTAATTTAACAAATAAAATAGCTGAGAGACCATCTTGCAAGCTTTTTAATTTTATTCAAGGGGTGTGCATGCCTTGGCTAGTTTCCAAATCTCAGCATTTTGCTTTTCATTAGATATTTAGCTGCGGGTTCGGTAAAAAATTACTTGCCTGTTTTGTTCATAGGGACGCGGGTAAACGAAAGCTTGTTCAGTTTCAAAACTTTTTTATTTTTGTTTTTTATTTTTTATTAATGGAAACTGGTCTGATTTGGATAATTGGAAGTAACTTGGCCCAGGGTGTAAGATGGAAAAAGACTTCAGAGATAAAAATAGGAGCGCGCTTATATAGCGCAGCATAACGCAGTGTGTTGCATCGTGGTGCTTCGTTTACGCAACCCTTAGATCTCATAGTGTCTTTAAAAAATGTTGGAATTATTTCAGGCTCCGCACTCCTATGTCACAGAATTGTACCTACCCATCAACCCACTTAACGGACACCAAGAAGTGTACCATGTCACCTCCACCTCTTTAAGTAATCCAAGTTCGCTTCAAATATTATAAATCACAGGATTTCGTTCGATAAAAAAAAACCCTTGAATTGTGTTTGGTGATCCTTTTTGTATATAACTGGTGCCAGAGTCCGTTTGGGATTTGATATATAGATCATTAAGATTTATATGGCACATGGTGTTCTTTTAGCGAGCTTTGTGGTGTTAAACTTCTTGTGTGCCAAAAGGATTTATAATTACTCTCTGGCATGCCTATTATAATGTATATGCCTTCGATATCTATCTAATTGGTTGGAAAATATATAGATGCAAACTTTACTTTTTATAGGCGAAATGGTCAGTCAGAAGTTTACGCCTTAATCCTTTCAACATAAATAAAATTGAATCTATGGACGTGTCTGCATTGCTTTTTGCCGCAGCTTAAGATATGAGCGAGACTTAATTTACACTCAACTCTTGGTAAAAACATATAGAGGTTACATAAGTACTTCGTGCTACATATTTTAGTTACTCAAGCTTAATCTTGTGTATACGTATTTGAGGCATATATTCTGTTACACAAGTTTTGAAGGAAAATGTCAACAAAGGTCTTAATTAAATCTAAATCTTTTATGATGAAATAGGTATAATGTTTTGGTTATTAACTTTGGTAACGACCAAAATATTATATCTTTCTTTTCAAAGAATTCACCCCTAGCCTTAATCCAGGCCTTAAGTCGCCTCCGTTAATCGTCGAAGACAGAACGCTCAATTTCTTCAGGATAACCCGATGCTGCTAGAACAAGACTTGACTTAAAGCTCTCAAAAGCTCTCACTCTCCCTCACTCTTTGGATGTCCTCTAGCAAGTCACAAGTCACTGTGACTTGTAGACTCACAAGTCACAACTTTCTACAAGACGTCTTCTTTCTCATCACACTGCACCACAATCTTATGGTGTTACCGAAATCCATAACAACCAGTTTATATCAAGAACCCATGCAAAAGAGGTCATTAAACTGAGGATTTGCCTCCAACACAGAGATTATAGTTAAACTCAAGTCTATAAAGCTAGACGGCTAAGAGGAGCTTTAATATTTAGAGCGAGGTAACATTTCCCTTGGACTATACTTTCTACACGAAGGCAATAAAAACAAGTAAGTAAGTGCAAGAATTTGTCTGTAACGAACTCCTAAATACCCGACCCTCTTAACCCATTAACACCAAATTTAAGATTTTTTGGTCTGTTTCATATACTGAATGTCAATTAAATGTTTCAGCCACGCCCTAAAAAAAGGGTGTAGGCTAAAAATTCAAATCAATTAACTTTAATTTCGCTGGAATCACGAGAAAATGCGTTAAAAGGGAATATTAACACTAAAAAAAACAGTTTTTTCCTAAAAACGCCCCCTAAAAGTGGGCGGAGCTTAATGCTTTGTATGCAACAAACTTAGCAAATGGTAATATCTTTAATATTTGTCATATAATTTTTTTTTCCAATTTAGAATGAATATCCCGAGAAATCAGGTTTTCAAAGATTTCAGATATTAAAAGTGGGCATGGTCAATAGTGTGGGCGGCCCAATTTTTGTCTAATTAAAGGCTTCTGGTCGATATTGCTCTCCACCAAAATTTGAGTCTATATTTTTTGTCTATCTTGACCAAAAGGCATTTTGAAATAAAATGTAAATTTGAGGTTGTCTGACATTCAAGCCAATTGTGGGCGTGGCTGTAGGCGGATCATCTCAATTTTCATACTTTATCTGTAAAAAATGAGAACCAAGCAACGCTGCGAGTTTCCTAGCTCAATTTTAAAGACCTCAAAACTGCATGCATACGGACAGACGGACAGACGGACGGACAGACGGACATGGCTTAATCGACTTACCTGTCGGTCTCGATTATATCTCTAAAAGGTCTTAGGGGTCTACGGTGATTATTTCACTGTGTTACAAACTATGCATTAAAATTAATATAGACGAATTAGCCAGAAAAGGATCTGCATCCCTTTTCACAATGCCAAGATAATTCTGCAGGCTACACAATAAAAAGTTCTGTGAAAACCTTGCTGAACGAAAAGAAGTTCAATTTCTGGAGGGTAACCGAAGGAAACAGACAAGCCAAAGCTTTCATGCCAAGCATCTCCCATAAAAGAACAAAACACTTACTACATTTAAATGGTAGTCAGATTCGATTGGTCACAGAGCACTGTCGAGTAAGAAAATACCTGATGGCCATGGGTATTGGCCAAGACAACACATGCATGCATGCACTATGCAATAAGGACGCAGAAACAGCATCAGAACACATATAGTGTGACTGTAGCATGTTTAATAAAAACACGTCAACGTTTCCTAGGTAAGTTCTTCCTTGAAGCAGCAGCGGATGTAGTTGCCAACACACTCAAAGAGTTAGCCGCCTTTATAACAAACTGCGGCATCATGGATGAGCTATAAATGGAGCATATCACAATAGGCCCACTTGGTAGGGCTTACCATATCACCTGCCCTCATGCACAGATTAGGCATAGGCTCCCGTGGGGGCCCGGGGCAAGGGGAAAAAATTAAAAGAAAAAAAATCAATTGCTCCCATAAAGATAATAAGCCAAAAAAATTTTAATATTATTAGACCCGACCCAGGGTATATTAAGTTTGATATATAGTTTGTAACGCAGTGAAATAATCACCGTAGACCCCTAAGACCTTTTAGAGATATGAATGGGACCGACAGGAGAATCGATTAAGCCATGTCCGTCCGCCCGTCCGTATGTAAACAACTTTTATACCTTAAATTTTAAGGTAGAGAGAAATTTTAAGGTGAATCCGCCGACAGACACACCCACTACAGGCCTGTATGTGCGACCATCTCTAATTTTAAAACATACTTTTTCCAAATTTTAGCTGTGTTACAATAGCGCTAGCGCATTCATTTTTGGTATGCAACATTGCCTTATAATTGTCTTTGAAGTAGCCAAAAAAGTTTGGATTTTAAATTGACCACGCCCACTTTTTTTAGGGTTTTAGCTTAAAATGACTGTTTTTCAAATAAAATTTGCCTAAATATTTACTTTTATCTACCCCTGTCCATGCTTGGGGAATTTCTTAATATTTTTAAACCCTGATTATAAAATTGTGTTATTCTTACACGTCCTTAAGGTTAAATAAAAAAAGTCTTACTTTTATTTTATTTCAAAGTTTTTGTTTCCTTTAGGAAGCAGGTACCTATTAAAAAACCAACTAGTGTGTGGTTAGCAATTCGCTCAGGTCTTAAACGGGTTCGATACCCAACCCCAATCGTTTTATTGATACTACAGTATACGGCGTGTAGAGTCCAAATTTTTTTACAACTCCTTCGGGACTTAAAAAGCACAGATATGAAGTTTCAAATTCCGAGCTCAAAATTCATGGTTTTCAAACTTGGGCCAGGCAGACGGGCGGACGGACATGTCTGATTCGACATGTCTCATCCGACACTTCTTGCTGAGGTGTTCTGGTAAAACTGATCCATTCTAAGCCATTTAGTATTTGCACAATCGGAAAAACTATGACGAGGGTATTGTTTGTCAAGTTGATGTTATTGTTATTTCTACCGACCTTTTTTTGCGATCCGCATGTCAGGGTGATGAATAGCGTTTACTAACCAATTCGTTTAAAGGTGAGTTTTAATTACCATTTTACCTACGTCGTTTGACTTTTGGGCATTACCAAGAAGACAGAGTTAACCTAGACCCGTTTAAGCCGCGGGCGAAGCTTGAGATTATCAAGTATGCGTAGGAAGAATCTAAGGCTAATCGCACACTTCCAATTTTATGAAATATCAATAGTTTACTCCCGATCCACGAAAGCAGCGCTCACATGAGCAATTTTTCTATAGTTGTACACACAAGTACAGATGAAACATTTTACGGTTTACCCTCTAAAATGTCAGAAACTTGGAAGAAATTAAAGGGCTTTACATCCACGCTCGAATATGGAGCTGCCTGCGCTAAGAAGTCATTTCTGACATTGACAGCGAGCAACTAAGAAATCTGTGACAAAACACAGATTTAAAAGTCGCCCTAAATCGGTTTTCTGTCGGTTGCTCGTGTGTGCGCATTGCAATACAAGCCCATGGGACTCAAAAAGGCAATCAAACCGTTGCGTGACTAAAAGTGTCATGTGTGCTATTAGCCTAAGTTTCGTGCTTTGGTTCGACATTGGGCCGGTTGATTGGTTACTAACAGCTTTCAATTATCTTGACTGTATGCAAATAATATATATTATGACTATTGGGTCATTGAACAATTAATTTATGTTATAAGAAAATTGAAGAATATCAAAATATGGAAATGAACAAAATAACCTTAGCAAGTCAGTGTTACAAAAACTTAAACAATCAAATCTAATTCTTTTCGGGTAGAAAGATGCCCATGAATAGGCAAGAATCCTTCGTCTATAGGATCAGCCACCGTAAGTGTGACTCTATCAGCCCTCTCCGGTTGACATCTCAAAATGACCCAAAGGCGTATTAGATTGTTGAAGCACCAGACTTAATTTTATATGTACCACCTAATATAGAACATCAGACTTATCGTATGTACCTATCGTATGTACCTATCGTATGTAACTATCATGATAAGTTAGTTCTTTTGGTATAGGTACCTACATGCCTACACCCTTGTTTTTACATGTTCGGGAGAAAGAATTTCAAATTTTGCTCAAGTACTCACTACTGATCTCCGACACTTGACGAGGGCCTTTTTACTTCTAATATTTCATCTGGTCTGGCCAATATTATTCTCTCAAATTTTCATGTTTTCCTATACCTAGTGATGTCAACTAAATTTGTTGAAATCCTTGTAAAACGGAATTAAATTTATACCCACACTTCTTAAATTCAATTATACGTCTCTTTTATTTCACGACAAATTGCATCACTCGTCAAACCATTTTACAAACTTCAGTTCTTCAAAAATCTCACATTAACAATCATCATAAAATCTTAGTATAGGTACAAAAAAAGTAAAAAAAAAAATAATGGAAAAAAAAACTTAAACTGTCGGCACTGGAATCACAGGCTGGAACAAATTCAATCTCGCATCCGCCTGTCCCAATTTATTTGTAGCATTGCAAAAGTAATCCCCATAGTCTCGTTCGGCAGTTGATAGAATGCGCAGGACCGAGTTTGTTGTCTCGTGTGCGGAAGCCATATTTGTGATGCGATAATTTCCACCCGATTGTAGCTGGGAGCCATTCTTGAACCAAAATACGGCCGGAGGAGGATATCCCTGGACGCTGCACTCCATTTCGGCAGCATGCGACTTCACTTGAGCGACTTTGGGACGCGCCACCGATATTTGCGGCTGGAATTCCACCTCGACGCGAACGATTCTCTCGTCGGGCAGGCCAACTCCATTGTCAGCGATACAATAGTAGCCACCCCGATCCATGCGATGAGCATTTCTGATGTGTAATGTCGCACCACCATAAAAATGTCCACCGGCTGGCATAATTGAATTGTCCTCACGTTTCCACGAGAAATTTGGCTTCGGGTAGCCATCGGCATAGCAAGTGATATCGATATTTTCTCCCTCTGTAACGACCACAGATTTTGGTGTTTTCTCCTCGGATATGATGGGCGGATGCTTGACAGACAGTTTCAAACTCTTTGTCACCTTGTCGATGGCGGATATAATCACTTGACACTCGTACGTACCCATGTCGGATGCTTCGATTTTGGTGATTCTGAACGTGTACGTCGAGCTGGCTTTACTCTTAGTCTCTGTGATGTTGTACCGTAGATCTGAGAGACTAAGGACGTTGCGTATGGAAAGGACGACGCCGCCTGATGCCTGCTCATTGGTATTCTTGCTCCAACCGACCGCATAGTTTCCCACATTCTCGACGGTGCAATTGAATTCGGCCTCTTCGCCAACACTGGCCACTTGATCGGTGGAGATATTGGAAATAGCCGGTGATTGTGCGGACACATGAAGCACCGCCACTAAGACTAAAATTGATATTTTCGCGAACATCTTCGGATGGGTAATTAGCTAAACAAAGCCTCCTCCTCGCGCACTGACTGACCTCGACAAACTGACCAGCGAAAAGCGATTCGAAAAACTTTTTCGGTTGATATCTCCCTGGAGAGCTGTGGTGCGCTATCTGTTGTTGTTGCTGCAATCAAATTGATTGGAAACTGAGGGAATGGACTTGAATCTAAAATTCTGAGGTCATTCTGTGACCACACAATAGTAGATGCTGCGCTTCTCACCCGCGTATGCTAATCTCCTCCAAGATAGACTTGTAAACAATCTGCTCTGGGAATGCGGCGCGGTCGTTTGTCGGTTTAGCGGCGATTATTGTTGCTATCGTACGCGTGTACGTATGTAATGCACTGTATGTAGTCCCGCTATACACAGATGATAAGACGGGAAGCGAGCCACTGATGCTTGGATCCACTACACAACGGATGACTTTTATTGAAGTGAAATTGAATGCGTCATATGGCGACAACAGCGGAAGCCGGCGGCTCAGATGGAACGAAAGTTTCGGGAGGCCGAAAAATAAAATTCCCACAGTTCCATGAACTTGAGTGGTAGTGTGTGGGGGGATTTGGCTTTGTTTGTTTATTTATTTTAATGCGGGTGATAACAGGAAGAATAATAATAACCGATAACTAGTGGCGAGCACGAATCGAAAGCCACGACCGAACTAAGAACAAACGAACACTGAACGGCTCATAGACAAATTCGATTCGAGCGACTGTTTTATGCCGTTGCAAACGGGATGCCTGTAGCCTGCCTGCAGTGAAGGTAAAGTATGGGAAGGCAGGAGAACACGGATGGTATGGCACATTAGTTGGCTCACCTATCCACAGGGAATTGAATGCGAGAACAGGGGAACAAAATGTGCGGCTTTGTTGGTATATCCTTGGATGATTGATGACCTCTAGCCGTGTAGAACAAATGGTAGAATCTATGCGAGGTATAGTTGGTACGTGAAAGTTAGATGGGTGTCTTTGTTGGCCTTGGCCTTAGCCTTCTTGCTACACACGCAGAAAAAGTACACTACAGAAAAAGCAATAAATGCGTTGTGCTGGATTTACAATATGCGGCCAAGTTTTTACGGACACAACGAAGGTAGGTAGGTATAGAGGCATGAATGAAAATTTATTCACTTTTTGTTCCATTGTCCGCTTACGAATTTTGGAATAAGACCTTGACTTTGAGTGATTATGTTTGAACTAGAGTTGCCAGATGAAACCAATGTTCATCTTTTAGCAGTCGAAAATGTTCTTTTCCTTTATAGAAAGTGTATTTAAGTGATTGAGGTCCTTGTACTCCTTGTTTTCATATAGGTAGGTAGATACATACACTCTTTTAATTTCTAATAAATTATAGGAATATTCATCTGTTCTCACTTTTCTGTAATTTTGGCCAAACTTTTGGTCAAACCGATTAATAATAACAGTTCGATTCAACAACTTGAATATTTCCAAAAAATTAAGTGGCAATCACGTCGTCCTTGCCATGGGTACCAATGTTACCTTCATTCTCATCTCCATCTTGCATTTTTTAGATGAAAAACTAGTTGCAATTAAAGGTACCTATAACATTTTACATCTTCTTTTTTTGTTAGCCTATACTTAACTACAGACATTTTTGTTTGGGTTGGCAACACTGTTCTTTCGCTGTATCTTAAGTAGCAATACACATGGTATACAGCCATGATTGAACTTCAACCAAGTGGAGAAGAAAAGATTGAGTGCCGACGACAATTCACAAGTACTCTGAAAACTAGATTGCTACTCATGTTATTGCAATATGGTCATAGTGTTCATTTCAATTTCATTTCAATCGTGCTGTACACAAGAATCCGAAAAATACTAATAGATGGGAGAACTCGTAGAAGCATAAAAATAATACAAACCATAGAAATCCTTCCGTCCTTTTTTAAGCGACAAATGAACAAACGAAACGAAATGAAACGAAATCTCTCTGGTCTATGGCTTAAAATGTCAAATGTTGTAATTTATTACCCGATTCCTGTTTCTGTATAGGGTTGGATGATTTGCTTTGGTCTGAATGCAATCGTAGGGTTGTTTATTTCGAAATATTTTCATTTAACCAAGCAGAGCTATACGACTTCATACTAGATTACATTCTAGCTGCATGATATGTGTACCTTTAGATATATGCTTATACGTGCGTGCAAATGTGTGGATGAATTATAACGAAAAATATCAGCCCCATAATTGTAGTATACGGTCCTTCATGCACAGAAATGTACTTAAGAGGTATAAGATTTTCTGATAAGAGGTATTTTGGGAATCAATAAGTTTCTTAGAGCCGGACATTAAATAAATCGGGGCCAGGAAGAGGACAATTTAAACGAGTTGCTGACACTCATTGGTAAAGACTTGACTTCTGTTGAAAATGTTACTGAAGTCCGCACGCGAGGCCAAGAGAAAATTTCACAAAGTTATTGACAATTTACTCCTAGGTATCGGACGTCAAGGTGTCGATATTGCATGGAAAGTTACTCGGATACTTGTCCAGGAAAATTCTAAATAAGAATGTTTTGAAATCTTAATTAAATACGCGCATTTTTTACTTCATCACAATTGAGTTACTTTTTCCTCGTACTTTTTATCGCTTATACGATACGAGATTTGAAAATCCCGAAGTCAGAGCTGTGCCAAGAAGAGCAGTTCATCTACATTACGAACTTCTTGCAAACTGTTCAACTTTGCACTTTGTTTCAACGAACTTTGTTTTCAACGACGTGTTTTATACGTTAGCAAAATTGAATACTATATTTAAGAGACTGAAATTTTTGAAAAATTCTGACTTCGGACGTTTTCGGAAATTAAAAAATCATATCTCAGAATTTGTGAAATACTCACAGCTCATGCTTTAGATTATTTCGTTAAATTTTTGGACAATTTAGGATTGGACTTGATTTGGAAAACCACTTCTGCAGACTGTACAACGGCAAAACGAATCCGAAGTCGAACGACTAGAACCTCAGCATTGTTTGCCGAGTTCTCAAGAAAGGAGGTCCACTTTTCTGTTTCACAGTATCACAGCATAAAACGTAGTATGTATCTAATGAAAAAATGAAAGTATCTAATGAAAACGTATAGTATTACGAACCTAGAAAGAACAGGTATCGAGTTTCAAGTTCCTAGCTCAAATTTTAAGCCCTTAAAACTACCGACAGACGGACGGACGGCCTTGGCTCATTCGACTTATAATTGGGTCTCGATTATATGCCCTTAAGGTCTAAGGAGTACAAGGTGATTATTTCTCTATGTTACGAACTATGAATGAAACTTAATATACCTCCTATGGCATGGGGTATAAAAAGTTGACGCGCTGTCATGTGACTTCTAAAATATCATATACGTGAAAGAAGTGTGGAGACGCCCGCGTCAACACCAGAGGCACAATCTTTCAAAAGTTGACATTGACGCAATCGGAACAACACAGCGTGAAGTCAGTCAAGCTTTCGGGAGTATAGGAAAATTCGTTGTTGGTTTTGGTCTTCGAATTGCGTAGGTATTATATAATTAAAAAATAATATCAAATAGACATTTAACATTAATTTTTTTTGTTAACAGTTTAACTGGACGTTATGTCAATTTTACATTTAACATAGGGTTTTTTTTATATTTCGCCCGACGCGTTTCTAGATAAATCCACGGCAGGCGCTGTTGGTTGATTTTATAAAATTGGTGGTTGATTTAATTAAATTGCGTCCAGTTTAACTGTTAGTAAAACAAATTAAATGTTCAATATCTATTTGTTATTATTTTTTAATTATATAAGTTGGTAGGGAAAAACGAAGCCTGTTATCAAGAAAAGTCACACAAACTCGACGTCTTGGACAAAATAACACCATAGACAGCTATAACTTTGAGGAAGCTGGGGACTTTTTTTAACTGGATTCCGCCACAAAGTCAGACATAACACCAGCCCTGAAATGAAACGAAGCATAACTCTTGCCAGATACGGTTTCTTTGAGCTAAAAAGGAATTGCCCTCTCTCCCGTCTGCATCTAGACTGAAGGTGGAGGAGAAGATATAACATCGAACTGTACGGTCTGTATAGCGACAGCAACCTAGCCAGAAGAGTCAAAATAGAACGGCTACGATGCGATGGCTGGGTCATCTTGAGCGGATGGAAACAAACGCCCCAGCCCGGAATATCTTCGAATCCACCCCGCAGAGATGGCGCACGCATAAGAGGAACACCGTGACCCAGGTGACGCACGCAAGTGGATGGGAATCTTAGTCAAATTCGTGACCAAAACCGCGGAGACTGCTTGATGCTGGCTGGCAAGGCTGAGGTCCAGGTCCACCCCGAACTGTAGCACCACCACAAGGAGATGATGACGAAGAAGAAGAAGAAGAAGAAGAAGAAGGGCATGCCCTAAGTTTACTAAATCACTTTTGGAAAATTTAAAAACGCTTTAAACACTTCAAAACTCTTTAAGAAAAAGAGTCCATAATACTATAAGTAAGTATTCTCCTTTTTCTCACTGATTGGAAAAATACTTCGATTTGGGTTTCGAAGAGAGAGAAATTGGTCATGAACATGCCTAAAAAATTTAATCTTTCTACGACCTGTAGCTTTAAAGTTAGAGCAGGTGTTGACCGATAACCTAGCCATACCATAAGAATTAAGAGTAAGAGGTCCTTTATTTTTCTTTTTACATTAGAACAGACCGCAAAAATATTGAGTAACGACCGCGGTCATGATTCAATTATTGTTTCAATAAATCCGAATGGGACAAAATATTTCGAAAGGCAATATCCCGAATGAGGACAAACATTCTTTTTCAAGATTCTTACAGTTCGTTCGGTACTCAGGACTAGTTTCATAATGTCCAATTTAACACCAATTTAACACTGTGCGAGTCAATACAGAGAAGTTGTAGGGGGCGGCATACTTGGTGTTGGTGTCGGAAACAAGAAGACTATTTCTATTTTATTCAGCGTTTTTCAGTTAAGATATGTCAAAAAGCTAGGGCGTATAGGTTGGGTCGAGACAAGAAAAAAATGTGTGGGAAGGGGGGTCTATTCCACCCCGTTTAGCCGGTAGGCGCGATTTTCTAAGAATATGACTTAAAACAGAAAAAAATATTAAAAAACAATAGTAACACTGACATTTTCAAGACATAACTCTTTGTAAATTTAGAAATCTCTTCTTTTATTTTGCTTTTAAATAAAGCTGTTTTAGTGTACAGTTTTTGAAAAATTAATTTTAAAACTCAAAATTTTGAAAAAAAAGATTGATATAATTTTTTTCTAATTTTTATGTTATTAAGATCATTTTTTTCAAAATTTGAAGCTCTTATAAATATGTTATGAATATATTATAAATATGCGGCAACAACTTTTTTCTAAAGGGTGGAATGGGATTGGTCGAGTAGGTATTTTGTCACCTTGTAGCGTGCTCAAAAGACTCAGGATAGAAATAAGAAAATAATAAAAGAAAAGTTAATCCTTAAAAGGGCAGTCAAGCAACTAAAAAAAAGGTTTTTCTTAGAAAAAAAAGTTGCTGCCGTTGTTTTTTAATTTTTTTACTGAAAAGGTAAAACACATATGAGAATGCCCAGTTCCGTTTTTAATAATTTATTTATAAGAGCATTGAATTTAAATAAAATCAACTAAAAAACATAAAAATTAGAAAAAAATTACTTGAAAATTATGTTTTTCATTGCTTTTTTTGTTTAAAAATTAATTTTTGAAAAATTGTACACTAAAACAGCTTTATTTAAAAACAAAATAAAAGAAGAGATTTCTGGCTTTACAAAAAGATATATCTTGAAAATGTCAGTGCTACCATTGTTATTTAATGTTTTTTTTTTCTGTTTTAAGTCATATTTTTAGAAAATCGACCCTCCCGGCTAAATGGGCGGAATAGACCCTCCATTCCCATACAATTTTTTTCTGGTCTCGACCCAACCTATACGCCCTACCATTTTGTAACACCTTAACTGAAACACCCTGTATAATATGCAACAGTCTTCAAAAAGTATTGATCATATTCTTCGCAAAAATTGCTCACAATTTTCTTTTGGTCTCAATGCGAAGCAAAAAGCGGACGTAATAACAGCCTCAAGCGCAGAACAAAATAAAAATAACTGCAAGACAAACCAGTGATTAGCCGCAACAGTATGTATACGCGAATTGCCTAGACCGTTAAAGGGACCGCTGAATCCTTTCCTATATTACTGATATTATTGTTATTTTCTTACGTTTTGTGGTTAAACCAAACTTAAAGAGGGGCGTGGTCTAGGCGCCTCTTACCGAATATCAATATTAGCACAGATACCTACTTCCAAGTTAGGGTTAAATGTGCGCAAAAATTTAGGTAGTTTGTTTGTCTAAATTCAATCTTTTTGCAAAATGAACTCCTGAAAGGAGGCGTGGCTAAAAACTTTGAAAGAACGAGATCTAGAATGAGGTCTGGTTCGCCTTATGTCTGAATTTGTATTTTCACCTATATTACGTTTACGGCTAAACAAAATTAATTTTTTCTGGGAAATTTAAGGTTTTTCACCAATTCTGCATTTAACTATGGGCGTGGCTCAAAATTTTGTGGCTCAAACTAAAATATAGAACAAAGTGTTATCTAAATAATATACTTATTTAGGAAAAATTTTCCATTTGGAGAAAAAATATTGAATAGGTACTTATAATGCATTTGAAAAATCACCCTTTAAAACGATGCCACGTCCACTAGAGGAGGCTAAGCGATTATTATTCTATTTTATATCTTACAGTCACCAGGAGATGGTAATTGCCAAATTTTAGCCTTACAGCTTTGAAACCACTGGAGGTAGTTTAGGCTGATGGTTGGCGTGTCTTTGGGCGGATTTGAAAAATTTTAACACTTTTTTACTGCTTTCAATCTTGAATGCCATGGAGCTTACGTTCAAAATTTCAATTCTCTAGCTCATAGTTTAAGGCCTAAATGCATGTGACATACCTACATACCTTTTTTATCCGACAAAATGAATCGAATTGAATTGTAACCGTTTTGACTCACACCGATTCCACTACCATGTTTATGCGCAAACTAATCAAGTAGTTTCAAACTAACCGGTTTGAAAATTAGTTTTACTAATGTCAAACCCGAACAATTTCTGAGAAAAATTCAAAAGTCAATCGATTCAAACCGATTCAACCGTCTATGCGCATTTTGTAGTCGGTTTGAATTTGATAATACCGATTTGAAAATCGGTTTTGTGTAAAGCGATTCGAATACTTAAATCGGTTTCAAAAAGTGTATATGCTATCGGTTTTCGTCAATTCGATATCGTTCAAAGCGATTTAAAGTGGCGGATAAACAGGGTAACAGACGGACGGCCGGACGAATATTCGACTTACAATCTTACAATTCGGTCTCGATCATATGCTCTTATAAGGTCGTGGGGGTCTGCCGTTATTATTCCACCGTGTTACAAACTATATGACAAAACTTATTATGTGTACCTAATTCCTATTCTACAGTATGGAGTAAAATTATGTCTCTTCCATTCAAGGGCAAACCAATTATCCACTTTTGGGTAAAAAAGCTCTGGATGCTATCTCTACTCTAACACTGTTATAATTATGGTTTGGGCACAAACTAGTATTTGTGCATCCGCCAATATAGTGCGCCTCCTTTAGGGGTAGATGGCGCGCAGATTTCCACCCTGTGGTAAACGGTGGTTGTTGAATTGGAATTCACCTTCCATGTACAGTACGAATAATTGTTTCTATTTTTAGGTTTGCTGAAAATTTTTACTGGTCCAATTTATGAAACTTTACGTGCAATCGTTACTTTACATTTTCTTCACTCCGCTCAGGCATAATAATGCAATTTAAAAAAGAATTAAATAAAAAAACCGAAGGTTTTAGCAAACGGTGGCATTTGAATTATTCAAACTGGATTTGAATTATTCATCCATACACTTGAACTGTGAGTGGATGATGAATTACATAATAATAGAATTAATAATAAAATATAATAATAGAATAACACCACCTACAGTGTGTACGCAGAAGTAACAACAGTTCGTAAAACGGACCTTAAGTATACCCAATCTTATCCCACATTATAAATTGCTGATGCTATCATGGGCGCCCGCAGAATTTTTTCCAGGGGGGGGGGGGGGGGGGGGGGGGGGTCAAACCAGGGACTCAGACGAAAAAATTCAATTAAACAGTCGTATTTCTTGAAACTTAATCGTAAAATAATATAGGTTTGGTGTTTGATGACGAATCGCACCGAGCCAGGGGAGGGGCAAGTGCCCTGTCTTGCCCCCTCCCCCCTCCGGGCGCCAATGGATGCTATTGTTATTTTTCGACGATTTGTGGTTAGGTGGTGCGACGTTAAGATTACGAATGTAGCTGAGCTCCTTATAATATATTTTAGTCGTTTTCAGCGTTCCATCCAAAAAGGATCACTCCGCTGTCCGTTCAGATTTAATTTAGTAGACTTATAAAGTCCATGAAAAAAATGAGAACGGATACAAGGGTAATAGTTTTATACACAACGGTTTAATTAGTTTCAATTTTGACGGTAAAAAAAGGAAAAGTGTTTTGGCTTTTATCTTGAATTGTTACGGCCAGAAAAAAAGAAAATTGAAAGAAATATTAAGTTTTCATAAAAAAAATCCAATTTTAAAAAAATATTTAAAGGTTTGAGAGAAATAAGGAATTAAAAATTTAGCTTTGCCCGTTTTCAACGCGTTTAAGTTTATGTCTTTTTAATTCAAAAAGCCGATATCGGGCAAACATGTGGGCTGCTTACCGCAGCTTTAGCAAAGGCTGAAACCAAATTTTTGACGTATTTTCGAAAAAAAAACGTGAAAAAAAGTTGCTCCCACCACTATATGATTTGAAAAAAAACACAAACATGAAGAATTATTTTTATTTTCGGGAAAACTATTATTATTATTTTATATAGTGGTGAGGCTATCGGGCTATTATTATTATTTTATTATGTAGCCCGATATTAAGAAAAAAAACTAAAAAAACGTGTTTGTCCCTACTAAAACGTTTCGAAAAAAATCGGATGCATTTTTTGAGGTTGGAAATAAAAATAAAGCGGAACTAAAATATTGTACGGTTTTTGAGAAACGCTTAAAATCATTTAAGTTAATTTACTAAAACGGTAGTGCTAAAAAATGCCTATAACTTCTAATTTATTTCTATCTTATCAAGGAAGTTTACGCAAACACAAACTTAAATACACAAATACGTAAAAATTGAAATTTCAAAAGAAAAAATCCGTCCGGCATTTTTTTCAGGTCTTTTAACAAAAAAAAAACATAAAAAAATTATTAGTCACCCTGCATTTAAAAGAGTACCTTCACTTAAAATTCGCCTAAAATAAAAAAAAATGATAGTACTCTCTTAAAATTAATGACAGAATAGGTATTTTTAGTAATTTTAAACTCGAAAAACGGGTAAGTATTTAAGATCTTCCCTTAATTTACTGCACTGCAATGGCAGCACTTGTATACCTACACAGATTTTAAACATAATGTATCTTCTTTGAATTGCACTTGAAATATTGTATAAGCGGGACACATGAGTTATCGAAATGGGTTTGAAAAAATTCGCTTAAATGCGAACTTGTCATTAAAAGAAAACAAAAACATAAAGCCACAAATATGCTGAACAACATCTTATAGGTACGCAAAATAAGCAATAGTTGTAAAGCTGGCGGACCGCTCCGTGTATGACTTCATATTTGACGATATTTTTTTTTTAAAACTGACTGACCATCCCTTGTAAACAAACTGGCATAATTATTTCAAAAATATAAATTTGTACAAATTTGTGAAAATTTTTGAAATTTGTAAAAATTTGCGAAAATGTAATTATTTGGGTCAGATAATTTTTTTTTTTTGTAAAATAGACCCCAAAGATGGCGTGGCCAGCGCCTTTGTATGAGCGGAGACCTAGAATAGAGTTTGGTTTGGGCACCTTTTGTGATCATTTTTATTTCTTATAACTACTTTCTTAAATTGGACTTATACCCGCCGGGCAAAATCCTCGTTTTTCTGCAAAACTCAAGCCAAAAAACTGTAGACAACTTTAATGAAAGTTTTTTTTTTCACAATAAGGACTTTTCTCAATATAATTACGTTCAGTCAGTTTTTATAAAATGCATTTTTTAAAGTTTGATTTAAAATGATAAACTCACGACTCCTTCCTGGTCAAATAAAATCAACTCATGTGCTCAGAGGAAAATATTTCGGCACATTAGGCTCATGGCTACAAAATAATTGAACTATAACGTATCATAAATCGACTATTTTATACTCACAATTCTAGTACATACTTACACGACAGGCTTATCAATGTGATCTGCATGAGCACAAAGTCTGATAATGGGAAGACACAAGGCAATTTTTTTTCTATAATGTAACGGCCTAAACAAGAGCAAAGTGCGCACTTATAAACGGATCTCCGTACAGAGTGTAAATGTCAAAACGAAGATATGACGGTTTGATTTCTTTTCACGCGGAATTTCGGAAATCTATGCATGTTCTAGTATTTATTTTGTGAGCTAATGTCGGTATTTTCCATCAAAAGGTACCTTCCCCATATCGACATAGTAAGCAAAATTTTTTTGGGTCTTTTTCCAAATGCAATTGCCAGTGGAAAATATTGCACAACCGCACAACAAATGGCACAAAAACCTTATCAAAGATTTGTGAGCCCAGAGTTGAATAATCACCTGTCCAGTCAGTATCAAAATCTTGTAAGTAAAATTTTTTTAATTGTGCCAGTTGTAATTTACGGTTGATTTGACACAAAAAAATATTTATTTAAGTTATTGGATGATAGGTCACTCAAGAGGTGTAGCTATGCACGGTCTGTAGTAGCGAAGCGGACCAGCAAAGCAGGTTAGTCATAATATGTTTATTGAAGAGGTTATTTGCCTGTCTTGTAACTTCTTATAATTTGATGTGGCTGTATTTTACTATGCTAAAAATTGTTATGCCCAAAAACAGGAAAATCATCAGACAGTCTTGTGATGAGAAGAAATCGTCGGAGTCGGACCGTATTTACAAGTGAGCAGGTCGCAGAGCTGGAATATTATTTTATGCAATGCAACTACGTAAACTCAGAGCGGGCTGATCAACTTGCGGCTAAGCTATCACTGAGTGCAGCTCCCGTGAGGTACTGGTTTAAGAATCAACGTCGAAGGCTAAAACTTAAGCAGTCTCTCGAGAAGCCTGGACAAAGTACACCATCAGCAGCATTAACACTGTTTTGCAAGGGCCTTCATATACCAACTGTGACACCACCGCCAACTCCAACGCTAATGCAACCATCTGCTGATGTTGTGTCCCCGTACACAATTAATGTTAGCTTTGCAAATCAAGTCCCTTATAGCCCAAGCTTCGCACCAGGGTCACACCATCCTCCGCAGGTAGCGCAAGACCAAGAGCCGGTCCTTAATTTGAACGACATACAGTATTTCACGCCATCAAATACCGAAGACACCAACTCATTGACAAGGGTTTCAAATAATTCTGACACATCAGACTACTTCTCCCAGATGTCTCCCAACTCAGAGATTAACGAGCCATTAACACCAAACAGTTTACAAGGCGATACGGAGTCTGTGTTCAACGATCTTCTTGACAGCCTGCAAACGCCCAAGGAACCACAGCCGAGCATCGAAAACATTTACGAGAAGTTGACAAGTGCTCCGGAGTCGAACTTCAACGGTGCTTACACGATTTTGCATTCATACGACAGTAATGCAGGTCTCACGAATAGTACCAAGTTCCTAGATTGCTTAGAGCTAGCTTAGCCCTCATTTTGTTTTTTGTGTTTGTGATAGCATAGCATTTTTAAGGGGGATCTTATTAGCGCTTAGATATATTTTTTATTTTTAAGTTATGTTTTCCATGCACGTGATTATGTTTCAAAGTTTTCCACAATTCACATCAGGCCCGATTGAATTGAGCAAGACTCTGAGACATGCGGGCCAATATCACTGCTTTTAAGTATAGTTTTAAAATTAATTATTAAGTTTAAAGAACATTTCTTACTCTCGACGAGAAGCTGCAATGTCTAAGAACCTTTAAGAAACAACAAATTCAATATTAAGAATATAGTTTTTTTCTTAAAGGTTCATAGAAGCTAAAAATTTTCGCCTACAGGGAGATCATGAATTGGTTATCCCTCAGGATAGGTTCAATGTGGCTTTTTCTAAAAAAATTATTATCGATTTTTTACCGAAAGACTCCACATTAAGTAAAATATCATGTTTTTTTTAAGCAAAAGGGTGGTGTCAAAGTTTGTTATGCATTTTAACAAACTAAATGAACACGCAGTATTGCTTCTAGGTAGGGTTCTTAGGATGCTTCTTTTCGAAAGCGGAGAAATGATTGCTTTTAGTTTAAGTTTTTTCTTTTATATTCTTAGGACAGTTAATTTTAAGTTTAAAAAATTACCTGTTATTTTTTTAATTTAAATCTGTTAATTTTAATTTTTGTAGTTTATGTGATATTTATAATAAATGTACGTGCTAGCTAAAGCAGTATTTAGAAAAGGATGTAGGTCTAGATTGTGATACAAAACATAACAGCATCTGGGAAGAAGTTGTAAGGGTTTCGCCATTTTGAATACTTTTAAGAATATGTTTAACTTAAATAAAAAAATGTATTTCCGAAAAAGTTTCTCTTTATGTTTTATTTAGATTTGGATAAGCTCTGCTTCGGCAAGAGTTCGTAGGTACAACCCCAGACCCCAAAATAATCTTTGTTCTACAAATTTATTAGAGGCTCTACTTCGCGCAGAACAGGTTTTGAATTTACTTCGGAAAGTCTGTTCAAATAAAGGCACCAATCGGTTATACGGCTTCCATCCTTATTAACAGGTAAATATACCTATGACTTTTTTTTAGCTTAAACGTTAAATCAGCTTTCATAAAAGCCAAACATTTATTCATATACATCAAGGTTTATGAAAAATTATTCCATTAAAAAGAACCCTAACACCAACCACTCACCACATGACGTATAATATTTTTGGTCTTCAATTTCGAATTCCATTATAATCGTTTGCCTTCGTTTTTTGTCACACATATAGGAACAGAAAACCAATTTCACTCCTCAAACGAACACATCTCTCAAAGCTTTGGTTTTAGCGATACATCCTTAGTCAATGCCCGCAAAACTTCTATATACCTTTCTATGCTGTATTCAAGGTCTCTCCTCTTTACTATTGTGTGCTTGGGTGAAATTGGAAATGAAATACTTTTCGATTCAATGCATATAGCATATCCTGAATTCCCAAAACGAATGGAGTAGAGCTGTGAATCCCATTCAGACGTTCATCCTAATGGGGGGTTTCGGGCATAACACACGTACAATGTATATCAGTGTTTTGAGGATGTTCGGTTAGCTGATATGATGCCAATTATTCTTTAACTGGGTTTGGGATTTTCGATATCAAAAACTTGCGGTAAGATGTGCTTGAGGTTTTCGTTTAAGCAATTAGAAATCCCATAATGAAAATCATTGTTGTTTGATAACCCTTCAAAAAATAGCTCGATGCGTTGGCTTTAATTGTCAATAACGAACCACTTGAGGAATAAATATTTTATAAGGAGGCTTTCGTCAGAGGAGCTTGCATACGTAAAGTACGCAAGTAAAGTTTGATTGCAATTTAAACTAGTGGGACCCACTGTTTAGAGGTCGATTTCACAAAATTATTGAATTTGGACCAAAAAATTACAGTTTTGCGTACATTTTAGCCGCAATATTGGATATTTCTATGCTAATATTGATTTTCGGTTAAAGGGGTTGGACATGCCACGCCCTTTTTTTTAAAAAAAAGTAAACAAAAACTTATAAAGAATCATTTTTTTTCTATTTAAAATGATGTAAATTGTAACGGGACGGGGATGGAAAGCAAGAAAATAAACGAATGGAAAGGAGAATAGGAATGGAAAAGAAAATAGGAATGGAGAGGCGAATAGGAATGGAGAGGATAACAGGAATGGAAAGGAGAATAGGAATGGAAAGGAGAATAGGAATGGAAAGGAGAATAGGAATGGAAAGGAGAAAAGGAATGGAAAGGAGAAAACAAATGGAAAGGAGAGAAGGAATGGAAAGGAGAAAAGGAATGGAAAGGAGAAAAGGAATGGAAAGGATAATAGGAATGGAAAGGATAATAGGAATGGAAATGATAATAGGAATAGAAAGGATAATAGGAATGGAAAAGATAATAGGAATGGAAAGGATAATAGAAATGGAAAGGATAATAGGAATGGAAAGGATAATAGGAATGGAAAGGATAATAGGAATGGAAAGGATAATAGGAATGGAAAGGATAATAGGAATGGAAAGGAGAATAGGAATAGGGTATACCGCGGTCCGTTACGGACGGACCGAAGCTATTATTAGGCACTGTTGCACTTACTCACTGGTTTTTCCATATTTTTATCAGATGCAGTATACACGTGTTGATCGCAGTTTTATATTAAAAATTTCATTTCTTACTTAAAAACGCCCCCAAAAATAGCTTACCGACATATCTGAACATTATCTAAACATTTTATAGAGCAAGTTTTTTGGATTTAAAGCAAATATATCAAATAAAAGCCGTTTATTAAAATGCATATTAAATATGACCACGCCTACAAGGGGGCGGTTTTCGCTTTTTCTTTTTCAAATGCCAATCACAATACACTTAAGCGAGGATATCGCATACCAAATTTCAGCTTCCTACGACAACTTTGATTTTTCATGCTATTAAGTAAAGTGGGCGTGTCAGTGGGCGGATTTCAAAAAAATTTACACTTGTACTGCTTCAGGATCTTAAAAGAACAGATATCAAGTCTCAAGTTCCTAGCTCAAAACTTAAGGCCTGAAAACTACCGACAGACGGGCGGACGGACATGGCTCATTCGCATTACAATGCGGTCTCGATCATATGCTTTTAAGGTCCTGGCGGTCTACGGTGATTATTTCTCTATGTTACAAACTATGAATCAAACTTAATATACCTCCTATCCTATGGGATGGGGTATAAAAAATGTTAATTTATTAATTTAATTGAAAAGTAAGCTGCAAGCAAAGAGGTATGAGGAGTTCCAGTGTACAATTCAAAAACTTATGAAAGATATGTAGAAACCTTAACACACACATGGTTGCTAGGACGAATGATAGTGTAGCAGTGTGTATCGAACCTATAAACTGATGGACAGATAAACTGGTAAACTTATAAACTGATAAGCCCATAAACCTTGATACCTCGTTTGACTGATAAACTTTTGATAGACTGATAGAGTATAGAATGATAGACTGGTCATAGATTACTAGAGTGATAAACTGATGAAACTAACAAACTGATTTCTATAATAAACCTTAAACTTATGAAATTATAAACTTATAAACTAATAAACAAACTTACGAACTGATGGACGGATAAAATGATAAAATAATAAATAAACTTATAAACTGGTAAATTGACACACTGATACATTGATAGACTGATTAACTGATATAATCAAAAATTTATAGTGTGATAGTCTGATAGACTGATAAACTGACTGACTGAAAAACAGATAGACTTGTAGACTCATAACTTAGACATTAATAGACTTATAGCATGACAGACTGATAGATGCATGGTAAACTAATAGAATGAAAGACTGATAGAGTGATAGTCTAACAGAATGATATACCGATAAATGGACTAATAGACTGATAAGCTAATAGACTGACAGACTGACAGAAAGATGGACTGATCAAATTAGATCTTGATAGACTTATAAACTAAACGGCTGACAGATTGATAGACTTATAGATTGATAGGCTGATAAAGTGATACCTTGATACAGTGATAACCTAATAAGCTAATAAATTGATAGACTATTGACTGATATATTGATAGACTGAAAGATTGATAGATTGATAGAATGATAGGTTGATAATCTGAAAGACTAATAAACTGATGAACTGATGACTGATTGACTGATTGACTGATTGACGAATAAAATGATAAACTGATAAATTGACAAACTAATTGACGTTCTGATATATTGATAAACTGATAAGCTATCTCTGAAAAACTGATGGAATGAAAAATGGGCAGATAGACGGATGCAATGGCGTAGCTAGGAGGGAAAGGGGAAGGGCGGCCCCTACTGGGTGTCACCTATTCGGGGGTGACACCCAACATGTAACAATGGACACGTATCAATGAAACATGTATCATGAAACAATGAATAAACCAATCGGTAGCGATAACAAAACAATTTGCAACAATAAAACACGATTTGCATAAAACAACGAACTTAAACTTTATAATTGAACTTGGAAGGTGGTCTCAGAGTATGCATTACAAAAAATGGCGATATGGCGAAAAAGATGGCAACAAATGTTCGGCTTGCTTTTACTTTTTCGGTAATGTCTATCTCCGCGTCACCCTTAACAATTGAGGCACTCATTTTTTATGGCTCTGTTTGGTAGGCCCCATATGTAGTGTTAATCGAAAAAATAGTTCTTTGGATAATTCTATTTTTTTTTACAATTTTTGTACCTACTGGAGCTGTGAAAACATACTCTCTTCTACTCTAGCAATGAACAGGATGAGGATCAATGAAAATGGTGTGTTTAGCAGCCGCAATAGGCAGCCGTTTTGGTCGGCAAGAGCAATCGCTATTTTCGTCCGAACTTTGCACTCAGATTTTTAAGCTTAGTTTACAGTCGTATTTTAATTATGTAATGTTTTTTACGTGGGAGGGGAGTGACACCATAATTATATAATATCGTGGGGGGGGGAGTGACACCATAATTGCCGCACCGGGTGCCACCCATGCTAGCTGAGCACTGGCCGGATGTAGACTGATAGACTGATACAATGAAAGACTGATAGACTGATAAGCTGATAAACTTGTAATTTAATAAATTGATAACCTTATTAACACACTGGTAAACTGATAAGTAACCAGTGAGTAAGTGCTACAGTGTGTACGCAGAAGTACCAGTCCGTAAAACGGACCGCTGAATACCCCATCCTATCCCACATTTTAATATGCTGATGGCATTGTTATTTGTTGAAATATTATCAGTAGTGCAAACTTCGAAATGTACAAACTATCAATTGTAAGATATTTCCACAGATATTTCCAAGTTACGCTTAAATGTACGTAAAAATGCAATTTTTTGGTTCAAATTCAATATTTTTGAAAAATCGACCACTTAAAAGGGGCGTGGCTAATAACTTCATGTGATCGAAATCCGGAGTGAAGTCTGCTTCACCTAAGCTGTTACTTTTTTTATTTCATGCATTCCTAAATTAGGCTCAAAGCCAGTCGAAATTACGTATTTCTGGAAAATTTTAGGTTTTTCTTCAATTTTGTCTAGCAAATATGGGCGTGGCCCAAAGTTTTGTATGAACGAAATGTAGAACTAAGCGTTTTCTACATTTAATATATAGCGAAATTTTTTAATTTGGAGTAAAAATATTGAGTAAACTGAATTTGAAAATTTATCCTTAAAATAGATGCCACGCCCACTAGAGGAGGTTTACCAATTCAATTTTAGTGTCTTATATTCATTAGGAGAAGCTAAATGTCAAATTTCAGCCTTTTAGAACGTCTTACAGTTTTGAAATCTCTGGAGGTAGTTGCGTGGGCGTGTCTTGGGCGGATTTCAAAATTTTTTTTGAAAATTTAAGGCCTTAAAACTACCGACAGACGGACGGACGGACGGACGGTCATGGCTTATTCGATGCAAGATTCGGTCTCGATCATTTGCCCTTAAGGTCTTGAGGTCCACCATTATTATTTCACCGTGTTACAAACTATGTGACAAACTTAATATACTTCCTATCCTATGGGATGGGGTATAAATTTAGACTCCTGTACGATAATGCGCACATATTGTAGCACTTACTCACTTGCTTATAAAAAAAAAAAAAAACTTCTTAGAAAATACACTTAAACTTTGTCTGAATAGGCCTGCGAAAAAGCTCTGCAAATGAATCACGTAAACGTTTTTAAAAAGAGCAACGACCAAGTAACAGTGGTTATCCAGTTAGCCATTTGGCTTTCCAAAAACCAATAGTAGGTATATTACTATGGCCTATTTTTTAATAAATTTAAAAAAAAAACGCAAGCTTCGCTTTGCTTATACATAATATATAAAATCAGTCGTCCCCAATGAGAATTTGTTCCCAAAATTTCAGGATAAATTCAAAGAACCTCTTTAACTCCTCCGTGTATTGAAATCAGAATAATTTAACTAATCCTTGCCTACGGCAAGTGACACAACAAAGGAACGTCTTTCCATGGAAATAAGATGCAACTTAGGGTTTACCCCACAAAATTTAGTCCCTACAGATAACTCTCGTTTTTGTTCAGAATAATTTGCCTTCGTTGTTAGGCATACATACCCATGTTATACCTGTTTCCTCCCTCAATAAAAATAAAGGCGGTTATATACCCTCAAGGTAGGACGATTGAAGTTAAATTCAATTGGAATATTTAAGTGCGGTACACCTGTCGTTAAAAGTACTTTTTCATTGTATTGAAGTACATATTATATCGTCTGCAAGGTTTGAACTCTATTTGGAAATACTTTAATGACTTTTAAATTGACAGAATTGAGATGTGTGGAAGTGCAACAGGTCAAAAGCTTTGTACTCACATTTTGGTTGAGTTTCGACAAAATACAACATGTAACTAAGAAAAGTACTCAAAACCATCGAGAAAAGTCATGCTAAAAGGGTTTTTTTTTTGAGAAAATAAACTAACTCAGAGAGGGCTAGGACCTAGGACATGCGCCGTAGCCAAAGTACCCCTACATCAAATTGAGTCAAAAAATTTAAATCATTTTCAAAACATCCAGATTCATCATACTTTCAGTTCATTGCGTAGCGGGAAAGTGAATGAAAGTGATTTTTAAACTTGAGCATTGTAATAATTGCGATGTCGAAGTTGTGTATACATTCAGTTGACTGAAAAAGCCGCAGAAATGGGAAGACATGCGGGCAGTTTGCCCTGTAAGCCTTACGTGAAATGATATATCCGCAAATCACTTTTATCACTTTTAGTCGCACTTTAGCTGTGTGGGCTTGTCTCTTGTGGATGTACGAAAGATACCTGTTCAAAGGGAATCACACCATTGTTGTGACAATGCGGTAAAGCTGAGTAGGGTCTTCCATCCTTTCGACACAAACCATTGACTGGATATTATGCATGCAGGCGCAACTTAAGCCTTTATCCAGACGTGTGCGTTATAAAGGTTTCATATGAACATAACGAGAAAGATAATCTCATATTACTCATTCGGCCAAATCCTTGCAGATAATTCAAGAGATTATTTTCGTTTTGGTTTTGGCCCCTCTGGGGCTTTATTGAAAAATCACATACTAGCTTGGATCGAAGGGTATAGGTATCTGTAGAACAGAAGGACTTAAGGATGTCATTATAAGCCTGCTAGGCAGGGGAGTCGAATTTCACCTACATGTTGTGTTGAATATGAATAAGGATAAAAAGGATAGCGTATCGATAAAAAATAATTTGTTTCCCCCGAAAAGCGTTCTAGAGTGTTACAAAGGGTCTATTCGTGTAAGCATCGTCGAAATAAGTAGTTATTGGATGTTATCATACAAATCGTGACCTACTGTAATCTTATCAGTTTGGGCGAATGATAATAATCGTGCATGTAAGCAAATGGTACCTATATTCAGTAAATGGTTATTGCCCTGCATGAAACTTCCCTTTTACCCCAATATTGTGTACACTTAAGTATCCAATTAGGTAAAATTGCCAGAAGTTTTCGAGGACGTCAGCATCATTGAAACAACGCACAGTGAGAATGAATTTTCCGTATGCCAGAATTTCAAATATTCGTGTAGTTTGGGAAGGTACTTAAACCCTCTACAGCAAATTCAGAGTTTCAGGGGCTGATGTACTTTGGAAATGCATTTCCATGATTGGGATTGGGAACGATGGATCAGTTCGGCAGACAAAGAGCAGTTGGGTAATTGAATTGTTATGAGTTCGTGATTTTGCAAGTTTTCAACGCTTTTAGGGATTTGCTTCCAGGCATTTTTGAGTGTTCTTCAATTGTGGTTGTCTCACAAAATTTTTGATGAAAAATTTGTTCACCAACATGTAAACTCAAATTGCCAGAGGAGAATAAAGACAATTCTGCGGCGAGCTACATCTTCATTGAAATGAGCTGACTTCAGGATAATTTGGAAATCCTTTGTTCTCTATGCTGGACATCTATAGGTTGATTAATAATGTGGCGGGTAGGAGAGCGCTTTTTCGATTTAGTGCGGTACCTTTGCGGGAATAAGCTTTAAGGGGACCAAACAGCAACAACAGATCGATTAGTGCCTGTCTTTAAAAAAAGATCATTAAGTATAAAGTCATACATGGAGCGGTCCGTCGGCTTTTTTTGTAGGCTGAGCGTAGAAGTATTGCTTAGTATGCATATAAAATGTTGTTTAGTATATTTGCGACTTTGTTTTTCTTTTCTTTTAATGCCGATTTCGGACTTCAAGCGCATCTCGATAACTCTATTACTTTGCTTATAAAATATTTATAGAATATTTTGAGTGCAATTTTAAGATACGAATAAGATGTAGATTAAAGAGTTATAGAGTCTCTTATCCACAGAGCAACTCAATGCTCCCATTGCAGTGTAGTAAATTAATTTTTGATGTTTGGAACCCATATAAACCCATATTTCTACGTATATCTACAGCAGAAATATTCTAGGAATAAAATGTTCCTATCAACTTGTCAAAATCTTTAAAACTATGCTTTTGATATTTTTGATACATACCCCCAAAATAAAAATAGAACAAAGATATATAATTTTGTATCTCCGGACTACAATGCATGCTTAAACTTATGGTTGCAATTACAATAAGCTTAAATACTTTTTCAATAACTCATTCAATCCAGCCCACGCAAAATGTGCGGGCTTACGCTTTTTATCGAACAATCTCACTCATATACTCAAATGTTAATCAACGCAATAATAACAAATTGAATAAATTACATTTTTTTTTTTCATCTGTAGCGGTAATTAATCGACCAGTATACCTACCTATTATGCATTAATATTTTTTAATTTCCGTAGAATGATTTCACATTCAAGGGCTTATCTGATGGTAGCTGGGTAGCTGCATTTTGCAACTCATTTTGGATCATTGTTTTGGCATGAACGCAAATCATTGATCCGAAAGAAGTGTTAAGTCTTATCCCCATGATATTCAATCAATCAGCATGGAATGACTTAAAGCCCTACAATAGAATTATTGGAAAAAAAATATGATGGCTTTTACGTTGAAAACAATAAACCATCATGAAATCAATGTATTCGTATTTACATAGCAATAAAACAGTGATTGCATTTATTCAAGCCTGTAGGCTCTTTTAATACCCGACCCAGGGTATATTGATTTAAATGCATAGTTTGTAACACAGTGAAATAATCACCGGATACCCCTAAGACCTTTTAGAGGTATCACCGAGACCGACAGGTGAATCGATTAAGCTATGTCCGTTCGTCCGTCCGTCTCTTCTTATGTGTGAAGTTTTTAGGTCTTTAAAATTGAGCTAGGATGCTTTGCGTGTATCTTGACTCTTATCTTGTACAGACAAAGTGTGAAAATTGGTTAAATCCGATAACGGCCACGCCCACTACTGGATTCAATGTAAGGCAACCTCTATTTCAAACTTTCTTTCGTGCCCTTTGGTCAAGTTAGACAAGGCCTAGGAAATCAAATTTGGGTATAGAGCATAATAGTGGCCCAAAACCTCTAAGAAAGCAAAAATCGGACCGCCCTCAATATCGACCATGCCCACTTTTAATATGTTAGATCTTTAAAAACCCGATTGCTAAGACAAATTGAAAATTCTAAGACAAATATTAAAGAGATTAATATATCCCGCCCACATTAATCCGCCCATATTAATATAGCTGCGCCCACTTTTAGTGGGCGTTTTTAGAAAAAAACTGTTTTTCTCCGAAATAATTCTCGATTTTAACGCATTTTGTCATGATTCTATAAAAATTACAATTAATTGAATTTAATTTTTAGCCCAGGCCCGAATTTTTGGGGTCTTGGCCTATACAAATGATATATGAATGCGGGAGAAAAAATTTTAAGATTTGATGTTGCACGGTATACAGGGTCGAGCATATAGAAATTTGTCACAGACGAACTTTGCACTGCCTTACTTGTTTTAATACAATTGCATCAAAAAAGTTTGTATATAATGAAGTTTTTCAATTACTTTTTTAAGGCAATGGCGTGGCAAGGATGCCAGAATATACTGGATTGTAAATTCAGACAATTTCAATGATTAACACGGAGCTTATTTCATTAAGCATACATTTGCTTTTGCACAAGTACGAATAACGCTTTGCAGATTGGATGTCAAACGACTTCAGTTAAGCTTGTATATAAGATTTCAAAAGTTTACTATACCTGCCCCTTTAGTGTATGTCTGGGAGTTGCATTTGTCGTTTAATCAAGTCTCGTATATCCGAGTTTTCCGAGTTTTCATTTGCGTCATGAAATCAGTGACTGTTCGCTGATGCTTTCAATAGCAGTATCAAAATACTGCCGCCTTGGGCAATGCAATAGCATTGGCAAACGCGTAGTGATGAGAATCTGACCATGACGATTGATTTATCGATAACAAGGGTCTTAAACCCCATTCGTCGTGGACTTCTAGACTGTTGACCTCAAAATTTACAAAATTTGATGAAACTAACGAGAGAAATTTCAATATGAGGAACTTGAAGATTTACCTGCTACATTTAATTTTAGTTCAATAGATTCATGCGAAAAGTCTAGAGGTATATCAGGTATATAAATATTTTATCAGAGGTATATAAATATTTTAGTTGAGATGTCATTGAACTTCGATTCGATTTCCCTGTACCTATTTCCGACATGTACCGACATATACCTACACCATTTTCCATTCACTATTCACTTCAAAACCAATTTACAATAACACCTATCCTGCGAACGAGCGATTTTTCACCTGAATTCTTCAATCCCGTAATTTAAACGTAGGCGCTGGGTGTAGCTTCTGAAATGTTTTGAGTTGAGAGCAAAAAACAAATCGACGAAATTTTCTGAGAAATGCAACACAAAAAACGTAGTGCGGTTTTCAGAAAGAATTTCGTGGAATCGAAAGGGCGCAGCGTAAAACAAGTAGTAGAGTGGAGTGAAATTGTCTTATAATTTGGATGTAACTTAGAATGCAAAATAAGTTTTTTTTTATGTCTAGTATATGATGAGATGTTGCTAAAGAAAGAAAATTCTGTAAAAACAATCCTCTGCTGCTTGGAAAAATCGGGTATATGTGGCTTTTTACCAATTTTCCAGAGTCTCGAAACACTTTTTTCTGAAAATCTCGAGTTCTAATAGTGCTGGGATTTAAATAAAAAACCAAAAATTGTTTTCTATGGGATGAAAGGAGCTACACGACTGACTGTTAGAGATAGGTACTTAAAAAGTGAACCTTAACCTCTAAATTATATTTCTTAGTGAAAAGAATATTATCACAAAAATCGTTCACACAAAAATTTTCACATTTTTTTGATTGTAAGCAAAAATTAAGTAAAGGGATTTATTACTGCTTTAGTAAAATATTACATTTTTCATGAATACAGTTACAAAAATAGTATGTATTTAAAAAGCCAAGTATGAACAGTGCGTATGTAAAAACTTCAGTCCGTCTGCGATGGATCTAAACAAAAAAGGAAACTGCCACGCCTACAAAAAGTAGGCGGGATGTTCGATAAGTCAGTACTTAAATGCTAGATGATACTCCGGTTGCATAAAGGGTCTTTTACCGATATCTTTGTTTCCTTGTGGCCACCGAAAGAAAATATCATGATATATCCGTTTTTTAACCGTGTTTTAACCGCGATCGAACCGAGATCTTTGGTTGTTTAGATTTGGTCAGAACCTAGAAGTTCCCAAATTTATAAACGCCGGCCATCAGAAGTTCAAATTTGACGTTCAGCATCTTTAGGTGATTGTAAGACACACAAAAGAAAAATAAAATCAAAAATTAGAAACATTTTTGACATTTGCCATGACACTTAAAAAAATTATAGATGGATAGAATTTTCCATCTTTTCATACTTTTGCATTTTTTCTATTTAATTTCTACAAGTTTTGTGCAATATGATGCCAATCAATCGTTACTACACACATATATATTCTCACTCCCTTGGCATTCAGGCTATCTACTATCGATGTGAGTTTCCGCAATACCAATTGCAACACCGCCCATGGGGTGCTTAATTTAATTGAATCTGCAGTTCAGATTTGAAATGTAAACCGATTATTTAAAATCAATTTATCTAATGGGAAGCAGGATGTGAGGGATGAGGAATCAAAAGTGTAAGTCCATTTGGATCTCAAAAGTGCATTATGAACGTAGAAGCTCAGAAAAGAAAGTATGAGTCTCTCCAAATTTCTGCTCATAAGGGGTAGTTATAACTTTTCAGCATTCCCTGTAGGAAATTGTCTGTTTAATATTTTACAAAAGAGTATCTATCTTCAAGCTAAGAAACTTCATATACCTGTGTAAAGTGTAGCATATAGCAAAAAGCAAAGTGCATAGATTTAATTGCAAAATTTTCTACTCAATAATAATAAAAGTAAATATCCTTGTCGGTACCAATTTTGCTCATATAAACGAGCTCCTGAACACTTATTTGGTATTGTATCATGCGATTGCCAATTCGATGGAACACGTATCATGGTGAAGTAATAAGCAATAAATTGAGCATGTACGTGTTTTAAATATTTATATCAAATTTCAATCCATCATGCAGTAAGTATGGTCAGTGAAACGCTTTTGCTGATCCGTCCTGCTGGTTCGGCACAACCGTTCGGTACAGGTGTAACTTATACTGTGGACGATTGCATTACAGGACGTTTACGCTGAACTACGTTTATCCCTAGAGGCACCCAGTGCAGGGTGGCATCTGGTGGTCTGGAAATACGCTGAAAATGATGCGGCTTCATATTGGTAAGGTACACAAAAAGGGAAAGCAAATTTGTTGTCCTTTGAATGCCAAAGGAATTTCTGGAATGAACTTTTAATGCAAAATAAAATCATTCTTCGTGTACAGAGGTGTACAATAGTGAAACCTGAATTCCAGTCCATTTTGCCCCAAGTGACAAATGGACTGGGTTTTCGTCTTAAAGTTGAACACACAAAAGAGTATAGACACTGCAATGAAATTAAAAAAAAGAACGCAGAGCCGAATTTGTTCGAATTATTCACACTGAATAGGGTTTTAAAAAAAAAACTCGGTCTTGACGGTGTGGTCGCTTTAAAAAAGTTATAATTTCGGATGCAATTATTAACCAAGCAGACTGTTCAAGCCCATTAATTTAAGAAACAATGTTTGCCTGTACTCAGAAAATAAATGAATTTAATACATTCAACCCAGTCTGAGCAATTCGATTCAATTTTTGCGTAACCATTTATTTCTGACTGCGACATTTGGCAACTTTCTACTCAATTTTCTTGGAATTTTTTTTATTGTTTTAGATTTTTATGATAGGTTTAGTAACACTGTATAGCCTAATAAATATTAAAAAAAACAGTGAGTAAGTACAACAGTGCGTATATAATACCTTCGATATAGCTGCGGTATACCCTATTCCTATTTCTATTCTCCTTTTCATTCCTATTCTCCTTTTCATTCCTATTCTCCTTTCCATTCCTTTTCTCATTTCCATTCCTTTTCTCCTTTCCACTCCACCGTCGTCCCGTTACCATTTATTAATCCTTTCTTTTTAATTTTTTGTTCAACCTTTTTTAAAAAAAGGGTCGTGGCATGTCCAACCCCTTTAACCGAAAATCGATATTAGCATAGAAATATCCAAGTTTGCGGCTAAAATATACGCAAAACTGTAATTTTTTGGTTCAAATTTAATAATTTTGTGAAATTGAACTCTAAAGGTGGGCGTGGCTGAAAACTTTGTATGAACGAAATCTGAAATAGTATCCGGTGTTCCTTATGTGGTAAATTTTATTTCTTATTCTATACTTAGTAAAGCTAAAAAGCAGTCGAAATCCATGTTTTTCTGGAAATTTTTAGGTTTTTATAGAATTGTGCCTCTAAATATGGGTCATCATCATCATTCATCATTTTCGAATGCCGTTTATCCTTTAAAAGGGTCGCGGAGCGAGGGTGGCTAAATGGTCCTTCCATCTTTCTCGATCCTCCGCCACCAATTCAAGAGACTCCGGCGCAATCCCCAGGCGGGACTCAGAGAGGTTCTTTACCTGATCCCACCACCTGTTTCTTGGCCTACCAGGGGGGCGACGCGCTCGCATATCGGCTAGCATGACCTGTCTAGGAAGTCTGTCAGGGGGCATGCGAACAACGTGTCCAAACCAGCGAAGAAACACCCTACAAGGTCAGGTTTAAGAATAGCCTTGAGGAAAGGTATGCCTGTCGTAAGAGCTGACTAAAATCCACTGGAAGAAGTAATCGTCAGGCATAAGTGATTCTGTCCAGGAGTATAAACTCCTTGTGGGGCCATCCTTGGCAGTAAAGTTATAACTGAAAAAGATAAACCCGAAGGTTTAAACAAAATCAGGCAGCGTCTGTTTGCATATTTTGCGGCTCGTTGGTCAGCGTCTGATCTGAGGGACGGCTGAACTTCAAATAACAGAAATCCAGGAGCGTCTGTTTCGGGACGAGCGGCTTCCTGGTCGGCGTCTGTTGTCCGGGTTAGAATCGGCCGAATTAAAGCCTGGCAGCTAGGTATAAAACCATGAAACGGTAGGTATAAAACCCCAACCATGAAAAGAAAATGAAAGCAGCCTCGGATATTTTCTGATCCTGGAGCTAGGCCTGAGGGGTATCAGCATGCGAGCGCTTGGTGGTTAGAAGGTCCCGCTCGTCATCCGACCGGGCTTAACCCGAAGAAGTTACGAGCAGCCCGCCAATGGTGCCGCTATCCATTACGGGGAGCGGAGAAGGACAACGCCAAGTCAAAATGAGGGCTTAGGTGGAAACTCTACGAATCGACAACGGCACCAACTCTAAATATGGGTGTGGTCCAAAACCTTGTATGAGCTAAATAAAAATTTTCTACATAACATATGAAAAAAAAAATTTAGATTTCGAACAAAAATATTGATGAAATGGCATTTGAACAATTACTCTTTAATTCGATGCCAAAAATGTAATTTTTTGGGTTAAATTCAACAATTTCGTAATATCAACCTCTAAACATGGGCGTGACCAAAAACTTTGTAGGAACGAAATCTAGTAAAGAACCCGGTGAAAGCTAATGTGCTAAATTTTATTTCTTATCCTTATTTAAGTTAGGCTTAAAAGTAGCCGAAATCCACATTTTCTGGAAAATAAGAGGTTTTTCTTAAATTGTGCCTCCAAATGTGGGCGTGGCCCAAAACTTTGTATAAAAAAAATTTAAAAAAAAGTGTCTACAGAATATATTAAGTAAAACCTTTTCGATTTGGAACGAAAATATTGAATAAATTGCATGTGAAAGATTATACTTTCAATCGATGCCACGCCTACAAGGGGCGGTCTGGGGACTTTATTTTTATTTTTTATGACTTGTAATAATTAAAAAAAAATAAATAGTAAATTTCAGCTTTTCACGACGTCTTACAGCCTTGTAAGCACCGGAGGTTGTTGCACATTTAGACCGATTGTGGGCGTGTCTGTGGGCGAACTAAAAAATTTGTGTTGCTTCGGATAACAGAGAGCTCACGTACAAAATTTAAGCTTCCTAGCTCAAAATTTAAGGCCTAAAAATTGGTGACATTCGGACGGACGAACGGACGGACATGGCTCATTCGAATGAGAATTCAATATCGATCATATGCCCTTAAGGTCTTGGGGGTCTATCGTCATTATTTCTCTATGTTACATTTTCGCCTATATCAAACTTAATATACTCCATTCCTGTGGAATAGGGTATAAAAATTAGGGATAAATCTACAGCTTTACACGCCGGGCACAATGTGTGTCTGTGTCTTTGTCTGTCACTGTGTCTTGCCACATTTTTCACCTTAAATCAGAGACACAGCGAGATACCCATTGTGTCGCTATATACGTGTTCCCGTAAGCTGAACTGCGAGACACAGACACGGACACAGAACCCATTCTGTCCCAGCTATTATTTTGATTTCACAAAAATGTAAGCGGCGGAAAAAATAGTAGACAAGTAAAAAGTTGCTTTATACGTAGGTACCACTACTAAAAATTATTATCCTTATCATGTTCTTATACAAAATTTTAATTTGATTTTTTTTTCGGCTGTCAAGCTGTCAGACGAAGTAAATATTCACTACAGTTGAAGAGCTAGAGCTCGAATTTGTAGTGAAAGTACGTAACATTACGTTTTCTCTTCATCAGAATTTGCCAAACGAGACGTTGAAGCTAAGGCAACATTATGTTAGAAAACTTCGAAAACGTATGGCTGTACTCGTAAACGTCAGGGCGATTACAAAATAGGGCATTGAAATCATCTTATAAAAACAGACCAAAAACTTGCGGAATTTGTAAAAATGAAGCCGGTAAGTCCTTGAATACGTGAGTAAAATAAAATTAGAAGGCAAAAAATTCGAAGAGTGCATTAAAATTGGAAACAACAAAATCTAGCGAACCAATTTCTAAAATGTTATTTTTTTTAAAGCAATATAAAAAAGCATTTTTTTATTTTATGCCGGATCAGTATATCCTATAAACTGTTTGAGTCATGTATTTTTTATGAAACACGGTAGGAAAAAAGTAAACAGACGAAAAACAATATTAAAATTAAATGCAAAATACCAGTGAGTGACCAAGGCGAGTGTAAAAAAAATTGCTTTAAGTCCTTGAAAGGGTTTGTTATTTAGTTTTCAAAAGGGGCGTGTCATAAGCTGTCCCCATAACTAGAAACCAATATTAGCATTAAAATATCCAAGCTCTCGGCTTAATTGAACACACAAATATAATTTCTTGGTCCGAATTCAATAATTTTGTAAAATCGACCCTCAAAATGGGCGTGGCCAAAATATTAATGAAGACAAGAATCTAGAATAATAACTGGTGTTCCTTATGTGCTGCATTTATTTTTCTATTCTTCCCCTAAGGGATAGTCGAAATCCATGTTTTTGTGGCGAATTAGCGATTATTCTTGAGTCTTTCCTCCAAATATGGGCGTGGCCCAAAGTTTTGTATGAACAAAATGTAGAACTAAGTGTTTTCTGCATTCAGAAAACACTTAAAAGAGGCTCAGTTACAATATGCTTAAAAAGTAGACCCCTAAGACCTTTTAGAGATATGATCGAGTCGAGACCGACAGATGAATCGATTAAGCCATTTCAGTCCGTCTGTATGTGTGAAGGTTTTAGGTCTTCAAAATACAGCTAGTGAGCTGAAACTCGGTACACGGCTAGGTTCTTAAGGTTGCACGGACAAAGCGTGAAAATTGGCCAAATCCGCCAACGTCCACGCCTACTACTGGCTTCACTGTGAGACAACCTCTATTTCATATTTTATATCAAAATGCCTTTCAATCAAGTTAGAGAAGGCGTAGGAACTCAAATTTTGGTACTGAGGAATATTGGCCTAAAACCTTTTAACATAAGGCGAAAATTGGACCGCCCACAGTATTGACCATGGTCACTTTTAACATATTAGATCTTAAAAAACCCAATTTGTCGGAAAGTTTACTCCAAATCAAAAAAAAATTATGGCAAATATTAAAGATACATATAACTGTTTCCTTAGTTTGTTTCATGCAAAGTTTTGAGCTCAGCTCACTTTTAGGTGAGTGTTCATTTTGAAATAATTTTCGCTTTAAAAGCATTTTTTATGATTGTTTCCCAAGAACAAAATTTACCAGCTTTGGAAAACTCCAAGTCCAAATAGTTAACAGAAAACAATTTTTTTACTGTTTCTATAGCTCCGTTTATATTTTTATTATATCAATAAAAAACAAAACATTAAAAAAAACATCGAGTTTAGTATATTTGCCACGAATTTTGCGTTTCGGGTGTCTCCTCCTAATGAGAATGACATCATATACTTGGTTTTGTCCTCTTCCACTACTAAGCTTAGTACCGGCGATTTTGTCGCAATAGAAGACTTCACTAATCGTCCTGCCATCATTTGTTTAAAAAATAATAGGTGCTGCTATAACACTTTTTCGTCAATTTTTTTGTGTAGGTATATCTTTCTTGCTCCAGTTTCCATAAAATGCTTAAGCCTACCTTTTCATTTCATAATCCATATTTCAAAAGCTCAGAATGCAGGTTTGCACTATCTATGTCAAACTCCCGTTAGACAGACAATAAGTAATGAAAACATCCAACCCAACTGTATTTACATTCAACTTTTTTACGATTTGCTTCTACTTCTACACCATTTGAAGTTATGTTATTTATAGTCAATAGGCTGATTTTGTAAATAACGAAAATGTGCTCCTCAAAAACATCAACATTAAGGAACTCGTTGATTTTTTCGTAAAATATAGGGGTAAACTCAAAAAGGGTCCTTTTTTATATAAAATTATGCACATCCGCGACAAGAAATAGAAAAACGTCACCGAAAAATTTTATTGCAAAACTAAATAACAAAAAAGGGGTTTATAAGGTGGTCTGCGTCTAAGGAATCCTTTCCAGATGGTCCTGCAGACGATTTTAATACACTGAGGAAATTGTAACTTTATAGGACACCAGAAATTGCATAAATTTGATACCAAAATAAAGTTTCTTCATCCTCTTTTGTGTCTGATGCTTTGTTCATTCATTCAGAAATTGCAGCAACATTATTATTCAGAAACAATCTTTTTCGTAAAGTTTGTGTCCTTCCACTTTGTTTATTATTCATGAGACTTGCCGGACTCAGTCTGTTTGATATCAGAATAACCTTAACAGAAGAGCAGCCGAACTAAAGTAAGGTTAAAGTGATATATACCTGCCTATACAGTACAGAAACTATATATAGTTTGAACTCGAAGATTCTCGAAGTGCTGCTGTATTGAAAAACACTAAATGTTGCGAGAAATATGGACAAGGCTCTATATACCTTCACCACCTAGTTAAGGTTCTGCACGGAAGCTGTGGCATCCAACAAGGAAAATGTTATAGTGATGATATTTATGAGACTGTACACAAGTGTAAAATAACGTTCACATTCACATAGATAGAGCAATTTGAATAATTCTATCGTCAAATAGGGATCAACTTTTCCTACGTTTACCATCATTTCGCAATGAAGGTGCAGATGGAACGAAGTGTACGGATCACGAAGTGTTTTATGCTCATGTTTTAACTGCCTTGCCACACCGTTTAACCATTTAATGGTGCAAGGAATTCTACGTGTCTGCTTTTTATACTGCTTTTGCGGGCGGGTGGATGGCACTTTTTTCCTGGGGAACATACATGTGTGTTGTGGTTTGCCCCAGCTTTTTGCTAATTAGTTTCCCGTAAATGCATTTTGATTGCTTTGGTTTGTGCTAAGAATATAAGAATCATGTGGGGTAACTGGCCTTTGTGGGGTTACTTTATTGTCAGAATCGTATACTAAGGACGTATTTATTGCAATTAATGTAGGTATAGAAAGGCAATTATAATGGTGGTCAAAGGATAGACATGTGCACTCAAGAGGATACAAGCATCCACAGGTTTTCTAAACCCACCTCTGTCTATCAACTCCTACTCTCACCTCCCCGTGGTGAACACCGGGTGCCTAGTACCTCAACTGCAGATTGGGTCCCAACCCCTTTGGAAGGTTGTTGGGGGTAGCAGACGAGAGAGGGGGGGAGGAGTGTTCCCACTAAGGCACTTCTCCTTGCATCTGGACGGCAGCGGAGGAATTCCCCAGATGGAATCAACGGTGGCGTCCATAGTTCCAGTCAGGCCGAACTACTTAGTGAACACCTTATATGGGCTACTACGACGTATTCGGAGCTCAGGCCTATAAGGAGCGGGCTATCCGGCTCTCCGTCCTTAGAGCTAAGCAAAGGATCTGGTCCTCCAGGTTGGGGGTCGTGCCGTCGGGGTGACTTCCCGGCCACGTAAAGAAACACCAGTCACGAAGCAGAAACAAGCCTCGGATTCCGACGGATTTACTGTTGACGACCAATGCAAACGAGAAAAGGACAACGAGCTCCGGATCTGCACGTGGAATGTTAGGTCCCTTAACAGACCACGTGCAGCCGAGCAACTAGCGGAGGCCCTAAACGACTGCAAGGCAGACATTACTGCCATCCAAGAAATGCGGTGGGACGGGCCGGGCAAAAGAAGGATGAAAAACTGCGACATCTACTACGGCGACTGCTATCGGCATCAAAGACAGCGCCTATTTGGATGTGGTTTCGTTGTTGGAGGCAGACTTAGGCAAAAAGTCTTGAACTTCAACCCTGTAAGCGAGCGCCTCGCGACGATCCGCATCAAGGCTAAATTCGCCAACATTAGCCTGATATGCGCACATGCCCCCACAGAGGAGAAAGATGACGAGACCAAAGATATGTTCTACGAACTCCTGGACAAAACTTATGAGCAGTGCCCTAGCTACGACATTAAGATTGTCCTAGGCGATTTTAATGCCAAGCTAGGAAGGGAGGGCATTTTTGGTCGTACTGTCGGAAAGCATAGCCTGCACGACACGACCTCCGATAACGGATTCAGGCTGATCGACTTTGCTGCGGGGCGACACGTTGTGGTAGCTAGTACACAGTTCCCGCATCTCAATATCCACAAAGGGACATGGAGATCTCCCGATCAATCAACCGTCAACCAGATTGACCATATTGCGATCGACGCAAGGCACTCCTCCAGTATCATGGATGTCCGAACTTTCCGAGGGGCCAACATTGACTCGGACCACTACCTTGTTGTAGCCAAGGTACGGTTGCGGATATCCCGACCAGCGCCAAGTAATGGAAATACTGTGAGGAAGTTTGACGTCGGCCGACTACAATCGCAAGAGATCGCCAGGTCCTTCTGAAACCGAGTCTCTCAAAACCTTCTACGAAGTCCTATGCAACCAGCATCAAGTATTGATAGCCAGTGGCAACACTGCCAAAATGCCATCAGAGACGCCGCCTCTGAAGTGCTGGGTTTCACACGGCGACCACAACGAAACCCCTGGTTTGACGATGAATGCCGGCAAGCACATGCAGCTAAACAGGAAGCATACAAAGCGGCGCTGCACAGAAGGACTAGAGCTGCTCGCGAGCTCTACGAGCAGAGGAGGAGAGAGGAGCACCGGCTTCTCCGAAGGAAAAAGAGAGAGCACGAGAAGCGCGCGGTTGAAGAGATAGAGAGATGTTACAACAGGAATGAGGTTAGAAAGTTTTACCAAAGGATCAAAAGGTCCTGCCAAGGGTATAAACTTCGAACTGAAGCCTGTAAGGACCATCAACGGAACATCGTTGTAGAATCGCAGTCGGTGCTGAGGATTTGGAAAGACCACTTCTGCAGACTGTATAACGGCGAGGACGAACCAAATACCGCTGTCAGGCAGAACGAACCATTCAACCCGGGCGAAGACGTTACCGACGAAGCATACGAACGATACCGCCCACCCGACCTGGAGGAGGTGAAAGTAGCTGTGTCTAAGCTCAAGTGCAACAAAGCAGCCGGAGCAGACGGCCTAGCTGCCGAACTTTTTAAATCCGCTGGCGATGAGCTGGTTAGGAGCATGCACCAGCTCATCTGCAAGATATGGTCGGAAGAAAGCATGCCCGACGAATGGAACCTCAGCATTGTTTACCCGATCCTGAAGAAAGGAGACCCTCTGAGTTGTGCCAACCACAGAGGCATAAGTCTTCTTAACATCGCATACAAGATCTTTTCTACTGTACTGTATGAACGCCTGAAGCCGTTTGTCAACAATCTGATAGGCACATATCAGTGTGGCTTTAGGCCAGGAAAGTCCACCATCGATCAAATATTCACACTGCGGCAGATCTTGGAGAAAACCCAGGAATTCCAAATCGACACACACCACCTCTTCATCGATTTCAAGGCCGCGTATGACAGCATCTATAGAGACGAGCTATATAGCGCAATGTCTAGTTTTGGCATCCCTGCCAAACTCGTCAGTCTATGCAGGATGACGATGGAAAACTCACGCTGTTCCGTCAAGGTCGGCAAAGACCTCACCGACCCCTTTGATGTCAAAAAAGGATTTAGACAAGGCGACGCGCTGTCATGCGACTTCTTTAACATCATACTTGAGAGAATTGTGCAGAACTCTCGCGCCAACACCAGAGGTACAATCTTTCAAAAGTCCGTTCAACTACTTGCATACGCAGACGACATTGACATAATCGGTATAACAAAGCGTGATGTCAGTGAAGCCTTCGTGAGTATTGGGACGGAAGCGGCGAATATGGGTTTAGCAGTCAATGAGGGCAAAACCAAGTATATGCTGTCATCAAGAAAAGACACCCAACACCGACGTCTTGGACAAAACATCACCATCGACAGCTATAACTTTGAGGTAGTTAGGGACTTTGTCTACCTGGGTTCCGCTATCAATTCAGACAATGACACCAGCGCTGCAATCAAACGAAGGATAACTCTTGCCAATCGCTGTTTCTTTGGGCTAAGAAGGCAATTGAGTAGCAAAGCCCTCTCTCGAGCAACTAAAGTGTCCATGTATAAGACCCTCATCATCCCAGTCCTGCTTTACGGTGCAGAAGCATGGACCCTGTCAAAGGCGGATGAAAACACTTTAGGCTGCTTCGAGAGGAAAATTCTTCGGACGATTTACGGTCCCGTCTGCATAGACGGAGAGTGGAGGAGGAGATATAACATCGAACTGTACGGGCTTTACAGCGATACCGACCTAGCCAAAAGAGTCAAAACACAACATCTACGATGGCTGGGTCATCTAGAGCGGATGGACACCAACGCCCCGGCCCGGAAAATCTTCGAATCCACACCGCAGGGACGACGCGGTAGAGGAGCACCGAGACTCAGGTGGCGCACGCAAGTGGAAGGGGACCTCAGCCAACTTCGCGTGCGAAACTGGAGACGGCTAGCTAGAGACAGAGCTGGCTGGCGAAGCTTGTTGGCTGAGGCCCAGGTCCACCCCGGACTGTAGCGCCACCTTAAGTAAGTAAGTAAGTAAGTAAGTAAGTAAATGCATTTTAATTGCTTTGGCTTGTGCTAAGAATATAAGAATCATGTGGAGTAACTGGCCTTTGTGGGGTTACTTTATTGTCAGAATCGTATACTAAGGACGTATTTATTGCAATTAATGTAGGTATAGAAAGGCAATTATAATAGTTGAAGGAAGTTTCACACACTTTAAAGTCTGTCTCAAAGTAGGCGGAAATATTAACAGCTTTATTCATATATACCAGAAAATTTAAAACTTTTGTTTCTTTCACTTTGTTAGTGTAGGTGGATATAGAAATGTCAGATTTAAGAGAGTCTCTTAACCGTTTTTTCGAAGTTTCTTTAGTTGCCTCATGTGTTGTCAAGTGCTTATCTTATTCGAAAAACTAATATTTTTCAATAGACGGCTATGTTATTAACAAGTTATAAATTCCACAACACCATGGCAAGCTACATGATTGAACAGCAATCTCAAATCATAAACATTTGGTATATTTTTAGAGTTAGAGTCAACGAGGAGGCACTTTTTTATAGGACTGGTTTTGTCAACAAGCTAAAATAGCATACATGGGCCTCTTAAATAAGAAAATATATGTTTCATTCCCCACACACTTCTTGTTTTATCGATTTTAATACATTACTACATACTACATACATACCTAACCTACCCTTACTTCCATATATTAAAAAATGCGGACAAATTTTGTTTATACCGATCAAGCACCCATAAAAACCAGTAGTAAGAGGCAAAATCTGACATTCGGTTTCCGTTTGGGCTTGTTATGCCTTGCAGCTCTTAGAACAACCCCTTCAGCTGCGCTTGACATAATGCTTCACCTTCTTCTCGTTGACAACTTTGGACAATTGGTGGCAGCGAAAGCAGCACTTAGGCTAAGAGAGTACCACAACTGGCTCGTGCAAGCATCCTCAATAGCCAAGTTATCATCTCCGGTAATCGGCCTGCGTTGTTACATACCTTGACTTAAATGTCAAATTCAAGACCGAATTTCCAAGTAGAACCGCCTGGGAGTGGTTGAGGTCCTAAACGCACCGCAATAGTGCAAAATCAGCACTTGGAGGAGGAGCAGGAGTCCTTTCTAGTATCCTTCATTTATGTATCTCCAAACGCCTGCCGGATCACTGTAGTGAACCCACAGCTGTTTGATAAGCCGCGGCCTGGTTTTCAATTAACTCAGTAGACTGTAGCGCTATTGTTTTCCTTATAAAGTCAAGCTGCAATAAAAGCCTTGGAATCGCCAACGATACGATCCAAGTTGGTAAATCAATGCCACGAATCTCTCAACGAGATTGTTGTTGTCAGTTGAGAAGTAGACAGTTGATGGGTTCTAGGCCAAAGGGATATTCCAGGCAACTGCAGATGTAAGGAACAAGCTAGAGAAGGTGCTAATGTTAAACTAACTTGCGTAACGGAACCGGCACCACACAAAAATTCAATAGAGTTTCACCTGGCCACCGAGGTCCTCACAACAGCAAACAACACGTGGAATAACATCTGCACGTGTTGCTCTTTCAAAAAAATCTCGTTCAAGAGATTCATCTCCTTCAACAGAATGAATCTAAGAAATATACTTGGATCCCTCACAGGCCATTCTCTGAAAGGACAAGATGCCAGAAGACTTGGTGCTTCTTTCAACGATTTCTAAGTTTCAGAAACGAGGAGGAGGAAGAGACCATCTTTCCCTGCTATGTATCTCTCATGCCCTATCAACCTTGAGACGGAAAACTCTAGGAGAATATTTCTTTGAAGATCTAACCCTTCATCATTTGGGAATCGTGGAACACCTACTGTAAATAGCAAATCCTCCCCACTACATAGCCTCAAGGTTTTTCCCTACCGGACTTCTCGGTTGCATTCACCTCTCTGCCCGTACACCGGCATATATTCCCCCTGGCAAGAGTTCATACCGCTTCGGTTACTCCTACCTCTCCCATTCTCCCCTCCCAAGGTTTAGTTCTGAATTGAGTCGCCTGAGGTACGGGCTTACACCGAAAACGTTAGCCCTACATCAGCGTCTTGACTAGAATTTCCCCCCGTCAAGGATTCATACCGAAATCGGTTACTAAGGATAGCTAACCGGTTAAAGATAGCTAGACCCGAATCAAAGGGGATAATGACCTTTATCTCTGGATTGGGTTTAGCGCCTAAATGAGCCTAAATGGTGAACCACACAATCGGTTCCTCATACTCCTCACGCGAGAACAACAATAGTTGAATACCTACAGTAAAGACAATATCCCCTCATCATTTTCCGCCAACCTTCTCCCCAAGGTCTTCGCTTACAGGACTGGGCTGGTACGGGCTCATATCGCTTCGATTGCCCTCACCTTCCCGCCCTTACAGGAAGACCGGTATATATTCTCCCTGGTACGGGTTCATACCGCTTCGGTTTCCCCTACCTTTCCCATTCCCCTGAAGATTAATTCTGACTCGAGTCGTCTGAAGTATGTGTTCACACTGAACACGGTTACCACGCCTCTTGTTTTACCCCGCGTCTTGCCTAAAAATTCTCCCACGGCAGGGGTTCATACCGAAATAAGTTACCCCTGCACTCTCCCATCCTTGCGGCTAATTTTGACTTGAGGAGCAATTGGAATGAGGTTACACCGAAATCGATTGAACTTAAGGCTTGGTTTCTCATACAGAATTACTCCTCACTGACCTCCTTAAATCTTGCCGACGCTCCCCTCCAAGCACTCCCCTCTCATCCTCAAGGCAAATTCCTATCTGGATGAAAATAGTCACGAGATCCTTCTCTTCAGACAAATCACTCACTGAAAATGGAACCCTCAAACTCTGCTGGCAGTGGTTCATACCGCAACGGTTACCTCAAGCCTTCTTTACCTTTTTTCGGGTTAGTCTCTAATAATCCAGTATTGATTAGTGATCTTAGGAAAAGACTTACACTGTTAGTGGCGGCCTCGAGCTTTCTCACCCAAAACGGGTAGTTACCATTTAAGTCCGCGGGCTAATAACTCCGGTTCTATATTTGGTATCTGTCTTGTGGGACATTCACCTAACCTTAAAGCAGTTCTATTGCAAAACGTTTTGAAATTTGGTCTTTCCCTTTAATTTATTCTATCGAAAATTTATAATTTACTAAAATAGCTAATCGAACGTTTCGTTGCTTACATTGGGCAGCGGTCCCTATGGCAAAACCATACAAAATTAAATTTAATATTGAAAAGTGAAAAATTAGAACAACTTACAATTCTACAAACATTAAATAATGGCTGGCTCTATGATCATTTTAAAAGCTGTCATTAAGAAACCCTATTATTCCGAAATATACATTCTGTATGTGTACCTACTTAAAGGATGTCATGTATCCAATCCAAAAACACATCAAGTACAAATATTGCCAAGCACAACAATCCAAGAGCTTCTGTGTATAGGCACTTTTCACTTACTTCACAGTTTTCTAATCCCATCGAAATCAATGCTTGTATATCTCCTCATTAATCTTATTTACGAAACATATGATTGTTCGTTTCAAATCACTTGAAGCGTGGAATCACATGATATCTACATTCTCAGACTTCGTCCTTGTGTGGTATCTCCCCGGAATTTCCAATGTTTGAAAGTCACCCAAAATATACCCTGTTAAGGATATTTATTTTTCCTTTTTATCTTTAATTTCGGAATATCATGGTGAGTCATAGCAAATACATACCGACATCACAAAGAAAGACAAAATTAATGAAGGTGACTGTCACAAAGTGTAAACATTAAACAGGACATTTAATTACAGGAAATATACGGATACGTACCTGTAATCAACAATTTTATTACAAGCCCATGAGTTACTGGTAAACAGCTCTTTTGCTGTGGTACTTTATTACTCGTGTCCACAAGTTGTTAACTTATTGAATTAAATTTTACCAAAGAAAATAAACTTTTATACGACAAAAAAAGTTTACAAGGACTCCTTCATATCCGAGACCAATTAAATTAATAAGCAGAGACCGATGATGCTTCGACAGACATCTTATAGCGAATAAAAAGTTTTACTAGTTGGTCAAACTCTTTATTTTTCGAACAACCAACCAAGTAATTAATCTTAACTTTATGTCAACTTTCGATTGCATTTACAGTCTAATAAGCTATAATTTGCTTTTCACTTGAAAAAAAAATTTAAGTTTTCCTTGGAAAGATTGAAGGATTATCACTATCTAGATATACCTGAAGCTGAGATAGAGCCCCATCGCCGGAATGGCAGTCTTTTAGCTTTTTCTTCCGCTTTGTGGCTAATTAATGCTCATCATCAAACGTCGAAAAGGAATTACTTATTCAATTTCCTGATTTTATAATTTAAATCATTTTTTTATAATATGTAAACGTTATGATAAATGGATTATTCTTGGCGAAGAAATAATACTCATTTCCATTGAAAATGGTCAGGAAATTACGTTTCTTTGGCCAACTAAAAGAATGCCACACAGGAAGGGAAGAAAAACGTTCTTGAATTAAATCCCTTCCGGGCTTGTGAAAACTTTCTCATTCAATTTTAATTCAACTGGAGATTACATGACGACGGCAGCTGATTGGAAAAATGCGAAACATAAATGCGTTTAGGTACACGTAGCATAATTCTTTCACATAGGAGGTATCCGTTTTCAACGAGACTCTGTTTTTCGATTAAAACTTTAAAATCCTTTTTGGTTACTTTTTTGTGTACTATATTGCGTTACTTTTCTCTTGAAAAGGGCAGCTTAACCTTGATGTGGGATGCTGATGGAAACGTTGAGTGATGATAACGCTCACACAGGAAGTTGGGGCCTCGGAATTGGATAGCTATACTTCTGATGTGAGAATTACGTGCAAATGGAATTAATTTTTTTTTTTACATTCGAGGAGCACACCAAACGCATTCGAATTTCCATTTGCCTATACGCAAAAGGCAAAAGAGCCTGCGAGGAATATATACCCGGACGATTTTATAAGAGGATACCAAATGCATTACCAGGTAGTTAAAGAAAATTTAATGACATAAGTGTTTTTCAATTACATTAATCCAGTTCAGTGATGGACAAGTCGAAACTGATATATTTTTAAGCATTCCACTGTATCTTACTCCATGTCTCTTTTAGTTTTTTAAAAGAAAAAAAAAACACACACACACATTATTACGTAGAGCAGTAATCACCGAAGGATTGTAAGTACTTTTTCAGGAAAGGGGTTAATCGAAAAGAGGGTAAAATAAGCTGCGCTTACGTTGAAATGTGAAACTCAATTTGGAGTTGGCTGTGTATACGGATATTTTCACACGAAAGTACGAGACAACCTCGCCATCATCACTATTTTCTTTATGTTTTTGGGGAAGAAGGATTGTGTTTAAGTAGGCATTCCAAGTTTCTTACTATAGCGTATCGGGTTCAATTCACATACGCACATAAGGTATTAACGTTTCTCACACTTCCACTGACACCAACAGCGGATCTTGATGGTCCTAGTATGTAACAAATCATAAAAAATTCATTAGCAGTCAAATTCGTACAAAGTGCAAAACTTTCAGATTCAAGTCCGAAATCCAATAGCCCTAACAGCCTCATGTCCTTTCTTCTTAAAAGCATGAAAAGTCTGAATGACAGACATTAAACGAGATACATCAGCTTTGACGAGCTTTCCGTCAGTACTTAATGACTTTTGTAACCAAAATAAATCTTTTGTTTATCATCATAAAAGGTCTGAATTGTTGTTTTTCTGTATATTGAATGGAACCTTCAGCAAGTTTTGAGTTAGCCAACAGGGAAGATGAATCATATCAATGTTCAATGGAATAATAATTCAAGCCTCATGCCATGATCAGAGTGTGAAGGGGGCGTCCTATCGCCACTCTTATGGTTCCTTGTCGTAAACCTCCTACTTTAATCCTTGACAAGTCAAGGCATCGTTATTTACTTACTTACTTAAGGTGGCGCTACAGTCCGGGGTGGACCTGGGCCTCAGCCAACAAGCTTCGCCAGCCAGCTCTGTCTCTAGCTAGCCGTCTCCAGTTTCGCACGCGAAGTTGGCTGAGGTCCCCTTCCACTTGCGTGCGCCACCTGAGTCTCGGTGCTCCTCTACCGCGTCGTCCCCGCGGTGTGGATTCAAAGATTTTCCGGGCCGGGGCGTTGTTGTCCATCCGCTCTAGATGACCCAGCCATCGTAGACGTTGTGTTTTGACTCTTTTGGCTAGGTCGGTATCGCTGTACAGCCCGTACAGTTCGATGTTATATCTCCTCCTCCACTCTCCGTCTATGCAGACGGGACCGTAAATCGTCCGAAGAATTTTCCTCTCGAAGCAGCCTAAAGTGTTTTCATCCGCCTTTGACAGGGTCCATGCTTCTGTACCGTAAAGCAGGACTGGGATGATGAGGGTCTTATACATGGACACTTTAGTTGCTCGAGAGAGGGCTTTGCTACTCAATTGCCTCCTTAGCCCAAAGAAACAGCGATTGGCAAGAGTTATCCTTCGTTTGATTTCAGCGCTGGTGTCATTGTCTGAATTGATAGCGGAACCCAGGTAGACAAAGTCCCTAACTACCTCAAAGTTATAGCTGTCGATGGTGATGTTTTGTCCAAGACGTCTTGTTGGGTGTCTTTTCTTGATGACAGCATATACTTGGTTTTGCCCTCATTGACTGCTAAACCCATATTCGCCGCTTCCGTCCCAATACTCACGAAGGCTTCACTGACATCACGCTTTGTTCTACCGATTATGTCAATGTCGTCTGCGTATGCAAGTAGTTGAACGGACTTTTGAAAGATTGTACCTCTGGTATTGGCGCGAGAGTTCTGCACGATTCTCTCAAGTATGATGTTAAAGAAGTCGCATGACAGCGCGTCGCCTTGTCTAAATCCTTTTTGACATCAAAGGGGTCGGTGAGGTCTTTGCCGACCTTGACGGAACAGCGTGAGTTTTCCATCGTCATCCTGCACAGACTGACGAGTTTGGCAGGGATGCCAAAACTAGACATTGCGCTATATAGCTCGTCTCTGTAGATGCTGTCATACGCGGCCTTGAAATCGATGAAGAGGTGGTGTGTATCGATTTGGAATTCCTGGGTTTTCTCCAAGATCTGCCGCAGTGTGAATATTTGATCGATGGTAGACTTTCCTGGCCTAAAGCCACACTGATATGTGCCTATCAGATTGTTGACAAACGGCTTCAGGCGTTCACACAGTACAGCAGAAAAGATCTTGTATGCGATGTTAAGAAGACTTATGCCTCTGTAGTTGGCTCAACTCAGAGGGTCTCCTTTCTTCAGGATCGGGCAAACAATGCTGAGGTTCCATTCGTCGGGCATGCTTTCTTCCGACCATATCTTGCAGATGAGCTGGTGCATGCTCCTGACCAGCTCATCGCCAGCGGATTTAAAAAGTTCGACAGCTCCGGCTGCTTTGTTGCACTTGAGCTTAGACACAGCTACTTTCACCTTCTCCAGGTCGGGTGGGCGGTCTCGTTCGTATGCTTCGTCGGTAACGTCTTCGCCCGGGTTGAATGGTTCGTTCTGCCTGACAGCGGTATTTGGTTCGTCCTCGCCGTTATACAGTCTGCAGAAGTGGTCTTTCCAAATCCTCAGCACCGACTGCGATTCTACAACGATGTTCCCTTGATGGTCCTTACAGGCTTCAGTTCGAAGTTTATACCCTTGGCAGGACCTTTTGATCCTTTGGTAAAACTTTCTAACCTCATTCCTGTTATAACATCTCTCTATCTCTTCAACCGCGCGCTTCTCGTGCTCTCTCTTTTTCCTTCGGAGAAGCCGGTGCTCCTCTCTCCTCCTCTGCTCGTAGAGCTCGCGAGCAGCTCTAGTCCTTCTGTGCAGCGCCGCCTTGTATGCTTCCTGTTTAGCTGCATGTGCTTGCCGGCATTCATCGTCAAACCAGGGGTTTCGTTGTGGTCGCCGTGTGAAACCCTGCACTTCAGAGGCGGCGTCTCTGATGGCATTTTGGCAATGTTGCCACTGGCTATCAATACTTGATGCTGGTTGCATAGGACTTCGTAGAAGGTTTTGAGAGACTCGGTTGGAGAAGGACCTGGCGATCTCTGGCGATTGTAGTCGGCCAACGTCAAACTTCCTCACAGTATTTCCATTACTTGGCGCTGGTCGGAATATCCGCAGCCGTACCTTGGCTACAACAAGGTAGTGATCCGAGTCAATGTTGGCCCCTCGGAAAGTTCGGACATCTATGATACTGGAGGAGTGCCTTGCGTCGATCGCAATATGGTCAATCTGGTTGACGGTTGATTGATCGGGAGATCTCCATGTCCCTTTGTGGATATTGAGATGCGGGAACTGTGTACTAGCTACCACAACGTGTCGCCCCCCAGCAAAGTAGATCAGCCTGAATCCGTTATCGGAGGTCGTGTCGTGCAGGCTATACTTTCCGACAGTACGACCAAAGATGCCCTCCCTTCCTAGCTTGGCATTTAAATCGCCTAAGACGATCTTAATGTCGTAGCTAGGGCACTGCTCATAAGTTTTGTCCAGGAGCTCGTAGAACATATCTTTGGTCTCTTCATCTTTCTCCTCTGTGGGGGCATGCGCGCGTATAAGGCTAATGTTGGCGAATTTAGCCTTGATGCGGATCGTCGCGAGGCGCTCGCTTACAGGGTTGAAGCTCAAGACTTTTTGCCTAAGTCTGCCTCCAACAACGAAACCACATCCAAATAGGCGCTGTCTTTGATGCCGATAGCAGTCGCCGTAGTAGATGTCGCAGTTTTTCATCCTTCTTTTGCCCGGCCCGTCCCACCGCATTTCTTGGATGGCAGTAATGTCTGCCTTGCAGTCGTTAAGGGCCTCCGCTAGTTGCTCGGCTGCACGTGGTCTGTTAAGGGACCTAACATTCCACGTGCAGATCCGGAGCTCGTTGTCCTTTTCTCGTTTGCATTGGTCGTCAACAGTAAATCCGTCCGATTCCGAGGCTTGTTTCCGCTTCGTGACTGGTGTTTCTTTACGTGGCCGGGAAGTCACCCCGACGGCACGACCCCCAACCTGGAGGACCAGATCCTTTTCTTAGCTCTAAGGACGGAGAGCCGGATAGCCCGCTCCTTATAGGCCTGAGCTCCGAATACGGCGTAGTAGCCCATATAAGGTGTTCACTAAGTAGTTCGGCCTGACTGGAACTATGGACGCCACCGTTGATTCCATCTGGGGAATTCTTCCGCTGCCGTCCGGATGCAAGGAGAAGTGCCTTAGTGGGAACACTCCTCCCCCCCCCTCTCTCGTCTGCTACCCCCAACAGCCTTCCAAAGGGGTTGGAACCCAATCTCCAGTTGAGGTACTAGGCACCCGGTGTTCACCACGGGGAGGTGAGAGTAGGAGTTGATAGACAGAGGTGGGTTTAGAAAACCTGTGGATGCTTGTATCCTCTTGAGTGCACATGTCTATCCTTTGACCACCGTGTCCGTTATTTGCACTGGCAAATTAGAAAGCACTGTCCCATAAATAATGAAATTTATCCTTTCAGAGGCTGGCCCTGTAAGACGACAATTACTAACTCAAGGTGGCGCTACTGTCCCGGGTGGACTTCGGACTCAACCATAAAACTTCGCCCTTAGCTATGTTTCGAGCTAGCTCTCCGACCTGTGCGTCACCTGAGTTTCAGTACTCCTCTAGTGCTTGACACTCAGGTGTTCTTGGTAACCTTGAGGTGTAGATTCGAAGATTTGCATGGGCAGGAGGGTACCTAGCCATTGAAGTCGTTGCTTTCTGAATCTTCTAGCTAGGTTGCTGTCGATGTACAGCCTGTACAGTTCGATGTTATATCTCGTCTTCCATACTATCCGTCTTTGCATCAGACGGGACCGAAAATCACCAGGATTTTTGAAGCAACCAAAAGCGCTTTCATCCGCCTTTGCAGGGTCCAGCCGGCAATAGTTCTTTGAAAAAAAATTAGTAAATTAGATATTCTTCACCGACTCACATTATATAAGTAAATCATCGAATTCTCAATAAAAGACAAGAACCTCTGAAATGTCCTTGATAGTAAACTATTATGGAACTCACATATTGACCGCGGCAACAGATCCGTGATTATGGTATCTGCATGACGGGCTGTCAACCCGAGCAAGAATGAGCATTCATCGTGTGTTCCATTCGAAAAACAACGACTTCCATTTTTACAGAGGCTGCATCTTAGCAGTGCTTAACGTTATGGTATCTGAAAGCCCAAGTATACCTGTTGAATATATGCTACCGGAATATGTTTTCCAGAAGAACCTCCGTTATCATCCCTCCCGTCCCATCCATTATCATCCCAATAGATTTATGGGAAAATTTCAAACCGATTTCTTCATGGCTTTACCTCATTTGGTACAGGCTGTTCTATAATTGAGACAGGGAACATACCTTCAATTTATGGAGAATCACCTGAAGCGAAATATGTTTGGAGTGTGCCTTGGCTTATCCATTTCCCAGGCTAAGTCCTTACACACCAAAAATAGAACGAAACGATATTCATCTCCTCGGACAGGCAAGTATATTTCTCGAGGTGCTTGACTAGCTGTTGCGCCACTCTATTTATTTTTATACCCGACCCAGGGTATATTAATTTGATGACATAGTTTGTAACACAGTGAAATAATCACCGTAGACCACATAGACCTTTTAGAGATATGATCGAGACCGAGAGGTGAATTGATTAAGCCGTGTCCGTACGTCCGTATGTGACGGCCCGTCTTCGAAATTAATCTTCAGAGCTGAAACTTAATACATGACTTGGTTTTTCTATTGCATAGGCAGAGTGAGAAAATTGGTTAAATCCGCCGACGGCCACGCCCACTACTGGCTTCAATGTGAGACAACCTCTATTTCACATTTTCTTTCAAAATGCCTTTTAGTCAAGTTAGACAAGTCAAAGGAACTTATATTTTGGTACTGAGCAATATTGGCCCAAGACCTTTAACAAGACAAAACTTGGACCGCCCAGAATACCGACCATACCCACTTTTAACATGTTAGATCTCTTAAAACGAAATTTTATAGATTACGCTATTTTCTAAGTTTGCTCCATTTAGGGGGCGTTTTTAGGAAAAAACTGTTTTTTTCCGATATAATTTTCGGTTTTAACGCCTTTTGGGATGAATCTAATGAAATAAATTTTGGGGACGTGGCCTATACAAATAATATATTAATTCGGGACAAAAAAATTTTAAGATTTAGTGTTACATGGCATATTGTCGGGTATATACAAGTTTGTCACAGACGAACTCTTGCACTTACTCACTTGCTTTTCTTCAAAATGCTTTTTGGTCAAGTACAAGACAAGGCGAAGGAACTGAAATTTTGGTACAGAGCAATATTGGCAAGGAGCCTTTGTTGAAGCGAAAATTGGAGCGCCCATACTATTGGCCATGGCCACTTTTCTGCAAACAAGACATTTTGGCAGACTATTCGCCGACTCACAGGAGGTGAGTTGAATATCGTTCAAGGTTTAAATCCAAAGACGGTACACCGGTACACTTCTTTCGAATGAGAATGATGTCTTACGCAGATTTTAGTGAGCACTTTTCGGAGCTGCTCAATCCCCAAAAGGGCACTGAAGATGGCAATGCCATCTTAGGGCCAGATTAGGGCGGAGAATAGTCCTACAGTAGATAAAGTCAATGCTGCGATAAAATCGCTTACAGTTTTTAAGTCTGCTGGAGTGGATGAAATCCGGCCAGATATGCTCAAGACAATAGGTGAAGAACTTGCCAAATGGCTTACACGTGTCATTAAGGTGATCTGGGGAAGCGAAAAAGCACCTAGGGATTGGCAAACAGGAGTTATAGTGCCCATTTTCAAAAAAGGGGACAAGAGAGATTGCTCTAACTATAGGGGTATATCTCTCTTAAGTCTTCTGGAAAAAGTATTCGCAAAGGTGTTGGAAGCGCGTTCCAGAGCTGAAATCGAGCCTTTGATGCGACAAGAGCAATGCGGCTTTCGGCCTGACAGAGGCACAACCGAACAGATTTTTACTTTGAAGGTTATTCTTGAGAAGGCCTGGGAATATGCCAAACCGGTCTACGCGTGTTTTGTAGACTTGGAAAAGGCCTATGACCGGGTTCCTCGGGATAACCTCTGGAAAGTTTTGCTGTACTACGCACTGAGTGGACCTTTTCTGAGAAGCCATTCAGTCTTTGTAAGGGAACTGCAGAAGCTGTGTTCGGATAAATGGCGTCAAATCCCATCCTTTTGATGTGTGCGTTGGACTTCGCTCGGGCTGTGTTCTATCGCCTCTCCTTTTCATAGCATATATGGACTGGATGGTGAACCGCAGTCTTGGTGAGGAATCTTTCGAAACGGCTGGCGTCAGGGATAAGCCATCTGCTTTTCGCAGATGATTTAGCTATCCTGGCATCGTCCGAGGGGGAACTTCAGCAAGCACTGGATGAGTTTGCAGCCATAGATGGTGAAGCTGGGATGAAGGTTAACGTGAGCAAGTCCGAAGTGATAGTTGTTTCCCGAACTCCTGTATCCTGCACATTAATGGAGTCCCATTGAAATATGTAGAGAAGTTTACGTAACTCTGGGTATTTTTCACGTAAGATGGAATGAGTGATACTGAGTTATCCAATAGTAAAAACTATTAGATAGATTGACCAATAGTAAAAGAACTGCGCCGGCCGGTCATCAGGAAAGCAGAGCTTGGACTGAGAGCAAAGATCTCAGTTTTAAACACAGTGTTTGTTCCAACGCTTATCTATGGTCATGGAATTTGGGTAATGACCGAAAGAATCAGATCGCGGGTACAAGCTGCCGAAATGAGATTTCTGAGGTGCGTTGCTAGTGTTACTCTTAGGGAGTATTCCCGAAGTGTGGAAATACTCCCTGGTGTTACTCTTAGGGAGTCAGTATTCGTAGGAATCTTGGTGTTGAGCGGCTGTTTCTCCAAAAGGAACGATCAATTTTTCGATGTTCGCATGCCCCACCGACAGACTTCCTAGACAGGTTATGTTACAATAATTGACAAATTGGCAATACAAATAATTGACTGTATAAGAATTCGGGACAAACAACTTTTATATTTGGTGTTACACGGTAAATAGGATTGGGTATAAAATGTTTCGTTACAGACCAACTTTGCACTTACTCACTTATTTATTTATAAGATTTCAGTTATTCAAGAAAACGATCGCTTATCCTTACCACACTTATCCTTATTATGAACCTATCAGGTTGTTGCCAGACGGCTTAAAGCGTTTTCTTTTGTAAAGTTTTGATAACACCTTGCGGAGGTTAAGCCGCCAAAAATAATTTGAAGTTTTCACCGGCCATACTCTTTCACTAATCACTAGAAATACACGATTGTGCATAGAACATACATCGGGCTCAATCGAACGAAATACGAGTTTTTTTATTCTCAGTTTGCGGATTGTCGTTATATCTCATGAAAATAGATGGGTTAACGACAAAAGCAACTTTAAATCATCTTCGCAATACGTTTATCTATCATCCACCAGGTATCTCTATAGGTGTACGATTCTTTACTGAATTTTCTAGCTATAGGTACCTAGTTCACGTGAAGCACTATAGGGTTAACAGAGTAGCACTTAGATGAATAAAATAGATGTTTCCTCTATGTTTTATTCATAGCTTAAGTATTTCTGAGAATCAAAGTAAAAGCTTCGGGATAAACTTGACGTTGATGTGCATAATAGTTAAAATGACGCAATGTCCACTTAGTTCTCGGAAAAATTTTTTGCTATTCTGTGTTGATAAGGTATAGATTCTCCATAAGCTTTTAGCTCCGAGAGTACATGTTAGTTAAATAAGTATTTCATGACGTTCATTTGAACTTTGGGGTTTTAGTTCATTGTAGGATTTTTAACAAGCTAATAATTGTTTCCAATGTTGGTCCATAATTAAGAAATTTTAAACCTGTTTGGAAACGTTGCGGAACAATTTTGTATCTCATCATTACTGTTGTTTGGATTCATAGTGCTGAATTGAAAAAGGATATACCTGCGATTCGTCAAGAAACTTTTGCTTAAAAATCTATAAATCTCGAAAAACAGAAATGGTACAGGAAATTTTTAAATAGCTAATAGGAAATTCTAAAGTCTTTGAAAAAACAGGACTAGGGAGCATACTCTTACACGTTTGTTTTTTCTGCCAACACGACAGAAAAAGCCCACAGCCCTCGAAACAGTTCCGAAAGATGTTTTGATGTTTATACTGATAATAGACTTTATAATAGACAAAACAATGTTGCGAAAGGGCTTGGTGCGATATTGCGGTTGCTATACATTATACCGTTTTTTTTTTCATTTTTTTTCCATACCCTACCAGGGTATATTGAGCGTATTAAGAGGGTATAGTATTTAAGACAGTGGAATGATCTCCATAGATCCCTGACTATTAAGACATATGATCAAGAGCGAATGGAGAATTGATTAAGCCATGTTCGTTCGTCCGTACGTCCGTCCGTCCATATGCAAACAACTTTTAGGCCTTAAATTTTCCGCTAAAGAGTTAATATTTGGTTTGTAACGCAGTATAATGATCACCATAGATCCTTAAGACCATTTAAAGATATGATCAAGACCGACTGGAGAATTTATTAAGCCATGTCCGTTCGTCCGTACGTCCATTCGTCCATACGCAACTTTTAGGCCTCAAATTTTCAGCTAGAGAGTTAATATTTGGTTGAGCCGGAAATCGTGCTCTACAGTTTAAGTTTTAAATCCACCATAGAACTGTATGTGCGACCACCTTTAATTTTCAAAAATACACTTTTTTTAATGCTCTAGCTATGTGACAATGGTGCAAGCACACTAATTTTTGGTATGTAAGCACTACTTTGTAATTGTTTTTGAGGCAACTGGAAAAGAGTAGCCATCACAATGGCCACGCCACCTAAAACCACAATTGGTAGTGTCCATCCGATGGTCCAAATTTTCGATGACGCTGAAGCATAATTGAGGTTCTATGCACGCCGACGAGTTATGAAGACGGCTCTTCAGTCACACTATCGCACACAGCAGCAATATTTTCTGCAGTACGAGCTGTACTAGCATGCACTGGTGTCTTTACAACTCCTACAGACCCGGTTTGCTCAAACCTTGCACGATTTTTGGACGATTTGCACATTTGGACGATTAAATTAAGCGAAAAAGTCACGAAGTGTACGGTATGAATTTTGATTTGAACGCTAATTTCAATTTTTCTTTCCATGGTTCAAATTGAGTTAGTCTGAAATTGAGAAATGTCATACGAAATGCAGAAAAAAACTTGAAGTTTAGGTGTGGTTCCCATTCAACATCGGCCCTTAAAATTTAACCACCCATGAATTTTGACGAAAAATATATAACAAATGTTGTAGATATTAGCTGTTAACTGTTTTATATAAAAACTATATGCCTTCGCCCTATAATTATGTGGGCGTGGCTTAAAAAAGGTGTTTTTGTTAGTTAAAAAAACGGGGTTTTAGTCGAAAATGTATTGAAAAACATATCATAAGGACAATAAAAATTATATTTTTACATCCCGCCCACTTTCTGGCGGGGCATTTTCTTTTTAGCTAGGGTAGGCTATTTTGCAATCCACCGTAAAAGTCAGTTTTGTATAATCCTGCATCAAATCAAAATCCGCCTCCTATTTTAGATTTCATCGTTGTAAAGGAACTTACTGATTAACCTCTCTATGAAAAGGTGAAGGTATAAAATTAGGTGTTAATTTTTAACTCCTATAACGGTTATCTTCTCCCTCCCACTCTACTGTAATTCTAATGGTCCGCTTGTGGGATACGCCGATTTGACCCTTAGTATATACCGGCAGGCCACCCGGGTTTGGATCTCCTCGTCACTGAGGCTAAAAAAATGCTGTTGTCGGTGAATTTGTGTGATCCATGAATGTTTAGGCCTTCCTCTCCTTCGACATTGCCTTTTTGACACGGTTCGCAGGATCTCTCCCTTGCAAATACCAATACCAACTGAGCCAGTCATGCTCCATTTTTGTGGAGATAGGTTCTTTTATATGTAGGCTTCCTCGGGTCTTCGTACTTTTTAGTCTATCTCGCTTTGGCACTTCTGTTGTCATGCGAAGCATCTTCATCTTAGGTGGCGTTAATTTGCTCGCGTATTTCTTATACGCTGTACAACATTGTGAGCCATATGTAAGCGCCGACTGGGCGCACAACTACGGTGTAGAGTCTTCATTTCAGCTTAGGGGGCCATTTTTCGGTTGCACCATCGCCACTTCATCCACCCCACTCTTACGCGGTGATTGATGTCGTCATCACAGTTTGCTTTGCTATTGACCATAGATCCCGGGTACATAAACTTTTTACACAAAGGAAAGCACATTTCCTATTCAATTTAATGTCTGGAATTGGCTCGGGTGGGTCAAAGAATGGGCAGCACAGGTACTCCTGTGTCTTCTTTTGGTAAATACGATAACCATTCCCCTCTAAGACATCCACCCATTTATAAAGTGCTCGCTGCAGAGATGTATGATCTTTACTTATGATGACCCCATCGTCCGCGAAGAATAACTGATGTTATTCTAATAACTCTTTTAACGGGTATAGCGGGATCAAACGGATCAAAATAAGGGATTATCGAAATCAATTTACAGCGTCAGCAACTAAAGTTAGTAAACGCCACCTAAAGTAAGTAAGACTGCCAAGCTTACCTTGAGTGGAAAAGCCTAAGTATTCGTACCAGACATACATTTTTGGACCCCTTAACCATAACGCTTCCACTAAACAGCTTAGGTTTTTTTTTCTGCCATACAAACAAATCACTTTACTTGGTACAGCCTTCGACCTTTTTCCATTCATACTAATTTCTTCCGCAGAGATTGTCTGAGGGCCAAAAAAAAACCGAATATGCATTCTTTCTTTCGGACTTGATTCGTAATTACCTTTCTTTCCACCAACAATGCCAATAATTCCAGAAATTCCCATTCAGTATAAAAACCGTTCTTTTGTGTACACAAGAGACGCATCAACAATTGAGTCGAGAATCCTTGGCCTTTTTACGCTTTCCTGAATTATTTGAAAAGCAATTTAATGAAATGAGATGAAAGGAAATCCAAACAGACTTTCCTACTGATTTGACGAGGGCACAAGCCTTAAAGTATTTTAGACACCATTTACTCCTAATCGAAGAAGAAGAAGAAGTTAAAATGTGTTGCCCGAGTATTTCTTAAAGTAACAAGAGTAAGAATCCTAGAAATTTCCCACTTAAGACCAGGTAGCTGTGATTTATTTTGAGCCGATATCGACCAGTGGGTGTTGAATGACTTCCATTAGCTTTTTAACCTGCGGACTTTATCTATTTTTGGGAAGGTAGGTATTATCATTTTAACTTAATGTTCTTGCATGCAGCTGTATAAATGAAATGTGTTTGAAATAAAAGTTGAAATAAATAAAAAATTTCTGCGTATATTTATCCCGAATTGCTCATGCAAAACTGTGAAGGAATGCGAAGTTTAATTTGGAAACTTTTGGGTTAAATATACCTTTCCAATTCCAATACTTTTTGGGTACCTTTGGGTGGTATCCCTTTAAAAATTCCTCCTCTAATTTTAAACCACCAATGGGAAATAACAGCTGGTCAGCTATTTTTTTTTAATTATTTTGAAGGCAAACCAGCCGGAGCCACCCAAGCAAGGCGAGTTATAAAGCTTAAACTCCCCGGAATGTTTTCTTAATTTTTATTGATTTTTTATGACCTCCACGTATCTTTAAGCATTCAACACAGCGCTATATACCTTGTTTGTATAGCCGAGGTGAAAGTTCTCTTTTTTTACGACTTTTTAAACAGGAAAAAGGTTGTATTGGGAATACTTGCCTATTAAATTCTTTTGTGCTTTAATAAGGTGAACATAATTTAATAAAAAATTAATGAGCGTCAAAAGATGAGAAGCAATTCGCTAGGGAAATAAACAAATTTAAGAACAATTCAATTTTTACTGACAGTGAATTTTTGTCTGTGCCTTTGTATACCATTTTTCTTTTGGTAATCAGCTGGGTCTTCAGTATACCTAATTTCGCAAATGAAGTTATGAGCAAGTATACCTACCTATATATTTTTGTAAAGTGATGGATTTAAGGTGGATTTTCGTATAATGATGGTGAGAATTTTATGGGAAGCGTTTAAAGTTAAGCACCAAGTTAATTTAGAAAAGAAATGTTAACAAAAAAAAAACATTTTCGTGGCGATTGAAGAAGGAGCTCGTTAAGGACGACTTATTATTAACGAGTATATATATATATATACAGCCCAATAAATTTATACTGTTGCAATAAAGCCAATTTGTAAATTTATGAGTTTGACCGGTATTTGAGGATAAACTTTCAGATTTTATGCATTTTTGTACCTGTTTTGTCACTTCACTACTCTCTGGGATTATACGGGAAAGCACACTTTTAAGACTTTAGCAAAAAGCGAAAAAAGTTAAATATTTTCAAATCGCCAAATCAAGGGAGGAAACAAAAATAGTCTTCTTTAGACGGTTTTCTATCTCTCTGATAATTTTGCGCATGATTCTTTCGCGATCAAGAATTTTTTATACTGTAAAAAAAATTTACATGGTTCAGAAAAATTATCACGTAGTTAAGCAGCAATGCGTTTAATTCACTAATATAAGTCTATATGCCATTCCTTATCAGCTACGATATTCAGCATACCTACGAATTGCGAATTCAGACTAAGAATCAATAGTCCAAAGGCCGAAGGCATAAATGGTAAAAGCAGTGCCCGCGATAGTAACCAGGCTCGTGCTGGTCAGCCAAAAATTGTATTTTCTTGCGACATTTCTACAGCTCGAGCTGAACCGAGCCAGGCCAACATTTCAACCATGAATAGACCTACCCAATTTGACGACTCTTTAGCTGGCGGTTAGGGGAACGTCCACAAGATATGATGTGACTTAGAAGAAAATCTTAAGAACACAAAGTCTTTACACACAAATCAGTAAATACATGTGTGGAAACAAAACGAAAAGTAAAAAACCAGGGTTTTTTCTTCTAAAACGGCCCCCTAAAAGTCGGCTGAGCTCAAAACTTTGTATTGTACAAGCTTAGACAAATCTAATATCTTTAATATTGTCCTAGATTTTTTTTTCGATTTGACGGAAATTTTCAGAGAAAGCAAGCTTTTAAAGTGAACGTTCGGGGTGAGTTTCAAAATTGTGCTCATTGAAATTAAAAACAGGGCTTATCCGAAAATTGAATAAAATCTATCCATTTATCTTTTCAAAACCTTTACCTACATTTTTTTTAATTTCTTAAGATGGACTACGTCCTTTATTTATAATCGTTTCGAAATTAAAGTAAGGGACATACTTTTCATTGGCCTTTTTTTACCATTTTTCAAATTTAAAATCCATAAAACAGCAATTTCAATTTTTATACCCGATCCCATAGGAGATACCTATATTAAGTTTTATTCCTAGTTTGTAACATAGAGAAATAATCACCGCAGACCCCCAAAATCTTAAGGGCAAATGATCGAGAATTGTAAGTCGAATGAGCCATGCCCGTTCGTCCGTCCGTGTGTCGGTAGTTTTTAGGCTTTAAATTTTAACACCCGCTCACTGACACGCCCACTTTACAAAATACCATGAAAAATCAAAGCTGTCGTATTATGCTGAAATTTGGTATGCGATATCCTCGCTTAAGGGTATTGCGATTGACATTTCAAAAAAAAAACGAAAACCGCAACTCGGAGCTTGACAGTGGTAAATTTGGATGGGGTATGCAACGATTCGCCTAAGCGGATTGTAGCCATCACACTTGTTTTGTTTTCAATTACCGATATTTTTAAATACCGCATTGGTCACTTTTCTTAAATTCTGCGTACATGGATTTTTGAGAAAACGGTAAAACATGCTGTTTTTTATTTAGTTTATTTAAATGGGCTTAAAAACTTGAGGTTAGAAACGGTAATTTTAAAACGTGTTTTAAGCAGTTATCTTGCCTTATAAACGTTACACTCTTCAAGCTTATAAACTCGCAAGCTCCTGCTTATACCATACCCGGGGTATGTATATTTAGTTTGTTGCATAGTTTGTAACGCAGTGAAATAATCACCGTTGACCCCTAAGACCTTTAAGAGACATGAATGGGATCGGCAGGAGAATCGATTAAGCCATGTCCGTCCTTCCGAACGTAAACAACGTTTGGACCTTAAACTTTAAGCTAGAGAACTGAAATTTGGTGGGTTGGCTGGATATTCAGTCTTTCAGATCAAGTTTGAAAACTAGCTGAATCCGCCCACAGAAACGCCCACTACAGGCATGTATGTGCGACCATCTCCAATTTAAATAAATACTTTTTCTAATTTTTAGCTATGTAACAATGTTGCTTACCATTGCCCTGTAATTGTCTTTGAGGTAGCTGAAAAAATTTGGCCATATCATTGACCACGCCCACTTATTTATGGGATTTTAGCTTAAAATTACTGTTTTCCAATAAATATATCGGGTTTTGCAATAAGAGCGCTACAAAAGCTTTTTTTAAATAAAACAAAAGCGTTTTTGGAAAAAAAATGAAATTCTTTATTTCTGTGAAAGAACGTTCGATGCCATTAGAATGAAACTCGATTTCTTTTGCATGCCAACTACGGGTACGCTTGCAGAAGTCCAGACGCTGAACTCAATTTTCGACGGTTTTCAAGCATAAATCGGCCGATACTGCTGCAATTTCATGTTCGATATTCGTACGAAGTTGCTTGCTGGCTTGTTGGCAGGCCATAGAGTTGACGTAGCCCCACAGGAAATAGTCTTACGGCGTCAAATCATACGAGTCAGCTTAGCGACTGGACGCTCAATCGTTGATCTGCTAGGACGATTATGACGACCATAAATTTGACGTAGCGCTCTTAGCGTTGAGGCTACTGACTCCGAATTTCGGTAGTAAATTTTAATAACTTCGACTCGTTGTTGGCTCGCATATCTTTCTATCATGAAACGGAAAACCTTACTGAAGAGAAATGTCAAAAAACTGCAAGAAAAATATGGCATCGTATCTTGTCCCTGTCGCTCTACCTTTGTAGCGTCCCTATTGAAACACCCTTTATATGAAATTTGACTAAAACTTATATGACAAAAGTTGTAGATATTAGCATTTCCTAACTTTCTTGTATATGAAGTATATGCCTCCACACATTTTTGTGGACGTGGCGTTAAAGAAGGTGATTTTTTCAGTTGAAAAGGCCTGAATATATGCATGGGAGTTTTAGGCCGAAAAATATGCAGCCACCTAGCATAAATCATTCAACAGTTATATTTTTATATCCCGCCCACTTTTCATGCGTTGCAGTTCCCTTTTTTTGTGGGGTTGGGTATTTTGCAATCCGTCACAGACGGACTGAAGTTTTAACATACGTACTCTTGACCTTTCCCACTTGTTTTACTTCGTTTTTTAAATCTGCATAGAAAAACTTTGGTTAGAAACGACAATTAAAATTTTCTTTAACGCAGCTTGTTTTTTTTTTTTTTTTGTACGGTTAATACTGATAATCTGAACAAGATCACTATAAACCCTAAGATACTCAAAGATTTTACAAAATTGTTTTTAAAAATGCTATTATATTTTTCAGTTAAATTTCAGACGTTTTTTAAACTTCAAAATTCGCTATAGTTTTCGTTAAAATTTCAGAACATTTCTGACAGATGTGATCTTTCGACAAATAAGACCGGCGAAAAGTGGGCGACACACAAAATTTCGTAAATGCGTCAAAAAGATTGTATTGAAACTTTTTCAAAAAATATGACTGACCTTTGTTAAGGTACTTTGAGTTGCTCTACACGTGTATTTAATATCGGCTTAGTGCACTAAGTGCTTCCGAACTTACCTAAGAGGTCCTTTTTCCATTTTGGTCGGACCGCTTAGAAATCAAGATGAAGTTATTCGTCACCCCGTATTGCGAAAAACAAATTCAGCAACTAACGATAAATTTTTATAGTTTGGTGACAACTGCGAACATTTCACCCTCTTGGGATTTAAGTCGAATGCCTATTCCTTAGTTGCACCAATCGATACAACAGATTATGAGTCTGCTGGGTGAATGTGTTCTATTTTCAGTATTCCAGGCCTTAGTGGCCAAGGTTTGAAAAATACATGTCTAAAAAAAAACACTTGCCGAAAATCGCTGTAAAGTTCAATCTGATTCCTTCAGATCTAAATCAATTATTTTTTCCCATTACCCACATGTCCACTACAGGAGTCGTAAACGAAGGTTTTAAAGTTGACCATTCTTTTCACTGGGGCTTAAACTCATCGAAAGCGAGTCTACCGAAAAATGAAACCGGGTGGGTTCTTAATGACTAGTACAACTGCACTTAATTGACGTTAAATATACTCTTGGAAGCCTAATTGTATTCCACAAAGGATCATTTGCATGCCCAACTTACCTACTTGGAAAAAAGTTCTTACCCTTAAACGCTGCTCGGAGTAAAAAGCTCGTTTTCAGTTTTTACCCTTGATTTTTTACGGAAGGATACACCTGCTTGCAAGTTTTGATTCGCAAATGCTTAAGAGTTTAAATTTTTAACTTTTTTTTTAACAAATCCTGCGTCCCCCGCTTCATTCTCTTACTAGCATTGTGCCAAGTTCCTTTTCTATCCGAAAAAAAAACTCACCCTTAAAGGGTCAGAGCTGTAGCTAAATAATTTAAATTACCCCAACAGAGTTTTAATATTCACATTCAAACCTAAATTCAGATTTTAAAAATTCATATGCGTAGAAATGTAGCATCTGGGTTAACGGTTAGAAATAAAGCATGTTGCGTACTAATAAAGGGTATGCAGCAGCTTTGAAAGCAGATGTTCCTTAAGGTCAATGATATGATGCTTCCGGTAACTGGAAACAATAAACAGGTCCCATCACCCATAACCGGAGTCTATATTTGCATAAATCGAAATTAGATTTTAAAGTGAGACAAACAATTCGTCACACTTTGCGCAAAGAACAATAAAATAAACACAATTACAACCAGCTCTCAAGGCTAATCAGGGACTTTTCCTTTTATTTTCCGACATGCCTGACATGATAAGCACGCGACAAAGCACAGCAAAACATTTATTTTCCTCTAATCAGACATGATTGCACTTATGTACTTTGGAGCACTAGAGATACGGATTTTATAGTACCTATACACAAGCCGGGAGCACCTCTATACAAAAACAAAATGGAATCATCATTAACGAAGAAAATAACTTTAAGCGGCTTACTTGTTAAAAGCCAAAAGGATTACTTGAACTTGATGGTGGTACAAAATGTTAAAGCTTCTTAAAATTTATATTTGGTTTCACTCAGAGGGGAAGAGAGTGTCTCTTTGGCAAAGCCGTAAATAGGGAAGATTGCAAGTATGTAAGGTGTCGCGCATGTTTTTTTTTATTTTGTTTTTCCTGTGAATCTCCTGGACAATTTTTAGAATTTCAGGGAATTAGTGTAAGTAATCCTCGAACACGAACAAAGAGGTCTATGAAGCACATTCACTTTGATATTTGGACACGGGAAAAACGTACCTATCTGTGTAAGCTCCTTTTAGAATGAAGAATCTAACATTTAAAAAAACAAATTGCTGTAAAGCCTTAAAAAAGGAGATACATTCTTTTGTCACCAGCTATGATATAATACACTGTAGTCGAGAATACTTCATGATATCAACCAAATATATATTTTAAAATGCCATGTATTCCAAAAAAACCTAGTTACAAACCAAAATACGGGTAGATAAGGACTACAAACCCAATTAGGAGACCTAAGCAATCAGCAAAGCCGAACGGAAGACTCATTTGCAATATTAATCGAATTTCCTTTCTGCTGCATTAATTTAGCTGAAGACTGTTTCTGCTTTTGTCAATTTAAGCTAACGACCACAACAAAAACGATTAACCTAACAAAGCCCAAACAAGCTCTCTAAGGAATCAGCTTTAATATCCTTTGCTTCTTGTTTACTTCCAGTTATATATTGAATCGCGTATTTTTCCCCGTTATTCATACCTCAACGCCTCTATCGACTTTTCGCTGCTTGAACGTGTTTTGAAGGCTGCTGTATTGCAGAAACCAATAATTACTCAACACTTTTCACAGGGATTGTGGTAAGAGGGTGTCTGAGAAGTTTTCTAACAACAAGTCCTATCTGCAATATCACTACCGTCTGAGGAGCGGGAAGTAAAGCCATTACGTATTAATAGTTTCACTGTGTCGCTTGGTGGCACTTTTCCACAGTTTCCGTTAAGGTAATGAGTTTCGAGGTAGAATTTATTCAAATAATGTACCCCCTTAGAGTGCTTAATTTCGGTGGCTCGAAAACCTTCAAATAATGGCTTTAAAGTGGGGAAGAAAGGTGTCATTGGTTTGACAGATGACAAGATTGTGCCGCGTTGGTGGGTACATGTGTCGGATGTAGCAAGGCTTCGTGCAATATTAAAATTAATCTTTCCGAAAAGTAATTTAATTAGATACTTGAGCTAGAAAGGGGCCACACACAAACGATTGTGAGATTGTGTGGGTTTATTCGTCGTGCTAAAAACTCAAACACCTAGTCGGGCAAAGCTGTTCAATAGAACAGCCATGTCATTTTTGTTTTTCTATAGCAATAGAGCAGCGATTTTAAAAAAAAGTTTATTGCTTAAGAACCCCGATTTCAAGTTCGACCAAATGTCATGCAAGGGTGTCGTGCAATTGTTGTCGCCCTCAATATTTTAAGTCTACCGACGCACGTGCATAAAATTTATTCACAAAATTTTCACTCACCAGGTGGGATATTCCCAATTGCAATTGCAAAAAGCGAATATTAGTTTGATCTTTGTCCCTAAATGACGGACCGATTTTATTGAATGCTGACCAATATTTTTTCAATTCGTATTTAAATCAATATCATTGCAAATTTTAAAATTCCTGTGAAACCAATAAACCTTATTATTATTGTTTACTACCAGGAATTTCAATGTGTACCTTTGATGGCAAGTGCATCTGTGGTTTTTGTTAGCAAATATTTCATATTTCCATTGGTAATATATTTCCGTTGGAATGCACACACGCTCGGTCGAATTATTTTGTGAATAGACGCATAAATGCGTAAAATTTACTAATTGAACAATCTAGAATTGTGTCAATAAACGGGAAAAGGTACAAATACAGATCTGCAAATACCTATGATGTTTTGAAAATCGTACAGTGGATTAAGTCAAGGAATGGCGCACCTCTTTAAAATATTGAGGATTGTGTCTTATGCAGATAGATCGAGCACGTATTGGAGTAGATAAATTCCCACCAGGCCAGTTCGGAAGATAGAGAACGCCATAGCGGACAACGAAATGAGAGCGAACAATATAGTCTTACACAGCTGAGGTCACAACGGCGAACGCTTAAAGTTGGCAAGTTTGCATAAAAATATGAGTGGAATTGTTAAAGTTTCATAAAGGTGGCCTTGACACTGGGGAAAACACCTATAACGATTGGCCAATAGAGGTGATCGTACCAATTCGAAGAGGACAGGTCAAAGAAAGATAAGGACTTCTTAGGTTTTCTGGGAAAAATCTTCGCAAACGTGTTGAAAATGCGCTACAAAATTTTTTACGAAGCCACTGTTACGGGAATATCAGTGCGGCTATCGGCCTATGACTTATAAATGCCCACCACTAATCAGTTTTTCACTCTTAGATTGTTTGATCAGAAAACCTGCGAATAATTTTAGCCAGTATCTAACCATGCTTTTTTCGAACCCGCGATACATGAAGTAAGCAGGATCGTGCAAAAGCGCTTTTTCTATATTTGGTCCTTGGTTTCCCCCCTTGGAGAATGGATAGGTTTTGACGACTTATTTGTCTTGTTATCATAGTTGTTATAATTTACCTACTCTGTAACAACTTGTAATTTGAACCTACTGATTGTCAGCCTGAGGTGCTGGCACCAAAGTCTGATTTGGTACCATCTGCACCAGACAGACAACGCACCCCTTGTGGGCTACGTTATCCGTCTGTCTGGCCGGTGTTGCTGTTACGTTTGAACGATAAAAAGAAAAAAAAATAGAGCACGTTAAAGGTTGAAATGGTAACAGTGGCAAAAAGCGCCTGTAGATGGAATATTATTCCGAAACGCGTGTCGCGTTAATTTGTTTTATATTCAAAAAAATTAAATAAGGTATTTAATAAGTTGCGTCCTTTTCATTTGTAAAAGTTACTGTCAAAAAATGTTCGTGTATCTTGTCAACAAATATCTTTTGATATTTATTCTAACTTAAGAGCTCTTACAAGTGGGCAGTTCAACGCTTGTAAGGCTTTTATAAGACTCTAATACCACTCTAAAGAGGTTTATCTTGGACATAACTCTTTTAACTGTCCCCCGTGTAACTTTTCCGCCCTTTTGACCCTGAAAAGGAAAACTCTTCTTGAAAATTTTTCCGAAGATCTAAGCGATCTATCAAGACTCGAAATAAATAGAATAAAAAGATTTATCTTAGGGCCAAATTGGCTAAACGCTAACTGTGTGGTAAACCACACAATTCATCTCTCCATCATCTTAGAGCTCAATCGTGGAACACCCACAGTAAACGCCAAAAGACTCCCATACCTCCCCCATTGTCAGTCCCAAGGTTTTTTCCAACAGGACGGGCCTGGTGCGGGCTCATTCTTCATCTCTCCACCTGTACACCGGTACATATTCCCCCCTGGTACGCTTCGGTTACTCCTATTTCTCCCATTCCCCCCTCCCACGGTTTAGTTCTGGCTTTGAGTCCCCTGAGGTACGGATTTACACCGAAAACGGTTACCCGCTACATCAGTGCCCTAACTAGAATTCTCCTCCGGCAAGGGTTCATATTGAAATCGATTATGGATTACCGCTGCACCTTCCCCCCAATATGTAGAAGATCTTAAAATCTAGCTAGATTTGAACTAAAGAGCATAAGGACCTTTATCTCCGGGTAAATTGGGTTTAACGCCTAAGTGGTGAACCACGCAAACTGTCCCTCATACCACCTGGGCAATCAATAGTAGAACAACTACAGTAAACGACATATTGCCCCATCATTCTCCCTTTACTACATCCTTCATTTCAGGACTGGACTGGTACAGGCTTATATTGCTTCGATTTCCCTTACCTTCCAGCCCTCACGGGAACACCGGTATATATTCTTTCTGGTATGGCTTCATACCGCTTCGGTTACCTCTACTTTCCCATTCCCCGGAAGTTAATTCTGACCATAGTCGTCTGAAGTATAAGTTTACATCAAAGGCGGTTGCCCTGCATCAGCGTCTTGTCTATGAATTTGCCCCGGGAGGGATTCATACCGAAATCGGATACCCCTGCACTCTTCCATCCTTCCATCCTTGAGGCTAATTCTTACTAGAGGAGCAATAGGCACGGACTTTTACCGAAATCTGCGGCCCCTACATTGCCTCCTCATATAGAACTGCTCCTCACTGAGCTCCCACTACCTTGTTGACGCGGGTTCGCATTTAAAACGATTACCCTCCAACTCATACCAACCCTCCCCTTCCGGCCTCAAGGCGAATTCCTAGCTGGAGTCCAAAAGTCACAAGACTTCAGAAAAATCACTGGAACCCTTAACTCTGCTGCCAGTGGAACTAACCAAAACGGTTACCCCCGGTCGCGTGAAATAACGCCAAACGAAATTCGTTTTCAAAATCGAAGAAACGCCAATTTGGTATTATTTCGTTAGACAAAGTGGAATTACGCCAAAAGAAAATGGAAATTAGACCAAATATTTTTATATAACGACCTTATATTTTTTTTATTTAATTATTTTTAAATAGGAAATCAGGCAAATGGTCACAAATGCATCCTTTTGTTTGCAAGAAAACAAATGGGTTTGTGGCTATCTCTCCTATATATTACTTTACTTAGCGGGCTTCTGACCAATGGGCTTCTGACCTAGTTCGCATGAAGCCTTCCAGATTCCTTCAGTGCATGGTCTACCCTGAAAGAGTCCTGTGGTAATTCACCGATGTAACTTAATTCAGCAGCTATACAACCCTGGACACTAAATCTGAAGTTTTTTTAATCTGATTTTATACATTGGTAGCCAATTATTTTGGGCCACGCCCCAAAAGTGGGCGTAGGCTTAGAACAAAATCCTTTGATCTTATTTCGTAAACTGGAAACTTTAGTCAAAAAAAGAGTTTTTTCCTAAAAACGCCATTTAAAGTGGACAAAGTTCAAAACTATATATGAACCAAACCTAGTATTTGTGACTAAATATTTTTCATGTGACATTTTTTCGATATAGGGTGTATTGCCAGAAAAAAAAACATTTTTCAAAGATAAACCACAGTTAAACAATTTCTTTCCACAGTCAAAAAGTCTTTTGAAAAAAAAAATACATTCAAGTTAACTGTGGGCGTGACTTTGTGCGAACCTTAGCAAGTTTTTTACCTTGTCTCTACAAAATTATCTTGTCTGACCAATCTATACTTTAAAATATCATACTACATACGGACAGACGGACAAACGGATGGACTTCGTTTAATCATTTCACCTGTCGGCCTTGATCATATCTCTTGAAAGTCTTAGGGGTCTACGGTCTTAATTTCCATAAGTTCCAAACTATGCATTAAATTTAATATACCTTGTAGGATAAGGAGACCGTGAAGTTTGCCAAAAAAAACAATGCAGGCATAGCATGATTTTACCAGTGAGAGCACTCTGTCAATAAGACGGTAATCGTTCCATCTGTCTTGCGCAAATAATGTGCACCCTTCGCATTTAATGTACCCGAGTGCCTTACCTTGCAAACATTCTGCATTCAGTTTTCAGCTCCGGCAAAAAAATATTTAGTCCAAGGCTTTTCTTAAATCCGGTACTAGATTTCATTTGGATTCTCTGGTATCGATTCATATGATGATGCTTTCCAAGTGCCACTTTATACTCTCTACATCTTGCTGAGGCAATTCAATGTTGTATTTTTCCCTGCACATATCGAGTCTGCATCTGCATGTGTTTCGCTTGCATGGTGCTCCTTTGCGATGAATATATGAGATGGCGCCTGAAAATTTTTAGATGTATGCCAGTCAGTGTCAAGTTTTGGATTTCGCATTGTAATTCTTAGATAGAACAGCTACTGTTTTCACAATGTTTCAGTTGAACAATGTTTCAATCATCATCGCACAGTTTCAGCTGAGGGATGATGATTGAAAAGTAATATTCTGAGTTTCGTTCTGCTTTCGTACGAATGATAAAATAAGTTTTCCCGGAAAATCTACTTGGAAAAATTTTGAATCTCTGTGTTTATTATCTTTATCTCAGACTCAGTTCCAAGAAAAAGATTTCCCTGCTCACTAAACCAAAGGTAGATATAGGGAAACAGTGTTTTTATTAACTCACACTTACTAGAAGGATTCTTATGATTTATTCCTATGAATAAGTCTTATCTTAATTGTCTAATGCTGAATCTTAAAGGCCAAGATGAAGTTTCTCAAGTCATTTATTCTCATTTAAGTTGACCCTGCAGTAGGTTACTTGGAACTTTATCAACTTATTTTATTTTCAACTCAAAAAACACTTTCGGGGAGTCAAACTCAATGCATCCTAAGAACCTCCGGCAAGGGATAATAGTTTTCGATTTAAACTTTCTCCACAAGTTATGGATATTTGGTTAACGGACATAAAGACTGCGAAAATCCGAACTTGATTAAGAGCTGTCAACATAAATTATTCACTTTAAGTCTACTCTACGTTAAGACCCCCATGTAATCCAAGTACTTGACAATCTCAGTTGCAGATTAAATTTTTGTTTCTGAGGCGCTCGTACTATGTCCTCTTATAGAAAAACCTTCCGTATACATATGAGTCCTTTTTAGAAGACACAAATTTTGGCTATTCGAGCTTCCAAACGTTGGCTTCTACCTCTACGTAGGTACACTCTAAAGAAAAATCAAAAATTAACTACAATAAATGTAGTGAATTTCACTCCATTTTTGGAGTACTGGTTTTTAAATGATTGATTGATTGATTTTACATATATTTCATTAAAATTTTTCACAAAAGAATCAACTTAATTTAAGAATAAATTTATAATGAAATAATATTATAGTGACATTCTGTATTAACCAGTACGTAACAGTATTGAAAAAAACAATAAAGAAAATGGGTGGGGTGACCCTTAGAATATTAAATAACTTAAGAAATACTTAAAACATTTTCTATTTACATAATATAATTCAAATTATGAGTGACTTTATTTGGAAAAGTTTAAAGCTTATTGGCAAAAGAAAAAGATAAAGTTTCAAAACAAATAATTCAACCAGAATTTTAGAAGAAAGCTATGAGTTAAAAAAGAGTTCGATCGCTCTAGAGTCTATAGTCAAAAGCCAGCATTTCAAGTTTTTTGTAAAAATAAAAGAGGAGGTAAGTTTCCTTAACGATAAGGGCAGTTTGTTAAAAAGACGACATGATGATACTGCGAAATAGTTTTTATAGGCCGTAGTTCGAAAAAAAGGAATCGGAACTAAATGCATCAGATTACCACGTAAGTGATAATTTTCGAGTATTCTACAATTTAAGTTACCAGACCTATAAAAGAACGACTTCAGTACCTTGAAACAGTATAAGTGACGGACAGAAAGAATTTTTAAATCGCAGTATAATGGAAAGCTAGGATAAAGGCGACTTTTTCGGCTAATTTTTCGAATCATATATTTTTGAAGCGTTAACAGCGGTTGGAGTCTGGCAAAATAGACTCCGCCCCAACAAGTTATTCCATATTGCAGTTTTGAGTGAAAAACACCATAATAAATAGTTTTTAGTAAGGCTTTTGAGCACACATTACTTAAAAAGAAGAAACTTCTTAACGTAGCACAAAAGTATTGCCTTAGATTGTAAATGTGGTTAGAGAAACTCATAGTGCAGTCAAAAGTAAGACCCAAGTACTTAAATTCATCAACCCTTTCCATTTCGAAACAGCTAGTGCAACAAATTTCATTGTCACAAAAAGTAAGAGCAGATGAACCGTGGTTACATGAACACGACATTAACTTGAACTTTTGGCACTCGGGAGCGTGGAAAAAAACAGGAAAGTCGAAAGAGCGAGACGAAAGACTGAAAAGCATTAACTTCGTTTTAGAGCTTATCGTTAGCTTGTGCTCTGCAAACCATAACCTCAGAAGCGCTAAGTCTGAGTTGATGGAAGCTATCAAATCAAGAAGGCTTTCCGAGCCATAGGATAAACCTATATCATCAGCAAAGGCTGTGGGACTACCCTTGAAATCGAGCTTGAGTAAGGAATTGATATAAGTCTGAGTTGATGGAAGCTATCAAATCAAGAAGGCTTTCCGAGCCATAGGATAAACCTATATCATCAGCAAAGGCTGTGGGACTACCCTTGAAATCGAGCTTGAGTAAGGAATTGATATAGACCAGAAAGAGAATGGGTCCGAGGACAGAACCTTGGGGTACTCCTAAATTAGTTACCTTAACTCCACTTCTAGTCTCGTTAATTTTTACTCTCTGAGATCTATTCAATAAATAAGACTCAAACCAATTGAGCATAAAACCTCTGAAGCCTGCCAAAGAAAGTTTACGCAGAAGGATTTGATGATCGATTAAATCAAAAGCTTTCGTGATATCAATGAACAAGCCTGCAGTTATTTTTTTGCTATCCAGATTAAAGAAAATTTGCGAACAAAAGTTTAACAAAGCATCCTCAGTGGATTTGCCTTTTTGGAAACCAAATTGAAGCGGACTAAAGAAGTGAATTCTTGTTAAAAAACTTAAGATTCTGCTTTTCACTACCTTCTCGAAAATTTTACTTATAGCTGGTAGTAGCGAAATTGGCCTGTAGTTATTCATTTCGTTTTTTGGGCCTTTCTTGTGAAGTGGCACGACATCAGCACATTTTAAGGCATCCGGAAAAACACCAGTTAGAATACTTTTGTTAAAAATAAAAGCTAAAACATCAACGATGAAACAAGCTATTTCCTTAAGTATTCGATTGGAGATATTATCAAATCCAACTGAATTCGAATTTTTCAAGGAGCCTATGATTTTAAGAAGTTCAAAACCAGTGATAGGGTCGAAAAAAAAGGTGGTGCTTTGGGCGAACTCATAATAGCTAGTAAAGGAATTGCAAAACGTACAAGCTGGCGCGTAAGACACAGGAGAGAAAATACTAGCAAAATGTGAGTTAAAACTTTCAGCTATTTCGACAACATCAGTGACGGTTTTTCCATTAAGAGACCATTAAGAGAAGAGATTCCAGACGGAAACAGGCTTTATAGTAGAGCCAGAAGGGTAATTAAGGATACTGTTAATTAATTTCCATTCATCTCTTAAATTTCCTTTTGAAATACTAAACTTATTTTGATAGTAAGAGTTACGACACTCTGAAACTTCATTTTTTACCCTCAAACACAGTCTTTCATATCTTCTTTTTAAAATAAGATTTTCAGGGTGCCTGTAATATTTGAATCTTAACCTATTTTTACTTTTAATTAGCTGGACTAACTCAGAAGAAATCCAAGGTTTTTTCAAGGAACTTTAATTGAATGTTGTAAAATACTCGCAGCTAGAGCAATTTGCCAATTTACACAAAAAGAATGCTTAGTTACTCAACTGCAGTGATTACACTCTAAAATGATGCGAATTTCATCCTTTCTACATTAAAAAACCTACTTTAGAGTGAAAAAGCTTTCGTCTCTGTGTAAAGTCCCTCTTGCGGCTGTGCATCGTGCCGGCTTCATTTAGTTTGGATTGCGTTGCGCATAAAGAAGTAACGTGTGTGGTTCCTGATTTCAGTTCCTGAGTCAAGGATTTTTTCTTTCTACGTAAATAGTAATAGAATACATAACATTGTTTGCAACTGAATCAAGAAGTTATGGAGAACATTGATAGATTAAGGCAGACTCAAATTTAGTTTTCAATAACTTTGGTAGGTTGAATTAGTGCATTATATCGTTATAAATTTTTTATATTATTTATTTTTCAATTTCGGGCGACGTCAAATGGTCAAATGTCGAGCGACGTTAAGGCAGAGCAGCCGACAAAGGGTTACTCCGTGAATACCTTTAACTAATCCTTTAGTGTGAAATGTGTTCCCTTTATTTAGTGTTGTATACAAAACAAGAGAAAAAATAAATAAAAAAAACTTTCTGTGTATTTTACTTATTTTTGACTTAGAAGGTTGTGGTATATGCTATGCGAACATTTACACCAAGAGAGTAGTGAATTCACTTGCAAAAAGTGAAAAATTACTCTCAATTTGGAGTGAATTTGCTATAACGTGCCACAAAAATTTGTGAATCCCCATATAGAAATAGTAAAATAACTACTGTTTTGGAGCGATTTCACCTTATTCACTACAAAAAAGTGTGAATTTGGTGGTAAGAAATAGCAAATTACCCTTTTCTTGTGGCAAATTATCTTTATTGAACACAAAAATAGAGTAAATTCCCTCCAAAAAAGTGTAAAATTAGTGTGAAATTTTATAGCGAATTCACTCTTATTTTTGCCATCCCTCTTTGTTGAGATTTCACTACAATTATTGTAGGTTATCGGTTTCCTACATTAATTGTAGTGAAATCACATTAAATTTCTTTAGAGTGTATTTCTCTTCCACATCATCACACATACTTTATACCCTTGTGTATTGGCCCGAAACAAGAAAAACACGAATTCCCTTCGGTTCTAATGGGGGAGAAGATTCATTAATAAAGCTGCGCTCGCCTTGCCGTGGGGCTGCTACGAAAGTTTCCTACAACACCATGTAATCAAGCATTAATTTCATGTAAAATTCATTTAAAACATTCATGCCTTGTCGCAATTACGTGGCTGAGGGATTAACACCTTGAAAAGTTTGCGAAGGATTCAGTTTCCTTTGAAATGCGATGGCAGAGGTATTTTTATACTTTTGCTGGCTGCGTAACAGGATAAGCTTTTTTGATATGGCCAAAATTACTTTTTAAATATTTAAAAACTTTCGACGTATAATGACGACTATTCACGGTATTCATCGTACGAAATGCTCTGGTGAGTCTCTGAACGTCAGCTTACGAACTAGGTAATTATGATGTTTTTTTTTCACACAGGACATGGTGCCTCATATCCATATGAATGGAGAGAGTATGTGCATGCGAATAGTACTTCAGAATTATGGCATGTCATTTGTGCTTAATCCGTTAGTCAGTTAATGGTTTGGACTGCATATTTCGAGATGAATAAGAGCAAGAGGGTAGTGTGTCTACCTACCTACTTAAGTTAGGAGTGTGACGATATTATGCTACTGACGATTATGGCGCGTATTAAGGTTATTTTTGTTAATATCTGGGGATTAATTGCAACATGAATTACGGCTGTTTTCATTTACAGTCGATTATTACAGACCATGGCCATATTGTTTTCAGACCATGAGTCTTATGATTTTCAGCATAGTTTCGTTTAATATTCAACTTATATCTTTCTTTCAGAAACCCAAAGCTAAGTCCATCTGCCTTCTGGACTTGTTGGTTTTCAATTGAGCGCCTCCCCAGGTAGCGGATAGGGGAACGCTTATCAGATATGGTAGGTACTAGTATGAAAAATTTCCGGGCAGACCAAAACAAGGAAGCAACGAAAAATTCAGGAGCGTCTGTCGGAAAATGAGTGGCTTCCTGGTTGGCGTCTGCTATCCAGGTGAGAGTCGGCCGAAACCTTGTATCTTAAAATTCCACCCCGTAGGTCGCAACTTTGGTGGCAAAACCGGTGTGTTTTCATCCTGATATGTTTATACCCGACCCAAAGTACATTAATTTTTATGTATAGTTTGTAACGCAGTGAAATAATCCCCGTAGATCCATAAGACCTTTTAGGGATATGAATGAGGCCGACAGGAGAATCGATTAAACCATGTCCGTCCATCCGTCCGTCCGTCTGTCCGTCCGTCCGTATGTAAAGAACTTTTAGGCCTTTAATTTTAAGCTTGAGAGCTGAAAATTGGTAAGTGGATTTAAAGTCCATTGGACCAGATCAAGATTGAAAATTAGTAGAATCATCCTACAGACACGCCCACAACAGGCAAGAAGAGGGGGTGTTTTTATGTAAAAAATCAAATTTTTAATATAAAACTGCGATCAATACATGTATACTACATCTGATAAAAAGGGGTTGATGCCAACGCTAAGGCAGTTCCTGATAAAATGTGTATCTATTTCTGTTCAGTGTTGTGGAAAAATGTCCAATTCGATTCTGCAATAGGTGATAGTTCGCCACACTTTAAACCTTAAACTTGTCAAAATAATCACCTCGCCTTAAATCATGGAAATAAAAGTTGTAACTTGAGCTATATCGTCACGGGTAAGCTTTTGTCATCTGAAAATACATCTCAACAACGTGTTCACTATTCCATTGGACATCCTCCCTTGCAAAATTCATTCGTAGATCCTAATCCCAATGTAAGTACCTCGAAACCACTGGATAGTACTTTTTGGTTTTGTCCTTCGTTTTGCTGTAAAGTTACGCCTTGCTGGCTGATACCCCTCTTTTGGAGCACATTTAATCCGCTGGTTGAGTGGAATTCAAGGCAAGTTTACAAAGTTGACTGATTTTCTCGGGATGCTGTTGCATCAGTAAAGCTTGAATTTATTTTTTATTTAGTCTTGAAGATCTACACAAAAGTCATTTACAAGTTACAACTCTCCTACTACACTGGCTGCCTTAGAGTTGAAAATTGTTGAAAGCTTTTTTCCTCTTTCTGCGTCTTTTCGGAGACCCAAGAGTTTTGGGAGTCCATTTAATGTTATAAGAGCATGAAAATAATCGCTGATAAGAACTTCTGAAATGCAATATTCATTCTGGCCTACTGAAGCACCTTTTTTTTACTGCCTTTAGAAAGAATTGCTGGAAGGCTTGACAGGCGGGTTGAAATTCAAACTAATCACTGTGGAGAGCAGATAAGTTCATCAAAAAACCAATGCCATAATGCAATCAGCACCAGTAAGGAACGCTTATGGCGAATGGGTTAAGGTAAGAAAGAGAAAGCGGATTTGTTTGCCGAGCACTTGGAAGAATCATTCAAGCCCTTCGACAGTCCGACGTTTAAAATAACAACGCGGGACCTGATAGAGAGAGATACATATCTTTATTTCGTTTTAAAAATACATCTAGTTGTCGCACAATTTACAATATTCGCACAGAAATATGATTATTAATATAATCTTACTACTGAAAAGAGTTAAAGGGACCTGACAGCTTTCTAATATAAAAGTATCATTGACCGAGCTACGGAAAACAATATGCAAACTTAAAAATAATAAGGCTCCAGGAAGGATACGACCATATTACTAGCGAACATTTTAAAGGCACTAGCAAAAAGGGCGCAAGTCAAGACAATAAGTTCCGGGGCAATGGAAAGTTGCTGACATCATAATTCCAAAAATATCCCATGAAAAAATATCTTATGCACACATATCGCTTCTGCCGATATTGGCCAAGCTCGATACGGTATAGCTCGAAGTGCAAGCCCTTTCGAGCTGGTATACCGCATACCCCAGGGAAGCGTCCTCGGTCCACCCTGATCCTGCTCTACAATGAACATATCTCATGATGATGGTACCTCATCTCTTATACCTCAGGCGATAGTTATGGCACCGTTCGCGGACGACTCGGCAATCCACGCAACAGGTAAATAAGTCCAGTCTCCAACGAATAGATTCCAAATGGCTTTGGATAAAATTTGCGATTAAACGAAAATTTGACGAGTCATTTCTTCACGAGAACAAGGCAACGGATATCGATTTTACAGAAGTGTGAACTATTAAGTCCTGTTTATAAACTCGCACTCTGTACAAATAGGCCCATACTATCCGAAGCGAAATTTCTAGGAACTTATGGTAGTGCAGAGCCACTTTGGGCAAGACATGGGGGCCAGAGGACCTTTTTCGAGGATCCTCTGGACTTACATGGCCATGGTTGACCACTACATATCGGCCATGGTTAGACCACTCTTCCCATACGCATCAGTTGTTTGGTGGATCAGGCTTGCGCGGAAACGTTCTAAAGCATCTAGAGCAGAGTCCGGCGTGCTAGGGAAGGCCCCTGTGTAGCCAAGACAAGCTGTTCTTTGAAGTTTGGCAAGAGAGGCAGTAACACGCATCCGCGAAAGCCTGTTCCACTAAACAACCGATGCGTATGAGAGGAGTAGTCTAACCATGGCCGCAGGTGTCTTGCCAAAAGCACCTCTGCACTACCAGAAAGTGTACAATCCTTTTTCGGTTTTGGATTCAAGATGGTAGCGCTCGTACTCAAGCATTCGTTACAGTTAGTCGGAAAGCGAAATACAGTGAATCTTATTTGGGTCCCAGGTTACACTGGTATCCAGAGAAATGAGATCTCTGATGAGATTCCTAGACAGGACTCAAAAAAGTTTTTATCAGGACCCGAACCTGCGCTAAGTCTGCCTGTATCTGTTGTCACGTCTGCCATTGCTACTTGGGTTTCCGGAGCCACAGGATTTGTTAGCGTGACTGCGATGGATGCAGACAGACTAAACGCCTATACGCCCGGACATCTGCAAGGAGTCAACGTTTGTCCTTCTCTCTCAGGAGAATCGACTGCAGACTTTTTGTAGGCGTCCTAACGGGTCACCAAGCTTTTGCTGCATTTGAATCTGTTAGGCTTGTCCAATTAAGGGGAGGTTTACTGATCTCTCATTTTCTTTTGTGTGTCCTAGAATTACCAGAAGATCGCCACTAGAAGGTCTAGATTTACGTGTTATCAACGATCACTTTTCTTATGACCTCAAACCTCAAAGTTTTGTATATTTTTTTAAAGTCTAACCGAACTAAAATACAAGTGTCGTGGAACGTGTCGTGGAACGTGTCGTGGCTTATAATTGTGAAGCGTTCCAACCCATAGCTTCCACCATTATTCAAATGTAATTTTTTCCATTTTTCAGACTTTTTCCGTCATAAATGGTGCTAGGTCTATAGTGTACATTTTTATGAGGCATTTGATAGCATTTGGTGACCTAGGTGATGCCAATGAAACTTACTTTCCAGCTGCACAAACTGAACTGGCCACAAATTTATGCAGCTATTGAACTGAACAGATTCCAGAAAGTATGGTAACGAAAATTTTGTGGTTTTGCCAGCACGTTAGTTAGTGTCGCGCTTGTCAATATCAATGGGACGAACATGACCATTTATTCTGGTTAGCAAACATAAATTCAGAGTATTTGTATTTGTATGTACATTGTAGTTCGTTTTAAGTCCTAGAAGAAAATGTTATATCAACATTGTTCGCCTGTAGATACAGTCCCAGTTTTGCAATGAAAGAGCAACTGAAAAGCTTGCAACAGGGTCCTTCCACGGTACCTACCATACGAACATCTGCATCTAAAATGAAATTGATTTTCAATTTCTGGCAGCGAATGAATATCCAATCTAATGGGACCTGAAATTCAATTTTCAATGCGACAAACCACACAGTTAAATGCAGGAGGGTAGCGTGTCGTTTCATTTATGTCGATCGAAAGCAATTTAATTGAATTGCTACGTTAACTTTAGAAATCGCCAAATTTCGAGAAGGGACTTCAACCTCACCCACATAAACTTTGTTTCATTTAATTTCGAAAGGACTCAAGAAACACTTGGGGGACTGTAGTTGTGTTGTTCTTGAAAATGTATAAATAATTGAATTTCAGAGCGCACCATCTTGTTCTCCTTGAAATTAAATTGCATAATTTCCCATCGTGAGTATGGTTGGATGGAGGTATTTTAGCTCATCTTATTTAGGATTCCTTTTTTTGAATTTGCCATCTATATGTACCACAACATGCCCTAAGGGTAACCAGAATGTAATTCACAAAATACATATACCTACTCTTAGGGTATACTTAGTAGGTATAGGTATCCTTATGATTATCATGTTAAGTATCAATTATTCTACATTATCGATACGATTCCATCTTCCAATTCAAGACAACAGGTACACCGTACACAAAGCAACGAATGCCTAAGGGGAGGAATAAAATCTGAGAAATCATGCCTTCCGGACAGACAACATTGATTTTCTTTCCACTTAACGCAGGATGACACATTTTTGCTTTCAGCTAAAGAATCTGTGTAGATCAAGGACGCATTGAATCACTTAAGGGGTGTTTTAAATTTTTCTCAAATAAGTATACCCTAGGGTGTATTTGATTGAAGCTTGCTGGGCGCCATAACGGCGGAATGTTTTTTCTTAAAGAAAGTTCAAGTTTTGCATGGAAATTTATCATTGGGAGGAGCTTGGAATGGACCTAATAGTGTGATTATCTGAATGATGGTATACCATTAAACTGTTGTTGACGTCCATAACATGCTCGTAAGGGACGGTTTCCAATTTTTTTTATTTCTGGGAAAATTAAAACAGTCTCTTAAAGGCAATACTTAGTGCAAGAAAATTAGTATTTTGGTGATTTTTTAACTATGGCTATCCTCAAAGAGCTTCAAAAAATAAAAAGTCTGATTATCTCTAAGCTCTTCTTTTGACAGTTTACGTTTAACAAAGGTCTCCAAACTCGCGGGTAGCGTTTGGGAGCCCAAATATGGTGAAGATAAGCGAGCATAAGTTGCTGGCTAACTTACAAACCAAAACTATGATGAGTTTTATACATATTTTTACTCGAGGCTTGACTATAAAAAAGGTTAAGTTAAAAACATTCAAAAAGTTATTCAAATTTTAAAACTTTATGACAAGGACTTTAACCTTAATTCATTCACAAAGATATTCTCTTTGCCATCCTCCAAAAGCATTATGATCCTTAATTCACTGACTTACATTGTAAATTAAGCTCTTTATAATTATGCATTCACAAACCATAGCAGGTATAACTTCCCTTTCATTCTAACGAAAAAGCTTAATTGCTTGTCAGAAAACATCCTTTTTAAATGGGGAAGGATGGAAGAAAATACAGCTTTCAAAATATCTCCCAGTAAAACCAAGCTGCTCTTCACACTTAAATCTGTCAAAATATCATGCAGGACCTCATATTACCCCTACCAGGGCTGTAAGCCTTTAATCTATTTAAGGAAAATCCACAATTGCTTTCCATTTACGTTCCCATGCAGTGTACCTACATGTGTTAACAGTGCAAATGCAATTCCCCCACACTGCTGTTTACACAAAGTTGCTCTAAATAGACGGGATTAAAATAATTTTACCTGGTTTCCGGTTTACCGGAAATGAAAACATTGCTGTGTTTTGAAGATAATTTGGAATTTTGTTAAGGTACGCTGATTCCGGATTCCGGGCTCATATGTTTGGTTTTCAAAATTTCTCAGAAAAGTTGCCACATTAGAATATTCGATAGGAGAATACCTTGAAGCTTCGGAATAGAACTTACCAATGCATCCTATATCCTTGGCTTTTGATTCTAAAAGCCCAACAAATCTAAAGATGCAGTTTCAAAATGCTGGCTTTTAGCATCTTTAAAATCACCTGAAACACACAAGTACACTGTGTTGTATCTTATTTACAAAAGAGCATTTACATTTTTATATATTCATGAACTGGAAGTCTCATGCCACACTTTGGGAAATTGTTCGTGCGGAAATTATTAAATCGCCTTGTTTATTCGGGATCGTATACATTAAACGCCCTTGTGCCCTGAGCGTTTAAATAAAAAAAAAAAATCTTAATCGTTTCTGTATGAGCTATTTAGGGTACAATCCAACAGTTTAAGTTAACTTTAACAGAATGCACTCGCAGGAAAGTTTGACCGGTAAACGCAAGGACATACAAATTATGTAAACATTTTTCGTAAATGTATAAAAATACCATTAATTCTTTATTTGTTCCTTAAGGTTTTTTTTAATCAACCCTATGAAATGAAAGTTCTGTTCCACTTTGTTCAGAGCAAAAGTAATGGTAACCCCAAAAAGTTTGCATACTTATAACAGAAAAAAAAAAAATATAACAGAGAAAATTTGAGACAACGTTCATTACAAAATTGTAAGTTCTTCCTGTATAAGTATTTAGATTTGCCTTTATGTCCAGAGGTAGAGATCTTCCTTCCTGCACCTATTTAGTATTATTTGATGGAGCATAATTTTCATGGAAAAAGCTTTTCCTGGAAAAGTTATTTCCTAGTTTTGAGGTGCTGCAATAAAGGCCTAAGGCGAAAGCATGTCAGTTGTCTCCTAATTTGAACGTTACAAGGCTCTTGAAGAAAAAGTTTTGCAAATTAATAGAGAGGTAGGTAGAGCTTTCTTTTTCATAATTTGCTACTTTTCAGTAGAATTTATTTACAGGCTAAGTAGTCGCTCAATGTACAGATCCTGCACTTTGATTGTATAACATTTTTCTTTTGAACGTTTCTATCCTCAGGTCACAGATAGGGGAACGCCCACCAGAGGTACAGAATTACAAAAGAAATAGGTATTCAGAGCGCTCTATCTAAAAATCAGTGGTTTCTGCTCCGAATGTGTTATCCAAGTTAGGACCAGCTCAATACAAAGCATCCTCTTTTGACTCTTTTTCCCATCATAAAAATGAAATTGAATGCAACTTTTAATCATACCGATTATACCACTGCTTTAGTAAAGGCAAAACTTTGGTGTTTCATTTTTATATTGTGTTATATAGTTAGAAGTTTTTGCTTTAACCTACATCAAATCTCATATGTATTTATTTAAATATATTTATTCGCATTAATTAATAGTCATCGTGTTTTTAAATCATTTTTTTTTTTCAAACGCTACATACCCTCAAGAAGCTAAGAATCTCGAAATAAAGGCGGGATTATTATGGATTGATGTTTTAATTTTAAACCCATATTTATAAACTAAACGCAATTTTTTCAAAAATGAATGTAGAAATTTATCTATAAGAGAAGTTCGTTGTATTGAATGAAAGGAAAACATAAAAGCGTTCATGTGTCCCATGTATTCTGTGGCGATCGCACCTTCCAAGGTCGAAATTATCGATAAGTTTTTGGAATACAAGTGGCATTATGCTGTCAAACCCAGAGATTATCGATACCAAATTATTGCTGTTGCACTCTCCATTCACTGCCCTTGCATCTCCTTCTTCAGAGGGAAAAAAATATGGGCCAACAACATCACCAACACATAGCTTGAACAATACAATGACAATTTTTTGGAACGCATTGGCTTTTGGATATTTGATTTTCAAGTTTTAAATTTAGGAGACATTGCGAGGCCAACACTTCTATGACTAAAATTGGCGAAGAATATACCTGAGATCTGCCGAAAATATATTTACCCTTTAAATTCAGCAAATTTCAGTAATTGACAAACTACGTCAAAAGTACAACATTCAAAAGTATTTTAGAACATAAACACAGGGTCATGTAGACTTTTGTTTTGCTTTATAGCACGCCTTGGATATTTTCGCATTCGGGACTGATTGATGTCATTTAAGGCCCTTTTGTCCGTACTTATATTTTCCTTGAAGGCTTTGAGAATTTAAGACTTGTTTATATAGACTCATAAGCTCGAAAAAAGCGTTCAAAAACGTTTAATAAGGTGCTTTTGCCGTCCGGTTTAAATTGCCCAAACGCGAAATTTAAGGCGAGCTTTCCTTAGAAGTTCAGTTGTGACTCGTCCGTTATGAATCCATGCTCTATCATATTTGAAGCTCAAGTCCTCCAGCGCCGATTCATCCATTCAATTGCTCTCGTTTTGAACAACCAAGCCTGTCTAATACGCGGGCCCTGTGGCTGAACGGGCTCTAAAGTGCGCCTAAGTAAGGGGCGGCGGAAAAAGAAAACATGCATAGAAGCTTTATGAGCTGAGAGCGAAGGCTCTCCTCGCGGTCAGATCTTTGGCGCTGTCGATGATCGCCTCCTGTTCTACCGAAAAGCAAGACGAACTAACCCTTTTTATACCCCACCGAGGCAAACTAATTTTAATGCATAGCTTGTAACACAGTACGATGATCCGAGGAAGCCTCCATGTAAATGAACCAATCTCCAGAAAAATTAAGCAAGACCAGCTCAGTTGGCATCTCTCCTTCAAGGTTTAAAGGACAGAACCCCGTCAGAAAGGCAATGTCAATCAACATTCCAGGGCAATCGCGAAAGAGAGAAAGGCCTAAACATTCATGGATCACACAAATGCAACGACAACAGCCTTTTTTTGGCCTCAGCGACAAAGAAATCCAAAACCGGGTGGCCTGCCGGTATATTCTCAGGTCAAATAGGCGAATCCCACAAGCGCACCATTAGGAATGCAGTAGAGTGGGAGGGTTATAAATCATCACTTCAGATTATAACCTCGCGCCTAAATGAAAAACAAAAAAAAAGTTTTTAACACATTTTAGTGACATTTTAGTGATATGATCGAGACCGACAGGTGAAAGCCATGTCCGTCCGTCCGTATCTGTGAAGATTTTAGGTCTTAAAAATCAAGCTAGAGAGCTGAAACTTAGTACACGGCTTGGTTCTTTTGTTGCACAGACTTACTTAAGGTGGCGCTGTAGTCCGGGGTGGACCTGGGCCTCAGCCAACAAGCTTCGCCAGCCAGCTCTGTCTCTAGGTAGCTCTCTCCAGTTTCGTACGCGAAGTTGGCTGAGGTCCCCTTCTACTTGCGTGCTCATCTACTGCGTCGTCCCTGCGGGGCTTATACGAAGATTTTCCGGGCCGAGGCGTTGGTCTCCATCCGCTCTAGATGACCCAGCCATCGTAGACGTTGTGTTTTGGCTCTTCTGTTATATCTCCTCCTCCACTCTCCGTCTATGCAGGCGGGACCGTAAATCGTCAGAAGAATTTTCCTCTCGAAGCAGTCTTAAGTGTTTTCATCCGCTTTTAATAGGGCCCATGCTTCTGCACCGTAAAGCAGGACTGGGATGAGGGTCTTATACATGGACAATTAAGTTGCTCGTGAGAGGGCTTTGCTACTCAATTGCCTTCTTAGCCCAAAGAAACAGCGATTGGCAAAAGTTATCCTTCGTTTGATTTCAGCGCTGGTGTCATTGTCTGAATTGATAGCGGAACCCAGCTAGACAAAGTCCTTAACTACCTCAAAGTTAAAGCTGTCGATGGTGATGTTTTGTCCAAGACGTCGGTGTTGGGTGTCTTTTCTTGATGACAGCATATACTTGGTTTTGCCCTCATTGACTGCTTAGCCCATATTCGCCGCTTCCGTCCCCATACGGAAGGCTTCACTGACATCACGCTTTGTTCTACCGATTATGTCAATGTCATCTGCGTATGCGAGTAGTTGAACGGACTTTTGAAAGATTGTACCTCTGGTGTTGGCGCGAAAGTTCTGCACAATTCTCTCAAGTATGATGTTAAAGAAGTCGCATGACAGAGCTTCGCCTTGTCTGAATCCTTTTTTGACATCAAAGGGGTTGATGAGGTCTTTGCCGACCTTGATGGAACAGCGTGAATTTTTCATCGTCATCCTGCACAGACTGACGAGTTTGGCAGGGATGCTAGACAGGGAAGACTAGACATTGCGCTATTTGGCTCGTCTCTAAAGATGCTGTCATACGCGGCCTTGAAATCGATGAAAATATGGTGTGCATCGATTTGGAATTCCTGGGTTCTCTCCAAGATCTGCCGCAGTGTGAATATTTGATCGATGGTGGACTTTCCTAGCATAAAGCCACACTGATATGTGCCTACCAGATTGTTGACAAACGGCTTTCAGGCTTTCACACAGTACAGCAGAAAAGATTGCGTTTCACAGACAAAGTGTGAAAATTGGCTCAATCCGTCGATGCCCACGCCCACTACGGGCTTAAACGTGAGACAACCTCTATTGCACAGTTCCTTTCAAAATGTCTTTTGGTCAAGATAGACAAGGCATAAAAACTTAAATTTTGGTACTGAGCAATATTGGCCCAAGACCTTTATTAAGGCGAAAATTGGACCGCCCACAATATCGACCACGCCCACTTTTAACATGTTAGATCTTTAAAAATTCGATTTCTCAAAAACTTGATTGCAAATCGAAAAAAATTATACGACAAGTATAAAAGATATTTCTATTTGCTAAATTTGCTCCATACAACCATGCAAAGTATTGAACTCCGCCCACTTTTAAGGGGCGTTTTTAGGAAGAAACTTTATTATTCTGCCATGCCCACTTTTGGGGGGCATAAATGAATTCGGGCTAAGAAACTTGAAGATTCTCAAGAACTCAAGAACTATGTAAGATTTTGTATAACATGGTATACAAAAATAAATAAATCGAATGGCGCCAGCAGCTCGAGGTGAACCAGGGCCAACTTCCCAAGAATTTATGCTGTGTGTGCTAATTTCTTCACATACAAGAACTACACAACAAAAAACTACAATTTTTTGCCGAATCCAAACGGCATTTTGAGAAGTTTTTGGTAACATGGTATATAGAAGTTTGTCACAGACAAACTCTTGCACATACTCACTTGTTTTATATTATTTTATATTGTTAAAATTGTATTAATAAATTTTTATTTTTTATTCTTTCCTAAATTAGGCTAAAGAGCTGTCAAAATTACGTTTCTTTTTTTTTTTTTTGAAAAATCCAAGGTTTTTCTTCAATTCTGCCTCCGTATGTAAGCGTGGTGGCCCAAAATTTTCCATGAACTGAATGTAGAACTTAGTGCCTTTTACCTAATACATTATTACAATAAATTTCGATTTGGAGCAAAAATATTGACTAAAATGCATTAGAAAATTTTCTCTTTAAATCGATGCCATGCTCACTAGGGGAGGTTTAGTGATTTTGTTTCACGTTTGTATACCTTATAATCACTAGGAAATGAATGTCAAATTTCAGCCTCTTAAGACGTGTTACAGTTTGAAAGCACTGAGTCTCTATGTGACAAACTATAAATCAAACTTAGTTTGCCATCCTATGTATACAAATTGCAGTGCTTATAGGAAAAATACGAGCACAACCAACTAAGGCTTTCAGCTCTAATGTATGGTAAATAATTAAATTATAGATTACCAAAAAAAAATAATGGTCAAAGCATCCCGAGCACTCTTACTATATACGAGTACCTATACCTTTTATAACCTTCCGACATAATCAACTGACCGACGCGACGGCGTTCAAGCACTCAATTTATCCGGGAAAGCACTTTATCAGCCCAAACCAAAGATACCGTTTTTCCGTGGCTTAACAGATCAGTACATCATTCTATTAAATTTTATCCTTTCACTACGCAAATAAACTAAAATATTGCGAACAGCGCATGCAGTGCCGGCAGACCTGTGGTAGTGGTGGGTTAATCCAATTTGTGCCAGTTTCAATTATCCGAACTCAAAGGATATTGATTCGTGTCGAACGAGAACACAAAAAACAACCCACAACCAACTCACATACGCCAAACTTCAAAGTCACACATAGAGCGAAATAATTCCGAAACCAAAGTTTATGGCTGCCTTAGCCTCGAGAAATGTGTGTTCCCCGGTGCCTTTGGTTTTCAAATGAATGCTTTTATTGCTCCTGGCTACAGATTGTGGCCACATTGTTCAGCGTGCTCCGAATAAAATGTATAATAGATTGTAATGGCAAACTAACCACAAAAACCTTATTCGCAGTGGGAGCTTTGCTCGTTTCGTCGGTATAGAATGGAAGCATGACCTGTCCTGGCATACATACAGGAAGGGGAGAATAGAACACATTTTGCCTGTTGACAATTGGGAATTGTTTTGTGGTTGTTGGACCAGGAAATTGTATGAAAATACGTATGCAAGGGGAAAATGAATAGTTTTTCAATGAAAGCCTGCATGCTTTTCTGGCTAATTTGAAATGCTTCAAAGAAATGCTAACATCTACATCTTGTGATGTAGGTGTTAGCGCGCGCCTAGATTCCTCGAGGCAACACATTAAATGAGCTTCTATAGTATGTGTGTATAGCTACACCTGAATAAGGCGGGATTTACAAGCTTTGGGCAAAATATCTGCTTTATGGAAAACCTAAGTAGTTTGATTTACAGGTATAGACTTCGTACTCAATATGCATTAAGCTTTTGTACAAAAAAAAATGCAAAAAAACTTTACTTGAGAATAAAAAACCGAGTTAAGTTTAACAAGTGGGAAAGTGCAAGAGTTCGTCTGTGACAAACATAAAATAGAGTTGCGCAACAGCTCGAGGTGAACCAGGGCCAACTTCGCAGCAAGGTATGCTGGTGTGTGAATTTTCTTCACATACAAGGGGACCTACAATTTTTTGCCGAATCCGAACGGCACTAACCACTACGCCACGGCACCCCACCTGTGACAAACATACCGACCCTATATACCGTGTAACTCCAAATCATAAAGTTTTTTTGGCCCGAACTCATATACACTGAACCAAAAAGGTGTGTAGATACAATGAAAATGATTATTGGGACAGTAATGTTTTACTTAATTTTCGTCCAACAAAATCGATTATTGTGGCAATAAAATACACTTTATCGTTAGAATAAATGGTTATTGTCATAAGCAAAAGTTAGCTGACTCTGTTTTGAATTGATTCTTTGTGCTAGTGGACCAATTTTATTGTGCCAGTGAAATATTTATTGTTTACAGGGATCTAGTTTGTTGAGGCAATAAAAATATTTATTAATTGGTGAGTTTTATTTGTTGTTCCAATTAATTGTTTCACTGGCGGAAAGAAATGTATTTGCTGGGACAGTAAAATCATTCATTAAAGTGATTAAATATTTACACTGTGCGAATAAAAGATTTTGTTAATTTAAAGAAACTATTTTGTTGAGATAACGAAAATATTTATTAAATTGGTAAGGTTTATTTGTTGTGGCAATACATTTTTTGTTGGCGAAATAATTTCAATTTGTTAGGCCAATAAATATTTTGCTAAAACAATACTTTTTTTATTGTGCAAATCAACTTTTTTATAGATTTGGAAAAATGAATTTGTTTGCAGAAAGAAATCATTTGTTGATTTCAGTGAACCCATTTCTTGATAACCATGCACGTTGATTCAAGCAAAGATTTGTTTTATTTTTAATTCACCCAGCTTTCTGGAACCATACTTACTTTTTCTTATATTTCCATGTTGTTTTCCGATAATTAACGCAGAAAATAAAAAAGATTTTTTTAAATGAAAGTATATTTAGTTTGGTTGAACCAACTTGTTTGTTGGGTTGATTGAGTACATCTCTACAATCTAAAAAAAAATGAAAGTAAATTGCAAATTACACATTAAAGTCGTAAAAAAGTATATGGCACGCCCACAAAAGTGGGTATGGCCTAAAAATTAAAATCCATTTATTGTAATTTCTTTAGAATCATGAGAAAATACGGTAAAAGCGGAAATTATATCGATATTATGTGCGGTCCAATTTTTGCCTTGATAAAGGCAATCCAATTTTTGCCTTGATAAAGGCAATCCAATCTTGAACCCATATTGCTCAGTACCAAAACTTAAGTTGCTGTGCCTTGTCTTACTTAACCAAAAGGCATTGTAGACATTGTAGCCAGTAGTGGGCGTGGCCGTTGACGGAATAAGCCAATTTTCCAACTTTGTCTGTGCAACAAGAGAGCCAAGCCGTGCACCACGTTTCAGCTTTCTAGCTTGATTTTGAAGACCTAAAACCTTCACATATACAGAAGGACGGACGGACGGACATGGCTTAATCGATTCATCTGTCGGTCTCGATTGTAGGGAAGGTATAAAATTTTATTTTATCTAAACAAATAGAAACCGTTAAATTACAAAAACAATATTTCTGCAGAAGCTGGCGATGCGACCTGGAGGCTGAAAGCTCAGAAATTAAAACAAAAGAAAACAACACATGAATCGCTGTTGTCAGCAAAAGAGGCATAAATGATGAAAACAACAATAAGGAACGTGCAGAGCACAAATTATATTGGCAGCAAGCCCCTACACAATAAAACGTTTAGCCACAACAATAAGACGATAGGTCTTATCTACCAAGTCTAGTCAGTGGAATTAATTTATATTGGACTGTCAGCCTATGACAACCTTTAACAACTTATACCTCTGCGTATCATACTCTGACAGCTTACACCTCTTAATTTACCTCAGCGTGTCAGAGTATGACCACCTACAAATATTCAATAAAAGCTATCATCACAGCTCTGTGTATTGTGACCGCCCAGAAAACATCCCTCGACCTGCCATTGGTCTGGAATAGGGAGCACTTAGGGAAGATTCCACTCTTCAGGGTCCAATCGAATCATGGTAGGCGGGACTATCATCGCCCTACCACTTTATAGAGTGCGAGAACATTCTCCACACCCGTCTCCCATCAGGCCAACGGGTAAAACCATCGCCGAACCAGCAGAAAGAGTGAGCCAAAATTCATATACTCCATGCTCAACTCCACTCCAACCAGCACACGCGGGATGTACATCGCAATGCCCGGGCTTATGATGAATCCACTCTACCAAGCGGGACTACCAACGCAAGGCCTGAGTTCACCAATATTGAGCAAGAGCCAAGCTCTACGCCCAATCTAATTAGGGAGCCAACAAGGACAAATCTCATCTAATACATTCCCGAGATATTGGAGATAACTTTTCATACCTCAAGAAAATCGCACAAGACAACATAAGCCATGGGACTCAAACGCGAAGCAACAATGTGCTAAACACACGTAGAACAAAAGTTCCAAGCTTTCCCGACATTATGGGTGAGAGAACTAGCTGTCTCCACCACGCCACACACACACGAACCAGATGATATCGGCATCAGCAAAACAAAATGAGCCTCTTGCTCTTTAAAAAGACTCTACAGTCCACAACACTGACTTGGCCTGACAAACCAACCACCCAATACGACGCTTGCGCAGAATAAAAAGTGCCACACACTGCGGACAGATTCCATACAGATCCGCATTGCGCTCTGCACAAGCACACAAGATACTAGGTAAGGTACCCAAAGTGAAATACACAAAGAGAGTCAAGGAGAAGAACACATCCCTTTCACTCTACATGTACACATGCACACTAAACAAAGCTCTCTTTGAGTAGAAGAGACAATACTTAAATACAATAATGCGCAATAAACCTACGCATTTACAAACAGCCAAACTGTTCTACGATTTGTAATAATTAACAACTAGAGTTCAACATGCAACTACGAATAATAAAATATGAACAAACCCGCCGACAGCAGGCAATTCAGTGAGAAATTCACCCTAAAGGTAACACACGTCAACGTAATTTACATAGACCACTACTGCACTACCGCCTACAATAAATAACTACAACAATAACTACAACCTACAACAAATAAATAACTACAGTGACTGAGATATGAGGGCCATGCAAATCATTGTATCTCTTATTCCTCTCTTAAAACTCAAACTGAAATTTACATGGAAAAGGGGTGGTGGATATCGAAAGCTATTGAAGAAGATGAGAAGTAGTACTAAAATAGTCAACTGCCATTGAATTTTAAATAAATAGCTTTCACGATCATATCTCTAAAGGTTCTTAATGATGATTTCACTGTGTTACAAACTATGCATTAAAATTTATATACCCTCGTTCGGGTATAAAAAGAGTTGCAGTAACGGTGACGAACTAACGTGCTTTGGATCCTGGCCACGGAATTTCGAAATCCACGGCACCAATCTTTCTAACTGATGGCTGTTTCACATGCAGCGAAAGAGCGTCAAATCAGAGCGGCAGCGACAACACGAGACCAGAGAAATCATTTGTTAATACACAATGAGAGCGAGATAACCGCGACGACTGTTTTGACTGCACAGTGACAAAACATAACATATTTCTAAAATTTCTCGACTTTATTTTCAAATAAGTAGTTTAAACTTCGCAGTAAGTATTAGATTCGAGAAAAAAATGTCTATTCAACAGCGTGTCATAACTTACAACACCGATTGACAGAATAATCGTCAAAGTCGGCGTGGGTTTTTCAATTTTTCGAAAAGCCCATACATTGCAATTTATTGAAATTCATTTGACAGCTCGCCCGAGAACTTCACTCGCTCTCTTGCTCTTTATGTGAAACAGCCATGAAAGGCCTGCTCATAAAGACCGCTTGTATTGTGACCTGACTCGAACCCACTTCAATAAATTTCACTCCTGTTTAAGGATTTCGGGCTGCCATTGCCATCATTATGTTGCTGTTGTCTCTCCGCAAAGGATTAGCGGAGAGACAACAGCGACGTATTGGATAGTTCTGATTTTAAAGCAAGGATGAAGAAAGATGATGGCTGGTTCATCTTGAGAGGATGGACACCAACGCCCCGGTCCGGAAAATCTTCGAATCCACCCGCAGGGACGGCGCAGTGGAAGGGGACTTCGGCCAACTTTGCGTGCGAAACTGGACACGGCTAACTAGAGACAGAGCTGGCTGGCGAAGCTTGTTGGCTGAGGCCCAGGTCCACCCCGGAATGTAGAGCCACCTTAAGTAAGTATAAGAAAAGATGAACAAAGATGAGGAAAGGCCAATCAAGGAAGCTTCTTAATTCTTCTACATGAATGCTTTGATGAAGAAAAAGACGGATAAAAACATTTTACTGGCTTTGCATATCTTTTGCCATTGATGTAGGTACTTATTGCAAATTCGAACCTGATATTAGAAAAATTATTTATATGAAAACTTTTCAATAGTTTAAGTACATATAACGTATTCCTATATTGCCATCATAAGTCAGATGATGACGTCAAAATAGGTACCCACTGCAACATAATAACAAGCTCCGGCTTTTTGTTGTAAACTGGAATAAAAACTGGAATCTTCGTAGGGACCAATACCCAACTTTCCGTAACATTTAGTTGGTCCATTAGTTCTTGTAGCAAGAACCTTTATGTCCTTCACGCTGTGCAAAAAAGAAATATGATATATGATAGCTATACCTAAACACACATTAATAAAGCAGCTCAACTATAAACTATAAAAAAAAATGTAAGCTCATAAATGAGAAGATCCTTGGCTACTTCAGACCGGAAACGGTGATATTTCCATAATATATACGAAAAGTAAGAACTCCTTACTGATGGAAGGATGCCGAAAAAGACAAGGACCCACTTGTGAAAGTTAAACAGGGCACTCTGCTCGAATTCATTTTTTATACAATTGTTTCGAAGCTACATATTAAATGCATGAGTATGGGTATGTTGGTGTGTCATTTCAGTTATATTTCGTTAGACATGGACCAACTTAACTTGGAAAGAAAAAGTTTTCTCCCAGACGTGGAATAATTACGTATTTATTGTTCGTTGTACATCAAGGAAGCTAAGACTATTCTTATGTGCACAGAAAGGCCGATGTGAAGAAAGGCGGGAAAAATTGTAAATCCTTCAAATCCTCTACTAGGTGAATTTTTTTTTTTGTTGTTTTGAAATTGTCTGAATAAATAATAGCTTAAGTGAAATTTTTGTTTGTTTTTGTTCTTAAATTGTACAAGTATGTATTGTATATATGTCATTGCTATATATCCTATTTCAAGTCAGCTTGAGGATGTTGTTAAGGGATATGATACATACTTTTTTGCCACCACATACATTTGAACAAAAGCTCGAATTTAGTTCCCCTATATGCTTACATAGAACTGTGAAATACAAATATTGGGACAAGCTGCTCCTGCGACAAGGAAACGCAATTATTTCAACTGAACGATTTCGTTTACGTTACAGTGATGTAATCTCTAAAGGCTTACTAGATAAGTATGCGTATGTTTGCCGTCACACACCTTGACTTTAATGTAAAATTTGAGACCAAATTTCGTATGTGAGTCTATTATTTTCTTTTTTTTAAACCGACCGAGGGTATATTAATTTAAGCGCATAGTTTGTAACACAGTGAAATAATCATAGTAGACCCCTAAGACCTTTTAGAGATATGATCGAGACCGACATGTGAATCGATTTAGTCATGTCCGTCTGTCCGTCTGTATGTGTGCAGGTTTTAGGTCTTCAAAATCAAGTTAAGAGTTGAAACTTAGCACGCGGCTTGGTTCTTCTGTTGCACAGACAAAGTGTGAAAAATGGCTCAATCCGTCGATGGCCACGCCCACTAAGGGCTTCCATGTGAGACAACCCCTATTTCACATTTTCTGTCAAAATGCCTTTTGGTCAAGTAAGACAAGGCAGAGCATCTTAAATTTTGGTACTGAGCAATACTGGCCTAAGACCTTTAACAAGGCAAAAATTGGATTTCCCACAGTATCCACCATGCCCACTTTTAACATGTTTAATCTTTAAGAACCCGATTTTTCGAGAAGTTGACTACAAATCAAAAAAAAAAATTTAATAAATATAAGAGACATTAAGGGGCGTTTTTAGGAAAGAACTGTTTTTTTCCAAAATATTTATTGCTTTTACCGTATTTTCTTCTGATTCTAAAGAAATTACAATTAATTGATTTCAATTTTAAGCCCATGCCCACTTTTGGGGGCGTGGCCTATACAAATACTAAAGGGTCCGCCATCTAACGTTTTTTTTTTTCAACTAGTGCTTATTTCGTAAATAGTAACACTTAGCTCATGTCTGATTTAAAGATAATTAAATTTATCTTTCTGCTAAACGAATATGGTTGTGTATACGCTTGAACAACGCTGGGAAATATGCGTTTTCGCTTCGCTAAGTGGGCCTGCGATCGACTTACAGAAGATGCCGATTTTGCCAAAAAAAATCATCTTTTGAGAAGAAGCTCATTTGATCTTGGCGGATATGTAAACAAGCAAAATTGCCGCATTTGGGGCACAGAAAACCCGCAAGCATACATTGAAAGGCCGAGACACCCAAAACGAGTCATTGTTTCGTGCAGATTTTGGTCCAGGGGCATAATTGGGCAATTTTTTTTATTTTCGAAAATGAGCAAGGAGTGGCCGTTACAGTCAATGGCGATCGTTATCGGGCCATGTTGAACAAATTTTTGTTCACAAAAATTGAAGAAGAGGATATTGGCAACATTTGGTTTCAACAAGACGGCGCTACGTGCCGCACAGCCGAAGCTACACTCGATATTTTGCACCCTGTTTTTGAAGATCGCATTATCAGCCGCAGAGCTGATGTCGTTTGGCCACCTCGGAGCTGCGGTTTGACACCGTTGGACTATTATTTGTGTGGTGCCATAAAAGATAAGTGTTACGCCGACAAGCCAGAGAAAATTGACGCTTTAAAGGACAATATTCGTGAAACCATTGGTGAAATACAGCTGCACACAATCGGTAATGTGCTTAAAAATTGGACCGATCGTGTAGGCTACTGCATGGCCAGCCGAGGCAGCCACTTGAATGAAATTATTTTCCATTATTAACCGGAAAAATGTACTTTCAAATAAAAAAAGAAATTTGAGAAGATATTCAGTAGGTTTTTTTATAGCATTTAAAAAAAAAAAAAAAGTTATTGGCGGACCCTTTATTTCATTGTTTTGTACTTAGTCCTTTTATTTTGCTTATTTAACTATTTTGTGATCTAATACACTTATTTATTTATTTGCACGTATCTAAGTATTAATCAATTCTTTGGTCTACTTTTTAGATTATGTTTTTATTAAATGAGTAATTATAATTTTCTATTGACATTTCCGTCGACATTTCCGTTAATTATGATACAATGAACGGAATTAAAATTAAATTAAATTAAAAATAATAAATTAAAAAAATCAAAATTAAATAAATTAAAAATAAATTAATAAATTAAATTTTAAATAAATGAATAAATTAAATATAAAATAAATGTAAAATAAAAAGATGGTTGATTGGATCTGGAATTTCGATTGTCGGCCATAGGTGCTACCATCTGCATCACAGCCCACTTTCATCTCTCGTGTCTACATGTTCTATCCGCATAAATAATGCAAATAAACCAACAACATAATAATTTTATTGTTCATCTATTAATTAAGTTTAGTATTAATGTAATCTTTCCACATGTCTTTTTTAGCTATTAAGTTTTTCTATACATTTTTTGACATTAAGGCTTTCATTGTTGTTTTTCTTTCGAAACCATTTTTGTTTTTGATTTTTCAACTTTGTGTTCAATTTGTTAGAATATTAAATTTTTCCAGTTTGCATATTAAATCCCTTTGGTAGGTGCGTGTAAAGCTTTTGCTACTTGGTATTAAAAAAAGATATAAAGCAAAGTTTTTAAAAGCCTTGAGTTAATTGTTCTTATTTGATGATGTATGGGGGTCGTAAAAGTTCTTGTTCCGACTATTTTGCAAGAAAATAAAAAAAAACACATACAAACTGCTGGATTACGCAGTTTAAGGGAAGAAATATGGAAAGTAAACGAAAGATAAAATATATATATTGATTTTGGGACTGACTTTGACCTCAGAATAATGGCAACCAGCCGATAAAACTATCTAAATATTGTGTTTAATTTTAAACCAAACAAATAAACATAACAAACCTTTCCCAGCGGAAGAGATGCAAATAGTTAGAGTAGACCTTAATGAACATAAATCATTCGTTAGATATTAGACCTAAAATAACCTGTGCGGATAGACTAATTTATTCATTGCTTCTGCTTAGCTAAATAGCACATAAATCGAGCTTAAAGTGCTCAAATTTAAACATCTCCCATATCATCTAATTAAAATTTATGTTACCCGAGGTATATCCTATATAAGTCTGTAATATCAGCACGACCGCAACTTCAAACAATGGCCCATATTAATTGCAATATCATGACGACATAACATAACATTCGTATGAATATCAAGGCACAGAGGCCTTGTACAAGTCCACCCACACAAGCACTGTGCCAAACCCCCAATGTATAATTTCGAAATTTTCATTGAGTACATCGAGCACCAATAAGTACGAGCACTTCACGGATCCAATATTATTCATGTTTGGTAATATTGTTGACTTGATTGAGGTTTCGTGTGGCGGGATTTTATGCCATCCCTCGGGCAAAATTAAATTAATTAATCGTATGAAAGTTTGCGCGAAAATTTGTATTTGAAAAAGCCGTAAGTGAGATATGTGTGCATTTGCTGTAAATGGATTAACTAATTACGCGTGTTCATGTATACATTTGCATGATGTGAGCGAACAGGAGGCCATTTTAAATGACGACCGTATTAAATTTAGTTATCTAACCATTGCGGATTATTTAAGCAAATATTTGTTTAGCTAACTTATAACCCAGTGAACATGATTGTGTCAATAGTGTGGAATATGGAATATGGATTTCACTTATGTCACACACTTAATTTTCTTAATAAGGGGGTGTGGTTCGTCTACGCATCAGGGAATCTAATGCAATTAACCTTGATCTGATTCCATGAAAACTCCATGAGTATTTTGAAACCACATTGCCACTTTGTGCGTAGTAATCATATTATATTGCACTTTGGATAACTTGATGCAAGTAGGTACCCTTACCTCTTTTAGAAGGATAATAATTTAAATGCACTTCATGCTTTTAATGCTACGTACGTGCCAGGATAATATGCCGGGCTATGAATCAGCTATTGAGCTATCCAGATTTATGGGTACTTTGGTCTGGCCAATAGATCTATATTGTAACATCAAAGCATTAATCTGTGCCACATGTGTGGTTGGTACCCATGTACTATAACAATAACAAGTTATATTCCATCATTAGATACAACATTAACATTATTTGCTGGGTTCCATATTATAATGGGGTTCGACTTAATCCAGAGGAATACAATGGTATATCCATTCTGATGATACCTTGAGGGCGAAACAAATCAAAGTATCGTTTGAAAGGATTTCGACGCAAGCATGATGATGAATTTGCAAATGCGAACAATACTTGCTGCAGAATGGCACAATGTGTTTGAACAACAATAATTGGTTCCGTATAAATAAAAATGTACGTTTATATAGCATACGTCAACTTAAACTCAGAAATTATAAAATAAATCTAATTTTGTGTGAGTATTTTTGCCTTCAGACTGTGAGCGTTAAGGCAAATTTTAGGCCCTTCTTAGTCGCTAATGAGCTTTGACTTAAATTCTTGATAATTGGCCAAATTTCGATCACAAGCGAGACTAACCAATCTTCCAGACATCCCGCGATAAAAAGCCGCACAATAATTGCAGATGCAGTTACAAAAAAGTGAAAATCATGAGGCACTAAACATGAGTCATCTGCACAGAGAGGATTTTAGTAATAGAGAATCCAAATCTTTGCTTAGTTACTTAGTGTTGCTACTTTCTCTTGCTTAACACTCGGACTTATGAGTTCAGTGGACCAAATAAGGACATGGCTCGGCAGCCCGAGCATTAGGACGTCAATAAGAATCAAATGAGGTATAGAAGTGCTATGTTGGAGCAACGACCTGTCAACGCAGCAAAGCGGAACGGAGACTGCCGGAGCTACAAAAAGATACTTACTAAATATAATGGGGAAATTAGGAAAGCTAAAAGAAGAAGCTTCAGGAATATTTGTGAGACAATAGCAAGCACTCCCCGAGGCCTGACCAGCACGGCTTCACAAGGCTCTTGCGAAATCAGGTGAAGTGCGTCTCTCAAGAAAGAGAATGGCAGCTACACCGAGAATAAGGAACAGAGCACAGCTGCTCATAAACCCACTTTCCCGGAAGCTCCCCTGACACTAATGTCTGGAGCACGATCAATAAGCTCCTTTCAAACTTTTAAGTTACCTGGTATGGACGTCATTTCACCAGCCCTATTACAGAACGTTCAAGAAATGCTACTCCCATCCTTGGTAAGAATAGCCCTTGGTAAATGGTAGTCTTTCTCTGGGATATATATACCGAACCAGTGAAGACGGGCAAAGTTTGTGTTTATTCCAAAGGTGGGGAAAAAAGACCCAACGCAACACAAGTCCTATAGACCGATCACCTTAACATCCTTTCTTCTGAAAGTAATGGAAAAAGCTGTGGACAACTGCATAAGAGAATAAGTGCTAGGCAACTTCCCTCTTCACCACTGCCAGCATGCATACTAAGCGAGCAGATCTACCGAGACCGCTCTATATAAGACACAAAAGAGACAGTAATCTGTACCTTCCTGGATATCGAAGGGGCATTTGACAACACGTCACACGAAGCCATTAGGCGAGCCCTAGAAAGGAAGGGAGTAAATAGCACAGCTTCCAGATGGATGCATGAGCTCCTGAGCACAAGATCAGTCGAAAGGCACACATCACAGGAAGTCATCAAGGTCAGTACAACAATAGGGTGCTTACAAGGGGGGTATTGTCAGCCATAATGTAGAGCCTAGTTATTGATGAACTACTCGATACATTTACTAACCTAGGCATTAGCTATCAGGGATATGCCGATGATATAGTATTGATTGCCAGGGGAAAGAGCAATCAAGGCAGTCCAAGAATGGTGCAACACCAGGAAAATGAATATTCAAATGAAACCTATAAGACTATTGGGCACGACACTGTTGCCAGTTAAAGAGGTTAAGGTTAAGTATCTATGGCCAGTCCTAGACAGCAAACTCATCTGGAAAATACATGCAGTAAAAAGAGCTGAAGTAATGAATCCACCACAAAAAGACTGAGCAACAGCACCATCAAATGGTATACAGATGGGTCAACAACTGATGATGGAACTGCGGTGTAGGAGTATTTGGGCCAAGAACCAAATTATCTGAATCCATGTGCAAATATACCAATATCTTCCAAGCGGAAATATGCGCTATAGATAGATGTGTTCAACTCAGTCTTGACAGAAACTACAGGAATTGCAACATAGCAATGATGTCAGACAGCCAGGCAGCTATCAAGGCGCTAAATGCCCACATAGTCAGGTCGAAACTTGTATATGGGGTTGCCTGCACAAGCTTAATGATCCGGCCAGGGTCAATAAAGTGAATCTCTATTGGGTACCTGGCCTTGTTGAAATACTGCGGACTCCTTGGCAAGACAAAGAGCAGCATAACCCTTCACAGGACCTGAACCTTTCTGCGGAATAGGGGAACACACCCTTAGTGCCTGTTTTCATTTGGTTGATCCTTACCTGATGTGTCAGAATTACTATGGTGAGGCGAAGCGCCAGTGTGGTGGCCACCGTTCAACCTCAGTTTTATTTTGAGATATAAAATTTGGGTTAGGTTAGGTTAAACCAAACGAAAACAGGCATTTAGGGATGAATTCAGCAAAACGGAGAAGGTAAACCAACTTAAGATTTGGAAAAGCCTGAGGCAAGCTAAGAAGCTTCTAGGCAACCACAACAAGAAGAGATTCAAGGCATGCTTCGGTCTTAAAAAAAATAACTTGCGTATCCTTACAGGATTCCTAATGGGGCATTGTAAACTTAGGGAACATTTGAGGAAAATCGGAGTTACGGAGGAACTCTTCTGCAGATTTTGCAATGAGTTTAGTGAAACTCCGGAACACATTCTGCAATCCTGTGGGGCCCTGAACCACACTTCTCATTCTCAGATTTCTACGTGAAACTGGACTAGAGAAAGTGCTTTGGGTACGTTCTCCGAGCAAAGGCCAAACATGAGCACATGCCCTCGCTATAATTTATTAATGAATTATAGGGAGCTCTTTGAAGGCATTTAGCGGGCACAATAGACCAACAGGTCGCAGTACGTAACCCAACTTAAATAATAATAGTAATAACATTAATAATAAAGATAGCCAGTAGAGCTGTGTCAATCGTTCATTTCCCCGGATCGAATCGATCCAGGATTGGTTTGAAAAAGGACCCGATCTTTTCAGTCAATCATTCATTCGTTCCTTTGTAAACCGTTCTTACCGATTTCGTTCTTCTTGCAGCCATCGATCCAACATCAATCACCGTTCCTCTGGATTGGCACCGTTCCGGATTGGCTTAGAAGCAGCCAGCGTTTGCGCGGCAAATATACATTTTTCGAAATCTCGTAGCAGTTTCGCTACAGTCATCGATGTAGGAATAGAACGTGTTAATATTGTGAATGATTGAATTGACCCTTTCTCTTTCGTTTCGCTCATTTGACCAAAAATAATGGAGAAAAAGTATTGGTTCGTACCGATTTCATTCGATTCGTTCATTTGAACAGGAAGGTTTGCCCAACCGGGATTGCAATCACCAATACTTTTAGAGGAACGGGTCCAAAGGATCGGATCAATCGCGATTGACACAGCTCTAATGGCCAGGACCCAGCGGCTACCATGCGGAGGTGTCATAAGCACTTGGTGTAAATAGTGACAGCCGCAACACTGGGCGTTACCATCCTGACGGCGAGCAGTGGCTACCCTGAGGTTACCAAATAGCTACGTAAGTTAAGGTGAATTTAAAGTAGTCCATTTGGGTCGCCTTCTAAATAATACGAACGCACCTGTGAAGTGCTTGTTCAGAGCAAACAATACCAAGAGGGGAGCAATGTGATGTGGCGACAAACGTGTGATATTTTTTATGATTCAATGTGCCCAGACCTTAAAATGCCTAGCTATCATCCACAAACAGCCACCATACATCTATGACAGCTCATATTCAATTCAATGAACCCCAGGCAAAAATATTACAGTATAGGTACAAGCAGTATAGTGTCCAGTCATAATTATTTTTAAAAGTATTTTTTTTTTAAATTTCTATAGTTTAAGAAGAAAACATGTTTCAATTGTTTGTTCTGGAAAACCACGAGTTGTTACTTAATGTTAGCATCATTATAATATAAAAGTTCCTGCTTGACGATGTTAGCCTTGCAGCTTTTGATAGCCATTAATATAATGTTTGTGGTCAAAGGATAGACATGTGCACTCAAGAGGATACAAGCATCCACAGGTTTTCTAAACCCACCTCTGTCTATCAACTCCTACTCTCACCTCCCCGTGGTGAACACCGGGTGCCTAGTACCTCAACTGGAGATTGGGTTCCAACCCCTTTGGAAGGTTGTTGGGGGTAGCAGACGAGAGAGGGGGGGAGGAGTGTTCCCACTAAGGCACTTCTCCTTGCATCCGGACGGCAGCGGAGGAATTCCCCAGATGGAATCAACGGTGGCGTCCATAGTTCCAGTCAGGCCGAACTACTTAGTGAACACCTTATATGGGCTACTACGACGTATTCGGAGCTCAGGCCTATAAGGAGCGGGCTATCCGGCTCTCCGTCCTTAGAGCTAAGCAAAGGATCTGGTCCTCCAGGTTGGGGGTCGTGCCGTCGGGGTGACTTCCCGGCCACGTAAAGAAACACCAGTCACGAAGCGGAAACAAGCCTCGGATTCGGACGGATTTACTGTTGACGACCAATGCAAACGAGAAAAGGACAACGAGCTCCGGATCTGCACGTGGAATGTTAGGTCCCTAAACAGACCACGTGCAGCCGAGCAACTAGCGGAGGCCCTTAACGACTGCAAGGCAGACATTACTGCCATCCAAGAAATGCGGTGGGACGGGCCGGGCAAAAGAAGGATGAAAAACTGCGACATCTACTACGGCGACTGCTACCGGCATCAAAGACAGCGCCTATTTGGATGTGGTTTCGTTGTTGGAGGCAGACTTAGGCAAAAAGTCTTGAGCTTCAACCCTGTAAGCGAGCGCCTCGCGACGATCCGCATCAAGGCTAAATTCGCCAACATTAGCCTGATATGCGCACATGCCCCCACAGAGGAGAAAGATGACGAGACCAAAGATATGTTCTACGAGCTCCTGGACAAAACTTATGAGCAGTGCCTTAGCTACGACATTAAAATTGTCCTAGGCGATTTTAATGCCAAGCTAGGAAGGGAGGGCATCTTTGGTCGTACTGTCGGAAAGTATAGCCTGCACGACACGACCTCCGATAACGGATTCAGGCTGATCGACTTTGCTGCGGGGCGACACGTTGTGGTAGCTAGTACACAGTTCCCGCATCTCAATATCCACAAAGGGACATGGAGATCTCCCGATCAATCAACCGTCAACCAGATTGACCATATTGCGATCGACGCAAGGCACTCCTCCAGTATCATGGATGTCCGAACTTTCCGAGGGGCCAACATTGACTCGGATCACTACCTTGTTGTAGCCAAGGTACGGCTGCGGATATCCCGACCAGCGCCAAGTAATGGAAATACTGTGAGGAAGTTTGACGTCGGCCGACTACAATCGCAAGAGATCGCCAGGTCCTTCTCCAACCGAGTCTCTCAAAACCTTCTACGAAGTCCTATGCAACCAGCATCAAGTATTGATAGCCAGTGGCAACATTGCCAAAATGCCATCAGAGACGCCGCCTCTGAAGTGCTGGGTTTCACACGGCGACCACAACGAAACCCCTGGTTTGACGATGAATGCCGGCAAGCACATGCAGCTAAACAGGAAGCATACAAAGCGGCGCTGCACAGAAGGACTAGAGCTGCTCGCGAGCTCTACGAGCAGAGGAGGAGAGAGGAGCACCGGCTTCTCCGAAGGAAAAAGAGAGAGCACGAGAAGCGCGCGGTTGAAGAGATAGAGAGATGTTACAACAGGAATGAGGTTAGAAAGTTTTACCAAAGGATCAAAAGGTCCTGCCAAGGGTATAAACTTCGAACTGAAGCCTGTAAGGACCATCAAGGGAACATCGTTGTAGAATCGCAGTCGGTGCTGAGGATTTGGAAAGACCACTTCTGCAGACTGTATAACGGCGAGGAAGAACCAAATACCGCTGTCAGGCAGAATGAACCATTCAACCCGGGCGAAGACGTTACCGACGAAGCATACGAACGATACCGCCCACCCGACCTGGAGGAGGTGAAAGTAGCTGTGTCTAAGCTCAAGTGCAACAAAGCAGCCGGAGCAGACGGCCTAGCTGCCGAACTTTTTAAATCCGCTGGCGATGAGCTGGTTAGGAGCATGCACCAGCTCATCTGCAAGATATGGTCGGAAGAAAGCATGCCCGACGAATGGAACCTCAGCATTGTTTGCCCGATCCTGAAGAAAGGAGACCCTCTGAGTTGTGCCAACTACAGAGGCATAAGTCTTCTTAACATCGCATACAAGATCTTTTCTGCTGTACTGTGTGAACGCCTGAAGCCGTTTGTCAACAATCTGATAGGCACATATCAGTGTGGCTTTAGGCCAGGAAAGTCCACCATCGATCAAATATTCACACTGCGGCAGATCTTGGAGAAAACCCAGGAATTCCAAATCGATACACACCACCTCTTCATCGATTTCAAGGCCGCGTATGACAGCATCTATAGAGACGAGCTATATAGCGCAATGTCTAGTTTTGGCATCCCTGCCAAACTCGTCAGTCTGTGCAGGATGACGATGGAAAACTCACGCTGTTCCGTCAAGGTCGGCAAAGACCTCACCGACCCCTTTGATGTCAAAAAAGGATTTAGACAAGGCGACGCGCTGTCATGCGACTTCTTTAACATCATACTTGAGAGAATTGTGCAGAACTCTCGTGCCAACACCAGAGGTACAATCTTTCAAAAGTCCGTTCAACTACTTGCATACGCAGACGACATTGACATAATCGGAAGAACAAAGCGTGATGTCAGTGAAGCCTTCGTGAGTATTGGGACGGAAGCGGCGAATATGGGTTTAGCAGTCAATGAGGGCAAAACCAAGTATATGCTGTCATCAAGAAAAGACACCCAACACCGACGTCTTGGACAAAACATCACCATCGACAGCTATAACTTTGAGGTAGTTAGGGACTTTGTCTACCTGGGTTCCGCTATCAATTCAGACAATGACACCAGCGCTGAAATCAAACGAAGGATAACTCTTGCCAATCGCTGTTTCTTTGGGCTAAGAAGGCAATTGAGTAGCAAAGCCCTCTCTCGAGCAACTAAAGTGTCCATGTATAAGACCCTCATCATCCCAGTCCTGCTGTACGGTGCAGAAGCATGGACCCTGTCAAAGGCGGATGAAAACACTTTAGGCTGCTTCGAGAGGAAAATTCTTCGGACGATTTACGGTCCCGTCTGCATAGACGGAGAGTGGAGGAGGAGATATAACATCGAACTGTACGGGCTGTACAGCGATACCGACCTAGCCAAAAGAGTCAAAACACAACGTCTACGATGGCTGGGTCATCTAGAGCGGATGGACACCAACGCCCCGGCCCGGAAAATCTTCGAATCCACACCGCAGGGACGACGCGGTAGAGGAGCACCGAAACTCAGGTGGCGCACGCAAGTGGAAGGGGACCTCAGCCAACTTCGCGTGCGAAACTGGAGACGGCTAGCTAGAGACAGAGCTGGCTGGCGAAGCTTGTTGGCTGAGGCCCAGGTCCACCCCGGACTGTAGCGCCACCTTAAGTAAGTAAGTAAGTAAGTAATATAATGTTTGTAGAATTATAAATTGTTTTAATTTTGCAACTAACTAAAATGCACTTTACGAACTGAGTTCCTTCTGTGTCTCCTATCACAAAAAGTTTACCGAGAATAACACGTTAGACAAACAACCAGTTCCCTATAGAATTAGGTGTTTCGATTTCATGTGAAACGTATTAAAATTCAAAGAACTTCCTAAGTTTTCTGCCTACAGCCAATTACATAATTCCAAGAAGAACTAGCAAAGAATTTGTGTTGGTATGATGCCTTTCTACCACAACAGTGCCCTTTTTACTTCATATTCCGCATATACACATCCTTATGAGTTGCTTCTTAAATGCAAAGCAAAAATCAATACAAAGCGTATTGCTTAAAGGCATGGGTGAGTTCTAAAAATGGTTGCCTTCGAATAGCCATACCCGTGGTTTTGGGGCTGTATTTATAGACAGAAACATGGTATGGATTTGTACATACACAGCTATGGAACACAGGATATACGAGTTTTTATATCCGTATAGCTTATCCTATCCGCTTTTCTATTGTTGGAAAATATGCAAAGAAAAGAGTATCGATGGTGTTGTAAAGTAGTGTTTTGGGTTGAAATTGAAGACTGCAAACAAATGACACCTATCAATCTTGTTCAATCAAGTTTAGGCATCTTTTCCGTCGAACTCCAAAAACTATTGCAAACAACATAATAATATTAAGTTCACTGAATAAAGGTTGGTCAAATCAGGTATCAGGCACGTACCAGGAAATCCGCTCAAGCATTCGATGTAGCAGATACTTACGTGCTTACTCAGAAACTAGGAAATCCATATTCACAACTATAAAATAGAAGTCCTTAAAGTGGAGGACGAATCAATTTAGCGTCAACTACCGGATTTGATATCATCATATTATTATCACCTATCATAAGAGATTGGTTACATAGTTCTCTTTCGTTTTCAATTTAATGTGACAGGAATACGCCGCTCCTTTTCATAGCATATATGGACTGGATGGTGGAGCACAGTCTTGGCGAGCAATGCTTCGAATTGGCTGGCATCAGGATGAGCCATCTGCTTTGCGCAGATGATTTGGCCATCCTTGCATCATCCAAAGAGGAACTTCAACGAGCACTGGATAGGTTTGCAGCCATCTGGGTGATGCTGGGATGAAAGTAAACGTGAACGAATCGGAAATGATGGTTGTTTCCCGAACTCCTGTGCAGTGTACCCTGCACATAAATGGAGTTCCATTAAAACAGGTGGAGAAGTTTAAGTATCTCGGGGTCTTTTTCACGAAAGATGGGAGGAGTGATACTGAGTTGTCCTGTAGAATTGGCCAAGCTGGAGCAATAGTAAAGGAACTGCGCCGGCCGGTCATCAGGAAAGCTGAGCTTGGAGTGAAAGCAAAGATCTCAGTTTTTAATTCAGTGTTCGTTCCGACCCTCATCTATGGTCATGAAATTTGGGTAATGACCGAAAGAATAAGATCGCGGGTACAAGCTGCCGAAATGAGATTCCTGAGGTGCGTTGCTGGTGTTGCTCTAAGGGACAGAGTGAGAAACGTCAGTATTCGTGGGAATCTTAATGTTGAGCAGCTACTTCTCCGAGTGGAGCGATCGATTCTTCGATGGTTTGGACACGTTGTTCGCATGACAGACTCGCCCCCTGACAGACTTCCTAAACAGGGCATGCTAGCCGCGATGCGAGCGCGTCGCCCCCCTGGTAGGCCAACAGGTGACAGGTGGTGAGATCAGGTAAAGAACCTCTCTGAGTCCCGCCTAGGGATTGTGCCGGAGTCTCTTGAGTTGGTGGCGGAGGATCGAGAAAGATGGAAGAACCATTTAGCCACACTCGCTCCGCGACCCTTTTAAAGGATAAGCGGCATTCAAAAATGATGATGATGATGAGGAATACGTCAACTTACGGAAAAAGGCAGGCAAGACATTTTGCACCTAAGAAATCGGTGGGATTACCATTTTCCATTACCTGGATATTGAAATTGTGGTTTTTCAGATTTTGGAAAATGGAAAAATTAAGCCTCAAAAGAGTTCAATGCTGAACTAAGAACCTTGTAGGTTTAATAAACTTTTCTATATTGGGTAGTTTTTCCTTTAATTTTTATTATATTTTTTCTTAAAAATGTTTTTTTTTTGAAAAAATTGTTTTTTTTTTCAAAGCTCTGAAAAATTTTTTTTTTGCCTTTCAATCCATAAAACAGCAATTAAGCTTATGTTTCCAGTTACCGTTAGGTTGCAAATTACAACCAGCAGCGTTCCATTGGTCAATTTTCTGAAATTCTGTGGACATGGATTTCTGAGAATAAGCTAAAACATGTTGTTTCGTATTTCTTTTGTTTAAATAGGTTTAAAAACTTGAGGTTGTAAACGGCAATTTTGAAAATGTACTCTTTAAACTTGTGTTGTAAACGCTTCTAACTTGAGCCAAAGTAAAATTAGAACGTCATTACATAATGGACTAGCGACCTTTAAAAAATCGTTTTCGTAAACGTTTTCAAGTTTTTGAGTCAAATCTCCGCAGTTTTTGAATATTCGAAGTTCGCTATAGCTTTGCATTAAATCTCAGAAGATTGACTATGCCCGTTATTTATTTCAAAGTTAAACTTTAAACTTTACACCGTTTAGGAGGAGACATACCGTCTTTTGAACTTTTTATTATTTTTTAAATTTCAAATCCATAAAAAATCTATTTTTATTGTTTTGTTTTCCCATTAGAATTTTTTTCAATAACGCAACTACCTGCGCTAGCATTGAATGATTTTCTTAAATTCTATGGCCACCGCGTAAGCCGCAAAACAAACTCCCCTTTTTTATACCCGACACAGTGTAAACTTATTTTAATGCATAGTTTGTAGCACAGTGAAATAATCATCGTAGACCCCTAAGACCTTGTAGAGATATGATCGAGACCGACAGGTGAATCGATTAAGCCATCCGTCAGTATGTGTGAAAGTTTAAGGTCTGTCTTCAAAATCAAGCTAGAGAACCTTGGTTCGTCTGTTGCACAAACAAAGTGTGACCACTGACTTCAATGTGAGATAACCTCTATTTCACATTTTTTTCGAAATGCCTTCAAGTCACGTTAGACAAGGCGTACGAGCTTAAATTTTGGTACTGAGCAACATTAGGTCACGACCTTTAACAAAGCGAAAATTGGACCACACAATATCGACCATGCCCACTTTTAACATGTTAGATCTTGAAACACCCCATTTTCCGGAAAGTTTTCTCCAAAGCGAAAAAAATATATATAAAAAAATATTAAAAATATTACTATTTGCGAAGTTTGCTTTATGCAAAGTCAAGTTTATACAAAGCTTTGAGCTCCGCCCACCTTTTAGGGACGTTTTTAGGGAAAAACTTTTTTTTTAAATAATTTTTGCTTTTACCGAATTTTCTCATGATAACGAATGCCCTTTTGGCAGTTTTGGTAGATTTTTGTTCATTGGTTATTGTTTTTTGATTACAAACAAGTGTATACAAAGTTTTAAAGTTTTCTGATTTAATGCAACTTCCAGATGCTTTATTGACTGGACTTAGTTTGGATAAGGAAAAAGGCGAAGTGTTTTTAAACTTGATATTGCAAAACTACCTTAGGCCTTCAGTTCAATGAAAGAAACAGGCCTTCAGGCAATAAACATAAAGATTAAAGAAACACGGTGGTGGTCAGATGAGGTGAAACTAAAGATTAGTGAAAAGAAAGCCGGCATTAAGGGCATGCAAGAAGATCTCCTCGAACAATAGAGACGAAAAACTTCGCCTTGGATTTAAATATAGACACCGCGACAGTCTCGCTAGGAAGAAGTGCGTAAGTTCAAGCAAAGAGAATGCAGGGCCTGTATTGGGAATTGGAGGAAGTTTCTTCTCTGACTGCTGATACGAATTAAGCGACCTTCGACAAAACGCTTTGAATAAAGGCGCCACAATCTTCAAGATAGCCGCTCAGAGGAGGAGAAATTCCGAGAAGATTCGTTCGCAAAAGCTCATTAACAATGCTCACTGCTCAGGGCCAACTTCTTGTGGATCAGGACAAAATTCTTCACAGGTGGCGGCAGTATTGTGAGGGACTTTTGAATAAACAGTTTCCTAGGCAACACTTTCCAGAAGGAACCACTCTCAACTGGGAAGAACTACCAGACATCATGGTCAAATTTCATATATATTTATTGAAAAACAGTCATTTTAAGCTAAAATCCCTTAAAAAGTGGGCGTGGTCAATGAAAAAGCTTAAATTTTTTGGCGACTTTAAGGACAATTATAAGGCAATGTTACGTACCAAAAATTATTGCGCTAGCGCCATTGTTACATAGCTAAAATTTGCAATATGTATTTTTTTAAATTAGAGATGGTCGCACATACAGGCCTGTAGTGGGAGTGTCTGTGGGCGGATTCAGCTTATTTTGAAACCTGATCTGAAGGACTGGACTTCCTAAGATCATATATCCCTGCAGCGAGAACTTAATATCGTATTAGCCAAAACAAGACAGAGTTTTCTGATCATTCAGAGTTTGAGACATTATCTGATCAATCTGAGCCAATTCCAAACATTAAATTGGATGGAAATGTACTTTCGAAGTGTCAAAAGTTTAACTACCTGGGATGATCGATAGCGAAACAATGTGTGATGACGTCATCAACCATAGCGTAAGCGTGGGGTGGATGAAGTGGCGAGAAAACTTCGCCATATTCTGTGACCGAAAAATATCCCCTAAGCTGAAAGGAAGTTCTGCACTGCAATTGTGAGTCCGGCGGTCACATATGGTTTACAATATTGGACAGGGTATACGAAATATGAGAGCAAATTAACAGCAGCTGAGTTGAAGATGTTTCGCATGACAGCAGGAGTAACAAAGCGAGATAGACTAGATAAATAGATCCGAGAAAGCCTCCACGAAAGAAAAACCTCTATCTCCAGAAAAATGGAGCCGGCTTAGTTGATATTGCCATGCTCAAAGAAAAGATTCTATACGAAACCTGTCAAAAAGGCAATGTCAATCAACACTCAAGCACAATCGCGAAAAGGGAAAGGCCTAAAGATTCATAAATCACACACACAAATGCAAGAAAAACAGCATCTAATTGGACTCAGTGATGAATAGATCAAAAATCTGGTGGCTTGCAGGTTTATCCTGAGGTTCAATCGGCGTTTCCCTCAAACGAACCATTAAGGAATAAAGTACAAGTGGGAGGGTTATGGTCCCTAAATTCAGATTATAACCTTGCGCCTAAATTCAGAGAAGTAGTAACGTAGCCACTGAGGATGCTTGCATGGTCCATACGGTCTTAGCCTTAGTTCTTTTTTTGCCACCATCCAGCTTTCCGAAGATACGAAGGTGGCAAAGCTTTGTATTTAAAGCAAAAATGGGACTTGTTCTTATGGCATCTGTGATACAAATACAAGATGACGGTTGAACTTTCTCTTATATCGGTTTTACCATCCACCACACTCCGTACTTCTAGCGATCTGAAAACGATTCTGTAGAATTTGGCCCGCGACAGTCGTATGTGTTTTAATAAAAATAAAACAGCCTTTAGTAATAAAAATATTTAATAAGTTTTATTTACTCCCGGCAAAATACGAGAAAGTATTCATAGCTCGGGATAGTTTTTTTTTTTTTTAAATTTCACCGCACATATTAACCAAAAAAATAAAAATGGATTAAGTTTTATTATACATAATATCCCCCAAACTTTCAGATTCAGAGAATGCATGAAAGGGTTTCCCAATAATTTTATGCTAAGTAAATTAAGTCCTTAAATAATGTTATATTCCAGCAATGATATTTTTTGAAAAAAGGGAACTGGCTTTGCATTTTGAGAGGATCTTCAAGACCAGTCCTCGCAGGGTCTACCTACTTCTTCTAAGTTGCAAAAAAAAAAAACTACTTTCCACCAGAGGCAAGAATGCAAACTGAAGACTTTGCAATTATGCGAACAACTCATTCCTTATGAATAAACAATGAGCTTATTCCATCCAAGAAACTGCTAGAGAATTGCAAACAATCATTTTGCATTTCACAAGGCTTTCGATAAGGGAAGAGCCGAATGGCTAAAAAAAAAACAGAAGGCAAATCAGCATGACGACAGAAAGAAAACCAATCAATTAGGAACTCACAAATTCGCAAATTTGATGAATTCAGCAATGGTAAGAGACGATAGACTTCATCCGAGGCAGAAAGACTTTTTGTAATCTCATTGAAATTAATTAAATCGGATGACGGTTACGTACTGAATTAGCGTAAGCGTTTTGCACTAAATTATCTTGGGGGCTATTTGCTCAAGGATAATTCGTCAATGGGAACTCTTCTCCGAGTTTCTTGATTATTCAGCACAACGTGGGCTACAGCTGCGTCTGGTGATTCCGTGATGTTTGAAAAAAAAAGATAAGAATAATTATAACAGAGCTTAGTGGTTGCAATTTAAGTACTTTAGCGATGATTAAATCCTTGTCATATGAGAGAGTGATGTCAAGTATCTACCTAAAAACTTGTCTTGAAAATGAAGAGCCATAAAAAGAGATCCCAAGACGTTTCATGTTTTGATTATATTTTCAAATCGAAAAGCCCAGTCACCATCGTTTACCTTTTCTTATAGCCATCAAGTTCATCGAGAAAAGGTTTTACGAGGGATGAAAATTCATGTTCCAGGTAGAGTCACAAAATTTTAATAATCAAATGCAAAAATCCTTTTCGTTTTATTTTCGCAAACATCCAGTGGGACATCCTACCTAGAATGAAGAACATAATACAATACCCCCAGAAATGAAAAAGGAATAGACATGAACATAAAATAAACTGCCTCGAAAAAAGGACGAGATTTTTTTTACAGCTGTCATGTATTTTGAACTAGAAAATCTACACATTGCAGGGTAGTTTCAGTTGGAAAACTAAAACTCAAACACAATAACATAAAAGTTCACTTCACGTGTAGAACGTAGGTAGTTTGCAAGAGGTAATAGCTAAGTTTTTTCTCAAAAAAAAAGTCAGGAGAGTTTTTAGAGCATATCTACTACTGTCATCAACAGAGCAATGAAAATGTTATGAAGTGGTTGTGGGTTGAAAGTACGCTCTGGCTGTTATGTTGCCAGATCTATTTATATTCTTACATGCAATAGGTAGGTGCTTACAAAACAGATATGGCTATAAGACTATGGTTTTAGTAGAGAAGCTCTGATTCGGATTAGCCTAGTGCTGTTTCGTTTGCTTGAATTGATGCGTAAACAGATATGAATTTGACATTTTTTTTATGTGCTTTTTCATATGACTAAATTAAGTTTGCAACATGCCAATATGTGAGAAAAATTTAATAGAGACCTAGAGAGCTTAAAGGTGTTAAATGCTGAACTATCAGTTACTGGTTTAGGCGAAATATAGCTTTAGTTTAAGTTTAGAAAACAACCACTGCTAAAGCAAATTGTTGGAATAATGGAAAAAACAAAAAAAAAAAAACAGTGAAAGTGCTTGTGTCTCTGTCGGATTTGGCATATCAAATCCCAATTCCCGCTGCCATTCATTAATGATTACACATTTTTATGCTTATGTAAAATTTTTACGGAAGTCGTTCCATTTAGGTTCTTTTATTTTGTAAGAAGTGCGACATGGCCAGCCACTTTATAGGTACGAACATTAGCATGGAAATAAATATTCAAGCTAGGCTTACGCACACCAACATGAGATTTTTTACTTCAAATTCAATATTTTTCAATCATTAATTAGGCTGAATGGACCAGTCGAAATCAGCGTTCTTTCGAGAAAGTTCAATGCTTTACTTAAATTTCGCCTTAATGCTTTACTTAAACTTCCAAATGTAGGCGTTGTCCAAAACTTGTATGAATAAAATGTAGAATCAGCTGTTTTCTAAACTAGGTTACATTTTTAATTTTGGGGAAAAAATATACACTTTAATATTGAGTTAGAGGTTCTAACACACTTTCATTCTATCTAGATGCACTTTTATAACGTGTTGGTTATCCGTAAAATGTTTAAAAGTTTTAATCGGAACTTGAACAAATGCCCCCGCAATAGGTGACAAATGGTACAAACTTACAGGAATAGTTAAAACAGAAAAAAAATCAAACACTTTTAGCCGATAGCAGGACTTGGGTTTGTTCTCTTTCCTAAACTTGTTAACATAAAGTGTGGCAGCCTTATAAGCCTGTTTGCATTTTGAATTGTTCTTCAATTTTAATATCACTCATCTAAATGAAAGAAAAGAGTTGAGGAAATATACATACACACACACACACACAAAGTCTCCAATGTTCCCAAATTTATGATGACCTCAATTCATGTTCAATGAAGCTAAGCAATTTAATTATGTTAACAAAGTTGCTTGCAATTTGGCTTGTGTCAAATCTAATTCAACTAGATGCAATTGTATCACTTGCGGTTATCGCACCGTGCACCCAGCACCTGCATCAATGCGTGAACAGTTTGTCTCCAGCACTGTACAAATGTAATTTACACCCTTGAGCTGTGCATATTGTAATATTTAGGGTCTGCAAACACCCATATTATTCCCACGCTGCATATTTGCCCAACCACTATTAATTAAGCCCTTCGGATAAATGCTATCAAATAATGTCATTTTGATATTAATCGATCGCGTAGTCTATTATGTTGCAATCTAATAATTAAATGTCGAGTGTTTGTAAATCTTACAGCATGATGACAGGTTAATAATCATCTGAATTGTGACTTTGAATGGGTGTGAATTATGATAGATTATGATCTTAAACCTTTGTCTATAGAAATACCGTCCAAAATGGGGCTTTAACTACTATAGGGGCTATGACTACTTAAATAAGAAAGTGCGAATTTCTTCACTTCATTAAATTTATTTTATAAGGTATTTTTAATAAGTAATATCAAAATAAATAATAGCAATAAGTAATATAAAAAAGACCGTCAAGCATTAAATCATACAAGGAGCGGTCCGTCGGCTTTTTTTGAAGGCTTAGCTTTTATGTATAGCAGTTATTGCTTAGTTTGCATATAAAATGTTGTTTAGTGAATTTGCGACTTTTTACACCCGACGCAGGGTATATTAAGTTTGATGTATAGTTTGTAATGCAGTGAAATAATCACCGTAGACACCTAATACCTTTTAGAGATATGAATGGGACCGACAGGAGAATCGATAAGGCCATATGTCCGTCCGTCCGTCCGTATGCAAACAACTTTTAGGCCTTAAATTTTAAGGTAGAGAGCTGAAATTTGGTGAGTTGGCTGGAAGTCCAGTCCTTCAGATCAAGTTTGAAAATTAGCTGAATCCGCCCACAGACACGACCAATACAGGCCTGTATGTGCGACCATCTCTAATTTTAAAAAACCTTTTTTTAAATTGTAGCTATGTTACGCTAGCGCATTCATTTTTAGTTGAAACATTGCCTTGTAATTGTCTTTGTAGTAGCCAAAAAAGTTGGGCCTTTTCATTGACCACGTCCACTTTTTCAAAGGATCTTAGCTTAATAAATATATATGAAATTTTACTAAAAATTATATGACAAAAGTTGTAGATTTTAGCTATTTCTAACATTTATGTTTCTGTTGTATATGCCTCTACCCTTTTGTAGATCCACTTTTGTGGGCGTGGTGTTAAAAAAAAAGTAATTTTTAAGCTTAAAAGGCGGATTTTTAGGCCGAAATATATGCAACCACCTAGTATAAAGCATTCAACAGTTATATTTTTATATCCCGCCCACTTTTTGGATGCGTGGCAGTTTTTTTTTTGATATGGTCGGGTATTTTGCAATCCGTCGTAGATGGACTGAAGCTTTTGCATACGCACTGTTGCACTTTCCCACTTGTTTAGATAATTTGTTTTTTTAAATGTTTCAGAAAATGTTAAGTTAGATACGCCATTTTTGAAAGATCTTAAAACTTTTAGAATTTAGTTCATTCGTTTTATATACAAACCTAATTTCATTATAATCGGTGCCACCATTGTTAGGATTCCAGAATATTTTGGAAAATAATTTCTAAAATATTTTTGAAGCTTTCGAGCCCACTCAGAGTTTGCTAAATATTCGAAAATTTCTATAGTTTTCCCGAAAGTTACAAATAATTTTAGATGTGTGTGATTTTTTCCAAATCATTTAGCTGATGCTATATCGGAGATATAGTGGTGGGGACAAAATTTTTTTGCGATATTTTCTTTGAAAATACGCCAAAACTACAGTTCTAAAACTGTTTAACCAAAATATGATTTTAGCCCTTGCTTAGCCTGCGGCTGCTTTATAAGTTAGCCCAATATGGGCTTCACAAATAAAGACATAAGCAAGTTCTGACCTTAGGTTAGGTTAGGTTAGGTTGGAGAGGGTTGTTTGCAATAAGTGTAAGTTCGCTCGGTGGCCAGATTGGCCCATTGTGATAACCCTTGTAAGGTAGACAAACATGGTTGGACATATGTCTTGCTAACTGAACCAGCCTGATCTTTTAATAAATCTTTTTAGGCCTAGTAGTAATATTCCTGCCAGGTCGTCCAGGCTATCAAAGAACCTCCTAAAAAGGAAGGAACTCCTAAAAAGGTTAGTCATCGTTCTTGGAGAGCTGGGGAGTGGCAGAGAAAGTGTTCTATAGACTCCATTTCTCCTTTATCCCTACAGCTTCTGCAGAAGGCGTTGGCAAAGATTCCCATTCGTGTAGCCATGACACCAATGGTGCAGTGTCCCGTGACTACACCAACGAGTGTTCTTATGAAATTTCTACTGAGAGATAGAAGGGTCGTTGTTCTTTTTAGGTCGAGTTCTGGCCATAAGCAGTGAGTTATGATACAATCTTTAGACTGTTGCCAACGTTCACCGGCTAGTTTGATCGTGTATTGATCTATAAGACTTTTGGCTGTGTTGAAAGAGAGATAAGCCCGTCGGCCAGCCATCGTTATGTCCATATCAGAATCTTTCCTTACCAGTTCGTCCGCCATTTCATTTCCGGCCACGCCAACGTGACCAGTAACCCAGCAGAGTAGAACTGTGTGGAGGCTTATTTCCTTTAATGCCATGAGGCAGTCCTTGACACACTTAGAGTATATGAGGTTGGACGAGGTGCTGCTTGACTATCAACACATATGGTGATTTCCGTTGCTGGAAGATCCATAGATTGAATTGTCTGTGCAGCTCTCTTCACCGCATAAATCTCAGCTTGTAAACACGACCATATCTGTCTTGTACGAGACTCACCTCTCTTGTTTATATCTTTGCTGCCCAAGTGAGTGTAATGGGCATTGGCATCCACCGCGATGACTAGGTTAGCCTTGGTGCTCCTTGCGTGGAGTTCCCATTATGCTGTCGATAGTGGATTGTCCTCTTTGTATGGCAGGTATGCGGATGCTAGAATAAGTTGTGCCTCATTTCTGCGGTCGCACACCGCTACTGCTAAGTCGCTGTTGCTGAAATGACAGGAAAGATTAAAGTTAAGTGCTTTCTTAGCCAATATGTAGTTTCTCAGTTTACCCTTCTTTTTGGTGTGGAGGATTGAATATATTTTGGACCCTAATCCCTGGATTTTGTCTTTGGAAAGCCACGGTTCCTGGATTAGGGCCACATCAATATTCTCCTCGGCCATGAACAGCAGCAGGTCGTCGGTGGCAGCTTGAGAGTGATGCAGATTAATCTGCACCACCCTCAGCTTTCCGACGGTGGTCTTTTTCATGTAGGAAGTTAAACTTTAACTGCTCTAGCCCGAATTTGACCACCCCTGCTACTTTGATGTAGAGACCTCACGTTATCTCTATCGTGGGACAGAGCATCTTGTTTTTCGCGACATCTAGCAGGAGTAATGTTACTATTTTTTTGTCCTTCCATGTTGGTCTTGGGTTTTCGCATTAGTTATGTAGTTCTGCTACGTTCTAGGATGTGCCTGGCTGCTACCGCGCGGAGGTATAACTAACACTTGAAAGTTTTGACCTTAAACACGTTGAAAAACGGTATCTATTTTCCAATCCTTATTTCTCAAAAACATTTCAATATTTTGCAAAAACTCGATTTTATTATGAAAATCCAATCTTTTTTTTAGTTCCTTTTTTAAATTTTTTTGTTTCTAGTTGTAAAAGTTTTTAAGATAAAGCCAAAACACTTTTTGTATTTTTTACCATCAATATAAAAAATTTCCCTTCATAAACATTTCCCTTGATGAAGCTTAAGTGTATCAAATTTCATCTCTCTACGACTTACCGTTCAAAAGTTATGGGCAAAAAGTCCTCATGTGATTCACAAGACACAGTCTAGTATCTTTAAGGTGGCCTTGGGGTCAGCGGTCCTTCTTCAATCCAACTCTTGGAACATTGTGGTAGTCAGACGGTAACTACCACCATTCTATATAGTACCGTTAAAACTGTTTTCACAAATCTGATTGAAATCCGAGAACACAGCGCTTGAATTTAAGGAATAAGTTCAAAATTTTATTCGTCCCTAGTTCATAATTAACTACTCCTTAATGAGTTTCATAATGTGAATGAGTAGCTACTCTGGAAAAAGAGCAGAAAAAAAAAAACTATTCCAATTCTCCTTAACCCGATTGTCAAGCGAATGACAATAGAGGCGACCAACTGCCATGGTCGACATAATGAAAATAATCCAATTTCACGAGTGTTTGGTGAGCAATTGAGTTCCGCCATCAGAAGAATAATAAATATAGTAAGTTCTTTGTGCTTGGAGTATAAAGGCGACTTTGTCTCTAAAGAAATTAAAGAATTTTTGTCTCTGAATTATTAAAATCTTCATTGTGAGATAAAAGTGAAAAAAGTTTCACAAGTACTGAACTTTCTTAGGCTGTCCTTTGAGTATACCTCTATAGTGTTCTAAAAAGTTCTTGTGAGAAGTGTGAGATTAATCCATTCAGAAGTTTGTATGATGTTCATATTATGAAACGCTGGCTCAAGGGAAAAAGTGTTTTTGTATTTTGAGAACAGCAAAGAAAACACTATCGCTGCAAACTTAAATGCTTTATTAACAGAGCGTCATTCATACGCCAAATAGTTCTTTTTGTCTGCGATACGAATAGGTCTGAAATATAACCTGTAAGCTCTGTTTTGAGTATATGAAATAATACTCAAAACTAATAATACTCAAAACTACTAATAATCGGCAAATATATGGCGGCATTAAAGTTCATATTCCTCCGATAACGGATTCAGGCTGATCAACTTTGCTGCGGGGCGACACGTTGTAGTAGCTAGTACACAGTTCCCGCATCTCAATATCCACAAAGGGACATGGAGATCTCCCGATCAATCAACCGTCAACCAGACCATATTGCGATCGACGAAAGGCACTCCTCCAGTATCATGGATGCCCGAACTTTCCGAGGGGCCAACATTGACTCGGATCACTACCTTGTTGTAGCCAAGGTACGGCTGCGGATATCCCGACCAGCGCCAAGTAATGGAAATACTGTGAGGAAGTTTGACGTCGGCCGACTACAATCGCAAGAGATCGCCAGGTCCTTCTCCAACCGAGTCTCTCAAAACCTTCTACGAAGTCCTATGCAACCAGCATCAAGTATTGATAGCCAGTGGCAACACTGCCAAAATGCCATCAGAGACGCCGGCTCTGAAGTGATGGGTTTCACACGGCGACCACAACGAAACCCCTGGTTTGACGATGAATGCCGGCAAGCACATGCAGCTAAACAGGAAGCATACAAAGCGGCGCTGCACAGAAGGACTAGAGCTGCTCGCGAGCTCTACGAGCAGAGGAGGAGAGAGGAGCACCGGCTTCTCCGAAGGAAAAAGAGAGAGCACGAGAAGCGCGCGGTTGAAGAGATAGAGAGATGTTACAACAGAAATGAGGTTAGAAAGTTTTACCAAAGGATCAAAAGGTCCTGCCAAGGGTATAAACTTCGAACTGAAGCCTATAAGGACCATCAAGGGAACATCGTTGTAGAATCGCAGCCGGTGCTGAGGATTTGGAAAGACCACTTCTGCAGACTGTATAACGGCGAGGACGAACCAAATACCGCTGTCAGGCAGAACGAACCATTCAACCCGGGCGAAGACGTTACCGACGAAGCATACGAACGATACCGCCCACCCGACCTGGAGGAGGTGAAAGTAGCTGTGTCTAAGCTCAAGTGCAACAAAGCAGCCGGAGCAGACGGCCTAGCTGCCGAACTTTTTAAATCCGCTGGCGATGAGCTGGTTAGGAGCATGCACCAGCTCATCTGCAAGATATGGTCGGAAGAAAGCATGCCCGACGAATGGACCCTCAGCATTGTTTGCCCGATCCTGAAGAAAGGAGACCCTCTGAGTTGTGCCAACTACAGAGGCATAAGTCTTCTTAACATCGCATACAAGATCTTTTCTGCTGTACTGTGTGAACGCCTGAAGCCGTTTGTCAACAATCTGATAGGCACATATCAGTGTGGCTTTAGGCCAGGAAAGTCCACCATCGATCAAATATTCACACTGCGGCAGATCTTGGAGAAAACCCAGGAATTCCAATCGATACACACCACCTCTTCATCGATTTCAAGGCCGCGTATGACAGCATCTATAGAGACGAGCTATATAGCGCAATGTCTAGTTTTGGCATCCCTGCCAAACTCGTCAGTCTGTGCAGGATGACGATGGAAAACTCACGCTGTTCCGTCAAGGTCGGCAAAGACCTCACCGACCCCTTTGATGTCAAAAAAGGATTTAGACAAGGCGACGCGCTGTCATGCGACTTCTTTAACATCATACTTGAGAGAATTGTGCAGAACTCTCGCGCCAACACCAGAGGTACAATCTTTCAAAAGTCCGTTCAACTACTTGCATACGCAGACGACATTGACATAATCGGTAGAACAAAGCGTGATGTCAGTGAAGCCTTCGGGAGTATTGGGACGGAAGCGGCGAATATGGGTTTAGCAGTCAATGAGGGCAAAACCAAGTATATGCTGTCATCAAGAAAAGACACCCAACACCGACGTCTTGGACAAAACATCACCATCGACAGCTATAACTTTGAGGTAGTTAGGGACTTTGGGTTCCGCTATCAATTCAGATAATGACACCAGCGCTGAAATCAAACGAAGGATAACTCTTGCCAATCGCTGTTTCTTTGGGCTAAGAAGGCAATTGAGTAGCAAAGCCCTCTCTCGAGCAACTAAAGTGTCCATGTATAAGACCCTCATCATCCCAGTCCTGCTTTACGGTGCAGAAGCATGGACCCTGTCAAAGGCGGATGAAAACACTTTAGGCTGCTTCGAGAGGAAAATTCTTCGGACGATTTACGGTCCCATCTGCATAGACGGAGAGTGGAGGAGGAGATATAACATCGAACTGTACGGGCTTTACAGCGATACCGACCTAGCCAAAAGAGTCAAAACACAACGTCTACGATGGCTGGGTCATCTAGAGCGGATGGACACCAACGCCCCGGCCCGGAAAATCTTCGAATCCACACCGCAGGGACGACGCGGTAGAGGAGCACCGAGACTCAGGTGGCGCACGCAAGTGGAAGGGGACCTCAGCCAACTTCGCGTGCGAAACTGGAGACGGCTAGCTAGAGACAGAGCTGGCTGGCGAAGCTTGTTGGCTGAGGCCCAGGTCCACCCCGGACTGTAGCGCCACCTTAAGTAAGTAAGTATTAAAGTTCATATTTAATAAAAGGCCTCAACTTATTGTTCCAACCGAGATTATATGAGAATAAAAAAGTCACTTATCTATAAATTAGATTCAAAGTCTTTCGCTTTGGTAATATAACAGCCCTTTATCCCTTATATTTCATATGGGGTTCTCTTAAGACGTATTTTTGAAATTTTTTACAACAAAAACACGAAAAAAATCTGTCTGCCATCAGAAATATTCTCGTTGGCAGAAACGAGCAAATGACTACTAAGTAATAAAACTACTAATTAAATGATAACTTATGCTAACCCTTTTTTTGTGTTCGTTATCGACTGCGCGATGATTTTAATAAATCCGAAGCTCTCTTGGCTCTTTGCATTGTGATCTTATTAAGAATCGTTGACAGACGTCCACACACATGGGACAAACTGAGGTAAACTCAAATTATTTCTAGGTTAATTGAAATGTAGGTAAAATGTTTACTACATCCAATACCAATACCAGAAAAACCTCTGATGAAAAAATAAATTCTTTAGATGAAAAAGTTTCCCGGGAATTCGTTTGGGAATTCAGAAAATTGCACATAAGTAACGAGTTTGAGTTTCTGGATGGCAAGTTCGATTGCTCCCTCAATGAAATGTGCATAAAAAAAAACTTTTCCGAGTTTCAGTTGAGTTCTAAAGCATTGGTTCGGTAAAGAAGCATCCATTGCATTCATTCGCAGCAATGAACTCATGCTGCCTCCACCCAGTCGAATTTGAAATTACTGAGCTTGTTTAATCAAATAGCTATGCACTTGAGCTTTAAGAGATTATGTGCAAAAGAATAAAAAAAAGCTTGTTAGCAAAATCCATTACAAAATAAAACTTCATGTACTCACGGCATATTGGACTTGGAACATAGATACATGCACCTCTCTACATCGCACACCACTATAACACCCGTCGGCAGAGCTGCGCATCCCATAAAAGCGTTAAGGAATAGTTCCGCTTAAAAAATTAGCACTTTCGCAAATTACCTTAACATCCTGCCGGATCGGGGATGCACTTTCTTTCGATTAGCTTCAGGCTGTGAATTTCGACACCTCGAATGTTAAAGTTATCTATAGCTTTTCCTAGCTCTAGAAAAAGGGTGGCTAACGCCTTTATTTGGCAACGACAAATAAGGTGTTGGGATAGGTAGGTATATGAGGCATCTAACATCTACCCCGAAATGTTGATGCATAATGTCTGCATACGATTGATTTGATGAAATTCTTGTTTTAGCAAACATAAATCATTTACATAGAATTGATGAACTCAGACTTGAAAACATAATGACATTTTTACAGAGTTTGAAGCAGGGCAATTGAATTAAGTTATCAAGCAAGCCCCTTTTGGCATATGTATACCTATATGTTATAGGTATACCTATACATATGCCAAAAATGATGTCTTACATCTGATTTTTTAAGAATTTTTAGCAGAGAATTTATCATAGAATTTATTTTAGAATGGAAAATTTATTAAGAACATTAGCAGAGAACAATTTTAAGAATTTTTAATTGTTGCAGTTTTAGTTTTTTTTTTTTAGTATTTAACAGAATTTTGTTTAGCTTTGGGATGGGCGGTGTGCTACAGGGCGGGAGGCCAATAGCCACCTTGCTACGTGAAAAATTTAAAATAAGGTAAAAACTAATTAAATAAATTACAAATAAAAGTTTACTCCATTGGAATTTCTTACGCAAAACATACCTAAATGACAAATAAATGTTTAATGTTAATAAATGTTAATGTTTAATTTAAGTATTTGTCCACTGAATTATATGATGACTATGTCTCCCAAATTGGAAAGTTTCTTAAGACATAAACCTAGGGAGTTCTGGAAGTTTGTTAACTCTAAAAGAAAAACTGATGGCTACCCTACAAACTTCAAATACAATGGTAGCACTTTCAGCGTCTCGGAACTCATTTGCAATTCCTTTGCAGATCATTACTCTAAATCTTTTAGACAGCATTTTAATATTGACTGTCAGTATTTTAACTATCTTAATCTTCGCAAGTAAATTTTAATGTTGTTCCCGTACATTTCGAAACTGTCTCTAAGTTTCTGTCCGAACTTAATTCCACCCATAGTCCTAAAAAAAATGTAAGGACGTCCTTCCTCCCCTAGACCTGTTTCAATCCTCTCTTTCTCTGGGTGCATTTCAGGATGTTTGGAAGCGGTCGTTTATTACACCTGTTTTCAAGAAGGGTAACAAATTTGATATTAACAATTGCAGACCAATCGCTAAACTATCCGGTATTCCTAAGCTTTTCAAACAAGTTATTTGTGATAGCTTAGGATTATTTGTCGCAATGTTTTTTTTTTTTTTTATAATTCACTCGCGAATAAAGGGATTGGCTACCCTTTTAATGTTACACATCTCACGAGCGGAAGGGATTAGAACAAGAGGAAAAGGAGGAGAGGTACCGATGCACTCTTGTTTTGAACAGTTGCGGGTTGTAACGTGACGGAAAGATTGAATGTGGAAGAACATTCCACATTCGCGATGAGCGGCTTATGAAGGAATGTGGTTTCCGCAAAGCAACATGAGTTTTTGAAGAACAAACTTGCTTTCCTTCGTAAATATTTGTTCTGCCTCTATTGAGAATCGAAATGAAGTCAACTGTATTTACACTGACTTTTCCAAGGCTTTTGGTCTCATTTCACATGATAAAAAAGTTTTAAAACTTAAAGCTCTGGGCTTTCATGGATAAAATCTTACCTTCACTCACGATCATACCAGGTGAAATTTAGGGGACTTTTATCCACACCATTTGATGCCTTGTCTGGTGTTCCACAGGGCAGTCATCTGGGGCCTATCCTATTTATTCTCGCTATAAATGATGTATTCTCTTGTTTAACATCTTGTAACATACTAGCTTATGCGGATGATATGAAAATTTTTAAGACAATAAATTCTTCAAATGATCGTCTACTTCTCCAAGCTTATGACTTTGCTATATGGTGTGAAAAGAATGGTCTCAGTCTTAACCCTTCTAAATGCCAAGTCATGACTTTTTCGAAGAAACGTATCTCGGTTTCATTTTCTTGTTCATCAATAATCATGTACTTGACCGTGTTCAGGCTTTTAAAGATCTCGGTGTTTATTTCTCCCATAACGCCAATTTTTCTGAGCATATAAATACTATTGTTCATAAATCTAACTGCATGTTGGGGTTCATTAAGAGATGGTCGAAGGAATTTAATGATCCACATGTTACGCTATTTCTATACAATAGTTTTGTCCGACCTCACCTCGAATAAGCCTCGCAGGTGTGGACACCATTCCAACTTATTCATCAACTTATAAATCGGATTGAATTCAACGAAGATTTATCCATTTTGCTCTAAAGGGTTTTCACTTTGATGGCCCGTTTAACTTACCTCCGTGTGAGCAACGGATTAAGCTACTCAATATGCAAACTTTATCACATAGCAGAATTAACCAAGATTTAATCTTCGTTTCTGAACTAATATCAGGCCGTATAGATGCATGTGACCTTCTATCTTGCCTACATTTTAAATTTCGTGGGGGCTCCTATAATCTCCCCCACCTGCATTTACTAAATGTACCTAAGCACTGGGCTAACTATAGCAAGTATGAGCCTATCAGTCGCATGAGTAGCCTCTATAATACTTATTGCACTATTCCAATTCTCGCTTGTTGTCCTTTTTGTTTTATGTGTTTGGTGTTTATATAGATACTAGCTACTAACACCAGCACTATGTGCTGAGCCTGTGTAAACATATTTTTGCTTGGCAATCCTCTGCTTGTAAATTAAGCTTGCTCTAGGCGCACTACAACACAGTTCTAAGAGTGTGTTAAAAAAAAAAATAAATAAATAATAAAGTTGGCTCAATTTAATATATTTATATGGCTTCAGGGCTTTTTATTCGATAAACCGAATTCAGAAAAGCCATGAATACGTCTCAAATAAAAAAAAAATCTGAAAAACTTTACAAACATATTAGCTCAAAAACTTGAACAAAACATTTCATCACTTCGATTTGAAGTTATCGTAATGTTGTCTTTTCCTTTAAATCCTTTACAAAATGATCATCGAATTTCTCCAAAACAAAACTAATTCATTCCGGATTATGAGCTACATATATAACGTACTATTTTTATTCTATACAAAAAGGACCATATCTGGGCCAGGAAAATGTTCTCTTTATACGTATATTATGCGTTTTAGCAAAAAACTTTAAATAGCTCTGACCTCGAGTACCGAAATCGAGAACTTTCTTCCTCCCAAAGAGTGATTACTGCAAATTTTGAAGTAGTTTACTCATCTCAAAAGAACCTATAGTAACACGCCACAAGCAAAGCATCCATTTGTGTAATTACTTTTGGGAAAGTTTAAATTACATCGTAACATACATAAAGATAAATTCCTAAAAGCATTTCCCACAGCTTTTTGCTGCAGAAAACTCATTGAGACATTAAAAAAAACTTTGTTTGCTTGCAGTTGAAGTGCACCTGATCATCTAATTTAATGGAGAATGTAATATGGTACACTGCATTCCCTAACATAGAATACTAGATGAGCTTAATATTATACATATGTAGAAAATCCATATGTTAGATTCGTGAAAAAACATTGCCTTCCTAGGAAAGTTGGCCAACCATGAGAGTCAACAAAATACCTTGTTCAGGACAACTTTCCGTATGGATATGGTGTAAGAATAGAACCTAAAAACATTTGCTGACTCCGAACGGCTGATGGAAAAGCCTTCTAAGACAAAAGAAAATCTCATAAGGCTTGACAGACCATCGTGGAGACGGGCCCGTTAATTTTTTTTCGTGACCGGGACTTGAACCTGGGGACCTGACACATGATGCCTAGCAGGTCGACACATACAAACCAACAAAAACTAATTAAAAAACAAATGCGTTGTTCAGATTATGGCAGTTTCGGGTCAGAACTATGTAATTCACTTCGCGGAGCTTGTCATGAATATATGCCAGGGGGTTCCTTATTCACTGACAGCATCGTCTATTGATTGACATCTGACAGCACTCAGAATAGTACAGTCATTTCAATCTTTGATTGCAATTTTAATTTAATTGCAGTTGAGAATTTTCTATTATGTTATAGAAATTCATTATACGCATAGAAAGACTCCTACTGTTGTCCAAGTAATTTTTTATTCATTGCTCTTTGTCCGAGCTAATCTAAAGCTCTGCGTTTTCTTGTCTATTCAAGTAATTAAAAACTTATATACAAAAGTAAAAAGGCGCTGAGTTTTCGACGCTTTCGTATGATGTTTTGTACCATCTTTGCATCCCTAGACAGAAATCCCTAATCGGAAACAGAAAATTTCCATTTATATAGCTTCGAAAGAATCAATACACGTTGGATGGAATGAAAGCATGTGTGTCTGCAGGTGGGGGTATAGAAATCCTTCATTAATTAGCCGAAAGAAGTTATGCAAATACGCACGTTTTCATTCGATAGCAAAGAGACAGACAATTGCCAATCAACGTCCAATCAAGTGAATTTAATTTGGTAAATTACCAAAAACCCACCACAGTTGGGGGTCATGTGAAGAATTTGTAGATACTGAAAATGATACACTTTCCAATTGATTCTAATTTGAGAGTTCATTGCTTGAGCATGTCTAGTCCCAATATTTCTGCGAACTCACGAATCTTCGGAAAACATGAGAACTCACAGGAAGCGTGGCACCTACGAGGGTAATTTCCTTCCAAATAACAGCCTTTATACACAAAGGACTCATTTGTAGTTTCATTCTCTGCTGAGCATGTCATACGTCCCTTATAACTATTTCCGACGCTGTTTTTGATTTTTTAGCCAAATTCATGTTAATTAGCCAAAAAAAAACGACTAAAGTAAATATTAATGTTCCTAAGGCAGACGATTTTTCAAATGTCCAGCAACGATAAAGTTTCATGAATAAAATTAATTTTAAATAAGCACCAGTCCTTGTACGAATATCATGACGTGAATAAAATGGATTTTTCAATACATAACACCGGTGACTTGTGAAAAATAACCTAAATTACACACGCACGAACTTCAGGCCCCCCTATACAATTTCGGGTCTGTCTGCACAACCAAACAAAAAAAAAAGTCCTTGATTTGCCGCATAGTCAAACTTCTGCTGTGTGCACTGTCCGCAGCCAAACTTCATCATGTAATTCATCAACTGTATATTGTTTGCCCTCCGCAAGGAATTCCCTGATTGCCAAATTGTTGACCGGGCCGGACCTAATATTGTTCGTTCAGTTCTTGTTAGGATGTAGAGGATGTTGTGTTATCGATTGGGGAACATTAGCACATTTCCATTTGTCGCGTCACGCAAAACAACAACGAATAGAGCTTTTTGCACTTGAGATACGAAGGTCAACACTTGACAATGGTAAATCGATGTCGAGAACCTTTTATGTGTTTACTTAAAAGGAGATAGATTGGCCACAGTCGGCGACAGTGAATAAATGTGCATTTTCTTTTCGGTGATTTTTCTTAAAGAGAAGATTGAGATAGGGAATAGGTTATATGTTTTTATTATTTCATATAATGATGGCAGATGGGAGATGCAATCAATAATTTATGGCGTCTGTCACGCCACAGCTTTAATAAATGCTCTTAACAAACGTCTCTGTACCAATATAAGAATTTGAAAGATATGAGAGGATCATTATTTCTACCCTTACTCTTTTTTACAAAAGCAAAAAAAAAGTAAACCGTTTTTTGATCTCCTCCAAGGCAGGATCCTAGCTAACCTCGAAGGCAAACCATTAACTGGTGAGAGGTGAAATTTTATGAAAATATATAAAATTGAACTGTACACCAAAGCGACGTCGAACCATTGAATAAAGAGGCAAGGAATAGCTCTTTTTCACATATACAGAGTGTGTGAGTGAAGCATTTATTTTGACATTAATCGCCCGATGTCGGGCGATTAAGGTGACAAATGTCACCTTAATTCAGGAATGTTAAACAAAAGTACAGTCAGCTCCCAAAAACGTATGAACCTCGAACCGTCTCTCATGACATGCCTGGTTCAACACATAAGTAGTCCGCACTCACCCAACTAAAACTTATGCTTCACTTTTCCCCAAAAAAACACTTCCTTGTCTCAATGCACCGAACCCGCCAGAAGAGTCAAGGCTGGGTAATCTAGAGCGGATTGGCACCAACAACGCTCCGGCCCCGAAAATCTTCGAATCCACACCGCAGGGACGGCCGGCGCAGAAGAGGAGAAGGACGGCAAGTTGTTGGCTACCTCCGCGAGGGTGTGACATACCCTCCGAGGCGTCTCAATTCACCGTCAGGAATCAGAAAAAATTGTAGGTCCCTTTCATGTGTGTAAGAACACCTGTAACGCACACAGCGAGAATGATTGTAAGAGAGGTTAGGCGATGGCTCTTCTGAGCTGCAAGTGCCAGTTAGTTTTTCTTTTATTTTTTAACTTTTATGAGACTTTAGCATCAGTAAGACCTTACCAAAATCGGCCATTGGGTATACGAACATTTAAATTTCAATTGCTAAATTCGCCACCGTAATATCACAGGATCTAAAAGCATCCATATGCCAAACTAGTGGTGCAAAATATATATTGCTACATTTGTTCTAATGCACTTAACAGTTTTAATGAGGCTTATGTCATAATAGTATGTGATAAATCACAAATCAAAAGAGATGTTCAAAGGACTGCCCAATCACACTTTTTTAAAGATGCAGTCTCTAATGGCCCAAAAGATTGTGAACTTTTTACTTCGAATCTGTTTTTTCTCCCTCTATAACTCCATTCGTTTCTGAAAGACATTCAATGTCAAAAATTGATTTTAGTCACTTAGTTCTGGAGGCTCAAGATATTGAGTCTGCCATCTGCAGCCTTAAGCCGAACTCCAAGCCTGGGGCAGATGGTATTCCTGCTATCATATTGAAAAATTGTTGTCTGTCTATTATTTAGTCCTTACTTATTATTTCTAATCGGTCGCTAGCTTCGGAAAATTTCTTTTCTGGTGCTTATCTTCAAATCTGGCTCAAAAAAGAAATGTTGAAAACTATAGAGGTATCTGCAAACTTTCGGCATTACCGAAGCTTTTTTAAAGCATAGTAAAAAAAATGAATTTCATGTCAAACAGCATATCTCTGAATTTCAACACGGTTTTGTTCCAGGTCGCTCCACAACTTCCAATCTAGTTCACTTTACATCTTTTGTAATGAACGCTGTCGAAAATGTATTTCATACTGACGCAGTTTACACGGATTTCAGTAAGGCCTTTCACTCTGTAAACCACGTATTATTGATATAGAAGCTGGAGAACTTTGGTTTTCATTCAGTCATGTTGAAATGGTTTGCTTCATTTCTTACTGGCAGGTTTCAGAAAGTTTACCTTGATAATACCTGTTCAAGATTAATTTCCTGCACTTCTGGAGTCCCACAAGGTAGTCAGCTGGGTCCGCTACTTTTCATTATTTATTGATGATACGGTAACTTAGGTTTTGTAATTGCTTGATGCATGCGGATGACCTGAAATTATTTTCAAAGATTAAAGGTGTAGACGATTGCATCAGGATCCAGGTTGAGCTTACTTTTTTATGGAATTGGTGCGTTTATCTCATCTTATCTCATTTCCAATTCAATCCATGTCCAATCGATGTCCAAGCCCATACATTCAGTTATTGCCTTAATGCATCGCCTCTTACAAGAGTCAATAAAATCAAAAATCTTGGTGGTAATCATTGATGCAAAGTTCACCTTTGAATCGCATGTAGAATACATTGTTGCAAAAGCGAACTCATTAGTTATGGCTTTATAAAAAGGAACTCAAAAGAGTTTTCCGATACTTACTGATTCTTATCTCTTTTTATTGGCCTTGTGAGATGAGTTTTGGAATACGCTGTGGTTTGGTATCCAAACCATATGACTCATGCGATCCGCATCGAACGAGTCCAAAGGCGGTTCACTAAATATATATTTTTTAAGCTGCGCTGGGACTAGATGTACGCTTTTAGGCACAATGCCGCGTAGCATCAGAAGGCAGGCACATGATAATTATGTTTGAAAGTTACGTCCTCTGTTCTCGAATAAATAGTCCAGCTCTGTTATCTATGTTCCCAATTTATGCCCCTTTGCCCCAATTCATTAAACTTGTAATCTTAAGAGCTTTCTTATTATACAACTGTACTTTCACTTACCCTCTCATGGTCACTATGTTTCTCAAAGCAAAAGGATCAGTAAGGGATTATCGATAACCACAATGGTTTTTATACCCTGCCCATGGTACTTATATTTAGTTTAGTGTATAGTTTAAAACGCAGATCGACAGGAGAATCGATTAAGCCATGTCCGTCCGTCCGTCCGTCAGTATGTAAACAACTTTTAGGCTTTAAATTTTTAGCTAGATAGCTGAAAGGTGGTGAATGAGCAATTTTTAAGTTGAATCAGCTCACAGACACGCCAACTGCACAGGCCTCTATGTGCGAGCATCTCATATTTACTATCTTCAAATTCTAGCTGTGTAACAATGGAGCTCGCGCACTGATTTTTAGTTTGTGGCATTGGCTTGTAATTATCTTTGAGGGAGCGGAGAAGGTTTTGCTTTTACGTTGAACACGCCCACTTTTTAGGAGCTTTAAAATATGAGAAATTTTACAAAAAAAAATAGATAAGAAAGGTTGCAGTAAGTATATGCCTTCCCCCTTTTTTGTGGGTGTGGCTTGAAATATTGTGATTTTTTTAGTTGAAAGGCGGGGTTTCAGGGCAAAATGTATGCAACCACTTAGCACCAATCATTCAACAGTTGTATTTTAACTTTTACATCCCACCCACTTTTTGGAGGCGTTGCAGTTTGTTTTTTAGGTAGAGTAGAAAATTTTGCAGTCCGTAGCAGACAGACTGAACTTTTTACTGTTGCACATTCAGTTTGTTGGAAGTCTTTCTTTTTTTCGGAATCATTCTATGCTGTTCTGGATTCCTTTGAACGAAGTGGATTTGTTCACTACTTACTGGCGCAGATCATCAGAGGAACGTCACAAGGAGTTGTCTAATAAAATAAAGAACTTTCTTATTAAACTAGACTAGTTGTATACCGTGTTTTTTCCTGTCGCAGACTGTGTGACGCAAAATAATTCAAAATCACTTGATATACAAGTTCAATGGTATTTTAATCAATAGTCTCGTTTTTTTTTCTCAGCACTTTTCCCTTAAAATTCCCCCGCAAAAAAAAACGTTTAAGTTCCTTCAGACTGGAGTTGAATGCTTAGCCAAATATAATGTTCCATCTTTTGGAACTGTTTATCAATTATATTCCATTAAAAAAGCATATCAATTTTCAAATACCAAAAAAAACTATAAAGAACTTTCAGGCGCCATTGACTTTGAAAGAGGATGACACAATTTATGTTTTCTTGAAAATTCTTCTAGTTGGTACTGCCTGCTTCCCTCACTTGTCGTCCTTTTATGGTGTTGCCGCAGACTACAGGGACATTGTGCCAAGGGCTAAATCAATTAATGTAATTTAATTCCCTTTGATAAATTGAAATTGAGATTGAAGTTGGAAGGCGTAAGATGAAGTCTTAACTTGAATGCACGTATTAAGCTTCTCCGAGAGGGTGACGGGTTTATTGTTGTTGTATGGTACTTCAATATTGTGAAAATTCAAGGCTTTTTAAGCTTAAAGATGGCGTTCTTGTGTGTGCCAATGTGATATAAGGTTAAGTTGATGCGACGCATGAATTAAGTCACACGTAAGACGTTTGACATGAGTATCTTGTTGTTTCATGTATCACGTTACACCTTGTTGAGGCTAATTGAATATTGATGGTAGGTATATGTGATATTTATTATACTTGTAAGGGCCTTTCTCCGACAGACAAAGGAATGTAATTTCATTTATATATTATATAGATATACACATCCTTTGATAGGTTCATGTACTGTTTGTGAGTGCATTGTAATAAGGCAATCATGCAAAGCATCTTTTGTTCTTTGAATCCTGTGGCCGCAATAGAAGTTACGAGCAATCCCTTTTACCCAATGAAAGCATGTCCTTTTTGTAGACCGTCTTTCGTCGTGATTAATGTAGATGTCTGCTTTAAAATAATTTCTGGAAAAAATTACAAGAGAGCATTCTATAGACTTTAAGAAATAGGAGCAAGCAAGATTCCTAACACAAATTGACTTATCAGCACCCTGCTCGAGCGATTTCGACAAGTGTCACATCAACATAGCTCAAATCCTCAAAACATAAACGATTACTGCCGCAGACAAATGGAAATCAAGGACCTAAGCTATGCCCTGTGCGCAAACAGTATCGCCGTGGATACCAAATACAAGACTTTAATCTTCTGACAAGTGAAGGGAATTTCTTATTAATGTGAGGGATCAAATCAGTGTGTAAGGCCTACAAGCATGAAGCTCGCCTCCCTTTGCTTTACGGCAGTCAAATCCAGTACGATTTCACGTCAGTTGAAGTGAACTTTCTTAGACATTCCAAGATTATAGCATTGCCAGGAGCTATATACACACACACAAACACATACATTATATATTACGGAATTGAATTCTTATGAAATTTGCCTTCGGGAATATAAACTGGGATTTCATAAACTGCCAGAGAGTGTTCCTCATGATGAGAAATCCAACTGTATGAAAGTTGTGTGGAAAACTGACACGAAAAAAGAGTTGAAGTTGTCTGAGGATAAATGAGCGAACTTTTCGCCCGACAAAGTTTTTAAGCTCTGTTTACTATTCATGTTAGGTGCTCTTTGTTCGGGGGAGGAGGCGAAACAAAAAACTTATTATACGTGCCGTATAACGAGTAAATGATATGGCTTCACGTTTGTCGGGATTTCTTTTTGTTTCCCGCGTCGCGCTATTGCTTTACTTTTATGAAATCTTATACGGTTCAAGTGGATAATAAGATGTGAAGTTCGGTTGGTAGTTGTTTTCCTTTCTTATTGTTATTTGCATAAAACTGAATCTGGCTTCTGCGCAGGGATGCAATTTTTCAAGTATAAAAATTACATTTTTCTATCGCCATTGAGAATGACAAAGGAAATCAAATTTTTGTGATACATATTTTTTCAAATTTTTTTATTTGAAAAATGCAAATCTATAAATGATTGCATTCCATCCAAATGAAAACAAGTGATTAATAGCTGGATCACTTGTCTTCATTTGGATGGAATGCAATCATCAAATGTGGGAGAATAAAAAATGCTTTCGACATTGTGGATGCCATCAAGGTTTTCGATTTCATTTGATGTTTTTGGAATACAAATGAATCGTGTTTCTTGTTACTCTGTTGGTGGCTTTTTACTGTGATTGCTTTGCGACAATTTCCCTTTAAAACTCAATATCATTTTGTGTGAATGGTTTCAAGAGTGACTTGCTTCTTTTCTAAATTCAACCCTAAACGCGATCACCAATTAGTAAAGAAAAAAGATAAATATCTTCTACATATAGTAAAGAAAAACTAAAGATTTTAAAAATGTTATTCATCTTAGCTATTTCAACGGAAAATTTGTCAAACTAAAATCTTTTTGCAAAATAGAATAGAAAACAGATGAGATCAGTAGAAAACTACGTGATATATTAACCTTTACCTCGCACTTTAAATGCGTTAAGGAAAAAGTAATTCAAAGTATAAAAGTTATACGAACACAAGGCTACCCAGGACCTGGCAAAAAAAATTAGCTTTAAATAAAAATCTTATTTATTTTATATAAATTATTTTACATATATAAAACATAATATATATAATATATATAAATATAATATATAATTTTAAAATTTTATGGTAAGGGTAATCCATTCTCGCTTCGATGACAAAAAATCGTCATCGATGATGCTTTGATTTGAAATTATCATCATCATCATCATTTTGACGCTTATCCTTAGAAGGGTCGCAGAGGCAAAATTCATTTACAGCGTTCGAGGCAGGGTTCTAAGAGCTTATGATGGCAATCTTAATCAGAGGTGGTCTCTGTATTGTTTAGAAAAAGAAAGCCCCATACTGGGCATGATTGCGTTTCATTCATCATCATCATCATCATCATCATCATTTTCGTATGCCGCTTATCCCTTAAAAGGGTCGCGGAGCGAGGGTGGCTAAATGGTCCTTCCATCTTTCTCGATCCTCCGCCACCAACTCAAGAGACTCCGCAATCCTTAGGCAGGATTCAGAGAGGTTCTTTACCTGATCCCACCACTTGTTTCTTGGCCTACCATGGGGGCGACGCGCTCGCATCTCGGCTAGCATGACCTGTCTAGGAAGTCTGTCAGGGGGCATGCGAACAACGTGTCCAAACCATCGAAGAATCGATCGCTCCACTCGGAGAAGTAGCTGCTCAACATTAAGATTCCCACGAATACTGACGTTTCTCACTCTATCCCTTAGAGTAACACCAGCAACGCACCTCAGGAATCTCATTTCGGCAGCTTGTACCCGCGATCTAATTCTTTCGGTCATTACCCAAATTTCATGTCCATAGATGAGGGTGGGAACGAACACTGAATCAAAAACTGAGATCTTTGCTTTCACTCCAAGTTCAGCTTTCCTGATGACCGGCCGGCGCAGTTCCTTTACTATTGCTCCAGCTTGGCCAATTCTACAGGAAAACTCAGTATCACTCCTTCCATCTTTCATGAAAAAGACCCCGAGATACTTGAACTTCTCCAGTTGTTTTAATGGAACTCCATTTATGTACAGGGTACACTGCACTGGAGTTCGGGAAACAACCATCACTTCCGATTTGTTTACTTTCATCGCAGCATCACCACAAACGGCTGCAAACCTATTCAGTGCTCGTTGAAGTTCCTCTTTGGATGATGCAAGGATGGCCAAATCATCTGCGAAAAGCAGATGGCTGATCCTGATACCAGCCAATTCGAAACATTGCTCGACAAGACTGAGCTTCACCATTCTGTCTTTATATGCTATGAAAAGGAGTGGCGACAGCACACAGCCCTGGCGAAGTCCAACGCGCACATCAAAAGGACGGGATTTGACGACATTTATAACTACACAGCTTCTGCAGTTTCCATACAAAGACTGGATGGCTCTCAGAAGAGGCCCACTCAGCGCATAGTCCTGCAAAACTCTCCACAGTGTATCCCGAGGGACTCGGTCATATGCCTTTACCAGATCTACAAAACACGCAAAGACCGGTTTGGCATATTCCCAGGCCTTCTCAAGAATAACCTTCAGAGTTAAAAGCTGGTCGGTTGTGCCTCTGCCAGGCCGAAAGTCGCACTGTTCTTCCCGTAACAAAGGTTACAGCTCTTTATTACAGCTCTGGAACGCGTTTCCAACACCTTCGCGAATAGTTTTCCCGGAAGACTCAAGATAGATATGCCCCTATAGTTGGCGCAATCTCTCCTGTTCCCTTTTTTGAAAATGGGCACTATAACTCCCGTTTGGCAATCGATAAATCCCTTCCCGCTACCCCAGGCCACCTTAATGACACGTGTTAGCCATTTAACACGCTCTTCACCCATTGCCTTGAGCATTTCTGGCCGGATTTCGTCAACTCCAGCAGACTTGCCAACTTTTAGCGATTTAATCGCTTCAGTGACTTCGTCTACTGTCTCCGCCCTTATCTCGTCAGCAGTGGGAATGCCATCTTCAGTGCCCTGTTGGGGGTTTAGCAGCTCCGAAAAGTGCTCTTTCCATCTGCGCAAGACATCGCTCTCATTTGAAAAAAGTGTACCGTCCTTGGATTTATGATATTTAACTTCCTTCCTCTGAGCCGGCGAATGGTCTGCCAAAATATCTTCTTTGCAGACCTGTGATCGTGCTCCAACTTCTCGCCGAACCTTTTTCCATGACTGTTCCTTGGCTGTTCTGACTGCCAGATTGGAAGTCCTTCGCGCCTCATTGTACCGGGCTCGAGAAGTTGAGTTTCTACATTGGATCCACGCAATGTAGGCTCTCTTCTTCTCTCTGATGGCTTCTTGAACTCCAGGCGTTTTAAACCAAGTAGTTCTTTTCTCACCACCAGCCGCTTCACTCCACAAACATTTCCTGCAGAGGCCATGACTGCCGATAAAAACAGCTGCCATTCCTCCTCTACATTCAAAAGGTCAGTTGGAATTTTTTCAAACTTCTCCGAAACATGCTGTGCAAAACGCTCTCTGAAATCAGAGTCAGCATCCTGCAACCTTTCACACCGTATGCGGGTCACCAGTTTTGGCTTTCGGCTAGGTGGCAAAGGAACACTGTCACTGAAAAACAATTTACACAGCACTAAGTGGTGATCAGTTAACAACTCAGCTCCCCTGAAAACTCGAACATCAAACATCATTCTTTGAACACACGATGGTACAACAAAGATCAATCAGTGACTTCTGATTTAAACTGTGCTTGTATCATGTGTATTTGTGAATGTCTTTGTGTGGGAAAAAGGTGTTCATGATGGAGAAGCCATATGCACAGCAAAAGTTCAACAACTTCCCTCCGTTCCTGTTTTGATCCGGGTCACCGTGCCACCCGATCACACTCCTCCAAGTACTGTCGTCTGTACCCATGGGCATTGAAGTCATCAGGAGAAAGAAGTCCATTTCTGCCACTCTGTCCAGGGCAGCATCAACTTCGTTCAAAAAGGACTCACACTCTGACTCTCGATTTGGTGCACAAACCTGAACCAGAGCCAGAGTCGATCGTTCAAGCTTAAGCTTTAAGATCTGAATCCTTCCCCCTAACGGAATGACATCGAATACATTTTCTGACAACCGGAGGCTTGTGAGTATCCCCACACCCGCCTGTGCAGTCATGTGATTTGGGACGCCAGACCAGAAGATCTTCCACCCATCCTCGAGGTCTTTGGTTCCAGAACCCTTCCACTTAACTGAGGAGATGCCGGTTGCATCGAGCTGATACTTTTTCGCTGATACATCGAGGCCTCCTCAACCAGTTCAAGCTCCTTCCTCGTTAGCGACGAGACATTCCACGTGCTAATTTTGAGTTGGTGCCGTTGTCGACTTGTAGAGTTTTCACCTAAGCCCTCATTTTGACTTGGCGCTGCCCCCCTCCGTCCCCCGTAATGGCTAGCGGCACCATTGACGGGCTGCTCGTAACTTCTTCGGGTTAAACCCGGTCGGATGCCGAGCGGGACCTTCGACCGACCACCAAGCGCCCGCATGCTGACACCCCTCCAAAGGGTGCCCTGGATTACCAGGATCAGCAAATATCCGAGGCTGTTTTCGTTTTCTTTTCATGTTTGGGGGGGGGGGGGTGCATTTTTTACCTAGCTGCCAGGTTTAAATTCGGCCGATCCTAACCCGGACAACAGACGCCGACCAGGAAGCCATTCGTTCCGAAACAGACGCTCCTGGATTTCTGTTATTTGAAGTTCAGCCGTTCCTCTGGGATCAGACGCTGACCAACAAGCCGCACAATATGTAACAGACGCTGCTGGATTTTATTTAAACCTTCGGGTTCATTTTTTTAGTTATAAGGAGTTTATACTCCTGGACAGCATCACTTATGCCTAAAGATTACTTCCTCCAGTGGATTTCAGTCGGCTCTTACGACAGGCATACCTTACCTCAAGGCTATTCTTAAACCCGACCTTGCAGGGAACAAGTTTTGATTTAAGAATAGCCAAAGGCGTTTCATTTTGAGTTTAATATCAGATATTTGGTCAGATATTTAAGATGCTTTTGACTTCATAAAAAAATCTCATCACATTCATCAAAAACCCTAAATTTGTTGTTGTAAAAACGCAATTAACGTAAACAATATATATTTGACTAAAAGAAAATTAATTTGTTAGAATAAAAAATTAAATTAAAAAAAATAATAAACATTAGCAAAATATTGAAACAAGAAGTATAGATAATGTTAATCGAAAGGGACTTTTTATTGAAAATTAATTAATTTTAATTTTATTTAATTAATAAATTTAATTTTATAGTAAACTTAATACATATCTCATTTCTTGGAATTTTATTTTTTTCTTAGAGAAACTGATTTAAACACGATGATCATTTTTAGCTCAAAAGAAATACATACGCAAGCAGATTATTATCTATTTATTAGAGAAATACGAATTTCGAGAACCATGGAAACACCATTTAGCCACCCTCGCTTCGCGACCCTTGTAGAGGCGAAGCGGCTATTAGAAAATGTATGTAATGTGTAGTGTATGTATGTTTATAAACACGAATTTTTCAAAACGACCAAACACATCTAAGGCCTCAAGTCCTTCGATTTGAGTCATATTTTTTTAAACAGGGCAATTTTTTTAAGCAGGGTTAAAAATTTGTTTTAAACTCTTAACTAAAAGCCTTAATTCTTAACTATAGGGCTTCGTTCTGACTATCAGGCTTAAATCTCTTAAAGCTCTTAACATTAGACTTGAAGGCTTTTGATAACAACGATTATGTTTTTTTCGTTAGTAAATATGAATTTACCAAAAACAGACCATAGGTATGCACTTTGAAATTTAAATGTGACACAAGGTTTTCGATGCCACAAATCATCCTTTTTTTATAAATGTAAGCTTTGGTACGAAAGAGGGACAACCAAAGAGGGATAACCTATGAGAGTCATAAGCTTTAACCACATCACAATGGCAAAAAAGGTTCATAAAATCCATGAACATATATGATTCTTTCATAAATACATAAAAAACACAACTACACGAAAAAAACGAAAAACAAAAATCCCTTGCTACTTACGCGATTGGATAAAATAATCCGTACAATTGGAGTTTTTTTTTAGCCAAACGTTTCCGTTTCGTCATCATGAAATGTTTTTCACTACACTAATACGGATCAAGGTCGTTAAGCGGAAAAGGATTCACCAGTGGACTGACAATTTTTTTTTACAAATTTACGCTGCGGGAAATACGATTTTTTTTGTTTATAACTACTTTGCTTTGCAACAAAGCACGGCAACTTTTTCACAATTTCAAAGGATTTCAAAGAAAATATTTCAAAACAAAAAATTTTGTTCGGCGAAATGCCATGCAATCGCATTGCATATTTCAAAGGAAAATTAAATAACGTGTGTGAATTCAAATTTGTATATCTATATTCTATTTGAAGGCTAATAAATATGGTGTTTTTTTTAAGTTAGGAATTTTTTAATTAGGAATAGTTTTTTTGCAGTAGGAATTTCGACACACATTTGTTCCACGTTTGTCCCCCATTTGATCCATTTTATAATACTTAGATTGCCTCCAAATTGCCGCAAAAATGAAGTATTATTCGTGTTCAATACCAATATTTGAGACAAATTTATTGGCTTATGTCCTAGATTTTTTCAAGACTTAAACCATCACAAAACCATCACGCTTCCCGTTACGTGCGTACTCTTAAGAGAATATTTCGGCCGAGCAGCTATTGTAAACGCAGATCGTTAATTGTCGATAAAACTCTGGAAACATTACTGTCTTCGACTGTATTCGCTGTCAATTGCTGATTTGTAACTTTTAGTAACTTGTAACTTTAGAAATTTGGCGAAAGGACAATAGTTTCCAACTACAAGTGTTTCACCACACACTGTGGATGTGACAATGACTTAATTATCTTTATGACTAAACTTAATAAATACTAAATTTTATTAAATTTTAAGTACTATTTTCGATCGGACTGCTTGAAGTCTTTCGGCCATTGCGATAAGCCCAGCAATGATTTCAGCAATTATAACCAATATTGTAGCTGGGCCGGTTGCAATCACGGCCGTTGTGCTGGAAATAGTAGTCCAAAATTGGAACCCTAGAATGGATCGTCTTCAGCGTATTCGCGGTACATATTAACATGAAATTATCCTTGATAAATATATGTTATGAACCAATGTCAAAATAAATATCAGATGAATAAATTAACGATATGTTTTTGTATTTGGCTGGTAATTCAAAAAGATACCTACCTCTAAAAATCTAATCCGTTTATTTTGAAGGTATTTTTTGTAATATTAATATCGGGAGCATTTTCAAGAGGGCCACTGTGTGTATCCGACATAAAAGCACACTTTTCTAGAGATAAGTTACCTCATGGATTCATGGTTTCTGTAGAACCAGAGTCGTCAAAAATTTTGAATTGAAAAATTTACCTAATCCGATTTCCAATTGAGCAATCGAATATGGCATTTTAGTTAGTTAATTCTTATGTCAAAGAATGGATTTCAGCTTTTAGATCAAGATAAGATTCGGATTTCCAGCGAGCTATTGCTTTGAAAATCATATTGTGGTCATACCGTGTCTAATCTTAAACTGAAGAAGAAAAGTCATCGTTTTCGAAACAATCTAAACAAAAGCTGGGTTCCATCTGTTAGGGCAGAAGTCAGAATAAAAAAAAATTAGTCAGGGATCATCGATATAACACAGCGATTTGATATTTACGAGCTGCTTTACTGCAAAAAAATTTTCTCAAAAAAGCATAATAAGCAGTAGGTATTTTATTGTCTATACTGAAAAAAAAACTCTGTCAAATTTACATTTTTACCATACCAATCAAAATTTCATATCAATTTCTCAAGAACTGATACAAAACTTGTATTTAATACATTCTATATAGGTTCAATTGATATTTGGTTTTTTATGTTACAATATCATATATTCATATCAACGTTTTGTCTCGCCTTTGAAATGTACGGTTTTACATTTTGTTAATTTAAATTTTACATTTCCGCATATCAATTTTATAAAAAAAAAATATGCGTTCAATAATTTACTATTAAATTAACATACTAAAGTAACTACCTATTAGGTTGAATGTTAAGCTGTTGTTATAAGAATTTTAAGTTGGTGAGTTGTTTTGGAAAGCAGAATTACGATAGCGGAATTATGACCCGCTCCCTTTTGACGCTTTTTGATGTTGTTTTATAGGGATCCAGTAAAAACTTAAGTCGAGCGTGCACGCAGCATAACTAGCGATCCCGAGTTGGTTCATTTATTTATTGATAAAGTTAAAAAAAATTAATTCACATGACAAATGGTACGTGACCCTCCCAGATGTTTGTCAGAGGGTTCGGATCAAAATTCTGCAGGGGTCAAAATTCGTTTTTGCAAATTCTGCTTCCCAAAATTCTGCTTTCGAAATTCTGCTTCCCAAAATACTGCTTTTCAAAATTCTGTAACTTTGACACGGGGGCTTGTCAAAGCCTCTTCTGCTTCTTTTTTTACCTTTGTTGAAGTAAAAGTTAAAAATTTGCTTGAAAAAACAGAATATGCTGAGATTTTTGAGAGCAGAATTATGACGGGCGTTAAGCCATGGTAAAACTTTGATGATACGAAGCTGGGTACCCAAGGCATAGTTGTCCAATACAAAAACCTCAGTACCATTACGAGCAGTAGTCAGTGGCTCAATCCGGTACACATTAACCAATGTCCCCACATCCATCAAGTGCTTGTTGCATGGAAGTTAGATCGTCATATCTGATTTACTGCACCATCAACGCAGAGAAATTCATGTACCTTGGGGTATGCTCTTGATTATACCCCATCCCATGATAGGAGGTATTAAGTTTGATTCATAGTTTGTAACATAGAGAAACAACTACCGTACACCTCCAAGAGCTTAAAGGTATTATGATCGAGATCGAATTGTAAGTCGAATGAGCCATGTCCGGTCCGTCCGTCCATCCGTGTGTTGGTAGTTTTTAGGCCTTAAATTTTGAGCTAGGAACTTGAAACTCAATGTCGGTTCTTTCTAGCTCCAGAAGCAGTACAAGAGTAAAAAATTTTGAAATCTGCGTACTGACACGCCCACTCACACTTCCACTTTACTTATTAGATTGAAAAATCGAAGTTTTCGTAGGATGCAATATCCTCGCTTAAGTGTGTTGTGATTGGCATTTAAAAAAAATTAAGGAAAACCGCTCCATGTGGGCATGGTCATATTTAATTTGCATTCTAATATAAATTGTTTTTTTTTTCGATATATTTGCTTTAAATCCAAAACACTTGCACTATAAAATGCTAATATTTGTGCGTGAATAGATTTTTACCACATCTACTTTTGGGGGCGCTTTTAAGTGATTAAAAATATGAACAAAAAACTGATGTTATTGAAAAGGTGTTGATGCCACGCCCCTTTTTCAAGGAAGGAGATTCTTAACTGAACAATTCTAAACACAATTAAGGTTAATAGAAACTAAAATATAACAACCACGATTTATGACGCAATTCAGAGCTTGACAGTGAGTGGTCAATTCGGATGGGGTATCTAACGATTCGCCTAAGCGGATTGTAACCCTTCCACTAGTTTTGAAACCAGCTCATAAAGACTCCGATGGGAAGCAAAAAATTAAGAACGTTTGAGTGGTTTACCTTGATTTCAATCAAGAGCTCTTCTCTACGGTGACTCTGGAGGTGCATCTCACTCTGGGCTTTGCTCCTTCGGATATACTGGTATAAACTGATATGAAATTCTTTGTTTTCTCCGCGCTACCATAATAGATCTCAATTGTGTCTATAGAAGGAATCAAACATTGTCATCAACTTAGGGACTACTTATATAAACTGAGAATACAAATTTCGCTCCAATGATTTGGCACTCTATCATTTCTCATTGTTTTGCAGGTGAGGGTCATATGCTATCTAGACCCGATGTCTCTCATTTTCTCTCTTTTTTCTTATAACATGTCTTGTGCTGTGCGTTTTTAATCCTAAGTTTGCTTTTTTATTTTTGCTCCTAAGTTTGCTTTAATCCTAAGTTTGCTCATTTTATTGGGAAGAAAAAGAAACTTTACTCCTTTTTCGTCGACCTGAAAGCAGCTTTTGACACAGTAAATAGAAATCTACTTCTTTATAAATTGTCAAACCTAGGTATATCCTCCAAATGCCTCAGTTTGGGATGGAAGTAAGAAATCTTCGGAATTTCTAACTAACTCTGGAGTCCCACAAGGCTGTATTTTGAGTCCCCTGCTATTTGCTTTGTTCATCGATGATGTTATAAATTTCTTGCCAGGTGGAGTAACTCTCTTACTCTTCAGCTTATCATCAATAAGCTGAAAGATTAGTGATCTTTGGGACCTAAAAATTAATGTTTTAAAATCTAAAATTATGATTTTTAGACAAGGTGGACCTTGGACAATAACAACATTGAAATTGTGAATGAATTCAAATATCTAGGCTTCCGCCTGAAATTCAATTTAGACCTCCGTCCTTACATAAAAGAAAGATCGGTGGCAGCTAAAACTGCGATCAATTCTATGTGGAACAGGTTTTTCTCCAACAAAGATGTTGACTTGCGGTCTAAATTCAGGGTTTTTGAGGCGGTAGTTAACACCTGCTTTCGTTATGCAAGTGAAGTCTATGGTCACCGAAAGCTCGACGAGGTTGAAGCTATCCAACGTTTCTTCGTAAAAAGGATTTTCAGGCTCCCTCGATCATCGCCAAACTACGCAATAGACATTGAAACAGGTTTATCTCCAGTTTTTGTAAGAAATGCCAAATCAAGTGCCGACTATTTGTCCAAAGTTATTATAAGATCTGTGAATAACTTGCAACGTAGAGTTCTTTTGGTTGCACTAGAAGGGGGCTTTTCACCTTTTAAGGAATGGCGTGAGCTTGCTGGTAACCATAATTGTCAATTAAATCTTGACGAGAGAAATTGCCACGAATGGCGAAGTATATTCTATGACTGCCTGGCAGCCATTGACGAAAAGCTCTATCTGCAGTCCTTGTGCAGAGCGAGAACATCACTTACAAGAGAACTTTATAAAAGCCTCACTGACGATTTACACACCGCCAACTATTTTTGTGATAAGCTGAACGCGTCCGAAATTAGTTTAGTATTTAAGGCACGCACTGAAATACTTGATCTTAACTTCAGACCACACCGAAATGACTTAAACCCGCTTTGTAACCTCTGTAACCTCAATCAGAACGAAGACACCTTCCATTTCTTAGCTTTATGTCCTATCCTTCAAGAGATCCGAAGATTATTTTTTGCCAAGAGCTTTCTCTCGATCCAGGAATGTCGCTCCTTACTAAACGGCGGATTTGGTTGGAAGATACTTACATGCTATCTAAAAGAAGCAAATGCTTTTCGTAATTTGTATCAGTCTCCGTGAGCTAAATCAGCAAAGCAAAATCAGATCTATCCACGAAGAAATCCCTTTTGTTCCGTTTTAAGCTAAACCAAAAGCCCATAAGTATAGATGACAAAGAAGTCACAATTTTTTCTTTTGTATTACAAATTAAATTAACCAAAAAAAAAAAAAAAAAACCTAATATAAGCACTAATTATTAATTAACTTTCTCGGTCCTATCATTCAACGGCAGACGGCTCTAAGCCATGTTGTATACTACTTTTTTTAAACTTCTTTTTGTAAAACTTATCGATATGAAAATAAAAAGTTTTTTGAATTGAATTGAATTGAATTAATCCTAAGTTTGCTTTCGTCAATGATGGAACAGAGATTTAAGGTAGTTTTTCATAATGTTAACAAAAGTTTCGCCCTTATTTCTTTGACAGAAGTGCTTGAATTGATTACAATTGATTTAAAACAATCCAACCAATATATGAGAGGGGCTTCTGTTTTCGGATAAAAAATTTCCGACTAAATAAAAGAAATGGAGGAAAAGAACGAGGAGGAAAAGTAAATGGCCGAAAAAAGGGCCGACCCTTCCTACGACCCTTCATAAGCAGACAGTTGATACTAGTACTTTCTAACTATAGTTTCCATTAGCTTGTTAACGTAAATCATTAAATTAAAAGTAAATGAAAGTGAAATGATAAACATATTTTAAAAACTAAAAATAAACCTTGGCTTTAACACAAGCTTATAATTACACAAGTTTATAATAGTAATAATAATAAAAATAACATTTTCAAACAAATAAGGTTGGTTTGAAAATTTTTAAGTTAGGACAGCACTATCAAACTTTTCACATGAAAGACTTTGATAAAAAATAAATACATTTTTAAATTTGAAAGTTTGCAAAGGCAGACCGTCCCCTTTATACGGACTTGTGAAACTTAACCGACCTTGACAAGCAAGGAACTTCTGGAAACTTTGATTTACGTATAAGCCGATCGTGCAAAATCAGAAGGATACTCGACAACTAACGATAAATGTAGCATTTAAGGAACACAACTCATATGTACTTGTGATAGAGACCCTCCAAGATATATTTCGAGCGAGAACTTTAAAAAATTACACACTTGCCCCAAAGCCATTATTCCGTCTTTTCCTAATTCATCTCTTTGCTGCTGATGCGTGTTTCCGCATAAAACCCAGCTTCCTTCCATAAGGAACAAAGTACGAGTTCTCACTGAAATTGCCCCAATTGAAGCGCATTACCTCTTTGTGCTACATACAGCCAAAGAATTGTGTTCATTCAGGCGAAGTAATTGTGCTTCCTTTTCGTGTCGCCACCTTTAGGTTCTTCTTTTTATGCTGAAGTCGTTAGGTTAACGCCACCAACCAAATCATAGAGAGGATATGCACAGGCGCTTAATATGTGGGAAGATATCCCACGCAGAAAGGCATTGAAAGTTTCAAAAGCGAGGAACACAAACGAGAGCGATTATTTAAATTAATTTATTTTAAACAAAGGAACAAAAAGAAAAAATGTAACTCGAGCCTTCACGCACTACAGCTCATGCCTTTGTGAACATCTGCAATTTAATTAAAACCTTCACACATCAAAAATTTGGCTTTATGCATGAGAATATACTTAAAATGCACTTTGTGGTTATCTCATAAGTAGCAATGGTTCAACGTTCCACATGCCTTTTAGATGTGATGTCATTCCCTCATAAAGGCACTCGCAAATGGCAACTCACAAAAAGGATGCTGTATTCAGCAAAAACACGGCATTTACTTTATGTGAAAGTAACTAAAATAGTTAAAAGTTGCTCAAGGTTAACGACTTACAGAATAGAACAAAGTAATACATTATAAACGCATAAGTTTCAAGGACTCGTTTTGCTCTGTTTCGTATATCAGTTAGACACAATCAAAAAATTTGTCAGAAATTGTTTATGCTGCTTGGTTGGCAGAAAGGTGTTGGTTTGCGGGAACTCAGAAGAATCAAATGATGAACAATGCCATAACACGAACGATAAAACACTTTCCGCGAGATTACGGTTTTCAAATTTATTTAACCTCCGTTTCGGCACATTACCAATAAAAAAAATTATATTCAGGTGCATGCATAGGCGCCCAAAACACTAAAAAGCTACAGCAAAGAAACTTGCAAAAAGGGGTAAACTTTTTTCCTGAGGAATTTCTTGTTTGTTGGAAAATTGATTCTCTAGCTGAGGGAAGAATGCATGAACCCACCTCAAAAGATTCTATTTAAATTATAAGAGGGAAATTACTCTCGAAAAATAGCCTCGAAATTGCATCTCGAGGCTATTTTATGCACAAAGAGCTTGCTCGACTGTTATTCATGTAAGTTACAGAGCAAGTTTCTTAAGCAAAAGCTGTTACAGAACGGTCGGATTGATTAAATTTGATTTGCAACAACTGATCAATTAGGTCCAAGATTTGCACGCTCCAATGGCAAGAAGAGCTCGAACGAGAAGCCCCTTGCTAGGATAAATATTTGACTTGCAGAAAAAGCGGGAGGGTTGCCTAAATAACATTGTCTTAATAAAACATAAGACCCAGTTATCCCCAAATAAAAATTAAGAATAAAAAAATGAATAATATTATATAATAATTAATACATTATTTATTATTATTAATAGTAATATTAAACAATAATCAAATAAATTAAAACGAATAATAAAAATTTGTTGGTCAAATCGCCTTTGTGCGCCTGTTTTTTGAACAAAAAAGAAAAGGCCATTTGTTATGAACTCTTTACTATGCAAAGACTTTTAAAAAATTTCAAAAATGTTGGTTTTCATTTAAAATTGCAAAATTTACTTAATATACGTTTCATTTTTATAAGTCTTATTTGCATTTCAAAATAAGTATTAAAAGCTAAACTTCAATCATTTTCACATTTAATTTCGACTGTAATTAGACCCGTATTCCATCCCCACCAGACGGAAACAAATCAACGTGATCTTTATCTCCAAGGCGGGAAAAAGTTCCCACGTTTATCCCAATGATCTAAGACCTATCATCATTTTATCATCATTTCTACTTATCATCATTTCTACTTAAAACATTAGAAAGGCTCATTAATCTACATCTAAGATCAACTATATACCCGTCTAAGCTTTCTCTATCTCAACATGCGTACAGCAAAGGAAGATCTGTGGAAACGGCTCTCCACACACTAGTGTGTTCACACACTATCCACACACCAATGCGAAAAAAATATACGATGGTTGCTTTTCTAGACATAGCAGGCGCTTTTAACTACATCCGTCTGCGCGAAATCACACAAGCACTGGAAGAATTCAACATAGAGGCGGGACTAGTAGCATTAATAAAACAACTACTTACTAGTAGAGTAATTAATGCATCTTTAGGTCTGCTTCCTCGAAAACCTCGACCAGAGGAGGTACACGTCAAGGAGGAGTACTATCCCCCCTGGGACGTAGCGGTGAATAAGCTGCTACTTATAGCAGCAAAAAAAAAGAAAGCCCGCTAGAAAGGGCGGGCTGCAAAACGATTGCCTACGCGGATGATGTAGCTATTGCCTTCTCGGGGAAACATCCCCAAGTACTGAGAGACTTAATGCAACATGCTCTCACTCTCCTCCACAAATGGACGACTGAGTGTTAATGCACAAAAGACCGAAATTGTCCTCTTTACTAAAAAATGTAAAATCCTCCGCATTGTCCCTCTCACCTTAAATGGCACCAGCCTACTGTTTTCAAATAAGGCGAAGTACCTTATCCTTATTTTGGACAGTAAACTAAGCTGGAAGCTCAATACAGCTGAAAGAGCTAGGAAAGCCATCATGACCCTTTATATGAGCAAAAAAGCCATTGGGCGCAAATGGGGACTACAACATCACATGACGCATTGGCTCTTCACAGCTGTGATTAGACCAATACTTCTGTACGGCGTAGCAGTATGGTGGCCCATACTCAACGTCTTCATACATCTCAATGTTTTAAGAATGGTACAAAGGCAAGCATGTATCTGTATTAGTGGTGCCCTGAGAACCACTACTACTGATGCGCTCGAAATCCTATTGAACCTTACCCCCTTAGACATCTTTGGTAAGCAAACAGCTACCAACTGCGCGTGATTACGTTTACGGACATGCCAATATTCTAAACTTACAGCATCTCACCTCCACGAACCTGGATTATACTTCCCAGAGAAAAGCTTCGAAACCCGGATTCCGAACAGAGACCTGTGGTACGGCGGTAACAAACCCTTTGGTAACACCATACACTTTTACACAGACGGATCCAAGGCGGAAGACGGCATAGGAAGTGGTGTGTTCTCTGAGTGCCTTAACTTAAATAAATCCCTTCGCCTACCCAACCAATGCAACGTCTTCCAAGCAGAAATAATGGCAATTAGTCCCCGCTAAAGTGGAACGTGATATCCACCCGCAATATCTGTATCTTTACGGATAGCCAGGCTGCCATCAAATCCCTGACATCAATCTCTATAAACTCGAAATTAGTTATTAACTGTCGCACATCTCTTGATGAGATGTCCGAACAGTTGCACATCCGCCTGTGCTGGTTGCCAGGTCATAGAGACATCATGGTAAACTGTGAGGCTGATAAGCTTGCTAAGAACGCCACTAGACTGCCAGAAGATGAAATCTCCTGTAATATAGGTAGCTACCTTAAAACTACAGCTCAAAAATCACAACATGCAAGAAACTAACGCCAGATGGAGGACAGGCACCACTTGTTTAACGTCCAAGCAAATCTGGCTTTGCCTCGATCCAAAAAGACCAGGTAGCTTGATCTCCTTAAAGAGATCCAAAATTAACACTGCAGTGGGAATTATCACCGGACACTGCCTATTAGGTCTTCACGCAAAAAGACAAGGTCTATTCTCAAACGACTTCTGTAGAAGCTGCCTAGATAAGAAAGGAGAAGAAAGCGTACAACACTTTCTCTCTTGCTGCCCGGCACTCGCGTCGTACAGGAAATCCATACTTGGCTCCTTCTTCTACGTCTGCCTAAGCGATCTTAGTGAAACACCGGTCAAAATGCTACTAAAATTCATTGAAAAGGCTGGCTGGCTGTCATAGAGTTCACGCCAACCTACTCCCTTGGTCATATACCCACGTGGGCCTACTTTTTGGCCTAAGTGCATTTAATAAGCCACTATTGTACCTACACCTACCTACCTGGACTCGTATGTGTGTAGCCATAGTAGGTACATATATGCGTTATATGGAATTTTTTTTACTGAGTTTAAATGCAAATCCAATCCGGATTACGTGTCAAAATACTTAACTTGAATGAGTGAAATGGCACATTACTCCTGTGCTTATGAAACTTTATCAAATTAGTTTTTACAAGCACATCCCAGAATATCAAGTCAAATTTTATAAAAATTTTAATTTTAAAAAACGCCTTATAACAATAAAACCTTATTTACAGATTACCATATGGACCCCACGATGATTTCTGTCAAAATAATTTTTAAGATTTGAATTTTTCTTGTTATTTACCATAGCTATGTGTTATTTAAATTCTACTTTAACTTTGCATGTTGACATATGTAACTAAACAGCCTTAGTAACTGACAGCGTATTTGACAGATGCAGTTTCAACTAGTTTAAACTAGCGTAGGACGCGTATAGTGCTATATAATTGCTTGAATGAATAGCGAATGAATTTTTAAAAATACGAAAAACGCCCCTACGTGAAAACTTTCGTAATAGGATGTTCAAATGTTTACGTGGACTATCGAACTTAATCGAACAAAATTTCACCACGCTCACTTTGAAGGGTGCAAAATATTTTAACAAAAAATACAATATTCTTGAAGGACGTGGACCCATGTCCTTTATTTGTTGAAAGATGCTCTCCACCAATAAATTCTAAATGTAATTTCAATCAACAAATAAAGCAATTTAGGGCTTGACAGGGGATGTAATATTCGTCTATTCGCCTAACTTCGGTCACCATCAAAGACTGGTCCTCATGACAGCAAGTTGACGATGTTGGCTCATAACTTATGAATTCCAATAAGTGCAGATGCTGACTCACGCCTTCTCGAAAATCCAAAAGCTGATTTTATTAATCAAAAACATTTCATCGTAGTTTTATACTCGCTCGTGTTGAAATCTTTTTTTAACGTCCTTGACTTTCAGACGGAAAACAAGGAGTGTACTCAAACATGTTCTAGACCAGGTCATGCAACGTTTGCTCATTTACTCACCAACAAATCGTTATCCTGAATGAAATATTCACTTATTCTGACGTGAAAGCTAATGGTATTTCACGGTACACCTACCGTCAAAATGCGAAATCAAAAACAGAAGTCTAAACCCTCTTTACGCTCTCTTATACAATGCTTGCAAGGGATTCAAAACACACAAAAATACTTTATTTAATTAATTAAACTCATGCCGAGTCCCAAAAACAAACAAACTTTCGCCTGTGACTGTATGGGTAGGTAACCATCAATCCTCTCCCAGGCATTGTTCCACTATATGACTTGTGCATACCCACTGACTTTTAAATTACGCTGAAGGGATATATTTTTTTTTCCTTTTAAGAAAATGCATACCTACAGGCAATTTGGTGTTTGAAAATATTAATTTGCAAAGTTTCACATATGGGCTTGAGGGCTTACAGCATGTAGCTCTTAAGGGTATGAAGGACTCGCTCATTAAAAAATTTTTCGCAAAAAATGTCATGGGTCTTTGCATAATTAATTCTTTGGGCACAGATAACAACACAAGTTAAATTCAGCAAGGGTTTTAATCATAGGAAGTCCAATGGGTATAAGTCTATATGTAAGTATATTTTACTATACTGGAGTAAGTCATTTGGATTGAATATGCCTCCTCGATGTTGTTCTTTTACTTGAAAAAAAAAAAAATATTTAAAAAACTTATCACCCTGTTTTCTATGTGAACGCCATTTTAAAACTGATTTTTATTTGGTCACAAGGAGGACACGTTTTTTTCTTCTGGCAAAGGGATAAATTTCTAACTCAACTTAATGATTCACTTAGGAAAACTCTTTAGTCAACAGCGTATAAGTAATCAGTCAAACGTGAATAGACTTCATCGAATTGAATGATAAGGATTAATATTAATCGAAGCGTAACAATGTATAAGTGTGCGTCCTTCATTAATTCTTTTGATTTCATAAGCACGGATTATTTTTTCCCGTTTATGAATAGATAAGGATACATTACATACACACGCCAGGATACAGTTGGTGAACATATCGAGCCCCTAAGGCTTCCAACACTATGTCTACACTAATCAGAAATATTTGTACTTACATTAGCCGGTCAAGCAAATAATGCGAACATGGTAAACTGTTTTTGAGAGGAAAATAAATAGTTGATGGAGGCCAAAGTAAAACAGGGTGATCCATTAAATCGGAGAGTTTTCTATTTTTTTCTTTCCATTCCATTCCATTTGTTTCTTTCCACTTCCATTGGCAACAGTAGCAAGTGTCGAAAATGAGTGCTTATGAAAAGAGTAAATACGAAGTTTGCGAAGTGACATCGTCCAGTCCGTATACTTATACTTGTACTTCTAACGGGTGATTTTTTAAGAGGTTGAGAACTTTAAAAAAAAAAAAACACAAAAAATTCGAAAAAATTAATGAAATATTTATTTGAATCGATAGTTGGAACCTTGCAATTTAATGTCTAAAGATAATTTCATGCAAATGTTGACCGCGGCTGCGTCTCAGGTAGCCCATCCGCTGAGTCCAATTTTGGCATACTCTTTCACACATATCGGCCGGTATCTCACGAATGAATGCATGGATGTTGGCTTCCAGTGCGTCAATCGAAGCGGGCTTGTCCCTATAGACATTAGCCTTGACATACTCCACAAAAAATAATCTAATGGTGTCAAATCGCACGATCTAGGCGGCCAATTGAAATTTGGTCACACTCTTCCGAATAGACTGCTCAGAAGGTCGAGAATGCCGACCATAAAATGGAAGCAGCGCGCGATGAACATTTCGAACCGAGCACGAATTTTGATAGTAAAATTCAATAAGTTGCAAGCGTTGTTCATTTGTAAGACGATCCACGGTTGAATTGCAAACCAAACTGAAGCTGTTTGACAGTGACACAAGGTACTAAACACACGTCAGCTGTCAAAAACAGTGTTGCCAAAACCAAACCAGCTAAAAAATCACCCGGTACTTATACTTAAACAATCCCACGAAATAGGATAGGGATACATCCCTATCAAGCTAACCGTCAAAGTTATTTTTTCTGTGTGGTTTTTTTAAGCAACCTTTTTAAACAAAAATCTAATTGAATTCCCTTAAATTTAAATTATAAATTGACTAGCTGGCCCGACGAACTTCTTCCAAGACCACAACCCCGAAAAGCCAGAGTTTATAAATATATTATTATATAATCTTAAAAGTGAAATATGAATAGGCAACCCCATTGCTTGGCTCTCTTTACAATCCTTGAAGTTAAAGTGCGCCGGCTTTTATAAATGTACCACACAGTTGTGTTGTCTTAAGCTAGTCCCAATCAAAGCCCAATCAAGTGAGAGGTTCGACGCGGAAATTTGACAGCTGGAGAGATTTGACAAACAAATCCCATACGATTTCCGAATTGTTTCCTTGTTTAAGTCTCTCTGTAGGCTTAATATATTATGGCCATCGCTACCAACTGGCGAAATTTGAGCGGGATTTTCGATTTATTTTGATGACATTAGATCAATCCAACCTTAGTCTAGTATGGTTGGGCCTTAAGAGTTGTTAGCGTACATACTAACTTGACATGACTTAATAAAGTCTCTTGACGTTCTCGAATATGTTTAATGCAAATGTAACCTAAAAGATCCTAGAGACACAGGCGCCTATTATGTTAACGTAGTACCACTAAGAATGGTTCCCTTATTATCGAAGGTCCAAACACTGCAATTGACTCAATTCAATATAAGAAACACGGTGTCTTAACTGCAAATCAATCTGTACATAGGTTTTAATCATTTCTAATGCAGGTTTCAATCTACCAGACCCAACTGAAAAAACAAAACTTACTTTTAGTTGTACTACCAGAGAAAAGGCTGAACTGAAAAGATCCGAAACCCAAGCCCATGTATTTGCAATCAGGGCTGAATCAAAATACTCTTAAAAAATACTTTCAAGTATTTACTGATAATAAAAGCACCACTAAAGTTAAACTAACTTTTGCCGCCGCTGCTGGGGGAGGTGGGTTGAAAACGGCAATTTTTCAGATTTTCGTTTAGGGGGTATAACCACTTTTTAACATATACAAACTAAAGAGAACTGTGCCTTAATTTAGAATATTGGGGTCCTAGACAATTTAAGTGTCGCCATACCCTACCAGTCGCATCCAAAAGTGCATAAAATCAGTTTATGCGCTTATTCAATAGCTGGATGCGCCTGGCAGGGTATGGCGGCACCCAAATCGCCTGGGCCTCTGGATTGGATTGGGTTTAAGACCCGCAATCGCGAAAAGCCGCGAAGGTCGCTTAATAATTATGCAATGTTAAATATAAATAGACAACCCCATCGCTTGGCTTGGGGTATAGATTTCTTGATTACTTACAGGTATACCTACGTATATTTTTGTGATTCTAGATCTTTGAAATTTTGAGTTTTCGCTATTTTAGATTTTCCGCATTTTTAAATTTTTGGCTCTGAAGCCTAGGTTAGGTTTTTCGAGAATCGTTCCGACTTCCAAAATAATGATTTTAAACATAAACTTCACATCCTGCGTATCGAAATTTCGCTTCTTAAAATAAAATTTTTAAGGAATCCCGAAAAGTAGCATACATAATGCTTTGGGTAGCACTGAGAGAGATACATGAGAGGTTGGCACTGGCTCATGTCATAAACGCTTAAAGTCCTAACCATAAAAGACTTAGATGAGCTTTAGGCTAAGAGGTTCAATGCGAAGTATTTGAAAGCTGGTGAGAAGCAAACAAATCCCTTATAAATTCCTAATCGTTTACCTATGTATGTAAGTCTATTGAGGCCATCGAAAACAACTAAACTACACGAGTTTCAGACCTTTACTTTAAAGGTCTGAAACTCGTGTATTAGCAATCAGGACAATGCGTTGGTTTTTTAAAAACTTCTTTGAAGTGGTTACACCCTCGATAACAAAAGTATCATTCCTCAGTAAACACTATCAATCACAGCTCAAAGGTAATTTCACGTCTGTGCAATTTTATCATAGCTTGAAACGTACCCAACTTTCCAATGATATCCAACTTTTTTGGCTATAATAACCTCTCCCAAAATCTGATGTAGGCTTTTAGGCTATACGTATATATGCATGTATGTACCTTTCTAAAATTAAACAGAAAAATACATATGACCATAAACATTAAAACGAAAAAAAAACTATCCCAAAATCAGTGCTGCCACCCTACTCCTATAGCAGTAGATCTACTGCGCTAAGTCTCAAATAAGTCTCATGAAAGTGAAAGTTTCAGTGCATGAGTGGGGTGCCGTGGCGTAGTGGTTAGTGTGTGTGCTTACTACGCCGGAGGTCTGGGTTCGAATCCTGCCATCGTCACCTGAAAAAAAAAGACTTGTTCCTTTTCACGGTCCCCACCTCCGCGATGGTTTGACAAGCGCTCCGAGAGTATTAATTGTCTTGAAAAACTTCTCAAAGTGCCGTTCGGATTCGGCAAAAAATTGTAGGTCCCCTTGTATGTAAAGAAACTAACACACCAGCATACATTGTTGAGAAGTTGGCCCTGGTTCACCTCGAGCTGGTGCGCCGCTCTATTTATTTTATTTATTTTTATATTTATAAACATGAATAAAGAAACAAATCCGTCATAGATAACCTCGTCCTACATGTAAATAAATTTAGCAAAAATCGTTTTTTTTCACATATCAAAACGTAAGCTCGCCTCACTGACTGTGTGTGAAGGTCTGAAGAACTCCACGCAAATATGTTAGGTATTCATAATTTTTTCAGTTCTGTTGTAGGTAATTCCCGTTTTCATTTATTCATTCATGCTAAATTCATGATGCGAAAGATTATCGCATTATGCTTGCCTGAACTTGACAGGTGTCATAATTTCAGTTCGTAAAATCTTCTTATTCTCTGTTTTGTTCATGAGACAAGAGCATTTCCATAAAGCACTGTTTATGTTCTAGCGGTAATAGGTGTTCTCGTATATACATATTCATGTAACAATAGGGGGAGCACATTATTCTTCTGTAGCGAATATTATTAACGTGCGAAAAATGTTTGCTGAATATTGTTGCGAGAAAATATTGTGTACAACGAGGTGTAATGGAATTCGTTTTCGGAAACTCACTCAAGCTTACAATTCCTCGCATCTAAAATGATTTTAATGTTGATGTTGTCGTTGAATTTCGGTAAACTCACAATTTGTAAGACACTTAACGAGGTTTAACATGAAATTCAAGTGAATATTTTGAAAGAATTTTTTTAGGAGGCGGAACTAGTCCCTTTTTCTACCTGTTTTTATAGGTGGCATTGTTTGCAGTTGCATAATTTGGAATAACCTACTTGCACCTCTCTCGGTTTTGCACAAAACATGCATCGGCATATCGTCATGATGCACATTAACGGCGCGATTCCTTAATGTTCACCATGCTCGTCGAGTCATATTTATCCCCATTTACCATATTAAAACTCAACCTTTCTGAAGGGCCATTGGTTACCGACTAATCATAGACTATATGAATGAGATTCAAGCTAGCAAACCTCTTGAATAATACATTCATTCGACAAGAAAACAAGACCCTTAAACTAGTCATGTAGCCCCTAATTTACGAAAGAACTAACAGCAAGCCTGCAGTTGGCCCTTTGCGGTTGTTGTTGTGTTTTTCAAGCCCTCATTGCTGTTGATTTCCTTTCAAAGTCATTAAAAAGTGAAAGTTGAAAATATGTTTTCTCCGAAAGAAATTCCTTTCAACTTTTTTTTTAATTATCTATACCTACCCCTTTTTCGACGTTTGTGCGGTGTAAGGTATGTTAAGATTTATACACACTTTTAAATCTTAAAAAACCTGGTGTGTATTTAGTAGCTTTCATAAATTGTTATAATATCGCGTGATTAAGTAATTGCTGCCAAGAGCACTATTGCTATAGCCCGCATTGCATAGTGCCTAAAAACCTGATTCGGTGAAAGGGGCTTCAGCTCAATTATGAAATTTAAACTCTCTAGTTAAATTTTATAGTGTCCTACAAACTTCAGTGAATTTATTAAGTCACGTCCATCTGTCTGTAGATATAGAGTGTAGACAAATTGACTTAATAAATTCACCTGTAGGCCTAGGTCATAACTCTTAAAAGTCCTAGGAATTAAGCCGTGATTATCTCACTACGTTACAAGTTGCTACGGAGCACAAAATTCAAACACCCTGTATAGGGTATAAGGTCTATTCTTTTCATCAAATCTGAAGTAAACCTGTTTTTATTTCGAATATCTGACACATATTTACCTTTTGGCGACGATACCTTTCTGTCCTCAACTTTTATCAACAAAAAACCTCAACACTAATACGTATAGATAACTTGAAGGACAGTTTGATCGTAAAACAAAGGTATACCACATCCCCTGTGGCTAAAGGTGTCCTTGATTGCCATTTTAAATTGGGGCGAGTAAATAAAAATTGACGAGGGAAAAGAACCATCCTTTCGACAGGGACTACTTACATACATTTATATTGAAATAAGCTTTTTCTTCCCAGAAGGTAGCAATTGGTCTAAGAAGATATTAAATTCCCCTGAAATGACAAAAGGGCTTTCGGTCCTTGAAGGTATCACGCCCTGGCGGTAGAAATTTAAAAAGAAAAAATTCTTCTTTTTCCCCTTCAATGAAAATTAAGTGCGAAAGGACATTTAAGAATAGTAATTGCCATTAATTTGACAAGTTAAACTCTAAAGTGGTGTTGAATGACAGGGCACATAGACCAATTCTTGAATATTAATTTATAGGTAAATGGCTATCTGGTTCTCGTTTGCTTCCATTCCTCGTGGACAAATTATTTTGCCAATGCTATAGTTTAAAACTTTTGTTTTTAATTAATGTATCAACCCAACTCTGAACAACTCCAATTGCAATTTAATTGTGTGCAGTGAATTGGGGTGAATTGGGGTACCACTTTGGAAAAACAAACTTTAAATTCTTATTTTCTAGTTCTGTTTTCATCGCCTCTCTTTTTATATCTATAGTTGCCACCATAAACAGAAATTTAATTAATTATTCTCAGAGCCCGAGTGACGTTGTTACTAGTTCATGATTCTCGGCACCTTAATAGGTAGGACGACTTTTTGAGTTGCAATCAAACACACGACAATGAACATACATGTCAGTGTCTGTCACAAAAAGTGTGTGTTACTTCACTTAGGGACGGCTTATGATATAAGTGAAGTTAGTACACAATGCTTGTATTGTTGAGAATTTGCCTCATACGTAGACGTCAATTTGAAGTGACATTGAACAGTAGAATAGCACTGCTGAGAACGCAACTACACGCGACCAGCGAATAAGTGACAGTCAGGACGCGGCCTACTTTTGATTAAAGTGCAAGGATTTTTCCATGCAAGTGAGTTCCGCGAAAATGAAGCACACGACATATCGTTGCTCCTACAAATGGTTCTGACATCGTTTCAACTTCGGTCACACAGGCTGCAAGTTATTGACATGTCAGGTTTAACAGCCGCATGTACATTTGTGTACCTATGCGAAATCACACAAAAACATGTGCCTCTTCACATGTGTTCACCAGCAAGCAGCGTGGGCAACACATGAGACTTTTTTGGTTAACTAAAATGAAAATCACGCAAAACATTGCATGGTCTTTTTAATAGCAGAATAATCTGGATCGGAAATAAATATTTTTTTACGTTTTTTTTTTAGAACGATTTTTAGATCCGAAAATTGCTTTGAATGCAAGCTTTGAAAATCAAACTCAATAAATTGTAATTGGTCCATTTTTTCGTATTTGTACATGAATACTTTTGCAAGTCCTTGTGTCGATAATTAACTTTGCGTTCCTAGCCACAAGCTATGCACTCTAATTGCTTTTGGGTAATCAATCTAACTTTTGACTAGTGATTGGCATGAAATTCCAAAGACTTACACATAGTTTTTCAAAGCTTTTTACAAATCCGCATGGCCGACCCTTGTTGCTGGATTCATTTATTTTTTCTATTTTTGTTATGTCATTATTTCAAGGGCAAACTTTTCATTGATGAAAAATTTCATCATTTAGTTCTACAGATGATGTGCTACGCTGCTTAAGAAAAACATACATTCGAGCAAGGACATTATTTATGTGACGAGTGCAGCTATAGGAGTACAAAAACCTCAAACCCTTTGCCCGCTTAATGAATATTCAATGAGGTTAGCAGTTCATCTATGATTACTTGCCCACTTCTGCCAGACAGAGCATGAGCTTCGATAACCATTTTTGCATATCAATTATTTTGATTTTTTTTCCTGTTCGTCCTTGTTTTATAGAGCACGTTGCGCTGTCGTTGATGTGCATGTGTATATAAAGCTTTAAGGATGATGTCGGGGAATAAATTTATGTTCTCAGTTAATAAAACGAGATTAGTGATTCAAAAATGTTTGTGTTTTAACGAATCTTAAGTGATACCCGTAATTACTTTTCGAACAAAGGCGTTTATAAGTACACAATTACGTGCATAATGAATTAACAGCCCGAGGAGCTGTTTAACGAAAAAAGAGTCGAGTCGTAAAATTTGACGCACAAGATAAGAGGAGAATTTCAGATCATAATGGCGTGTTTCTGGGTGCGAAAAGCTGATGAAAATTTTAAGTGTTAGCCTTAGTGATTTTAAAGCCAAATTGAACAAAACAGCTTCATTCTCTTACTGTTTTAGGTTTGCTTAAAAACGTTGCAGTGATTACATATTCTATAATAGTCTTCAACGCGTTGCACGGAGTAAAGCAACTTTCTCTCTGTTTGATGGATCTTGATAAGAAAAGTTGAAGTTAAATTTTGAAGTGATGAACACTTTTCGTATGTCCTTGCTTGCATCCCTATCAATTCTATAAACTCTGGGTACGTCTGCCGTATGAGCCGAATAAAATCCATCAGGGTTGTTTGATACGGCTTCGAAATAACATTAAGCTTATGGGGGAGACAGCTATTATCAGTACAGGCACGAGGTTCTCGATGGATTTAAAAAATAAAAGCTATTCGCCCCTGAAATGGACCGATTGACGTTGTTTGTGTGCTGGCTCGAAATCAACCTCCGGTTGCTTTTATTGTATTGTATTGCATTGTACTGTACTGTATTGTATTGTATTGCATGTATTGTATTGTATTGTATTGTATTGTATTGTATTGTATTGTATTGTATTGTATTGTATTGTATTGTATTGTATTGTATTGTATTGTATTGTATTGTATTGTATTGTATTGTATTGTATTGTATTGTATTGTATTGTATTGTATTGTATTGTATTGTATTGTATTGTATTGTATTGTATTGTATTGTATTGTATTGTATTGTATTGTATTGTATTGTATTGTATTGTATTGTATTGTATTGTATTGTATTGTATTGTATTGTATTGTATTGTATTGTATTGTATTGTATTGTATTGTATTGTATTGTATTGTATTGTATTGTATTGTATTGTATTGTATTGTATTGTATTGTATTGTATTGTATTGTATTGTATTGTATTGTATTGTATTGTATTGTATTGTATTGTATTGTATTGTATTGTATTGTATTGTATTGTATTGTATTGTATTGTATTGTATTGTATTGTATTGTATTGTATTGTATTGTATTGTATTGTATTGTATTGTATTGTATTGTATTGTATTGTATTGTTTTGTATTGTATTGAATTGTATTGTATTGTATTGTATTGTTTTGTATTGAATTGTATGAGTTCGCTGTATAGTTGCATCTTCTTATTTAGCTTCTTTGACTGTTGTCAGCACTGTATCTTGTTTCTCGCCAAGGAAACAATTTCAGTTTTGCTGTGGTCAGGCTTAGCCCCCATCACACACCGTGCCCAAATTGCATCCCAATAACATCACATTTTAGGTTTCTTCTAATTTACCACTGGCAGGCATCAATGCCTTAATTACTTAAATTTTTAAGTAACACATCTACACCGGGGCTCCACATTAGGTAAGTTTAAACTTGTCCTATACCGTGTTTCGCTGTGCTGACTGTATGCATGTCTTGTGCCTACCCTTTTTTCTGCCTTTAGAAAATCGATGCAAAATGAGAGTTTCTTAGAAGAAGCTAGAAAATAATTCGAACTCCTTAGCCTGCGTTTTCTATTTGAAGTGACATTTGGTAGAGTGCGAGAGTCACCTATTTTGACAACTGACAGATTTCGATATTGACGGAGTTTGATGCGCAGAAAAATGCTCCCAGTGTTAGCTCCAGATTAATTTTATTTAGGATCAACGCATGTTTAAGCCCAAGACCAACTGGGCTAAAAAAAAAAACTGAGCCTAAGAGTGCAGAGGAAGGACGCTTAGCTAGTTTTACTTTTACTTTTTTAGCTAGTCATAAAGACTTTCACATTGATTTCTACATTTTCCAGTTTTCTTCCCGCCCTTTCAATGCTGTCTGTCACCCCGATAGACACATTTCTCTTCAACTTACCAGCACCGAAAAAATTTGTAACCAACGTTATAATATTCTTCCATCATCAACATAGCTTAAATTGATACCTATACCTAATGGCAAGAGAAGAAACACGCACCCGTATTGTCTAACGTTTCAATAAAGAAAAAAAAAAAAACATAAAAGTAATTTCAATATCATGTCACATTTAACGCACTTAAAATCCAATACTCTCAGTTTTATTGATAGATTTGCCACAAATGATGATCTAATCGAAGCATCAATTCAAATATAAAAACCTATCGAAAGGTCAAGTAGCAGGCAAAGCTCAAGTGGATCTCAGATATGATTCAATTGTGAAGATTCCTCGACTGAATATGACAAGAATTGAAAATTGAATTTATGTAATTCGAAGGAAATTGGCCTATAAATGTGTGCACCTCCCCCTTTCCTATAGATGTCTAAGTATATTATACCAAAGTATAAAACATTTTTGTCCTTATAGTCCACCGGAGTTTGTCAAGGACTATGAATATAGATGTACCCGCAGGCATACAAAATGTTATGTGAATGGCGATTCAGTAGCAATTTAGTGTCCTTAGGGGTGCTACGGTGTTGTATGTACTCGCTCATAGCCGTATATACAATCTCCAAGGTCCGAGTCATGTACAAAATTGTCGATAAAGCAATTCATAATCTAATCAAAAATTAAATATTATTTTTATTTTTTTCAGCTTTTCACCTCGAAAAGCCGCTGCGGGTTATCGCGAGGGGACTTCACCCATCCTGTACCAAGGACGAAATAATACAAGACGTTCAAGCCCAAGGCTTTAAAATTCTTGACGCCGTGAACATAATAAAGAAAGAGAAGCAACGTACGGACGAAGGCAAAGATTCCGCTGTTGTCCGACGCGGCCTGCAAATTTTTATGCTTTCTTTTGATAGAACTGAAAATATTAACGAAATCATCAAGGTAAAAATCGAGCCCAAGCGGAAGGGCAACAGGCTAGTTCCCCAATGTAAGCGATGCCAAGGTTTCCGACACACGCAAGCGTACTGCCAGAAAAAGCCGCGATGCGTAAAATGCGCCGGCGAACATCTCTCGACGGATTGCAACGTCAGCAGTCAGGCCCCCGCGATTTGCGCCAATTGCAGGGGAAGTCACCCAGCGAGCTGACGAGGTTGCGAAATTGCCATTGAGTTGCAAAAACGACATGAAGCTCCGAAGAAAAATAGTGAAAATAAGGGCCCAAGCCTAAAACCACCTAAAGTAGATAAGCCAAAAACCCCTAAGTCGACAAGGGGTAAGGGTTTGATTAAAGGCAAAATTCAAAATGCGCAAGAAAACGTCGCTGGTCCTAGTTCCCACCGGAGTGAAAAGGGAGAATCCACACTTGTTGGTCCAAGATCGTACGCTCAATTCGCGTCACGTGAAAGTAAGCCAAAATCGGCCGCCTAAATTAACTAACAGCAACACCGACTGGGACGGCTTTAGAAAATACTACAAAGAAAACATAGCTTTAAATGTACCGCTCCAAAACGCCACTTGAAATAGAAGACGAATTAGATACACTCGTGAGAGTTATTCAAAGCGCTGCGTGCAATAACAGTTCTTTTCGCAGATCCGAATTATCGAACAGCGGAACAATGTATCCGCGAGAAATAGAAGAGCTAATATGCGAAAAGAGGAGAGCGCGCAAGAGATGGCAACGTTCGCGAGCACCCCCGGATAAGACCGTCTTGAACCACCTTTCTAACAAACTGAAGCACGAACTTCAAGATTTTAAAAGTCGCGAGACTACTGCTTACCTCGAAAGTTTGACTGCCGATGAAGGTTCGAACTACTCTCTTTGGAAAGCAGTCAAGTCCGTTAAGAAGCCTATAGCACACTCTGCGCCATTAAGAAAAGCCAACGGCGAATGGGCAAGAGAAGACAAAGAAAAAGCGGATTTATTCGCAGATTACCTAGAAGAAACATTCAAACCGTTTGACGGGGAACCGTTGGTCGAGGAGCTCAATCCTTATGCGGAACAAGATAATTATAGAATAAAAACCCCGTCTTTGGCTGAACTTCATCAAACGATAAAAAAGTCATACAGACCTATTTCGCTACTGCCGATAATATCTAAGGTATTCGAGAAACTGTTGCTGAAAAGGTTGCAACCAATCATCGAAGAAAGACGATTGATTCCGGATCACCGATTCGGATTTAGAAAAAAGCATTCAACAATCGACCAGGTCTATCGAATAACAAACGAAATCGAAAAAGCTCTGGAAGCGAAAAAGATATGTACTAGCGCTTTTCTCGACGTATCGCAAGCCTTCGACAAGGTGTGGCACGAAGGCCTGAAGTACAAGTTAAAGCTTATCCTACCAGAAAAACTCTATAGAATCTTAGAGTCTTACCTTAAAGACAGAATCTTTCGCGTAAGGTACGAAAAAGAGTACTCGGAATTCAAAGAGATAAATGCCGGTGTCCCGCAAGGAAGCGTTCTCGGCCCAATATTATTTTTGCTTTATACAAGAGACATTCCCCACGATGATGCTGGGTGGCATCATCGTGGGGACGACACTGCTATTCCCCCCAGACGACACTGCTATTCTCGCTATAGATACGACAGTTGAATTATCAACAGGGAAACTCCAGCGCGCTTTAGACAAAGTATTCGACTGGACGAAGAGCTGGCGAGTCGTCCTTAACGAGACTTAGTCAACGCATGTTAACTTTACTTATAAAAAGATAAACAACAAACCTTTATTCATTAACTCGGTACAGATCCCGTACTCAAATGAAGCGAAATATCTAGCAATGACGTTAAAAAGACAAATGAATTGGCTTATCGGAAGATTTTCGAAGCTAAGCATATATAACAAACTGCTTTTGTAAGCTGTTTGTTATAAGCAAGTGCTAAAACCATCTTGGACGTACGGTATACAACTCTGGGGTTGTACTAAACGAAGCAATATATCTATTTTAGAAACTTTTCAAAATAAGACACTCAGAGCAATCGTTAATGCTCCATGGTACATAAGAAATAGCGATCTACACCGAGATCTAGGAATCGCAACCGTGTCTGACGAGGTAACAGATTTTGCTCGCAAACTTAGTACTCGTGTTCGCGGACACTGCAACAATGAAATTATCCGAACTTTGGATCAGACAAATCTTACGCGCCGACTACAACGAATGAAACCGTTGGATCTAGCAGCATAAGATGAAACCGCATAAATTGACGGTATTGTAGGTGCCTTCGTTGGAAGGCAGTCTGCCACACGAGAACTACTTGTTAAGGAAACTTAGTCGTAGTCTGACGGAAAATGGGACGTTTTTTAGGTAAGTAAGAATCTCACACATGAGCACGCACGGCCGGTCCTCGTAGTGCCTATGAAGGTTTTTCCTACCCACGGAAAAAAAAAAAAAATTTCAGTTTGTGTGTTATTGTCGCAATAGATTCATAGGACTCAACAGAACTAGATAATGAATTCACAAGGCATATCATACGCCTTTGTTTCCGCAAACTTCTCTTGCTGGTATATGCGACCGCAGAATATAAATAGTTCTCGTTTGGCTCAACAGCAGCCACACAAACAAGCTTGATCCACAACTGAAAAACACCAGCCTGGCGGGCTTATGTCTGGTACTCTCAGAACAGCACCACCTAAGTGGCTTCTAGTGTTCTTCAAGGGATCCTCACCTGACCAAAGAAGGAGGCAAGCATTGATCTAAAAATTCTTCAAAATCTAGGAAGTTATCCGGGAAATAATTCCCGAATTACAAAATCCCGGGAGAAAAAAATCCGAGAGTAAAAATCCTGAATGTCAAAATCAAAGAAATCAAACAGTGTTTGGGTTATTTTTAAAAAGAAGATCCGAAGCGTCTCTTCGACTAATACACGAACCGGCTGGACTTCGGCCTGATATACAGGTGCTCAGGGTGCCGCTCCGTGGCGAATGTCCACTATAACCTAATTTAAAACTTATAATACTGGAATATTATATAAATCAGACTTTCCGAGAGTTTTGAACCATTTTAGTTTTCCGGGATTTTGATTTCCAAGAAATCTTTTTCCGTGATTTTGATCTCCCAGATTTGAATTCCAGGATTTCGAGTTCAAAGGTTTTTGGGATCGGGATTTTATGATCGGAATTTTGAGTTCCAGGATTTTGGTGCCAGTGCCAACCTTCTAAATTAAGTAAAATTGGGGGAGCGAACCGGTTGTTCAGAAATTAAAATACCAAGTATCGAAATCTTGGTATTGAATTTGCAGATATCCCGGAAATCAAAATCCCCGAAAACTTAACTTAGCATAGTTCCAAATCCTGGAAATTCGGGAGTTAGTACAAAGTGTAAATTAAGTAGAATTGGACACGTTGTGGCGCGCCCTAGGTACCTGTATGTAAAGCCTATTGTCGGAGAGACGCCTGGAGTTTTTTTTAAGAATTACCCGAACATTTATTGATATCCGAGGTTTTGACACTCCAAATGTTCATTTCCGTGATATTTTTCCGTGATTTTGACATTTGAGACTTCTTTTTGGGTAGATACTTTGATTTTCGGGATTTCGGTGGCAACCCCCACTAAAACACTGTTCGAGTTCGGGGACTTTAACATTTAGAATTTTTCCCGAATTGCCAACCCGAACTAACTTAAGATTGGTACATCCTTTTCACACAAATATCAATTTCGTATTCTAAAAGCTCCATCGGTGGTCAAAGGATAGACATGTGCACTCAAGAGGATACAAGCATCCACAGGTTTTCTAAACCAAACTCTGTCTATCAACTCCTACTCTCACCTCCCGTGGTGAACACTGGGTGAATAGTACCTGAACTGGAGATCGGGTTCCAACCCCTTTGGAAAGTTGTTGGGGGAAGCAGACGAGAGAGGCACACTCCCACTTCTCCTTGCATCCGGAAGGCAGCGGAGGAATTCCCCAAATGGAATCAACGGTGGCGTCGACAGTTCCAGTCAGGTTGAACTACTTAGTGAACACCTTGTATGGGCTACTACGACGTATTCAGAGCTCAGGCCTATAAGGAGCGGGCTATGCGGCTCTCCGTCCTTAGAGCTAAACAAAGGGCCTGGTCCTCCAGGTTGGGGGTCGTGCCGTCGGGGTGACTTCCCGTCCACGTAAAGAAACACCAGTTACGAAGCAGAAACAAGCTTCGGATTCGGACGGATTTACTGTTGACGACAAATGCAAACGACTAAAGTAAAAGCTCCATCGGCGCACAAAATCCCGCTTCATTTCTGCCCTTTAAGGCTTTAAACTTCTTGGATAGGATTTGGATAGGTTTGTACTGTAAACCTGGTACGTATATAAGCTCTTAGTTGCTGTCACTCTCACTGTTGCTGTCACTGTCAAAATCATAAATAAACTGATTTCAACTTTATTTATGGTATCGGCTAGGTACTCACTGACACTTTAACTTTTGAATTAAGAAATTTGTTGAAAAACAAGTGGGAAAGTTCAACAGTGCGTTTGCAAAAGATTCAGTCCATCTATGACGGATTGCAAAATACCCGACCACACCAAAAAACTGCCACGCCTCCAAAAAGTGGGCGGGATATAAAAATATAACTGTTGAATGCTTTATACTAGGTGGTTGTTACAATGTTACATACCAAAAATTAATGAAACTACCATTCTAACATACCTTAAGTTTGGAAAAAGTATTTTTTGATATTAGAGATGGTCGCACATACAGGCCTGTAGTGGGCGTGTCTAAAGGCGGATTCATATTTGATCTGGTCCAATGGACATCCAGCCAACCCACAGAATTTTAGCCCTCTACCTTAAAATTTAAGGCCTAAAAGTTGTTTACATACGGACGGACGGACATGGCTTAATCGATTCTCCTGTCGGTCCCATTCATATCTCTAAAAGGTCTTACGTAGACCCCGGTGATTATTTCACTGCGTTACAAACTATACATCAAACTTAATATACCCTGGGTCGGATATAAACATTTTCTCGTTTATTGAACAACGCGAGTGCAAAGAAGAGAAGAGCAGAGCGACAAGACTCGTACTGACTTGGTGAAAACCTTGGCTTCAAAAAGTTGTAAGAACTAAGTTAGAATAAACGTTTTGTTTTAGATCTTTGCATTTCCAATACGTAACCCCTATGGTTGTATATACCAAATTCTAACAGTCAACGTAGAAGGGACATTGGTCCTACAAATACCTTCACCTGCAGGCATTTTCGTAATCATTATAAAAATTTGAAAAAAAAACACACGTGAACTTGTTGTTTGCAATTTACCTAACACCGCACTAAATTTCCTCAAACAAATTGCTGGCTGGATCTGGGGCAACCTCTTTTTGAATGTTTACCCAAATTGCTTCTCTTCTTTTCACAATCGATGCAAGCAATTTGGAAAATTTCGCGAAATACCTTCATACCCTGCGCCCGCATATTATCCCTTACAGTCGTACATATTCCGGCACAAAAAGATAAGACAACAAACAAAGAAGAGAGGATATTGTGTCATCGCATGTTCCCATCGCCTGGTGATGTATTGTTGACAGACTTCGGGGAAATTGTATTCGCTTCTATTTATGAATCATTTTCCTCAAAATCAAATTTCTCTTCTTCGGTTTTTCTTTTGGCGTTTGCACAGAATCCATCATCATTCTTATAACGAGTATCCCCCAACAAGGAGCAGAAATATGCAAAACATAAATTGGATCCTGGAATTGAGGTTTTTTTCGCATTCCATGGAGATTTATTACTAACTATTAAAATGAATGAAGTAATTTCGGGAGGATAAGGAGCGGTAACATTTTCGTTGTACAACATGACGTTGGCAAATTGGTCAATTAGATCGCAGACGAGAACCACTTGCGAATGCAAATTCCACGAGGCATTAGGGATTATGACTGTGGCTATACACACTCCTCTTAAGTCTGGTGACTGATAGTGTACGATTTAAGAAACAAACGTACTAACTTCAACTCTTGGAGGACTCGTCTATATACAATATTGTCCCTGTTTTTGACACAAAAAAAAAATACATGCTGCGCTCGAGTCGGGTCAAAAACATTTATAGGCGACACACAGCTAAGCTGTTCCGTGGTAGAGTATATTGTTTGCCTTTGCATAAATCGTTATATCAATAAATGATTCTGGGAAATTGGAAAATAAATCCTTTTCAATTGATTGGGTATCCTGATTCTCAGATGTAGGAGATATAAAGAAGAAATCAATTTGAGACTTCCACACACCGAAATTGGTCAGACGCAGCAACGATGAATGGGTGGGTGTAGTGTATGCGGAATAAACGTATACATCTGGTTGTCACATCCTTTCGCTGCCGCTGTTAGACTTCACACCAAGGCTATCATCTCTCTCGCATCGGGACCGCAAACGAACTCCAATCGTGAGGTGGGGGCTTTCCGGGTATCAAATCGCAAATAGGATATTGAAAATCCAATAGCTGTGGAAGCAGAAGATTTAAGCTTCTGTGGCCACAAAATCTTTCACCATTCAGAAGGGAAAAATTCAAAAAAAGGGTTTGTTGCCTTTTTTTTTGCAGAACACTCAACTTTCAAGGGGCTTTTTCTCTGCACCGTCTGAAGTGCAAGAGCTAGTGAAAGGCGTAAATAAAAATCTCCTACATCGACATTATAATTGGCTTTTTCATGGGACTGATATTGCAACTGTTGATTGTAGATATCGAAACTCGGCTGGTATACCGAGTTTAATTTCCAAATAGAATTTTTCGACCTAGGGCTCCAAAGTCCTGGAATGTCACAGAATGAAAATGTTTTCTTGACAAAACTGGCGATTGTTTTTGATTCTGTATTTTTAACGTGTATCAGCTCAGCCGTCTTGGCTGGGTATCGGGTATTACCAAGACTGTTCACTCATATACACGCTTTATCGACTGAAGCCGAGCTCTATTTTAGTAAACATTTACCACTTTTTATACCCCATCCCATAGGATAGGAGGTATATTAAGTTTGTCACATAGTTTGTAACACGGTGAAATAATAATGGTAGACCCCAAGACCTTAAGGGCATATGATCGAGACCGAATTCTGAATCGAATGAGCCATGTCCGTCCGTCCGTCCGTCCGTCCGTCCATCCGTCCGTCTGTCCGTCTGTATGACACATGTTTTAAGGCCTTAAATTTTGAGATAGGGTGCTGAAACTTCGTACGTAAGGCCCACGTCATGCGAAGCAATACAAGTGTAAACATTTTTGAAATCCGCAGAAAGACACGCCCACAATCAGTCTAAATGTGCAACTACCTCCAGAGTTTTCAAAACTGTAAGACGTTCTAAGAGGCTGAAATTTGACATTTAGCATCTACTAATGAATGTAAGACACAAAAAAGACAACTTTTATTGGTAAACTTCTTCTAGTGGACGTGGCATCTATTTTAAGGGTAAATTTTCAAATGTATTTTACTCAATATTTTTGCTCGAAATTGAAAAAAATTTGCTTAATATTTTTTATAGAAAACGTTTACTTCCACATTTTGTCTGTACAAGTCTTTGGGCCACTCCCACATTTGGAGGCGGAATTGAAGAAAAACCTAAAATTTTCAAGTAACTTGGAAATATCTGTGGAAATATCTTATAATCAATAGTTTGTAATTAGGGGCAGTTGGACCACGCCCCCTTTCGGAGTTTGCATTACTTACAAAATGTCAAAAAATATCTATGCCATCAGCATTTTACAATGTGGGATAGGATGGGGTATTCAACGGTCCGTTTTACGGACTGTAACTTCTGCGTACACACTGTAGCACTTACTCACTGGTTTGGAATGAATTTGGAATGAAATAAAATTTAGTAAATAAATTTAAAATCCATTGCATAAAGAACAGTAGAAATTTAAGAAAATCGTATGCATCTTCTAAAACTTTAATTAAATTAATTCATCTTTCGAAATGTTCAATTTCTTAAAAATATGATAATTTAATCGAAAATTGTCAGTAAAGAATAATGAATATATTTAAATGAATTCATAAAAAGGCGGACTTCTATAAGCGGAGTGCGTAAGCAGGGAGAAGTAAGTGGTTCTTATTATAATTTGTAGAGTTGCACCAATGCGTCAAGTTTACTCTGGGTTCTAACGTAAAAAGCAATTATAATTATGATAAATATGAAAGTTGTATAGAAAACTCTACAGCTTAGTTTAATAGAAATCATCGCTAGAAAAACGTAAAGGTTTTTGTTGGGTATATTTAGTTTATTTTGAAATCTTATCTAGAGAATCTCTTTTTCTATTGTACCTAAGTAACTTTTAAGAGGATATATCAACCGAGGAGAACTTTTAGTAAAGGAACAGAAAATATTTATTTTTCCGAATTAGTTCTTAAAATTTTACGTTTCTTCTTTATCTAGCTTATCAAGCTTTCTTAGTGGTAAGGATGCATCTTTTTTAGTCAAGAGCTGAACTTTGATTTTTTAGCAACGAGAATACAGAATTCCAATTTTAAGGCTCTGTGTCAAATCGCGCAAAACTGCTCTGATTTATTTCTGACTAGAGTCTTAAAATAGATGAACCACAACTTAATTATGTTTCAAAAATGTGGATTATAAATTTAAAAGAAAGTTAAACCTAAGGGAATCTAAAAGAAGAATCAAGAAGGGCGTTGCAGGGGGCAGCACGCCCCCCTATACACATGTCACTGTTTAAGTGCTGCCCTTTGCTAAGCAACGTTTTTGGATGATTTAAAATTTTTTAACAAATTTGAAGTTAAATTTTTTAATCCGAAAAAAAAAATTAACAACAAACTAGAATCTCAAACAAAAGATTTTGGTTTAGAAAAAAAACTACTTAATCGTCAAAAGGCCATATTCGACACTCAGATAGTAGGTTGGTTTTATGAATAGCTCAAGGACGGACTTAATTAACCAAGAAAGTTACATATCGAATTTGCAATAAATGTGTTTAATTTAAGACTGTTTTGCTTAATTGGAAAAAAAATTATATTCGTTCTCTACCAAAATTCAGGATACTGTGGCTGTTCTTCGTTGTAAGATAACATATACATACATTTTTATACCTTTTAAACCAATTTTAAAATTTAGCCACCTTGAGGCTTTATGCATAAGCCCAAATTTGTAAAAAAAAATTCTAGTATTTCGGTTTATTTGCCACAAAAAAATTGGTCGCCACATTTCAGAACAAAAGACTGTTTACAAATATTTTTTTTAATTCTGTAACCATATAGCTTAGAAAATTGATATCCTAATAGAAAAGAAAATGTTTCTTAAAAAACTCAACAAGATAACTAATAAATGAGATAAATTGTAATTATAAATTTATTAACTAATAAGTGGGTACTAGGTACCATCGAGAAGAATACTACTCGGCCGGACCAAGACCAGCAATTCCAGGGAGTATGTGACAAACTTTGTTCTGATAAAAAAAGAACTCCAATTCAATGCGGAAGATTTCTGCTAAATTCGTTATCCGATAGAGCACCGTTAGCTGATTCACTGGAAACACTTTATAAAAGTAACGAAAAAGCCATGAGAGACAGAAATCATTGCGTCGATGCTATGTTTAAATGTCCTTTATGGTTGGGCCTTTAAACATAGACTTATATGAGCTTAAGAAGAGGCTTTCAGAAATGCCCCACTACACGCGATTCGTTTGCCACGACATTAATAGCCTTTTCTCGATTTCGTTAAGTTTTCTTTAAATTTTGTTGGCCCAAGTAAGTCAGTCCTAATCCAGTAAGAACTTCGACGCGGAAATTTGACAGCTGGAAACACACAAATCTCATACGATATTTGAATCGTTTAAATATAAATAAAAACTAGTGGGAGGATTACAATCCGACTAGGCGAATCGTTGGATACCCCAACCCAATTGACCACTGTCAAGCTCCAAAATGCGTCACAAATCTTTGTTGTTAAATTTCAGTTTCTATTAACTTTAATTGTGTTAAGAATTTGTCAGTTAAAAATCTTCTTTCTTTAAAAAGGGGCGTGGCATCAACCTCTTTTCAATAACATAATTTTTTTTATCATATTTTTTATCAGATGCATTATACACTGTTGATCGCAGTTTTATATTAAAAATTTTATTATTTACTTAAAAGCGCCCCCAAAAGTGGGCGTGGCAAAAATTTATTTATTTGAGTCGATAGCTTACGGACATATCTGAACATTATCTAAATATTTTATAGTGCAAGTTTTTTGGCAAATATATCAAATAAAAACCGTTTATTAGAATCCATATTAAATATGACCACGCCCACAAGGGGGCGGTTTTCGCTTTTTTTTTAAATGCCAATCACAATACTTAAGCGAGGATATTGCATACCAAATTTCAGCTTCCTACGACGATTTCGATTTTTCATGCTAGTAAGTAAAGTGGGCCGGTTAGTGGGCGGATTTCAAAAAATTTTACACTTGTACTGCTTTGGGACCTTAAAAGAACAGATATCAAATCTCTAGTTTCTAGCTCAAAATTTAAGGCCTGAAAACTACCGACAGACGGACGGACGGACATGACTCATTCGACTTACAATTCGGTCTCGATCATATGCCTTTAAGGTCTTGGGGGTCTACGGTGATTATTTCTCTATGTTACAAACTATGAATCAAACTTAATATACCTCCTATCCTATGGGATGGGGTATAACAAGTAAGTAAGTGCAAGAGTTCGTCTATCACGAACTTCTAAATATCCGATCCTCTTTACACATTAACACCAAATTTAAAACTGGTCTGTTTCATATACTGAATGTCAATTATTTGTGTTGGCCACGCCATTAAAAAAGGGCGAAGGCTAAAAATTTAAGTCAATTAACTCGAATTTCGTTGGAATCACTGCGTTAAAAGCGAATATTTATGCTTAAAAAAAGTTTTTTTTCCCAAAAACGCCCCTAAAAGTGGACGGAGCTAAATGCTTTGTATGCAACAAACTTAGCAAATGGTAATATCTTTAAAATTTATCATACATTTTTTTTTCAATTTAGAATGAATTTCCCGAGAAATCAGGGTTTGGAAGATTTCAGATGTTAAAAGTGGGCATGGTCAATAGAGTGGGCGGTCCAATTTTTGCCTAATTAAAGGCTTCTGGTCGATATTGCTGTCCACCAAAATTTGAGATCATATGTTTTGTCTATCTTTACCAAAAGGCATTTTGAAATAATATGTAAATTTGAGGTTGTCTGACATTCACGCCAATTGTAGGCGTGGCTGTGGGCGGATCGTCTCAATTTTCATACTTTTTCTGTACAAAATGAGATCCAAGCAGCGCTGCAAGTTTCAGCTTCCTAGCTCAATATTAAAGACCCCAAAAATGCATACATACAGACAGGCGGACGGACGGACGGACGGACATGGCTTAATCGACTAACGGACATGGCTTAATCGACCCTAAGACCTCTTAGAGATATGGTCGAGACCGACAGGTAGGTCTCCGCTGGTTATTTCACTGTGTTACAAACTACGCATTAAAATGAATATACCTTCGGTCGGGTATAAAAACAGAGTGGTACATCAGCTCAAGAAGAACCAGGGCCAACTTCTCAACAATGTATGCTGTGTGTGTTAATTTCTTCGCACACAAGGGGACCTACAATATTTTGCCGAATCCGAACGGCACTTTGAGAAGTTTTTCAAGACAATTGATACTCTCGGAGGGTTTATCAAATCCTCGCGGAGCTGGGGACCGTGAAAAAGAACAAATCTTTTTTTCAGGTGACAATGGTAGGATTCGAACCCAGACCTTTGGCGTAGTAAGCACACACACTAACCACTACGCCAGAGTACACCATTTGAATCGTTTACTAAAGTCAATTATGGGCACCGCAAGCGTTTAACAGAACTTGAGTGGGATTTTCGATATATTTTGGTTATAAGGTTAGTCCCACCTACGTCTATTATGGTTAGGCCTTATCGTCCGTAAGTTTTAATGCTCATTGTTAGATACAGTCAAGAAGATGTAAGGTGCATCTTCCCAGACGCGGGAATTATATTCCATTTTTGGGTGTATGAACGTTTTGCATGTTCAAGATTCCGTTCGCAATATGTTAACGCATTTTAAGGGTGGCCATTACCCCTTGATAGGAGCACTCATTTGCATTTGCCTTTTCACCAATTTTCTTGGCACTTCAATGTATATACTGACTTCGGAGTTTAATCTAGATCCTAGACATCCAGACTTCTATTGATTTCCGATTGTACCTTCAACTTTTCGTGTTTTAGGTCCCCACGCTTAAACATGCAGATTCCAAATATGATTTCCGATTAAATCTTAAACTCTTCGTATTAAGTCACAAAGTCCGTTTTCCATCACTAGTTGCTAAATCAAGCCAATTCACTCCACAACCATCTTTTACAGATGACCGTTGTTGCACTTTATCTACTTCTTCTAATTTCAATGCACGAGTTTAAGTTTGTTGAATTTTTTTCGAATGGTTTTTGTGCAAAACATTTTTTTCAGTCGGCATCAGTATCCTGTCGTCCTTTTGTCTTTTCCACAGCGCAGTCTTCGCTTGCGCCTCGGTGGCAAGGAGTCCTATCGCTGAAGTAAAATTGAGGCAACGCTGGGAAGAGATCATTTGTATACGCTAAGCCTCCCTTAAAGAGCGAGAATCACATTATCACCTCCAATTTAGACGAGAGAACATTTTGCGGCAAGTTTTCGACTGGACCTGTGAGATTTTTAACTTCACAAGTTTGTCGCGTTCCGAAAAGTACAAAAGAAAAAAGTTCATCTTCATTGGGCAGAGTTTACATTTCGACCTTTAAGAATAATTAATTTGTTTTGTAGATGCCCGGAAATTCCAAAATTGGCATAAAGGTGGCACCATCTACACAACACCAAAACCTTGTCTCCGTTTTGGGAGGGATAGGTACCCAATGCTAAACCATAGCATGTTAAAACATGGGTTTCCGCTCGCATAAAGGTAAGGCCAACCAAAATCGTCATTGCAACAAGAGAGTGTCACTAGTTGTTAATGTTTTTCCGATGCTTCATATTCCGTATTATTTTGGGCATAGTTAAGGTTCTCCGCAATTCATCCACCAAAGCATATGAAACAAAGCGTCTTTTTAAATTACTTCCAAATAAGCACAAGAAGCGTGAAAGAGCGTTTCTTTCATTCATGATATCTTCTATGTCTTTTTTCTCTCTCCACAGCGTAATTAAATCCTTTTTTTAAGAAAGTTGGGAACTGATCTCAAACTTCATAAGGTACGAAAATTATGCACCCACAGCATCACTAACATTTTATTCCCCAACGTCAGCCTCTCACTTTTTGTTCACTGGTGTGGTCTTCCCCATTCAAACTCATTCTCATACGAGTGGGTCTTATTCTCGCGATTGTATCTACCACTCACACACATTAAGTAGATACTTAATTGAACTTCGCACATTATACTGTTAACAAACGACGTTACAGTTTGACCCCATCATGACCAGAAAGCAGAAATGTACCCACGCAACCCAGCTTTTCCAACCTGTTTGCTTAAATTGAGTGCACTCAAATAATTTCCCTCGCACCAGGTCATGCGCATTCTGCACCCTCGCGCTACTCACTCAGAAACAACCACCCTTATATCCAGTCCCTCCCGACTTTGAATATCCTTTTTTGAATCCTCAGTAGATATTTTTATTCATTGCATCGTCAATTTAGTTCATTTCACGTCGGCAATCAGAACTGTTCTGTACCGGATGTCTATGCCACCTTAGTATCGTCAACTCCGCGACACACTTAGTGCATCTGTTGTCCAGTGCCGGTTTGTTTTTGTTCTCAAGACAAGTGGCAAACAATTCTCGTCGCACCGTGGTGGGTTCTTAAAGGACATTTTCCCCCAGACTAATCGATAAAGTAAAAAAAAATCCATAGAAACGAACAATTTAATCGTTCGTCTATTTTGCTTGAATGTTTTCGTAATTTCCTGCGGCGCTCGTTGCAACTAAGGACATGACCACAAAACCGCTTCTGAGGTAAATATTTCCTAGAACCCTAAACGTTTTGTGACCGCAAAACAGCGTTCAATCGCCCAAATCACCAGACATAACCGCAGTGTTTTCGTATAGAATCGCCTAACCCCTCGCTCGGAAAGTCACCGTTTTTGTGTGGTTATTATTGCTGTGGGCTGTCGCGTATTGTCCTTTTCGTCAAGTTCCAACGGTCATAAAAAAGTGAATATACACCCGCAAAGTAAGTGTGTTTCTATTGAATCAGCTGTGTGTAGGGTTCCTTGGCCCGTAGATATAATCAAATTGGATACGGTTTGCCGACAAAAAGTTACAAACACGTGCGTTTATGTTAACGGGCGTGTAAGTGTAGTGCAATACAAATATATATTTTTGTTACTCCTTTTCGAGTGTAATAAATAAGTAAATAAAATAAAGTAAAGGGATAAAAGAAAAGGCGATTAAATTCTTTATTTGAATCCTTTCCACACGATTAGGGAGAGATTTTGTTTGGTGCCTGCTCCTCCCTAGTCGGAATTCAATTGGGACAGGAAAATATATATACGAATTCTTCATATCGAAAAGCCATTGGATTGAAAGGTAATTTCAATAAAAAGGATAAAGAATACATATATGTATAGCAGGTATTATTTAGAATTAGAGAGAGGTAAATTCGTAAATTCCTGTTGAGTATGCAATATTTTCGTATGTACTCTGCAAGTGGAAGCCCAAGGAAGAGCTCACGCACAGGATGTGGATATACGGAATCTAGCCGCGTTCGTAAAATAGAGCTTATTGAAATCAATAGACGGGAAGGTACACAAAGCCGAATTTGTAAACAAACAAGTGGTTGAATTCCAAGTATGGGTATCTCCGTCGGATGTGGGGCTTAGTATAGCTGTGTGATTTGTGAAAGATTTTTAAGGACCTTCAATATTTTGGTTGGTTGCAATTTATCTGAATTTATCTCAGCGTTAACCATTCTTCGCCAAAATGTGGTCTTTCCAAGGTTTTTAACTACGTTCAATATTCTGGTTGGTTGCAATTTAGTTGAATAGTCCTCAGAGTTAGTCATCCCGCAACAAAATATTTCCAAGGTGAGATTTTTCTCAAAATTTATGTCGTAAAAAGGTTTCCTTTAAGATGTTAGATGTTTTTCTGCATAAGCGTAAGTTCTAAAAGTGTTCACATCCGTTAGTTTTTCGTTTCATAGAAAATTTAGCAAAGGCTTTTAATGTCTCTATTCACTATTCAATTTCTTCTAGTTTTTTAAAATTAATTTTTTTACGATTTTTACGAGACGTTTCAAGTTGCAATTTTTACGAGACCGGCAAGTTGCAACCGCAGTCAGAACAGCCAAATTCGAATAGTAATGAAAAAAGTTCGACGAAAGACTGCAGCACGATAAAGTTAGTTTGGCCGACTGTTCCGAGTCTCAGAAAAAATAAGTGAATACCGTATAAGGGCTTAAATCCAAAGACGGTACACTTTCTTACACGGTACATCTTCCTACACAAGCTCGCACCCCTCCTAAAAATTAAACCAATGAGTAAGTGCTACAGTGTGTACGCAGAAGTTACAGTCCGTAAAACAGTCTGGTGTGTACCCCACCCTATCCTACATTGTAAAATGTTATTTTTTGACATTTTATAAGTAGCGCAAACTTCGATAAGGGGCCTATTATTACAAACTATCAATTATAACGCCGATATTTCCAAGTTACGCTTAAATGTACGTAAAAATGCAATTTTTCGGTTCAAATTCAATATTTTTGAAAAATCGACCCCTAAAAGTGGGCGTGGCTGAAAACTTTGTATGAGCGAGCTACTTTTTTTTATTCTTTCCCAAATTAGGCTAAATGCCAGTCGAAATTATGTTTTTCTGGAAATTTTTAGGTTTTTCTTCAATTCTGCCTCCAAATGTGGGCGTGGCCCAAAGTCTTGTATGAACGAAATGTAGAACTATGTGTCGTCTGCATAATATATTCAGTAAATATTTTTCGATTCACAAAAAAAATATTGAATAAAATGCATTTGAAAAATTAACCTTTAAATCGATGCCACGCCCACTAGGGGAGGTAAGGCGATTAAATTTTCAGTTTGTGTATCTTACAATAAACAGGAGATAAAAAGTGCCAAATTTCAGGCTTTTAAGACGTCTTATAGCTTTGAAAGCTCTGGAGGTAGTTGCACAATTGCATCGATTGTGGGCGTGTCTGTCGGCGGATTTAAAAAATTTTTATACTTGTACTGCTTCGGATAACAATGAACTCATGTGCTTATCTCAGCTCCCTAGCTTTAAATTTAAGGCCTAAAAAAGTGTGACCTACAGACAGACGGACGGACGAACATGGCTTATTCCATTCAGAATTCGGTCTAGATCATTATTCCCTTAAGGTCTTGGGGGTCTACCATTATTATTTCACCACGGTACAAACTATGTGACAAACTTAATACACCTCCTATCCTATGGGATGGAGTATAAAAATGAAATAAGGCCACAAAAAAATGGAATTATCTTTCGAAAAATAAAATAAGGCCCCAATATAAAAATTCCAAGTTGTTGTTGCATTTCGTGTTTCTTTTTGGGGCCTTATATCATTTTTCAGTTTGGGGTCTTCCATTATTATTTCACCACGTTACAAACTATGTGACAAACTTAATACACCTCCTTTCCTATGGGATGGAGTATAAAAATGAAATAAGGCCACAAAAAAATGAAAATAGGTCCCGAAAAAATAAAATAAGGCCCCAATATAAAAATTCCAAGTTGTTGTTGCATTTCGTGTTTCTTTTTGGGGCCTTATATCATTTTTTCAGTTTGGGGTCTTATTTCATGTGGGACTTATTTCCTAGCGCCGGTTGAACTTGAAACTGACTTGAACTTGATTTGAAAGCTCTCAACATCTTTGTGCCATATAACCTGCTGAGGTCTCTATTAACGCTTAGTGCCCCCGTAACCGTTGAATACCCCATCCTATCCCACATTGTAAAATGCTGATGTCATAGTTATTTTTTGACATTTTATAAGTAATGCAAACTTCGAAAAGGGGGGTGCTCAAACCGCCCCTAATTACAAACTATTAATTGTAAGATATTTCCACAAATATTTCCAAGTTAAACTTAAATGTACCTAAAAATGGATTTTTTTGGCTCAAATTCAATATTTTTGAAAAATCGACTAAAATGCTAAAAACTTTATATGAACGAAATCTAGACCGAAGTCTCCTTTACCTAACCTGCTACTTTTTTGCTTCATGCTTTCCTTAATTAGGCTCAAGGCCAGTCGAAATTAAGTATTTATGGAAAATTTTAGGTTTTTCTTCAATTTTGCCTCCAAATGTGGGCGTGGCCCAAAGTCGAAAGCCCAATGTGGAACTTAAAGTTTTTTACATAAAATATGTGAAGAAATCTTATTGGTTTCAACTCAAAAAAGTTTTGCCTGCAGTCGAAATGACTATAGTGTTTTTAGAGTCAAGACCAATATGTCAAGGTTTTTAAAAATTCTCATTTTATTTTTCTTTCGTTTCAAACCACTCCCATCACTTTTAACCACTCTTCGCCACTACCATCTTAGGCAAAAAGTTAGCTTGGATTATTCTAATTCAAGTACCTTGGTGCTTTCGGCTCTTAAGTGTGTAGCAAGGCATTTTGAAACTTTGCAATTAGCTCCCGACTATTAAGAGACGAAAACTGAGGGTCTAGTTTTCCCACGAAGGATGTCAGAAGCCCAGAATTTGTTTCCAGCAAGTTCTTTATTAAACAATCTTATTCATAGAAATGGTTCACGTAACTCATAGTCTCCTTAAAACACGACTCTCCTCTGTTTCTTATCTTATCATATTATCATGACTACTTCTGATAACTTGATAACTATTTTTACAGATTCAGAAAATCTTTTAGTAGTTGCCTGCTAAAAGCTTTTCTACGAATTCCTTGCGACAAATTAGGTTTCAAATGGATGCATTAGCGACTTTCATAAAACTATTATGGTAGATAAAAAAACCATGCCTTGACAAAATCTACTTCTTTTACCTGCATTTTGCTGTCTAAGTTTATAAGGTACCTTAATCAAATAACAACTAACTTCATGGGACGTTCATGGCTACCTGCTGGACTGATTTGAGATTCTCTTCAATAGCATTTATTAAATTCTTCATCGAGGGGACACAAAAACTCCTTGCTTTTTTTAAATGACTTTTTTCAGCCTTAGTCTTTTGTTTGCTGTTTATTTTTATCGAGAGGACCGCGAACGGAATGCCACCTGTTTAAAAAAAACCTTTTTTTAAAAAAGTGTACAATCAATTTTTAGTCGAACCACCCTATATTTTGTATACTTTCGCCCCCGTAGCACGTCCAACTTAAAGAGCGAGGTAAAAGTTTAACCCTTGACCGAAATGTACACTTTGCCTAAGGATTCCCTTGGTTCGAACTGCTCAAAAGTCCGATTGGTATTTTTAAAAACCAATATTGAATGGTTAAAGTTTACTTAAGATACTCTTTATCCGCTTTAGGCCAATAAAATGGTATAAAATTGCAAACAAGTCCTCTTTCTCTTGTTGTATTTAGCCAAATCACGTTCCCCGCTGTCTGAAGTCAATAGTTTCATATTAGGGATGTCCTCGATACCTTCAGGGCTAAACGTGCAGCGTTGTTTATGAAGGACGAAAGACTAGCAATGTTATACTCGACTTGGCCCACTGTATAAATTTCAATTGTCCGCATGAATCGTGTCGGTGGTACACAGCAAGTAGGGTGAATCAACAAAACTGTTCGTCCGCCTTGAGTGTACTAAGAATTGCGACTTGTTAGGATTTGTCATTTAAGCCGCACGTACACACTCCTTTTATTTTGCTTTGTGTATCGTCAGGATTTAATGACATATCCGATTCCTGCTTGCATGTCGTCATTGAGCCAGTTAGTAAAAACAAAACAAAACAATTTTAGTAATTACTTAATTCATTTTTTCGCTTAGCAAATTAATTGTTTTGGCTTGCAAGTAAAATATTTAAGGTCTTTTAGTCATGAAGAACTTTCATTAAAATCAATTGTAATATGCAGGTTTTTTTTTAACCTGAGGCATTCTGACTTGTTGAAATTTGATAAAGTAAATAAATTTGGCTCTAAGAATTTTTGAATGGCTACCATAACGATGTTTGTTCCCGGGAAAAATAATTTAAAATGCATTCATAATGAAAATTTTGTGTTGTGAAAGTAAAGTTGGATGAGAAAATTTGGAATAAATTGTACGTTGATTCGATGCCACGTTTTTTGCCTCTCACAAGAAAATTTTTAACAATTTTTAATCAATTTTTTTTGCATGTTGTGCCTAGCAAAATGCAAACATTGCTTTTATTTGATTTCTTCCACATGACCGAAGGCTTTGTCCTGAATTCGAACCCAGTAAATTGGAATGTATAAACTTTTTTTCTGTATTTTTGTAATACTTAATAAGGGAATACTTAAAGTTGCATTTACAAGCAAGCTTTGGCTCCGCATTGACCTGACTTTTAGGAGTAAAACCATACGATTTCAATGTTTTCTAACACTATGTCTCGTTTGCACATCCTTAAGTCTGACAGCTTAGCAGCTGAGAAAAAGCACAATCCAAATATTTAGTATAAGCGCGCTGAGATTAACAATTTTTAGTTTATACTCGACCCAGGGTATAAAAATTTTAACGGATAGTTTGTAACACAGTGTAATAATCACGTAGATCCCTAAGACCTACTAAAGACATGATCGAGACCGATAGGTGAATTGAAAAAAGCCATGTCCTTCCCTCCATCGGTATGTGTGAAGGTTTAAGGTCTTTAAAATCAAGAAAGAGAATTGAAACTTGGTGCACGGCTTGGCTCTTCTGTTGCCCAGACAAAGTGTGTAAATTGGCTAAATCTGCCTGCGGCCACGCCTTCTACTTACTGGCTTCAATGTGAGACATCCTCAATATCACCTTTTTTCCAAAATACCTTTTGGTCAACTTAGACAAGGCGTAGGAAGTCAAATTTTGCTAAAGAGCAATATTGGAAAGAAAACTTTACTAAGACAAAAATTGGACCGCCCGGCCCACACCATTGACCGTGCTCACTTATAACATGTTACATCTCTTCTCTGAAAATTTACTGCAAATCGAAAAAAAATTATATGACAAATATTAAACATATAAGATAAACATAACTATTTTCTTAGTTTGTTTCATCTAAAGTTTTAAGCTCTGCCCACTTTTAGGCAGAAATTCCTCCAATGAATCCGAGGAATTCTGGAAGAAGTGGGCAACAGCTGGAGAAATCCCTTATAAAGGTGAAGCATCTCATTTTTGGCTTCTGCCAGGCAAGGAACTCCAATGAATCCAAGGAATTCTGAAGGAAGTGGGCAGGAGCTGGAGGAATCCATAGTAAAGGTGAAGCATCACAATTTTCGCTTCTACCAGGCAAAGAACTCCAATGAACCCAAGGAATTCTGGAGGAAGTGGGCAGGAGCTGGAGAAATCCCTTATAAAGGTGATACATCTCATTTTTGGCTTCTGCCAGGCAAGGAACTCCAATGAACCCAAGAAATTATAGAGAAAGTGGGCAGGAGCTCCAGGAATCTCTTAGAAAGGTGAAGCACATCATTATTTGATACTGTGTTCTATTTTTTTTCAATATTAAAATTATTCAATAACATTCATGCAAAATGACATTTTTTTCTTTTTTGAACTTTTGAAATTTGGATCTCCAATAGTTCGCACGTGATAAATTCGGGAACGAACCAAATTTTACAGATCACAACAGATTTCATTCGTTCGTGAAAACGAATTTTATTTCTAAACGAACCAAAAAATGAAGTTCGCGAACGAATCAAAAATTAAATTCCTTTGCGAACTTTTCACGAGAGAACGAATCATATTTTATCGTTCTGCGAACCTTGCTACTTTATGCATTTAAAACATGCCCTTTAAAATTCCCACTTAAAGAACTGTAACTTTTTCACTATGCATATAACGTCATATTGTCCGATAATTTTCGGTCTTAGCATCGAAAAATTTATGGCGGAAAGATCCGTTTAAGACATTTTTTTTTGGAAATGATATGGATTTTTATGGCAAATGATTTTATGGCAAAATACCAGTTTTTTTGGGCAAACGACTTGAAAAAAAAGACGTTTTAAATTATCCAATTGTTTTCTCAAACCGTCATAAGTCCAAATGATGTTTCTCAAATACTTTACTTTACTGTTTCTTAATTCCTTTAGAATCGGACACACAGATAGAAAGTGATAAGAGTTTTCCTACTCTTGCATGTTACAAAATGAGCATAAAAAACTTTGGTCCTTCCAGTATGGCCTATAGTTCAGATCAAGGAGCTCTCCCCTTATTTGGAAATTTTGTGAGATATCGTGCAAACTTACATCATCAGAAAAGTATTTCAGGGCGCACAGATTATATTCCAGTTTGGGGTACATCGATCTTCGAGATCGATCTATCTGGTTACAATCGCCCTCTTAATTTTGTCCCTCCTTAGTGTTCACAGAATTGCTGCAGTTTATACGAAAAATCTACACGGCCGCAGCAAATTGACACCATTCAAATTTGCTCTAAGAACAAAAAAAGTGAATAACAACGGATGGAATTTTAATGGACAAGTGAATACTCTCGGCAGTAAATGTGGGAAGCAAAAAAAGTATCTACCTAATGAGTTAGCCAGCAGCTTTTTGGAAGTTTATCTAAACCAAATATGTACATATTTTTATTAAATCAATGTAAAGCATAATTAAATAGTTAAATTCGTTCAATGCTCTATTAAAATAAAAAGTGGAAAAAACATTGTTCCAGCATTGTAAGCAGCCCAGCCCGGATTGTGTTATAAAAGTTATAGATGAATTTCTGAAGAAAAATTTGCAGAATGAGTTATAAGGCATTTAGGATCCTGAATTATAGCTGGCCTATTGCAGCACATCTAACCCTAAAATTAACTCCACATGACTTAGGGTCAAATTGGATGACCATGGTCAATCAACTTCAATTTCCGTATGCAATTCATTGATTGATACATCAAAGGCTTGTGTGGGCCATTCTATATTGAAACCCTATATCCTCCGGGATCATCTCATGACATTTTATAAGAAAAGAAATTGCAATTATTGGCTTCGGCGGCGAGTTGCGGTGAATATGGTTGACTTTGGACACTTTCGCTCCTCAGAGGGGTGTTTTTTTACAAGTGCTTGCTAGCCAAACACTGGTACTAGATAGATACCCTTAGACCTGATATACCAAACAATAACGTCAGAGCTAATGCTAGAGATTCAATATGGGTCGAGCGATTATATAGCACCTTCTAACGTACCTGCTAGCCGAAAGCTGGTTCGGCGCTTGATTCAAATTTGATATTGGAATTGGAATTGGAAACCTACACCGAAAGTGGACAACCCGAAAATTCCTTTAATATTACAAACTGCCCACGACGCGACCGACGCAGATAAATTGAATGGAGTTTTTCCAATGCAGAGAATTCCGAACTTGGACGAATGATTGGAGCCATATTTTTGAAGTTCCATCTTTAAAATTCCTTGTCATTTATTGAATTCGTTTGGCCAAATAAAAATGGAGAGAATAAAAAACATTTGCAAATGATTAATTTGTTTTATTTTTTATTATTGTTGATAATGCAAGTGTTTTTCTACCTTGGCACATTTTTACCGCGAACCGAGTACCAGCAAGCAGCCAAACATGTGCAAATCTGTCCTCCCATAAAACATCAACTCTTTTGCAGTTCTCCTCCAGTGTGTTTAAAACCATTAAGCTCTAAAAGGGTGTTTTTGTTATATTCTCTCTTTAAGTGTTAATTGGTCTAAAAAATATGGTTTCACCTTTAATTTGAATATTGAGTAATCTTTTATTAAAATTTATCAGTCGGATTGAATTAAGATGGAATATCCCCGATTGTTCTGAAGAGGTGTTCTTCCGCGCTGGCAAAACCATTGTGTAAGCTTTTTCATCGGTCCTACTCCTCAGGTCTCTTTCCGAGTAGATGGAAAACAGCATTTGTCCAGCCCGTCCCTAAAAAAGGCGATTCTTCTTCTCCCTCTAGCTATCGTCCAATTGCACTTACCTCCCTTCTTTCTTAGGTCATGGAAACGCTGATTAATTATCAGCTTATGAAATATCTTGAAACACGAAAAATTCTTAATGACTGGCAATACGGTTTTCGTAGCAAACGGTCCACTGGTGATTTGATGGCATATCTCACTGAAAAGTGGAATCATTCCTTGCATCTTCTAGGTGAAAGCAAGATTGTTGCGCTTGATATTCCAAAAGCATTTGACAGAGTTTGGCACCAAGCTCTCTTGTCAAAAATGTGTGCATTTGAAATCGACGAATCTCTTATTCGAACCGTTCAATTCAAGTTGTTTTGGATGGCTTCAAGTCCGCAGCTCATAAAATTAACGCTGGGGTTCCCCAGGGCTCTGTTTTGTCTCCGACACTCTTTCTCATTTTCATTAAGGATCTCCTGTCTGCTACAAGTAATCCAATCCCTTTGCTGATGACAGTAAAATCAGTTTCTCATATTCGTTCTCGGTTCCGCGCCCCTGCTCTTCGGACATTGAATTGGAACGGCAGCGTATGTCAAACTCATTAAACTCTGACCTTGCATTGTATCATGGGGATCTCGAAACAGAGTAGAGTTTAATGCTTCTAAGACTCAATGCTGTCTTCTGTCATTGAAGCAAAACCGAATCACCCAGCCATTATCCATGAATGGCAATTGCATCGACGAAATCGAAACGCTTTCCATTCTCGGTATGTGTGTCAATAACAACCTTAGTTGGAATGACCACATATTCGACGTCGCCAAGGACGCTGCGAAATGCTAGGTTTCCTTAAAAGATGTAAGAAGTATTTCACCCCTTCTGGTTTGGCTATTTTATATAAGGCATATATTCGTCTAAGTTGGAATATAATTCCCATATCTGGGCTGGTGCTCCAAAAACAGCACTGCTCTTGCTAGATAGGATACAAAAACGCGCGTTAAAACTTGTTGGAGACAAAAACATTGCGAAGTCTTTTGGCTCATCAGAACATCGACGTAATGTATCTTGTCTATCACTGTTTTATCGCTTTTTCACAAACAATGTTCCATCGAAATAGCCAATTGCATTCCGCCCCTAAAGACGTTCCACCAAAGACGTTCCACCACCGCCAAAGATCGAATGCACATCAGTTTACCCCCGAGCCCACCTTCGGACGTACAGTAAAGTTTAGAGGTTCTTTCATAAGCCGTACAACGCGAATGTGGAATGTTCTCCCACGGTCAATCTTTCCTGCGCAATACAACTTGCAACTGTTCAAAACAAGAGTGCATCGGTACCACTCCTCCTTTTCCTCTTCTTCTAATCCTTTCCGCTCGTGAGATGTGTAACATTAATTTATATTATAATTAATTATAAAAATTATTATTATTATAAAAAAAAGGTGGTGAAAAGTACCCAGTACCCAGTTAGTAAGCAAAGTAAGTAGGGGGATTTTTTTACATTTACACTTTTTGACTCAAATCATGCGTTGAAACATTTCATAATAATTTATAAAAAATTTAACCCTTCGGTAAGTATGCGCTTGACCATTTTAAGAGCTATCGTGATGGAATTTTTTCTATTATAGCTGTTTTTGGTGGCTGATCATGAATTACGAGTTATTTTCTTGAAAAAAAAACCCTTAAAAGGACATGAAAAGAACAAAATTGCAGGATTGCGTTCAGGATTAACAGGTAAATGAAGGAGACTGTTTTGGGAACTAGAACGAATAATTAGACAGTTAAATTTTTTAAGCAAATAATAACTATTGAGAGCCCTTACTTTGTAGATACTAATGAGCAAGAATATAAAGAAATGGATTGTTCACTTCTATTTACTATCAGAAAACTTTAATTTCTGGACTCTTATGTGGGTAATTTTATTAATTTAAAGGTGGCTTTGTGAATGTTAATGAAAAAGGACAAAAAAATCGTGATTAGGAGCCCCAAAATCTACATTTGAGAAAATTCCACCCCGTTAGCTCTTAAAAACCAAACTCATATATAGGGTACCCATAAACCCCCTCTTTTTAACCATAGGGTTTAATTATTTAAATTATCATTAAATCTTCAGCTTAGAGCCGCTATCTATAACAGATTTTTTGCAAGATCAAAAAGTGTAAAAATAGCAAAGAAAAATACCTCTTAGGGGTACTTTTCACTCCCTTAATTTAATCCGAATCTTGGAATTTTTATAAAATGCTACTTAATTTTCGCTCAAAGCGTGAATATAGCAAAATAGCCCGAAAAAAGTGCAAAAATCGTGATCAGAAACCCAAAAAAACCTGTAGGTAAAGAGAAATTTCTATCCCGTTAGCTCTTAAATTCGCCAAACCCTCGTTAAGCGGCAGTTTGAACCCCCTCTTATTAAGCGAAGTGTTGAATTTTTTATTAATTATTATTAAATGTTTCAACTCAAAGTCAGAAAAACAGTTTTAACGCATATTTTTAGTCAAAAAGTGTAAATGAAAAATAAAACCCCTCGTAGGAGTACTTTCAAACCTCTTAATTTAACCCGACTGCTAACATTTTTATAAAAGATTACTTAATATTCAAATTAAATGTAGAACCATATTTTTTTACACCAATTAATACTTAAAGCGCGAATGTAGCATTAACACCCCTATTTAGGCGAATTTTGAATGATTTAAGGGTGATGCCCCGATTTTTCTAGAAAAAACACGAAATTCGAAAATGATCAGCGACCCAAAAAACATAAAGTAGAAAAAATTTGGTGGTGGCCTGAAGTTCGATGCTGGAATCGCAATGTTGCATTGCTGCGTGCGTACGTTAATGGCCTTTGCCATGCGTTGCCAAACTTCACGACGTAAAGTACGTCAAACTACGCATGCAGCAATTTTAAAAAACGAAATACCGCTTTGCGTTTTGAGGTAGGAAATTCTAAAGTATCACCTCAAACACATTCAATTTCTGTTAAAAGATATTTGCAAAAGAACGAGCAGAAAAGATGCTTTTTAAAAACCAAGTTGCCCAGCAATGAAAATAAAATTATTTCTGTTTATTCCATCACAAATATATCCAAGGTGGTGCACTCGTGCCTTTGTGCATGCTAAAAACCAACAATTTGCGAGTTATCGTGACAAACTGAAATAATACCGAAAAACATCACATTCTCTACTCAAACCTCTCTACTCTACGCAAACCTGTTTTTTTTTATTCTGACAAGAAACAGAAACAACCCTTTTTCGTCCCCACAATCTACTGACGACAAGAGAACTATATCACCACACAATGAATTAGTCTGAGGTTGTTCAACGGACGAAAAGTAGAAAGTAAATCTACTTTTGCGTTGTAGATGCGTCTACGATATTTACGGTCAAACGTGGGGTGAAGTTTTGAAGTAACATTTCGTTTTGCCCCATATGCGCCCGTTGTTTCTACTCTGCTTGTCATCGAACGCACGCAGCAACGCAACATTGCGTTTTGGACTTAACACCAGTGTTTATTTTGTGAATCGTACGGGTGTGTTCGTAACGTACTCAGTAGCCTTCAGTCGAAAGTGTTGCTCGTTCGAAAAATTTAATACGCATACATTTTCTAGATTTTCTATATTAAATCATAAAATTTATTTTTGCGCTAAAAAATTTACATGAAAAAATTAAATATTACTGCAATTATTACAACTAAAATATTAACACTATATTTTACAACTATTTATCCACTTATTTACACAATTTAACTAGGAAACAGTTTTCCTGCTATTAAAACAAGAAAACCTTTACAGGAAATAAAAGGTAGGCATACTTTCCCCAACTGTGTGTTGTGGCTATTTTTGCCATTGTGGGGTTCTGCAGACCATACTGGATTTGGGATCGAAAAATGCACGATTCCCACCCAAACGACCGGGGTGGGAATCGTGCAAACAGTTTCCACTAGGTTAAGTCTCTTCCAGGGAAAATTTTGTAAGGTTTTATTCTATATTGCCTATCTCTACTAACGAACCCTATACCCGTTGCTGGAAGTCCTCAGTCTGATAGAGGTGGCCATGCCTTATTGTTTCGCAATTCATTTTCTATCAAAACGTGCTTGCAATGAGATTTCTCCGGAGTGTTGAGATATTTCCGGAATTTCTTAAAGATAACGTAGTCCACTATAAAAGCTTCAAGGACGAGGCTTATTACAAAATTAGCCACCCCATAGAAAAGCACGTAATAGCGAAATCTTTGATCGGGTGGCATAACCAAATCCAGCATATCGATCAGAAACTCTGCAGGATACAGAGTTATGTAAATAATGAAGGCTAAGTTAACCGCCAGCGTTAGACAATAGGGGAGATTGGTTAGCGTCGACCGGCGGTAGGGTGCACCCTTGGAAAAAATGACTGCGCACGTAACATACTGATAGCAAGAAATGGTAAACAGAATGTAGTTTTCATAACACCCCAAGTCGAGTGGACCAGCTGGCTGGAAGGGCGTAAACCATTCTTCCTGTCGGATGTGAAACCATCCAGCTACCTGAATGGCCACAACCACAGTAAGACTTAGAACTATGGACGCCATGGGTGTTAGTGAAATAAGCGAGCTAAGGGGCGCTTGTTTAGCTAGAGCCCCACCATAGGCTGCAGTTCCGCCAAAGAAAAACGCTGAAATGGAAACTATACAGAGATCGATGTAAAGGAACTGAAGATCGGTTATGTTGCTGTCTATTGAGTAGAGGATCAATATGGACACAAACTGAATCATGGAGTAAACTGCCAGGTACTTAAATACCCCGAACGAAGTCACCAGTGCAGCACGACCCTCCCTTATGACATTGGGAACGCAAGATATTGTCGGAGTACGTGAGTTAAAAGGCGATGCCATTGAAGATTCCGTCTCAGACAGAGAGATGCCGGTGTGAGCTAGTTTAAGGGCACCACAGTCGTTTGCACCATCACCACACATGGCCACGTAGTAGTTGATCTCCTGTAGTTCCGCAATGAGTGACTGTTTTTGGTCGGGTGACATTCGAGCGAATATCGCCCCTCGAGTGACGAACCGCTGCAACTGCTCGGGAAAGTACTCCTTCACAATGGACCATGTCGGGCCATCGATGGCAAAACAATAGTTTATGTATGGCATGTCGCGAGGTGCATGTTTTCCGTTTTTCTGTGCTTTCAATCCTAACTCGATGTCAGTCTGGCAGTTTTGCCAGCTCTTTCCGTTTTGATAGCTGTTTCCGTTGGCGAATGGGCGGGCACCACTTGCCAGGGTGTAGAGAAGCTCATGTTTTTTGAGATTATCAGGCCGCACACGGGAGCTAACTTTGATTACACTTTGCTCCTGTGAAACAATGCCGCACTCCTTGGCTACACTTATGGCTGTCAGGATGTTGTCGCCAGTCACCATGACGGTTCTGATGTTCGCCGTTGTGAGGCACCTAATAACGTCTGTTGTATCAGGCTTGAGGCGATTTTCAAGTACAACGAAACCCAAGAATTCGAGATCGCACTCGACAGTCTCCCGCTCGATGCTTCGAATGTCGGAATGTGCCATGTCCTCCTTTAGTGGCTTGTAAGCCAACGCAATAATGCGATAGCCCTGCTGCGCATACATGTTAAGCTCGACAAAGTAATTTTCGGGGACTGTAGCTGGGTTGGACAACGTATGGATGATTTCCGGCGAGCCTTTGCAATAAACGCTGAAATGATTGTCCGAGAGCCGGCGAGTAATGACAGACATTCGCTGTAGCGACGAGCTGAATGTGAAGGTCCGAGCGATCCCAATGTAATTGTTGCCTTCAATTCGAACTTAAATTAAAAAAAAAAAGAAACAGTCAGAGAGGAACATTTCCACAACAGATATACTAACCTGGAGCTGATTGCCGTGCAATTGTGGTGAAAAGCCCATTTTCCAAAGTGCTTGCCTCCTCCAAACTCCACCTGGTGGACTCGAACATTTTCAGATCGAGTGGGTCACCCCTCGCCTCACCATTAACCAGTGTTATTGAATGACAAGTAACCATTCCCAACAGAAAGTGATCAATTGGCAACTGATCGATTTGCTTGATGGGCTTCTCAAAATTATTCGAAAAAGATTTTGGCACTACGCCCCACATATCTAAGCCGCCCTCGGTAAGTGTTCCTGTCTAAAATGAACTCAATTCAATTCAAAAAACTTGTCAGTTCTCCCATGCCAATATACCTTGTCGAAACAAACACAATCGATGCTTCCAGAAACATTTATCGATCGTGGCGAAATACAGTATACGTTCTTCTTCTCCAGCCGTTTCTGTGCGTAGTAGCGTCCGATTGTCATGATAGCTGGCAAAGCTGGCGGTACGATTGTTGTTATCAAGTTCAGGGAATTCACAGCGATCATGAATGGGTCTATGTTCCGCAGGACCTGCAAGAGATTATCGCACAAGTCAACCAAGAACTATTTGATTTACGTTAGCTGGCAAATACCTTTGTCCAAACGGTGTAGATAAAGCCGCCTGCAGCTAAAATCCCGAGAAAGCCGATGAATTTATACGAGTCCTTTTCAAATTGGTAATCCACCGGAGGTGGGTATAAAATTGATCGAATAAGTCCCCCTTTGGCGGTGCTGTTCCCGGTATTGATGACAATAGCCAAAACCCGCTCCACGCCAACATGTTGGGTCTGAATAACTTTGGTGCCAGAGAACAGGGTATGGTGACTGTGCTCCTTTTTGTCAAACATCATATCCGTTTTGACAGGAAGGGGAGTTTTTGTCACAGGCACGCTCTCACCTATAGGATTTCAGATTTTTAAACAATGAAACATATATAAGCTGAGCTAAAACTTACCCGTGAGCATCGATTCGTCGACAATGCAATTGCCAGATACCAAAACAGCATCGCACTGCATAGTGCCACCCATCGAGGGTATTTCAATTATATCACCCGGCACCAGGTATTGTGTCTCCATTGATTGCATATTCCCGGTTTCAGTTAGAACATCCGCCTTGTCTGTACTCCGCACAGCCGTGTAGAGTGAATTTTGATTCTGAAAGGAAGCTCTAGCTAATCACGTTCAGTTATACACTTGTTACACACAATGTCAAACCAACCTTCCTCGTCTGAGTGATTGACATAATTATTCCAAATGCTGACATCAACATGACCACAGTGGCATAATGCCAATATCTATAACCAAACCAAACCAGCAGGGAGAAAATTTGAAAGATGTAGAACGGATTCAGTATCTCCAGGCAGAGAAGGGTAAAGACCCCCTTGTAGGGTACGGTGATTTCATTAAACCCATACACCAAACGCCTGGCAAACTGTTCACTTGCCGGCAGTCCCCGTTCCTGGTGCAGATATGTGCTCGGAATGTTAATGTCGAGGCCTTTTAATTTGACAAATGACTGGCATTGTGGGTCCCACACGTAACGCAATTGCTTACACATAAACATTCTTACTGTATCAGTATCTGTTTTCATAGAAAGAACTTCATTAAGTCAATATATGGTGAGTAATGTATCGTTAATATGGACTTACGTTTGAAAATTCCCGAAGCAAAATGAACTGAAAAGTGAAAGCCTTGCTCGTCAATTTCATGTGGCCTTGGGAGGCGGGTGATCATCTTTGTGGGAGTTTGCATACTCCTGGGATTGATTATAAAAAAAAAACATGTATATAAGCTGTTGTATCTATTTTTTCTTTTGAACGTCAAGTTAAGTTTATATAATGGAACCAAGGAAAAACATAAAACTAGACAGATTATTCCTTAAGAGCAGAATGTACACCTTACGGAAAGCAACTGGTGTAAAACCGATTTATTCTGCCTAACGGGCTGTTGGCAATTATTTTTCAAACTGTTAGAAAGTACTTTAAGTATTGAGCTAATGCCAAGGCCTTACAAGTAATTCCTCCCCCCTTAAACGTACTATTTCTGTACACTTAAGTCACATACATTTTCAAAAACTGATACTTGGTACTATGTCTATAGTGCGCATCCTGAAGGGTGCTTAGTCTTATGCACCCTTCAGGATGCGCATGGATAAAAATGCACATGGTGTCCTGATGGGTAAAAAGGTTAGTCCGTAGGTGCTTGTATATAGTCAAAAAAAAAAAGTTCCCTGTGTGGCACGCATGTTTGCATAATAAGACAGTTCCCTCGATCGAAAATTTATTATAAAAGAAAAATAACGGGACAGTATAAAAAATGTCGCTTCGTCAAATCATTTTGGTTGTCATTTTCGACAAATCTTTTCGGAATTTCCCAGTACCTAAACAAGTGAGTAAGTGCAAGAGTTCGTCTGTGACAAATTTCTTTATACCCGAAAATATACCCGTTTAACACCAAATCTTATAATTTTTTTTGTCCCGAATTCATATATTATTTGTATAGGCCACAGAAGTCGCTCGGGGCTAAAAATTAAAATCAATTAATTGTAATTTCGTTAGAATCATGACAAAATGCTTTAAAATCGAAAATTATTTCAGAAAAATAACAGTTTTTTTACTAAAAACGCCTCCTAAAAGCGGCCGGAGCTCAAAACTTTCTATAGACCAAACTTAACAAATAGTAATATATTTATCAGTAGTGGGCGTGGCCGTTGATGGATTTAAACAATTTTCACACCTTATCTGAACAAAAGAAGAACCAAAATACACTCCAAGTTTGAGCATCCTAGCTCAAATTTAAAGACCTAAAAACTTCATACATACGGACAGACAGACGGACCGATGAAAGGACGGGCATAGCTTAATCTGTGTTAAAAACTATGCATTAAAATTAATATACCCTGGGTCGGGTATAATGATGCGATGAAAATCGTTTTTTGCTCACTTTAACCAATGGACGCAATAACTCTTCCGCACTTAAACATTGTAGTTTTAGTTTAGTTTTTATAGCATACCACAAATTTATTTTGAACAATTTTTGATTTGGTTCAATTTGGAACAATTTAGATTTAGTATTATAGGGTAAAGAGGGTCGGGTTTTTAGAAGTTTAATACAGGCGAACTCTTGGACTTACTTACTTGTTTTGCCGTTCCTCCTTCGCATGCAAAACACGGTTTATAGTTAACAAAATTCTTATCAAGAGTCTTCACCATAGATATGTCTCAAGCTCACGACTATGCTAGATTAAATGTCAGGAGGAATAACAGTCCATGTTCTGTTCTGTATTGTTACCCAATCAGATAAAACAAGTCGAGTTGAGGCGCTCGTCGGTTTTTCGTGGCTCGTAAAGCTAGTTTTGTCTGTTTCACAAACGTTTCGGACTTTATTCTACGTTTCGGAATAAGAAGATTAACTTGGTGATTTTGGACATTTAGTAAAACCCTATATTGTAAAATGGCAACGTTAGTCTGTCAGCTCAGCTCTCTCTTCTCGTTAACTTAAGTCTTTTCGGCTCTCTCACAGCTCGGATATTTCTCAGATGCAGAAAAAAAAAATTATTTTTAAATGCTTCCGAAATTTTGATTCTACGAAACGAACTAAAGTCAAAAACAATAGAAAACCAGTGAGTAAGTGCTACAGTGTGCACACAGATGTTACAGCCCGTAAAACGGTCCGTTGAATACCCCATCCTACCTATCCCATATGAAAAATGCTGATGTTATTGTATACAAGCTTTGAAAAGGGGCGTGGTCCAACCGCCCTTTGCTTTAAAATATCAATATTAACATAACATAGATATTTCCAAGTTACGCTTAAATGTACGTAAAAATGCATTTTTTTTTGGTTCAAATTCAATATTTTTGTAAAATCGACCCCTAAAAAGGGGCGTAGCTGAAAACTTTTTATGAACGAAAACTTGAATGAGGTCTCGTTTATCTTACCTGCTAATTTTTATTCTTTATTCTTTCCTTAATTAGGCCAGTCGAAATAACGTTTTTCTATAAAATTTAAGGTTTTTCTTCAATTCTGCCTCCAAATGTTGGCGTGGCCCAAAGTCTTGTAAGAAACAAATGTAGAACTGAATATTTTCCACATAATATTTTACGTTAATTTTTTTCAATTTGGAACGAAAATATTGCATAAAATGCATTTGAAAATGTACCCTTTAATCTATGCCACGCCCTCTAGAAGAGGTAAATCGATTCAATTTTTATTTTTCACAATTATTAGGATCATTAGAAAAAGCGTCAAATTTTAGCCTTTTACGACGTCTTAAAGTTTTAAGAGCACTGAAGGTAGTTACACACATAAACGGATTGTGGGCGTATCTGTGGGCGAATTTGAAAATTTTTAACACCTATACTGCTTGCTTCGGATGACAAGGAGCCCATGTACGAAATTTCAGATCTCTAGCTCAAAATTTTAGCGCTAAAAACATATGACACACGAACAGAATAACGGACGGACGGACATGGCTTATTCGATTCAGAATTCGGTCTCGATAATTATATGCCTTAAGGTCTTTGGGGTCTACCATTATTATTTCACCGTGTTACAAACTATGTGACAAACTTAATATACCTCCTATCCTATGGGATGGGCTATAAACAAAAGGTCAACTTCGTGAAAAGGCTTAAAATTCCTATTGTTAATCTCGGTTTAGAGGGGACTAAACAAAGATTTGTCCAAATCACGGATAGGTATCAGTTGGAAGCACCTTTTAAGACTGCATTGAGATTTGCTTAAATTTTTGCAAACAAGAAAATAGAATGATAGCATTCAAGTTTTGAGGGCAGAGCTTTTCCTAGAAGCACTCAACGGTCCTCTCACTTCAAGTGTAATGATATAGCACACCTCCTTCCTTCGATTGGTTTACGGCAATGGAAATTGCTATGTTTAATGGCTGAAAGAGAATAGAATAGTCTGTTGCTAGACTATTCAACAATGCTCGTAGATGACGCCTCTGCCCTTGGCTCGGTAAGTTGGTACTCCTCCCTCCCTCGGTATACCAACTAATATTGTAATCGTTAAGATTTCAAGTAAGTATAATATTTTAAGCTCTTCTTTTATTTTAATTGGGAAAACACACAATATCGAGGACTAAATATCTCGTCTTGAGACCTGATCCCTGTGATGATCCCTGTTATGATACACCCACTCCCTAAATTAGTATCAGACAAGAAGAAAAGGTCAGTTTACTGCTTATAAGAAACTGCGAAACCCTGTTTCTGTATCCCATGAGTCTTGGGATGTAACTACTGCCTCCTTAAATGTAATATTATCTTGGCGCTGAGCATCTAAAACCATCTTGAAGCTACAAGGCAAGTTGATGAAAAATTTGAAACTAAAAGTATCGTGAAATACGTAGAGTAGATATGTAAAATGCACCTTGCACAGTTGCTATCAAGTAGAGCCAACAAGTTCGTTAATTTCTCTAAATCTTCTAAATCGCCTTAGCTTAGCTTGGCTTAGAACGCCATAAGCTTATGCTGTTAAATAAACAAATTAGGGACAAGTATTTGAACTTATCGATCTTCAATTTAAGATCTTTTCAAGCTAGGGTTCCATTTCACTCTGAACCTACATTTATACTTATTACTTCTATGGATGCAGCAACTGAAAAATTCCCACCATGAGAAAGCCACAAAGATTGTTTCTAACCCTCAAAGATTTTGTGGCAAACAGCATCTCAGCTTAATAATTTTCTGCAGGGCACGACGCGAGTCATTGAGCAATATCAGTCAAGATGCGGAGTGTCAATTAATTGACCAGTCGCTATTTGGAAGGCTGTCTAAATTTGCTAAACTTGTAACTCTTCCTTCTCGAGCTTTAAAGCTAACGACAAATACAACAAGTACCTATTGCCCTATTTGTGTATAGCCAATGAAATGCGTTTTAAATCAATCACCAAAATCTTAAATTTTAAATATTTAGACCCGCGGTTGAAGCTTTAGTCTTGCAAGACTTTTTTTCGAAATCTTCCATCAAGTTATTTGGTGATCAAAATTATTAACCTAAAAGTTTAAAATTACATCTACTTCTGGTGACGACAACAAAAAACTTATCTCAAGACCTCTGATGTAATAAGACTAATGAAAAAAATTAAAACAAAAATCAAAACTCACTTTAATGTTTCCATTGTGTGTGTGACGACATGCTTTACAAAATAAATTTTATGCCTTCCTTGGTAGTTTTCCAGGATCAGGATTTTTTCTGCAACATCAAGCGGACACGGCGAATGCGTAGCCTGAAGCAACCAATGCCTCCACCAATGAAAAACCAATCGCAGAATTCCAAGAGTTAGGATAGTGCCCAACCAGCAGGTGTAAGTACGTAGCCTCGAGCGTTTGTACCCAGTAATTTGCATTTCATCCTTCTCATTTTGGTTGAGGATTCCCACACAACGATTTGATTCTGTATAAAAAAAAGAGATTCTTTTTAAGTTGTTCCTTCCATTTAATCAAGAGTAAACTTCGAAGGACATTTTGTCCGGATTTAGAGTATACGTACTTCGTTTACTTTGTGTATTATGCTTACCTTTCATAAGGACGAATAGATGTAACCGCAAATTTTTGCTTGTTGCAATGGGTCCATGAACAGCACACAACTCGAAGCTTTCCGTAAAACAATATTAGCTGAGTAGGTGTTATAGCAAATCTTTATTTAAAACGAAATTTATTTGCAGGATGGCTTAGGTAAAGTAGGAACGTGACACCTGAAACTAAAGTTTAAGAAAGGAATTTGTTACAAATAAGCCTGATAAGGTTTAACTCTTTTTCAACACGAAATGCACACGACTTGCAAATTTGGGCTAATAGATCTGGAACTAAAATCTCAACAAATGTTGGTTTTATTAGGAACACCTGAAGTGTTTTTTCTAAGATTTGAATTAATGGACAAAGTTTTTTCACAAACAAGTTTTTTAAGTAAAATTAACTCGCAATAAACAAACAGCTGCGAATCAAAGTTTCTTGGTAGATGCAATTTTTCGCATTATTGCACAAGAACGAGTATTTTAAGAGTTGAATTCAACTTCAGATGTTTTCTCGGCTAATGCTTGTTGCGATAAAATTAATTCAAACGTGAAACATGTTAACTTAAGGTCTAAAGGTTCTTGCAACATCGATCAGATGATTCATTTCTGGAAATTATTCTTGAGGGTGATATAAATGTTCGATATATACTGATTTTACTTTTAAATTATTCTGTCACACCTTAACACATAAAAATAAATAACTTTAAAGTTGGCTACTGGCTAATAGCTACAAGCTGAGGTTAGGCTGTTAGGCAACCTATTTTTTTATATACCTTGGAGACCTTATCTATTATATGGCATCAGTTTTATCCTTAAATCTTATGAGGTTGACAAGTACACATAAAAAAAAAATCTAACAGTGTAAGCAGCTCTAAATATGTTTCCTTACTAAAGTAAGACCAACTATTACGTTAATTCCATCCTTTAACCTTATGAGGTAAACAACTGCATATTTCTAGTACCGTAAGTGGCCGATGTCAGGTTGGTCGAGACATCCCAACGTCTGCCCACTCAATCCGGGCGAAGACGTTATCGACGAAGCATACAAACGATACCGCCCACCCGAACTGGAGGAGGTGAAAGCAGCTGGGTCTAAGCTCAAGTGCAACAAGGCAGCCGGAGCAGACGGCCTGGCTGCCGAACTTTTTAAATCCGCTGGCGATGAGCTGGTTAGGAGCATGCACCAGCTCATCTGCAAGGTATGGTCGGAAGAAAGCATGCCCGACGAATGGAACCTCAGCATAGTTTGCCCGATCTTGAAGAAAGGAGACCGTCTAGTTTTGGCATTCCTGCCAAACTCGTCAGTCTGTGCAGGATGGTGATGAAAAATTCACGCTGTTCCGTCAAGGTCGGCAAAGACCTCACCGACCCCTTTGATGTCAAAAAGAATTCAGACAATGCGACGCGCTGTCATGCGACTTCTTTAACATCATGCTTGAGAGAATTGTGCAGAACTCTCCAACGTTGGCGCGTTCCGCAAAACGGGCCAACACCAGAGGTACAATCTTTCAAAAGTCCGTTCAACTACTCGTTGACTACATACGCAGTAACTACTCGTTACTACATACGCAGACGACATTGACATAATCGGAAGAACAAAGCGTGACGCCTTCGTGAGTATTGGGACGGAAGTGGCGAATATGGGTTTAGCAGTCAACGGGGGCAAAACCAAGTAAATATATGCTGTCATCAAGAAAAGACACGCAACACCAACGTCTTGGACAAAACATCACCATCGACAGCTATAACTTTGAGGTAGTTAGGGACTTTGTCTACCTGGCTTCCGCTATCAATTCAGACAATGACACCAGTGCTGAAATCAAACGAAGGAATTCTCTTGCCAATCGCTGTTTCTTTGGGCTAAGAAGGCAATTGAGTAGCAAAGCCCTCTCTCGAGCAACTAAAATGTCCATGTATAAGACCCTCATCATCCCAGTCCTGCTTTACGGTGCAGAAGCATGGACCCTGTCAAAGGAGGATGAAAACATTTAAGGCTGCTTCGAGATGAAAATTCTTCGTAGACGGAGAGTGGAAGAGGAGGTATAACTTCGAACTGTACGGGTTGTACACCGACAGCGACACCGACTTAGCCAGAAGATTCGAAATGCAACGCCTACGATGGCCTATGACGTTACCTCTGAACTTTTCACGCAATACGTTGCATCCGGTTTGTGCCGCAAAGGCGCAAACGGCAGCGCGGCTATTAATTAATAGTGCCGGGTCCTTAATTCTATAAAAACTTAACTCTCAGTAAAACGTGAGCCTTGATAGTGCATAAGGCTGTCTCAACTACCCACAGTATTCTTTCCAAATTTTTTTTTATACCCCATTCAAATAGAGAAATAATCACCGTTGACCCCAAAAACCTTATGGGTATATGATTAAACCGAATTGTAAGTCGAATGCGCCGCGGGGTGCCGTGGCGTAGTGGTTAGTGTGTGTGCTTACTACGCCGGGTTCAAATCCTGCCATGGTCACCTGAAACAAAAAGACTTGTTCTTTTTCACGGTCCCCACCTCCGCGAGGGTCTGACAAGCCCCTTCTCCACTGAAATTAGTTATTGGGCTAAAAAAGAAAAGAAAACGGCCTCCTGAATATTCAAGATTTTTGACGCAATTCGGAGCTTGACAGGGTTTAATTGGGATGGGGTATCCAACACGCCACCCATATTTGTTTTAACTATGGCCCGAAGGGTTGGCAAATTTAAACTTACTCTCTTCATACCCGACCCAGGGTATATTAGTTTTCCTGTATAGTTTTCAAAAAAGTGAAATAATTACCGTACCCCTAAGATCGTTTTAGAGAACCACAGTGGAATTGATAAAGCCATGTTCATTCGTCCGCCCTGTATGTGTAAGGGTTTTAGGTCTTCAAAATCAAGATAAAGGGCTGAAACTTAAAGCACGGTTTGTTTCTTGTGTTGCACCGACAAAGTGTGAAACTTACTTAGATTAGCTGGAGGCCACTCCCACTATTTGCTTCAATGTGAGCCAACCTTGAATTTACATTTGACCAAGGCATAGAAACCATAAGATTAGTTTATCGGCGAAAATGTGTATCCGTGAAATTGCGCCTAAAAGGCTTTAACACGACGAAAATTAAACCGCCCACACCATCGACCATGCCCACATTTACAGTGTTATATGTTGACAAACTAAATTTCTTTGAAAATTTACTCTTACTCTTACCGAAAAAATACTAAATGACAAATATTAAAGATATTAGAATTTCTTTAAAAGTTTGTTCCACTTTAAGGGGACTATTTTAGGGAAAAAAACTGTTTTTTTTTAAGTATTCTAACGAACAAAGTTTCAAAAATTTCCTTCTTAGTTCAGGTCCGTTTTTGGGTGCGTGGCCTATGCCTACACGTAATTGACTTGCAAAGAATGAATTCAGTCAAAAAAAATTCAGGATTTGGTGTTTCTGGGTAAATAGGGTTGCGTATTTAGAATTCGGGTTACAGACGAATTCCTGCACTTACTCACTTGTTTTCCTCTTAATTCAAAACACGCTGTTGTTTCAGAATTGGTAATTTTGAAACAAAATTTAACATGGGAATGGGATCAAATTCGCATGTGTATATGTAGTTTAGAACTAGCATTTAGCGCACAATTTTTAGACACCCATTTAATTAACACTAAACTAGAGTAAGTAGACATTCCTTATGTTTCTCATTTTTTACCCTTAACGTCAGAAAGAAACGCGATTCAGCCTTCGCAACATTACATCCCCAATGTTTCGGAGGTTCAAGGCTGAATGAATAATATCTAACTACCTAACTACCTACCCAACAACCAAAATTTTAACCAGTTAGTCAGCTTAGTTTCACATGCTCACTGGTCTGCTAATTTGTCACAATCCCCATTTATGTCGCGAAACACGTTGGAACATATTTTGCACAAGTTGTGAAGATAAAAATAAATTTTATAGATATTGCATTTCGGAGTCAAGAAACTCGTGGATTTTAGAAAAAATAAATACAGAAAATAAAACACATGTCTACCTCAAAATTAAATCACTACGTGCGTCGGCGCGTGAATTAGGTAATTAGTTTTGGAAAATGCAAGTGTGTTTTTGTGCAAGAATCTTTTACTTCTAAGTGACTGCCTCGTTTTCAGTACTATATGTTGCAATTGGAAGCAGATAAAAAAAAGTTGACTTCACCGCAATATTGATTTTGAAGATAAAATTTTCACAACAACCGTGACATTTCAAGACTTGTTGTTTTTTCCGAGACGTCATAGCAGGAATATGGTATCCCAAAACTGTTGCTACTCGTAGATTATAAAGCTTGTGAACGGATACGGATTTTGCTTTCTGCTTAGAGAAGTGGAAGTGCTAAAAAACGACAATTCGAGTGAAAAACAATGCTTTGCTACGAAACGTTTATCGCTGAAAGTTCGATCTCAAATTCGGGATTGCAAAACTTGGCTTTAACTCCTTATTCATCAATTTTGTTGATCGGTACAAGGACTTAAGCCGCAAGAAGAAAATTTGCTCTTTACATTCCGTTATCTGTAGGATAAACTAAATAATATAAACTGAATCACTGAAGGCGACACCGAAATCCTTATATGGGTTCGCGTTTGTTGATATGCTATTGACCTGGCTTTTTCTTCTATAGTAACCTGCGTATATGTACAACTACAACCATAACTAGACGCAATTTGCAGTACAGCACGCTCACTATGTTCAGATCTCAAAGGAATATCCACTTTGAAATTGTAGCGATTACTTATCAGTTATTTAACCCCTCTTTCGATAAGGATTGTAAAAATCAAGGTAAAAGTTCACATGGCACAATCCTACCTAGGGTTGCAAAGTAGCGTCAATCATTCAATGTTTATACACCCCACAGAAAAGCACTTGGTTTTTTTTTTTTGTTATTTTAACAACGATTTATCATGCTATTGACACATTGAATGCGGGGGTTGAAACGTTAACACTTGCGTATACACGAATTTTACTTTGTTAAGATAATACTTTTTGGGATGTTTTTTTTTTGTATTTATTTCGGTTATCGAACATGTAGGCATCACTTGCACAACAGACTGTAGTTACTTTGATTTGACACAGCTTAAGTAAATAGAAACCGAAACCACTCGCTTTCTCTGATCATATGATCCTCCCGCAATTAAGTAATGTTGTACATTTATCCCGTATCGTTCAGGTCTATAAATACAGCTCTCGAGAGATGTTAAGGCGCTTTTTTTTTGTGTAATAAACTGTCAATGTGAAAAGATCAGAACCAAGTTTTTCATTGTGAATAACGCTATCCTACAAATTTCAGAAGTGGGATCTGATCTGAATTTCTAAAAATGTCAGAAAATTTTAACCAGTTTCTCAATAAAGCTACTGTTGCTGTTCTTAAAGACATTTTGCGATCTCTTGAATTAAGAACTGATGGGACAAGAGCTGTGTTAAAACTTCGGGTGGAGGAAGCAGTTGCAAGCTGCTCACAGGAGAATCGTCAAAAGCTTTTGCAAGATTTCATGCCCGCAGAAATGCTAAATGTTTCCGAGCACACCGATGACGACGAGTCCGAACAAGAGCAGGACGAGCAACCAGCACAGATCAACAACATCGATGAGGAGCTTAACAACCTTCGAGAAATGTGCAAAAAGAGGGAAGAGATTATTTTGCTGAAGCGCAGACTGAACGAGCTGTGCATGGAAGACACTCAGGAAAATCCCAGTTCAAGGCCACATATTTCACATAACCTCAAAGATATGGAGAACGTATTGTGCCCATTCACCGGAGATGACAACTTCCCTATTGATCGTTGGGTAGAGCAGTTTGAGGAGTACGCTGAAACTCTTCATTTAGATGATCGAACCAAATTAATTTATGGGAAGCGGCTCCTTGATGGCACTGCAAGGCTCTTCGTGAGGTCTTTGAAAACTCGAAACTGGATTGAGCTACGTGATGCACTCGTGGGTGAGTTCAAGCGCATTGTTACTAAAGCAGATATTTTCAGTGAGCTAAGTGCAAGGAAAAAACGACGAGAAGAAACTGTACAGCAATACGTGTTGTCGATGCAAGAGATAGCATCGCATAACCCTATCGAGGAAGAGGATTTGATCCAGTTCGTCATCAAGGGCATACCCGATTCCGAGATCAATAAAAGTCTACTGTACCACGCCAACAGCATAGAACAGCTAAAGAACGCCCTGAGGAAGTATGAAAAGTTCAAAAACAATAGTCGTGACAATTTACAATCGAGGCCCAGCACATCGCAGTCGCAAGCTCACAGCGGTCAAAACAGGCATAAGAATGTTCACTTTGGGAAAACTGAACAAACTACTCATGCGGCTTCTAGTGGTTCGTACCCGAAGAGAGAGTTCACGTGCTTTAAGTGTGGTGTTCGTGGACACATCGCAAAGAATTGTTCCAGCAGCAAACCTGTCTTGACTCTCGAGCCCAACAACATCAACAATAACATAGGCAGCAACAAAAACGTTTCTTCAGAGAAAACCGACGATGGAAATCATGAACGAAGCCACATCAAGCCACAGTGCGTTGCGGATTATAATGATTTTGAGAAGGAAATTCGTTATCAATTCACAAATGGTAATTCCGAATGTGCGTGTACTCTGACGTCACTTCTGGACTCTGGGAGTCCGATTAGCTTCGTACAAGAGAAGTTCTTGCCCCAGTCGATGATTTCACCTTTGGGAACTTACAGTCACTCGTATTGTGGAGTAAACAACAGCCCTCTTCAAGTGTTGGGAAGTGTTAAATCTTTGATATTTTTTGATAATTCAGAAACTTACTTAAGCTTATTTGTAGTGAAAAACAATTCCATGAGTTATCCGATTGTTCTTGGGAGAAATTTCATCGACAAAATTGGTATGGTGTTACAGAGAGCAGACAACAACGCTAAAAGTCAACAAAATGCAGTTGCGCCAAATTCGTCGAGCAGTGACAAGTGTAATCGTTTTTCAAGTGTATCATTGTCGTCATCACGAAGTAGTCCAGAAACGTATGTTTGCATGAATAATTCGTCTGTATCATCTTCAAGTCAGTGTCGTCGTCCGCATGTAAGTACGTGTAATGACGAATTTGATTTTATTGAAGAAATTTTAAATATTGACGTGAGTGGTGAAAAGTCAGCGTTAGATCTAAATATCAATCCAGAAATACCTTATTATATACAGAAAATCGTGAAAGAAATAGTGAGGCCAGTTTTTTTGGAAAATGTAGACAAAGTAAACTCTGTGGAGGATGAATTTAAAATGAAAATTGTTTTATCTAAAGATGTTCCATTCCATTGTGCACCAAGAAGATTACCCTATTCCCATAAACTGGAATTAGAAAAGATTCTTAACGAATTGCAAAGCAAAGGAATTATAAGGGAGTCAAGTTCGCAATATGCGTCACCGATTGTTCTAGTGGAAAAAAAGAATAAAGAGCTAAGGCTTTGCGTAGATTTTAGGGAACTAAATAAAATTACTATTCGCGATAACCACCCACTACCTTTAATTGAGGACAATATTGATCGGCTTAAAAATAAGAAATTCTACACAACTTTAGATTTGAAAAATGGCTTTTACCATGTGCCGCTTGAGGAGGAATCAATAAAATATACTTCATTTGTAACCCCGCTTGGTCAATTCGAATTTACCAAAATGCCTTTTGGGCTAAAGAACGCCCCGTCTGTCTTCGAGCGATACATAAAGCATTTGTTTGGTAAATTGATAGTGCAAGCGAAGATTTTAACTTACTTAGATGATTTCCTAATCGCGACAGAGACAATTGAAGAGCATATAGAAATTTTAAGGCAAGTCATGGAAATAGTCATCAACAAAGGTTTGAAGCTAAGACTAGATAAATGTGCATTTTTGCAAAGTAAGGTAACATATTTAGGATATCACATAACCGAAACTGGTGTTAGTCCGAATGATGCTAATCTCAAAGCAATTAGAGATTTTCCGTTACCTACATCAACTAAAGACGTCCACAGTTTCTTAGGACTTTGTTCCTATTTTAGGAAATTTATGCCTCAATTTGCGAATATAGCTAAACCTCTTTATGATTTGTTGAAGAAAGACGCCACTTTCATGTTTGGTCCAAAGGAAATAGCAGTCTTTAATTTGATGAAGAAAAAACTGATTTCAGCTCCGGTGTTATCAATTTACAGCCCTCATAACCCTACAGAATTACACTGCGATGCCAGTTCGCATGGTTTTGGAGCGGTTTTGTTTCAAAAGCAGAGCGATGCAAAATTCCATCCGGTATTTTATTTTTCCAAGCGAGCTACTGATGCTGAAAGTAGGTTTCATAGCTATGAATTAGAGACTTTGTCTATTGTCTATGCTTTAAGGCGATTTCGAATATACTTGTTGGGCATTCCATTCAAGATTTTGACAGATTGCCAAGCTCTCGCTTTAACATTGAACAAAAAAACATTGAATCCACGTATATCACGATGGGCGCTGGAATTACAATCATACGATTATTGTGTGGAACATAGAAAAAGTGATCGAATGTCACACGTTGATTCTTTAAGTAGATCCTTTAACATTTTGCATGTTGACGATGAATCGTTTGAATTTGTACTCGCAGCCGCTCAAAGACATGACCCAAAAATAGTTTCCATCGCTTCTGACTTGAGTAAGTCTGAGAGTCCTGATTATGAAATGATTGACGGATTGATATATCGAAAGGCAAAAGATAAGATTGTTTTTTACGTGCCTTCTCACATGGAGGAGCTAGTAATTAGAACTCACCACGAGTCACTTTGTCATCTAGGCGTCGACAAATGTTTTGAACATTTGGCTGGAATCTATTGGTTTCCAAATATGAAGGATAAGATACGCACAGTAATAAAGAGTTGTCTGAAATGCATTTATTTCTCCCCCGAGTCTGGGAAAAAAGAGGGTATACTCCATCCTATTCCAAAAGGAAAGTTGCCATTTGACACTCTTCACATAGACCATTTGGGTCCATTTCCTACATCTCATTCTAACAAAAAGCACATACTGGTGATGGTAGATGGTTTCACCAAATTTACCAAGCTTTATCCGACCAAAAGTACTTCAAGTAAGGAATCAATAGCATGCTTAAACACATATTTTGATAATTTTTCTAGACCTAATCGAATAGTATCCGACCGTGGTACATGTTTTACCTCGAAAGAGTTTGCCGATTTTGTGAAAGAGTGCAATATTGAGCATGTCAAGGTAGCCACACACTCACCGCAATCTAATGGTCAGGTGGAACGACTAAATCGCATAATAACACCTATGCTTGCGAAAGAATGCGAATCATTTACTACTAGTAATTGGGACAAAAATCTAGATAAGGTTGAGTTTGCTATAAATAACAGCGTGAATCGCAGTACAGGTTTCACACCTAGCACTCTGCTCTTTGGTAGAGACCAAAAGGGAAGACTTTGCGACAAGGTCAAAGAGTTTTTGGCAAACAATGTAGGCTCTGATGGAATGAATCTTGATGAGGTTAGAGAAGAAGCTAAAGAGAATATTGAAAAAGAACAAATGAAAAACAAGAAATACTACGATAGTCGTCATAAAAGTCCGAAAGAGTATAAGGTAGGAGACTTTGTCATGATTAAAAACATAGATACAACACCAGGTACCAACAAAAAATTACTGGCCAAGTTTCGTGGGCCTTACGAAGTCAAAAAGGTTTTGCCGAACGACAGGTATGCTATAGGAGACGTAGATGGTTTACAATTAACGAGATTGCCATATAAGGGTGTTAGTTCCCCTAATAATATGAGAATGTATGCAGTACCTGAGATTGATTTGAAGTATGATGACAAAAACGATGATGATTTAAAACAATAGAATCCTAACTGTTGGAAAAAATAACGATAACTTGAACACTTGAACAACGCACGATCATTTGGAACTTAACCAATTAAATTTGATTGATAGAATTGGATCACAATGCTATAGAATGCTTCTCTCTACACCAATAGCGTCGATGAAAATTTTCCTATCTTTCGTATAAAACAGATAGTAAATAGTATTAAATAAATAGTAAATTTTCAGTTTTAAGAAAAGGAAGTTTAAATGTTTAAATGTTTGAGTTAAGCAAATCCTATATTTTCGAATATAAATGCTTATATGAAATTTTTTAACTTATTTAATATTTGAATTTGATAAACCTAACTTTATATTTTCCAATATAAAATTCGAAAATGTTAAATTCTCATTTTAGTATCTTAATGTTTTTATTTTGTTTGTCATAAAAAGATTTCATTTATAAAATATCTAAAAATGTTTAACTGTAGATTTAATGTTATATTTTATTAACATTTCATTGTGAAAAAGACAAAATCAAAAAGTCGTACCAATTTTTATGAAATATTATAAAACTGTAATCGGGTCGATTATACGGTCAGAATGGCCGAGTTGTAGGCATCACTTGCACAACAGACTGTAGTTACTTTGATTTGACACAGCTTAAGTAAATAGAAACCGAAACCACTCGCTTTCTCTGATCATATGATCCTCCCGCAATTAAGTAATGTTGTACATTTATCCCGTATCGTTCAGGTCTATAAATACAGCTCTCGAGAGATGTTAAGGCGCTTTTTTTTTGTGTAATAAACTGTCAATGTGAAAAGATCAGAACCAAGTTTTTCATTGTGAATAACGCTATCCTACAAACACTTAACCCAACAGACGTTTGGTTTCGTCCTTGGTAATGTATTTCTATAATTTTTTATTTTTTCAAGCAAAGCAAAATTTCCGCACCACTGATTTGAAGTGACTTTTCACACGCTTGAGAACGTTACTTCAATCAACCGACCGGTTATGCTGACTACTGTGAAGAGAATGCTTGTACCTAGCCTGATCGCTAGTCGATCGTGGCAATTGCGACTGCCGTGTAGTAAAGATTTAAATGGTCTAATTAGAGTTTGTTTTTACACACAAAAGAAACAACGATAGCTTCTACTTCTAGTATAAACAATTGAATGATCGGAGTTGTATGTCTATATAAACCACACCACGATCACAAGCCATAATTTTACAACATTTGATTCATAAACAGATTTATGAGATACCTGAGCTGAGTAATTCACAATCAAATCGCACATTTGACGATGTTCTTTAAATTAAACAAATAAACACTGGTATACCCACGTTAAGGTTTTAAAGGCATAAAACAGTGCAAACCGGCCATGTTAAGGCAGAATGGAGAACAAACAATTTTTGGATCGCGTCAACTGGTAAGACGAGGTATTTGAAGTTTTCATGGTCACTTGATAGAAAAAAAAATGTAGTCCACTTGCAAACACGTGGCTCTTGAAAAGAGCGGATTGATGGGTACTGGTACTGCAGTATTGAGTTATGAGTAGTTCCAAAAAGAAAATGACGTCAACGCACGTGGCACAAATGTGTGAAGTGTAAAGTCCAAAACGCAATGTTGCGTTGCTGCGTGCGTTCGATGACAAGCAGAGTAGAAACAACGGGCGCATATGGGGCAAAACGAAAAGTTACTTCAAAATTTCACTCCACGTTTGACCGTAAATATCGTAGACGCATCCAAAAGTAGATCTACTTTCTACTTTTGCGTCCGTTGAACAACCTTATGCTCATTCATTGGGCGGTGAGTGAGTATAGTTCTCTTGTCGTCAGTAGGTTGTGGGGACGAAAAAGGGTTGTTTCTGTTCTTGTCAGAATAAAAAAACAGGTTTGCGTAAAGTAGAGAGGTTCGAGTAGAGAATGTGATGTTTTTCGGTATTATTTCAGTTTGTCCCGATAACTCGCAAGTTGTTGGTTTTTAGCATGCACAAAGACACGAGTGCACCACCTTGGATATATTTGTGATGGAATAAACAGAAATAATTTTTATTTCATTGCTGGGCAACTTGGTTTGTTTTGAAAAAACACATTTGTGCTCGTTCTTTTGAAAATATCTTTTAACAGAAATTGAATGTGTTTGAGGTGATACTTTACAATTTCCTACCCCAAAACGCAAAGCGGCATTTCGTTTTGTAAATTTGCTGGGTGCGTAGTTTGACGTAAAGTATCGTAAAGTTTTGGCAACGCATTGCAAAGGCCATTAACGTACACACGCAGCAACGCAACATTGCGATTCCAGCATAAGTCGTACGGCAAGACTTCACATACCCGTTTGCTGGGGCTGTTTTCATTAGGATTATTTACGAACATTCTCTTGATTAGCTTTTTGGCATGCCATTCAAGATCACATATCTACCTCCTGCATAATGGCCAAATAGAATTTATAGCAAACATGGCTATGACAAGATAGGTTTTGAAATTAGCCGACCTACAAGTACATTTTGATCCACATTTATAATCGTTTGGAATTCCATTCAGTCTTTTTTTTTAGCCATGAAGTTGAAGCTATTATTTGAAGCTATATTCACGGCTTGGCTTGATATAGGCATACATGCGTATTCAGAATATGGTCCTTATGCAGTATACGGTTGGTAGAGCTGGAGTAAAAAAAATTCAAGACTGTATGTTTTTATGTTCAAAGTAATAATTTTGGACATAACATAATTCAAAGGCTGTCAGCTAACAAGAACTAGTTAAAGTTCGTTTTAAAAGCAATAATACCTACTTTTTTTTAAGCCGATCAATTTAAGAAACAAATAAAATCTAAATATTAAGCAGCAGAGGGGTTTCCATATTCGAAACTGGACATCTAATTCTAAGCTAATCGGCGACATACTTGAATCTAATTGTCAAACAGAAGTCAACCTCCACACAACAACAGAGCTTGCTGCACCTGAAAAGTTTATATGAATGTTGTAGTGCCGTCAAATGAAGAAGTTCTACAAGGAAAGAGGACTCCAGCTAAACGCGAGGTCAAATGTAGGTAGGAACAAGTTATGTGTATAGAAAGACAATTTTACACGAAATCTGGTGTAGTGCAATAGATTGGTATGACCAAATTTAAGAAGCTGAGTATACAACAAGTTGGTATACTCAGCTTCAGGTCAAATCCTGATGAAGGTATTTGATCCAATAGGCTTGCTGGCCAACTTCGTTATGTAGGAACAATTTATGTGTATAGAAAGACAATTCTACACGAAATCTGGTGTAGTGCAAATTATTGGTATGATCAAATTTAAGAAGCTGAGTATACAACAAGCATTATGGATAAGCTTCTTTTTAAGAGGTGTATCCCTTAATGCAATGTTCTAGCTTGTTTCATATCCAAAATTTAGGCTCCACATATTTGTCGTTGTCGATGCCAACGAGAACCTGTACGAAGCACTGGCTTATGCTAGGATGACTTCGTCTAATGCAGTAGTTGATGGCACCTTAATTGTGGCTAAAACAAAAAGTTGCAAAATTCTTTCAGCTTTTAGGCACGGACTATACAAGCTCGGTGCTCATCTTTCCAAGAAGATGTCGAAGCCCCATTCAATCACATTGAATAAGCAGTATCTTTGGACCATTTCAACGATGGCCCTGAGTTGCCCTTACCCACTCCGCTTAATAGCACCGGAAGTAAACAATACTGATTGAGCTATTGCCATTACTTTCCTGTCAACTTACATGTCAAAAAGGCGTTCTCTACTTCCTTCTTTTGGTACTTAACCTCACCATGGACTGGACGACTCCTGCCAAAATTGCAAGGAATAAACCAATTTTCAAACCTTGAGTCAAATAAACTATAAATAATTGAATATTGAATTCACCTAGCCTTCTTCCAGATTTATCTGACGGTTCAACAAAATTCTTCTGAACAACTGAAGCCAGGTTAGGCGCCAAGAATTCAAGCGGCATACTTTTGCTTACATATGCGCTGACCAATTTTGAACTAAACTTTAATTTGGTCCATGCAACGTCATAATACAACGCTTGTTTCAGCTATGATATTTTTTTTTGTTTTCTCAAATTCGCAACCCAATGACAAATATTTGCGTATGTAAGAACATTAAACAAAAAATGTTTGTCATTCAAAAAAGAAACGCTCATAAACAAAGCACTGGCCGGTAGGTTCAAGAGTTAAAAAAAATACTCACTACAGCCAGCACACAATATTTCTAGATCTTATAGGATGAAGCATCTGCCTTTTATCTTTTTGCTCGGAAGAGCTTATTTTCAGAGTTTCATGGAATCGAGCCCCACGTTGGGCGCCAATAATGCAGAAATACATAATTGCTTTATGCCATCGAACCGAAAAAGTTTGTAAGTATAAAAAATTTCTTGTGAAAGCTAATTCTATACATTTAAAATGAGTTTGAATGGAAAGGGTTGATTGTATGTTTTGTTGTCCTCTATGTTCCCCATCTAACCAAAAATGTTGATCCTTTAAGCACCAACATTTAAACATTGGCAAAATTTTACCAGAAACTTTAAATACTCAACAAACGGTAGGGCATAGCTAACAATTTTTGTTGTTATTTATAAAAATTAAAAATAATTAGTGATAGCATTAATCATAAATGAAATTATTTCCTAAATATGATGTGCTTATACGACACTAAATGTAGGCGGAGCATTGTGAGCAAATTTGTTAGAGAAATCAAGCTTTTGATGACCTTACCTGGTCACTGAAATTTTTGTTCAATTAGAGACTTCTGCCTGTCCACAATTGCTTTATACGAAAATGCAATTGCCTACGTTTTATTGTAGTTGGTCAAAACTTATTTTCGAATAATTTGATGATGTCGGATTTGATGATGTCGGATGTTGATGTCGGATTGAGCAATTGTCATTCTTTGTTTGAAGATCATAAGCTGAACACATCAGACAGACGGTTCGGAGATGATTTAATGAATTTACCATGTCCGATTATGGTGAATATCTAAAAGTTCTACAGTTATTATCTCACTATAAGACAAACTTAATATAACCTCGGTGGTAGGGTTTGAAGAAATCGGACTACCCTATATTAGTACAAGCAACATCAAAAAATCACTTTCCTGCTCATTTCTACAGTTCCTTCCATTTCACTACAATTCTACATTCCTTGGAAATTTCTACATATATTTACTTATCGACCCTCATGAAGTTGAGTGCTTCCATGAACTTCAAAATGATTGAAGTAAAATCGTATAGTTCTTGAAATTTATCAGTTCTCCGTCTGTGGCAATTCAATCACAATTATTATAACTTTTGATAAGAGCTGTTGTAATCGTTATTTCCAGATTAGGCCAATTAACACCAATAATTCGTGTCGTTGACATTGGCAAATTAGGCCTTTTATTTTATATGAAAGTAATCAGACATAATTTAGCGCAATCGTTAGACAATTTGATTTTATTTTATTTGTTTCTAGGGAGAGCTTTTTGATAAGCTCATTATTTTTCTATCTCGTTCTGGGAAGTATCGTTTATGAAAACAGGAATCATTGTAAATCTGCAATCTGATGCTTAACTGCACTTGATTAGTTTTAATCTAGGTTCGTTGATGACAATGTAGGTACTCGCAACAGAGATTGGATATAATTATTGGCTTGTGGCTATATGATACCTTAATGGTGCCAGTTAAATGCACAGTACGAAAACTCGGATAACTTTGAATTGAGTAAAAATAAAACGTAGAGGAAAATAAGTGAGCAAATGCCGTTACCCTATTTACCCTGCAGCAAAAAGCCAGAAAAGCTTGTTGTCCAGGATTCATAAAGAAATGTATTTAGGAATTGCATACAATTTTGTGGAAATCATTTATATTGGCTCCCCAAAAAATTTGCATAAATTCGTTAGAACCTTGAGGAAAAAAGTAAAAATCGGAAATTAAGACTGAAAAAAAACTTTCCAAAAAAGGTTCCCTTAAAGTAGGCGAAGCTCAAATTTTTGCATACATCGATCATAATAAATCTTCTATGACAAATAGTTGTCATATAGATTTTTGTGCCTTTCAAAACTCGGCTTCAGCGAGATATCATATACATACTTATAGATGGTTTTTAGATCTAACAGTCGAACTTTTTTTTCACAATTGCTATACACAGTAATTCGAACTCTTCCTCAAACTGAACTTTGTTAAAAGTTCTCTATATGAAGGGCTTGAAAGGTGTACAAATACATTACAAACTTGTTGCTTTTTAACATTAAAGGTAGATGGCTGTATGCGGATTGAACAATTATCATGCTTCGTTTGTTCAACATACCAACCAATTACAATACCAAGGCCTGAATATGAACGGCAATGACTTAATCAATTTATCTGTCCATATCAAGAATATCTCTAAAAGGTCTAAGGGTCTACGGTCATTATTTCACTTAGTTACAAACTATGCATTAAATTTAATATACCCTGCCTTAGAGTATTAAAATGCTATAAATTGTTTGATTCTATTACAAATTTATTAGATTACGTGTTGAAGACAAAAGTGTTTTCATCTCTACTCGTGCTTGGGATAATAAATGATCAGATAATGGCTAATTGCTTTGACAACTTTGCAATTCATCTGTCTTTTTTATAGTCAATTTAGCTTGTAAGATTATCACACGCGGGTAGTTTTTTAAACTATTAAAGAAGAAAATAATAATAGATGATAAAAACTATAATTAATATAAAAAGCCAATTATAACAATCATCACAAGCGAAGAAAATGCCGATGTCGTCAAGCTTGTGAAAAATATTTTCCCTATTTGAAGCAAATAAACCCTTAAAGGAAACCTTGATTTAAAGTGAGATGTGTGCTGATTTAAACAGCCGTATTGCAGAAGAGACAAAAAATGTTTTGTCTAAATACAATGAAAAAGAGAAGTTTTGGTCAAGGAAAGGACATACCATCATTTGTCAGGCGCGTGCAGAAAAGATACCTAGTATTTATATCTTGAAGAAAGTTTAGAAAATTTAGGGTGAATTATTAGATAGTCCACAACTTGTAGAATGCAGATGGGCTCGTCCTAAGCCCGCAAGGCAACCATAGGCAATCTTTCATGAGATTGATATTGAAAAAAAAAGACCGTGAAGTATGAAGCTTACACGAAGCGTTCCGTCAGCTTCTTTGGAGCCTTAGTGTCGGATTATTGCTCAATTTGCATGCCAAATGTTGTTTAGTAGGTATATTTGCGACTTTGTTTTTCTTTTCTTTTTATAAAGATTTCGGACTTTATGGCATACTTTCAAGGGCATCTCGATAACTCATTTGTTTCGCTTATTATAATATTTATAGAATATTTCGAGTACAATTTTAAAAAGACGCAAAACATCTGTGTTTACGAGTTATTAAATGCTGCCATTGCAGTGCAGTCAATAAAGGGGAGATTTTTGACTGTTTGCCCGGTTTAAAATTCTAAAAAAAGATCATTTTACATTAATTTTAATTTAATCTTAAGTTAAGGTGCTCAAATTTTTATTGAAACGCTGGGTGTCAACTAAATTTAATTAATTTTTTTTTTTTGTAAAAAAACTAAAAAATGACAAAGCGGTTCTCGGTTTTCAAATTTTTTTATACATTTTGCGTTCTACTCCAGTGGTTTGTGCTGGTCTAAAATTTAATTGATAAGATAGAAACAACTTAGGAGTTATAGGAGTTAAATCAACTTCAATGAGAAGCATATCTCAAAAACCACGCAACGCTTTTTAACTTCAATAAATTATCAATGGTATTTTTTTCACAACAGTTTATGCTACTGTTATCGGGATAGTAGGTTTTAAGGTTTTTTTCTCCATTTTTTTTTTGTTTAAAATCTATAAAACGTCCAATCGGAAGCTTTTGTTGCATACCGCTAAATTTTTTTTTTCGTATACTCGCGCTAGCAACGCTTACATTTCTCTACTACTCAGAGCAAAGGTTTTTAAGTTATCAGTGAAAGCACCGCGTTTTTTAATTTGTTTCTTAAACCGTTTCAGAAAATTTTAAGTTAGAAACGCCATTTTTGAAAGATTTCACAAGTTTTAGGATTAACTTCATTTGTTTATATGCAAAATAAATTTTATTATAATGGGTACCAAAAAAAATCGGTACGGAAAAAAAATGTTTGAAAGGGTTTTGAAGTATTTGAGCTAAATCTCAGAATCTGATAAATATTCGAAAATTTCTATAGTTTTTTCGAAAATTACAAATAATTTTTGATGTGTGTGATTTTTTTCAAATCATTTGGCCGTCGTTTTTTTTGTGAGATAGTGGTGCGGACAAAATTTTTTTCACGATTTTTTTTTTAAATACATCAAAACTACAGCTCTTAAACCGTTTACCCAAAATTTGATTTAAGCTTTTGCTTAGCCTTTGGCTCCTTATATGTTAACCCAATATAGGCTTTTTAAATAAAGTAATGAAAAATTTTTGACGACGTTAAAAACGTTGAAAATGGGTATCTACTTTCCATTATTTATTTCTCAAAAACTTTTCAATATTTTGCAAAAATTCGATTTTCAAATTCATGTTTCAATTTCCTTCTTTCTGGCTGCAAAACCTTTTAAGATAAGATAAAACACTCTTTGTCTTTTTAACCTACAATATGCAAACTGTAATCAAACCGTTATGTGAGTATATATGAATTTGCCCTTCTGGGCGTTCTCATTTTTTTTTCACAGACTTTATAAGTTTACCAAATTTCATCTTTCTACGACTTGCCGTTGAAGGATGGACGGACAACGGAGTATTCAAAAGAAATATTGAATTCAAACTCCAGTAAAAAAATAAGTCAAAAGCGTTTGGGTGCCGGTAAAATGTAAATGTTTTATAATGTACCTACAAGATGTCCAAGGTAGTTTTAACATTGTACAATAACGCATGCCTCTAAAAAAAAGTTCAAAATTTGGCTTTCGTGGTAAAAATAATAAGCTTTGACTCCTCCTCCCTTTGAGGTCAGCTTGATCATATATGAATTTCTTCGATTTTTTATACCCGACCGAGGGTATATTAATTTTAATGCATAGTTTTTAACACAGTGAAATAATCACCGTAGACCCCCAAGACCTTTACCAAGTAGCACACTCTGGAACCATAAGCATTGGTTTTTGAATATTGGACTTATAAGACACTCAAAATGCTCTTCAGTAGGACCAATGGTTTTGCAAGGTTTCGTTATCGTACCATTGGTGCGCAGCTTATTTACTTATAAGATTCGTCATAGAAACGTATACAGCACCAAAATTATAAAACTAAAAGTGCTAGCACCAAAGGTTCCGTAAACGTGGTGCTGAAAACGTTCCTAGCACTCAAGTTATAAGAAAATAAGTGCTGAGGGGTTAAGTTCTATAGCGCAAGTTCTGTAGACCTTTCAAGCACCTGTTTTCTAACACTATATGTTTGACACATCCGAAGTACTGCTTTGCACTCTTATATAGCACTTGGAGTTTGCCATAAGTCATACAATAGAAAACAATGTAATTGACAGAAATTTTTGTGAAAACATTTCAAGCTAAAATCTAAATATAAGAAATTTACATTTTTTATGGAATGATATGGAATGATATGAATTTTAACTAGATTACATATTAGGCTGGAGAAGTATTATCATACATAAAAATTTGATTAATTTATGCTTTCAGATAATTCATGCTTTTATGCTGTTTTTTCTATGAAAATTCTTTAAAATCGTTGCTTATATTGGGGCCAGTCATGACTATAATGCTTGTAGAATTGTAAGTTGTTGAAATTTTTCACTTTTCTATATTCTAGCTGGTCAAATAAGTTAGGTTTAGGCATTCTTGGTCCAGCACTTCAAGTATTTTATCAGCTCACTGACATGCTAACTTTTAAGGTAGAAGTTTAACAGGTATCCATTATGTTAAAGTATAAACTACATTCATGGATAAGATAAAAACAGCCTGTAAAATATATATTTCAATTAAAGTCTGCCATGTCAATAATTTCAAGTAGTTAAAATAACGTATATAATAAAAGAAAAGAGAGTGATGGCAACCCCAAATAAATTAGCGCCATGTTTGACAGAAAAAACAAAACCTTATAATAGTTCTACATGAAGCTAGACAGTGCTAGAACCCAAAGTTTCTAAAAGGCAACGCAGAACACCTTAAGTGTTACAACGGTGCTATGTGACCTCTACATAAAACCTTGCATTTTTAATTTTATGTTATATTTAATATTTCAAGAAGAGAATTGTTTCTTTTCGTCCTATTTTAATATATCATTCGAAGAAACGAGATGCGCACCTTGTTTTCTGCTAATTAAATGCACTCGGTTTGCTCATTAATTTCATCACTATTTAATATGAACGAAGTTATTTGTGCAAAAACATCAACACTTTCAAGGAATAAGATAGAAATGTGTGTATACCTTACTACAATAAAAACCACACCATGACAGTAAAAGGTAAACACCTCGAAGTGTGTGTGCCTAAAATGTATTGACTGTCAAAAAAGTTTTATAAGAGCCCGAACTAGAGGCCTTTCTGCATCCAATATTAAGTTCTATAAAGTGTCAAATCCTCCTTATAGGGGTTTTGTAAGAGTCCCCGTTACTTGTTACAACTTCAAGAACCTAAGGTTTTATGATTTGGTGCTGAAAACGTTACGGTGGCCAAAACAAGAGCTTCTGTGTTACTTGGGCTTAGAGATATGATCGAGACCGACAGGTGAGTCGATTAAGTCATGTCCGTCCGTCCGTCTGTCCGTGTGTGTAAAGTTTTTAGGTCTTTAAAATTGAGCTAGGACGCTCAAACTTGTAGTATGTTTTGGTTCTTGTTTTGAACAGACAAAGTGTGAAAATTAGTTAAATCCGCTGACGGCCACGCCCACTAGTGGCCTCAATGTAAGACAACCTCTATTTCAAATTTTATTTCAAAATGCCTTTTGGTCAAGTTAGACAAGGCGTAGGCACTCAAATTTTGGTATAGAGCAATAATGGCCCAAAACCTCTAAGAAGACAAAAATTGCACCGCCCACAATATCGACCATGCCCACTTTTACGACATGTTTTATATCATGTTAGATCTTTAAAAACCCGATTTCTCGGAAAGTTTACTCTAAATTGAAAAAAATTTCTATTATAAATATTCAAGATATTACTATTTGCTAGGTTTGTCCCATATAAAGTTTTGAGCTCCGCCTACTTTTAAGGGGTGTGTTTAGGAAAAAAAATGGTTTTTTCTGCAATATTTTTCGGTTTTGACGCATTTTGTCATGATCCTAACGAAATTACAACTAATTGATTTTAATTCTTAGCCCATGCCCACTTTTAGGGGCGAGGCCTTTACAAATAATATTTAAATTCGGGCCAAAAAATTTAAGATTTGGTGTTACACGGTATATAGGGTCGGGTATATAGAAGTTTGTCACAGACGAACTCTTGCACTTACTCACTTGTTTTACATATCAACAAACTCCTCCCACTGTTGACCAATAAATCTTAGTAACATAAGCATTATTAGGATTTTCCCAAATCTAAGATTTTCATACATTGTGAACAGGACTTCCATATTTCTGAATCTGCTTTGGACTTATTCGTTTATTTATTCATTCCACTTATAATTTCTTTGTCAAAAATACAGTGATGTAATTTCTCATCCCTAAGCAATTTTCTCGGTAACACATAGAAAATCTTGTATGTGAAGAAATTTACACACACAGCATACATTGTTGAGAAGTTGGTCCTGGTTCACCTCGAGCTGTTGCGTCACTCTATTTATTTATTTATTTACATGGAAAATCTATGTCTCAATCTCAAAATGTATATTGATTAAAATTTGGAATACTTCTGTGAAATATTGTACTCCTCCCCCCTTCAATAAGCTAGTTTCATACGATCGCACCATTTTAATTGGGATAAACACAAAATACCATTAACAATTAAGATAACAGCATTCCGAACCTATATGGTTTTAAGTGGGAAATAGAGAACTGTTTTCTTACTCGCTCAACAGTCATGAGTGACTTGTATCAACATCCTACTATGATGATGAGCCCGATTAGCATTTCCAAGTTGGCTCTCAGAAGAACCAATAATTGCCACATCCCTACGTTCCAGATGGTGCCGAGACTGAAGTAGAATTTCTAAGCTACGAATGGACTGAATTCACTCTGAATCCTCATCTTTTCGTCAATATGGAACAATGAAGCACTTACTTAAATACCCTACTTAAGTTAAGCTTAAAAATGCTACTTCAGTTGGAAGAAACATTGGAAACGCTAATTGAGATTGTCATTGCTTGGGGAGACTTAGGCTTTCAGTATACGCGTCTTGATGATCCTGGGCCTGTAAAACACTGGCATGGGTCTGGCAAAACTGTAACTCCTTTCCCCTTTCATAAAAAATGCCACAGGGCATCAGGGAGTAATTTTTATAAACTTAAATAAATGATTTTGTCGCTTAGCTTAGTTTTAAGTCCGGCAATGCTAATTTAACAACAATTAGCAAGGTAGACCTAGATTATGTCTTACTAGCTCGTTACTGCCAAGTCCCCATATAGCACCAAGTGGGCAAGGAAACTGGCAAATTTTTACCCACTGAAACATCCAGAATTGATTAACTTGATTTTAGGATTCATTGCAGGTGAGTTATACTGTGTTATATTCTTAAGCTTGTGAATAATGTAGACGGTTGGTAACATTTATCACAGTGAATATCAAACAAAAAGTCAATTTAAAAACAAAGAAACAACTATTATTTCATAAAACAAAAGGGGAGAATGAGTATGCATTATATTTTGAAGGGGATCCTAACAAGCAAAACTTTTTTTTAGCAGCATGAGCACAAGATTTATTCTTCCTCGCGAAAAGTCGATCAATCAATATTAGTGCCAGAGATTTTCCCACTCACAACAAGAGCTTCACATGAGTATTCTACGCTGTCAAACATAAGTCACTCGAGCTTTTCCTGTTGTGAAATTAAGTTACACCATCATCAGCAGCAGCGTCAATATACATTGTTCTAGGCATCGTCACAGCTATGACTTGTGCGTCATCTGACTCCCACGCTCAGGCATGTTACGCGAGTCAGACAAACTTTTTTTTCAACTGCACCCTCCGGGATTGTGACAGATTATCATATTCAGACTCCCTGTCACTTTCATATCTGCGAATTACTCCTCCACATGATTTTATTCAAAAACCCGAAGATTGATTCAAAATCTAAAAAAAACGATAAGCCCAAAAAACAAACATGCGTCAGTACAAACATACTTCCCTCAAAGTGATGCCAATTCCATTGTTTACTTAGGAAACCTTTAGTAAAATACTTTTTCAATTATTACGGAAATCATTAACACTTGTAAAGGAAATTATTTGCAAAGGAGCTAATCCCTTTGGGGCAAGGTCCAGGATACCTCAATTTATCATTGGATTACCTTTGCGATTTCGGCTCTAAAGCCAGCAGCTATACTGAGACTGAAGGATTTCGCTTTTCAGCTGAATCAACTGACGCAAGGTGAAAAACAAACAAATGCTTTGCCATCTCACAATCAACATTTCAAGGATATTGACAATGGAAGCTACAAATAAAATCAAAGGAACAAATTCGTCGAAATTAATATCGAAATAACTTTTATAATTACGACGAGAAGAAATAAGCACCTGGGTAGGAACCTAAAGGACGATTACAAGACGACATTTGTTGATTTATATTGAGTGATTCCAGGTGTATTTGTAGAAGATTAGATTTCATTTCACTCTTCAATGAACCAGAAATGCCTGCTGTAACTATGGGTTACAACCTTAATTTTTTCTTTTGGAATTTCATTAGGCTGTTGCAAAGATGTAGAAAAAAATACACAGAATCTAGATCAATACAAAATATGGGAGTCAGGCAATTATTTTAAAACACGGATCCATGACTGGGACTCTGGGGGTACGTTGCTTTGGACAGGTACAACCCATATTAACACTAATGTCATTTGTGCAAATTCAAAACTCTGAAGAATGCCAATTGCTTTCTCTGCAGCATTGTTTTCTCACCCACAGCTTTGAGCAAACAAAAAGCCCACCCCTCTTGAGAAACAACAATTAAAGCAAAATCCTCGAATTAATTTTAAAGTGGATTTCAGCTGTCAGCACCTTACAAAGGTTGATCTGAGGACAATTTCTACGAATAAAATCTATTTTCACAATCATTTTATCGGTGTTAGACATCTCTATACAAACAAAACCCCATTGAACCGGGCGCCTAAAAAAAATCTTTGTTTTCCCAAATTTTCTCTCAAAAACACCCCATCTGACATACTCAGACTTGTCCTTAGAAAAGGAAAATCCCCTTCTTCTGTTGACTGATGATGGGGCTTGTGTCTCTTGACTTGAACAAACCGATTCGGCTTATTTGATATTTTCATGGGAAAATTCATGCCATGACATGGTTCTCAAAATTGTTCCTTGAAATCCTAAAAGGGAACAGATTCATATACGGAATTTTTTATTTAACTTAATACTTTATTGTGCATCAACATCAGCAGATTTTATGAAGAATCTTAAGGTGGTTTGAAATTATTAAATGGAAATATGGTATTTTAGCATGAAATAAGGGACTTTTGCTCTTGAAAATCCATTTCCATGGAAATTTTGAGTTTTGTGTAGCGATTGCGTTCTCAAAACAAGTTCGTGATTCAATAACGCAGTTCAAGTCACTTAAGCGTCGTTATTAAAATGGCAAGCTTTCAAGGAATACACGGAAAAACCAAAAGATTACCGCGTATTGGTAAGGTTTCATGCAACACGACCGGAAACTAAAATTACCCTGATGGTGTTCAAGGAATAGTCGTTTAGTCTTCAAGTGCAGAGTGTAGACCGGAGGATCAAAACACTTGAATTAGTTGAATTAGTTGAAGTGCACAACCAGATGTGGTTCGCTAGCAAGGAAGGAATAAGGACAAGTTTAATTGAGTGTTACTTGCGACCAAGGCTCACTGAAATCAGAGGCCACAAAAAAAAAAAAGAAATAGAATTTATTACTGAAACTATAGAGACTACGCAATGAATAAGGATAGGATAAGAAGATGAAGGGGAGAGGCAAAAAACTTGGAAGAAGCACAGCGTGTGAAAACCTGTTGTGCAAAAAATTGGTGTTGGAAATGGTGGAGCGTTCGTACCGAGTGTTTGAATTACCGGGTTGTACTGTATAGTGTACTGTATGTAATATTATTTTAATGTATGTTATATTATTTTAATGTTTTTAGAATTGTAAATTCATATAATTTTTTACTTTTCAATAATAAATTTCATTGTGTATGGCTTTGCCGTTTCCCAATATAAGCAGCGATACGTTCGGTTAGCCATTTAAGAGAAATATTTTTGGTGAATACACCAAATTTGGACTCGCTTTAGAGAGGTGTCCAAGCTTCGAAATTTTTAGTTAAATAAGAAGGTGCAAAGAACCTAGTAAGCTGGAGCTGTGTGAAATTTTTTATGAGCGCACATGTAAGCTTATGCCTATTATGTTTACCCCTTATGTCTCTTTTAGACGTAAGCCACTTTAGAAAATATCGGGTTGGCATAATGTATTGCTTGGAAAACTTGCCCTGGCACAAGAATTGCCTTTGCCCTTTCTAAAAACGTCGCATATAGAGCTAACAACAACTTTTTAACCGACAAGCACAGCCATAAAATATTCAACTTGATTAAAAAGCCTTTTCTCATGAATTTAAACAAGGAGTATACGTCCGAGTCGAATTTGTTGGAGTTGAATTGCTGATTAAAGTTGAAGTGCCCTGATTGCGAATTTTTTAAATAAAATGCCCGGTGTTATTTAGTGTATCCTAAGAAAAAACTACCTGGCACTTGAAGAAAAAACCATTTTTCCCAAAAAAAAACTTTTTTTTAGGAAAGTGTCATTTCAAAGCCGATATGTCCGGGGCAAGGACAAATCCAGAGCCTGGCTGTGAAGCTTGGTGACGGAAGACGACTAACGATGCCGATAGTGTACTCCACCAAATTTAACAAATCGAAAGGTTCGGTGAAATTTCGCTAAGAAAGTAAAAAAAAACCGTCAAGTATGAATTCATGCACGGTGCGTTACGTTACGTGGACTTTTGTTGAAGAGTAATTTGTTGAATTTGAGTAATTAGTGCTTTATTTGTATGAAATTTTATTTAGTAGGTACACATTTACGACTTTATGTTTTCCTTTTCTTTTACTGACCATTTCCGACTTTCATGACATTTCCGACTTTCATGACATACTTTCAAACGCATCTCGATAACTCTATTATTTTGCTTAAATTTTTCAATATTTTGAACAAAATTTTAATAGTAAATATGTAAATGAGTTTTTTAAATGCTGTCATTAGAGTCTAAAAAATAGAGAGGAATATCTTCGATATTTGCCCGATTTTCAGATTTAAAATTTTTAAAACTATTTTTTGAATAAATTTTAGGTAGGTACTGTTATATACTTTTGTTTTTATTTTAGAAGATTCGAAACTTATTTTTTTTTTTCAAAACACAGCTGAACAAGTAACGCTCTTGTTTTCTGCAAAACAAACAGCTTCATAAAATGCCAAACGGTTATCTTTTTTTTTGCTTTTTAAAAGATATCGCTGGCCAACTAAAATAGAAAAACAAATAAGCTGATTTGGGTTTTCTTCAACCTATGCTAATAGAATATTAAATAGTTAAAGTTTGATAACAATCCAATCAATTATCAATTATCCAATTCATCATCATCATCATCATTTTCCGATGCCGCTTATCCTTTAAAAGGGTCGCGGAGTGAGGGTGGCTAAATGGTCCATCCATCTTTCTCGATCCCCCCCCCCACCAACTCAAAAGACTCCGGCGCAATCCCCAGGCGGGACTCAGAGAGGTTTTTTAACTGATCCCACCACCTTTTCCTTGGCCTACCAGGGGGCGACGCGCTCGCATCTCGGCTAGCATGACCTGTCTAGGAACTCTGTCAGGGGGCATTCGAACAACGTGTCCAAACCATCGAAGAATCGATCGCTCCACTTGGAGAAGTAGCTGCTCAACATTAAGATTCCCACGAATACTGACGTTTCTTACTCTATCCCTTAGAGTAACACCAGCAACGCACCTTAGGAATCTCATTTCGGCAGCCTGTACCCGCGATCTAATTCTTTAGGTCATTACTCAAATTTCATGACCGTAGATGAGGGTCGGAACACCAAATTGAAAACTGAGATCTTTGCTTTCACTCCAAGCTCAGCTATCCTTGACCGGCCGGCGCAGTTCCTTTACTATTGCTCCAGCTTGGCCAATTCTACAGGACAACTCAGTATCACTCCTTCCATCTTTCGTGAAAAAGACTCCGAGATACTTAAACTTCTCCACCTGTTTTAATGGAACTCCATTTATGTGCAGGGTACATTGCACAGAGTTCGGGAAACAACCATCACTTCCGATTTGTTCACGTTAACTTTCATCCCAGCATCACCATAGACGGCTGCAAACCTATCCAGTGCTCGTTGAAGTTCCTCTTTGGATGATACAAGGATGGCCAAATCGTCTGCGAAAAGCAGATGACTCATCCTGATGCCAGCCAATTTGATACATTGCTCGCCAAGACTGCGCTTCACCATCCAGTCCATATATGCTATGAAAAGGGGCGGCGACAGAACACAGCCCTGGCGAAGTCCAACGCGCACATCAAAAGGACGGGATTTGACGCCATTTATCCGTACACAGCTTCTGCAGTTTCCATACAAAGACTGGAGGCTCTCAGAAGAGGCCCACTCAGCGCATAGTCCTGCAAAACTCTCCACAGTGTATCCTGAGGGACTCGGTCATACGCCTTTTCCAGATCTACAAAACACGCATAGACCGGTTTGGCATATTCCCAGGCCTTCTCAAGAATAACCTTCAGAGTAAAAAGCTGGTCGGTTGTGCCTCTGCCAGGCCGAAAGCCGCACTGTTCTTTCCGTAACAAAGGTTCGATTACAGCTCTGGAATGCGTTTCCAACACCTTCGCGAATAATTTTTCCGGAAGACTCAAGAGAGATATGCCCCTATAGTTGGCGCAATCTCTCCTGTTCCCTTTTTTGAAAATATGCCTTATAACTCCCGTTTGCCAATCGCTAGGTGCCTTCGCGCTATCCCAGGCCGCCTTAATGACACGTGTTAGCCATTTAACACGTGTCATCACGTGTGTTGATTTTCTTAGTGCCGATGTTTTAAAAGTCTCTATTGAATTTAATAATGATGTCTATGTCTTCTTTTGCGTGTATAGACTCCACATGTTTGATGTTTCTTTGTTCATCAAAGAATTTTCAAGTCTTTTACAAAAAGAGAAATCGAACAATTTGATTATTGTAGGAGATTTCAATTTAAATACTTTGGAAAGCTGTGCAACTGTCTCGAACTATTTGGCACTGTTAGCTTCACATGGTTTAGCTTGCTTTATTCATGAACCTACTAGGGCGACATCGGGTAGATGTATAGATCACATATATGGCCGTTTTAATAATATTTCTGTTAGTGACTGTGAATAGTGCGTCTTCGATCTGATGATCACTGATCATTCCATGACAGGGCTCTTAATTAACGTCTCGGAAAAACCTAAAAACATTCCTTCAGCCTCTTCTAATGTCGTTGTAAAAATCAACTACAGTCAGTTGAAAAACAGTCTTTTTTATGAATTGTGGGAGGAAGTTTATTCATGTTGTGATGCGTCAACTTCATGTAGTATATTTATTGATACCCTTAAGAAATACATCCTGAATTGTTCGTTCACCCTCCCAAGAAAAAAAGTAATGAAAAAACTTAAGCCTTGGATATCAATCCACCTACTAAAGAAAATTAAAGTCAAAAATAAACTACAGATGAAGTGTCAAAAATATCCCAGAAATATGTGTCTTAAAAACAAGTACAAAAAACTATGTGCTGGTCTTAAAAAAGAGATTCCACAGTGTCGTGACAATTATTACCGTTCACAACTGAATTCCGCCAAGGGTAATTTAAAAGAAGAATGGCGTGTTATTAACTCTATATTGAATAAATCGTCCCTTTCGAAAAAACCATGTGTTATTCGTGTCAGTGATCGTGATGTCAGTGACAAGCTTGTCATAGCTAACGAGTTTAACAGCTACTTCACAAATATGTCTAATTTTTTACTTCCTGGTAGAGTCTCGACAACCTGTAGCTTCTGTACATCTCAATATGTAGACAATGAACAAGCTCTACGAAACAGTTTTGTTTATGATCCTATCACTCCTATTGAAGTTCAAAAAATTATAAGAAGTCTAAAAAACTCTAATTCTTGTGGTGCTGAAGGCATTTCTACACTTGTAGTGAAAAAAATTTCATATTTCATTATGGATGTGTTGGCATATATTTTTAACCGCTGCATTTTCGCAGGGGTTTTCCCAGATGCTTTTAAATGCGCAGATGTTATACCGTTGTTTAAAAAAGGTTCTCCTGTTGAGGTCTCCAATTATAGACCCATATCCCTACTCCCAGTTTTTAGCAAAATATTTGAAAAGCTTATAAAGAACAGGGTAGTAAGTTTTCTGAATGCTACTAAGTTTTTTAATCCACTTCAGTTCGGATTTCAAAATGGAAAATCGACTGAGGACGCACTACTTCAGTTCTCTAGTCAAGTGATGTCAAGCCTTGATAGAAAAAAATGTACCGCGGGATTATTTATAGACATCACTAAGGCTTTCGACATGGTGAACCATAATTTTCTTTTGAGGAAACTCGAAAATGCAGGTTTTCGTGGCTTTATGTTGAGTTGGCTTAAGTCCTATCTTGAAAACAGATCGCAGAGAGTGAAGTTGGATGACATTAGAAGTGATGTTAAGTTTATTGTAACAGGTGTACCGCAAGGATCGGTTTTGGGGCCGATCTTGTTCTTAGTTTACATCAATTCACTTCTTGCACTTAAATTTAAAGGTAAGCCTACTGCGTTTGCAGACGATGTTGGTTTCTCGTACAGCTGCGACAGTCCTTTGGACTTAGTATCTGAAATCAATTGGGATCTCGACTTATTGAGAACATGGTTCGGTGAACACAGTTTGGTCATAAGCCAAAAAACTAAATTAATGTTTTTCAGTTTGTCAGCTCAAAATGATTTTGATGCAAAAATTTATTTTCACGCTCCTGAATGTCAACGTTTTAATACATTTTTGTGTGGTTGCTCTTCTCCCTCCTTTCAAAGCAGTCAAACATGTTGTAGTAATTGTTTTTTGATAGAAAATGTTCACGAGTTCAAGTACCTGGGTCTAATTATTGATTCAAAAATGAGTTTTTTAAACCACATAGAAACTTTGAAAAACTATTTTCGAATCACGCTCAGACATTTTTATTATTTGCGGAAAATTTGCTCTCAAATGGTTCTTAAGACAATTTACTTCGGTATTTTCCATTCGAAGTTACAATATGGGATTGCTTGTTGGGGAGGTGTTTATTTTAACAAAGTACAACCTTTGCTTATCTTGCAAAAACATGTATTGAGAAATATATGCCAAAAGCCTTTCAGACATCCTAGCTTTCCTCTGTTCCGTGATTTGAAAATTCTACCTATTCGTCATCTGTATTGTTTTAAGGTGTTGAAGACTTTTTTTATGAGGTCTGGCAACCGTAATTTTCGTTTAATTTCGTCTCATAATTTACGTGGTAATTTCTCTAACGTTTTATCTATTCCCATCTTCCGGACCACTGCATATCGTAATTCTTTCTCTGTGTCTTCGCGTCTCTTATTTAATAAACTTCCGCTGTCGATCAGGACGATATCTGTGTCGGGTATGTTTATAAAGCATGTTAAACTTTGGCTGTTTGATTACAGTTATTCTAGTCTGGAGTCACTCATAAGACGATAATTAAAAATAATAAAAAAGGATAATATTGCTCCGTAAAAGAAATATTCTCTCTTACTTTTGGTAGTTACTGGTATTTTTTAAATATGTATTCAGAATAAATTATCGTTAGTTTGTACTTATTTAAATCATCTTGGATTGCATTTTATTTATATTTATTGTATTTTGTTTATATGTTCATAATACATTTTTGTTGTTAAAGTTTTCTTTTGCTCAAAATTATTTTGTCATTTCACTATTTAAGGGTCACCCCACCCAAATAATCTTAATTTTGAATTTGTAAGCCTATTAAAGGCATTCAACACTATTTTTTCATTTATTGATGTTAAAATATAGAATGACCTGATTCTTTCTTGTATGTAGGTATGTTAGATTTAAAGTTCTTTTCAAAAATTTGTAATCTTTAAATATTTTATAAGAAGAAATAAACTCAAACTTAAACTTAAACTTAAACTTAACACCCTCTTCGTCCATTGCCTTGAGCATTTCTGTCCGGATTTCATCAACTCCAGCAGACTTGCCAACATTTAGCGATTTAATCGCTTTAGTGACTTCGTCTACTGTGGGACTATTCGCCGCCCTTATCTCGTTGGGGGTTGATCAACTCCAAAAAGTGCTCTCTCCATCTGCGCAAGACATCGCTCTCATTTGAAAGAAGTGTACCGTCCTTAGATTTAACCCCCCCTGAATGATATTCAACTTCTTTCCTCTGAGTCGGCGAATGGTCTGCCAAAATATCTTGTTTGCAGATATGTAATCATGCTCCAACTTCTCGCCGAACTTTTTCCCTGACTGTTCCTTGGCTGTTCTGATTGCCAGATTGGAAGTCCTTCGCGCCTCATTGTACCGGGCTCGAGAAGTTGAGTTTCTACATTGGATCCACGCAATGAAGGCTCCCTTCTTCTCTCTGCTGGCTTCTTGAACTCCAGGCGTTTTAAACCAAGCAGTTTTTTTCTCACCACCAGCCGCTAGCCCAAGCCGCTTCACTCCACAAACATTTCCTGCAGAGGCAATGACTGCCGATAAAAACCGCTGCCATTCCTCCTCTACATTCAAAAGGTCAGTTGGAATTTGTTCAAACTTCTACGAAACATGCTGTGCAAAGCGCTCTCTGAAATCAGAGTCAGCATCCTGCAACCTTTCCCACCGTATGCAGATCACCAGTCTTGGTTTTCGCCTGGGTGGCAAAGGTCACTGAAGAACAATTTACACAGCACTAAGTGGTGATCAGTTGACAACTCAGCTCCCCTGAAAACTCGAACATCACAAATCATTCTTTGAACATACGATGGTACAACAAAGAAATCCATCAGTGACCTCTAATTTAAACTGTGCTTGTATCATGTGTATTTGTGAACGGCTTTGTGTGGGAAAAAGGTGTTCATGATGGACAAGCCATATGCATAGCAAAAGACCAACAACTTCCCTCCGTTCCTGTTTTGATCCGGGTCACCGTGCTTCCCGATCACACTCCTCCAAGTACTATCGTCCGTACCCATATGTGCATTGAAGTCACCCATCAGAAGAAAGAAGTCCATTTCTGCCACTCTGTCCAGGGCAGCATCAACTTCGTTCAAAAAGGACTCATACTCTGACTCTCGATTTGGTGCATAAGCCTGAACCAGAGCCAGAGTCAATCGTTCAAGCTTAAGCTTAAAGATCAGAATCCTTCCCCCTAACGGAATGACATCGAAAACATTTTCTGACAACCGGGGGCTTGTGAGTATCCCCACACCCGCCTGTGCAGTCATATGATTTGGGACGCCAGACCAGAAGAGCTTGCACCCATCACCGAAATCTTTGGTTCCAGAACCCTTCCACTTAGTTGAGGAGATGCCAGTTGCATCGAGTTGATACTTTTTAGCCTCCTCAACCAGTTCCAGTTCCTTCCTCGTTAGCGACGAGACATTCCACGTGCCAATTTTGAATTGGTGCCGTTGTCGATTTGTAGAGTACCTAGCTGGTTTAAATTCGGCCGATCCTAACCCGGACAACAGACGACGACCACTAAGCCGCTCGTCCCGAAACAGACGCTCCTGAATTTCTGTTCTTTGAAGTTCAGCCGTCCCTCTGGGATCAGACGCTGTTATCCAATTCATTTCTTATATTTTTTTCCTTTGAGAAATAAAAAATATTATTTGTTCAATGCTGTACTTAAAACCGAGTTGATTGTTGTTCAAAAACTCTTTATGGTGTCTTGAAAATATTCTCACGCAGGTTTGCTTGTAAATCATACCATGATTTCATTTACATAAATAAATCATGCAAGAACTTTTATTCTCATATAAATCTTCACCACAAGGCCAATTCTACTACTCTCCTGTAATCAACTTATATATTCAATTCAGATTTCCCAGAGAGTAACTCAATTTTATTCAATACTGAAAATTCAATTTGATTCGTCTTTCATATGTCGAATACACCTACTTCATATCCATCGCATTTTCTTTACCTCGCTTTTATACTGAATTGTATACGAATTCGAGAAATTTTTCAATTGAAATATCTTTCATCCGTTTGTGTGTGACATTCGGAATACATTTGGGTTTTAATGCCAGCAATGTGTTGTGTGTTAAATTTATTTGCTTTTCACTTACCATAAAGTAACTTTTCGATTCGGCGGCGGGAACCATCATGAAACGCTACCGGAAACTTTATTCAAATATTATGGGTATAGTGTTGAAATAAAATCCCAAACAATTTCGATTTTTTATTTAAAGTGAGCAGTAAAGTTACTTTATACCTTGTCGCTTAACCTATACAGAAGGGGTTTAGATTTATTGAAAAGTAAAAAAAAAGAAATTTGCAAAAATACGAAACAAGTGGAGATTGAATGGCTTTAGAGAAGAGACAGTTGTTTAACAGCCAAACAAAACTTGGAAATACAATTTGGTTTTTTCCCTGTAAAAGTTCGAGAAATCGAAAAATCTGTGGATTATTTCCTAGAGGAACTTTCTGCACTGGAGTACGGTTGTTAGGCAGTGGAAACTTCAATACTTCAATAGACAGTGGAAACTTTTTATGTCTAAGTTAAAAGCCGATCACAAGTTTTTTACCGGCTCATGAACAATCGGGGCTTAAAAAATGTAAATGCAAGCAAACTTCAAAAAACAAATCCAACTACATTCTGCTTACAACTTATAGGAGCCCTCATTGCTCATTTTACAGAATGATATGATATTGCAGCATCGAACGGGGTTGTACTCGAACTCACTGTTACATTCTCTGATAGAATCTGTTTATTTCGCAATAAAGCCATGCGTTACCGCCACACTTTTTATTAGGCTCAAATATATAACAGTAGATAACAGTTTTTTTTTATATTCATGAATTTTGTTCAATGTTTTTATACCTCATCCCATAGGATAGGAGGTATTTTAAGTTTGCCACATAGTTTGTAACACGGTGAAATAATAATGGTAAGCCCCAAAGACCTTAAGGGCATATGATTGAGACCGACCGGGACAGACACGCCCACAATCGATCTAAATGTGCAACTACCTCGAGAGCTTTCAAAACTGTAAGACGTCTCAAATGGCTGAAATTTGGCGTTTAGCATCTCCTAATGATTATGAGACATTAAAAAGAAAAATTTAATTGGCAGACCTCCTTCAGTGGGCGTGGCATCTATTTTAAGGGTACATTTTCAGATTTACCCTGAAAAGGGTAAATTAAGGGTAGGTAAAATTCAATATTTTTGCTCCAAATTGCAAAAATTTTACTTAACATTCTTTGTAAAAAACACTTAGTTCTTCATTTTATTCTTGCAAGACTTTGGGCCACGTCCACATTTCGAGGCAGAATTGAGGAAAAAATTTTCCAGAAACGTAAGTTCGCTAGCCTTAAGCCAAATTTAAGAAAGAATAAAACAAAAAAATTAGCGTGAAAGTTATCTTAACAGAATTTCAGATTTCGTTCATACCTAGTTGCTAGCCCCGCCCTCTTTTATGGGTCGAATTTTGAAAAATTCTGAATTTAAACCAAAAAATTGCTTTTTTACGTTCATTTAAGCGTAACTTGGAAATATCTATGTTAATATTGATAATTTGTAATAAAGGGCGGTTGGACCACGCCACTCTTCAAAGTTTGTCCTACCTATAAAATGTCAAAAAATAACAACAACATCATTCAACGGTCCGTTTTACGGACTATAACTTCTGCGTAAAAACTGTAGCACGTACTCACTGGGTTTTCTATGGGAACCGAAAACCCCCGGAAAACAGAGATAGCGTCCATATAATGGCCGCAAATAATAATTATGTGTGCCATAACAATCACTTTTCCTTTGAAAATTCTTCCATGTCGGATCAACTCGTCTCTTTTTCAATGGATAAATTCAGATCTGCTGAATTGTTTCTTGCTTCTAGATTTCTACGGGTGCATGAGACTGTCCTTGCAGCAGAACCAATGTTTGAAGGATTAATTTTTGTTTTATTATTTATTTCATTCTAGTAATCTGTTATGCATATTATAATAATAAAACTGGTTTTATCCTATTCTACCCTTTTTTGTTCATAGCACATGAAAATCTACGTTAAAAGGAAAACAATAAAACCGCAATTATGACTACGAAAATACAAAATATGATCGACGTAAAAATAAATTAAGCCTTCAGCCCAATGAATCCGTTGCATCCGTTACGTCGAAGGGCCACTTTCCATAAGGATGTATACTTTCAACTTAGTTGCCAGTTGAGTACTTCAACGTAACGGATGCAACGGATTCATTGGGCTGAAAGCTTAAGGCATGTCATTTTAATTAACTTAGCATTCCTATCAGGTTGAGTATCAACACATCAAGATGGCAAAGTTCTCCCGAGAAGAATTAACGGATATGAACTTCTGCTGCGGTTTAGCTGATGGTCTAGATCAGTGTTTTTCAAACTTTTTGAATACGCGACCCCTTAAACAATGAAAAATCTGTGGCGACCCCCGATTTATTACAAAACTTAAAGACAAGCCACTAAAAAAAACTTTCTTATCGACGTTCACAAAAGAAGGCGGAGATCAATAATAAGTATGTATATTCAAAAGTTCAGCGGTTGCGTTAATATGTAATTATTTGGGTGAGTTTCATCAAAATTCAAATTGTTCAGCAATGTCAGTTGAGTTCGGAAGGACAATTTATTGAAATTATGAAAAGTTTTTAAAATTCTTGCGCTCTAGAAGCTGAAAAAGAGCCATTTTCTGAATAATTTTTGCTTTTAAATTCCGCTTAATTGTTTTTGATATTTCAGCTCTCTTAAAAGCTTCAAGGGAAGGATGAGGGACTGTCTTATTGAGAATATACGACAAATGATTCCTCTTAAAATTTCGTTTGTAGTCAGAGTTTTCGAAGAAGTTTCTTCAGATGAATCATTGCGAGTAAACCATGACATTTTTCGCGTCAAGAGACACCTTTTAAAACTTAATTCTTATACCGCAAGGACAGAGATGGGTACTAAGTTAATGTCATTCCAACTGATCGATCGACCATCGATAAAGATAAGAAAGAATAAAAATCCGCAAATCATCCATAATTACTCCATGAAGAGAAGAAAAGACGAGCATATTCTGAGCTCAAAAAGAAGCCTTGAAATTGCTTGTGGGACTCGCCACTTTTTACCTTATTGAGCACACATATCCTCAGGGTGTTTTGAACTCACGACCCCCCTAGTTGTTCTTGGCGACCCCCCAGGGGGTCGCGACCCACAGATTGAAAAACACTGGTCTAGATTGTGAAGCTCAAAAGACGAGGATGAAGCAAAGTTTACCAGAGACGGAGTTACCAAGTTTGCCAATTTGCCTAATTGGAGTAGCACCAATTCATATAACAAAAAATAAAGTAAATCGCAACATTAGACTGTCTGTGATCGCTCTCACTAGCAGTCGGCTTTCTTTTATTTTCGCATACGAAGTATGAATCTTTCCTGCGCTATCTGTAATAAATCAGTTAATTCTGAAAAATTCTGATTTGTAAAAAAATCTGTCCTTGTGGGCCCGAAATCCCTTCAAAATATTTTATATAAGGGTCTAATCATAGCTATCATCGGATTGCATCATTGAAAAAATTGTTTTCATGTTTTTAGACGTTTGAGCAAACAATGTTGGCTGTTATTAGTATCAAAATGAAGCTTATGAGTTGCAGAATTTTTTCCGTAACAAAAATACATAAATTGCGTTAAAAGTCGCTTTTACTATTTCACTGACAGAAATCGATTTCAAGGAACAGCTGATTTTGATTTGTGCTTTTGCGACAAAATCGTTCCACTGAAAAGCATACCATTCTCTTTTTATTCTCATCTGTCAGTTTTCCTTTCACTGATCAACTCCAACCTCAAACGCCTGTAGTTTTTGTCAGAAAACCGAAGACATTGTTCCACTGATTTGTTCCAATGATACTATCCGATGATAGCTATGATTAGCGTGACAAGTGTGACAAGTGTAACTCTAAAGGATTGATTGACTATATCAATAAACTTTATGCAAACATTAGCCAAATAAATCAAACCTTCAATGACTTTATAAGTGACTTTGCTCACCTCTGCAATAATCATATGATTGACAGTGCCAATGAAACAAGCATCTGTTCTTTAATCAATGTCCTTCTAATTCGTGAATTGCGCCCTACGACCTTATTTCAGCGTAAAGAAAAGAACATAAAACCACTTTCTAAAAACACTAAGAAAGTAGGAACTCACCATCTACGAGTTCAAAATGTTCCCCCGCCATCCAGCGTAGCGGGATTGGTAAATCTCGGCTCTCTATCTACATCATCTACATCATCTGTCACTACAAAGCCAGGCTCTCCATTGTCCACTACCTTGTTGCGAAATACTTGCGCTGGCTAGAGCGAGACTTTTTCACCCAGCCTAAGTGAAAGCGACAATAATTCGAGAGCCATAACTCAGCCCAACACAGCCGCTAGTCCCATCAGCATCTGTACAAATAATCTAACTGTGTCTGCAAGGCCAGACAAAGTTATGAGTTCAAGTGACGAGCTGGTGCTCTCAGCTGTGCTTCCCGATACGGACATTCAGTGTGTTCAAAACAAAGGCGCTGTCAGTGAAAACGAAGAAGAACCTCATCTTGGAAGAGATCAATCGCCAAAACCATCGAATAACTGTGATATTGTTAATCGGTCTACATTTAAAAACTCTAAACAAGCTGTCGTAGTTGGAACTGACCGTGAATCATCGCTAAGAGTTGAAATTAATTCTAAATGCTTGTATAATTTGCTTGTATGATATAATTGTTCTCACTGAGACGTGGTTGACTGATAAACAAAAATCTCCCGAATTATTCAATGAAAAAGATTTTTTTTTTTTAAAAAGGATAGAGATTTGGCTTTTACGGATAAAGAAACTGGTGGTGAAGTTTTGGTTGCAGTTCGTGCCTCACTGTCTTGTATGCCAATTCAATTGCGATCTAATTCTTCCCCTGCTGCTGGCCTAAATGTCGGTCAACTTATAATAAGCGTCCAGCTGGATGGTGAAACAGAACTTTTTATTTTCATTGACTACATTCCACCTAATAGTCCACTAGAGCTACATCAAATTCACTTAAGCATTTGCAGTGCAATATTTGACTCTTTTGGTCAGAATGTTCATGTTTTGTGTGTAGGCGACTTTAATTTGGGCAACATCAGTTGGTTTTCAGACCCTGATGATAAACGTTTAGTACCAATTCATGTTACTTCTCCTATTGAAATGTACGTTGTTGATTTTTTCACTCAATATCATCTTAGTCAAGTAAATAGTCACAAAAATAGTCTGTCCCGCATCCTCGATTTATTGTTTGTTGATATGGACTTTAATATCTATGTTGATGTATCTTTTTTTCCTATTATAAAGAACTCCTTTGACCATCTTGCTTTAGATGCCAAATTAAGCTTCTTTACTTACTTAAAAAAAGGAACCGGGAGTACCAAATTTATTTACAAATACGAAGATGTTGGCTTTGATGCAATCAGAACTTTTTTACGTTCAATCTCGTGGTCTTCAACACTCAATGCGCTTGATGTAGGTAGTTCGTATGAATTCTTTAAAACTTCCTGGAGTAATGCTGTTTCTCAATTCGTACATGTGAAGAGGGTCAAATCCTTTTCCAACTCCAATCATATTCGGTTCAATAAAAGACTCTCTCTACTTAAAAATTAAAAAAATACAGCTTTGAAACTGTTTAACAATCAAAGAGATAACTCAACGCTCCGGGATAGTTATATTTCAAAACAACGTGCCTTATTTAATTGCCTTAATAGGATCCTGTACAGAGAATACATAGCATCAGCTGAATCAAAATTTAAAAGAAACAGTAAGTTTTTTTGGAAGTTTATTAATAGCAAGCGCAAAACAATTGGGCTTCCTAAGTGTGTGAGTTACTTGTGTCAAAAGTCTAGTGATGTCAGTGAAATTTGTAATATGTTTGCTTCTTATTGGGGTGCCGTGGCGTAGTGGTTAGTGTGTGTGATTACTACGCCGGAGGCCTGGGTTCGAATCCTGCCATCGTCACCTGAAAAAAAAAGACTAGTTCTGACTAGGGTCTGACAAGCCCTCCGAGAGTATCATTTGTCTTGAAAAACTTCTCAAAAGTGCCGTTCGGATTCGGCAAAAAATTGTAGGTTCCTTTGAATGTGAAGAAATTAATACACACAGCATACATTGTCGAGTAGTTGGACCTGGTTCACCTGGAGCTGTTGCGCCACTCTATTTATTTTTTATTGCTTCTTATATTAAATCAGTTTATTCTTTCGACTCTCCTAGCTCACATGGTCTTCCTAATGTCCCTACGTCATTTGACTTGGGTTCTATTTCAATTGAGGTATCTGACGTGGAAAATGCGCAATTAGGACTTGATAGTAGCAAAAATCCAGGACCGGATGGTATTTCACCATAATTACTCAGAAGATGTGCGCTAGATGTCGCGAAACCTTTGGCCATTATATTTCAAAAATCTCTTGCAAGTGGTGAATTCTTAGATGATTGGAAAATTTCATTTATATCACCCATTCACAAATCTTGCCCCAAGCAAGATATAACGAACTATAGACCCATTTGCAAGATTTCAGCTATACCCAAATTGTTTGAAAAGATTATAAGAAGCTCTGAAGCTCTAAATAGAGCAAACTCAATGCTAGGCTTTATTAAACGTAGTTCTCGGGAAATATCAGACCCATATGCTTTGCAAGCACTTTATGTTTCCCTTGTACGACCCTGTCTTGAATATTGCAACACAGTTTGGTGTCCTTATTACTCTTCTACTGCTCTTAGAATAGATAGAGTCCAAAGACAGTTTACCAGATTTGTTGTTTTTAAACGTAACTGGAATATTAATATGCCTAGGTACAATTCAAGGTATTTGTCAATCGGGTTGCAGTCACTTGTAAAAAGGCGTAAATGTTTTTGTATTACGTTCATCAGAGATCATTTAACGTATGCTGTCTTTAACGTTACCTGTCCTGAACTATTAAGCTCTATAAACTTTCATTGCCCAGCTAGATCACTGCGTCAACGATATCTGTTTCATGAAACTTTTCATCGCACGACCTATGGACGAAACGAGCCCATTTCGCGTTGATTGTTCTAGAGATTCATTTCAAAAAAAGGTATATTTTTAATCGACTGCGAATCAAACTTCTAAACTTTCGCAGATCCCATTTTCTTTCTCCGTTATACCTATATCTGTTTTTTGTAGATATATGTTATTTTTTCCACATTTAAATAATAAATTTACTTTTTTACTCTTTAATTATGTTTATTGTTTTATTGTTGCTTAAATTTTTATACTCTTCAATGTTGTTGCAAAATTTTATACTCTTCCAACCCCTTCGGGTAGGGGTTAGAATATACCCGAGGTAAGGCATGCCTGTCGTAAGAGGCGACTAAAATCCACCCTCCGTATGCCGAGCGCGTAGCGCATGCAAACTATGCAATGGACAAAACAAAAGATATTATTACCCCAGGTGGCAAGCCAGTTTCACTGGCAAATCCAACCTCTTCGGAGGTAGGCTCTACGGATTCTGGGGAGAGCCATTTATTGCTTATAAATCCCTTTTTGAAAAAATCAAGGGTGCCTCGATCTCCACCAGCTGGATCGAAGGTCTCCGGGAAAGGAAGTCCGCCGGTTAATCAGGACTCAGCCAAAATTAAATGCTTTGAAGCGGAAAACAACGAACTCCGTGCTAAGCTTAATGAAATGGAACGTCTCTACCATGAGCTTAAAAGCGAAGTAGATTCGTTACGTAAAGAAAATGAAGCCTTAAGGCCCCGTGGTACTATAGTATGCGAGGAAACGCCGAAACGTCAATGTGAATACCAGACGGACGAGGAAGAATTTGCACGCGAAACGAATCCGGTCTTTAGGAAAAGGCTTACCAAGAAACGAAAGGCCGGTTCTTCACCCGAAGCAGAAACCGTGCAGCAAAAAGAAGAAACACCAGTCGTATCAAACAAAGCGACACGAATACCCCAAGAAAAAAACCGCCGACCACCTGCAATAAATGTCGTTGGGATCGCGGACTACGGAAAGTTGCGCAAAATCCTTAAAAATACTCTTGGGACGAAATATAACTTAACATCAAGTTAACGTCGATGACTCTGATGCCAATCGGTCACTGTCACAAAAGTTGAATTTAGAGAAAATCCAATGCTTTACTTATGAAAATCACCTCGAAAAGCCGCTGCGGGTTATCGCGAGGGAACTACACCCATCCTGTACCAAGGACGAAATAATACAAGACGTTCAAGCCCAAGGCTTTAAAATTCTTGACGCCGTGAACATAATAAAGAAAGAGAAGCAACGTACGGACGAAGGCAAAGATTCCGCTGTTGTCCGACGCGGCCTGCAAATTTTTATGTTTTCTTTTGATAGAACTGAAAATATTAACGAAATCTACAAAATTAAATCAATCCTTAACATCAAGGTAAAAATCGAGCCCAAGCGGAAGGGCAACAGGCTAGTTCCCCAATGTAAGCGATGCCAAGGTGTACGACACACGCAAGCGTACTGCCAGAAAAAGTCGCGATGCGTAAAATGCGCCGATGAACATCTCTCGACGGATTGCAATGTCAGCAGTCAGGCCCCCGTGGTTTGCGCCAATTGCAGGGGAAGTCACCCAGCGAGCTACCGAGGTTGCGAAATTGCCATTGAGTTGCGAAAACGACATGAAGCTCCGAAGAAAAATAGTGAAAATAAGGGCCCAAGCCTAAAACCTCCTAAAGTAGATAAGCCAAAAACCCCTAAGTCGACAAGGGATAAGGATTTGATTAAAGGCAAAATTAAAAATGCGCAAGAAAACGTCGCTGGTCCTAGTTCGCACCGGAGTCAAAAGGGAGAATCCACACTTGTTGGTCCAAGATCGTACGCTCAAGTCGCGTCACGTGAAAGAAAGCCACAATCGGCCGCATCAGATTCAGTCTCTCAAATTCTAGGCATGATTTTAGAAAAGTTTGAGCAACAGGCGAAACTTAATCAAGTAATACTCAACAAATTGAGCGAGCTCGAGTTTAAACCTCGAAAAGCATTTAATAAAAAATCATGAATATGGGAAAGTCAATCAAAATAATTACATGGAATGCAAACGGCCTTTTGCAAAAAATTGACGAACTAGAAGTATTCCTAAGGAAGAATAATGTAGACATATGCCTGATTTCGGAAACCCACTTTAAAAAGGGTTCGGCACGCAAATTAAAAGGTTCACGCGCATCATCCTACAGAAAATTCGAGAGGTGTATCCTCTCTCTACATTAAAGATTGCATTAAGGACTCCAAAAACGAAGAATTAAAACTTGACTCTATGCAAATAACCTCAGTCTCAGTAAAATTAAGTCACATAAATTACAACATCGCGACGAGCTATTTTCCTCCGCAGTATCGGCTGGCAGATGAAGATCTTGCTCTGCTCTTTGATTCACTTGGGTCAAACTTTATCATCGGCGGGGACTTAAACGCGAAAAATACTTTTTGGGGCTCACGGTGCAATTCAACAAGAGGCAGAGTCCTCTTTAAAGCGGAGTGGTCTTCCTATCGACGGGATAGCCAGCATATTAGCCAACCGACAGAAATAAAATACCTGATCTCATCGACTTCTTTATCGCCAAGGGGGTACCTCGTTACCTTACAAACGTAGAAGAACGCTTTGATCTCTGTTCAGATCACTCGGCAGTTCTTTTGAAAATCGGTGGAAGCCTAGCGAAAAAGAAAAGAGCGCCTAGATTAACTAACAACAACATCGACTGGGACGGCTTTAGAAAACACTGCAAAGAAAACATAGCTTTAAATGTACCGCTCAAAACGCCACTTGAAATAGAAGACGAACTAGATAAACTCGTGAGAGTTATTCAGAGCACTGCGTGGAATTTATCGAAAAGCGGAACAATATATCCGCGAGAAATAGAAGAGCTAATATGCGAAAAGGGGAGAGCGCGCAAGAGATGGCAACGTTCGCGAGCACCCCCGGATAAGACCATCTTGAACCACCTTTCTAACAAACTGAAGCACGAACTTCAAGACTTTAAAAGTCGCGAGACTACTGCTTACTTCTGACTGCCGATAAAGGTTTGAACTACTCTCTTTGGAAAGCATTGAAGTCCATTAAGAAGCCTATGGTTCATTCTGCGCCATTAAGAAAAGCCAAGGGCGAATGGGCAAGAGAAGACAAAGAAAAAAAGGATTTTTTTGCAGATTACCTAGAAGAAACATTCAAACCGTTTGACGGGGAACCGATGGTCGAGGAGCTCAATCCTTATGCGGTACAAGATAATTATAGAATAAAAACCGTGTCATTGGCTGAACTTCGTCAAACGATAAGTAATCTGAAAAACAACAAATCCCCTGGCTACGACTTAATAAATAGCGAAATTCTAAAGGAGCTACCGAAAAAAGCTTTGGTCAAGCTACTCTATATCATCAACGCCTCCATAAAAATTTAATACGTTCCAAGGCAAAAAGTCATACAGACCTATTTCACTACTGCCGATAATATCTAAGGTATTCGAGAAACGTTGCTTAAAAGGTTGCAACCAATCATCGAAGAAAGACGATTGATTCCGGATCACCAACTCGGATTTAGGAAAAAGCATTCAACAATCGACTAGGTCTATCGAATAACAAACGAAATAGAAAAAGCTCTGGAAGAGAAAAAGATATGGAATAGCGGTTTTCTCGACGTATCGCAAGCCTTCGACAAGTCGTGGCACGAAGGCCTGAAGTACAAGTTAAGACTAAACTTACCAGAAAAACTCTATAGAATCTTAGAGTCTTACCTTGAAGACAGAATCTTTCGCGTAAGGTACGAAAATGAGTACTCGGAATTTGAAGAGATAAATGCCGGTGTCCCGCAAGGAAGCGTACTCGGCCCAATATTATTTTTGATTTATACAAGAGATATACCCCACGATGAGGGAACAATTTTATTGTTGAGGGAACTGTTCTTGCTATTGATACGACAATTGAATTATCAACAGGGAAACTTCAGCGCGCTTTAGACAAAATATGCGACTGGACGAAGAGCTGGCGAGTCGTCCTTAACGAGACTAAGTCAACGCATGTTAACTTTACTTATAAAAAGATAAACAACAAACCTTTATTCATTAACTCGGTACAGATCCCGTACTCAAATGAAGCGAAATATCTAGGAGTGACTCTAGACGCAAAACTTAAATGGAAGCCGCACGTTAAAAAGAAACGCGACGAGCTCGAAATCAAGTTAAGAGAAATGAATTGGCTTATCGGAAGATTTTCGAAACTAAGCATATATAACAAACTGCTTTTGTATAAGCAAGTGCTAAAACCATCTTCGACGTACGGTATACAACTCTGGGGTTGTACTAAACCAAGCAATATATCTATTTTAGAAACTTTTCAAAATAAGACACTCAGAGCAATCGTTAATGCTCCATGGTACATAAGAAATAGCGATCTACACCGAGATCTAGGAATCGCGACCGTGTCTGACGAGGTAACAAACTTTGCTCGCAAACTTAGTACTCACTTAGTACTTCACGGACACTGCAACAATGAAATAATCCGAACTTTGGATCAGACAAATCTTACGCGCCGACTACAACGAATGAGACCGTTCGATCTAGCAGCATAAGATGAAACCGCATAAATTGACGGTATTGTAGGTGCCTTCGTTGGAAGGCAGCCTGCCACACGCGATTACTACAGAAGCTTGAACTACTTGTTAAGGAAACTTAGTCGTAGTCTGACAGAAAATGGGAGGTTTTTTAGTGAGTAAGAATCTCACACTACTATGAGCACGCGCGGCCGGTCCTCGTAGTGCCTATGAAGGTTTTTCCTACCCACGGCAAAAAAAAAAAAATACTCTTCAAAGTTTAATTAATATTTTTTTTTGTAAATATACCAGTCCGCGAACGCTGTTAAATCGTAGTCTATAAGAAATAATGTAAATCTGATTGACGAAATAAACTAAACTATGGAAACAAAAACAGAAATAGGACCACGGCTTTCGAATTTCCTTATAAATAGAGCATATCTGCAGCTCCAACGAGACGTTTTGTCTCGGAAACGTTCCCTAGGCCATAGCAGATTATAGGTGTGTTCATTTACTTTCTTTACCATTTTGGTCGGATTTTCTGACTAGTGAGAGGAAAAGCTGACCAAAAGTAAGGGAACGCTTTGTGCACCAAAAACTGACCACATTTTAAACGTCAAAGCCAAACGTTAAGCAAAAGCTATAGCGATTAATAAAACATGCATTCATTAAGCAGTACTTGAAATATTTGGATTAATGTCTGCAGCATAATATTCACTGACTTTAGGTTTTTTATGTTTAAAGTTGATAAAAACATTCTTTAACATTCGAAAACTCACATAAAAAGGACTCAAATTATAGAAACAGCAAAAGTTGTTCAAAAGTACAAATTTTACGAGTCACTATAGCTGAAACCTAAGTGTCCCTGTCCACCTAAATGTCATCTGCTGTTCTCCAACTCAATTGCCGCCGCTTTGACACTTTTCATAATTCTGCCCAAAGAAATTTCTTGAGCCAAATTTCGTAGGGAGGGGAAATTTCAAACTCTCATTTTTGCTCTCTCTCCTGTCCAAAGAAGAGGCTCCACGGAATGGCCACCAAGATCACCAGATTTATGTAACCTCTCTAGAATTTTTTTGCACACTTACAGCCTGCATATGCGGAAATATCAGAAACTCCGATTGTACTCTTTTGCTCCAGTTAATTGTTATTGGATTTTTTAATGAAATAAAAACATAAAATATCCGTACCTACATAAGAATTAAATTTTCAATGCCATTATAGTTAGTAATTGTAGTTAAAAAATTTCCAATTTATCCAGCATTTATTGATATTTGCACCTCTCTTAGTTTCGAAAAGGGAGTCTTTCTCCATAAAATTGTCTTATGTCAAAGTTTAGTTCACTTCAAAGACGCAATATTTACGATTGTCCGATATCCTAGTGTCTGTCGCTGAAGAGTCTGAAGTTATTTCTAGAATACCGTTTGCCAACTTCATGGTCTGAGACAAAAAACTTTCCCCTTTCACCAATCCTCTATATGGGGCACTTCGGAATATGTTCCTGTATCACGCAACATCCGACACCAGGATCCCTGTTAAAATTCAATTTCACCAGAGCCAAGTGAACAACTTATCCTTATCTGGGCAGTATATTTATTGCACAGACATTTGTTCCGCTCGTATAGCACGTTCATCTCCAATTGCGATGTTTCTATTTAGTTTCCTATACCACTCGAGCATTTATACACTTCTCTGGATTTAAGAGGGAATAGGTATAGGTAGGTAGGTAGGTCTAGGTAGGTAGGTAGGTCTAGGTAGGAACTGTGGTACTAGCTACAGTTTCAATTAAATGCAATAAATTCTGCAGCCCTAGTAGGTACACTCGTGAGTTGCCTGCCTACAGTCTATGAACATTTAATTGGATTTCCAAGTTCCACACAAGTTCGTTCGATATTGTTTGTACGTATATATTTTACGTTCACAAAGTTTTTATTAGCCTTCACGTAATCCTTATTGGTGCGCCATGTAACTGGGAGCAACGGATCTCAATTCATTTGACTCTCGTACCTACTTTACGTTCGATGATTAATCAATGAATTCAGTTACACAATTCACTTACAAGTGGTAGTGTCTGCAGTAGCAATAGGAGTTGAGGAAAATCGTTAATTGTTTGAATGAGATCGTAAAAAAAACTTTTTTTCATAAAAAATGTAAATAGGTATGTAGGTTTTTCTCTCACACTAAGGTCGTGCCACAGGGAAGTGAGTGTAGGAAGAACATTGCTAACCAGTACCATTTGAAATCGCCCTTTTTTAGCTCCTTTCTGAATACGGCACGTTTTTTCAACACTTGGAACTCACGAAAAACATCCAAAACCTGTTCGAATAATCCACACCATAAAAGGTTCAAAAGTCACACCATTCAAGTGCGTTCCTAAATCTGCTCATGGCATCCTACACGTTCCCCACCACAAAAATTACAATCCTTCCCATGAGCTCACATAAATTTACATGTGAATGCAAAAAGGAACAAAAAAATCGCGGCACGTAAAACTAAATTATTTCACGGGATGACATGGAAATTATTCTTGCAAATGTATGGCTCCAGCTTATCTGGATTAGGTACATACACGTATCCTGTCCTGAAGCTTATATTCCTCTCGGGGTAAATGTGATGCGGAAGGTTCTCTTTCTCATTTCTTCTTTTTGAATTATTATTTGTCTTAAAATGCGGCATAACCGCAAACTCATTTTAATGTCATTTTTTTACATTCCCGACATCATGTTCACAGAGAGACGCATATGTAATCCCACATTTATGACAGTTTGTCAAGTAGATTTTATTCTTGTGGCTTCTTACATTGACGGGCCTGGTGAGATCCTTTGAGAATACTTGATACGCATTTAGTTAAAGGCATTATTCTCAATCATATGGGTATTTTCTGGGGTGGCTTGTTACGCAAAGCTATTTTTTTCACATTAATAATGATTTATTCATTTGGAATAGGGCATAAAGGGTTTCTCAATAAAATAAAAAAAAAATTGCCTTAAAGGAGGCATTACGTATTCGGTACCATTATCCTGTTTGTTACTGCAGCCAGTTGAATTATTGGTAGGTACCACCTTTTATTTCCTTTTAATAACTGTAACTGACGCACCATAAAACGCTGAAAAATATTTGCAATCTTCTTGTCAAGTTTCTACACAAAAATGTAATTTCAAGGAATAAAACATTTTTGTTTGGTCCCGCGTTGGGACGAGAAAAAAAGAATGCAAATAATAATATATAGTTCAGGAGTAAAGAAATGAAAAATTCTCAAGCACATAATTGAGTTTGTAGTCAAAGTTCATTCTTGGAACTGGAAAACCTTTTTAATACAATATTTTTTCCTAGGGCCAGAATATTTATTTTTGAAGGGCGCTCAGTGTGTAGACAGTCTTGCTATAATGTTATTTTAAAATTTCTTTATGTCTGAGAACTTGCAGACACTTTGAGATGATTCCCTTTGGCACTTTTATGAATAACTTTTCTTTAGTTATTATACCGATGTGGGGAGTGGACAAGCAAAGATGACGCATACACGTTTAGTAGTTCGAGGAACCAAAATTGACCTCAAAATAAATATTTTAAGAAGCTTCAAACAGGTTTCCAGCAAAATTGGCTACGTAGCTGCCGGCAGGGACGTGCTTTGTGGTTTTTGCATTTTAAAGATATTATGTATAGTAGCAGGGGAGGGGTTTCTATTTAAAAGAGGGACGCATTTTCGGAATAGGTATACTTACGTGTACAAAGATGTAGAGCGAATATATCCAAATGCTGAAGGGCCATCCTGCAAGCAATCCGAGCTGTAAAAGACTGCAAACTTTTGAATTAAAAAATCAATTGACTTCCGATCTCGCATTTTTAAATTCCTGAATTCGCTTTGGAATAAAGACTTCAATATTAAAATCACAATTCTTTTTTAAGTCTTTGATTGGACCAATCATTTGAAGCATTCTTTAGATTGCATTCAATTGAATTCAATTCTTTAAAACTACACTGCATTCTTTAAAGTCCCTTTGAAGTCTTTACCATTCACTTGAAGTCACCCGCATCCAGTTGAAGTCTCTAGGACTTCAAACAATTTCTATGAAGTCTTTGGGACTTCACGAATTTTCGATGAAGTCTTTTGGATTTCAAGAATTTCAAGAATGAAGTCCCAAAGACTTCTTTAAAAATTCTTGAAGACCCCAAGACTTCATCGAAAATTCGTGCAGTCTCAAAGACTTCATCGAGAATGTCTGAAGTCCCAAAGACTTCAACTGAATGCGGGTGACTTCAAGTGAATGTTAAAGACTTCAAAGTGACTTCAAAGAATGCAGTGAATTCTAAAGAATTGAATTCAATTGACCTAAATCAAATGATTGGTCGAAAAGACTAGTCCAGTCAAGACTTCAAAAGGAAATTCGAAATTTCAATGCTTAAGTCTTAGTCATGAAATGAAGTCAATTGAATGAATCACAAAACATGAAATACTTACCAAGAACTCAGGGATTGCATGACAAAAGATTGCAGTCTTTTACAACTCTGCAAGCAATGAAGTCTTAAATGAAAAAAAATTACAATTTCTTGATGCAAAATCAGAAAACAACAGACTTATTAATCTGTCATTCCCGCATGTTATAGTACACTGGGCTATGGTGATCTGTGATTTGATTTTCATATTTTGTGACAGTTAATGTGACCAAACAAAACGACCCTATATGTATAATACCGTGTAGCACCAAATCTTAAAGGTGTTTGGCCCAAAATTCAATACTGTACCTATTTTAATTATTTGTAATGGCCATGCTGCCAAAAATGGGCGCGGGCTGAAAATTAAAATCAATTTATTGTTATTTCTTTAGAACTATGAGAAAAAGCGTTAAGAGAAAAAAATATTTCTAAAAAAGCAGTTCTTTCCTAAATACAGTCCCCCTAATAGTGGACAAAGCTCAAAACTTTTTATGAAACAAACATAGCGATTCTATCGGTTTAAAGTGAATTTTCCGAGAATTCGAAATTCTAAAGAACGAACATGTTAAAAGTGGGCATGGTCAATGGTGTGGGCGGTCCAATTTTTGCCTTAATTAAGGTTTCTTGCCAATATTTCTCTGCAAAAAAATTTTAGTTCCTACGCGATGCCTTGTCTATCTAAGCCAAAATGCATTTAAAATAAAAAAATTATTTATTTTAATTTAATTTTTAAATTTAATCATTTTTTACGGCGGATTTAACAATTTTTCCACTTTGTCAGTGCAACAGAAGAACCAAACCGTGCACCAGGTCTCATCCCTCTAGATTTATTTTGAAGACCGAAAAAATAGACCCTAAGACCTAAGGTGGTAGGACCAACGGTGATTCTTTTACTGCGTTACAAACTATGCATTAAAATCAATATACCCTGGGTCGGGTATAAAAATAGACCGCTTATAAAACCTCAAAGTCCAATAACTTGGACCCAACCGGATTTGTGTTTTGTATGGCTTTTCCATGGGGCTCGCCAAATGTAAGCAACGATACGTTCGGTAAGCTTTTTAATTAATGAAATTAGAATTAATTGGTCTTAACTCTCAGTCCAAGCACATGGTTGCAGGCATCACCAATACAAATAATGGACAAACAGTATATATGAAATAAAGCCAAAAAACTTAGAAATTCGCTACAGATAAACTTTTGCCCTTACTTACATGATATAGTTAAAAAGGGAGTGTTTTTAATCTTAAATGTATGCGATCACCTTTCATAAGGCATTCAAAAGTAGTATTTTTACATGCCACCCACTTTCTGGAGGCGTGGCCGTTTTTTTTATGTAGAGTAGGGTATTTTCGCAATCCGTCGCAGACAGACTGAAGTTCCTACATATACGCACAGTTGCACTTATCCACGGAATTTTTGAAATATCTTAAAAATTTTAGAAATCTCTTCGCACGTTTTATAGACAAACCAAATTTCATTCCAATCGGTATAAAAGTCGAAGATTCCAGATTTTTTTTTTTTTGAAAAATATTTTGTGCAAAATTAAAAGTTTGCTATAGTTTTCCCGAAAATAATTCTTGATTCATGTGTGATTTTTTTAAAATCATGTGAGCATACGAGTATACAGAATCGAAGATTGTGTTGAAGACAAAATATTTTTCACGATTTTTGTTCGAAAATTCGTCAAAGCGGCTGTTTTAAAATGAATTAACCAAAATTTGATTTCAGCCTTTGCTTGAGCCCGGGTTTTCTTTATATTTTTGCCCAATATCAGCTTTTTGAATAAAGTAATTAAGAAGTTATGACTCATCAATTATTTCCTTAAATATTAATACATAATCATATTATGTATAAAAAGCAGTTTAAGGAATTATGTTTTGCGAAAGAAGGTAAAATTTAGCTTTCTTGGAAAAATTTAAGTGTATACTAGTACTGCCAGACGTCCATTTCTTTAAAATATTGCAAGCAGAATATTTAAAGATAACGGTGGAAATTTAAATTTACATTTTCAAATGGCATAGAAAGATCGGACTAGTAACGAGAATTTTGGAAATTTTTAATACGGTTATTTTGTCTTGTATCTGCTTCAATACTTAAACTAAATTTGAATAAGCCGTCATTACCGGTAACATGCAAGACATCATCCGAAAATTGGTTTTTAAAAGCTTCGAGGTTGGTTTTTGATTCGTTGGTTTTTTTATGCCCGACCCAGGGTATATTAAGTGTGATGTATAGCTTGTAAAGCAGTGAAATAATCACCGTAGACCCCTAAGGCCTTTTAGAGATATGAATCGGACCGACAGGAGAATCGATCAAGCCATGTCCGGGCGTCCGGGCGTCCGTACGTAAACAACTTTTAGGCCTTAAATTTTAAGGTAGAGAACTGAAATTTGGTGAGTTGGCTGGTAGTACAGTCCTTTAGATCAAGTTTGAAAATTAGCTGAATACGCTCACAGACATGGCCACTACAGGCCTGTATGTGCGACCATGTCTAATTTAAAAAAAAAAACTTTTTCTAAATTTTAGGTATGTTACAATGGAGCTAGCTTTGAAGTAGCCAAAAAAGTTTGACCTTGACCACGCCCACTTTTTTAAGGGGTTTTAGCTTAAAATTACTGTTTATACCCGACCCAGGGTATATTAAGTTTGATGTATATTTTGTAACGCAGTAAGACCTTTAAGAGACATGAATCGGACCGACAGGAGAACCGATTAAGCCATGTCCGTCCGTCCCTCCGTATGTAAACAACTTTTAGGCCCTAAATGTTAAGATAGAGGGCTAAAATTTGGTAAGTTGGCTGGAAGTCTAGTCCTTCAGATCAGGTTTGAAACTTAGCTGAATCCGCCTACAGACACGCCCGTTACAGACCTGTATGTGCGACCATCTCTAATTTAAAAAAATACTTTTTCCAAATTTTAGCTATGTATAAATGGCGCTAGCGCATTTATTTGACAAAAAATATTCTATGACAAAAGTTGTAGATATTAGCATTTTCTATCTTTTGTGTATATATTGTATGTGCCTCCTCCACTTTTGTGGGCGTGGCGTTAAAAAAAGTGATTTTTTAGTTAAAAAGGCGGAGTTTTAGGCCGAAATTAATGCAACCACCTAGTATACAGCATTCAACAGTTATATTTTTGTATCCCGCCCACTTTTTGGAGGCGTGGCAGTTTTCTTTTTGGTATGGTCGGGTATTCTGCGATCCGTCGTAGATGGACTGAAGCTTTTGCATATGCACTGTTGCACTTTCCTACTTGTTTTCAATAAATATATATGAAATTTTACTAAAAATTATGTGACAAAAGTTGAAGATATTAGCATTTACTAACTTTCGTGTATATGTAGTATGTGCCCCCGCCCACTTTTGTGGGCGTGGCGTTAAAAGAGTGATTTTTAAGTTTAAAATGCGGAGTTTTAGGCCGAAATGTATGAAACCACCTAGTATTAAGCATTTAACAGCTATATTTTTATATCCTGCCCACTTTTTGAAGGCGTGGCAATTTGTTTTTTGGTATGGTCGGGAATTTCGCAATCCATCGTAGATGGACTGAAGTTTTTTCATACGCACTTTCGCACTTTCCCACTTGTTTTCAATTAATTTGCTTTGATGGCATCGGGGGTGATGGGAGACAAACATTTTTCATGCATTTTTTTCGCAATAGCTTCCGCAAAAAAGCTTCACTCATTTTTTAAGGCTCTTTTAAAATTATTGTTGCTTTGTCCGTATGCCTGATATCGGGTTTTAAAGTTATGTTTCTTAGGCCTTTACAAAACGACATTAAAATTCTTTGGACATTATAATATCCGAAAATTTCCTAAAGAAGACTAAGAAAGTTCAAATAGCTTTCGCTTCTAATGATTACCTTCATATATTCATTGTGAATTCAAACTAGGCCCTGCCCGTTTCACCATAACATACCTTCGTTTTTATACAAGTAAAAACAACAAAAAAAAATCTCATCCCACGTGGGCCACAGAACGTTTTCCATAGCCGAAAAATTTCACAAACCTAAAATACTTACAGAAGGCTGTTCAAGTCCATTAGCATATCCCTTAAATCAGATACAAACAATAGCTTTAAGTCACATAATCACTCTTAACTACAACTACTTCACCGGGGACCAAAATTAACACGCACAATATGCCTCATAAAACGAAAGCCCAATTTAATATGCCTTTAATTGCCAAGAGGCATACCGCACACACACTCTAGGCCGCACCCCTTGACTGAGACCTTGAACCCGATAGTAACCATTTCATGGGTATAATATACCCTAGAAAGGCAATATTAATGTCGACCCGACCTAAATTTTCAATCGATTTTTTCTTTTCAATGTTTTATTTCCCTTAAGTATTGTATTTCAATGTTTATATTTTACCCCAAAACTCAAAATGAGTTCCATGCTTCCATTAGCCATTCCTTGGAGTTCCTTGTGCTGACAAGAACACTGAACAAAACCATGAGTACAAAATGGTTGGGATGTAGGGGGTGGGGCTGGGATAATAATGTTCTCCGATTTGGATGAATAAGTTCCTTAAGACGTTTGCAGAGCCAGACTCATTCATTTTAGTCGCACGTTTGTTGTTTTATTCACTCATCCTCCTCGGATGGTGTGTCCTTAAAATTGTTGACTTTTTGTTGCGTTGACGCATACATCATACAAATATTATGAACTCGACAACACATTTATACGATTGCCTAATGACGTGATAAAAGAGGGTGTTCCTGGAATGGGGAGGGGGCCAACAGGCATCCCGAAAGTCAACATGTGGGCAATAACAATTATTAAAGTAATAAATGGGCTTATACTGTATTTATCATCCCAGTGATGAAAAGATGAAGTGAACAAGGTCGTTGGGATGTTTAGAAAGATGTGTATGGTTTTTTTTTTGTCATCTGTATGGTCCATGTCAGGCTGGAGGCACCAATGAGTCATCGGTTTTATGGACATGTTGCCTGTAGGCGTTCTAAATACCATATGATCTAAGGTCATAAGAACAAATGAGCTGGCACATATGCTTCATGGGTTATAAATTTTTCATCCGATTTACGACAGTTTTGATGAAAATTCAAAGTTTTATTGTTATCTGAAGTGAAGGTCAAGTTGAGACCAAAGTAACAGGTTTCTCGCCCTATGTAGCAGAGGGCAGTGACTTCCCGTAAAGTGTTGTTGACAGTTCAGCGAGTTGATGTTAAAAAACTAAATTTAAAATTGAATTACAGCATTTTTTTTTTTTATTCTTTTCAGACACATTCGCGAGGCGTATGTTTCAAGACTCTTCTAAATGAGAGGTAAGTTAATCTTAATCAAAGCAATAAAACTTCCCAAGACCCCAAGACTTCAGTAGAACCCAGACCCACTGCAATTTCCCTCATTGAATAAAATCATTCATAAAGAAGCTCCCCGAGCCTAGCAGAGCCCTTTTCTGATTTTTAACGAGTGTAAGTACACTCCTCCCAGTTGTTCTGATAAAACACTTTGACGTCGGAAAAGTCATCCTAAATATAAATACGGAGGCGGAACCTTGGTGGAACTGGTCGTCTTGAACCTAGAGCTGAGAAATATCTGAAGAATTTCCATCGATGAAAACATGCGGTCTTTGTAACTATTGATTTACATTCACTTTTACATACAGAGCGTAGAAAATTTCACACTGTACACTTGTACAGGTTGGCCACGCTCCTTAATTGTGGTACGAAGTGTCTGAACAGTGAAGGATAAGTCTAATTCAAGACTGTTAAAAATGGCTAAATAAAGCAAACAAAAATCGTACAGAGCGTAAATTCTAGGATTCTACAATTTTTTCCAACTCACTCTCACACACATGGAACCAAAAATTTCCCATAGAAACTTTCTCTGCAAGAGCCGTGGAAGCTTTCTCACACAACCTATGTAGTTTCTGACCATGACTTGTTGCTTTGCACGTACGATATTAATTTTTCTCATGCCAGTAAATCTACGACCTTTGAATTTAAAGATTTTAAATCTATTAACATCAATGCTGTGCTAGTTGCGGCGCAAACAACAACTCCCTGGTTTCTTTGCAGACAGAGTCCAGATCCTAATGAGAAAATTAATTATTTTCAGATATGTGTTGCCCAACTCTTTGAAGATTTCGTGCCTGTAGAGACAGTTTTTGTTCGCAATTGGGCTTTCCCTTGGTTTACTGCGGAAGTTTTAAATGCGCTCAAAATCAGGAACAAGCTTTACAGTAAATGGAAGCGTTATCGTTCTCCGTTTAATTGGGTCGCTTATAAAAATGCTCGTAACACAGCCACTAGCATTGTGCGGGATTCGAAACGAAATTACTTCTCCTCTAAACTTAGTATGTCCTTGCCCCCAAAGGAACTGTGGAGGAACCTTCGAAAAATTGGTGTTAGCAAAGGAGGGAATGATAACTGTTCGTTAAATGCAAATGACCTAAACGCTCATTTTGCTCACAATGTAGTTGCTGATAATATATTTGACTCTCCTCCAAGCAACTTTACATCAGTGCAAAGGCAAGCCGAGTTTGAGGTAACAACTGAGTCTGAAGTAATATCAAGAATTGCCTCCATCAAATCAAATGCAATCGGTGAAGATAATATACCAATTAAATTTCTAAAAATAATTTTACCTTGCATCGTTAGCCATATAACCCACATAATAAATTCGTGTATTATGACTTCAACCTTTCCCCAGGCTTGGAAACATGCACGGGTTATTCCGATTGCCAAAAAATCCAACGCAAATTCTGTTAACGATTTTAGGCCAATAAGCATCCTGCCATGCCTGTCAAAAGTATTTGAGAGAGTCTTATCCCGCCAGAACAAATCCCACTTATCCTTCAACTCTCTATTGACTTCTTCTCAGTCAGGCTTTCGAGAAGGACATAGTTGTCAGTCTGCTATGGTTAAGATCTTGGATGATGTAAGGCAAGACTATGACAAAGGGCTCGTGACATTACTTTGTTTTCTTGATTTTTCGAAAGCTTTTGACAAAGTGAATCACAAAATTCTTTTGTGGAAGCTTAAACACCTCTTCGGGTTTGGCGACAGAGCTGTTAAACTTTTGAAAAGCTACTTGTCGAACCGATTTCAAAGGGTTGTTATTGGTGGTAGGTTTTCCTCTGTTTTGCCTTTATTACAAGGTGTTCCACAAGGTTCCATACTTGGACCGATTTTATTTTCAATGTTTGTCAACGATTTGCCATTGGTATGTTTACACACTTGTATGCATATGTACGCAGATGACGTACAACTGTACATGTCTATGCCTTTGAATCAACTTGACGAATTAGTTTTTTGTTTAAACAGGGATTTGTCAGCGACTAATGACTGGGCAAGCAAAAACGGGTTGCTGCTAAATCCTTCCAAGTGTCAGGTTCTACTCATATCAAAAAGTAATTTTGAACTGAGTCTAATGCCAAATATAAAAATATCAGAATCGAAATTGGCGATAGTGGAGTCGGCTACTAGCCTTGGGTTCGTTATAAACCGCAATCTGTCCTGCAATAACCATATAAACTATATCATTGGTCGTAAATATGGTTGTTTGCGTAGACTGTGGTTGGCTGCAAACTTCACACCCTTTGAAACACGACGAAAGCTCGTCCAAGCCCTTATACTTCCCATAATAACATATGCCGATGTTGTTTTTAGTAGCATGGATTCGTTGTCACGCAATAAGTTACAGGTGGCCTTCAATGATGCAGTTCGATACATTCATGGACTACGCAGATACGATCGGATATCGGTCTTTGTGAAAGGTTTCTTGGGTTGCACCTTAGTACAATACATGGATGCAAGAAATTGTATATTTTTACACAAACATATAATGACTAAAACTCCAAATTATGTGTATTGCAAGCTTGAGTTTTCTTCTTCTCGCAGAACACTTAACATAAATTTACCAAAATTTAAATATCTTAACTCGTCAAGGTTCTTCTTCGTTCATGCCGTCAGGTTATGGAATTCTCTGCCCTATAACATCAAAGGAATAAGCAATGCCGCAAGCTTTGAAACTGCAATATTTAGGCATTTTTCTATTCAGCAACTATAAAGATTAATGAATGTTTAACTACTCTTTCTCCTTTTCTTTCTCTTTCTTTTCTTCAACTTCTTACCTACTTTTCATCTTCGTTGACTTTTCTTTTCTCTTCTATTCTTTTTTATTTTGAGGTAAATTTTTTTGTCATTTAGTGACTTTAAATTATGTATATATATACTTTTGCATGTAAACCTTGCTAATATAAGTCAAAATTTAACATATCATACTAATTGTAATTGCACCTTATGTAATAAGTTTTTTTAAACTCTTGAGCCTAAGTACTAAAAGAGACCTACGTCTTAATGTACATACCATATGTTCTTTAATAAACTTGAAACTTGAAACTAGTTTTTTGCGTGTGGCACCTAACTGATAGAACCGTTGTAGGACCGATTGGAAGGTACAATCGCGAGGAGAAAAATCGTGATCATGACTTATAAACGGTTCGATGAAGCAATATCGCAATTGTAGAAAGGTGACACATCATTACCAGATTTCCGGTGTATTTCACCACGACAAATTAAAGTTTTCTTGCAAATATAGTGCTCTTCTGCAGCAATCCCGATCTTTATTGCAAGGAATATCGTTGACAACTTTCTATAAGGTCTTTACATACACGTCGGTTTTTTAGGCTGCTACTATCCGATGGAGCACTACACAACTAGTAGTCCATTTTGGACTACCATGTAGACACCTCACACCATGTAGACACCTCATTTAGTCTTTCCACCTTTCGAAAAAAGATGAGAAGAAGCTTTAGTGTTGAAGCGCTAAGGTGTTCAGCACTCATCACGTCAGCTCCAAAGATCCGCCACTTCATGCGAGCAAAGGATGGTTCCGCGCTGTATCGCCATCCTCCCCAAATGTAGGGCAGGTGAGGGCTTCGCTAAAGCCCAACACATTCAATTATTGTTTATGAAGCTTGGTGGCCCAAAACCAAGCCTACAAGACGTATGCTGTCGAAAGACACTGACCCTGAAAAAAACGAAAGACACTGGTCCCTTGCAAATGTCCGGGCGTAATCTTTAAGTCCATCTGCATCAATCGCGGAGTCACACCTACGAGCTCTGTGGCTTGCGAGAAACTTAAGTATCAATGGCATCAGGCGTGAAAGCAGGCAGACCCTGCGCAGGTTAGAGCCCTGAAAAAACCTTTGAACATTTCCTAGCTAACAAGCTCATCAGGGACGTAATTTCCCTGGATACAAGTATGACCTGCGACCCAAATTAGATTTACTGTATATAGCCTTCCCCCTGAGCTCGACAAAAGCTTGAGTTCAAGCACCTGGACGAGGTAAGAGGGTTAAACAGCATTTTATATGCAGCTTGGCTTCTTGCCCTCCGCCTGTAAGTCACAATCTATGGAGAAACTAAAAAAAAACTCTCACATTAATCAAAGAATGGTTTTGTCTCCAGGTGGCGGATGGGGGAATGCTCAGCAAATATAGTGGGTACCAGGACAGAAATTACTCGGGCGTACTAAGACCAGCAATAAGATAATCCAGGCGCATTGGTCTCGTATTGGCGGCTTATCCATCGTCTATAATCAAGGCTAGAATCGGCCGTAAGCAACCGAAGCTATTATACAATGGGGTATAACTGAGAAGACAGCTGATTGTGTCATTGCTTTCCCTCGTAAAGGCAATTACACTTACGGTAGGATATTTTGGTGCTTTCAAGCACAGTTTTTATGTTTGGCAGCCTTTGGTTTCTTATGTCGCTATTTCTTTACTCTGACCCTCTTTCTGCTTTTTTCTGCTTATATCTGTTTGCGGTGTATTGACACCTTTGGAAGTGAATACTATTTTTTTTTTTCTTTTTTTCAGATTTAATTTCAAGTTGCACAGACCCAGAAAGTTTTGTATTTATGATTACTCCCATTTGACAAAGTGACACTTTTTAGCACGTGTTGAGTCGGACTATTGACCACCAATCATCGATCAAGTCTAGTGATCTCTGCGCCTGAGAGCAATCAATCACTTAGTTTGAACCGCAAAAACGTCGACATCATTCGCGTAGTTTTATTCTTGTGTAAGTTTCAGGAAGGTTGAGAACCGATAGCAGCTAGTCAACCCACTATTTACCATAAAAAGGGTGATGACTCTCCACCTTGTGGATATCCCTTATGCTTATATACGCCAGCTCTGGTGCACTTGCACAATCTGCTTCGGCCATCAGCGTCTTGTGCATTAGCATTGCCTTAATCCATCGAACTAATATTTCACTGTTGTTTGGTTGAGTTGCTCATGCTATCGAAGGTCGCACTCAATACCGACGAAAAAGAACAGCACGAATTACTGCCGATCAAAAACACATTCACTCCTACCAACAAGGTTTGCGAAACGCAGTTTTGCAGAATTTCCCCTCTGACAGGCGTGTAGCATCTCAGAGAGAGAATGCAACCAATCTTTCTGGATGCAATATACCTTTTTAGTGGCGAGGCTATCCGTAGAGCGGGCACCCTTTACACGCTTTGCGCACATTGTCTTATAGCCCGCTCATTATTTTAATTCGGCCTTGATATTTCAAGCCGCTTCGTCTGCGAAAACCAAAATTTTGTCACTCGTAAGGCGTCTCGGCCGATCGAGTGACAACTCACTTCGTGGGTATTGGGACGGAAGCGGCGAATATGGGTTTAGCAGTCAATGAGGGCAAAACCAAGTATATGCTGTCATCAAGAAAAGACACCCAACACCGACGTCTTGGACAAAACATCACCATAGACAGCTATAATTTTGAGGTAGTTAGGGACTTTGTCTACCTGGGTTCCGCTATCAATTCAGACAATGACACCAGCGCCGAAATCAAACGAGGGATAACTCTTGTCAATCGCTGTTTCTTTGGGCTAAGGAGGCAATTGAGTAGCAAAGCCCTCTCTCGAGCAACTAAAGTGTCCATGTATAAGACCCTCATCATCCCAGTCCTGCTTTACGGTGCAGAAGCATGGACACACAAAGGCGGATGAAAACACTTTAGGCTGCTTCGAGAGGAAAATTCTTCGGTCGATTTACCGTCCCGTCTGCATAGACGGAGAGTGGAGGAGGAGATATAACATCGAACTGTACGTGCTGCACAGAGATACCGACCTAGCCAAAAGAGTCAAAACTCAACGTCTACGATGGCTGGGTCATCTAGAGCGGATGGACAGCAACGCCCCGGCCCGGAAAATCTTCGAATCCACACCGCAGGGTTGGCGCGGTAGAGGAGCACCGAGACTCAGGTGGCGCACGCAAGTGGAAGGGGACCTCAGCCAACTTCGCGTGCGAAACTGGAGACGGCTAGCTAGAGACAGAGTTGGCTGGCGAAGCTTGTTGGCTGATGCCCAGGTCCACCCCGGACTGTAGCGCCACCTTAAGTAAGTGCCTCGGCGCACATGCAAATAGCAGTTCGTATGGGCTGGCCTTAAATCGTCCAATTCTTTATGGTGTCATTTGATAACTCGCACGTGGTGAACTCAACCTTTTTACTTTCCCAATAAGTACATGCAAAGAATAGTTCAGATGCAACTCTATATACCTCAAAATTCATCAAGCGGGCGTCCTGTCATTATGGAGTCTGATTTTCTCGCATTTTTTCCGTCCGTCAAAAACGCATATTCAAGCAATATGCTACGGGCTTAATTACTTATCTCTCTGATCAATGCTTTCCCTTTGCAAAGAAGAAATCGCAACCACTTTGCGTTGAGCGTAATTTCAAACAGAATCTGTTATTGGATTAAAGTTTTTTTTCAATTAAAACTCGTCAACTTTGTGCGAAAACTCACACAGTCAATCGTGACACAAGATAATAAAAAAAGGAGCTCACCCGCGAACGCTGCTGATATCATAATTAAACCCATGCAAACATGTATGCAAAGCTTTATTGCATGTATATACCTCATAGAGCTCCTGCGAAATGAGAGCCTGCTTTTTGTTCGAGTTCACCTTCGAGTTATCCACGATGTAGGTGTCTCTTACAACCTTATACAGCTTCGGTTTAATTGATTACTTTGTCGACAGAGCACATGCCTCGGTCTTACATCTCTCTGCATGCCATGATAAACGAGAAACTCAACTCAAGTCATGCCTTTACAACTAGCAATGGTAGGTACTGGTACATAAATCTACATACATGCAGTTCTTGGGCAATGTTTCTTCTCGTCCTGCCATTGACACGGTTATCATGGGTGGGACATAAAAGCCACCTCCGTAACTAAGATTGATGATGACACCGCACTCACCGCCACCAAAGTGGCGTCAACCTACAAAATTCATCGAATGTACAGGGAGATGAATGGAAGTAAGAATGAAAAAAAAAATCACACAAGGACACGAAATCCATTCGCATAGAGAAAAGGCTACACACCACCACCACCTCCCAGCAGCACCATCACCCATCCAAGTTCGGAGTATCATGTAAAGGCAAAATGTTATCGGTCGGAACACTTGCTATTTGAAGGCAAGTTCGACGAAAACTCTTTTTGGGGCGTTTATCCGGTTAACGTAAACAATTCCGTACCCCTAATATGATACAGTGGCATGCAAAGTGTGTGATGGATTAGCAGAAAACAACAAAAACAAAACTGTCGAAAATTCTCCTCAAGGATATATGATTAGGTTTTCGTTTTTCTTTAAACACACACATTTCTATGTAAATTTACCCAACCAACTACGCATATGGGGGGTAGATGTTCTTGGGTTCGTGGTAAATGCTAACCAATATTTGACTACAAGCTATTAGTTCGAGGCCAGGGTTCGACGTTAAGCAAAGGGTAACAGAGCCCACAAAATCTTAATAAGGCACTACCATGAATTACCATAAATACAAATTATAAAAGTTCTTTTTGGGGCAAAAACTTTTGCAAATAGCTTAACGTCTATTCAAACCTTGAGAAATGACTGGGGGCTAAGTTTTCGCCAAGTTTTAAATAAAACAGACAAAAAAGCACTCGACAAGGGAATAATAGGTTTCTAAAGAATCCGATCGTAATGGAGAGTTGGCAAAACTTTTTAATTGGTAGCAATAGAGGAAAAAATATTAAAACGAACGCAAGAACAATATAATCCTTTCCCTGCTAGATTGCATTCCCGCAGGCAGTTCTTTTATTTCAAGTGAAGGACTCATTCAAAAAGCCCGTTTATCTCACGTGATAGCAAATAGCATGGTTATTCCTTCTTTTTTATTTTTATTTTTTTTTTGTTGGTTGCTCCGTGGATCGACTGTTCACGGAAATTTGGTAAAAAATTCTCCAATCACAAATAAATATTGCAGGTGATAAACTACTCGAATACAACAAGAGATACCCTATAAATATGTAAGGGCGCCCGACTCTAAAGAGACCCTATAAAGACTTTACAGGCTTCTTAGTCGAGATAAGAACAAAACAGATGTGTAAAAAAGTGGAAAAATACAGTTTTTTTTTTAATTATTTTAGAACTGTTTTTTAATGAAATATTTAATGTTTTGAATATGCCGACAGCCACGCCCACTTGTTGTCCATGTGAGACAACCTCCAATTGATATGTTCTTTTACAAAATCCTTTAACCAAGTTAAACAGCGCATAGAAACTCAATTTTTTGTGAACAGAAATAGCGGCTAAAACCCTTTAATATGACAAAAATTCAACCGTTCCGCCCATCGCCCATGCCCCCTTATACAGTGTGCTTTAAAAACTTAGTTTTTCTGAACTCTCCCCACCATATCCCAGGCTCTTCCCTTTCAGGGCTGGACCGGTGTCGGTTTATACCGTTTCGGTTGCCCTCACCCCTCCACCTCCACGGGACCATCAGCACATAATCCTCACTGGTTATTCATACTGTTTCGGTTACCCCTACCTTCCCCCGATTCTAACGTGAGTCGCCTGTAGTACGGACTTACAACGAAGATGGTACATCAGCTTCTTGCCTGAGAATTTCCCCTTGTAAGAGTTCACACCGAATCGGTTACCCCTGCACCTTCCCATTGCCGAGGATAATTCTTAGCACAGAAGCAATAGGTACGGACTTATGCCGAAATCGGTTGCCCCTGCCGGGCTGTCTCTCATATAGGAACTATTCCTCACTGATCCCCCCCTCCTTGTGGAGGTTACCCAATACTTATCAACCCGCCCCCTCCACCATCAAGGCGAATTCCCATCTGGAGTCCAACAGTTTCTAGACCACCCTTTCTTCAGGAAGTCTCTTACTGGCCCCCCTAAACTTTGCTGATTACCCCATCCTATTTTGACGATTCCTTTATTGCAAAATTTGAAAATGAATGTGGCCGACCGCTCTTATTACAAACTTTCAGTATTAGTTGACTTCAATTTTTTGGTTCAAATTCAAATTTTTTTCATATTCGACCCCTAAAAGGAGGCGTGGCTAAAAACTTTTGAAAGACAAAATCAAGAATGGAGTCAGAGTCTCGTTTACCTTGTGTGCTTATTTTTATTTCTAATTCTCTCCTAAATTAGGCTTAGGCGTTTTTCTTCAATTCTGCCTCCAAATGTAGGCATGGCCCGATTTCTTTTTCAAGTAAAATTTAGAACTAAGTGATTTCTGCATTATACATTAAGTAAAACTTTTTCGATTTTGAACAAAAATATTAAATAAATGCATTTGAAAATTAAAACTTTAAATTGATGCCACGCCCACAGTAGGGGATCAATCGATTTCATTTTTATATCCTACCCAGGGCATATTAAGTTTGATGTATAGTCAGTGAAATAATCACCGTAGACCCCTCAGACCAGAGGCGGATCCAGAGAGGGGTTGGGGGTCCAGCTAAGGGGCTGAAGCTCCCCCTCCCCACAAAACCAATGAAGTATAATTATAAACTAATAATTAATATTTAAAACAATCTTGGTTGTTTGTCAGAACAATATCAATTTGATGTACTTATTGGTATGTTTTATCTGAGTGTAAATATAAATTTAATCCAATACTATCCTGGCCACCCCAGGCTAAGGTGATCTGTGATTTTCACATTTTGTGAAAGGCAATGTGATCAAACGAAATAATCCGTCTGCGTAAGGTGATCATAAGAATTTTGTTCCGAATCGTTGCTTTATTTAGGCTTGCGTTCTTAGAACACATTTTTATTCGTACATGCAGAAAGTCAGCCTAAGAGTAGGCAAAAACACCAAGTTTGAAAACTGGTGATCAGCTGATTTTGACGGTGATTGATCGGGAGCTGTCACAATGAAAATATTGAAAATTTATTTCCAAAGCAAGTGAATATTTTGAATAGAGACAAATTCGTATTTTTCGACGGGTGCATTTTTATCTAGAGGCTACAACAAATAAAACTGTCGCATCCAGAGCTCGGAAAAGCGGCACATTATTGTCGACAGTTTGGTGCGGTCTATGGAATGGTGTCATCACTGGGCAATTTTCCTTTGAACGTGAGGCTGGGAACAACTTTCGGTCAAGGGTGAGCGGTACAGAACGATCAGTTTACCGAAATTGAAGACCTGACTTTGCACGGACTCTGGCGCATACCAGGATGCCGCGCTTTGCCACAATTCAATCTTCTGCACACCAAATTTCCAGATTGTATGTCCCTTGGCAGTGTCAATTGGTCTCGGCGTTGCACTTGACCCCTTTGGACTATTTTTTGTGCAGAACCCTGAAGGACCAATGCCAACAATCTGTTCACCAATTAACTACAGCCCGAAATCACCAACAAGTCTTGGAAAATTGGAGTCAGTCAGTCGACAAGCAGGGTGACAAATGTGATATTAACAATTACAGACCGATCGCTAAATTATCCTGTATTCCTTAGCTTTTCGAACAAGTTATTTGTCATAGTTTAGGATTTTTTATGGTTGTGGGACACCGGCCAAAAATGTACTAGAATTCACGGACAAGAATGGCTGGCTGTCATAGAATTCCCAACCCCCTGGGGAGGGGTAAATTCACCCCATACCTACCCAAGTGGCAGTGAAATTGGCCTATTTTGGCCTCAATGCACCTAAAAGGCACTAACCTACCCACCCATACTTACTTTTTAACACAGTGAAATAATCACCACATACCCCTCAAGACCTTTTACAGATATGATCGCGACCGTCTGGTGAATTGATTAAGACATGTCCGTCCGTATATCCGTCTGTCCGTATGTGTTAGAATTGAGCCAGAAAGTTTGAACTTGGAGAGTACCTTGGTTCTCATATTGTAGAGACAAAGTATGGAAATTGATAAGATCCGCCTACAGCCAATTTACATTTTATGTCAAAAAGCTTTTTAGTCTAGTTAGACAGGGCACAGGAACTCAAAAAAAAAAAAATTTCACGGCCCACACCATCCACCATACCCACTTTTAACATGTTAGATCTTTAAAAACTAGATTGTTCGGAAAACTCATTCTATATAGTAAAAAAATGTATGATGTATGTCTCTTTTTGGTATGTTTGTAACATAAAAAAGCATTAAGCTCCGTTAACTTTAAGAAGGCGTTTTTATGAAAAATCAGTTCCTTATAACAAACGAATATAGCCTTAATATTTTCTATGCAATTTTTGTTCGATTTAGAATGAGTTTTCTGATAAATTAGGTTTTTCAAGATTTAACCTCTTAAATGGTCGATGGTCGATGGTTTGCCCTTCCAATTTTAGTCTAATCAGATGCTTGGGTTCACTATTGCATTGGAACCAAATTAGAGGTCATATGCCCAAAGGAAATTTTAGATTTAAAGTAATTATGAGGTTGTCCGACCTCAGTCAATGGTGGGCGTGGCTGTGAACAAAATTTTCATATTTTGTCTGAACAAAATAAGAACCAGTGGGGTGCCGTGGAGTAGTGGTTAGTGTGTGTGCTTACTACGCGGGAGGTCTGGGTTCGAATCCTGCCATCGTCACCTGAAAAAAAAGACTTGTTCTTTTTCATGGTTCCCACCTCCGCGAGGGTCTGACAAGCCCTCCGAGAGTATCACTTGTCTTGAAAAACTTCTCAAAGTGCCGTTCGGATTCGGCAAAAAATTGTAGGTCCCGTTGTATGTAAAGAAATTAACACACCAGCATACATTATTGAGAAGTTGGCCCTGGTTCACCTCGAGCTGTTGCGCCACTCTATTTATTTATTTATTTTTGAAATAAGAACCAAAATACAATCAAAGTTTTAGCATCCTAGCTCAATTTTCAAGGCCTTAAATTTGCACACATACGTACAGACGGACAGACGGACATGGCTTAATCGACTAATCTGTCGGTCTTGATCATATCTCTTAAAAGTCTAAGGGGTCTACGGTGATTATTTTTCACTGTTACAAACTATACATTGAAATTAATGTACCCTGGTCGGGTAGAAATACACATGTTGTATGCGATCCTGTAATCGCATTTGAGCTTGATCCTGTAATTGCATATACCTATACATGCTATCCTGGTGTCGAAAATTACTCATTTTTGAGACGGTTACATTAAATAACAAAAGACTCGTCTGACTTATATTTTTCTAGGGACCGAATTTAGCTATATGCATATCGTGTACTACAAGTTTAAGGATAATCTGCATGTAAACCACTGAATGCAGTGATAGCAAAGTTTCAAATAATAACAATTTGCAATACAATGCCTGGTGGTGGTCCTAGAATGCTCAAGTCCCTTATCAACGGAATCTTTTCATCACAAGTATATATTTATCAAGAAAAAAATAAAAACTTTTGTCAGACGAAAAGTTTTCTTTCCATACAGAAAGAAAGTAATTTTAATGCGTTTTCTTCGTTGGACGCCCTGCAAGGCTGGAGTAGCCTTTGTTCCGTGAAAGTTTGCACGTTTCATTGTTACGTTGTTTACCCATAGATTCCCATCATCCATCATGATAGGAAGGCGTCGTGTTGATGTTGTTGTGCTTTTATTACTTAAATCGATTCACAATAAGTTTATTATATAATGTGAATGTGTATACACTAACCATATCTTCCCCTACACAGCTGAGTTATTTTAGTCCTTATGATTTATTATGCCGCTAATTAGTGTGGAAAAATATTTCCATTGAAGGGTGGAAAAGAAAGGTGGCTTCTCATCTGGATTTATGGTCATATTTTGTAATGTATAGCCATACACATCATAATATGAGCCCACATACTGAAGCAAAAACACGTTACATGGGTGGGTAGGTATGGTGTGTAGCTTATGTAAGAAATTGTCCTTATACAACAGTATATTCTGACATGCAGAAAATAAGTGTCAAGAGCAGTTGTCGTGGTTTGTTAAGAAAACTGTGAAAAGTGCGCGTGCACAAAAGCACTTTTATTATACAAGATCCTTTGGTGAAACTTATTGTGTATATTTCGCCCTACACAATGAATAAATCCCAGACAGCTCTTGAAGATTGTTGAAGAGTTTTGTAGTTTTGAATAGGAATAGAAAATACAATGCGAATGTTTCATTTCTTTGTCCATATTGCAGCAAATCGTTTCCATTTACAGGAAAGTTTCTTTCATTTCCTTTTATTAAAATCGTCTTCTTTGAAAATAATGTAAAACATCTGACTATGCCGTCTTTAAGCAGGAAAGGGATTATCTTGTAGCGGTTAAAGAAAGTCAATGATGCGGGGGGATCATATTGAGTGCTCCAATGATGTTCTTTATACTTGACTCTATGGATATGAAGTAGGCAGACAGTGGAGCAAATCGCAAGAAAAGATACTGAATGAAAACCAAAGCCATACAAGGAACATGAAATATAAACCACCCTTTGTTATAATTGCAAAAAAAAACTGTTTACGTTCCATTAAATTAAGCTTTTATAAACCTTTCTTATAAAAACGGATGCTGATGAATTTTGTTTCATTTTATATGAAAAGAGCTACAAAAGCGTTGATGCACTACACATGCCTTGCATTTAATGATTAGGTGGTTTTAATTCGATGACTGTTTGGGGAAGGTATAATGATGAAATCAGACTTCTCGATAAGGCAAAGGCGGGACAGATCCAAAGAAGGCTGAGTTGTTATTCCCCCTCTTTTGTGCCTTCTGACTAACTTGCAAGAGAATAGTACCGAAGCTTCTTCCTTACTGTCTTTATACCCGACTCATATTATTGCAGAGTTTGTAACACAGTGAAATAATTACCGTAAATCCCTAAGACCTTTTAGAGATATGGTCCAGACCGACAAGTGAATTGATTAGGCCATGTCCGTCTGTCTGTCTGTCTGTCTGTCTGTCGGTCTTTCCCTTTGTGGAAAGTTTTTAGGTCTTTAGAATTAAGTAGACCTAAAAACTAGTAGAATTAAGTCTAATATAAAGTATAAAAATAATTGATAAGATCCACCCATAGCCCATCTTACAATTGACTTGGATGTCAGACAACCTGAAGCTAAAATTTTATTTCAAAATGCCTTTTGGTCAAGTTAGACAATGCAAGGGAACTAAAATTTTGGCCAAAAGCCTTTAATAACCACCCATCTACCATCAAGCATGCCCGATTTTAAAATGTTAGATCTTGAAAACCTGATTTCTCGTAAAAATCATTTAAAATAAAAAAAAAAATAGCAAATATTAAAGCTATTACCACGCCCATTTTTGGGGTCGTGGACAATACAAATAATTTGCATACAGAATATGAAAGCAGGCCAAAAAACTTGGTGTTTGGTGTTACAGGGTAAAAAGGGTTGGGTATTTTAAAGTTCTTTACAGACGAACTCTTGCACTCACTCACTTGTTTTTGTTTGCTAGTTTCTATGTCAGCTTCAGTCAGTCTCATTCCTACTTAGTATATAAGTGTTTTGGATGCCTCAAAAAAAACTTGAGTTGTCTCTGGAATTTTTTTTAAATTCCGTTTTCGAACCGTATAAAGCTTTTCGACTTCCTTGCCAGCCTTGCAAGGGCTGATTCCGTTAGATCCCTAGTATTTCTATAGCTGTTTCCGCTGTGACACGTTATTGTAAATTTGCAAACTTGTATTGCCCCAGATGTGCTCACTTTTCAATGTTGCGGATAGGTTTCATCTGACTTACTCTTGCTATAAGCATGATATTATCTCCAATTCTTTCGACACTGTCGTCAGTGTCATGTATGAAGATGGCTTGCAGCGTTCCCAGTGTCAAAAGGAAACGAAACATTAAACGAGTTTGCCGTGTTTGACTACAACTAGCATGGGAGCGCAAAAGCTGGATTTATACCTGCTGCTAGGAAGTAAACTGAAGCGAACCTAAAAATGGACATCGACTAGGAATCCATCGACTAAAAACAGGATAGTAATTACTATGTAGATTGTAGATTGTTGAGAGGAGGTGGTATACTAAATCCCAGATCACTGCGGCCACAAGCGAGCCTATTGTGATGAACTCCATTTATAGCTCATCCATGATGCCACACTTTGTTATGAAGGCGGCTAGCTCTTTGGGTGAGCTGGCAGCTATGTTCGCTGCTTCGAGATAAAATTTACCTAGATAACGTTGACGTGTTTTGACAATACAGTTGCAGTCACATAATACGTGTTCTGCTGTTTCTGCGTCTTCGTTGCATAGTCTGCAGATGTTGTCCTGTGTTATGCCCATGGTCATCAGGTGATTTTTTAGTTGTAGTAGTTGTTTCGGTCTTTTTTGGGAGCAGTTTGGCATGAAACTTTTAGCTTGCCTGTTTCCTTCGGTAGGCCTCCAGAAATGGAGCGTTTTTTCCTCCAGCCTGGTTTTTATACTGCTTTTTATAGTATTAATTGGTAGCCCGCAGAATGGTCTTGGCATCATGAATTGCGATGAGGATCCTTTCCTGGCTAGTTCGTCTGCTTTTTCGTTGCCTTCATATCCACTGTGTCCTGGTACCCAAATCAGATGAACCTTGTTTGTGGTTGCCAGTATTTGCAAGATTTGAAGGAAACCCCAGACTAGTTTTGATGCAATTTCAAAGGCGTCAATCGCAAGCAGAGCTGCCCTGCTATCAGAGAGAATGTAAATATTCTTATTTGTTATTGCGTAATTTAGACACTCTCGGATGCAGAGTTCTATTGCATGTATTTCGGCCTGAAATACGGAACAGCTTATATCCATACTAGCGAATAGTGACGTTTTACGTGTACTCCTGCTCCAACTCCTTCATCGACTGAAAACAGGATAGTATTTATTATATAGTCGATTGATGTAGGCATATGATCTGAAATTTCCATCCCACTGCTAGATCAAGTCGTTTAATATAGATAGTCCGATATAGAACGTACTCCAGACAAGATATACACGTTGACCCAGAAGAGTTGCCAGATAGTCCTTTTCTTCTATTTGTTTATTTTTGGAGGTCGCTAAGACTCTTCTTGTAATCTTCCTTAGTTTTAAGGCATTTAACTATTTAAGTCCCATTATAGTTTTTCTGTGTGGAAAGCCACTAGCGAGCGAATGATCGGTAGCGAAGGATGCGAGGACAATTTTAACACCCTTTTTTCGTGATCCTCTCAAGTTATGAAAATTGTGATGATGGGATTTTATCTGGATTTTATTCGCTTAAAATTAAAGATTGCTCAATAAATTATTTCAATCAATAAGTTCATAGAATCAACAAATAATTTTATTCACTCAATAATCTATTACGGTGTGTCAAGAAAGAAGTTCATAAGAGAAATTGTTCTTGGTGCTTGTTATTTAATTGATGAATGCAACTCACACTCATATTTTACGTTTGATCTGTGTATTAAAATTGATGTGAAAAAGTCAGCTACCTACTCAAAAGTTTGGTAAAACCTACTTAAAGCCTCAAAAACGGAGTCAGTTAAGACAATTATTTTAAATCTCAACAACAGTAAGGATTCTAAAAAGGCTGAGTAAAGAGTGTCCTTAGTCGCTGATTTGAATGCACATCTTGACACCGAATATATTTTATGTGAGCAAAAGTGATCCGCTATATTTTTTATTTGCAAAAAAAAGCTACATATTTCGTTCTGCCAATAAGCAAGTATTTGAAATTTATTACAATTTATTTTATCAGCTCAAAAATCGCATTCGTTGTGATATTAAACAAGTTCGTAAAATCAATAAATTATGTTAATCACCAAATAAACTGCTTCTGTAATTTTGGTTTCTTCCATAACACACGCTGTAAATATAAATGCGTGTATATTAAATACATAGCACATACACAGTGAAAGTAGCCTTCTCGTAAGTTCCGGAAGGCCAGCATAAGGAAATGTGTCTCCTGATAAATATTGCTTTCGAAATGGCGAGGAAAAATTTTATAATCGTGTCAGGGAGGGTTCGCACTTGGAAGCTTCACCAACCAACCAATCAGTTACTACAACACGACACACACAGCCAACAGTTAGTTAACAAACGGCCAACAGACGCCGACCAGCTAGCCTCTTTTGGTTTTTGTTGTTAAGAGTTCTTGGCGCGAAATTAGCATCCTAGTGCCCTACATATCCGATGGGCATAGCCACATTCGCCAGATAAAGTGGGTGCCTTCTTTGTAATGTGGTCTATCTTTGCAATCCAAGAAGATAAGCCACATTACATTAAAGTTCAATAATGTAACTCCTCCCACCTTAGGTATAAGATCTCTTATCGTGTTACATATTTAGAATATAACACTCTTAAAATCAATTCTTAAATCGACTCCCTTTTTAGTCAAATTTATTATGACCTACTCCACTTCGATGTACCTACAATTTAAGATATAAATTCGGTTGCAGATTGCTTTTAGGTGTCCGCTCGAGCCACCAGGCTTTTGCCAGTTCTTTAAAAAAAAATACCTTCATGTTCATTTTGGCAATAAGTTAAAAAAGTATTAAACACATAAATTATTGCATCAGGATTAAAAAACAAGAGATTTCTCTAAATTATTCCTCCATTTATTTTTTTAACGACACACGCGTGTAACCCTCATTTGTTTCCAGCAGAGAGCCTATACATTTATCAAGATGTTAGGAAGGTCATATCACAACAAAGGGGCATTTTAACTTCCCCAAAAGGGAGAGATATTACGCTTTGGGTCGCGGATTATTTTTTGGTGTAATCCACGATCATTTGTACAAACCAACTTGTACAACGCAAATTGTTATGTAAGGTACTAATGAAAGCATCCCCTTAGCAAATACGATACCCAAATAATATACTTCGTCTTTTTATAAAAAAAAAAACACAAAACGATGTAATTACTTAAATGACGACAGGGATTAAGAGAATAGAGTTGGGCTCCGAATGAAATTGCTGTGGGACAAGAAGATAAGGCCTGACAATCACGATGTCAGCCCTTGCGTTCCCATCATTTTGACGTTTAGAGAAATGATGAGCCCTATCTGTCATTCTTTCATACTTTTCCTGATGGCGAAAAAAACACACGACAAGAAAAGAAAGTCCCTTATGACGTCCTCTCAACCTATTTCATTTTGAAAAATTACGAAAATATTTGACAACCATTTATCTTGTCACCAACTGCACCTAGCCCCAAAAGTGACGCACATAAACACACAGTTATTTGCTAAGCGACCCAAAGAATCAATTACAGAGTTCTTCCTTATTTGCCTCCTCTCTTGCCTTGAGAACCACACCATGTTAAATAAATAAAAAATTGTTTGTGGGCTGGCGAGGGGTGGCGCCTTACACAATAAAGGAAAAAAAAAACTTTCAGCTATATCGCGCAGTTTAATTTCATAACGGGAAAAAAAGAAACCCGAAATCATGTCTCCTCGAGTATCATTAAAACATTTTTTCTGTCCTTTTAACATTGACTTTACGTATGATTAACATTTTCTTCTCCCTTGAAAACCGCAATTATATTCAGAAAAAAAAATATACACATTTCCGTAAACATTGATAAAAGAGGCTCTTCCGGGGAATCCTTAAAAATTAGGGAAGTTCGCAGGTCGTTTGAGAATTTAATAAAACAATTAAATAAAAATTTAATGAAGTGGAAGAGAAACGAAAACGATTTTCCACTGAACGAGCAGGTTAAAATTTCAGATTTTTTTTTTCTTTAGGGGAGAAACGAATTGAGACATGAGATTCACAGAAGAAGATCTTTGAGGCTAAGGTCATAGGATATTAAAAGTTGTTTTACCTGCTTGGGTGAAAATATTTAGAAAGCATTTTTATTCTGGAAATCCCAGGTAATGACACAGTACTGCCAACCTTTAATAATGGGACTTTTGTTATCAAGATTGATTGCTTGACACAATATTTTGAGACAGACGCAAGATTGAGGGGCTTTGACCTTCAGGAATACTTTTTAGTTTTATACGCGAATAATGTATTAGTTCCGGAGAAAACTTTTCAAGCATTTTTTAAGTGTTTGAGAGACCAACGTATCCGTCAATATATCCGCCTTTACGAAAGATGAATTATTTTTGCACAAAAATCTTTATAGCTTAAATTATACACCTACAATTCTTATTAGCGGCTAAACCATTATACTTCAATCGTTCAGATATCAGTTGCCGCCCTCGCTCCTGAACCCTCATAAGCATAAGCGGTTACCGAAAATGCTTGATTAATTGATTGATCGCTCATATAAAAAAGTCTCCACCTCCGCGAGGGTCTGACAAGACCTCCGAGAATAATATTTCTCTCGTATTGCACAAAATTGTATGTCCCCTTGTATATCAAGAATGCAATGCACACTGCACAGTACCTGGTTGAGAATTTGGCCCTGGTTCATTGAGCTGTTGCGCCACTCTGGCAACAACTAGTTGTTGTTCTTTTCGCGGAATACTTTTCTCGTCAACATTGCAAACATTCACAACGCCAGACATTCTATGCCTGATATTTTAGTTTTGGGTAACGAGTCACTTTCCAATCGTGGAAATCATCAAGGTGCTAATATGACGAATGGAGATTATAAATAAATCCTGAAGTGCCTCGACAGGACAAACATAAGATAAACTTGACACGAGCAATCTTTTTTGTCATTTTGGCTCTGAAAAGCAAGTGATGATGACATTTCCCCGAAACAATTTCGCTGTAGAAATCCCAATAGAAATCATATTTGTGTGTGACAGATCTGTCATACGTGGACAGTTTCAGTTTCCTTTTTCAAAAGTCAAACTGTTAAAAAGGTATGCAAAAATAGTTAAAGCATAAGAAAAGATTGCGAAATTTTTGATATGATTTATGAGGTGATTTACGTAACGAAGTCTTGCCAATGATACATTATTTGTTCTACAAATTCAGTACTTGAGTCACAGAAAGCGCTCATTTTCGCGCTCTAAGCCGATGATAAACTTTGACCCAAATGATTCAAAGAGCGGATTGTGAACAGAGGACACCAGTACTCGAAGCGATATACATAGGTGATAAACACATCGAGGCACCTTAGACACAGGTGTGAAATGACTCGGACTCTTCGTTAGTGTCCGCATAAGGCCTCCACGAAAAGTCTGATAGAAGCCAACTTATATCACAGTCAATGGTGTCCCATCAAAAATTCAACGCAGCCTAAATGCAAGTTTGGATCAATAAGAAAGTTGCTTTGTTAGTTCCTCAATTGGAGAAGTTGGAGTTGAATCTGACCCCGCAATTTGCAAAGCTTGTGTCAGATTAAACCTACTCATACCGAAAATAAAATCGTTATGTTGAGGCTGTTTTTAATTTTACCAATACAAATAGACCAAAAGGTTGTAATTAAAAATGAGGTGAATATGAATGTTACGTAGAGTACATAATAAAAATTCGGTAAAAAAAATCTTGTCTGCTCGGGAAAAACGAGAAAATGTAGCTTTTTACAACATTGCTGGAACCTCAAAAAACCTTTTTATTAATATCTCGAGTTCTTATAGTGCTAGGATAAAAAAAAGGGGTTTCTATGGGAAGAAAGGGCTACAAGACTGACTGAAAGGGATATTTAAAAAAATTAATCTTAACCTCAAAATTTCTTTATTTCTTAATGCTAAGGATTTTTTCACTACAATCGTGATAAAACGAGGAAGTATTGTCGGATTTTCATGAAAATTGGAGGGAAGTTGAATAGTGATGCCAGAAAAACGTGGTTTCAAGGGAAAAAAATAGAATTTTGCCGCCAAAATCCGGATTTTTCGAAAAATATTAAAATGGCCGCAATTTCCTCCAAAATAATGGTGGGTAAAATTTTCTTTTCTTATAATAAGCTCGCGATCAAGATGTTATGACTAAGTAGTAATAGTGCTTCACCCTTAAAATGTGAAGCACATCACGAGCGAAAAGAATTTGAGGACAGTAGGGGGAGGAGGTAGTAGAATCCTAAGCAGAGTGGGCAATAGATCACTGAAAAAACTTAGCAATAGGACACATTACACTGACTCTGGACAATAGACTGCATTCACACATAGGTACAAAGTTCCTCAGAAAAATAAATATTTTTTTAAGGACATATTATTAATGCAGTGCGAGGGTGGGAATATTAAGGGCGTAAAAAATTTAGTTTTACTACGCTATATCGGTGCACGTTTTTACTACACCAAGGGTTTCTTTATGAGCGTAAGCCATATCCATATCGTTTTGTTTGTTTTTGCTTATTTAAATTTTTGCCAATGCGTTCAGATGCCTTCTGTTACATTTGGTGTAAGGATGCTTCGCCTCGACAGCAAATTTATCCTTAAAAGACAACAAAACAACTGTTAAAAATTCCTAGAAATGTAAGTTGGCCTGCCCTTGCATGTCAAATCAATTGCAACGAAAGGTGTCACAATTTCTACACCCTCATTTTCTTATAGCGGCTAGGAAAGAAATTCTTTTTTCTTCTTTGTAATTTTAAGCCCACCGAGAATTAAAATACCAGAGAATTTTTCGATTTCTTCAGAACGTACAGAGCCAATCAAGGTTTGTTTTTAATGCACCCAGACTATTTTCTTGTCCAAGAAAACCATGAGAAAATGGTTTTAACAATTCTTTTGAATTTCACTCTCTTTGTGTTCTTTTCACGGGCATTTCCTTGAATTTTGCTACATGAATAAGATATCTAGCTGCGTTCGACGCTTCTGTCAGCTTCATTTCGTCATAAAACTGAATGAAAACACAAAATGTGGACTGTTTGTTAAAGTGCAATCCATATTTAATGACTTTTAGATGGAAATGTTGACGCACAGGTCAAAGTAATTCAAAAAAAGTTTCAACAACGAGGTTTCCACAAATGCATTTTGTTTGATATGTGATATCCTTTTATATACTATCAGCGTTGTAAAGGAATTAAATCATTTTAGAATTTAATTCTTTTGGTTTATCTCTAAAAGTATAACAGTAAACCAAAAGAAGAGTAAAACACTCTTAAATTCACACAAAAAATTTTAACTTTAAGCTTTGAAATCACCATTCATTCTAAAGTCAATGTTTAGTAATTCAATTCAGTGTTCAATTCAATTCATGTTCAATTCAGTTTAAACATAGACATTCAATTATTTCATTCATATGAATGTCTATGTTTAAAGTCATTGAAGTCATTTTGAAGTTATTGAAATCATTTTGAAGTCATAAAATTACTGAACTCATTTTGAAGTCATTGAAGTCATTTTGAAGTAAATGATTAAGATTTTTTTTTTAAATTTTAAAATTGCTTTATTTGTTCACATTTTTGTATATAAATTCAACCAGCAATCGTAAAAAACATAGCTTCGGCCGTCGCCTAGGTAGCAGCACAAAATAAAAAATTCACTCTTATAATTTATTTTAAGTATATTTATTATAAGTATTCGTGAAGAGAATCCAATCCGTTAAGTATACCGAAGGTCCTCTCAGTCGTAATCGCCGAACTGTCGAAATGCAGAGTTTTAAATTCACTAAAGATAGGACATACCGCCAGAAACTGAAAGATATCTTCGCACACATTTAAATTGCATAGGCTGCAGGAAACAGGAAGGTCCTTTCTATGTGGCATACAATTCAGTCTCAGAAGCTCTCCTCTAGCCTTGAAAATTGTTGAAATTATTGCTAAAGCATTCCTTGAAATAATTTCTTTCCATGAGATTGTAGTTGAGTACCGACTGTAGTACTCCCTGTACAAAGATGTACTTGCTTCCTCCTCGAATTTGACTCTTAGCTTGACATCCAGGTCGCGAATGATGATATAAAATGTGCCCCCATGAATCGATATTATTAGTACTGAGATGCCATATCTTTGAGATAACAAATGAAGGTCCTTAGTGAAGAGAGAGTTGTTTGAAGGGGCTTTTCTAACCACAAGATTAGGCAGACGGCTAGTTGGCATATGAATCAAATCTTTTTGCAAATTGTCTTTTAAGTTCCAAGTTTTAGCATATCCAAGTCAGCCATCATCTTTTGGTGCTAGGGGAGTCAGCCATCAAACATATATCGTCAGCGTACTTTAAGGCTTTGATTCTTCTACCATTCCAAATAATACCACCACAAAGCTCTTCCGGTAAGTCATCCAAAAACAAAACCAACAGCAGAGTGCTTAGCACACAGCCTTGCTTAACGCCAAAAGTTGCACTCCATTCCAAACCACTGACTATGCTTTCCTGTAAAGTGCCCTTAACAACAGGATAACTTTCAAGCTTAGACCCTTACGACGAAGTTTGTAAGAAAGCGCGTTTCTATCAATAGAGTCGAACGCAGCCTCAAAATCCACGAAGAAAACATAAAATTCGAAGTCAATAAAAATGATGTCACTTCAAAATGACTTCAATGACTTCAAAACGCCTTCAATAATTTTATGACTTCAAAAATTCAACAATGACTTCAAAATGTCTTCCATAATTTTAAGACTTCAAAAAGACTTTAGTAGTTTTATGACTTCAATTACTTAAAAAAGACTTCAACGACTTCACGGAAATCACAGAAGATTGCATTCACTGAATTCACTGAATTGAATTACCAATCAATGGCTTCAAAATGAATAGTGATTTAAGATTTTTAACATTGAATTCATCTGATTGAAGTCATTTCAAAGAAGTTTTGACTATGACTTCAATGAATGCAATCTAAAACGATTGCATTCTTTTACAACTCTCATATCTATGGCCTTTACTCTTGGTAAGTAAAGTAAGTGCATGCAAAATTTTACACCCCCAACTTGACGCGAAAAAGGGCATTGCCATTGCCAGTTAGTTGGATCAGATAGCGGTTTCTGGCTAGGATTCTTGGTGCAGCTAGTAGAACGGTGTTTATAAGGGGCCAGGGCTCTTCGCTAAGGAATCACTCTGCAATCTGGCAATTTTCAGGCAATTGAACCGCCAGACAAGTCGACTGTATGCCGATTGACGCAAAACACGCATGAAACAGCCTGTATAAGGGAACATTAGAAAGTGCAAAGTCCGCGGCAGCTCTGACATCCATAGTTTGCTAAGTCTGGCGGAATACCAGGCACAATGTCAGCTTTCGTAAAGAGTAAAGACAAAGCATAAAGTAAACTTTCAAGTTTAAGAGGCAAAAAAAGATTCCAAATGAGAGGAAAAGGACAAAAGACACAAAATATCTCCGAAGTAACTCCAGCACCAAAGGCTATGAATTCACGCATACTCCGAGGGAGAAACCACCGACTTTGGCCTCAAATAAATTGCGGGAGTAGTATCCACCCCAATTGGTGTTTCACAACAGGCGCCCAACTGACGATCAATCTGCCACGCCTGTTATTACTACTCCCGCAATTTATTTGTAATTATTCAAATATACCCCACAAGCATTTTTACATGTAAAATTAGCAATTCGCTAGTTTACTTGTAAAATGTTTTAATATTTTGGAAATAAAATGCACACCCAGTCACGGGTCTTAACATCTTTTTTGATTCTATTTGAATCTTCAACTCAACGTCTTCATCCGAAGACTCGTTGAGCTATACGCTTCACATTTAATTTTTGCTGACTTTTCTTTAAGACATGCGTTGAAATTAAGTGAATTTTGTGTTTTGGGCAGGGCGTGACAGGCGCCCAACTGACGATCAAACTGTCACGCCTGTTGTGAAACACCAATTGGGGTGCAGACTACTCCCGCAATTTATTTGTAATTAGTCAAGTTTTTTTTTGCAAAAAAGTCAAACAGCTTGATCTTTCTTTACATTGGCATCACCATAGCTGCAGGGAATTGTAAATTTTTAAACAGCACTTGCAGCAGCTGCGAAAAACAACTTATGGAAACTTCGTACTTCTAATATTCGACAAAAGAGAGAAGGGATGGCTCCTGGTGATCAAAAAAGAGGCGAACATCTACATTTCTATCAAGGCTTAAAGGAAAATCGAACAGTTCAGGCGGCCGCGGATGTCTTAAAAACTTGGTCTCGAAACCGGACAGCAGCGTTCCCGTAAACTAATATCAAAAAAAACCGTTCGTCAATCGAAGCATTTTAAATTGATACGTAGAAAGGTTGAAAAATAAATTCCTCCGAGCACAACTGAATTTTTCTTTTAGAGAAATTAAGTTGCGTATATTTTTAAATGTATGTATATATGCTATTTTATATACCATTATATATACTATTTTGTTTTCGACTCAAAGGGCCTTCTTCAAAACCCTTAGTCCCTTTCTTTCCTCTTGTCGTAATCTTGCGTGAACCTATTAACGAACCATAACTAAACCGCACATAAAATATTTATTAGATTCACTCTTACCCACACATAGAACTACACAAAAGAGTGAAAGAAAAAAAAAGAACGCTCTCAATGACATTTTTCCATAGACTTAGGTCAACAACATGCTCCATCACTCTCAATTGCCAAATGAGGCATAGCCGATAAAATGCGCAGCAATTTTTTTCGTTCCAAATGCAAATTGATGGCTCCTTCAAAGAATGAATGATCCTTCAGGAAAAATTAACGAGGCACACTCTGAGTTTGCTGCATTAATTCAACAGCAATCTGCTGGTTTCCCCCTTTTTAATTAGTTTCGAGAACCACAACCTAAAACCGCTGATTTACCAGAAAAAAATAAAACAAAAACAAAAAAAAAATTGCACAGCGCCCCCATTAGTTCATTAACTCGATTGTCCCTTGATGTTGATGCCATGGGATTTGTGAATCGTTAATTTCATCTTTGTTCTGTTGTTCATCTAAGGATATCGATTTTACCTTTTTCACCATGTACACGCACAGGGTGGTTGTCCTTGTTTAGAAAAAAGAGGCGAAAAAAAACGAGACGAATAATCCGTATCATCACTTTTAGAAAACAAAAAAAAAGCTATTCGCCTGTCTACATTAGTTAAGGATATCTATAACGGTTCATTGATTATTTATTTAAGGACAAAATTGCACCTTTTTTGAGTAAAAAGTTCGAGTCCTTCTGTTTTAAAAAAGTCTCAATATTTTATGTGAAACTAACACTTAAAAGATCCGAAATAAGTATGTAAGCTAAAAGGTATGCGAAAAATTTGACTGTGAAACGTATTATCCTTAAAGTAATTAATTTTTAATTTAAAAAAATATGCGCGCTCGTCACCCTATCAATCGTCCCACTTGGAATCCATCTAAGCCACCTTTGAGACCACAACGTACGGAAGTACTATTCAAGCACTTGCATACAAACGCGTACAAGTGTACCTGAAAGTAAAGGATTATAAAGTCCGACGTCGTATGTGATGTGTATCAAAAAAGGAAATATTTTTGAAGAGCAAAACACACTCTAAGCGGCGTTTTTTTTTCATTTCTTTTGCCTACCCTTTCGCCTGGCAAAGATGAAAATAAAACAAGTTTTCAAGGATTTTTTTATATTTGCGGCTTTAGTGAAAATAGCGCGCGAAACGGATTTCCCGTTTTGCGAATAAAAATTTATGGAGCGTAAACGTCAGGGTGTTGAACTGATCCACTAAAGCTCTAGCTTCTATGAGTTTTTTCCCTTTATGCCAGATAGGTATACAAACATATAGCTATATGTTATATGGAACGAATAAGGATAAAGGATGCCTTCAGTGTTACGAAATGCTAATGATGATTACATCCAACGATTGTGTACATATTTTAATTTACACCAAAGGGTTACTTGAATTTTGAAGGAAAATTACATATAAATTCTTTTGAGTTTATAACAAGTTCATTAAGAGAGATGAAAGAAAAAGTTTTCCTTTTTTTTCCGTTCATATCCACTTAGTCTTATATCTAATTTGCGTGTCTTGTGACCTTATGAGATGAGACTTTGACATATTAGGGTAATCTTCTAAAAATAATTACACTAATAAAGAGATAGAGGAATGCTTGTGCCCTGGCCATTGGATCTTGACTTAACTTGTGGGCAAACATTTGCTTAACTTAGTTTTTGGTTGAGGAAAAATGTCCTGCTGAGATTCGCATGTTGAGTAATTAATTTAGGTATTTGGATGTGTGGAATCGGAATGTGGGAAATTCTTGCTTTGGGTGACGAAAATTGTATGTGCTCGTCACGCAAGACTTGTGAAATCATTTGAGAAAAAGATATGCACGAACTTTTTTTCTATTCAGTGTGACTGTAGTCTTTTAATTCTTACTCACTCTCCCTTATTTACTTATTTGCTTACTTGTCGGGTTCTCGATTCAAGGAGCATCTCTACCTGGTTCACAGTATCTTAACATAATCTGGACACGCTTATTCCGATTGCTTAGACCAAGCGCTCTGGAATTCGCGAAGTTTTGGACCTTAAAACGGTCTCAAACCTAGGGGCTAGGATTTGAAAACCCTCTTGGCTGGAGCGTTGTTGTCCATCCCCCCTCGATGTGACCGAGCCAATGTTGTCTTTGTTTTTTTTTTTCGTTTTTTGATCTACTTCAAGCTACCACAACTTGAACTAGTTTCAAAAATGCCAGAACAGTCCGAGGAGCTTGTTCCCAAACTGCATGCTGCAACGCGTATTCTCTAATGTTACGGCACAATTCAGTTTTGCCGGAATATTTTATTTGGCCATCAATCGCCAGGTAGGACTCCTGACGATGAATGCTGCCATATATTTGGCTTTAAAATGGATGAAAAGATGGTGTTCTGGACTTGAAAATCATTGTTCTTTTCTAGGATTTGCCTCTGTGTGAAGATCTGGTCTTTGGACAATATGCCGCGCCGGAAGCCACACTGGTAAGTGTCGATAAGCAGAACGGCTTAAGACAGTCATTAAGCATATGATATGCAACATTTAATAGGAATATGCCTCCATAGTTCTTGCAAGGCAAGGGCTCACATTCGGTGGTGCAAATGGAGCTGTCCAGTTTTCTGTCACCCGCATACTTGGTTAATGATTTTATGTACGCACCCTGCCCGACGTATTCAAAGAGCTCCGCCGGTAAGGCATCAAAGCCGGTGGCATTTCTTTTTCTTTGGCTAAGATAACTTCTTAAATACCAGATGGTAGGCGTGCTTTCGTTCAGTACAGTTTCTTTTCTCTCCTGTACCTCGTCTACTCTCTCAAAATGATGCCGAATAACCAGCTGTTGGAAAAGCCGCTTAAAAATATTCAACTATTCAATGTGCTTAGGTGTCCTTCGCTATTTCGAAGCGCCTGTATTCCGGTTCTTAAGCTCGCAGCCAGTTGCTTAGCTATTTTGTAGAACTTTCTGGTTCTTGTTTTGACCCCTAGGTTCTTAGATCTTCTTGAGCTGGGACTTCGGAGACTGCGTAGGCCCTCTTCTTTCTATGCAGTAACCTTTTTTTCTTTCTTCCTCTTTGCTCGATACTCTTCATGCGCTGTCATTTTTTCCTGTTTACACAATTCTTATTGACATTTGGCCCATTTCACACATACCCGGCTGCCGGATAACCGGCACAGGCTACCCGGTCGTTTGTATAGGCAACCGGGGATTGTTTTCGGATTCTGGTGTGAGCGCGCCCATAAGAATGTTTTCCTAACGACCGGGTCGGGCTACTGGCTCCACTGGTTGTTATCTAGAGTGCATCTAGAAAGACACCATAGCTCTTTGTAGGCTACTCTAGGTGTGCTGAAGCATCCAACATTGAGTTTCGCTTTTTTGGCGGCTTGCAGCTTCTTCTCATTGTAAAGTCGAGCTCTGAATCTATACCTACGATAAGAAAATGGTCAGAGTCGATGTTTACCCCTCGGAAAATGTGCTCATTAAAGATGTAAAATGTGTACCTTGCGTCGATGATCACATATGGTCTATTTGGTTAGTCGTTCGACCGTCTGGAGATCGCCAGGTTGCCTTGTAGATTCTGAGCCAATGTGCGTGTTCACATTATAAGGCTGATGTATTGAAAATTTCCGAAGATATTGATCACACCATGAGGATCACTTACCGGCTTAAAGCTCATTACTTTTGACCTTAGCCGATCCTCCACGATGAATTTTCATCCCAATATGCATGCAGCTGTAATAAATGTCAAGATCTTTTCGTTTCGACAAACCTGATCCTATCCATCGTTTCTCGTGGATTGCAATTTAATAACCACTTTACAGGGGGCCAAGGGGGCTCAAGTTTTTGAGTCACACCTAGTGCGTAGAGTGTTCTTATATTTCAGGTACGAATTGTAGGGATAGGGACGTGGTCCTTAAACTTGATTACCATTTCGGTATTATTATGACTTGTTACCCTCTCATAACTAGACCAGAGTGAGGATCAGTTTTATAAATTTGGCAGCACAATTACGATGAGGTTAAAGAATTAAGACTCGATCAGAAAACACGGATACGTCAGAAAACAAAAATGTAAGAAAATGTGTTCAAGCTGGAGGGTTAATCAGTGTGGACGTGGACAAGCGAAAAATCTAAGGCAATAAAAAAATTGGCATAAAAAAAATTGGCCACAAAGCATAAAATCAACTAAAGCGATTAATTGTTTTGTGGCAATCGATAACCTAAGATTTTGCTTTTTTCCACATCCGCACTGGATGAAACCTCCAGCTTAAACAAACTTTTTTATTGTTTCGTATGACTAAAATACTCTCTGAAACAAAAATTTTAATTTCGCAATTGCTTTTTTTTAATTTTTCGTTAAATGTGTCACCTTGGTAACGATATGTTTGACATCGGCTGAAATAGTCCAACCCCTCATGCATGGTTGTAAGTGAAAGGTTGTAGTACACCTGTCTCTAGTTTAAGTCATTACTACACTTACTTATACTCCCATACTTCCTTTTGTCCAAGGCAACCCTGTTTCAATTTACTGATGAAAAGGTAAAGTTTGCCTGTAAAGTTGCAAATACCCAAAAATACAACTTACTGAAAAGTTTCTGCACCAAAACTTTTCTCAAAATAACCAAAGGTAACACCTTTTACATGGTTTTAGCATGGAAGTATTGCACAGCACAACTCTTTCTGCGACTGAAATGTGTACAGCCAAATTGGTTGACCTTCCTTCCCGAAATCCCTTTAAATTGATTTCTATTCGAAGTGTTGGAAAAGTTGCAAATTTAATGAGTTCCTTTTGCTAGGAATAGTAAAATTTAAGTGATTAATATCAATTAAAAGTTTGTTTGTGTGGGTTGTTTAACTACGAACCGCTTAAATTATGAAATTACCATTCATTTCCTTTTTCACAATTATTAACTGGAAAGAATAATTAACAATTATTAACTGCAGAATTTATAAATATATATTTTGTGCTTTTTAATTGAAATTATAATAGAAATATCATTATGATTTTAATTGTTTATATTCAAATTGGCTTTAAATAATTTTTTATCCTGATTTTGAAATAAACCAAGAATTTATTTTTTTTTTCCTGATACAAATATATTTAAGTATTTTTTTATCATCTCATCACCATAGCCCTTCACTTTTGTGTAAAGTCGCAAGTTAAAAAAAAAAAAAACTTTTATTGAAAGACAATTCGTACTTGTTGAAATAACTACGGAGGAATGAAGTGCAATACTACCCTTTAATTTTTAATTTCCTGTTGTTGCTATTTATACTGTTGTTGCTGTTTCGTATAAAAAGGACATTACACATGGTATGGTCAATAGCTGATCTTTGATTAGCATTGTCTCGTCACTACCCATTGATATTTCCGAGGGAAATTAATGGAGAACAACGTTAAGCTTCAGTTTCAAAATGAATTGAGGTCATAAGCCTTTTGCTAAAAATTCTTGGCATAATATCAATGCCCCTGGCATGTGGTCTGAATTTTGACATTAGGGTTCTCTAATCATACTCTAATGTGGCGACAAAAAATTCAACAGCATGCAGGAGTCGCTGAATGCACCCATCGATTCACTGAACGAACATACCCAATTGTCATTCCAGTCATCTGACAGCAACTGGCATAATCGAAGTTCGAATTTCGATTTCCCCTCCTTGGAATTCAGCGGAAGAGTACCAATGGAAAATTGCCAAAGGGAAAGTATGGAACGTACTAGAAGGTGCTTAGTTTTGTATAAATACACGGGTGACAGGCTCGTACGGAACAGTTATATTTTAAACGTTGACTTGTGAAAATCGTTAATAAAGTAAAAAGTGATTGAATTAAAATAAAGTGTTGAATTCTAAGTAGTAAATTGGAATAACAGTGTGATTTGAATTTAAATAAGTTTGTTTGATAAATAAAGTATTTCATAGTGAAATTATAAAAGTGGAAATTGAGCTTTTTTTTAATAGACAAATTGTTTTTTGTAAGAATAGACTGTAAGAGAACTTGGCTGTTTTTATATTGATGATGCACCACAGTACGGAATTGGAGAAAGTATTAAAACAATAATATTTCTCTTTAAATAAGTCTGTCGTTAATATTTTATATCTTTGGATTCAATTAAGTGCCTCACACACTGCCTGGCATTTCGTCACTTTATAAATGGGTCGAAAACTACAGAAAGGTTAAAAGTGCCTAGAAAGGTTAAGGAAACATAGTTTTAATCCCGATTACATTCTTAATTCACAACTTTTGTTACATATTTTTCCTCTTGGACTTCAATGCTACACAAGTTTGAAAGACAAGTATTCAATCATCCTAAAGCATAAAACTCAAAATTTGACAAAAGCAGTGGCGCATAGATTATTTTGGGTTTAGCACTGACAATGCCAATAGTAGCCGCAACAGCAATGGCAATGGCGATAAAACACAAAGCACAGTCTTTCAAGAGCCATGAGAATCGTTTTGCGGGTAAAATCGCAACATCAATATCAATGGCGATAAAATTCAAAGAGCCGTCTTTCAGGAGCCATGGAAACTACAGAAGCGTTTTGCGGGTATAATGCGTAAAATTATACTCTGTGCATTGGACATTGCCAGTGGTGATTCCAAGTTCCGATTTAAGTTTTACTCCCAGTTTTACCTGCATAGTCATGAAATTTGGAATAATTTGAAAAAGAATATTTAGCGTTCAAGCTACCGAAGCAAAACTTTGAAGGAATAAATGTCAGCATTCTTAATCTAAACGCAAACACTTGGTAAAAATGGAAAAAGGACCTCTTATAGTGTCACTAAGTTGTCCGTCCGTCGGTCCGTCCGTCCGTCCAATCGCTTTATAACTTCTGAACGGTAAGTCGTAGAAAGACAAAATTTGGTGTGCGTATTATCTGCGGAAATCGTCAGAGAATCCAAGGAGGGCAATTTTTAGGCACCGTTACTTGGTTTAATTACAGTTTGAAATTTCATGTGAAAATGGACTTAATGTTTTTCAGTGTTTTTTTTCTAGAAGTTTAGTAGGCAAGAACTAGAAAAACAAAACTAAGGTTTAAGAAATACTAAGCTTTAATAAAAAATAAAACTTTTCGAAAACATCAAAACGTTTTTGAGAAATGAAGAGTCGAAAATGAATGACGTTTTTCAAAGTTTTGGAGGCCATAACTTTTGAACGGCTTATCCCTCAAAATCAATATTGAACACGCGTATAAAACAACTCAAAGTAAACCAAGTGCTAAGTTCATATTTTTCAAAAACAGTTTGAGTATACTGCAGTTTTGACGCATTTTCTAAAAAACATCGCAAAAATGCATGAGTGTGCCCCGCCCCCCTTTCTCCGGTGCTATTTGGTGGAATTCTATGAAAAAATCAATTTAACTCAAAAACATAAAAGCATTTTCAAGAACAGTTTTTTTAAGTCTTCTAGTAGCTTAACGGTATAAACGATCTTTCTCAGATTCGGTTAAAGTGCAAAGCTTACAAAAAGAAGGGCTGCGTTAAAATTTTTTTCAATTGCCGTTTTTAAACTAAGTTTTTAGAAGCCTATTTAAAAAACGAAATAAAAAACTAGCTTGTTTTACCGTTTACGCATAATCCCGGTGGCTAAGAATTAAAAAAAACATCCAAGGCTAGTGTTGGTGGTTGTGCTATAGGCAAAAAGTCTAACGGGATCTGGAAAAAACTTCAAAATATTTGTTTTATGGATTTGGAAGTTTAAAAAATTATAAAAAAAGGTCAAAAGAACGTATTTCTCCCCCTCTATCTCCCAAACGGTATAAAAACTAATTTTTAAATTAACACCGGGCATATAGTTCATCTTTTTAAATTTTATACAAAACTATAGCAGAATTCGAATGTTCAAAAACTTCGAAGATTTAACTGAAAAACGTGAAAACATTTTTTAAAGATTTCTATTTCCTTAACGGTTATGACGGCCTTGTTTAAATTAGGCTGAAGTATGTAATGTTGAAAAGGCAAGCGAACTGCATCAAAAACGTTTCAAAATTGCCGTTTTCAACCCTAACTTTTTAAGCCCATTCAAACAAACGAAATAAGCAACAGCATATTTTTACCGTAATTATCGAAATTGCTGTTTTATGGGTTTAAAATTATAAAAATCCTAAAAAAGGCCAATGAAGAGTATGTCCTTCCCTCTATTTTCGAAACGGTAAAGCTTTTTGCCAGCCTTTCTTTTAGAGTAACGAAACCCAATATTAAATCATCCAATATAAGAACAGTAGACAGCACTACAAAAAAAGCATATTACAGACTGTAAAATATATCCAGAAATAATTTTAATAAATAAATAGAATGTTACACAAACTGCGCAGTATGGATGATTATAACTTTCAACAAAAGCCGACGGACCGCTCCGCGTATAAATCATATAAAAAGGCTGGAGCTGGACCAAGCCCAAAAGCTCTCTTGAATCCAACTGCACTTGATTTTTTTTAATCATCAAACACCAGGAAATCGTGTTCTATAATTGAAAAAGATGGAGGCAAACAGCATTGTAAGAACGAGATTGAGGTATTTTTTTCTTATTCAGGTTGAGGTAGAAGACTCATAGAAGGACCGGGAACGACCGATTTGCAACTCCATTACCAAGTCAAATCCATATTTACTGTATTTCTGTTTTAAACCTTAAACAATTATAGCTTTGTTATCGTTATCGTGATTCTAGAGTTAAGTTGAAACACCAGCGGTCAAATTTTCGAAGCAAGAAATTGTTTAAGCTTACTGATGGGACACGATTCTGTAAACTTCACCTATTGCAGGTACTGCTTTCAAAAAGTAGGTTATCGGTGACCAGTGTATTTTCTGTCCGAATTCGACTGCCTCTCAAGTTTTCCTTGTCTTTGATCTTTTGAGCCCTTTATATTTCGGGGTATTTTTCCATACCCATAATTTCGAATCTTTACTGAACAATGTGAGGAGTAATTCGTTCGAACTATACAGTTGTGAGAGAATATAACCTCCACGTTTTAGATCTACTCATTCAAACAAGCTGTGTTCCTTTTTTTCTGATGATTCTTTAGTTGCTCCAGCAATATAAGGCTGTGACCACGAAAGCATTGATCATTTGACGCTGATGTTGTTACATCCAACAATTTTCTTAGTAAGTGCTCAATCTTAAATATCTCGATGTGGTGGGGTGTTTAAGGTAGGGTCAACTTTAACGTCTCTCTAAAATATTTGGTAGTCTGCTGACTTGATAAGCTGTGGTAGCGATGGCTGTCCGTGGAGACTGTTGCAACATGGTTATTCTTGCATGTCCGCATGGTTTAACCAGTTTCGAATATATTCCTGCCACTCTATCTCCGAATATACTTCTGAATGATCTAGTAATTCTTCAGCGTAATTTTACCACAAACTTCAGTGCTACAGTAAAAAAAAAAAACTTTAATTACTTATCCTTGTCTACTAAACCACAACATTGACCACAGCAATAAGTGTTTTCTACCAGCGAACCGCATGACACACAACTCTTTTCCCTTGATCCCTTAAAAGCATCGCGTTTAATAAAGCTATGCGGAGATGCTTTTCCAATTATTATTCTCTTATCGCGAATCCAGCATTTCCATATTAACGGAAAATCTGTCATGTGTATGTCTACAATCTGGAAGCACATCACTCTGACTACCCTTACGAATGCAATGTTGCGCATGAGGTTGAAGTTTGCACATTTCCTTTTATAAAACTTTAATGAAAGGCATCATGTGCGACTCATGCTAGGAGCAGAAATATGTCTAAACACTCATATTAAACTTTTGATTCATTCACATTGAACTCGCGAAGGAAAAATTTTTTGAATAAATTTTTTTCTTACTTCCTATTAAACTCTTGTCACATCATCCAGGGTTGTTGGCTTCGTTTTTTTATTTATTTTGTTTATTTTTTTTTTCGTGTGTAAAGTTTGTAAAAACTTTGCAATAAATTAGAAATATTTCACGATACTTTGCTGACTTTATCGCTTGCGAGTTTTTATGATTTTCGATCAATAAACCGCAAATATGCTTTTACTAACGCAAATTTTTATATTCAATCGATATGGGAGCATGATTTATTGAAATTATTTCCTAGTGCGACCTTTATAAGATGCAGGCTCACATAATTAATGGAGAGGAAAAACGAAAAGTGTGTTTGGGAATTTTTCTGTGTACGTAAAAAATTTTTAACTGCGGCACACGGGGCGTATACGTAACATAAATACAAAGTGTCTTTTGAAAAAGTTTGCTTTCTTGAACAAGCGAACTTTTGTGGCTGAGAGCTATTACATTCAGGGTCATAAGTGCGGGTGAAAACCGCTACAACCTCCATTGCCGCAATTTCGGCAGAAAATAGGGAAATGGAATCCCCATTTTAAATAGGGAAATGGAATCACCCGACGTGGGCTTCGATGCGAGAGAAATGACCTAAAAAATGGAGCTGCATTAAATTTATCATGCAATGCTTTAGTCATCCTTTGTCAAACAAATACTTTAATCAACTCCTAGTGACTCATTCCAACTTTATCATTCATGATTTTAAGTATCACGATATTCCTAAAGGCTTTCGCTTTGGCAATAATACGATTAGCGCTTGATATGGAAGTAAACAAATCGAAGGACTCAAGTTTATAACATCGTTCTCATAACCCTGATAATTCAATTTAAAAAGCCCTGTAAGCAGACAGCTCCCTTTCATGGTATAGCCCTCTCTCCAAATGAACTTTACTTAATTTATTTTTATGGAAGCCCCGCCGACAAAACACCCATCCAAGAGTACTTAACCAATTGTCTGATGGGTGTATTAAAACACTAGCGCTTAGTTTGATTCTCTTCATTCTATCATATAAAATTTTGGAAACCAAATAAAATTTCAGCGTTTATATCCTTTTTATATTTTTCAATTTCCAGATAGAGATGTATATGGCGTAGTACCGTAATCTTATAATGCAATGAAATGAGATCATAGCCGCCATAAGAAAGCGCATCAAATGGTGATGGTGTCAGTTTGAAAGGATGGAAGTTTTTCTGCAATCGATTGCTTGCACTGCAGTTGCACAAGGATAATAGCAGGAACAAGAACTAACAGACATCGAATCAGATAGAGGGTTTCATATACGTTCAAAAGCAAATGCATTATGGGAGCGAATTCATCCTCTCGAACAGACGCCAGTTTGCTCTCTGATGATGATGGTAAGAGTTTGTTTTTTATTAACTTTTTTTTCGTGTATATTCAAGGGCTTTCAATCATATTTGTGTAAAGTCGACACTATGTGCATTTTTTTAATAAATTTGAGAGACCCAGAATTTACTGGTATGTGTCACGCAGAAAAAAAAATGTTTAACAATGTATGAAGTATTGCATTCGCGTGCATACTGCATACTTCAACGCTAATAATTTTTTAAATTTTTATGAGAGCTCGTCCACTTCCTTTTTACCGAATGGCTTTTAAAATATTCAATAAGTGAAATTAAAAAAAACCAACACAAGAGTAGAGGCCATACAAATTTCAGAATTTTGCTGCTAGTGAAGCATGAGATCCTTTTTTCAATGTATGCGATCCACAGGACAGCGTGAATAATAGAAATTTGCATACCTACTGAGTAAATATTGGAAGGCCTCACACAGTGTGCGTCAATAGAGTGACACAGGTTACACTAAACAGATAACAACAAAGTTGATGAGCAACATAAAATATTTCAGAAGAATAGTTTCAATTAAGCAGCTACATTCTATTGGGGACAATCCCAATTAAATAGCTATTTTTTAACAATGTTTTTGACATTTGATCAATAACAATATTGGGGACCAATATTTGAGTGTTTTAAGCACTTTTTGAGAATGTTATACCAGCCATTCTAAGAATGGTGGCACAAGGCAACTACAAAAGTCGATAAATCGAATCGAGAAATCGTTTGAAAAGAAATTATCCGTCTTCTCCAAAGCTTTGTCACAGTTCACGTTGATATTTTTTTTATACCTCTATTCACAGGAATAGATGTGTGATACTGACGGGAATGTGACATAGAGAGAGAATATTTATAGGCCCCCAAGACCTTGGGTGATCTTGAGCAAAGTCTGAGTCGAATAAGCTATGTCCGCCCTTCCGACCGTACCGTATGTCACCAATTTTAAGGCCTTAAGTTTTGAGCCAGAGGGCGAAAGCTTTGCTCGTAAGATTTTTGATATCTGTAACATGAAAGCTTAAAATTTTACATAGCCCCACATCGGTGTAAATGTGCGATTATCTCTGGTCTTTTTATACTTGAGCACTCCCAATAGTAGAAGTTATATCCGAGAGTGCATGCATCCTCGAAGCCAATGGCTCCCTGCATCCTCGATATTGCACAAGTAGCCTACATATGAATTATACGGACATTTGAATTATAGTCCGGTTATCGGCCATTGCGCCTAGGTATTTAATGAAGCTCTTCGACCTTATGATTGATAAAGAGTATTCTACAGTTTTCCTACTGCTAACTCAAGGACGCGCGCGGGTTTATGATTAAACACTGCATAGTTTGGCACTGGCTCCTTGTATTTCTGGAATATGCTTTGCAACTACTACAAGAGCGTTTTCGTCTGCAAATCCTATTACTTAAAATCCTGTGGAAGCTTGAGTTACAGGACGCCGTCATAAATAATGACCCAAATAGTAGGCCTAGCGTTCCGCGGAAACATTTTATTTATCTCTCCAGTAATGTTAAAGATGCCATTTGCCAGCGCGTTGCCTTGTCTTAATCCATTTCTTGCAAATGAGCTGGTGCATGCTTCTAACCATATTATCGCCAGTAGTTTTGAAAAGTTCGGCAGCCAAGCCGTCAGATCCGGCTGCTTTATTGTATATTTATGCTTAGAAACAGCTACTTTTACTTCATCCAGGTTGGGTGGTTGGTGTCGTTCGTTCGAATGCTTTGCCTTCCATCTGAATGATTCTTTCTGCGTGATAGCGGGATTCTGTTCATCGTCGCCTTTATACAATGTGCAAAAATGGTTTTTCCAAACGTTTTGATCCTTTAGTCGAACCTTGGAGCTTCATTCCTGTTGAAGCATATCTCTTTATAACTCTTTAACCGCGCGCTTCTCTTGCTCTAACTTTTATTTCCTTCAGAGAAGGCGGTTAAGTAAGAGAAGGCGGTGTTTCTTCCACCTCCTCTGCTTGCAAGGCTCGCGAGCAGTTCTAGTCCGTGTGAGCAGAGCCGCTTTATATGCTTTCTGTTTGGCTGCATGTGCTTGGCGGTATTTATCAACTTCATAGAACGTTTTGTTAAACTCGATTCGAGAAGGGACCTGGTGATCTCTTATGATTATATCCGCAGCTGTATCTTGGCTACAATGAGGAAGTGATCCAATTCAATGTTGAGCACCGAAAAGTTCGGACATCCATGATACTAAAAGAGTGCTTTGCGTCGATCGCAATGTGATCAATCTGGTTGAAGTTTTATCAATTTATCTTATGCCGAAACTCAACATCTTTTTCGTATGTTGAGTTTCGGCAACTTTGTATAATGACTGCCTCAACGTGTCGCCCCATAGTAAAGTCGATCAGCCTGAATTCGTTATCAGAGGTCGTGTCGTGCATCAGACACGGCCAAAACGTCCTCCGTTTTAGAATGAAAAGGCATTAAAATAGCCTAGGACAATCTTTGAATTTGTAGCCACTGAACCTTATATGGGCATACGTGTTATGAGGCTAATGATGGCGAATCTGGTCTTAATGTTGATCGTCGTGAGGCACTCATTTATATACTTAAAGCTTAAGGCCTTCTGCCTTAGCCTATCTCCAACGACTAAACCAGATCCAAATTAAAGTTGCTTTGGTTCTTCGTAGTTGTCGCCTTGTTATATATCGCTGTCACCCTCACCCTAAATTTTTTTGCCCGGCCCATCCAACCGCGTTTCTTGGAAGACAGTGATATCTGCTTTGCAGTCGTTCAAGGCTCCCGCAAGTTGGTCGATTGCATGTGGTCTACTAAGTGACCACACATTACATGTGCAGACCCCATGTATAGCCCCCCTGCTTGGCTTTTCTTTTCAACTTTGATATATTAACATTTATGTCAAAATTCCTTTCTAGCAGCTTTCATGGTTCAGGGTTAATACCATTACAGAGTAGGAAAATGTCCGGTTTTTGCTCAACTGAAGCGTCAGCTTCATAACGCTTCAGAGGTCACGCCTTGCAACCTCGAAAGCGTTCTGGCATTCCTCTTCTTCAGGATTATTTTACCCTGCGTGGGCCTTTTAGGCTTTTTGATATGAGTGCTTTCCTTTAAGCACTCCGCCAATAGCATTGTGCGCGCACGTAAGCTTACGAGTCAGAGTTCCTGCTGTGGCCTGTCAGTGGCCTGCTATTGGCGGAGACTAGTATAACAGCTTTAGAAATGAATACCATTAACTTTTTGTCGTAAAACCCTCCTCATGTCTGTTCGTACGGACAAGTCAAAGACACGCTGAAAGGCGTTTTGGATACCGCACCACCAAGATGCTAATTTTTGTTCATATGAAAGGCGGTACATGCTAGACAGTGAAGCACTGGACATTTAGCATGATTAATTTTTTGGAAATTTTAAGAAGATTATTACAAGGAACAAAATCGCTTTAATTTTCCGACGGCACATCCCTTAAATTTCTTTTATTACACCAAAGTGCTTAGCCGTTCTATCAAAATTTCGATACACAAATTCAATTTATCGTTCTTATGTCGTTTCAGTCAATTTCGATCATTTTCAAATACTCAGAGCAATTGGAAAAGGAAGCTTCGGCAAGGTAAGTCACTTTAACATTTACTCAATTTTGTAAATATAATATTTAAAAGCCAACGCATAAAGGACACAATCGAATTATCTCTTCCTATTGCGCGCTCATTTGGGGCTTCCGTATACGACTTCTTTTACCATCTTATCTCGTATCCCTGAAAAGCCATTCCAAGCAAGCAAAAAAAAAGGAAAAATATAAGCTTCCACCAATACCTACGTTTTATACAATTTTTATCACATACATTATAATCACATTAATGGCATAAAAAAAAGATACTTCGTTTATCTATACACTCGTACATAAAGTAGCAAACCCAAAAGTGTCCTTTTTCACTTTGATGATGTTTACATTTTCTACTTAAGCAGAAAAATGTTTTGTCCTTATTTTATACTGAAGTTCAAGTTAATATTTTTTTGTTCTTGTGAAAAAAATTTTTCGGATTTGTTTATGGACTCCAAGACTTATAGAGGTTATCGGAGGGATGTTTTTTTTTCATGAAGGTGCACGTATGGTTTTATTTAGGACAAAATCTCGGAGTAGAAGGGATGAAAGAGTCCTTTGTACCTTTGAAGTTGTGCTACATAGAGATTATATCCAAATTGTTCTGTTTCAACGCATACATGGAACGTGTGTTCATTTAAGCGCCACTTTTAGTTTTTCGAAATATTTATTAAAAAAATAAATATGGCAGGGATTCTTAGGAACCAGGTAAGAGTAAGAGGTTCCACGAGTGTTCATTTCAGGATTAACAGCTTAGCGAGCAAATGACAGTTGAACTCAAATTTCCTATTCAGTTGTTATTTAAGATGCATGTAAAAACATTCCATTTAAACTTCTTAATGCATGGAAACAAGTTGTTCCTCGAAAGTGTTGTTTATTATTAAATAACGAATGCTTCACTTTTGATACAGAACACATCATTGTTGAGCAGTTTGTACAAAAGATTTCTATGAAAATCCACAAGAAATCTGTTGAGTATGGAGAGCTTTTAAGAATCAAAACTTTAACCAGTTAGAAAAGAAATAAAAAATTCTTGAAGATAATAGAGAGTGGAAAATTTTTCAAATACCGAATTACCGACTGTGCCATTTGGCACTTGTACCACTTAACGAGATGATTACATGCTGACTTTGGTAAACTGTACTAACTTCTCAAATAGGCCAAATTATATTTGCCAAAATTTTTCGTATTTAAATGTTATTAAAAAAATACCAATTTGATCAAAATAACTCTCTCGCAGGATTTTTAACTTTTGTCAGAGGAAAACTTGAAGTCACTTACAAAATTAATGATGTTATTGTGAGCATCTTACAGCATAACCATTGCAGAGTTTATTAAAACATCTAATATCTATGTTCTAAGTCGAATTAGCCATGTCCGTCCATCCGTCCGCATGTCACCAATTTTTATGCCTTTAATTTTGAGCTAGAAAGCTAAATTTTTGTGTGTAAGCTTTTTGTCATCCGAAGCAACACGAGTGTTAAAATTTTTTAAATCGCCCCAGAGACGCGCCCACAATCAGTCTTAATGTGCAACTACCTCCAGTACTTTCAAAACTGTAAGACGTCGTGAAAAGTTGCAATTTAACATATAGCATCTCCTAATGATTATAAGAGTGGGGTGCTGTGGCGTAGTGGTTAGTGTGTATGCTTACTACGCCGGATGTCTGAGTTCGAGAATCCTACCATCGCCACCTGAAAAAAAAAGACTCGTTCTTTTTCACGGTCCCCACCTCCGCAAGTGTCTGACCAACCCTCCGAGAGTAACATTTGTCGCAAAAAACTTCTCAAAGTTCGGATTCATCTCGAGCTGTTTTGCCACTCTATTTTTTTTTCGGCAGACCGCTTCTTGTGGGCGTGGCACCAATTGAAAAAGTTAGCATTCAAATGCAATTTATTTAATATTTTTGTTCCAAATCAGAAAATGTTAACCTAATAAGTAGAAAATACTTGGTTCTACATTTGATTTATACAAAGTTTTGAGCCACGCCTACATTTAGAGACAGAATGGAGGCAGAAAAACATGGATTTCGACTGCTTTTTATTTTTACTAAGGATAGAAAAAGAAATTAAATCTAGCACATAAAGTACACCGGACACTAAATTTCGTTCATGCAAAGTTTTTGGCCACGCCCATCCTTAGAGGTCAATTTCACAAAATTACTGAATTTGAACCAAAAAATTACATTTTAGCTGCAAACTTGGATATTCCTATTCTAATATTGATTTTCAGTTAATGGAGTTGGACATGCCACACCCCCTTTTAAAAAAAAGCAAACAAAAACTTACAAGGAATTAATTTTTTTTCCTAAATGATGCATGAATGGTAACGGGACGGGGATGGAAAACCAGAAAATAAACGAATGAAACGGAAATAGGAATGGAAAAGAGAATAGGAATGGAAAGGAAATAGCAATGGAAAGAAGAATAGGAATAGACCGAAGCTATTCCATACGCGCTGTTGCACTTACTCTCTATGGTTCTAGTTAAAATTATGAATGAATGGTAACGGGAAGGGGATGGAAAACAAACAATTTGCGAATGGGAAAGAGAATAGGAATGGAAAGGAGAATAGGAAAATGAATAGGATACCGCGGTCCGTTGCACTTGCTCTGGTTCGAAAATAAACTTCCGCAGCCTATGCTATTTTTACTTATAGGAAATGTGACATCATAGGAAATTTGGATTGCGTCATTCCCATTATATTTAAATTAATTTTTTTTTGCATTCTTTTTATAGTTTATTTATATTTCCAGGTTAGCTCCGTATTCTCGCAACAAATCAATTGAAGATTCTAAGCTACATCGAGTGCCGAAAAGGTTTTTCACCCATCTTGCATGGCGATCTCTTCAGTGCTCTTCAATTTTGATTTATAAAGCACTTAAGTTCATGGCCTCCATAATACATAATACTCTTTGCCGTCTTCAGCTTCTAATGTTGTTCTTTAGGTTTTAGAACCAGACTGAAGTTCAACCATTTTTGTATATTAACATAAGTAGTTCTCTAGATAATGCATGCATGAAAATTGAAGTAGAGTACGAAGAATGTAGCTAAGAGTGTCTATAAATATTAAAAAGGATTTCCTGTAGGTATCTACATTAAATTTTACGAGTATAAATTTCAAATCAAAATATTCTCGTTAATTTTTATGTGCGCTTTATCACCGAGGACTCCGATTCCCTCGGCAAAAAAAAAAATCATCCTGAGAATCTCTTGCTAAGTGCTCATATTTCAACGCCCTCAAAGGCTGACATCTTCATAGGAAATCCCCTTATCCTAAATTCTGATTATTCAGGAAGGTGATAGAAAGCTTTCCAAATTTATGTTCATGCATAAATATCATTTATGTTATCATCCTTATGAATGAACAACACTTTATACTATAGGTACCGACAGCGTTTGGAGAGTTTTACCTCTCTCAACAACTTGAACCATTTCGAGGCGTGCACATGTCGTAGTACGTAGTGTATCCTTACCATAGAAAACGAAAAAGTGTGAGCAAAGAAAAAATCATTTTCGTGCAAGGTTTCGAAACTCTGTTTAATGGCATAATCCTTTTTGTGTACATTTATCATTTTTTTTCTATATCACTCATTTCCAACTTTGAATAAGTTGAATGGATCGGGACTTCTATATTGTGTTTATTTTGGAAAAAAAAAATGAAAAAATATATATCAGAGCGCCATAAAAGGATAACATTTTATACAATTTTTCTTCTTCCTTTCAATAGGTTTGCATCGTTCAGAAACGTGATAGCGGAATTTTATTTGCAATGAAATATGTTAGCAGAGGTGCTTGCGAGAGTCGTGGCGCTCTGGGTGGTGTCATCAAAGAAGTAGAGCTCCTTGCATCCTTGGAACACCCTTTCTTAGTCAATTTATGGTTCTCTTTTCAAGGTAAGTTTGTTTTTTCTACGTGCTATTACATCCTGGTGTGTGCTGACTCGGGGGCAAGTATGCTTTGCTAAGTTGTCAACCAAGTTGGCATACTCAGTAAGTTTTTCTTTCTTACAACTTCAGGGGTTTTAATGCGAATATATACACAACATCAGTATTGAAATTTAAAAATGTGATTTATAATAAAATTTCACCATTTCGCTTGAATAATTTATTTTATTTCTTTTGATGTTGCAGACGAAGAGGACTTGTTCATGGTGTGTGACTTGCTCACTGGTGGAGATCTTAGATACCATCTGCAGCAAAGGGTAAGTTATGCTGTTGGATAATTGATTTTAATGAAAAAAGCTAGTTTCGCTTGTTGTACAAGGCCACACATAAGGAAAGACTTGAGAAAGACTGAAAGCCTTTAGTTTTTTTTTTAAATAAAATAAATAAATAAATAGAGTGGCGCAACAGCTCGAGGTGAACCAGGGCCAACTTCTCAACAATGTATGCTGTGTGTGTTGATTCCTTCACATACAAGGGGGCCTACAATTTTTTGCCGAATCCGAACGGCGCTTTTTGAGAAGTTTTTCAAGACAATTGATACTTTCGGAGGGCTTGTCAAACCCTCGCGGAGGTGGGGGACGTTAAAAAGAACAAGTCTTTTTTTTTCAGGTGACGATGGCAGGATTCGAACCCAGACCTCCGGCGTAGTAAGCTCACACACTAACCACTACGCCACGGCACCCCACAGTTTTTTTTTTACACTCTTAGATTTATGACAAAGCGCAACGGCATAACTAAAAACTCCACCTTTTTAGCCAAAAAAAAATCACTTTTTTTAATGCGACGCCAACAAAAGTGGGCGAAGGCACATACAATTTGTACATAAAAGTTAGAAAATGCTAATATCTACATCTTTAGCCTTATAATTTTTTGTCAAATTTCATATATATTTATTGAAAACCAGTCATTTTAAGCTAAAATCACTTAAAAAGTGGGCGTGGTCAATGAAAAGGCTAACGTTTTTTGGCTACTTCAAAGACAATTACAAGGCAATGTTACATACCACAAATTAAAGCGCTAGCACCATTGTAACATAGCTAAAATTTGGAAAAAGTATTTTTAAAATTAGAGATGGTCGCACATACAGGCCTGCAGTGGGTGTGTCTGCATGCGGATTCAGCTTATTTTCAAATTTGATCTAAAGGACTGGACTTCCAGCTAACCCACCAAATTTCATCTGACTGCCTTAAAATTTAAGGCCTAAAAGTTGTTTACATATGTGCGGACGGACATGGCTTAATCGAATCTCCTGTCGTTCCCATTCATATCTCTAAAAGGTCTTAGGGGTCTACCGTGATTATTTCACTGCGTTGTAAACTATACATCAAACTTAACATACCCTGGGTCGGGTATAAAAATTCAATAAAGGTATAATTAAATTCTTTCAAAGGCCGACTGCCGACGAGACGACTGCATCATTTTTTAAAGCACTTGAGGAGGCAAAGTAAGACCCTTAAAACTTCCAAGTAAAAATATACATATTTCTATAAAACCGGCTGCGCCAAAGCCAACTAAGCCAAAGAGCATTTAAATCGCCTAGCCTAGGCTAACACAGAGGATAAAACAAAAATTACTGTTATTGGCAAAATAAAGTACAAACTGTGCTTTTTTCTAGTTTGTATGTACTTTTTTATGCGGGCTTTAATCGGACTGTAACAAAGTGGATATAGCAGAAACTACTTTGATGGATAATTGGTTCCGGTTGCGCCTTTTCGATTCCAGTTGAATCTAAGTGAAAATTTCTCAAAATGTAGAAAAACTATCGACTGCGCCATTTTCTGCAATGAAAAAACACTTCGCTGTGTAGGCCTTCTTGCTTACCGTAAATCCTCACGCAACCTTGAATTCAACGAATAATTGGATTTTCGATTCAATATTTCTTGTTCTATGGAACTGGGTGCGAGTCTTTGAGCCAAGAGAACTAGTGATGTTCCGTCTTGTTAGTTGGGTGAACCCCAGCATAGCTTGCCACACACTTCTGGGGTGAAGGAACGGTCTTTGTAGCATTTGCAATATAAATGTCATAATTTAAGCGCTCACTACTGGGTAGAGATCCATTTAAGTCGTATTTTGGATGATTTTCCTTTTCTACGACGTTGGTCACAAAGCCGTAGTTCTCTTCAGTTTAGTTTCGGTGCTGTAGATCTCCCCATAGTACAATTGTCGATTGCTATAAGCATAATAAGATTTACCCGAATTCAATACTTTATGGTCTTAAGGCGGACTTTTGGTAGTCCAGTAAACCCTCGCACTCAGCTCCTTCACGAAACAAGGTAGTGATAAATTTGTTGCAAATGGGACGCAGCACTTTCTCACTTGTTTCCGATACACCTTTTTCGCCATATATAGGAACAAAAATGTTCTATTTTCTAAATCCTCATTTTTTTCGTCATGTAATAATTTTGTTTTTTAGGTGGAGTTTTCGGAAGAAAGTGTTGCCTTATTAGTATGTGAACTAGGTTCAGCATTAGAATACTTGCAAAAACAAAGAGTAGTACATAGGTAAGTGTTAAAACCTTTGCTTTATTTCGCCCTAAGACTGCTTTAATATCTTACCTTTCAGGGATATAAAGCCAGACAATATTCTTTTGGATGATGCTGGTAAGTTGCCAAAAAAGAAATTTATTTATTTAATCTTAATGCCCCTCATTCCTAAGTCCTTACCTTGATGTATTGCTGTGCCAAAAAAAATTCCATTAATTTGTTCCCCCTGCTTTTCGCTTCGAAATAAAATCTGTCTCTGAATTAGAAACACGTCTAAAAAAGATACTCGTTTGCAGCTGTTAAGAAAGAAAAACGTTGGATTTCATTTTCAATAAATTTCATGTGCGACGACAACAACTGCTGGAGTATGATACTCGTTGAATTCTTCTGCAGAAATAAATATCTCTTCTGGACGTTCTCACACCATTTTGATATGTATATATACCTAGCCTTAAATATCTCAAGGATTATGTTTCACGTTTTCAATTCATGATAGCCTTTATGCGGAGGCATGTGCCCCAACAATGTGAATTCCATTTCGCTTCAAAGAAACACACAATCCACGCTGCCATACAAAATTTTATATTATAAGAAATGTTCAGTTCACGTGGAAATGCTATTCGGCAACCGGTCGTGGAAAAGCTTGCAAATATTTCCGGGGGTGGTATTTAAAAACGTTTAGCAGATTCTTTTCTTATTTAAATTGCCTCAGAGGCAGCCAATGACTATTTTTAGTATTTTTGCATGGTTTGAATGAAATCCGTTTATTTTGAGTTCCGGTTATCCTAGCGCATTGAGCAGGACCATAGTTCCAGGAATTTCACCTTCGACAATGGTTGTCCTACAATGAGAGACTTATTTTCAGATTCAACTGGTTATGTGTTTGTGTCCTTAACGCGTGTGCTACCCTAAGCTGGCTTAGGATGGGATTACTTTTGTTTGTTTAAAATATATTGTTCGTTCGGCTTTTATATTCTTATCTTGGAACGAATTTTGAGTGATTATTTCACACAAAGACAAGTCATGTGGGTTAGGATTACAGCTCAAAGCCTGTGTGGATATTAGCTTGGATTAAACCACTCGCTGTTTAAGTTTTGTGAAACTTTGGTGCGGGAATTCTGACTATCTGGTAAAACTTAAGTTAGCTCCTGATGTAGCTACCTACCCTTAATATAAGTTTAAAAAAAATATGTTTCAAGTTTGTTTGTGGGTCAAATACTGTGAGTCTATCAATTGGGTAATTTTTAAAATATACGCCAAACCATTTTATTAAAATTTTTGAAAAAAAAATTATATTTCGTGAATTAAAATAAGTGGGAAAGTGCAACAGTGCGTCTGCGACGGATTGCCAAATACCAGACCCTACAAAAAAGAAAACTTAATCGATTCTCCAGTCAGTCGCATTCATATCTCTAAAAGGTCTTAGGGGTCTACGGTGATTATTTCACTGCGTTACAAATTATACATCAAAATGGAAAAATAACGATTCATAAGATGCCATAGGGGCCGCTCCTCAATATACGCAATAACACGTTCGGTTAGCTTTTTAATTAATATACTTAAAACTACCATGATATGGGCTAATTGATCTTCTTTAGTATTCTTCTTTTTCTCACTGATTGGAAAATTACCCCGACTTGAGTTTCGAAGAGAAAGAAATGGATCAAAGACTGAAAAACTGCACCAGTATTATAAATTTTTCATAAAATGCTTTCGTCATTGTCTTCCTTGTTTCTTTATACCCCATCCTATAGGATAGCAGGTTTAATGAGTTTGTCACATATTTTGTAACACGGTGAAATAATAATGGTAGACCCCCAAGACCTTAAGGGCATATGATCGAGACCAAAATCTGAATCGAATAAACCATGTCCGTCCGTCCGTCTGTCCGTCCGTCCGTCTGTCCGTCCGTCTGTATGTCAGATGTTTTTAGGCCTTAAATTTTGAGCAAGGGTGCTGAAATGAAAAATCAATACAAAATAAGGTCCACGTCACGCGAAGCAGTACAAGTGTAAAAATCCGCCCAAAGACACGCCCACAATCGTGTCGGTCTAAATGTGCAACTACCTCCAGAGATTTCAAAACTGCAAGACGTTCTAAAGGGCTGAAATTTGACATTTAACATCTCCTAATGTAAGACACAAAAAATAATAATTTAATGGGTAAACCTCCTCCAGTGGGCGTGGCATCTATTTTAAGTGTAAATTTTCAAATGCAGTTTACTCAATAGTTTTGCTCGAAATTGAAAAAAATTGCTGTATATTTTATGTAGAAAACGCTTAGTTCCACATTTTTTTAATACAGGACTTTGGGCCACGGCCACATTTAGAGGCAGAATTGAAGAAAAACCTAAAATTTTCCAGAAAAACGTAATTTTGGCTGGCCTTGAGCCTAATTTAAGAAAGCATGGAACAAAAAAAGTATCAGGTTAGGTCAACGAGACTTCAGTCCGGATTTTGTTTTTATAAAGTTTTTAGCTACCCTTTTAGGGGTCGTTTTTTTAAAAATATTGAATTTGAACCACAAAATTGCATTTTTACGTACATTTAAGCGTAACTTGGAAATATCTGTGGAAATATCTCATAATTGATAGTTTGTAATTAGGGGCGGTTGGACCAAGCCCCTTTTCGAAGTTTGCATTACTCATAAAATGTCAAAAAATAACAGTTCCATCAGCATTTTACAATGTGGGATAGGATGGGGTATTCCGTTAAAACGGACCGCCACTGGTGAAGTCTGCAGTCGGTAGCTGCAGTATTGGTAGCCACACTTGTGTGTTTTGATACTATTGGTTTGCTTTCATTTGTTTTTCAAATATGTACTTGTTCTCTTATTAGAAACTGTATGAAGAGTTGTCACTTAATGTCAGCATCACTATAACATAAAGTTTCCTGACGATGTTCTTTTGGCAGCGTTTGAAATGATTATAGGACTAGCCATTATTATAATGTTTGTGGAACTGTAAATTGTAGTAATTTTTTATTTTTCAAGATTTTTGTATGGTTTTGTAATAGGGCACATCCCTAGGTTAGCTTTTTAATGAAAAATGTTATTCGCAATGTAATTTTCTTATTATTTTGGACCAAAATACCAAAAAAGTCACATAAACTCTCAAAATCATGTCTTTTTTGTCATGGACTTTCAGGCTGACGGAAAAAGTCAAATTAAGGTCTATTTTGTTACCACACTCTTCTCATTCTCATACAGTCCTTAAGAGATATAACACTTATATTAAAAATCATTATAAGAATTTTCGCAATTATCTTCTGGTGTGGTTGTAAAAAAAAATCTACTTTTAAGAACACGTGGAGGGCAAAACGCTGCCAGGTAAAGATTAATCCTTTTTTCCTAGCTTGCAGCAAGCCGCATAAATCTCAGGTTGCTTTTAGGCAAAAACGGTGCATTTAAGACATTTTTCTTTCATGCTCCTTAGAAAAACCTTGTTTTCCGTCAAGGCTAGCTTGAGAGTGAGTACTGGTGCTAAGGTTCAACAATGACTCTTGTGATATAAAATCAGTCGACAGTCTGTCCAAAAAAGGACCCCGTTCGTTACCTACTAACATATTTTTTTTTTCAAAAAACCCAAGAATGGAAATGTATGTTATAAATACAACAGATTTTTTTTTAAAATGATAATCGGAAAATATAAATTTATACGCATTGTAAGGAGAGAAGAGTTACAACTTATAAATATCTTTTGATTTTAATCTATTTTCTACTTTATTTTACAAGACACCTTTCTTCGACGTGGGCTTTGAGTTATAAGCTAAGGTCTTGAGCCAGTATTTCTGATGTTTTCAAACGTAAAATCAATACAAACTACGTCGGTATATGCGACACTAAAAGGAAGTTTTATCATCTTATTATTTGTTTTAACATCAATAAAAATGTTTGCGTAAACATTTTTGAACATCTTTCTTATACACTCTCCACACTGAATCAAAAACCGAGATTTGGGCAAAAAGTTTTCGAAAACTCGTTTAGCCATTCACCCTTCCTAAACGCAGATTAGAATTTGTTTTCGTTTTTCATTTATTTATCAGTAGTCAAATTTTAGCCTGATATATATATGATATGCATATTTATTTTTATACGTGCTTTAAAAGATCCAGATAAAAGATGGGAACATATCAAGAATTTTACGCTGATCTCAAAACTCTAGGCTGATTTTAGGCAGGACATTTAGTTTCGGAAATATTAACATCTTAAGTTGGGACAAAAGTAACATTCTTTGCAAATTTAATTGAAAATTCTCGAGGCAATTTGATATTCGTGACTTTCAAAGTGATTTTGAATGAAAACTACTTAAAAACTGGGTTTCGAAAACAGAAAATTTATAAAAATGTATGGAAAAATTCATGTTTTTGAAGAAGTTTTCGCCTGTTTTCACGAAAGCACAGTTTTGAATTCGGTGTTTAGAGAGCATAAAGCTTATACTAAACTCGTTCGTTTATGAAATAAACGCTAAAAATACTTAACCAAAAAAGAAATGAAACCCTTCATGAGACTTCTTTTATTTTTGGCAAGGGGTACAAAGCTCTGTACCCACAATTTTAAAGTTAAAATATTTTTTGGAAACAAAGCGTTAAACGAAAACACGCATAAATTACTTTTATCAATCGATGCTAACATCGATTTTTCCGATGTGCGTAAACGTAGTTACAGTCAACTTAGCTGCTTATTTTGTATAGTTTCTATGGGGGGGCTCTAAAAAACCAATACATCAACTGCATTCGAAGTCATCTTCGAGCTGCTATTAAAGTTGGCTTCTCAGCAATTGGCATTCTCATTAATTACAAGCAAACACCGTACTGTTAAAGTCATTGATGGGTCAGCTCAGCAGGAACACTCTACTGGCCATCCAGCCATGAATGCATTCAATTCTCTGTAAAATGTGGCTCCTACATACCCTATTTTGTGTAAATGGCATTCCATGCACATGAATTGGTTTTCGTCTCTATACACGGCTGAGGGTATGGGTAGTGCTCTTCTGGTAGTGATGTATGGAGGGGACATTCGGTTTTCCTTGATTCAAGACTGCCCTACACATGCTCCCACATAATAGAAGCAACCAACACAAATACAATTTTGCCATATAAAGCATGATTTCTGACCAAAACGGCCATGAATTATTACACATTAGCCCACAAGTGTTTGAATGTCCTCGACACGAGATGCCACATTTCGTTTGCCATACCACGCTTCAAGTAACGTGTTGAATGGTCCTCCTTAGCAGTTCATTTGTGCAGCTGACGTTTCACATACTTTGTCTAATTAATGTCAGGTTAAGCCGTTTGTACGCACACTGTTTTAGCCTCGCTAAACTTTAATGTTTATCACCCCCAAACCCTAAATCTCGTGCAAATAGCGCCCTAAAGCCTTGGCTTCTATACTAAACAAATATTTTATCTTACAGGTCACGCACATTTGACTGATTTTAACATAGCGACAAGACTGCAAAAGGATGGCCTAGCATGCAGTATGTCGGGGACCAAACCCTATATGGCACCAGAAGTTTTCATGTGCGCTCTGGACGAAATAGGTGAGTGTACCTATGGCGTGTGTGCTTGAGGTCGTTACAAGGATGTAATTAAAAATTTAAAACCTCCTTCTAGCTGGTTACAGTTTTCCAGTTGATTGGTGGTCGCTGGGTGTGGTGGCATACGAAATGAGAGCTGGTTCCCGACCTTTTATCGTTCACTCGCATACACCACTGACGGAGGTGAAGAACATTCTCAACAGCCCGCTACATTATCCAAGATATTGGAGCGGCAGTTTGGTCGACCTACTTAGCAAGGTAAGTAAGTCTTTGGAAAAAAATATTTTTCTTTCTTTTTGAATTACCTGCCATGCTGTTGGGATGACTGGCCATGAACTGTGTTTAGAAGTTTTTAAGTATTTTATTTTTTCTTTTGAGGTGATATTTATCATAATTGACCGGTTCTATATAAGGTGGGTGTCACATTGCAAGTATTAAAAAAGTTAAAAGCTGTTTAAAAGTTGTTATAACTTAAATTGACAGATTATGATTTTGTGGGCTAAAAAGAATGAGAGGTGCAAAAAGTAAAACCTGCAAACTACCCTAACAATTTCATCTTTCAAGCAAGTGAAGTACTTTTACTATGCCAATTCTCCCTCCCCTACTTGCTTTATTCTTTTGAGTGGCATTTTTAATTTTGACCACGACAGCTGAAGCGTTGACTGTGGAACTTTGGATAGTAAAAATTAATCTTGCAGCGAAAAGTTGATTGCATCCTTTTTTGTTTTAAAGAGGGGTGGAGTTATTTGTATCGGATTTAACCACTTTTTGTCAGTGCTTTAAATAGCACCATAACAGGCAAAGGACTTTTTGATACATGTGAATATGTGATACATGTGAATTCGTGACAGGAAAATGGTTTTCATCACATCGACTTATTAAGGCTCAAAATGGATAAGAGTAAAAGTATCTAGTAATAAAAACCAAAGGTGTGAAATTGGACCTATGACAGAATTGAAGAAGAATTTAAGAGAGAAAAAACGAACTTGCATGTGATATCCATTTGTCTGCGATGCGTAGGTGCTAAGGTCATCCTCAAAACCATAAACTCGATAGCATGTTGGTCGGTTTCCATTTGTCCTTTTCTGTCATTTCACTTCTTAAGCCGAGAAAAAACCACAGGAAACAAAAAATTTATTAACAATAAATGCAACGCAAACAATGGGAGTCCGCAACCATCGAAGCAGGTGCTATGTTGTTCCATTTCTGGCGGTTTTCAATCTGTAGGATTTTACTGCTGAGGATTTGGAAAGACCACTTCTGCAGACTGTATAACGGCGAGGACGAACCAAACACCGCTGTCAGGCAGAACGAACCATTCAACCCGGGCGAAGACGTTACCGATGAAGCATACGAACGATACCGCCCACCCGACCTGGTGGAGCTGAAAGTAGCTGTGTCTAAGCTCAAGTGCAACAAAGCAGCCAGAGCAAACGGCCTAGCTGCCGAACTTTTTAAATCCGCTGGCGATGAGCTGGTTAGGAGTATGCACCAGCTCATCTGCAATATATGGTCGCAAGAAAGCATGCCCGACGAATGGAACCTCAGCATTGTTTGCCCGATCCTGAAAAAAGGAGACCCTCTGAGTTGTGCCAACTACAGGGGCATAAGTCTTCTTAGCATCGCATACAAGATCTTTTCTGCTGTACTGTGTGAACGCCTGAAGCCGTTTGTCAACAATCTGATAGGCACATATCAGTGTGGCTTTAGGCCAGGAAAGTCCACCATCGATCAAATATTCACACTCCGCCAGATCTTCGAGAAAACCCAGAAATTCCAAATCGATACACACCACCTCTTCATCGAGTTCAAGGCCGTGTATGACAGCATCTATAGAGACGAGCTATATAGCGCAACGTCTAGTTTTGGCATCCCTGCCAAACTCGTCAGTCTGTGCAGGATGACGATGGAAAACTCACGCTGTTCCGTCAAGGTCGGCAAAGACCTCATTGACCCCTTTGATATAAAAAAAGGATTTAGACAAGGCGACGCGCTGTCATGCGACTTCTTTAACATCATACTTGAGAGAATTGTGCAGAACTCTTTCAAAAACATCTTTCATAAGTTCGTTCAACTACTCGCATACGCAGGCGACATTGAAGTTCGACGTCAGTGAAGCCTTCGTGAGTATTGGGACGGAAGCGGCGAATATGGGTTTAGCAGTCAATGAGGGCAAAACCAAGTATATGCTGTCATCAAGAAAAGACATCCAACACCGACGTCTTGGACAAAACATCACCACCGACAGCTATAATTTTGAGGTTACTGGGGTAAGTTGACGCAAGTCTCGTAACACTAAAGTCTTAGTAAGACTTTAACAATCTGGACTAAATAATTAAGGTTTTCTTATTTTCTTTAACATAAAAGTGGGAAATCATATTTCCGACCACTAAAGCCGCAGTAGCTACTGGTATGGAAGATCCTTTAGCGGCTATAGTTCCTTGACATTAGAAGGACTCTAAAAAAGTATAGAGTCAACTTACCCCAAAAGAAGTTAGTCGACTAGCCCCGCCCCGCCTGACCATTTGGCGATTAACAAGATTTTTATCAAGGAAAAAAAAAATTATATTACCAATCAAACATTCAATCCAACAAGTCCATATACCTGACTGGAAAAAGATTTTAAGCCAGGCGCTGGAAAAAATATAAAATATGGAGATAGTAAAAAATTACTCATATTTACAATAAAAAAGCTTTCTTAAAATCATCCTGCCAACACGTGCACTACTAAGGAAGACTAAACACGCATAACCGTGTAGAATGTAAAAGTAGGAATGGACATGCATTTCATGTCATACTTTTGAAATAAACGCCAGCGAGTCGACATACCCTTGGTCGTTTACAATCTTTGGTTTTTTAAAGTTCACTACACAAAAAGTTTCTAAATCAAGTAATTAAACTGGTTTGTTTCAAAAACAGCTTTTTTTTGCTTAACAGAGAATTAAACCCTAAGTACAGATAATCATGGCAACGAAGATGTTGCCTTAGGCTCCTGTCGTTGGTTTTAGAACCAAGTTCAGGACACTTAGCTGGAACAATAACTCACCGATTTCAGCTACATCTTATGATATATTTAACAGAACGCAAATTCAATGATAACAGCGATTAAGAGACACTTGAAACCGAAATAAGCTTTTTCACTTCTCCTCTTATGCCTCATAATCTTGTTTGACTAAATGGAAAACAGGATGTTCCGGGAAGGTACGATTTATTGTCTTCATTGCAGTGTAATGTCGATCTTCTGAATATACTGGCAGGCCACCCGGTTTTGGATCTGTTCGTCACTGAGGGAGGCCAAATGAATGCTGTTGTCGTTGCATTTGTATACGAACCATGAATGTTTCATTATAATTTCACCATGAATGCTTCATTATGTGGGACATAAGCTTGATAAAACGGTAATTGTCACAGCTTCGTGTATCACATTTTCCTTTGAACAAAGGAAGAAGATAACTATCCCTCCACTGGTTAGGCATTGGATGCCTTCTTATTAGTTTGGAGATGAAGGTCGTGAGCCAGCTGGAGCCGCTGTCTTCTATTTTCTTCCAGAACTCTGAGGGTATCTGATCCGGCCCAAACGCTTTTCGCTTTTTGGAATACTTAACGGCCTTCCCAACCTCTTAGACTGGGATGTCTGGTACTTCTTTCTGGGAAGAAGTACCAGTTTACTGACTGTTGGGAAACTGTTCGTTCAAAAGCCGCTCACAATACTGCCGCCACCTGTGAAGAAATTTGTCGTCATCCACAAGAAGCTGTCCCTGTGCATTGTTGATGAACCTTGGCAAACGAATTTCCTGGGTGTTTTTCCTCCTCTGATCATCAATATTGAAGATTTTAGCCCCTTTTTTTAAGGTGCTTTGTTGAAGATCCTGTGTGGCCTGGTTTGTATCAGCAGTGGAAGAAGAACTTCTTCCGATTCCTGATACAGGCCCTCCATTATCTTTGCTTGAACCTGTGCGCACTTAGCAAGACTGCTGAGATGTTTATTTCTCAATTCCAGGCGAAGGATTTCATCGCTGTTGTTCGTGGAGCACTTCTTCCATCCTTGAATGCCGCTTTCTTTTCACTAATAACTAGTTTCACCTAATCTTACCGACCATCACCGAGTTTCTTTGACGCGTTTGCAGTGGCCTTTTGAAGTCTCTAGGAGTGATTTGGCCTTCTCTAAGCACGTTTGCTGTAGGTCATCCCACATATCTTGTGCTCTGCACTCTACATCTTCGTTTTCGTCAATGAAATTACAGAGGTAGTTTTGCATCGTGTTTAAAAATGCTTCACCTTTTTACTTATCCAAATTGTACCAGTTGATTCTCCCAGATGGGATTCTTTTTTGACGGTTTTATAAAAACTATGGTCAGCAGCAGGCGTTGTTGTGTTGTGATCGCCTCACCTAGAGTCACTTTACAATCTTTGATCGGCGGTTTAAGGGAGCTGTGAACCAAATGATAGTCCATCTGGGTCTCATTCCCAACGCTGCTGTAAGTGATCAGGTGCCTCTGCTTTCCTTGACGAGCATAGTATTAAGCACGATAAGACCGTATGACTTGCAAACGTTTAAGATATTTTCACCAGAAGAGTTCCTAGTGCCATACCCCAGTCCAGAATGACAGTCTTCAAAGTCCTCGTTAAATTTGCCGCCTACAAACAAAAGATCTTCCTTTGGGATCGCCTTGATAAGATTATGAAAATCTATCCAAAATGCATCTTTTTCCCTCTGCTCACACCCAACTTTTGCATCACCAGCTTGAGAGACATCAACCGGTCACTTTGCTTTGAAATATTCAAGATGCCATTCCAATGTACTGTCGATAATGGTTTAGTTCAAGGGAAAAACAACAATTTTTAACTGTTCCGGGGCTACAAAACGCTTTATGTGCAGTAATATTAATAGCTACATTAGTCTAACGTCCCCAAGGGTCATTGTTCACCCCCTACACCCGTTTCGCTGCATATCATTGATGTTATCTTTTTCTTTCATAACTAAATGGTACATTTTCTTATATTTTCGCAGTCCTTTCCCTTATCAATGTACTGAAATTGCATAGATCTTCTTTAAAATCTGAAACTAATGCCATTTAAACATCGTAGTTTAGATTTAGTATCCCGCCAAGCGACCTAAATATCTTTGTTTCTATTTTTTTGCATTTCCAAAACTGAAAGCTCTTTGTCCTCAAAATGCTCACTTTAAATTTGCAGATGGAAACAAGGACTAGCTTGCATCAAGTCGACTCGACAGGATTCTAAAATGAGCATTAGTGTTTTAAAGGAATTCAATTTGGTGCTATAGGGAAAATGGCTTTCTCAAAACGGTCCACCGGACTTTACATCACTAATGATATCCTATTGAACGTACCACAAAAATCGACCATGGTCAGGTGACGCGAAACACGATATAGTTGACTTCGGTTGAATTTGGCCATTGTTGTGTTTTGTGGTACGTATGTACCATCGTCATGTTGCAGCCAAGTCTCATTGAAATTAAAACCTTTTAATTTAGTTTACAAAAAATTTCGCCTCGCACCAAATGCAGTGATTTTTCCTGATTTTCTTCGCAACTGACGGGTCTTGTATTTATGTGCTTGTTGACAAAATCATTCATGCAAAAATTATTATCTGTTATAATCATGTATCGCAAGATGCATGATTTTGTGTTCGATATAGGACTCTCTCGTTGGTAAAAAACATAGGAATAAATTAATTTGGCCGGTATTTGCCATAGTTGGGATAATGTTATCGATTTTTTTTTTCTAGAAGAAATAAAACAACTTGACATTCAAATATGACGTCGTTCATAATTAATTAATTTTTCCAGTAATTAGGTACCCAAAGTAATAATTGAAAACCCAACTAATTAAAATCGAATGAAGGTAAAAGGGGCCAGAAGCTATTGCTATGTTCTATATTGTTAAGTTCATATCTTATTGTGGCAAAAAGAGGAAATTTGGAAGCAGTGCGACATTTCCTCCTGTTCTGAACTTCCTCATTGCCCATGGTTCTACTAACACTCTCTAAATCTTAGAGAGTGTGCAGATTCAGTACAATAGCAGGAGTCCGAAAGAGTCTTTGTACACACAAATTCGCTGGTCTATATTTATTAGACTCCCTATAATTCTATGGAGAGAAATCCTCTAACATTGGCTTAAATAAGCTGTGTAGAGTTTTCCTTAGTTTTTTTTTTAGACAACAAAAACCAGAATTTGCTTAGCATATCCCAAAAAAAAAGGTGATTGTGCTTTTCTATCCATCCACCCTCAAATGCACTGGCATCCATTCTATATTTAAAGTTAAAAATTAAATGACCATGAGTTCGGCTTGCGTAGCTCCTCTTACCAATAAGTTTAAACCTCCTTACATATTTTTTAGTTGGGGCATAATTCCACTTTTAAAAAGGCATAATTCCTCTTTTCCAACCTTATATGACTTACGCAAAACCTCAACTGGACCACCGCGCAGCGCTGCCAATGTATATTTTATTTTGACAGTTTATTTAGAGAACTAGAAGAAAAAGCTCTCTACCCAATGAAAATATTATAACCAGTATTTTTAAATATAATTTTAATATTGTACATTTAAATAATTGTTGAAATCTCGAAGTTGATAAAAAAAAGTGGTGACGACAAGGTTGTTTCGACAACAAACCTACAAACCTACCTTGTTTTCTTGATTGTTTGAATCTTCTTCAGATAGATGGCTCATTCTTAAATTCAATTCAATAACATCAAAGTGATTGAAGATTAGAACATAGACTTATAACATAGAACAAATAAACGGAATTTGCACTTTTGTTCATTGCCGGCATTGCGATTCGATAGAGATAAGCCTATTCACACCCGGGCGTTAAAACGAAACCTGACTGAACATTGTTTTAACGTAATTGAAGCAACACCTTTTGCGGAATTTTTCCATCGAAGCAAAGAGTTTGGCACTAAGCCCTCAGAAAATTAGGAAATAAAGTTCAATAAGAAACAATATAATTTCAACGAGTCGCGATTGAAATGAATAGGACACCGCACTGATGACAATTGGCGCGTCACGTAAGAAAACACTGGCTGCTGTATTTCAAAGTTCGCATCTTTGTAAGGATTTTTAGCGGTACGTCCAAAAATGGAAAAAGGACCTCTTATGGTATCGCTTCGTTGTCTGTCCGTCCGTCTGCCCAATCGCTTTACAACTTCTGAACGGTAAGTCAAAGAAAGACAGTTGGTGTGCGTATAAACTGAGGAAATAGTCAGAGAATCTAAAGAGGGCAATTTTTTAAGCACAAATAACGGTTTAATTACAGTTTGAAATTTCATGTGAAAATGGACGTAATGTTTTTCAGTGTTTTTTTCAAGAAGTTAAGTAGGCAAGAACTAGAAAAATACAACTTAGGTTTAAGAAATAATAAGCTTTTATTAAAAAATAAAACTGAAAATTTGTTTGAAATTATCAAAACGTTTTTGAGAAATGAAGAGTCGAAATGCGAAAAAGAACGCATGTCTCCCCCTCTATCTCCCAAACGGTATCAAGTATAATTTTTAAATTAACACCGGGCATAGTCCATCTTTTTAAACTTTATACAAAACTATAACAGACTTCGAACATTCAAAAACTTCGAAGATTTTAATGAAAAACGTGAAAACATTTTCGAAAATTATTTTTTAAAGATTTCTAGTTCCTTAACGGTTATTTCGACCTTGTTGAAATTTAGCTGAAGTATGTAATGTTTAAAAGGCAAGCGAACTGCATTTTTAAAATTGCCGTTTTCGACCCCAAGTTTTTAAGCCCATTCAATAAAGCGAAATAAAAAACAGGATATTTTTACCGTTTTCTCAGAAACCCATGTCCGCAGAATTTGAGAAAAGTGGCAAATGCTAGCACAGGTGGTTGTTAAATTGATTAAAAAGTCTTACGGCTATTAAAAACAATCGAAATTGCTGTTTTATTGGTTTTAAATTATAAAAATCCTCAAAAGGGCCAAGAAAGAGTATGTCCTTCTCTCTATTTTCTTATCGGTAAAGCTTTTTGCCAATGTAAAATCACCCGATGTAAGAACATTAGACAGCACTACGAAAAATGCATATTACAGACTGTAAAATATATCCAAAAATAATTTTAATAGATTTAAATTATTAAATAAATTATTAAATTTTAATAAATTTTAATAAAAACACAAACTGCGCAATATAGATGACCATAATCTTCAACAAAAGCCGACGGACCACTCCGCGTATGTATTCAAACTTGACGGTCTTTTTTTAATTAAGAACAAACATTTTTGCAAATCCGAAGAGAACATTGGAACACAAAATTTAAAAAAGAACAATAATAAAAAAAAAACAGACCTTATTTGTCAACGATGACAAATAGAAAATAGGTAATTTATCCTGCACGAAGAAATCTGTTAAACTCAAAACAGATTCTAAAAAAAAAGCTGAATAGTTTTTGTTTTATTTTGTTTTATTTTTTGTTTTGTTCTATTTTTAAATAAAAAAATTTAATTGAATAGAGCTTGAAATGGGCTATTAACACGTCGGTGGAAACAATATTTGCATACAAACAGGGCCCAATCCTACAATAGTTCTTTTTTTGGACAATATTCATTGAACAAAACTTCACATTACTAGATCAGGACTCGATAACACACATTTATTATCGAAAAAAAAAACAAAAAATGCAAACTTCCCAAACAAAGACGACATGAGCCTTAAACACGTTTACACGATTACACGGATCACACGGACTATTTACGAAAAAAATAGATGTAACCCGCAGGATTCGATTTATAAGCTCTAGCTATTCCCGCACAAGATAACCAAACACCGCAAATATTTTCCCGTCGAAAACGCAATGAAATTAATTGCAAAGGATTTTAAGGAAAAACCCGGATAAAAAGTTTTCTTCTGCAAAATAGCGAGCAATCACATTGTAAAGTGCAATCGAAAAACTTTAAAACACAATGGAATGTCATTTCCTTAACGATCGTTTATGCATGAGTGCATTGATGACAGTCTATCATTTTTTTTAGAGATTTTGTTTTTCAGTATTTACATTGAGGTAAAAATTTTTGTTGCTTTCAAATGTGAATTGGGAAGGGTTGATTTGCATTGTTGAGGCATTGTTTTGCATAATTGCGTGTTGACGTTTGAGGAATTAGATAAGTGAACAAATTCGTTCCGTTACGTGTATGAATGCAGTTACAGAATCAAACGATCAGAGGATTTTATGCCTGCTCGACAAAGGAGCCTTGGCTTCATCTTTATCCCCTTACGATACGCGGCTTTGCAATGACTTTGCGCTTTGGACATTGAGACATTCAATAAGTCATAATAATAAAAATACGCAATTTCCCCTGAAATCTAGACTCACTCAGAAATTAGGCGCACGTGTGACGTATTCCTATGACTTTTACAAATAAGTACATATGTTGTCTTCTATTGGAGTTTTGAGTTCATTTTTACATAATGTTGTGTTCTATTGGGATCTTTATAAGAAATTGTTTTATTTTTTTCATTTTAAACTTCTCCCTGGAAATGTCATCTTCGCTCTCATTTGGGAGCCAAAATGACAAGTCAGTCAGTGTGTTTGAGTCAAGTTAGTCTTATATGTTTGTCTAGCGAAAACACTTCGAGATTAATTAATTTCAATTTTAATCACAAATCTCTGTTTAATGGCGGGTAAAATACATTATTAAAATACATTACACTTTGATACACTTAAAAAAAAAAAAAAAACTTTTTGTAGCTTTCATTTATTTGTTTTTTCCTCAGCTTCTGTGTGTTCATCCAGGCGGTCGCATCAGTTCACAACAGGAACTACAACAAACGCCAATGTTAAGACAAGTAGATTTTAAAAAGATCCTGGAAAAGAAAGCAAATCCACCATTTAAGCCGCCCGAAGACCATCTCAATTGTGATCCCTGCTTGGAATTGGAAGAGATGATAGTAGAAACTAGACCATTGCACAAAAAAAAGAAGCGCCTAGCTAAGCAACGATCTGCGCAAAGAGACAGTGACCCCGAAACGACTTATGTCAAAGAGTTTATCGTCTACAATAGGTACAAAGAGCTCAAACGAAAGGCTATGGAAAAAAAGGAAAACGATTGGCAAAAGGAACTCGAATTAGCAATGGCTAATTCAATTGTCAACAGCTTGGCACCAATTAAAGAGCGACACAATGAAGTGCCAAGCTGTTCCAAGGAGCACGAAAGTATAGACTATATCGATCGAACACCTTCGCCAAAAACGTCTAACCCATAGAAATCATTTCAAACAAAAAAAAACTTGGTTTTTGTACTGTCTAGTAGATTTGTTAATACGGACCATTAAATTCTAAACCCATCCCTATCCTGTTGTTACGTCAACATTAAATTTAAAAAAAAAATGACCACTGTAAAATGCAAACCTTAGACATTTCAAAGTTAACATTAATTATTTTAAACATAAAATTATATACACATGCTAAATGAGGTAAAGTGAAACTTAACATCTTTATTACTCTTAAAAACGTTTTTCTCAACCTGTTTTTAAAGAATCAAAAGAATGGTCTGTGTGTATTTAGAGATCAGAGCTTTCACTCAAAACTATTTTAAACTTTAAGAAGATCTTAAGCTCCACAGTATTTGCTTGCAAACTTCATTTTGTAAATTTATCATTATTCAACGTCACCTAGTCCTTAAATGTGAAAGTCATATGTATTTCGAGAAAGGTACATATTTATGTAAATTTGGTAGCAAAAGAGCATAATAAAATTCAATTGATATAGAAATAAATTAAAAAAAAAAAAACTAATTAAGTAGAAAATGAATGGAATTTATTTATATGACAAACAAAAATATTCTCTGCACATAATATTTATTATGTAAGTATATTTTTCATATTATCCATGTGTCACGTGTTTTAAGATATTGTACAATTTTTAAGGACTTGGGACAGAGTTATTCTTCCTCTTAAATATAAATAAATCTATATGAAATGAAATTTTTTTTTAAGAAATAAATTCCCAATATTTGTTTGTATTCTGATGGGAAAACTTTACTGGTGAGCAAATGATTTTGGTGCCTTCTGTTTTTGTTGCAGCGGGGTAAAAGAATGAGGTTGCCTTACCCCTTGGATTACAAGTGTGAACGTATAGAATAGGTTTTAGATATAGGCTTTCCAGATCCAACAGGCAGTCCTGAAAAACTCGGTTGTAAGGAGGTTGTTGTTACAACTGATAATTAAACATTCAAAAGATGCACATCATTTTCTTCTTTTCTAAATCTGGCATGTCCTAGCTGAAAAAAATAGCGATAGATATCATTTGTCAAATTTGCTGAAATATTTAAATAGAGTTAAAGTTTAAATAGAGAACAGATGGAATGCTGAATGCACATAGTTCAGACGAAAGACACTGGAGGTGAGACCGTAATGATGAAGAGGAGGATAGCAACATTTAAGTTTGCATTCATTTTTGGAAGGTAGGCTTTAAGCAAAATCACATTTGCTTCCAAAGTGCAACTACTATTTACCTACCTGTCCCACAATCACAAAAATAATGAAATAAATCGAGTGGCGCTACAGCTCGAGGTGAACCAGGGCCTACTTCGCAATAATGTATGCTTTGAGCGCTAATTTCTTCAAATACAAAGAGACCTACCATTTTCTGCCGAATCCAAACGGCATTTTGAGAAGTTTTTCAAGACACTCTCGGGGGGCTTGTAAGACCCTCGCCGAGATTGGGACCGTGAAAAATAACCAGTCCTTTTTTCAGCTGACGTTGGTAGGATCCTACCATGTAGTCCCAAAACCATAACTTTTGTCTATTGCCAAGTATGGAGATCCAACCAGGTATGGAGATCCAACCAGGGGTGGATCGGCTAAGTCGATTTGTGATACAAGATAATCACCGATCGGCAAACTAGGTCTAATTTAGTTGTAGGATCACTCAATAGAACCGGCTCCAGTGCGCTCTGAAAATGCACTCACTTTATTCAGCGGTATCAGCTGATTGACAAAAATCACTGCAACTGCAACCAAATTTTAGTTTTTTTAAACGCAAAATGGCGACCGGCTTATTTAAATATGAGATCCCAATGCACACCTGACAAGATACCAAAATTTCAAGCTTTTACACAATCGAATTTCCAGCTTTTGCACAAGTGTGCCACAGTAGTGCGCCCATATTGAATACTGAACACTACACATAGCACATGGTGGACAGGTTTTTTTGTCTATGCTTCCTGCTCCTTCAACGCAGAACGGCAACAAAAAAAGTGTTTATGATGGTGGAATGTGGCTCACTTGACAGAATGAAACTCAACCACTGATCATATTATAAATATGTTATCATATGGCGTATTCTTTTGAACACCGAACTGCCATACAAGAGCTGTCAAATAATACTCGGTGTTTGCCACAATTCCAGCGTAGAGTACACCTGATTTTATTGTGTACAGAACAACAATTGCTGCACCGGTGCAGTCATCATTTTGTTGGCGTTTTGTTTTCTTTGTCAGAATAATTGCCGACATAAAGTTGTTTACTTTTTTAATGCTGTCACGCATCAAAAGCGGCATCACGTTTTATATGAAATGCCTTCTTTTTTATCTTCAGAGGATGATTCTTCTGTTAAGGAATCTGCAAGCAGAGAATTTATTATTGCGATTTTTCTAATCTTATGCATTTTTAAATATGTACGTCACTTCACATGAACAGTCAATGCTACAACAGCCTCCACCGTCAACTACGCCGCGCTGGTAGCGAAAAAATTGAGTTCGGTGTTCAAGTGTACGAGAAAAGAACAATTTTTTTTCGATGTTCAAAAGAATACGCCAATAGTAGTACCTATTCTGAGTCTGATCAGCGACGTCAATTTTATTCAATGTTCTTGTAATTCTGATAAATGAAGAGCGAAAGAGCTGATCAAACTTTTTTTCTGGCTGTTTTTTTACTTCACATATAAAGCTGAAAACCTAAAACTAATAAGTCTAAGAGCCCACAGCACATTTTGGAAATGGTTATTGAACAAAAAAAATGCATCTCATTGGAAAGGTCTTTTTCACCGATGTCAAATAGCAAAGCCTGGAAACTTTTTCTTTCCGTCGTTGCAACGCTACTTGCTAAATTCGAAATTTTTGTTTGATACGAAAAATAATAAAAGTTTTTTTTTGCCCGATGAAGTTTAACTTCGTGTAACATAATTTTTTTGAATTGGTTAGGTTAATTGTAAGCAGGATTTGGAATGCATACTATTTAAGGACCGTAGCGCTTAAAAGTGTTGTTAAAAAAGTGTTGTTAAAAATAAAGAGATCAATTTTCTGTAAGACCTATAACAGGGCCCTAAGCGTACCTAAGCTTCAGATTTGCTTTTAGAGAATAAAGTTACTTGAAGCTTAAGAACGCGATTTTGTAGAAAAATTAAATCGCTCTTTGAAGGCAACAAACTACTTACACCAGTTAAATGAAAAAAATCGACAAGAATACAAGATCATTCGACTTTAATTTCGGACTTAAACTAATTTTAACCCCATAATTGTGTTCTTTAGTCAATTTAGCAGGTTGCGAGGTTATGAGCAAATTTGTCCACAAGCTGAAATGGACGAATTTGCTCATACTCTGACATTTTGTTTACAAATGTGAGTTGTTGAGAGCTTATGGCCTTTTCGGTTGGTCGTCCGGGAGCGTCCGGGAGACTTCTGGACTCTCCTGAAACTGTTTTCTTGGACTCGTTTGACAGTTCCTCTTCTGGATAGAAGAGAAATTTGCTTCTGGTTTTGAATCCAGAATCAAAACCAGAAGCACGCACACAGTCATACATGTGTCAATGTCAAGTTGGATAAATGTCATTATGTCCCCTGTAGCATATAGCTTTTGATTCACAAATACAACGCTAGACAAACTTCAAAATCAAGAAAAACGTGTTTGGCTGTTCGGAAAGAAGCCCAAAATTCGGCTGTTCGGAAAGAAGCCCAAATTCGGGAGAAGAACGCCCTGATCCGGGATCGCCAACCGAAAAGGCCATTAATAAAATAAATGAGTGTTGCAGGGTAAGATGGGCGCACGCTGAATAGGGGGTTATTCAGTAATTTCCGGCGCGGATCAAGCTCTGAAGGACAATCCGAACTGCTTTGCCTGTTCGATAAGAATTGGCAGTATTTGGAGAGACTATAACTTATTAGAGACGAAGATTTCGATCGATTGATTAACAGATCTCGGTATTGTTGGTATTTAATGTGCATTAATTAGGCAGAGAAAACAAGCAGGCTGTTTAAGCACCCGAAATGGAAGTGGGGCTGTCATGCAGATGGTAGCACCTCGGATTGGTAAATCGGAAGGTCCTCGGTTCAATCCCAGGACCTTCCTATTATCGGTCCGAGGGTTAAGTAGATTATGTCTAACATTATAATGAATGACAATTGATTCGTGGTGTACTTTGGTTCCCCAGTTGCAGTGTACATTGGACCAGTTAAGGGTATAACTTAATGCCTACTTTAGTTGTATTTATCTAAATCTGGCAGTAAATCAGGCTTTATTGACCAGAGGCAAATTGACTTGCGTTAAAAGAGGCTGTAACGGACGTTGTTAACAATGGGTACATGTACACAATTGAATGAGCCTCCAAGGAGCACAATGTGCCAAAAGTGACATTGCAGCTCCACCTAAATTATCAATACTTTTATTACTTTTATTACTTCTATACTTTTAAATATTATTCAGATGTTGCAATCAGCCAAATTTTTACTAGCAGACAAGAAATTGCTTAAGTTGAATATTTAAATACATACTAACTAATAATATTAGGTAATATTGTACATAAATTTGTAATTTTTCACTTACGGTCACTTAAATACTGTACCTTAGACTACGGGAAGCATCTTCCCTCATTATGCTCCTGGGAAAAATGTGACCCCTTTGAAAAATCAATCAAACATTTTTAAAAGCCTTGTGAATGCTATAGTTTGCAGGTGGCCCTTGTAAGAAGCTACAATTATCAGGCACAAGCATCGATTTTCTAAAAATAAAAAACAAACTCTCCGAGGTCCACGACTTCCCCCAACTATATGCGATCAGTTCTCATTGATTGCGATAGCTTCGCTTTACAGCGCAAATACCCGCATTATGAACTGCAAAGGTGAACTATAATAGCGTCATTTCGCATTATAGTAAAGTCATTTCGCAAGTCAAATGCGATAGGTATTTTGGTGACGAATTGAATTCGACCACATTTGGAACCAAATTAAAACATGTTTAAGAGAAATCAAGATGGTTTTATTTGATTCTGTATTGACTGAAAATAAGCGCAAACGCACAACAATATGAAGTCTTGGTCGATTTCATAAGGGAATTACGACGAGTGGGTTGAAGAGTTTGCAAAAAAAATAAGCTAAATGGATGGATCGAAATGTGTACTGATTTATGTACACAAACTGCAAACTATAAGATTTGCAGTTTGCTTCGGCCCTCCTCGGGTTTGCATTTTACACACCTTTCAGTTTCTCGTAAAAAAAAAAACCTCAAATAATAACAGATCGTTTTTCATTGTTTCATTTAAAAAATCGACTCTAAAAAGTTTTTATTTGTTGTTTTAGTACAAAAGTTTTACATAATGTATACACAATTTAATGTTTTTCTTTTTGTTTTCAAATCATTCTTTGCATTATGAATTTTTACGTTCCTTTTAAGTTTACAATAATTACATGTACAATCGGTTGCTTGAATTGTATAGGTTAAACTATAGTTATGTATCTCTACATACGAAATAGGCTTGTTAGCTTTTTTTATCTATTTAACTTAAATTTTCATTTAACTTTCTTGGAGTCTAGAGACGAAATCCATAAACAGTTTGCAAACCCACAATTATTATATTTTTTTTAAAGCTTCTTTGTTGAATAAATTTATTGTTTTTTTTTTTTTTATTTCGCTATTTCATTTTATTTTTATAGTTTTTTTTTTCTTTTAATATATCTTATGTACGTACGTTCGTATATAAAAACTTGAGACGGGTAATTCAAAAGATAATGAATAAAAAAATAAAATACATTTATCATGCGCTAGCGTAAATTAAAAAAAAATATATTTCTTTAATGCTCACTTGGGAGCCATAAAAAGAGAGTAAGAAAAGAAATTCAAGTTAATTAAGGATATTTATGTATTCTGTATTTTTATTTATTGCTGTTTATTGTACAAAAGTTTGTTAAGTATTTTTCGTTTGTGACTCTGATTAAATTGCGCTGAAGTTGTAGGAAAAGAACCACGCATCAACGTATCCACGAGTAAGAGAGAAACATTGACACATAGACGGCTTTTGTGTTAATGAACTTCATGGGTGTGTAAATATCTTTATTTCTTTGCATATATTTTTCATAAATACAAAAAAAATGTAAATAAACTCAAGTATTAAAACCATATGATTGGGGGGACATTAAGGATGATATCGTGGGAAATTAAAATTAAATATTTACGGGCAACATGCAGCTGCCATCGACTGAGTAAGAATATTTTAATTTAAGAGTCAAACGATGACCATCAAGGAAGTAAAAAAAACTATATGAGAGAAGTGAAAAACAGTTAAAAAAAAGATAATTCATATGACTTCATGTAAAATGCTCGTTAGTATATGAGAACACTAAGCAGTTTCTTCTCGTTGCAAACACGACTCCAAATGTCCCAACCAAAAGTATAGCCGTTCTAAAACAGCCCTCAGCTCATACTATACAGTAGTAGTATCAACAGACTCGATTCGTTGAGAGGACTGTGTAGCGTCCTGTGGGGCATCGTCTTTAGGCGACGATTCATCTGTTGCATTGTCAAACTTAATCAACTCGGTTGTGAGAACACATGTTTCGTTTTGTTCGCCAGCTGTGATTGCCAATTCGGAGAGTGACTTTAGCACACTGTTGACATCCTCGTCATCTTCAGTTGCCGCATTGCGTTTGGCAAAATGCAGATAGCATTTGCCAAATTGTCCTGAAATCACGAGGTAAAAATATGTTATTCGAAAATGGCGGCATATTGCGGGTGTTTAATCAAACCTTTCCATGTGATATAGATGGGATTAACCTCTCGTTTTCGCAACTCGGTCTTAAGGTCCTTAACGCGGATGAAGTTCGGGATGTTGGTCACCTTGACACAGAAGCGTTCCTTACGAGAGACCGGCTTACGTTGCCTCTGACGTGTGCGTGGTTTTTGTGGTTGGTCTTGTTTTTTCTGCTGTTGGGACTCATCCTTGTTGTTCTCCTCTCCAGCGCTAGCTTCACTCTTAGACTGAAATTAAGATAACGAGATTCGTGTGTTGTTATAAAACTAAAGTCAAAATTTACGAAGCTATGAAGTTTTCGATGTAGCAAGCATATAAGACAAAGTTTGTCAAGGGTCAAATTTCAAATCATAAAAGTACTTCTTGAATTTCGAATTTTCTGTGCATGAAGCGTGTTTTTAAAGCTTCGAATAATACGTTGAATACGCGGTCAAGAAGTGGCAATTAATACAACAACTCTTGTCATAAGCAATAGTAATATTGGGCAAGGTGTGGCAGGCAACATGAAAATTTATTATTATGAAAGCAAAAAGGTTTGAATTGTCGTTATTTGTAGGCGGCGGAATATAGAAAAAGACTTTTGGACCCTAAGACTCCAAAGAACTTCTATTACATTTTACGTCAACCCAATGAATTGCTGACGTTACACACACAGCTGGCCAAAAAAATAGGTGTGAGATTTTTTTTTTAACTGTTTTTTAATATTTTTACACTTTTTTTGTTTTAACATTTATTTTGATAAAGCTTACATTTTCAATAAATATGGAAAAAAAATTCGAATAATTAAAAAAAAAACATAGCAAAAACTTTTGGAGTAATGTTTTCCGCTTGGCCAAAAATTTGTGTGTTCCTGAATAATCACTAGATTTTATTAGGATATTTTTTTGTTTTTTTTTTACTTCCTCTAATAACCTGAGTATCCTCCATAATTTTTCAAAGCTTAATGTATTCGACGTCGGTCGCATTGATCCTATCCAATTCTGGCACTTCTCTAGAGGAATGGATTACCATTCCTTTTGCATATTGCTTCCCACAGTTGATTACGGTTTGTTAGGAACTGACCCTTTAATTTTCTTTTCATCCATTTCATTTTCATCCCACAAGTTCTCAATGGGATTAGAAGATCTGGAGATAGACTTGGACATGGAGCTACAAATGTTTTGATCCCGAAACCATTCTTTCATAAGATTACCCGCCCGTGTTTTGGATCGTTGTCTTTTTGGAAATTTCATATGAGGGGCACGTTTCCTTCACACAAAATATAGGACCGAAACCTCAACAATTTTGAACGGTCTTCAGTGTATAGCGATCTAGTGATCAACCGAAAATGAATTTGTTGATCCACATTTGTGGCTTAAGGCAAATGTGGAACTTTTCTGGCGACTTTCCTCGACGATTGGAGTTCCTTAGTCTTCTGCGGATCGTGCGTGCACTGATTCCATCCCCAATTGTTGGGCCTATAGTGCGTGACGTAACAAAGGGATTTACTTTTCTAAAAGTAAAATGCGGCGGTCAGTTGTAGCTGTAGTTTTTTCGGCCTTCCTCGGTTCTCTATCCATCTTTTAAGCTTAAAAACATTGGTTATCACGTTCTGTGGCTTTCCTAGGGCATGTGCTATACATTTAAAGGTCTCACCCTCGTCCCTTAACCACTGAGCTTGTTGGTTTTCTATAGCAGAGCAGTGGACTTTTAGACAAATTCAATTTTAAATTCAAATTTAAATTCGCAAAAAACTTAAACGAGAATTGTGATAGGGATTAGAAAACAAACTTACCGTTAAAGTTAATCATATTTCAAAAACGCTTATGCAATAAATCGTTAAATATAAACAATTTAAGAAAGCACACCTATTTTTACCAACGTTTTTACCAACGTACGTTTTAAAAGTTGGTCAAAAACTTTTAAAACGTACAAAATGGTATTGCAACGAAAATAAATAAAATACTTAACAGTACACATAAAAAATGCAGGAAGTTTGGCGTTATACTTACAGAACTTAACATTTCTCAATAAAAAATTATTTTGTAATTTAGCAGCAAATAAAATATACTAGCAGCAAAGCGCCTCACACCTATTTAACCGTGAGTTCTAGAACCACGCTCTAGATGTCATTGTCCTTTGTTAAATAGTCCCATTCTTGATTTGGACTGTTTTGGAATGATCACTAAGGCTGCGCAACTTTTTCAACGTGTAACTATAAACACTTAAAGTACCTCTACAACGTGGTTTTTTTTCGCCACAGCTGGTACACACGTTCCCCGAAAGTATGTACACACAATTGACACTTTTGAGCAGAAAAGGGCTCGGTGTATACCATACAGAATATAATGAGTGCCCACACATATGCATAATCAAGCTTTTGAGTTTTATAACTTTGTTAATAATACAAAGTATTATCTACAACTTATAAATATGTATGGTTAATATCGTCTTACCTTTGAAGATCGTCCTCTCCTTCCACCCATTGGCCTCTTTCGCCTTGGGCGCTCGTTTTGGGTTTCCTGAAAATAAAATTTACTCTTTACTTCCTTGTCTTTATCATATTGTCATAAATTCTTACACTCCTGCGAGTGGTCCTCGGCCTGAATGGACGGCGTCTGCGGTTGTATTGCTTATTCGCACTGCTCTCAACATCTGTGTTCTCTTCCTTAATGGTAATAATTTTTCCAGCCCTATAAAAAAACACACACAAAAAGAAAATAGCCACATAGTAATAGTACTTATAGCTGGCTTTTCAATTGCTTCACATACTTTTCCTCGTTCTCCTTGAGAACTTGCAAGACTGGAATTATCTTAAGACGGCGCTCAGATAAAATTTCCCAGAAGAGCCCACTTGGACGAGGTAATCGATTTGTGACTCGAATGACTTCTGTTGGTGTAACAATTAAATCAACTGGAGTATCGTATTTTTGGAAAAGATTTGTTGGTAGATTATCTACAACCTAATTAGAAGGAGGGGATGGAAATTGAATTGTGGGGAAACGAAATTAACGCATTGCATTGAAATAAAATTTTGAAAAAAAAATAAACAAAAATTATGTGGTCTACATGCGTGCTAGTTGTGTGCAAACGTGCGTTGACCTACCTGTACATCATGTACAAAGGTTGCGATAACCGTGTCTGGTGTTATTGAGCCAATTTCGATGAGTAAGCCAATGTCGAGATCAGCAAATCCGTTGCCTCGGCCAATACGATATCCATCTCGGGATACCAAGACTGATCCGATAACAACTAAATCGAACTTGACCTTGTTCTCCAGCACTGCAAAAAAAAAATTAATCAAATTGGCAAACAAAACTATAAATTGTTAAACTTACAAATTTCAGTTCTGGATTTTTGAACATCTTGAACGTGAATCACGCTTTTGCGCTCCTCTTCTGTAGCATCGGCGGGACACTCCACTTTGAGATAAAGTGCGTTTGAGTCCCGTGTTCCAGGTAAATAAAGTTCTTTGCCAGCAGCCAGCACTTGCAATTTAACCGAATCAAGGGCCCGGTCGATGTTAACTTTTATGCTCTCTGCAATTTTTGTTAAAAAAAAAATCCGTATGACAAAGTTTTAATAGTTGCAATTTTTACATTGTACTTACTTGCGTTCTTAAATTCAGGAGTATCGGCGAGCAAGGCTGCAGCCTTACTGCTGTCAATGAAGTCGGGTATACGATTGAAAATACCGTTGAAACCAACTCCTGACATACTGTCTTGAATTTTCCGCCATGTCTGGACACGCAGAGACCGCTTTGTTATCTCAACCACAGGTGGAGCTAATAAAATAAAAAGTTGACAGTTAAAATCGTGTATAAAAAGCTTTTACTTTTAGTTTAGGCAGCATAATAGGTGTCAAAGGGTCGAGCCTATGAAGCGAAATAACACAGGCTAAAACAACAAATCTATGTACGTTATCTCCGTTTAAAACATTCAAGAGATTAATTACATTATTCAAAATTGTTTCTTTCATTTGCCTGCACGCGTACCTGAAGGTTAAGAAATCGCATTGATACAGATGACTTTATTGATAAACTAGCGTCAAAATGCATTAAGTAGTTGAGTTTTTTTTATTACATATTATGTAGCAATTGGTGATTGTGCAAAAAATTAAATTAAAAGCTAGCTGATTTTATGAGTGCTTTTATTGCCTTTCCGTAGTTTTTGATAGAATCTGTTTATTTGGAAAAACAAACATGCCAGGCCGACACGCAATAAAAAATGCAATTGAATGGATCTATAGCAATTTCCATACTTTGACTCTACTTGCGGGTTAATCTACACTCCAAGTTTTAGCTCTCTAGCTTAATGTTGAAGATCTCAGAACTTCACACATACCGACAGACGGACATGGTTTTATCAATTCGCCTGTCGGTCGATTGATCCATGGTCTCTATTTTCTACACAGCCGGCGAATTTTACTGCATACAAAATTAAAAAAAAAAATTAAAAAGGTGTCAGGGATTGGTTAATCCATAATTTGATTATAGTTTAGCAAGTTATAGCAACCTTGCGAATTGTAAATATCTTCACAAAACATCTGCTTCTTATGCTTTATTCCACAGGAATGGAGTACATAAGCTCCGTTTCATACAGACCATATACGCCCAATTTAAGGCATATACGCATAGTCCAAAAATTCTGCGTAAGCAGATTCATTTTTATATTACTGTAAAAAATATTTACCGTTCAATGTTAAAAACTTAATATGGAACACACAAAGAGGAAATGCATTTTTTTTTTTGTCTTTTTGCCGAATTTTAGGTAATTGTATGCACTATGAGCACCGTGATATTAACAATTACTAGCTAAGATCGTAAAAAAGTCTCCGTACAGATGTCATTCTTTTGTTTAAATTGGAAATGTAAGTGCAGGGACGAGGAATTTTGTAGGTTTTTGGTAAGCTCAATTATTAACAATTTCATTAAGATAAAAAAAATTCTTTTTTTCACAAGGAAAAAGGAAAAATCGCCCCAGAATAAGCTTATTTCCCTGGCCACTAGTTAGACTATTATGAAATTGCCAACTAGCAACCTCCTGCCGCTAGGACTTTAAAAAATATTTGATAACGGGATATCTCTCTAACTTCTGTGCATTAACACGTGTGAAATGAGCGATGACAGTGTCTTGGTTTGCAAGGAAATGCTCGCTAAAAAACGATATGAAGCATGAAGATTCGCCGAAGATCATAAGGTAGGTGGTCCCGTTATTGCTGGTTAAGTGATAGGTGGAATATTCGCAGATGGAATAGTTATCTGTTTTAAGGAGATATGAAATGCGTTAAAAAGAAAAGGGCGTAATGGCTGAGTGAACCGGATCAAGCCATTTGCACGGAAAGCTATTATACAAGCTAGGAAAAAGAATGTCTTTGAATATTTGGGGAAAGCAGCACTTGATGCCGGAAGCCGAATTTATTCCGGGATAAATTTTTATTAATTGACGATGGCAAATCCAACATCTTTGGGTTAGATGACGTCGTCGCATGAGGTGGAGAAAACTGAACACTGCTTTGAATCCGAAAATTTAACATCTGTTGTTAGGTATGGTGGGGTAATATTAAAGTTTGGGGAAGTATGGTCTCTTTTAGGGTCAGAGTAACTTACGTTCACAGATTGACGATGAGAAACTATAGGTTCTTGAATGTACTCAAGAAAAATCTGACTTAATCTTAACACTGGGTCTATGGAAAAATTCTATACTTCAAGAGGATATAATGTCCCAAGCAGGTATCGTTGCTGGTGGAAGAAAGGTTGCTTTACAATTTTAAAAAGTAAACATTATTCTCATTCCCCAGATTTAATCCTTATCTATTCATTTTAGAATTCGTTACACAAAAAAAAATCACAAAATCACTTGTCCAAAAAAATGGACTTGAAAGTCATCTTGCTTTCGGATGAAATACGATTTTCTTAGATAAGTCTTTAAAGCTAGCCTATTCGATTTAACAGTTTTTGGAGGAGGTCTTAAGAAACACACGACTTAAGTGGTAGTACCTGTCGAGTGACGAAACAGATTTGGCCAAAGTTAGATCTTAAACGCTCTAAGAGCTTGATCGCTCTTAATAGATCGCAAACTAGTGCTCCAATCTGTGTCATTACAGAACACTGTCTTATGCAACAAGGCTTGGTGTTTAATCTAACGACTTTTGCAGGAGCTGCATGGATAAGGAGGCACTCGCCACCTTTTCTGCACAACTCACGCTTTCTGTAAGAAACGAAAATTTTACCTTAGAACTTTCTTCTTCAATGATCTTAGTGATCTAAGCACGAACAACCCAAAATATCTCTCTCGCTTCATAAGTAGATCAAAATGGTTCAACGAGTAGGCGAACATTTTTCTACATCCACGCGGTACGCAATGGACAATTAAGTGTGTCGGTTTCTTTGGATCCGATAGCCACTTAAACTTAACCTAACCTGACCATTGATGTTCAACAAATAAAATTTTCTGTACTTTTTTTTTATTCTGATACCCATAAGTAGTGTAAACAATAAAAGGATTAATGCAAATCAACTAAAATAGCTGATTTGTACAAGTTTAGTGGAGTGTACATATAAATATGTGAAGAAAGCCTAAGTAGTCTCAACTCCGAAGCCATAAAATCGACATGTTTCGCCAGGGATTCAAAATGACTAGACTCTTCAGTAACAAACGGTTTATATATACGGTTTTGTTTCCAAAAAACTTGCACTATAAAATATTCAGTTATGTACTTAAGCTATTAACCCAAACGAATATATTTTTGACATGCCCACTTTTGGGGGCGTTTTTAAGTTTAAACCAAATTTTTAATATAAAAATGCAAACAACGCGTGTATACCACATCTGATGAAAAATATAAACAAAATGTTTGTATTGGATAACGGTTGATGCAACTCCTTTACACGTATCGCTCGAAGCAGTGATTCCCTAAGTGCCGGTTTTTCTGTGCTGAGTTAAGCCCAGCTCCAACCAAGATCTGTTAATCCCGTAACAAAACGAATATGGAGTCAACCCAGCGCCAACAAAGTTGTCACAATCTTCGACTCTCGAAATTATTGACTCTCCCAGCTCTTACTTCACATAGAAAAACACAGGAAAAAAGTTCGAGTTATTCTCAAATGTCATTTTTCCCAGAAACGCGCAATTCAGCTAACATTCCACGCAGAAAAAATATTCAAAGAAGTTCATACTGTTCTCCAGAGATGATCCGAGATTAACTCACCAAATTTGGTGAGTTAACCCGAGATTAACCACAGATCTTAGTTCACTGAAAAACTCATTTCTTCGGCTTATCTCAGTTTAACTCGGAAAGTCGGATGATCTCGCACTGAAAAACCGGCTCTAAGTGGTCCGGGTAAATTCGACGGGGGCCTACGATGGTATGAAAAACTTCGATGGTATGAAAAAGGGGTTCGCCGGTTGTAAACGGCGGTCAACGAAAATTGATATGTTTGCGATAGCAAAGAAACATTTTTCAGTTGGGTTGGCATACGGGTCGGATAGTAATACAGAAATTCATCGAGAACTGCTATTTACGAAAAGTTTGGAGACAGGCACTAAAGGCGAATCAATATTCACTGTTCTGATCGCGACCCAACCTATACGCCCTAGCTTTTTGTCACACCTTAACTGAAACACCCTGTATAAAAGTACGATCAAACATTTTGGCTGCAGCAGAAATTCCCGGAAAATATCATGGGCTGTGGAAATAAGAAAATATTTTTATTTTTTAATGTTCACCACTTCGAATTGAATGGAACTCACGACGTAAATATCAATTGTTAGATCGAATTTTCACATTTTCTAATGAATTTTGGGAATTTGGTAAAAATGTTGCAGGTGGTCTCCGCCGAAACCAGGTAAATTTGAAAGTGGTCTACGAAAAAAGAAAACGTTTGGGAAACTGTAACTTAAAGCAAACTTCGGTTATAGCGAATCAATTGTGTATAAAATCAATTAAGCGCTTATCGATTTTATAATCAATTAAAGGGATCGTAATTCGGACAATACTGGATAAATAACCGAAATAGGTTAAGTATGAACGGTTTAAGGTAAAAAACATCGGTCTTATGGCAAATGGATTAAGTATTTCTAGCGACGTATAAAACTTTAAAAGGAATAACTCTTAACCTTTTTTCTAGAATGCGCACAAGCATTCTTTCCCTTTAACCTTTAAAGGGCACAAGATCACCTGCTTCTGATCAAAAATATCAACTTAGGACCTTTTTTTTAAGGTGATTTAAAATTTGAAGTAATGTAAAAAGTCTTTAAAAACCTTAACTATTTGGTGTATTAGGAAGATAACTACATGCTTACTAACGGGTGATTTTTTAAGGGGTTGAGAACTTTTTTAAAAAAAAAACACAAAAAATTCGAAAAAATTAATGAAATATTTATTTGAATCGATAGTTTGAACCTTCCAATTAAATGTTTAAAGATAATTTCATGCAAATGTTGACCGCGGCTGCGTCTCAGGTAGCCCATCCGCTGAGTCCAATTTTGGCATACTCTTTCACACATATCGGCCGGTATCTCACGAATGAATGCATGGATGTTGGCTTCCAGTGCGTCAATCGAAGCGGGCTTGTCCCTATAGACATTAGCCTTGACATACGCCCAAAAAAAATAATCTAATGGTGTCAAATCGCACGATCTAGGCGGCCAATTGACCGGCCCGAAACGTGAAATGCTCAGAAGGTCGAGAATGCCGACCATAAAATGGAAGCAGCGCGCGATGAACATTTCGAACCGAGCACGAATTTTGATAGTAAAATTCAATAATTTGCATGCGTTGTTCATTTGTAAGACGATCCATGGTTAAATTGCAAACCAAACTGAAGCTGTTTGACAGTGACACAAGGTACTAAGCACACGTCAGCTGTCAAAACCAGTGTTGCCAAAACCAAACCAGCTAAAAAATCACCCTTTACATACTCTGCAACTGCAATGCGTTTGCTTATTTTTTTTTTGTAGCGGAAAAACAATTCGGAACGAAAATAGGTCGCCTTTTACTTGAGTGCCAATCTTTGGGTTAAGCGATTCTGAATTGATACATGAATTAATTTTTGCTTACCAGTTTCTCAACTTAGCAACAAGTGAAAACTTGTAAGGATAAAATAGAATTAGTTTTACTGTGTTAAAAGGTAGGCGCAAAAAAAAAATTCAATTTAACATAAACATAAAGAATTCAAAAACACTAACTATCCTTTTTTTGGAGCCAATTTTAAAAAATCTTTAAGGTAGATTGACAAAATTGTTTTCAATTTAAGTTCGATTTTGATTCTAAAGAATTTATAGACATTTTCTTAAGAATTCAGAGTTAAGATAAGGATTTTGAATTATTTTTAAAGAGTCGAAAAATTGTCCTCGATAGTTGAGAATTGAATGTCCTCGATAGCCTGGAGAAGCACCAGGTTTGACGCAGATTTGACAACATTTGCAAACTTGTAATAATTCATACTTGCTCTCCCAAAGCCAAAAAAAAACTTTTTTTTTAACACATGAAAAGCATAACGAGCTATTAAAAAAATGAAATGTGTCGCTTAGTTATTATGACACAAGATGTCATGTAGGTACACCTACCTACATCAAATGAACTTCATTCCATCTTGAAAAAACCTAAGAGATGATTCACAAGTACATATCTCGTAATTATTGCAATTACCAAACATTTTGAAATTCTTTTAATACCTACGTGAACAAGAAGCGAATATATTCATAATCAATAGGTACGTCATACATATACCGTTGTAACTACATCATGTTTTGTGTGTATGCACCTGTGCATGTTTGAATTAAGAGTGTGCCTTGATTAGATAAGGATCCATAAACTATTTTTGAAAATGAAAAAAAATGTTGCCCTCTAGTATTATTTTTAATATCAGGGGATTTCCAAATTATTTGAAAAAAATCAAACATGTAACTGTAAAAGTATGGACAGCTAAAGTATGCATTGGTAAAATAATAATTGTTCTCCACTGCCAATTAAAACAAAAAAATATACCTAAAAGCTCTTGCACGATAAATCATTTGACAAAAAATAAAAAATAAAAACTTTCAATGACCTCGACCGGCATTTTTTTCAAAGCCGATGACTACTGTGCCTGCAACCACAAAGTAGGTACATACAACTTTTTTTCAAATAGTGACGTCATTCATATAGAGCGTATAGCGATCATCGTGCTAACACAAACACACTCAGCAAATAGGTGGATAGGTTTGATCATTCTGATCGCAATAATTTTAGATGAAGCGATCTCACGAAAACATACACGGAGTATGTAAATGTATGCGTATAGCGCAAAATATTTTTATGTTCTGTACAGTGTACACTTCCGACCGAATCCCACAGACGAGTGTGGAAGCAATGCAAAGTGTTTACTCCGGAGCACCCCAGCCATATGGTCACACAAGAAGATGTAAAACCAAAAGAAGTTGAAAGATCATTTCAAAATAAAAATCAAAACTAGACGAAATTGTGTTTCCCGCCCATTAAACCCATTTGCATGCGTTAGAGAATGTCATTATTCGCACACTATGCCAAAGATGGCACTTCAGAAGGTAACCTTTTGCAGCACAACTACCGTTTTTAAACTGTTCTATGCTGTCATATAGGGGAGCACGTTTGGCTGACGTTGGTTTGGTGCGCCCAACTTTCGGCGACACACATTTTCTGGAAAGCACAACTGACAAGTGAACGACCCCGAATATTTTAGAAAAATACTAAATTTATTTGCTCGAATAATTGCTGTCCTATGAATCATAATACACTTCGAGAGCGAGTCTCCTCCGCCCAAAAAATGTTAGAAAAGGCCGACCGTTTGCGCTAACGAGTCGATATTGGGGGAAAAAAATAACAGTACCGGATGGAAGGCTCGGAAAACACTCTTTTCAGCTCGTGTATACTATGTTGTCTAGTTCTACTGATGTCCTTGATCCACTTCAGTTTGGAAATCATTTGATAGCCCCGAAAATTTGATAAATTTTTAAGATAAAAAATAAACACTTACTTGTGGAAGTAACTTCCTGGGAGGGTGTGCTCGTGTTGTTCTCAACGATAGGTTTCTGTTCCTCCATTGTGATCTGGTTGTTGTTCTTTTCTAGTCCAGAAACCACGTTTTCTTGAGCTTATTTCTTTTCTTTTTACTTCGATGCTCTCACACTTGATGCAATGCGTTCCGCTTCTCCTCTGACTTGACAAAACTGATGATGTCTGCCTGCTGAATCTAACAGCCAAATTGATGTGTTCGTGCGGCAGAATTGAAACGAATGTAGTGTGGATTCGTTGCAAATGGAGTTCCGATTTGATTGTGGCGGTGACAGAGCTAAAAACCAAATCGACGAAAATCTTGCGGGCTAAATCAAAACAAATTCACGTCAAATGTTGCACGAAAAGACGGAATAAATTTCTTGTTTTTTATTACGGGAAAATTTCCTTTTCGGCTGAGGGAGTTCGCTTTTCTCAATTGAGAATAAAATGGAAATGATAATTCCGGAATCAGGCACTTTGCACGCCTAAAAAAAATCAAATCGCCTTTTAGTAGGCGATGGCATACTCTGTACTCTTCGCACACTTTTCCAAGATTTCTCGGCTGTTTTTGTTGTTATCGATATTTTGAGTTGTTGCTAAATTGAGACGGCTATAGTCTGTATTTGGTATGCGAACGCATTGGGGAGAAGAGGCGACATGCTCGATTGTACTATCGATAGCATGAAATTGAGAAAAAAAAATTGTCATCGGAGCGTTCAAATAGGCTGTGTTCGTTTTGCTTTTCTCCGAATCGACGAGGTGTGTCTGCCCTGTTTATTGAAATTATTAGCGACAACGATCAAAGCTCGCAAAATACACCAAAGATTTTCACTGCTGAATTTTATTTTATTTAATTTGGGCTTAGGCAAAAACATGAAAAATATAAGGCCTCTTTGAATTTGAATTTTCAGAATGCTATTAGCCAAAGCTAATTTAAGTCATGAAACAAGATACAAAACGATTTTATTAATGTTCCTGGTAATGACAGGAGTGTTTGATTGAGTATTGTCATCAATTACTCACTGAATAACTAGGTATTCAATTTGCGTCCCTCTTGCCCTCCACCTCCCATTTGCTTACATTTTTTTACAAGCCTTCAAAGCTTTCTTAAAGCTCTCGATTTCGGTGTCGGTGAATATGTGTGGGAAAATACAACAACAATTTAAAAATAAACAAAAAAACTTTTACTGTTTATTGTCTGACAAAAGCTTTTCCCACCTAAAGCCGCGGTGTCACAAGAAAAAGAAACAGAATTTCATACATAATCAACGCAAAAAGCATTCAGCGAATTTAGGTTTCAGTTGCTTATGAATGAGATTCTGTTTCTGTTCCTGTTTAACGTTGCTTGTAACAACGCGGCTTTAGTTTAAGGCCCATTTAACACATAACCGCTGCAAACCCGCTACACCATACAAACAACCGGGTAGCCGGTGCCGGTTAGCCTCATTGGTCAGTTTTTGTTTATTTCTTTAATTTGTTTCCAAGAAAATCAAAACCGGGTGATGAAGCTAGGAATTTTTTGAAAATGGATGTTATTGCAGGTCTTTACATAATCCTCTATTCTCTAGCGGGGGGTTGCCTTCAATCGCCAACATACGAGCATTTTTTCGACGACGATAGTCATTGTTACACAATTATTTAATTTCTTTAATTTAACATACATTTTTCTTATGATTTTAAGATTTAATTAATGAATTAATTAGAACGTAAAATAAATTGTAAAATTAATGAAATTAAGAAGAACTACTACTACTACTATACGAGCATTTTGTTTCTTATGTTTTGTTTAATTTTTACAACTTAAAAATTGAAGCTGAAATCACTCCAAATAAACTGAACTGAATGGCAAAAAGCTTAAGAAGAAACTTAAAAAATATAAAGTTTAATTGACGTTTAGTTCAAAAATAAAATTTATTGGGCATTGACATTGTAGACGCAGCGTAAGTTTCGTGTGCTCGTTCTTGACATATCATAATACCATACAGTCAATCCATTATATAGAATCGGTTGCATTTTGTAAAAGCATGTTTTTTTTTAAGTAGTGCAGAAAGCTTCACAACTTTGAAGCTTTATCGTAGAGCCACAATGCCCGCAGCGGTAGTATGCAGCAGCAGCGAAAGTATGAAGCGCGGACCTCAGCGGCGCGGCACAGGAAAAGCTCGAACACAATGGTGAAGCGCGCTTATGTCAGACAGATTCCTGGTTTGTAAGCAATGGCTAAGAGTTTCCACTGAGCTTTCTTTTTATTATTTTTTCAAAGCGGGTGACACAAATTCCATAAAATTTCTTAATTTTTAACAATATCGATATATTTTTCCTCGTCTTTCTCCTCAATTGTTTACTTTCCTTGAAGCGATCTGTGCACTGTCAAAGTTAGCTTACTCTTACGTTGGCCTGGCCATACATAGTGTGTGCAATACATTAAAAACATGTGTTTCAACTTTTGACAGCTCTTATTTCCACTGCAGCTACACCATTGTGGTCCTAAGGCAGAAATCACAGAACATAAGATTATGACACATTGTGAAAAAAGCAGTACACCTATTGACAAGCAGCACACCTAAAACAAATTGCTGATCTGTGATTGGCCAGCACAGATTTTTTTTACATGCATGCAAGGTGACAGTTTCATCCCATGACGTCAGATTTACAGTTAGGTCTGTCAAACAAAAGTCATAACAAACGCGTGTCGTAATCTTTATGTTCTTTCATTCATGGTCCTAAGGTCACTTCTCAAAAATCTGTTAAAACATATTTCTTGGCTTTAGAATTTAACAATTTACAACTGGCATCAAAATCCAAGATTTCCCATTTCAAAATCTCGTGCTACAAGTCGATTTCTATAAAATCACTTCAAAATCCCTATGCAACGAATGAAAAGTAGCAAAAAGTATGCAAGACAACAAACATTTCTGATTTTTTGTCGCAAAGTTTTTACCCCATTAAAATTTTTCAAAGCTACATCTTACCGTACTGAATGTATCGAATGTTTTTTTGTGAAACGATTTTATCAAAATCTTGGTTTCTGATGCGGTGGAAAAAGGTGGATGTAGACTTTTTTGGATCGATGGCTTAATAATATCTTCTTAGACTGTTGGCCTTTTACTGGCGTTTGGCCTATGGCTGGCCTCTTAGCAGTTTGACAGCTTAAATGTTGGTGTCAAAAGAAGAAACAATTAAAAAAAGCGAAAAATAGTGAAGAAACGACAGTATAATTCGATTTCCTTATGAAAAATAGTGGGGGCGACGTTTGCAAGTTCTTCGGATGAAATTAGGTGACACGTCTATTTTACATAATTTGTAGAAAAGTGTTTCCTTTTGTTAGCCTCGGCCATCTTTAGCAGAACGAAAATATGCGCGACCTTGAAATGATTTTTTCTAAACTCTAATTGAAATTATAACTAAACTCAAAATTCGGATGGTTTACTGTATTTGATTTCCTCTCATTCCCCGCTAAAGAAGTACCCAACCATAAATGGGAATTTAACATTAATTAAACTTACGCTGAAGTAGAAGCCACAAACAATAGCATGCATTTCGGGACTGGTAGGTATATCCATTTCCCATATCAGATTTGGTAATTATCGGATCCGTAATGCATACAAGTTTTATACAAGTTTCTCAAAGTGTTCCGTCTTTGAAGAGATTTGAGACGCGCCATGCCCACCTTGGAATAATCTTTGGCAGAGTCCAAAAGTATGTTTTTTTTTTATCATTGCATTTATTGATGTCTTAAATAACTTAAGTAAATGCTTTCACTTATGCTCTAGCTTTAATTTAAAATTATAAATAAAACACGAATGTCCTCGGAAAGGATCACTGGCCGTGCTACCAAATTAAGTTACGATGCGCACTAAGCCAAAAAAGATAAAATAAAATCAACAAGTAAAAAGACTCGAATAGAAAATTAAAAAAAGAAAAAAATAGGAATAAAACTGGAATCACAGGTGATGCAGTAGCAGTAACAAGAATACCTGCGTTACCGACTCAACGAATTGCCTGGGCCATATGCAATGGAGTGACCATCAATTCCAATTCGGCGTCTTTAAGGTTGGCGCCTCTTAAATTCGCCTCTTGCAGGTCACTGCCGGATAAATTGCAGCGTTCCAAATCGGCGCCCGCCAGCACGGCAGCTCGAAGATTACAATTCTTCATGTTGGCGTTCTTAAGATTTGCAACGCGTAAATTTACTCCGGCCATATTACTACCTTCTAGGCAGGCGCCTTTTAAATTCACGCCCTCTAGGTTGGTGCGAACGCCCGTCGGATCTTCAAAGTTACAACCACGGAGATTCGCACCCTCCATGTTGGCGCACAGACCTTTGACGGACACCAATTGGGAGCACTCCAGATTTGCATAGGCCAAGTCAGTTCGCTCCAGGCAACAGTATGTGAGGTTGGCATGCGACAAGTTACACCGCTGAAGGCACGCGTACTGAAAGTAAAGAATTGACCGTCACTAGGCATAGATATCGAAGATCACATGACGACTCCCACCTTGAAGTTTATGTTTCTGAAGTCCAACTTGCGCAGATCGGCACCAGCAAGATTTACCCCCTGGAACCGAATCTCAGACATGTGCGAAGTCTGAATGAGTGCCTTGATAACATCTCGTCGCGTGAGTGGCACGTTATCGAGCGATTCGTTGGCCGCGTTTAGCTGTGCCTCCAGCTGCGGTATAAGCGAATATACACCAAAATATCTGGCCTCCTCCAAGATGCCCTCTACGTTCAAATGCGAGTCGTAGATTAGTTGACCATGTCGCAGATAATTCATAATAGGTTCAAAGTAATGTGGACTGCGGTCAATCAGATAAGCCCCATGCTCGTCGAGGTCGCTGGGGTTCATCGCGCCGTCCTGCGAAAACATTCGCGCTAACATCGAATCGGGCTCTTTGTTTACCAGGGTACTCAGTGTGGTGATGAAGGTTTTTCCGCCTACATTAAGCTTAATCCATTTTGAAGGGAATCCTCGGGGCTTCTCGTTATTGGAACACTGTTGGTTGGACTGATGGCACAAGGCACGACAGGGCTCACTTGAAAGTGTGTTATTTTCTTCCATTTTGAAAAATTAGATCATCTCTTGATCGCACTTTGAGTCGAACTGGAACCAATTTTAAGTCGCTTTTATATATAAATAGGCTTTTTTATCAATTCAAAACACGAAAGAACTTCCAGAAAATATGCGAAGAAAACATTTTCGGATTTTTTCATGTATCTTCTGACAGTTGACAGCGGCGGGCGTGACGATCTTAGGTGCTGCCAATCACTTGTTTTTGTGGACCGTATTTACAAGCTTAAATCGCTAGACATTAGCATTAGATCGAAACTAGTTTTTTTTTTGTAAATTGCAAAGTTATTTTTGACGGAGTATTTGTTAACATCTCTTTAAATTAAACAATAATCCCATTTCCCTTGCGTCCTTATTGATGTCACAATAAAATATTTTTACCGAATGTATTCAATTATTATTTTCAGTCATTTTCCAACTCGAACAAAAAATTTAGAAGATTTTCTGGAGTATATGCCAATATAATTACATTAATAGTATAAATTACTGAATAACTAGATATTCAACTTGCGTCACTCTTCCCCTCTAACACCCATTTGTTTACGTTTTTTATAAAGCCTTAAATTTCCGTGTAGGTGATTATGTGTAAGAAGATACAATACCAATTTACCCTACGTGATCAACTGATGTAAAAGATCTCCTCTAAGCAAGGCGAACCGAATGCAGAACGAAAAATTATTCATCTGCCCATACAATTCTTCGCTTGCGTATCGCCTTGGTGAATTAGAATCTCAACGATTTCCTCTCTTTCGCCATATGAAGATTAGAATCATCAGTGTAACACAAATGCGAGCCGCTTTCTCAACGCCAAAGCGAAATGAATTCTTAACGCTCAAGCGAAACGAATTCTTTACGCCAAAGCAGAGCGCTTTCTTAACGTGAAAGCGTAAAGTATGCGTAAAGTTTGAACGAAATGTTTTCGAAGTACCATAGCCAAAAATATATTCTCAACGCCAGTGCGGAATCTTTTCGAACACCCATTCGTTTTTGTAATCCCCATATAAAATGCTTTAACATAATATTCAAAAAACAGAAAATTCATTTTTTTGAGTCTTTTCTCAATATCATAGAAAATATAGCAGTCGAAAAAAAAAACTTGGAGCACAATAAATAATTCTTTTTAAAAATATTTTGAAATGTAGATCGTGAACAGGAAGTACGCAATTAATGTTTTTTTTTTTTTGCTTTTTCACAAATAAGATTTATTTCTGTTCGAATACTGTAATAATCTTTCTTGTCCATTCTTGCAACTTAGATTTCTTGTTCTAAAACTTACGTAAATCAACTTAAAAGAAAACAAAAAATTACCTACTATATCGAAGAACTCCTGTGCTTTTACCGAAAAAATACCACGCACTATCAGACCAGCCAACAGACTTATGCGCTTACACTTGAGATTGTATTTGTTTACTGAAACCATCCCATCATCTTTGAGTTCTAATACGTTGTGCTGATATTCGAGCGCAACGAAAAGCGTAAAGTTTGCGTAAAGAATAAAGCGATTCGCTTTCTTGCTTGGAGGGAATGAATCAGTGACTTTAAATCACTGAATAAAGAGACAAGGAATAGCTCTTTTTCACATATACAGTGCGTGTGAGTGAAGCATTTATTTTAACATTAGTCCCCTAAAATCGGGTATCTACAAGTGAGTTTTGCGTCACGAATCGGGGTAGTAATGCAACTTTAACTCAGGAATATTAAACAAAAGTATAGCCAGTTCCCAGAAAAGTATGAACCTCGGGCGGTCTCTCATGACATGCCTGATGGAACACATATGGCCTTTTCGGTTGGTCGTCCAGGAGCGTCCGGAAGACCTTTGGACTCTCCTGAAACTGTTTTCTTGGACTCGTTTGACAGTCCCTCTTCTGGATAGAAGAGAAATTCGCTTCGCACAACAATCATGCATGTGTCGATGTCAAGTTGGATAAATGTCATCAATAGCTTTTGCTTCACATATACAACGCTAGACAAACTTCAAAATCAATGAAAACGTGTTTGGCTGTTCGGAGAGATGCCCAATCCGGGAGAAGAACGCCCTGATCCGGGATCACCAACCAAAAAGGCCAATAGACAGTCCCCACTCACACAACTTAAAAAATGCTTCACTTTTCTCCCAAAATACCACTTCCTTGTCTCTTCATACATTGTTTTAAATACCAATGACGTGTCGTGAGCAGAGGGTGACAAAATTCTTTTAAAAATTGGCGTGTGTTCTGTGGTTTTTGATCTCACTCACTACACACCTTTCGTTTTATAGACAAAAGATTTCGTCCCACTGACATGTGGAACAAAATGTTTGCCATACCTGCCTGCACAAATGTCAATGAGTTTTCAATCACATCTTTTTTTCAAGTTTCAACCCAGAAAGTGGGAAAGTATTTCGTTTTTGTATGATTCGCATGTGAAATACACATTTAGTGATGCTTTTATTGATAAAAGAATACACCTGCGATAGTAACTAATTTCCGAAAAATAACAAAAAAAAGCAATAAGTTATTCAGTGCTATGTCGGCGCCAGCTGGAGAGCGTGGGAGTCGCGGTGTTAGCCGTGTCCTCGCTAAACTGGATTCATCTATTGAGTCTGGGAACTTTTATGAGGCTCATCAAATGTACAGGACGTTATACTTTAGGTATACCGCACAGAAGAAGTATAAAGAATGCTTGGACCTGCTATATCAGGGTGCTCTTAAACTGCTAAACAAACAGCAGCAGACTAGTGGCGCTGATTTGGCACTTCTCATTATTGACACACTAGAGAAACAAGGACCTTGCTCTGAGGATGAATTGGACTTGTGGATTCAACGTTTGGGAATATTTATTAAGAGCATCAGTGCTACGACTGTCGAAAGGGAAACCCTAATTGTGAGTCAATGAATATAAATTACTTAGAAAACGATAAGGTTGCTATACAGCTGCACAACACAGGTACAATAGCTAACAACCCAGGCGATTGGTATGTCCCAGGTTCAGCTTCAGCATTATATCTCTCATCTACCAGTGTCATCACGACTTCAAACTTGAAAACCTAAAATTCTATTCTTAGATCGTCCATCTTCAAGCCAAACTCTATTCGAAAACGTTGGGTTACCTTTAAAAAATGGGAGTGTATTACCGCAGGGATCCCGGCCGGGATTTCCCGGCCGGGAGATATTCCCCGGCCGGGAGATGCTCTTTTCTCGCTCAATTTAGTGGTAAATTTATGTTTCTCCCGGCCGGGAGATTTTTATTTCTTTTTTATTTCTCTCTCGAAATAGGTGAATTATACCAATCTCCCGGCCGGGGAATTTCTCCCCGGCCGGGAGATTTAGTCTTACTCACCATTTTCCCCGGCCGGGAGATTTCTTTTGCAAAGGAATTTAATTACTCGCAACATCTTATGACAGTTCATGTTTATAAACAAAAACAAGGTGATGATTTTTCTACTACGTGCTAAGTCAGCAACATCTTTTGACAAGTAATTTTTATCAACATTAATTTCTTGTTCGTTGCTTAGAAGTTGACTAGAGAAGTTGACTGACTTCATTGACTCACTTGTCAAAGTCAATGATGTTCAAGCTGTCAATAGCTTTTGAGGTATAAATGTGCGATTTGAGTTAGGATTCACTGCGGTTTTTTAACTAAATAATAAGTTTTATTTAAGTTAATATTATTTATAAGTTAAAGTGTTCTCACCACAGAAAATCGTGGTACTTGGTACTATGCGCTGTTTTACCCCCTTTCGAAGTCGTGGACAGGTCTGTGAATAATACGTTTGGTGTGTAAACTGTTTTGTGTAATTGTTTGCATGAAAATTGCACTTTTGCGAATTGCAACATATTTTTCCATATTATAGTTATGCAGACAATCACCAGATATCATACATTAATTAAAAATAAATTAAATTATCTTCCAATGTTTTGTCTTTGTTAAGTTAGGACTTTTTTAGTACATCCAAATGAGTTTAACATTTTTTTCTGGTATGGATTATTGAGACCTTATCAACCACATTCCCATTTAAAAAAAATTTAATTTTTTTAAGCACAAAAACAAAATTTAATAAATTAAACAACCGAGCCAAAACCGTGAGTGAATAAATAAAAATGCACTAACAACAATCAATACAAAGCTCTTGGGGGTTAGACGTCAAATACGGAGACGTCAAAACTCAAACAACTCTATAGAAGAATAAAAATATTTTTCGCTGGTATGCAATGTTGAAGAAACACACACAGCCATATGTGTGGCTATGTATGGCTGTTAGATGACAACTGGTTATTCGAAGAAAAGAAAAATCAAATGACTTTGGCATTTTGTGTGTTGAGATTAATTTAGCTATTTTACCACTAATAGGCGTGTCTGTCGAATTTGGTTACATCGACCTTCAAATGCAATTTATGCAATATTTTTGCTCCAAATCATTTCGATTATCACTTAACAGATCACAGTTTAACTCAAAGCGGTGCTCAAAAATTTTGCTCATTTGAAAGGGCACGAGGTGTTGAAATCGGGCACGATATTAAGACAGTAAAGCGTATGAAGTATGAACAAGGTTGAGGGTAACAAAAAAAAGAGGAGCACCAAGATGAACGCTCTTCATTGAACAGTCCTTCGTCCGCAGGCACCAATTATAAACCTACCTTTTTGGAAAAGACAAAACGCTAAATAAAAGAAATCAAAAAAAAATTGGAGTCAAGAAGTGAAACCTAAAGAGAGCTTGATTGAAATTTTTGTATCACAAGTCACAGTTGATTACAAATTTTCGAACATACCGCTCACAATTTAATAGTGGGCATGACTACTCGTAAGTCTTATGGGCGCTCATAAGCTGACTCTAAAAACGATTGGTGCATAGCATAGACTTTACGAAGCTCACAGTTTAAGATTGCTTCGTGAATACCGCCCTAAGAGAAATTCAATTCCATAGACCAAATAGTTTAGGAAAAAAATAGTATTGAAGTAAGAAAATCGCCAGGGTGGCCGGTTAAGCCGTGTTGTCACAAGGAACAGAAACAGAAAACAGCGCCGTTTCTGTTTCAGTTGCTGGTGCTGCAACAGAGAACAGATGTTAAATTTTCAAGATCGAGTTTAATTTTTTGTTTGTTTTTTAGCGGTCCGTCCAAAAATGGAAAAAGGACCTCCTATGGTATCGCTACGTTGTCCGTCCGTCCGTCCGTCCAATCGCTTTATAACTTCTGAACTGTAAGTCGTAGAAAGGCAAAATTTGGTGTGCGTATAAACTGCGGAAATAAATAAAGATAACCCATTTGAAAGTGCAAACCGCAAAGGCAGGCAACAGAAATAAATAAGCATATGAAGACGCACACACGCTTATTTGAAAGAGGGAATAGACATGGACACCAAATAAATGAACACCACAGTGAAATTTCTAGGTCACAGTACATTATAAAACAGGTTTTCGCTTTCTTATGAAATAATCACCGCAGACCCCTAAGACCTTCTAAAGATATTAATGAGACCGATTAAGCCATGTCCGTCCGTTCGTATGTTAACAACTTTTAGGCCTTAAGTTTTAAGCTAGAGAGCTGAAAGTTGGTGAGTGGACTGGAAGTCCAGTACTTTAGAACAATTTTGAAAATTAGCTTAATCGGCCCACAGATACGCCCATGTGTTACCCACAATCTCTAGTTTTAAAAAATACTTTTTTCAAATTTTAACTATGTTTTAATGGCGCTAGCGCATTCATTTTTGGTACGTAACATTGGTACGCCTTGAAATTGTCTTTGAAGTAGCCAAAAAACTTAAGCCTTAAAATGGCTAAAATGCCTCTTTTTCAATAAATATATATGAAATTTGGCATAAAATTCTATGATAAAAGTTGTAGATATTAGCATTTTCTAACTTTTATGTACCTATATGTTGTGTGTGCCTCCGTCAGTATAAAGCATTTAACAGTTATATTTTTTACCCCGCCCACTTTTTGGAAGCGTGGCCGTTTCGGTTTTTGGTAGGGTAGGATAATATGCAATCCGTTGCAGACGGTTTGAAGTTTTTACATACGCACTGTTGCACTGGCCGGTAGTATGCTATGTTTAATTATAACCGGCCGGGTACTGAAACGCAAGAAAATTACGAAATTTTGTTTTCAAATATTATAGGATACACTTCAAATATTTGAAATGAACAAAAAAAAGTATAAGTTGTTCGTCAATATTAAATTTCTAGCTACCGGTCACCCCCGGCCGTATACTGAAAAAGTCGTTATATTTGGTTCCATTTACCGGCCAGCCAAATAAAAACCATAATTTATATATATATTTTTATTTTGAAAATGCCAGTTTGTTAAAAGAATTTTTAGCTTTAGTTAGAATATTTAGAGTGTTAATTTGCGTAGGTTTCCAAATAAACTCAACTTTTTGAAAGCATTGGCCACTGATGAAAAAGCAAAATCTACGCACTTTTCACACTTCAAAGATCGGGCACACACTATTTTAATTCTACCGGCTACGGCGTACACACTACCAATACGAAGTCTTGCGTGTATATTTCGGATACATTTTTCTATCGATATGTATTTGCATGATGCTCAAATTCGTAGCGGCTTTCTAGTTTTCAACAGATAAAGTGAAAAGTATCCGGTTACCGGAGATGGCCGGTATTAGGAGCAACTACCTACATCTTAGCATCATCTTTTTTTTTCAATAGCAGCAAAAGATTTATTAGAAAACTGTGGTATATAAGTGTCTGGCTAAAGCACCTGGTTTTTTGTCAATTTCTGCGTTTAAACATCCATGTAACTGAAAACTTTATAGAAACAAAATCCAGATCGCAATACTCTACATAATTTGTTAAATGATATTTTTTGTATTTAGAGCAAAAATATTGCATAAATAGCATTTGAAGGTCGATGTAACCAAATTCGACAGACACGCCTATTAGTGGTAAAATAGCTAAATTAATTTCAACACACAAAATGCCAAAGTCATTTGATTTTTCTTTTCTTCGAATAACCAGTTGTCATCTAACAGCCATACATAGCCACACATATGGCTGTGTGTGTTTCTTCAACATTGCATACCAGCGAAAAATATTTTTATTCTTCTATAGAGTTGTTTGAGTTTTGACGTCTCCGTATTTGACGTCTAACCCCCAAGAGCTTTGTATTGATTGTTGTTAGTGCATTTTTATTTATTCACTCACGGTTTTGGCTCGGTTGTTTAATTTATTAAATTTTGTTTTTGTGCTTAAAAAAATTAAATTTTTTTTAAATGGGAATGTGGTTGATAAGGTCTCAATAATCCATACCAGAAAAAAATGTTAAACTCATTTGGATGTACTAAAAAAGTCCTAACTTAACAAAGACAAAACATTGGAAGATAATTTAATTTATTTTTAATTAATGTATGATATCTGGTGATTGTCTGCATAACTATAATATGGAAAAATATGTTGCAATTCGCAAAAGTGCAATTTTCATGCAAACAATTACACAAAACAGTTTACACACCAAACGTATTATTCACAGACCTGTCCACGACTTCGAAAGGGGGTAAAACAGCGCATAGTACCAAGTACCACGATTTTCTGTGGTGAGAACACTTTAACTTATAAATAATATTAACTTAAATAAAACTTATTATTTAGTTAAAAAACCGCAGTGAATCCTAACTCAAATCGCACATTTATACCTCAAAAGCTATTGACAGCTTGAACATCATTGACTTTGACAAGTGAGTCAATGAAGTCAGTCAACTTCTCTAGTCAACTTCTTAGCAACGAACAAGAAATTAATGTTGATAAAAATTACTTGTCAAAAGATGTTGCTGACTTAGCACGTAGTAGAAAAATCATCACCTTGTTTTTGTTTATAAACATGAACTGTCATAAGATGTTGCGAGTAATTAAATTCCTTTGCAAAAGAAATCTCCCGGCCGGGGAAAATGGTGAGTAAGACTAAATCTCCCGGCCGGGGAGAAATTCCCCGGCCGGGAGATTGGTATAATTCACCTATTTCGAGAGAGAAATAAAAATCTCCCGGCCGGGAGAAACATAAATTTACCACTAAATTGAGCGAGAAAAGAGCATCTCCCGGCCGGGGAATATCTCCCGGCCGGGAAATCCCGGCCGGGATCCCTGCGGTAATACACTCCCTTAAAAAATAGAACCAAGTTCTCTCGAAAGCCAGTTAAGATTACAAGACATTGTAAGATAGTAACTGTCTTTTTGATATTTTTTTTTTTGTTGTAACCTTTCACATGCGGATGCTGAATTGCACCCAACTGGCGATAAATAGTGACTAGATTATGACTGTATTATGTATAAGCAGAGAGCCCTATTACAATGATTTGTTAGCAGCGCTACTCCTTGGTCAAAAAAGACGTCCTTACAGCCCGATAATTCCATCAGAAAAATGCGACCACGATCGCAAGAAGAGGCTAAAACTTAGATCCTCAAAGAGTACAAGTTCCAGTTTGAGTTTAAGAAAAATCAAAGTTTGGTCAAGCAGAGTAGAAGTGAGTTTGTTCTTTGAAGAAAATGATTCTTAGGCAGATCTATTCCTGGACGTTGGCACTTAAATTTTAACCGTATTTTTTATATATATATATAATACATCCGCGAACATCTCACGAGCGGAAAGGATAAGGTTAAAGGGAAAGGAGGAAAGGTGCATCCGATGCATTCTTGTTTGAACAGTTGGGGGTTTTGCCACCCATTGTGGCAGGGCATTCCACATTCACATTGCACGGCTTATGAAAGAAGCTCTTGACTTAACTGTATATCCGAAAGTGGGCTCAAGGGTGATCTGATGAGCATTCGATCGTTGGGCGAGTATTAAGTTGAATATTTTAAGGGGCGGCTATTTCGATAGAACGATGGATGCGGTTTCTGAGCGTTCATTTACTGTTTTTTGCTAAAAAACTAAGCTGATTTTCCTTGTACAAAAAATACAGCAGCACGACATAGCTTTATAATTTTTTTTAGCTTGAAAACAAATTTAAGACCAATTATTAGAAGGACTTTAAGGTCATAAAAGTCCGCCTTTATTTCCTTACTTATACACAAACAAATCCACAATTTTTTTTTAATATTTACTCAATTTACTCTTTTCTTTTAGTCTCGCGCAATAAAGTGGACCGGTGACATATCAAAGATAAACCTCGGCCATCCGTTAATGCATAAGCTAATCGCCCAAGCTCTGTGGGCCGAGGGTAACACAGAACTAGCACGCCACCATTATATCCTATCACGCGACGGTGTCAGTTGCGGTCAAATGCTAGTCAAACTTAGTGAAACAAAAGGATTTGCCAACGAATTGGACTTGTTTATAGTTCAGGTGGTATTACAGCAATTATGCCTGAAAGAAACAGACGCCGCTATGGAAACATTTAAAACCTACACGAAATACCACCCGAAAATTGCCCGCGAGGAGCCGTCATTTAAGCTGCCCCTGTTGAACTTTGCGTACTTCCTGTTGAAAACCATCGAAACCGGGCGGTTACCAATGTTCAAGGTGTTGTGTGAACTTTACAAGTCAGCCCTGAGTAGAGATCCATCGTTTGAAAAATACCTCCAAAAAATTGGTATAGTTTTCTTTGGCGAGGTTCCACCGCCCCAGCCGCAGGGGGGTATGATGGGTGGCCTATTCGGTGATCTATTCAGTAGATTGTTTCAGGGATTCGACGAGGGTGACGACGAGCCCAGCATTGAACAGGCTTCGGAGTTGGACTAGCAGGGTGGTTATTGTTTTAATTTAAATACATTTTATATTGCTGGCGACGGTAGTAGAAATAATTTTATTTTAAAGATTTTAACATAAAACAACGCAAAATAAATAAAGCAATTATAAAAGAAAAACAGCATGACCGTACGGGAGCATGCCGAGTTTGTGTAACCGAATATCTTTTTTTGCAAGAATAGTTTGAAATAATTTTTGTCATGATCATGCAGGAAAACAGCCATCTAGCTTAAAAAGATTTTAAAATAAACATACGAGACCGAACTCGCAGAAAACTGCTAGAACTGCTAGAAACACGCATTAGAGACTAAAGGAACATGAGGACATTTATGGTACGTGTCATGCGCAAGGATTTATCTCTTAAATCCTGCCCCTTTCCGCAAATGATAAGAGCATTAAATACTCCGTTGGAAATCACTTGGTCATTAAAAAAATGTAAAGAGAGCGCAACAAATCTTTTTCTCTTTACGTTTAGCCTGAAATTTTACAGCATGTTAATTTGTAAATCTACAACTGTCGCTGATATAAAAATGACGAAGAAATCTACGATCAGCCAATGAAAAAGTGCATTCTTATCATTTTGGTATCACTTATACTTATCACTTATATTTTTTAGTTTCATTTTAGAAGCCATAAAAAGAATAATTTTGGTTTTGGTTAGTTTAGTTTCTTAACTACTATTTTTAAATAGAATGACTAATAATTTTCTTTGATTTTTTTTCGTTGAAAATGCCTGAAAAAGTACCAAACGCTTTTCTTGTTTTCAAAATTTTAACATATTGTAATATTTTTGCCTGGGGTTCGTGGAATAAAACTCAATTTTACTTTTATAATCACACAATGAGACACTTTATTTATCAAACAAAATTTATTTGAATTCAAATCACAGTTAATTTAACTTCGCTACTTAGAATTCAACACTGTATTTCAATCCGATCTTTTTTTACTTTACTATGAATTTTCACAAGTCAACGTTAAAAATATAACTGTCCCGTATGAGCTTGTCACCAGTGTAGTTCTACAAATTAAGCAACTTATAGTATGTTTCATACTTCCCCTTTGGTAATTTTCCATTGGTGCTCTTCCGCTGTATTCCATGAAGGGGAAATTTTCGACATCGAAATTCGATCTTCGAATATTAGTTTGCTGTCAGCTGACTGAAATGACAGTTGGGTGTGTTCGTGAATCGAGAGGGTGTGTTCGTAACGTGAATCGATGGGTGCATTCAGCGCTTCCTGCATGTCGCTTTATTTCTTCTCTCCACATGACAATATTTGATCATATATATAATACAGAGTGGGTCAAATAAAAGTTTCCTTTGGGGTCCTTTTTCCATTTTCGGACGGACCTCTTAAAATCTTTAAGGAACTTGAACATAAGCAGTATAAATATTAAAAGATTGTTACGGCTGCGTACATGCAACAAATAAAACAAATATAATTAAAACAAAAAAAAAAACGATTCCATGAAACAACAATATAACCTTTTTCCTCTCTAATAGTAGTTCGAACGATCTGTCATCCTTCATAATTTGGTCGCGGTTACATTGGGCATGGTTGGAATCAAATCGAAATTGGATTGTTTGACCCGGCCCACTCTGCCAAAGTAACCACGAGAAGAAGTATGGAATGGCTGAAGCTCCACTTGCCTCGGCGAGAATTGTTGGTGTAAGAAAGGGTAGAGGAGAAACCACTCACACACCCTCATTGTGATGGTGGCACATGCAATTGTGTTGGATCGGATGATCAGGTGTTTTCTTACAAGAATCATTGAGGCACACTGGAAAAATGGAGCGATAGGGTGGTATTAGTTTTGAGTTTTCTTTTTGACAGGCACGCTAGGAGGCGGTACAGATCATGGGAATCATTACAGATTGATGTAAGGACAGTGCAGTGCACAAAAAAAAAGCAGTGAAAAGTTCGTCCGGTAGCGCTATTTTCCTGATATATATAAAAAAAAAAAAAAAAAATAGAACGAAAAAGGGGGTTAAATAAAATTTCGGTGAGTGCTAGAAAAGTAAGGTAGAGAGGATTTATCCTAACCGTGGGACCACAATGCCCGTAGCGGTGGTATGTAGCAGTAGTACGTAGTACAGCCGCGGAGCCATGTGGCGTAGTACGGAAAAAAATTGAACACAATGGTGTGGCGCTGCTATGTAGAACAAAAACCCCGTTTATAAACAATGGCCGATACTATGAGTTAATTTGAACTAGATTTAATATTTTTGTGCAACGGATGACACAAATTTCATAAAATTTCTTTAGATTTAACCATCTCAATAAACTTTTCGACGTCCTATTCCTCCATTGTTTACTTTACTTGTATTGAACTGTCCACCGTGTAGCGCTGTCAACCGTGTAGCGCTAAGAAAGTTAAAAGTTGGCCAACTCTTACTACCGCCACAGCTACGCGCTACCGCCACAGACACACATTGTGTGCGCAATACACTGAATACATGTGTTTTAACTTTTGACAGCTCTTACTACCGCTACTACACCGCCACAGCTACATCACTGTGGTTCTACGGTAACTCATTAATTAATGCCGCCACAAGGTTTTCCTTGCCGTGCTGGCTAGACAGAAAGTATCAGCATGGTGGGAAAATAAGTTTTTCTTTTCTGGTGCGCCTATGATATGTTGTTTGGCCTTTGTCCCTTTGTAGAAACTCTCTGTATAGTTAACGCGGCAAAGATCTCGGCGCCCAAGTAATTTCTAATGACCTAAATAGTGCTTGGATGTTTGGTGAACCCCGTTTCTTTTTGTTTTAGCCCTTCCAAGCGGCCACGACTCTTATCCAGATCGTGGTCGCTGAATTTTCTACCGTGGCCCATACCTGGGATTATAAAAATATAGGCGTGCCAACCGGCATCCATATTGATAATGCGAATCGTCAAACGCCTTGCAAGTCATATTGCCCTAATCCAGAAATAAATTCGAAGCGTGCTAGAAAGCCTTAAAACTACTCAGCACTCAAACAAACAGAAATTCAAGGATCTTAGCTGTGGATTTCCTCCCTCCAAGCAACAACGTATTTTTATTTCGCTGGTGAAATTAAAAACTTATGCAACTTACACTCTTAAAGAGATCAAACATACGCTTTTAACGTCTATATACGCGTCAATCAATTATATACTTGCCAAACCAAGGTTATATATATTCTTTTTTAAACGAATTAATTTTTACTAAAACTAGGAAGTTTTCCTAATAAAAACCTCAAGCCTTAAATATTATTTAAAATCTATATCTAATCCTTATTAAATTATTATGTATGTATTCCGATATCTTGTTGCTAGAATTACAGTGTGAAGGAATCTTGTGTCCTCTAGGGTTTATTTTGTTGACTTTAAGGGGCGCTGGTTGTTTTAACCACCTTCAGAGAGCTCTTTTGAGGTACAGCCCCTCAATGTGGTAAACGTCCGTCCTCTTTGGAGGAAAGGCCTTACTTTTGGGTTTTGATTTTCTTTTGGCATGATATATGTTTTCGTAGTATGTAGGCGATGTAGGCAGATCGAGAGCGGGGACAAGAACCCTCGACATTTTCCGGCGAGCTCTCTCGGCAAGAATTCTTGATAAGAATTTACTTAAAAGAAAAGGTCGAGAAGCGGCTTCAGGAACCATCTTTAGTTGCAGTGACCATCGATACTTTAAAAGGGTATTGTGTCTTCGTCCGTGTATATGTACCTCGGTGCGAGTTCTACGCTTAAGCAAACTACGAGACATGCGACAATCTGTCATTCCATGAAATGTTCTTTTCTTGTTAAGCTCTCTCCTCAGTTTGTTAATGGCCAATAAGTTGTACTTATTTGAAAGAAAATTTGACAAAAGTGAAAAGATTTTTTTTCTATCTTTTGTGCAGTTTCCGCTGGATTACTTACAATTGTGCTTTTTTGTTTGTTTCTGTGGTCGATTGGACAACTGATCGATGATCTGTTATCGAAACTCCTTGTTAACATATGAATTATGTTGTTTTTTTTTCCTTGAATTTTATTGCACCTTGTCTTGATAATTATGAAGGGGGAACTTATTTTTTCTTGCTACAGAATTTTTTATTCTACGGGTGAACACACGCGAACAACAACAGAAAACAAAAAAAAAATCTTCGCTTATGGTCCTATGGTGGTCCCATTCAAGCACGTAGAAACTAACACTGTTTTAGCCCGTGGCAAACACCGTCTTTTGGGAAATTCAATGGGGAATGTAGCTTCTGCAACAAGCCACCAGTACCAAACAGCAGCACAAGCGGTACCATTTCTGTTGCAGGTTTTAATATATGATGTCCATAATATATTATGTTAATGGTTGAAAGTAAACCTTCTTGGCCAACAACAACTAGCAGCCTTAACATCAACATCCACAATTGTGTTGGAACCTTTCTGACAGGTCTAGTAACATCTACGTTCGAACATCGACCATTCTGCGGAACCATTTAAGCATCATTATACTTTCGATGTGTCTAGCACCCAACTGGGTACATCGTATACGTTTTAAGGAAATTAATTTTTATTATTGTAAAACCCGTACGCTCATTTACCCTACCATTACTTTCCTCCCTTCGTGTACATTTTTATTTTCTGACGTCTACACAATTGGACCAATTCACAGTTGAGTCTTGCCAACAAATTTTCTTTTGTTCAACCAACGCATTCACAATAGCATTTTCCAATTTGCATCCATTCAGTTCGGTTCCATTTCTTCCGCGTTGTAGACGTAAGTGAAAAGTTATGAGAATAATATTCTTACATAGTTCCAATAATTTTGTTTAGAAATTGCTAAAAATCTTACTTATTAATCTTCTCTTGTAAAACCATTCGACTAAGTTGACCATTTAACTTTAGTGGTTAGCCAATAAAATTGCTCTGAAGATCTCAAGAAGTGAAGTGATGTTGGGGGCGTACTTCTTAAGTCCGACAATCTATCGATTTTTCGTCTGCATTGATTTTTCTTCCACACTTTACTGATAAAAAAGGTCGCTGATGTGTCTTTTCCTTTTGTGTCGAAACCACAACAATAATGATTCATAGTTCTTTATGCAGCAATTTTATTTTATTTTATATTGAACTTTGGTCTAAAATCCCCCGCGGTTGCAGTGAAAACTTTCTCCAATTACCAGATTGCAGCAATAGTCTGCTGGCATGATGCCTTCCTGTGCGCCTCTGTGTAATCCGTATTGTGGTCTATAAAAATCATTAAAGCTTGATTGCTTACATCAATTTTATTAATTTCAGTACACAACCGAGTACGTATTCGCCCCACATAACCTGCGTTGGCAAAAAATATTCGAAATCATTGAGGCCAATGCTAAGTCCAAAGCAGAAGATATCGATGATTATTTTTATATTATTTTATTTAGTTTAAAAAATAATTTTAAATTTTAATAGGAATTACGTTATTATGTAGCTGTTTTTGTAATGAAAGAAAAAGGAATCGCATCAAAATGTGCGGTGGATTTGCCGATAAATCACAATGTCAAACAAAAATGTGCACACAACACATTGGTACAACAGTGGCAGTGAAAAGTTTGCTACTATTTTTGACAATATTTTTTTTTAACTACAAAATAAATTTCAAAAACAGTTTTAATACAAATTTGAAACTTTATTACAAATTGAATTCAGTTAAACATTTTACTTGTCAGCAAAGCTGAACTCAAGTTGGTGGCGCCTGCTAGAGTGTCCTAATTCTTTCGAGTCTCCCACTAATCACAAAGTATTAAAGTTGTGCCAAATTGAAAAAAATAACCATGTCATCGATATAAAAGTAACACATCTTCATGATCTGTGATTGGCAAGCATAGATTGTTCTTGCACTTTTTTTCTGTACACATAATAGCTTTACAAGCCGGGCACAATGTGTGTCTGTGTCTGTTGCTGTGTCTTGCCACATTTTTCACCTAAAATCAGAGACATTACGTAAGATTTAGAATTACATCTGCCGAACAAATGCCAACATGCGTCTGACGTAATTTTTTTTTTTCGTTCATGCGTCTCCCCGGTCTGGTCCGTACTGTTCTTAAGAAAAGAATTCATGATTAGGGGGTTCCCACGGTACAACATGTAGGACAACATTCGATGTTGTATTGTGAATGAAAGAAACAACCGATTGACAAACGTGCTTGATGGTTTTCAAAAAAATTTGATTTTTCTGCTCGCGTGTCAAGCCATACAAGCCGTGTGAACAGATGCTGGTTAAACTTCCTTTGTGTATGCCATTCGGAAAAAATTGTATGTGGTGGAGATGGCGGCAATATCAAATAAAGCGTTTCGGGGGCTTACATCAACAACATGCTTGATGAATGTGAACACAAGGCTCCTTTAACTGTAAATTTTTCATCAAGCAATGTTGTACAACATGTACCGTGCGAACCCCCCTATTCACATCACAATACCGGCGTTATCGTTTTCTCGCCGGCCTTTTTCAAAAATTGAAAACCTCTTGCCGAGGTGGACGATTCTTCTGTGATTCATTGTTGTGAGTTAAGACAAACTTTTGGATAGATTTTTTTTCTAAGCTAATACTTGGAGGAATAAACCATGCATGTATAACAAAGTCGACAAATTTAACTTGTGACAACTTTAAAAAATTGGACGGCTGGTGGTCAATTTTACGAAACGTCAACGAAATCTAGATTATTGTATAGTGTGAATCTAGATTCTGGCTTCGGTGTGAAGGCGATATGTCTTTTCTTTAAATTGACTTAAAATTTCACTGTTCAATGGAATGATTCGTGAGACTCCAAAGATCAGTGTTTTTTAATTTTTTTATGAGAAAAAATATCTGTATTAATGCTCTTCACTCTGAATCAAAAACTGAGTTTTTGACAAAAACTTTTCGAAAACTTGTTTATCCATTTACACTTTCTAAACGCCGAAAAGGACTTGTTTTCGTTTTTCATTTGTTCATTAGTTGTCAAATTTTAGCCCATAAAAGATGAAAACATGTCAAGGATTCTTACGCTGACCTCAAAACTGCAAGCTGATTTCAAACGGGACGTTAGGTTTTGCGATTATTTAATCCAAAGTTCAGACAAAAGTGACATTCTTTGCCAATTTAATTTAAATATCTTTAATCATTCTTTGATATTCTTGATTTTCACAGTGATTTTGAACGAAAAAATCTACAAAACAATTGGGGGTTTCGAAAACAGAAAATTTAGAAAAATATATGGGAAAACAAATGTTTTTAAAAGAAGTTTTCGCATGTTTTCGGTTCGGTGTGTAGAGGGCATTAAGTTTCTTTTTGAAAACAATAAAATTAAATTAAGGATTTAGAATGCAAAAATTAAGAATCTAAGGCCTAAGAATAAGAACCTGAAATAAAATTTTCAATTTTGCAAGTTTTGATAAGGCGCTTCAATCTGAGAGGGGAATATGCAGACTACATTAAGGTAAGATTACACTTTATGCCAAGTGGTCTTATAAACTAACGCTGAAATATGACTCAAATTTTAATCATAAGTCCATTTGACGAGCTATAAAAGTCAGATGTACAATTTTACGGCGCGCGTATATCACCAAAACGTTCATATGCTCTCTGCTGGGAGAACGTGTGATATACTTTTCATCTGTCTAATAACTAAAGTTATTACACTGTATGCCACTGTAATACTTTAATCACTCACAAAAACTTAAACGATAAACACAATTTTAAAATGAATTCTTTCGAACGACAAGATAGTTTGCGAATTGCTTTGACATTTTCTGGAAAAATTTCAAATCTAAAAATATTATGTGACGAATTATTTTTAATTTTTGATATGACCAAATATTCCATAGTAAAAATTTCTAGAATGGCATATGGTCGTATTTGGTTTATGGCGAAATACTATATTTGTGTTCCTATTACACAGTGTGCCTTAAAGGTCATATTTATCTGTCAAAACGAATATGGTCATACCGGAAAATATTGTTTATGGTCACATAAAATTAGGATGATTACGCTATATGGCGACAAGTGACCGAGATATCTGTCAAAAAAGGAATATATATGACCAAATGGCATACCGTCTAATCTTACCTTTAGTTTTGAGGTTCGTTTCAAGAAATATAATAACGGAAAAACGTTTCGCAGTAGCATAAGGAAGTGGTTAACGGGAGGCATACCAACATTTCTTTGTTTAAAAACGCGTGTTATGTTTTCAACCAAATTTTGACAGAAGGGAACATAATGTGTAGTGAAATGAGGAATTATGGAAATGTCACACGTGACGAGCAATTATTAGGTAAGGCTATTGGCAGCCTGTAACTAACTGTAAGTTTTCTCAAATGTATGGGAAATCTAAAATCTATTAGATTTACCATACATTTGTAGAATTCAGAACCTAGATCAGAATTTACCGATTATATGGGAATTATCTGAATATCACACACCTTTTTAATTGATTATAGAAGACTAGACAGCTGATGAAGCCTGTTTACATGAAAAGGCGAAAAATATTTTTTTATACACTTTAAGAGCCTCCTTTAGCCGCGTTGTCACAAGAAACAGAACCAGAAACAGAATTTCATAAATTAGCAACGCAAAGAGCACTCAGCAAATTTAGGTTCAAATATCATTGGGTCTTATGGGAGCGACAGCTATCGCTCGTGTAAAATAAAATGATATTTGTGGGATTCAAATTTCATTTTGTTTAAGACTTTGTTAATTTTTTTTTTTTTTTTTAAGAAAACTATAAAATTCACCTTCATTTTATTTAAAGGCTATAACTCGTCTGCCTGGTCTATTATATTTTTGGTATACCATAAACTCATTGGTTTCGTTTTTTAGTTATGTAACAACAGCGTTTTTTAAGTTTATGGGAAAATTACGGTTCGTTTAAACGTTCAAATTTGCTTAATGTTGTTAAAAGGTTGTTTATGAAGTAATGGAAAACGAGCAAGCCTTGTGCAACATGGTTTGCACGAATAACTTATAATTCAGACTTTGTGGAGCAAAATGACCCAGAATTATCAATTCTATGGCAGAACTCGGACTCTTCCTGTGAGATTAGTTTTAGGAATGCAACGAATTTTTTTAAGTCAAATCTTTAAGTCACCAAGATCTTTGATTTATAGCCGTGTGATCTTAAATAAATCAAAAAGAGAAATCACTATAGAGGCCACACTTTATATGCAAATCTCAAAATGTTCTGTATGCTATTAGATTATTATATATGTTTTATTTTTGCGTAAATAATTACCAAGATTTTCTATAATCTTATAATCTTATGAAAGAAAAAACAAGGCAACCTTTTTTCAAAATAACCTTTGAATATCAATTTAATTATTCGTTCCTTGAAACACATAAATGATCACCAAACACAGAAGAACCCCATTAATGATTATCAAATGACTTTCAAGTACGTGATGTAAATAATTACGTACGTATTAGTTAGTATTCCTCTTTGGAACCGTCAATTATCTAAATAAAAAAATGTTTGGAAGATTGTCACGTGAAAAGTATGAATACACTCATATAAGTTTTCTTGACTAGCTTGGGTCATTTCAAAAACAAAGATAACCTAAGAAAAGAAAGACGTGCTTTCGACCATGAAATGGGAACGGTCTAATCCCAACTTGAGGTAGATCGCTAATTAAATTTATTAAAATTTATAAACGAACCACGTCACAAGAACCGTGAAGCAAACACATTTAATTTGACAAAAAAACGAAGTTATAGCCGTTGGTCGGTTAAACAATGTCGTTGCCCTTATTGGCCAATTACAAACGAAAAAAATTTAAAGATAATAAATAAATTTTGAGCAAGAATTCAGCAAAAACTCACTACATTTTCGTGTTTCGGTTAAGGAATTAATCAATCTATGGGAAAAGATTTCGATCATTGATGAGTTCAATAGAAACAGAAAGCTAGTCATCGCCTACAAAATGATTGATTGATACCTATTTTGATGGCTGCACTGAGGCTATTTTATACGCAGCTTAAGAAACTGTATACCTATTGAAATTATTTTCAGATGATAATTCTAAAAGCCTAAAACCACGCACATTTGGTGAAATACTTGGAACCATGTGCGTTGTTGCTTTAAGATAAAAAAAATAATAACATGTGTTATTGCGTTCGTTTATTATGTAAATTTATCGAAGGAACTCATTGTGGTGTGTTGCCCAGAGATAACAGATAAAGAGCTATTCACATATTCATTGAAAAACATCAACTAGTTGATAAGAAGCAATCACTTAATTTTAGTGTTTTCGGAAGTTTTGTGTTGTTTATTTGATTTTATTTTATTTGAACTCAATTTATTAACCAAGTGGTTACTGCGGCTCTTCAGTTTTGCATCCAATAAAAATATTATTCCACTAGCAATTTATCCACTATATATTGCTAGCAATATTCCACTAGCAATTATCAAAACTGAGATAATTTATTTAACCAGAGAAAGGCATAAAAAGTCAAAGAACTGCCACTTGGATCTACGGCAAACTTGTTCCATGGTAAGGGATGGTTCCTTTATAATTTAGCTATTATTTTTTTTAGATTATGTATAAAACTAGCTGACCCGACAGACGTTGTCCTGTCCAAGCTTTGAATTTTCTATTCGAACTGAAATGAAAACTACTTCAAATACGTAATTTTTTATTACTACAAATGCTTTTTTATATCCAAACAAAATTGAAACACTGATTTTGGCTTTCGCCTCGGTGCGAAATCAATCCATATTTCCCTTGGTCCCGCTATAACTTGAGAATGGCATTACCGATTTCATTCATCTTTAATCAAAAAGTTTTCTTATACTTTAAGGAAGGTTCTTACTGAAAGAAAAATAAAAACAATTGACCAAAAAGTTTAGTTATTTAAAAAAACTTAATTTTTTGAACTTATACATGTCTCCACCGAGCACTAATCGTCGATTAATATAAATCTTTATTAAATCCTCTACAAATCACGCGATTTACCACACAAATTTAAATCCTCTCAGCAAGCGATTTAAAATAAATCGTCTCATAAATCTCATTCACTATATTCACAAACCTATTTTCTACACATTTGTAACAGTTTGAGAATCAAAAAAGGAAACTCAAACTGTCTTTGTACGACAAATCTGTCACAAGTACGTTTTCTATTGTGACTTTTACTGAGGAAATCGTTTTTGCTCCTTGGAAATCTCTCTTTTGAGAGCCAAAATGACAGAAAAAGAGTTTTTATGTCAAACTAATCCTATATTTGTCCGATAGACCCACTTTGATATTTATTTTAATCGTCTTTTAATTATCGGTGGAGACATAGTATTAGCGACTATTTAAAAAAAATATATATTTAAGACCTGTTTTTTTTTGTTAATTTATTGTTAAAGAAGTAAATTTATTATGGCACTAAGTTTACTGTAGGTCGGAGTGGAATTTGTTGGATTTTTTATTTTAATATATGGATTTGGGTATCCCGATAACGAATATGCTATTAATAATTGTCGGTCTCGAAAAAACAAAAAAAAAAAGTGCAACTTTTACATATTGCCACAGGCACCTGCCAGAAAGCTGACACCCGCCATAGCATGACCCGACAGACGTTATCCTGTCCAAGCTTTGAATTTTCAATTCGAACTGGAATGGAAATTACTTTAAATAAGTAGTTTTAATAAATCCCTTTCAACCCTCTATCGGCTAAGCCCCGAGAAAAAGTGGGATGAAATCCTTTAAATCCTCGAAGCGGTCCACCCAAACACTGTGGCCTCCAAAAGCAATTTTTTTTACAGATTTTATTTAATTCTTGATAGGTATATTTTGATTTGATCAAATTAAAATATCTTAAATAGAGTAAATGTGCGTAAGTAGCAATGGAAATTTTCTGGGAATTTTATTTATGGGCCAATGTCCTTTCTTGGGCCAATACGAATCCATCAATCCCAAAATCGTCAAAAATGAACAATCCATAAAGCGTTTACCATTCATTTGATGCATTAACCTTTACAATTTTTTTAAAGCAACTGTTACGGCGGATATGCAAACAGGCGCTGACCAAATTCCATTGCAATCTGATGAATGGTATAAACACGTGTGAAAGGCAAACAAACATACAACAATTCAGTTTTATATATATAGAAAATTACAGAAATCGTAGGTCTGGACATGCTCCAGCCTGGGGACTGGATTTTTGTGTTAAACAAATAAACTCTACATATATAGTGTCTGGTTAAGAGAGTTACCTCAGTTTTGGAAAAAAGTTCATTTTCGACATAATATTTCTGATTAAAGCTATGCCCCATCATTTGCAGACTTTTGGTTCTAAAGTAAGTATGTCCTCGGCTCCCTTCTTCCTTCTACTTTTTTTCCCAGTTAAATTTTACAACCAAAATTTGCTGTGGGCTGCAAAAATTGAAAAAGATCTTCTTAGGGTGGTACACCGTTGTTCGTCCGTCCAATCTTGTGAACTTCTGAACGGCAAGGCGTTTAAAGACAATATTTGGGAGGCCTTCCAAACGGTGGAGCAGGAAAGAAAGAAAGAATGCCAACGCCTACTAGGGCAATTTTCATACCCTGTTCCAAAGGGTAGGAGGTATATTAAGATTTTCACATAGTTTGTAACGCGGTAAAATAATAATGGTGACCCCCAAGACCTTAAGGGCATATGATCGATACCGAATTCTGAAGCGAATAAGCCATGTCCGTCCGTATGTACGTCACATGTTTTTAGCCCTTAGATTTTAAACTAAGGAAGCTGAAATTTTGTTCATAAGCTTTCTGTTATCTGAAGCTGTACATGTGCTAAATTTCTTTATATCCGCCAACAGACACGCCCACAATCAGTGTTAATGTGCAACTACCTCCAGAGCTTTCAAAACTGTAAGACGTCTTAAAATGCTGACGCTTGATATTTATCATCTCCTTGTGATTGTCAGATATATACAAACGGAAAATTTTACCTTATGTATTTTGTAGAAGACACTAGTTCTTCATTTTGTTTTTGGAAGATTTTGGGCCGCGCCCACATTTGGAGGCATAATTGAAAAAAACTTTGATTTTTCAAAAAAAAAAAACTTCATTTCGACTGGCTTTATGCCCAACTTAGGAAAGAATAAGAAATACAAATTAACACATAAAGTAACACTGTAGCACTTACTCACTGGTTTTAATACACGTAACGGTTTAATTACAGTTTGAGTCTTCATGAGAAAATTTATGAAAAGTTTTTTAGTGCATTTTGAATAGTTTTGCAGGCAAGAACTAGCAAATAAATATTGAATTTTTATGAAAAAATTTAGTTTTCTGAAAATATTATTAAAATGTTTTAGAGAAATGAAGAGTTTAAAATAAATCCGATTTTCACGTTGTTTAAGGCCACAACTTTTGAAACACTTAGTGCAAAAGCCGATATTGAACACACGTATAAACAACTTAAAGTAAACAAGTGCTCAAGTCATAGTTTTCTAAAAGAGTTCCTCTACTGTCATTTTGACGCATTTGCGAAAAATAAATCGCATAAATGCATGAAAAAACGAGCGACCGCTACTATAAAAGCTTAAAACGTTCCTGCAGTGAACTGGATCTTTTCTTTTGAATCGTATCTAAAGACTCCAAAACACAGGTGAATTTACTAACATGGTATATATCGCAAAAAAAGGTGAATATACCTTTTGGCTTGAATACGATATTGTTTTCTTGGGCATGTTGAAAAAATTTATCTTTTCAAGCCATCGTTTGCATTGTTCAGCCATTTATTCGTTTTATTAAAACGATAATTGACATATGTTTTTCCTTCCAGATTTTATTAACGTTAAAATAACTCAAACTACGCCAGCGGGGGCAAAGGTTCGGCGGTTCAAAGAAATTACTCAGCATCGAGAGCCGTTCTGATGCAAACTGAAGCGTATTCCGACTGCCTGTAGAAACATTATCTTCATCATTTGCTTGGCGTTTAAGTTGGAGGTACTAAGAGCTCCATAATCAAATCCAGCGGGGCTAGCAATTAATTGTCACAGTTCAAACTTTTAAAATAATTTTATATTGTGCTTTGTTCTATTTTATTGGAAAATTTTTTTTTTCGTCCAATTTTTTATTTCTTCAACTCGATTTTATTTATTTTTTCTTGGAACAATATAAAACCAAATTATTTTGACCTGGAATGTTGAAGTATATTTTCTAGTAAGAGAGAGAGCCTACCCTAAAAAACCTTTAAATCCTGACCAGAATACATCCGCTGTCGATCAGTGACTTCACCGGGTTGATAAAAGGCAGCCACAGTGTTACATATTCATGTCCTACTCAGACTAAAGTAACAATAAAGCACAAATGCGATACAAAAAAGTATAACAAAAGTCTTGTCCCTCTTGATGTTGTCTATTTATCTAAACCTTGTATTATAACAAAGTTAGATAAAATAATTATTTTTAACCATAATCCCAACATAAAATGATTCCCCCGGTCATCATACCAATAAAAAATTTGTGCTTCTTGATAGGGGTTATCATGCCACTCGACGAAGACTGTTCTTTTGTTTTTATACTTATCGTTTCAAATTGAAGTGAGACTTTCATTTGTTTCCCATACGTGCAGACTGTTGCATACTAATTTATTGCTCCTTTCTTTAAACTAAATCATTTAATCACCATGTTTATTAGCTAACAGTACATTATAAATAAACTTTGCGTCTTTTGAACACCATTTTAGATAAGAGGAAAGAATCGAAAACAACACACCAACATCTGCATACGCGAATTTCGTGTACTGTTCATATTTATTTGATTGTGGAATTGAACGGCTTGAAGCATGGGGTCGTTGTTCCGCAGCGAGGAAATGACCTTGTGTCAGCTTTTCCTTCAGAGTGAAGCTGCCTATGCATGTGTGTCTGAGCTCGGTGAACTGGGGCTAGTGCAGTTTAGGGATGTAAGTTTTAACACGTTATCAAACCTTCATGGGGCGACACGTCTATGTTTTCTCTATGTTATACTTAGTTAAATCCTGATGTGAACGCTTTTCAACGTAAATTCGTCAACGAAGTGCGTCGTTGCGATGAAATGGAACGAAAACTACGTTACCTAGAAAAGGAGATCAAGAAAGATGGAATCCCGATGCTGGACACTGGCGATAGTCCCGAAGCTCCCCAACCCAGGGAAATGATCGATCTTGAGGTGAGGTCTTGTTCATATCATTTAATTTTCTAAATTTTCAACTATACTTTGTGTTTCTTAAAAAGGCTACTTTTGAGAAACTGGAGAACGAGCTTCGTGAGGTCAATCAAAATGCCGAGGCATTGAAGCGAAATTTTCTTGAACTCACAGAACTAAAACACATTCTGCGTAAGACTCAGGTCTTCTTCGACGAGGTAAGTGATTGTCAGCTAAATTACATTTTTACTGTCCTAAAATTCTAATCCATTATTCATTTCATTTGTTTAAACATTATTTTTAACATTAATTTTTGTGTTGATTTCTTCTCACTGAGTTACGAGTTCATAGTCTTTTCTTTTTTTTGTAATTGTGTTATGTATTACATTTGCATAATGATATAACCATTTTAAATCTGACGTTCGAATGGCATGATAAATTAGCTTATGAACATCATTTAATATAACAAAAGAAAAAAAAAATAATTTTCTATTAACTACCGACAACACAACTTTATTTTGTTTCCTTAATTATTACTTAGAAACTTTTTTTCTCTCTATAGGAATGGTAGTTTTTCGAAAACATATTCTTTGCACTCTTTTCATAATCTTCCTTTTATTTACTAACATTACTAATATCCTCTTCAACACACTAATGTCACAAAATTTCAACCAAAAATATTAACACCAATGAAATGAGACACAAATAAGTGAATGAACAAGAAAATACAAAATGTATGTGCATTTTTCAGCCAGTTTTTACTATTAAGTGTTTATTCAAAACTTTAAAAAATATGTGTATGGATGTTAAAATTACCGTTAGCGATTACCTAATGTCTGCGCACAATTTCAATTTCAATAGGGGAAACTTTTTTTACTCAAAATATTTATATGAAAAGACTTAGTTACGATAAGAAGTTATTTCCAACGGTAATGACTTGCCAAAACCACCACCCTTTTTATTTTGGCAGTTTACCGAGTTTGTGATGTAGTTTAACACTGGTGGGGCACACCAACAATAGCGAGTTTAAGACCTTCTTCAAAAAAAAACTGCAATGAAAACACAAATTGAATTTTCTTAAAGAATATAACTAGAAGAAGAAATTCAAGGAAAGTTTAAAAGGGAGAGAAATTTCACAAAGGCACGAAAAACTGCATGAATATTATAATTTTTCATAAATTTGCCTATACTCTGTCCAACATAAATTGGCAGTACAGCAAAGGATAGGGATGTTTGTCTCTCTTTCCCACTCCTTTGTTTTCCGTAAGGTGCTATTCTTACAAAAGCTCTTGCAGGGTTTCCGTATGAAGCATTTCAAGTACCAAAAACCCGAAAGAGTAGTTTATAGGGTTGCCGTCATTTTTTTTAATTGAAAATTTGATTTGTGATTTTATTTATTTATTTTAAATTAAAATAAACACCACACAGAGGTAAGATAAAAGGCGCGTTTTTGAAGGATATCCCCAGTAGGCCTAATCCCTTTTAAATAAATTTTTTAATTCTTTTAACTTCAAAAACACGTCCTCAAAAAACAATTTCACACACTTCTTAAAAAGCTACCCGTCTTCAAAACACATAAATATAATCAATTATACAATTTACATAAAAACACTCAACTTCACCTTATTATCACAAATATAATTCAGAATAATACACACAACTTCAAAAACCGACCGCGTGCGGCGAAAACCTACGTAAAAAACCTTTTCCTTAAAAAAAGCGGCTTACAATTTTGTAACAGCATTTTAACGTATTTTTCACACATTGAAAGAAATACAAAACAAGATCTCCACGACAACACTCATCATTAAGAACTTTTTCAAAGCTCTAATACCAAAAGTTCGTCGACAGAAACGCAAGAAAAAAAAATTAACGAGCTATCAAACGTGCATTGGTAACTCTGAATACACATTAATTTACCGTGGGACCACAATGCCCGTAACCGTGGGACCACAATGCCCGTAGCGGTGGTATGTAGCAGTAGTACGTAGTACAGCCACGGAGCCATGTGGCGTAGTACGGAAAAAAATTGAACACAATGGTGTAGCGCGGCTATGCCGAACAAAAACCTCGTTTATAAACAATGGCCGATACTCTGAGTTAATTTGAACTTGATTTGATATTTTTGTACAACGGATGACACAAATTCCATAAAATTTCTTTAGATTTAACCATCTCAATAAACTTTTCGACGTCCTATTCCTCCATTGTTTACTTAACTTGTATTGAACTGTCCACCGTGTAGCGCTGTCAACCGTGTAGCGCTACGAAAGTTAAAAGTTGGCCAACTCTTACTACCGCCACAGCTACGCGCTACCGCCACAGACACACATTGTGTGCGCAATACACTGAATACATGTGTTTTAACTTTTGACAGCTCTTACTACCGCTACTACTACCGCCACAACTACATCACTGTGGTTCTACGGTAACGGTGGTATGTAGCAGTAGTACGTAGTACAGCCGCGGAGCCATGTGGCGTAGTACGGAAAAAAATTGAACACAATGATGTAGCGCGGCTATGTCGAACAAAAACCTCGTTTATAAACAATGGCCGATACTCTGAGTTAATTTGAACTAGATTTAATATTTTTGTACAACGGATGACACAAATTCCATAAAATTTCTTTAGATTTAACCATCTCAATAAACTTTTCGACGTCCTTTTCCTCCATTGTTTACTTAAATTGTACTGAACTGTCCACCGTGTAGCGCTGTCAACCGTGTAGCGCTACGAAAGTTAAAAGTTGGCCAACTCTTACTACCGCCACAGCTACGCGCTACCGCCACAGACGCATTTTGTGTGCGCAATACACTGAATACATGTGTTTTAACTTTTGACAGCTCTTACTACCGCTACTACTACCGCCACAGCTACATCACTGTGGTTCTACGGTGAATGGGGGTTGATTTTAAGCAGGCACAAGCCACAGCCAATCAGTGCACAACATTATGTGCTCTGAGTAAGACGTGGGGTCTGTGTCAGATGCGAATGGAAGTCACTGGCGGGCAAACACTTCTTATGGGGGGTTTCTTTCAAATTAGTATGTTGCAAAAATGTGACACGCTACTGATTTTTAAAAGCTCCTCCATAAGGCCTGTACTGCCAATTTATGTTAGACAGAGTATAGTAAATTCTCTTTCTTGTTTCCTAAATTTGCAGTTTGCTGTTTGTCTAGGGCTAGTTAGACGATACCGCATATTAGGTCATCACGCTGAGTCAACCCGAGCGATTCCACCGGACTCAAATATTTTTTCAAAGATTATAGAAATTTATTGAATATTATAGAATTATCGACGTTCCAAGAGAAGTATTAGACGCGTTAAAAAATTATATTTAGTTTTAATATTTTGTAGTCTGTATTAAATTAATAGCGCGTATACAATTTAGGACAGTCAGGTTTTAACGGGTGATTTTTTAAGAGGTTGAGAACTTTTTTTAAAAAAAAAACAAAAAAAATTCGAAAAAATTAATGAAATATTTATTTGAATCGATAGTTTGAACCTTGCAATTTAATGTTTAAAGATAATTTCATGCAAATGTTGACCGCGGCTGCGTCTCAGGTAGCCCATCCGCTGAGTCCAATTTTGGCATACTCTTTCACACATATCGGCCGGTATCTCACGAATGAATGCATGGATGTTGGCTTCCAGTGCGTCAATCGAAGCGGGCTTGTCCCTATAGCCTTGACATACCCCCACAAAAAATAATCTAATGGTGTCAAATCGCACGATCTAGGCGGCCAATTGACCAAATTGACGAAATTTGGTCACAATCTTCCGAATGCCGACCATAAAATGGAAGCAGCGCGCGATGAACATTTCGAACCGAGCACGAATTTTGATAGTAAAATTCTATAATTTGCAAGCGTTGTTCATTTGTAAGACGATCCATGGTTAAATTGCAAACCAAACTAAAGCTGTTTGACAGTGACACAAGGTACTAAACACACGTCAGCTGTCAAAACCAGTGTTGCCAAAACCAAACCAGCTAAAAAATCACCCTTTACAAGCACAAGTTTTAAAATTGTAGGTTTTTAATCTTCTTTTTTTTGTAGGCACAAAAGACAAAAAAATTAGTGTTAAAGATTTATTTTGTAAAATGTGCTTTTTAGCGGTCTGTTCAAAATCATGAAAGGACTTCTTATCCAGGACACTTCGTGGACCTATTGCAACTTTTTCGTAGAAAGATGAAATTTGGTACGGTACGCATACAAGGGTATTTTTTTTTATCCACTCATAACGGTTTAATTATAGTTTGACTTTTGATAGATAAATAGACAAAAAGTTTTACAGCCAGAAAGGAGAAAATTGAAACATACTCTGACTTGACAATATGTACATATTAAATTTTTATAATAATGGGTGATACATTAATGGTCAGTTTTTTAGTGCTGAGTTAAGCCTAGCTTAAACCAAAATGGGTTAGTCCCGTAACAAAACGAATCTGGTGTTAACCCAGTGCGCAGTTTTCCAGTGCAGAGTTAACTCCGTCAACAAAGCTGTCAAAATATTCGACTCTCGAAGTCATTGACTCTCCAAACTCTCACTTCACATAGAAAAACACGCGAAAATAAGTTCGAGTTATTCTCTGACGTCCTTTTTCACAGAAACACGCAAATCAACTGCAATTCCAAAAAGCATAAAAAGAAATTCATACTGTTCTTCAGAGTTGATCCGACATTAACTCAAGATCTAAATTCACTGGGAAACTCATTTCTGGGGTTAATCTCAGTTGAACTCAGAAAGTTGGATGATCTCGCACTGAAAAACCAGCCCTAAAAGGTGCCTTAATTTCCACAGATTTTTTAACAGATGAAGCGGGAGTCGCCTTTAGGTAAAATATGATTTTTTGTTTATAATAGTTGGCTTGTTAATAATAATGGATCATATGGTCCGAAAGGCAATCTTAAGAGATTCAGAGCTGCAGTTACATCCAGAAAAAACATCAGTTTGATGTGGTTTATAGGCCGGTGAAATCATCGGCCTTTATTTCTTCAAAAATGAGGCCGGTCAGAACGTTACTGTCAATGGTGACCGCTATCGTGCCATGATAACAAAATATTCAATTCCTAAAATTTTTACAAGATATTGAAAAGTTTTTCAAAACTAAGAGATGGGTCCGTTGACAAAGTGTTTAATCATAACTTTTTCTCCATATTATCCAAAAACCGATATTGTGACCGGTTGTGATATTGAACCGATATGATCTATAACAGGGCCCATATTAAAGCTTTTTACATACGCTAGTGCTCCACCAAGTATTAATGTACTAAAAAAAACAGAAAAATTATTTGCCACGAAAACCTTATAAAAAACTTCAGCAAAAATTGTATTTTTATTTGTTAGGAGATCGAGGGAAAATTAATAAAAAGTTAACAAAAAACAATCGGCCTTTTGAATCGTTTAAAGATGACACCTGTTGCATGGCCCTTAATAATTGAGTTCCCTAAACCAGTGAGTTTGTCGTTAGCATCAGGACTTCAACTACCTCGTTTATAACTTTTTCCAGTTTCGATCTTTTGATAGGTTTAGGTAGGTTCCGAACATTAATTTAATATCCATGTATTCCATAAATCTTCTTCAGACAGTCGCACAACTCACCTAGGTCAAGAAAACATTTTATTTTACACTTAAATTTAAGCTTTTACCATAAAATAATTTAATCTTTGTATGCTTCATTATTTTTATTTGTTTGTGTTATGCAACTGTGCTTAACGATATTGCTATAACTAACACGTAAATGTATTACAATTTGAATGGAATTGCTTACTGAAGCTACCCTCCAGCTTTTGCCCGTTCTTCACAGAGCCAATATTTTAAATTTTAAGTTTTTTTTTCTAGTTTTTAAGAGATCAAGTTGATACCCTCCCTATATAAATTACTTATGTAAGTAGACAACCAAGTGTGCTTAAAAAAAAAACTATTGTGTTGCTAGCTTTTTCTTCAGTTTCTTTTATAATTGTCCTGTAGATGTTGTTTTTATTTTTTTTTCTTTCAATATTGTTTTATAATTTAAGATTTTTTTGCCCTGTTGAAGGTGGGTATTGGTTAAACTGAAAATACCTTACATAGTTTGTAAAAAGGTTTATCAAAGGAATAAGGAATTGATTAAAGAACTGAAGAAACAAGGAACGTCCCTTTTAACTCCGCCTCAAGCCGAACCACATTGATGCCCACCTTCAGAGCATTCCCTTGATTCCATTTTTGATGAAAAGATTCCCGCATATTTTTTTTTCTGTTTTCCCATTTTCGGTTTACCTTGCATTGCGTTGCGTTTGCGTTTCGTTTGTTTTTCTTTTCGTTTCGGTTGTGTTGCCAGGCAGTGCCATCAATATCCTTCACTAAATCACGCTATCAACAGATGGCCGACAACCAAAATGAGGATGAACAAGCTCAGCTCTTAGGTGAAGAAGCAGTGCGTGCCAGTCAACCGGGACAAAACCTAAAACTTGGGTAAATATTAGCTCTCTCACTCTCTATTCCTTTCAAACAGATCTCTACAGGAGAGAAAAAAAATGCTTAAATTTTTACTGGAGGATAATTTTAAAACTTGTCTTATTTTTCGTTTCAATTTATTTGTTATTACATTTACATATGTGTTCAATGTAAAACGCTTTTATTTAGTTGATCTTATTTACAACAAAATCTTATATACTTTATTATTATTAGAAAAACTTGAGTAAACATTTGGATAGAATATCGTTTCCTCCGGTTGAAGTGTCGACTGTTATACACGGTCCGATTCGGTCTCGTTTAAGGCAAGCTTTTCGCTGGCTGTTTATGTTTTATTCGTGATGAGTTTAGATTTTAAGAGAAATTTTAAAAATGCACATATTTTTTGTTTTTTGTTGATTTGTAAACAATTGCATGGTGTTTTGGGGTGCGCATTAAAAGAGTTTATAAAAATATAGAATAAAAATATCTTAAGGATTTAATGGGCTAATCGAACTCATAATAATGGTTTTTGGTATATTTTTTTCCAATCATCTTTTCTCGCTATATTTATGCTCTGTTCATCAGGCACGCTAACCTAGAGTTGCTCTCACCGGAACGTAGTACATATAATGAGCATGAACAATACAGTGTCGTTTATTTGAACCTCCATTTTAAGTTTTTTTTCCTAGAAACTTAAAATAAATTGAGTAGCTAAAGAAAAAAAAGAGAAAAAAATTATTTTTCTATACTTTTCTTTTGTTTAAACCTTTTTTAATTTGATCTCATCCTTGTCATTCATGAAAAAAAATAATACGTATGTGTGATGGTAACAATATCTTCGTGTTATACTAAACTAGAACTATCACTCTACTAATAACACATGAAAACAAAGTACATTAAAAGAAAAAAAAACAACAAAAAATTCCAATGAACCAATATGAATCGTACTATTATAGCAAGAGGGTGGTCTAAACACCACAACTGAATCGATGACTCGTGCTCTTATTACGGACGAATCTCGAACTGGACATTCAATGGGTCCCGTTCAACTTGGGTAGGTATTTTCCCTTGTGTTTTAAATTTTAAGTTTTTAGTTTTTTTCTTAATTTGTTTTTATCTTTAAGACTTAAAAAAAATTAAGGTGATAGGGAATTTAAATTAGACATATGTACATAGATGTGAATTCGAATTTTGCGATGCTTGGATTTGGAGTAAAAAAAATACTATGTTGTTTGGGAAAAAAATTAAATTTTGACTCAAAAACTCATGGCCTAGTACACAATACAACACATGCTTTATGTAACACAACACACCACCTGCAGTGAGTACTGGTTGGTACTGCAGTTCCAACTTAGAGAAAAATATTTAACCATTTAAAGAAAAAATGGCGGGGACAGCCGAATCGGAATTCTTATTGGAGTTTTTGCTCTAAATTCCCATGTTTCTAAAATTGCAGAAATGATTTTTTTTAATAATAATGAAATAATTTTCTAATAATGATTAAATTGAAAACCACATTTGGAAAGCTTTCTTTTGCTATATTTGTTTAATTGAACTAAGCCTCTCGTCTGCTCCTACCTTTTTGAAAACAGTGCTCTAGATGCTTCATTATGTAATTTGTTATCATACTCTGTTGTTGGGGTCAAGTTACAATTTTAGCGTTAACCAAAAAGCTAACCAATCGTATTGTTGATTATATTGGGAAGCGGTCCCCTGTAGCAAAGCCATGCAAAATTGTATTTATTATTGAAAAGTAAAAATTACAACAATTTAGAATTCTACAAACATTATAATAATGGCTCGAACTATGAACATTCCAAACGCTTCCAGTGAAAATCATCAAAAGCCTTTACATTACCATTGGGCCACAATGCACGTAGCGCGTAGTACGTAGCGGTAGGAGTAGTAGAAGGCGTGATGCGCTGTGGCGCTACACCAAAAAATTCGCCCACAATAGCAAAGCACACTTCTGCCAAACAAAGTTATTTTCTATGAATTAAACAAAGTGGATCTATGCCTAAATAGACAAAAAACGAAGTCTAGTATGCAATAGTTTATATTGGGCTTATCCAAGTTTCAGAGCAAAAATCAGAGGATTCCAGCATGGTGTACACCCGGTTTCGTTATCTACAGAACGAAAAGTGCTGCACCGGTGCAGCCATCACGTTAAGTGTCAAATCGCATTGACTTCATTTTGTTTACTTTATTTTTCATTTCTTAACGTGATTTTTCTGGCGTCGCGTGCGTTGATTGTTTGTACTTTTATGTAGAACAACGATACATAATATTTGGGGACTACTTCTTTCATAAATTTGTTTACTTTTGCAATGCTGTCACGCAGGCACTACGCTATTTAAATTTTAAAATGCCTCTATTTCATTTTCAAAGAACAATATGAAAGAACGTTAAGAAAGGAGTCTCTTCAAGCAACGAATTTATTGTTGTAATTTTTCTAATCTTATCAACTGAAATAACTCACGTATGAAAATTTATTCCAAACGTCGCTTCACATAAACAATCAAAGCTACACCTAGGTTCCACCGTCAAATACGTCGGTGGCGAAATTTTGTCGACGCCGAACGAATTCGGAGTTCATAAAGACATTAACATGAACAAGATTCCATTCAGGTGTACAAAAGACGAACGATTTTTTTTGGCGAAGGGTCATAAGTCCATGGGCCAAAAGTCCATAATGGACTTGTGACCCACTTGGGTGGGTTATAAGTTCAGAAAACAATTGTGAACTTATAACCCACTTATGTGGGTCATAAGTGCACAATATCTTTGGTCATAAAACCACAATCTTTTAAAAGAAATGGGACATAAGTCCAGAATCATTTTTGAAGGAAACTTAATATTATAGCAGTAAAGCAAAGGTAAAAAAGGAAACAGGCAGGGGGGTTGCAGGGGGCGTGACGCCTCCATACATAATTTACTGTGTTTAAAGGTGTAGTGAACCATAAGACCACAATCGACGGGTCAGTAGTCCATAGACTTTTTTTGTAGACCTTTGTCCCCTTTGAGTGGGTTAAAAGTAACCCACCCAAGTGGGTCACAAGTCCATTATGAACTTTTGGCCCATGGACTTATGATCCAGCGCAATTTTTTCCTGTATTCCACATCGGTTTCACGATTCGGTCGGTGTTCAAAAGAATAAACCAATAGTGTCTGTTCTCCATCAGCATTTTAACTTTTTTTAGCGGTCCGTCTTAAAATGGAAAAGGACCTCTTATGGTATCACGCCGTTGTCCGTTTGTCCGTCTGTCCGTCCGCACCTGTAACTTTTGAACGGTAGGTCGTAGAAATATGAAATTCGGTACACTTGTAAAGACCGTGAAACGGTCGGTGCGGTTATACACGCACATAACGGTTTAATTAAAGTTTGAATATTGATGGTAAAAAAGACAAAAATTATTTTGTTCTTAAAAAGTTTATTAATTAATTTGTCTTAAAAAGTTTTACAGCCAGAAAGAAGAAAATTTAAACATGCACTTAAAAAAAATAGGATTTTCATAATAATCGAATTTTTGCAAATAATTAAAAAAAAAATTTGAAAAACAAAGAATGGAAAATATATATCCATTTTCAACGTGTTCAATGTCATAACTTTTTCGTCATTTTATTTAAAAAGCCGATATTGGCTAACGTTTAAAGCAGCCAAAGGCTAAAATCCGCTTTTGGTTAACCGGTTTTAAAACTGTAGTTTTGACGTATTTTCGAAAAAAGAAATCGTGAAAAAATGCTTGTCCCCACCACTATCTGCGATGTAGCATCGACCGAATGATTCAAATAAATCACCCACATCAAGAATTATTTGTAATTTTCTAATTTTTTTATTTTTTTAACTCTAAACCTTTTAAAAGATCTACCAAAAATTACGTTTCTAACTTAAAATTTCTGAAACGGTTTAAAAAAAATTTAAAAAACTCGCTTTTATAACCGTTAACTAAAAATTCTGTGCTCTGAAAATTTGGAAAAAAGGAACCGTTGCTAGCGCAAAATATATGAGAACTAAAAAAAATATTACGGTATTCAACAAAAGGTTCCGAATGGACGTTTTACGGATTTTAAATAAAAAAAAATGCAGAAAAAAGCTAAAAAAAACGCGTGTCCCCCCCAATTGTAACATATACAGCACGAGCAGGCCTTCCTGCTGTTCGGATGTAGACCGCATGAAGTTACTTATAAGTCTCAACAACTGACAACTAAGTTGTGTGTTCACCTTTATGAAGGAGACACGTTGTTCTTTTTTAGTGAAACCTGGCGAAAACCAACAACTCAGCTAGAAATTTAATCGGTACAGATTTTTGAATATGAAATTTCCACAATAAGAAACTTCCCCTCACGCTCACCTCACCGTTCAACTACTTTTTCCCAGACACCATAAATCTCAACGTGAGCGCGCGGGGGCCTGTGCGAAGAAAAAAATCGTTTTATCCGTCCGACAATCGATTCATTTTCCTTTTAATGCAAAATTTCAGAAAATAGACAGAATGGGGTTCTGATTGTTTTGGCCAATATGATACCTATGCTATGCCTATAGATAAGTGTAGAATTCTGAAGCATCTACCTGGTTAAACCATATGGAGGGGATTTTTTGATTTTTTTAAAAACTTTTTACAATCAAACTTACACATATTTTGTACGTCTACGTGCCTGTTTTCATTTGGTTTATCCTAACCTAACCCAAAATTTATTTCTCAAAATAAAACTGAGGTTGAACGGTGGCCACCACACTGGCGCTTCCCCTCACCATAGTAATTCTGACACATCAGGTTAGGATAAACCAAATGAAAACAGGCACTACGGAGTTAAAATGTTTTTCAATTATTATTCCTCGGGACTTTTAAGCAATCAAATCTTTCGGCCAAACCATAATGGACTTCTACGAGCTTAAATCGGCTTTCAGAAATCTCCGATTACACGCAATTCTTATGCCGCGACCATAATAGCATTTTGTGCGAGTTTCCTAACTTTTGTTGGCTTACGCTAATCCTTATCAAGTGAAAGCTTTGGCGCGAAAATTTCATAACTGGTGACACACAAATTTCATTCGATTTTCGAACGGTTACATAAGTGTATTATGGGCACCGTTATGCGGAACTTGAGGGGGTTTTTCATAGTGTGGCTCTTAGTGTTAACCTCTATAAATGTATCTAATTCTTTATTTTGCCTATCGATTTTTGAGTGTAGAAGATGTGATCTTGCCTTATTACCATTTTGACTTAAACCAGGTTTTAGCCAGGTCGCAGGTTTTAGCCAGGTCCTGGTGGTAGCCAGGTCGCTGGTTAATCTACGTGCAGTATTTAAACTTTTACTGGGACTGTCGATTGACTGCCAAACCGTTTGAAAATGGGACTCAAAATCAAGATTTTCTACGGAAAGTATCACAGACTTTTCTTGTCTTATCTGCTTAAGCCTTTTTTCCACAACTGAATATATTTAGACATGTGAAAGCGGCAGTTGTCGCTTGTGTAACGAGGAAAAACTATTTCACCTGGAACCTGGAAGGTTAGCGTGTCTTGACACTGGAAATTAATTCAAATTAACAGTAAAAGAATGCTAAGAAGAGAGTAAAGAATTCAGCCAAAACTGTTTTGACAAGTTTATACTTTAATAAATTAACCTCAATAGATGAGTATAGGAAAAAATTAAATAATTTTTATTATAGCCAAATCCTTTCCAAGCATCACAAAATTTCAAACACAAAATTAAGAACTCGTAATGGTTATCTGTGTAGACCTTGTAATATACGAATAAAATTATTGTCTGTTTATGTAATCGTTAAGGACTTATTTTTTGAAACAAACTTTCTATCTTTATATAATTATTTTTTGTTTAGTTTTCTGGAAAAGTCACAAGAGCGTGGTGAAGAGTACCTACCATGGTTGGTAAAAAAATAAAACAAATCAATCAAACATTCAAAAGCAAAGTTTAGCATTTTGCTTGCATTAAATCAGTCTTCATCAAATTGTATATTTTTTTTAGAGCTTGTTTCATTTATGTAATTGTCTTCCGAAAAATTCATGTACTATATGCCTACCATTTATATTTCTTTATTAAAGTCAAAAGAAAAAAAACCTGTTCTTTATCCAATAAAATCACAAAATAGAACTTTTATTTTGTTGAGAAATGTTAATGTCTGTTGTGTAAGGATGTCTGTGCTGTGAGGATCTTTTAATTTTGCTTTTTTATATAATGAAATGTCAATTTTCCCAGTAGATATTCTTGTAGTTGATATGTTCTGTTGTGCAAGTAGATTAGAATGAATCCTTGTTTGCCCCCTGCAATGGGTTTTTTTTTCTAGTATCCGGTTTATTGTTTGTGCTATGATTTATGAACAATATGTGCATTTTTAAACAAACTTATTGTACGGAAATAAATTAATACGTTTTTATTTATTTTAAAGTCAATACTATAGTTGCAGCAGATTGTGTCACTCGCTTATTTACGAAAAACTTTAGGCAGGGAGTATAGTAACAATTTTTATAAGTTTACACTCAAATGTCTCAAGTTTAATGTGTTTTATTTGTGAAAAAAATTAATATCGCTAGTGTATTATTAGTGGACTTTGAACTTTAAAAAGTATACTTTAAGATATCCCAGACTAGAACCCGAAGCAAAAAAAAAACCACGGGTTACAAACACAGAAAAATAAATGAAAAAAAAATATTTTTAATAATAACATTTATTAAAAATGTTTCTATTTTTTTGTTCCTGAATTAAATATATAAGACGAGCTTACAACAAAAATTCAGTTTATGGTTATTATTTAGTCTTTTGTAACAAGACACGACCAAATTTATAAGTAGTACCTTTTGCTGCTTCATGAACTTCCATTGGTCAGATACATTTTGGTACCGCTATAGATCTACTAATTTCCAGAAGAGATTTCAGTTTGTGGAGATCGATTGTTCTAGGATGGCTTCCTGATGTTAAATTAAAATTATCCCTTGTCTTTCATCTTTAAAGATAGATGGTTGCAGACATTATTTAAAAAGTCCTTTAAGATAGAGACAATAAGAGTTCAATATATTGTATAATATTTAATTTTTTTAATCTGTTAGTCGTAGACTTTTCTTGAGAAACAAGCTGGTTAAATGACTTGAGAAGGTTATTGCTTAGCACCCGCCAGGGTCAATTTTTGTAGGTATTCCTTCTCTAACTCCGCTAAGGATCGACAAGAACGGTTCGAGTTACCTAAAGCATTGTCGTGAGAAGTTGGTCTCTGACTGATCTAGAGCTGTGACATTTAAAAGTATTATGTACCTACTTTGCCTCGTTGTAGGCTCATACAATCAATTCGATTGGATTTATAAGCGACTGACACAATTTGTTGTTGTCTTCAGTGAACATCGAAAATATTAAACTAACCATTTCGTGTACAGAAAGAAAATAAAAGCCATGACTTAATAGAAACGTTTTACCTTTTTACAATTCCCTTCAACAGCTTTGTTGCAGGAGTTATCCTGCGTGAACGTTTACCAGCATTTGAGAGAATGCTATGGCGTGCATGTCGTGGAAATGTCTTTCTACGTCAAGCTATGATTGAGTCCCCCCTAGAGGATCCTTCTAATGTAAGTAAAAAAAAAGTAGAGTTGAAATTACTTGGTTATTTTCTACTCTACGCTCTTAGGGTGACCAAGTGTACAAGTCCGTGTTCATCATCTTCTTCCAAGGTGATCAGCTAAAGACCCGCGTGAAAAAGATATGTGAAGGCTTTCGTGCTACTTTGTACCCGTGCCCGGAGGCACCAGCCGACCGCCGTGAAATGGCCATGGGGGTCATGACACGAATCGAAGATCTCAACACTGTCTTAGGACAAACCCAAGACCATCGTCATCGCGTTTTGGTAGCTGCCGCTAAAAATCTTAAGAATTGGTTCGTAAAAGTTCGCAAAATCAAGGCCATCTACCATACTCTGAACCTGTTCAATCTGGACGTCACTCAGAAGTGTTTAATTGCTGAATGCTGGGTCCCAGTATTGGATATAGAAACGATTCAGCTAGCTCTGCGACGTGGAACGGAGCGGTCAGGTTCATCAGTACCGCCGATTCTAAATCGAATGCAGACGTTCGAAAATCCCCCGACCTACAATCGCACGAATAAGTTTACGAAAGCTTTTCAAGCCCTCATCGATGCATACGGTGTGGCGTCTTACCGTGAAATGAATCCGGCCCCATACACAATCATTACGTTCCCCTTTTTGTTTGCCGTGATGTTTGGAGATTTGGGACATGGCGCGATTATGGCGCTGTTCGGATTGTGGATGATTCGCAAGGAAAAGGGACTGGCAGCTCGCAAGACGGACAATGAAATCTGGAATATCTTCTTTGGCGGCCGTTATATTATATTCCTGATGGGTGTTTTCTCCATGTATACTGGCATCATCTACAATGACATCTTTTCGAAATCTCTCAACATATTTGGCTCGCATTGGAAGGTGCATTACAACACATCCACGGTCATGACTAACAAGCAACTGCAACTGAATCCCGGCAGCGATGATTACGAAAAGTATCCCTATCCATTCGGAATGGACCCTGTATGGCAGATTGCTAGCGCTAATAAAATTATTTTCCAAAATGCCTACAAGATGAAAATTTCGATTATTTTTGGTGTAATCCACATGATCTTTGGCGTCGTCATGAGCTGGCACAATCATCGTTACTTCAAGAATCGCATCTCCATTCTTTTCGAATTCATTCCACAAATGATTTTCCTGTTGTTCCTGTTCTTCTACATGGTTCTGTTGATGTTCATTAAGTGGAATCGTTATGCCGCGGATAGGGAAGGTAAGTGAAATGCGCATCAGTCGGAAAAATGATTGTTCATTATTCTTTTTGCGCAGCTCCATTCAACGCGGCATGTGCCCCATCGATTCTTATCACCTTCATCAACATGGTGCTTTTTAAGGCACCAAATAAACCGCCGGAAGGATGCCACGCTTATATGTACGGAGGACAATCGTTCTTTGAAACCCTTTTTGTTTTGATCGCCTTGGCCTGTGTCCCAGTTATGTTTCTTGGCAAACCATTGCACATCATGAAGCAGAGGAAGATTGCTAACGTAAGTAAATCATTTTTTTTTTTATTTGCTTTGTATTAGTAACTTCATCTGTAGTCACCCGCTTAAATTACGAGCTTATTTGAATGATTCTCATTCAAATGGGTTCCACAACACGCTTTCCATTAACCGTCATCAGTTAACGACTTGTTTGTTCAAAACGCGTGCCTAGAAGTGTCTCTAATTATTTTTCTTACCTCTATTTGTACACCACAAACATTCCCAATTCCAAACACACTAGGAAGAGGTTAGTTGTTTGTTGACCAATTACACAATGTTTTGATGTTTAGTTCTGTATTTTTGTGGCGTAGAACCTTTTTTTAGCTAACATAATCCCGTCTTGCAGGTTCAACCGATCAATCCCGTTGGTAATGGCGATGCTGAAGCTGGAATGAATGCCGACGGAATGACCCACACTGACGGAGGAGCTGGACATGGAGGTGCACACCATGAGGAGGAGGAGATGTCGGAGATTTTCATCCATCAAGGCATTCACACTATTGAGTACGTTCTCGGATCTGTATCCCACACTGCATCGTATCTTCGTCTGTGGGCTCTTTCATTGGCCCATGCTCGTAAGTTAACCGCCAGACGATCCTGAGAATACTCTAAAGTTCAGTTTTATTTGCTCATTAGAACTTGCTGAGGTCTTGTGGACAATGGTCTTGTCTATTGGTTTGCGTCAGGATGGCTGGCTGGGCGGTATTATGCTGACAATTGTATTCGCATTTTGGGCCATCCTCACTGTTGGCATTTTGGTTCTGATGGAAGGGTTGTCCGCCTTCTTGCACACTCTTCGTTTGCATTGGTAAGTCTAATAAAACTACCCACCAACCAACCAAGTAATCATCTTCTATTCTGCGCTTTTCTTTAAGGGTTGAGTTCCAAAGTAAATTCTACACCGGCCAAGGCTATGCTTTCCAACCATTTGCATTCGAGGCTATTTTGGAATCTGGTGCCGCTGGTGCATCAGAGGAGTAAATTCACTTAAACCGGTTCATGCAGTCTGTGTGAAAATGAAGAATTTATTAATTGTACGTAAATTATAAAATGAATTAAAAATACAAGAAAGAAAAGAAGTAACAAGAAGCTTTTGAGATTAAATCTATTATTGAGAAACTTATTTAAATAGCAGTTGCATTACTTAACTTAATCAGCATGTTAACTTGTTGTTTTTAGTCTAAAAAATATTATCTCATGTCCACCAAGCTGGAATTTATTTAAACATAATATTCCACAATCGAATATTTTTAAATAATCTAAACAAATGAAATAAATTTGTGGGTTTGTTGCTAAATAAACAAAACATTTAACTTCTCTACACTTATATAAAATTGTAATGGTTGTTTTTGATGCATAAATAAAGTCTGTAGCTGCAGCCCTTAAGGCGAGTTATAAGTTTTTTTATTTGCCTTTTTCAAGCTTTCAGGAACCTTGGTTTGATGCATTAAGAATAAACGTAGTCAATGATTCATTGAAGTAATATCTTCACGTTTTGTACACTCGATAAATTACAGTTGCCGAACTAGAAAGTTGCATGCGCGACAAACAAAAATCATCATGGTGAGTGACGTAGTGTGTCCGCTGCTTCCTAAGAATGTACAAGTGCCTTGAGATTTGCCCGGTTGTATCTATTTAGTCGACAAAGGATTGAAAAGACCAAAAAGTCTGAGTTTTACACTCTAACTCTAGTCTCCATAAGAAATGAGCTCTGGGGCGGATTGCGATCTGCGAAACGCATCGCCCCAATCCGCCTTTTCATGTGCGATCCGCTTCGAATTGGGTTATTATCATCAATTACTAAATAACTAGATATTCAACTTCGGACATGTAAAAGCTTTGCCCACAAGTTGAAATTGAGGAATTTACCCATCAGCCGACATTTGTTTACAAATGTGAGTAAATTTATCAATTCGTCATTTCCATGCAATTTCGTCTTGAAGCTTTTACATCATCTGATCGCGTAAGGTAAATTGTTGTTGTACCGTATCACACGTATTCACCGACACGCAAATTTAAAGCTTTATAAAGGCTTTATAAAAACGTTATCAAATGGGTGTTGGAGGGTAAGAGTGACGCAATGAAGCAAGTTGAATACGTACTTTATATAAAAAAAGTGCTATTATAAAAAGAAAGAAAAGAAGATGCTAATATCTAAAACTTTTTTCATATAATTTTTAGTCAAATTTAATATACAGGGTGTTTCAGTTAAGGTGTGACAAAAAGCAAGGGTGTATAGGTTGGGTCGAGACAAGAAAAGAATTGTATGGGTGAGGTTAGGGGTCGATTCCCCCCCCCCCCTCCCATTTAGCTGGGAGGGGCGATTTTCTAAAAATATGGCTTGAAACAGAAAAAAAAATATTAAAAAACAATGGTAACACTGACATTTTCAAGATATAGCTTTCTTCAAAGCCAGAAATATCTTCTTCTTTAGTGCACAGTTTTTGAAAAATTTATCTTTAAACATAAATTGAAGTAAATTTTTTTCTAAGTTTTTTTTTCAGCACAAAACAGAAAACCGCATGCTCATATGTCTTTTACTTTTTGAGAAAAAAAATAACGGCAACAACTTTTTTCTAAGAAAAACCTCTTTTCAGTTGCGTGACTGCCCTTGCAGCAGAATTAATCTTTTAAGGATTGACTGTTATTTTCTTATTTCTATCCGGAGTCTTTTAAGCATACACCAAGGTGATAAAATACCTTCTTGACTAATTCCATTTCACCCTTTTTGATTTAGTTGTTGCCGTTGTTTTTTTCAAAAAGTTAAAGACATATGAGCATGCCTTTTTCTGTTTTTGATAACTTATTTATAAGAGCATCAAATTTTCAAAAAAAAAAAAATTAAACATAATAACAAAAAATTATAAAAAAATTTACTTCAAATTTTTTTTTTTTAAATTTTGGGTTTAAAAATTAATTTTTCATAAACTGTACACTAAAAAAGCTTTACTTAAAATTAAAATAAAAGAAGATATTTCTGGCTTTACAGAAAGGTATATCTTGAAAATGTCAGTGTTACCATTGTTTTTTAATATTTTTTTTTCTGCTTTAAGTCATATTTTTAGCAAATCACCCCTCCCGGCTAAAAGGGGGGAATAAACCCGCCCCCCTCCGTACAATTTTTATCTTGTCTCGACCATACGCCCTAGTTTTTTGTCACACCTTATATGTATCTGTATATTTATAGAAAAACATTCATTTTAAGCTAAAATCCCTTAAAAAAGTGGGCGTGGTTAATGAAAAGACCAAACTTTTTCTGCTACCTCAAAGACAATTACAAGACAATGTTACATACCAAGAATGAGTGCGGTAGCACCATTGTAACATAGCTAGAATTTGAAAAAAGTAGTTTTTTAAAATAAGAGGTGGCCGCAAACACAGGCCTGTAGTAGGCGTGTCTGTGGGCGGATTCAGCTAATTTTCAAACTTAATCTGAAGGACTGGACTTGCAGCCAATCCACCAACTTTCAGCTCTCTAACTTAAAATTTAAGGTTTAAAAGTTCTGTACATACGGACGAACGGACGGACTTATATACCCTGGGTAGGGTATAAAAACGCATATATGTATAAGAACACGATATCTATCTATGAATCCACTATTCTTGGTAACGATCAGCCTATACCACGGTATTTCCTAATGCTGTATATGTCCAACATGTGACTATGTAGCATTATTGATCTTGAGTTTACCCATGACAAGGAAATGACTGCAGAAGTATTGTCCCCAACGAGGTATTTTTATCATAATCCATGTGATTTTAATCTTCATCTGTGTTTGTTTATATTAACAAAGCAGTTATTTGTTTTCATTATTCCTTTATTAAACATAAATTTATAAGCATGGGACATTTTTTGTACGTTGCCAACCATCACAATTGAGAAGACGGTAATTTAATTAAACTAAGTTACAATCGGGTGGCATTCGATATCCCTATTTTGCACTTAACGAACAACCCCTCTAATTTTTTTTTATAAAATTCTTTAAAGCAATCAATCATTGTATTTAGAGTTTTTTTGTCAATTGGTTTTTTAAAGCTGTTTGAAAAACACAAAAAAAATAACAAAATTTTTAAGTGAAGCGAAAAAAAATAAAAACTAAAAACTTTCTGTTTGTTTTTGTATGGAAAAAACCCCTTCACAGCCAAATTCGTACCGACATCGTCTGATACCTCTTTCTAGTGAAATAATAATCGCAATGATGGATTTCAACGAATCTTATATTCAGGAGGATGATAGTTCAAACGCTATTGCTGATTTAGTGCAAAAAGAAGTCGAAAAACGATTGCAAATGCTAGACGCACACATAGAGAACTGTATCAAAAAAGAAGACCTTCCAGAAATAATTCATCAGTGCATGCAAAATGTTGTTCCTCTGAAATCGGAGTCAGCAATCGACAGTTCTACAACTGCTATCTCAACATGTCTGCCAAATAGCGGAGACACAGAAGTGACCATACAATTTGTAGAAAGTGACTCGAATAGTGATCAGGAACTCTTTAAAAATAGCGTTTCCAAATTGGAACAACGTATTAAAAGTCTCGAAGACAAAATTGCCACCGTTTGTCAAATATTACCAAAGGTGAAAAGGATTTCAAAAAACTTTAAGATCGACAAACAAGAAATTCTTCCAAAGTACCTGCTCCAAATTAATGCCGATAATAGTACCATAAATGAGGATACGCATATGAAAAAAAATGCTAAATCTGAAGGTAAGACGAACATATATGACGAAATGTATTACGAGTGGCGTCAAAACCAAATGAACTTGCTATATCAAAAACGTTCCGAGTATACTATACAACTTAATAATAAGTTTGAAATGGAGTCGCGAAATTCGCCACCAATAAAAAACCTTATGAGAGCATCGAGGAGCCCATCGCCGAAGCTTTATCGGGCGAAACTAGTATCATCAAAAGATCTTTTTAAATAAACTTTTTTTATACATATAAATAAAATGTCAAATTGTGTACACGTTCCGATCTGTTTTTTTGCCTTTCGTTCCATTCTATCGGGGATTCAACGGCTACTTTAAATTTCCGGTTGCTTTGTGTCAAAAACGGTTGCTTTGTGTCTTCTGAACACTTTTGGATATACAAAAGTAAAAAGTGGAAAAGGTATTGTTCTTTGAAATGGAAATTCCAATTATTTTTTTTTTCTACATAAACGGCCGCCTTGCCGTTAAGTGCTAAAACTCAAATGAAGCTTTAAGAGGTCATCTCTACACGAGCAACAAAACAGTTTTTTTTTGTCAGGTCCGGTGCACTGAACCTTATCGGAGCCCTTAAGGTTTTCTGCGTCTTTTGCTTGGATAAGACCCATCGATTTTTGAGCCCTCATATGTGGTGATTTTTTCCTATAGATATTTAGTTTCGGACATGTAAAAGCTTTGCCCCACAAGCTGAAATTTATCAAATTACCCATATTCTGATATTTGTTTCCAAATGTGAGTAAATTCGTCAGTTCCATGCCATTCCGTTTCGGAGCTTTTACATCAGCTGATCGCGTAGGTACGGTAAATTGTTGTTGGCACGGAAAATTAAATAAACGCTCTGAAAGTTTTATAAAAAACATAAATGGGTGTTGGATGGCAAGAGGGGCGCAAGTTGGATATCTAGTTATTCAGTAATTTATGGTTATACTCTGCTGGTTATGCTATTTTTTGCTTTCCCCGATAAAGGCATGACACTTGCAGGAGAAATTGTAAAGTTTCTTCGCAGAATTTTTTTTCCAGTGATCGTGTTACGTCTGGGTATCACCTATCATCCTCTCCGTTTGTTTCTATCTGATCGCGCTATGCTCGCTCACCTTCATTTTAGGAGTATAATTACAACGCCAGGCCGCCGAGTCTTGTGAAGCAGGTCGAACTTCTTTGCCCGTTTTTCTATGTGGACAACAGTTAGATTCCGTTTGTTTTTTGGGAAAAATTCCATTATTTGGCAAAAAATCGAATTTCTTTTCCTGTTTTCTTTATGTGACGTATAGTGGATATGGAACTTGCGGTTCCTACTCAGTTGACATCAATTTCCGTTTTCTTTTTTGCAATAACGTTATTAGAACTAAAGGTATACTTAATTTGTGGCCCTAATATTTTCGAAAGTTCAAATGTCTCACTCTTCCAATATCTTGGAAGCATCGTATATTCTGATGGTTGGTGATACCGCACGCGACGTTGTCAACCGGATTGTCAAAGCCAAGTCGGCGTTTGGTATGTTGTCCAAGGTATGAAGAAACAACTTAAGCACTAAGCTTCGACTGTTCCGCTCTAGTGTTGGGTCTGTATTATTGTATGGATGGTAGCCACCAATAAGTGCCTGGAAAGTGACCACCACTGTCATGGGGAAGCTTCAGGCATTTTTTAATGGGTGCCTTCGGCATATATCAAGTATCTCCTGGCCAAACCGCGTCTCGAATCACGAACTTTATCTGAGAACAGGTCAGGAGGAGGAGCCTATAGGCACAATCATTAAACGACGGAAATGGCAGTGGATCGGCCACGCAACAGTTTAAGGAAGGAAGCGCAACAGTTCTTTTGCAAGATACGTAATGGAATGAAAGCCATTAACACAAGGTGACAGAAGACTCGGTCGACCCCGAAAGACATGACGCAGAACCGTGAAGGAAGAATGCAGATAACTGAAAAAGAGTTGGAGAGAGCTACAGCATATACACAATGGCGCGCAGGCGTGGTGGAGGCCATATCCCATACACCCCTCAAGGGAAACAGGAATTGAAATACATATCACTTGACTATGGGCGTTATTTAGTGTTAGCGTTACATGCGTTAACAAGTTGATGAGAATGGAAAACACAACCAAAATTATGGTTTGACATTAAAGAAACAGTGTCCTTAATTATATGACCACCACTATATATCAAAAACGGTGTACCTTTTTTAAATATTTTGTTAAGTGCATACTTTTATGCCTTATCACATTTCACAAAATAACTCAACATTGTTTTTTTTATTACGATTTTATTTCCACTTCAATGAATTCTCTGCAGTCTTAAAAATTTCTAAACAATATTTTATTTTTTATTATTTAAAATTTTTATCATTTTTTACGTTTTTTTACAGCCATTTAAAACAAAAATAAACATATAATCTTACTAGAATTCTTCTTACCATTTAGTTTTATTTTTTCTAAGAACAAAAGAAGCGAATGATATTTGAGTACAAAAGGATTTTTGTCTTTTACAGGCAATCTTTGAGTGAATTTCTATTAAAAATACTTGGACAAGGTTTGTGCATTGGGTAAAACAATATTAAGAAAAATCTGTGAGGAAATACAATACAATTCTGATAATAATAATAATAATTGTGTAAAAACACTAAAAATATATAAGTTTTTATGTTAGTGCTTAAGAAGTTACGATTTGTTTTTGTATTTTAAATGTATTTTAAATGTGTTTTTGGTTTTATTTCCTTTTTAGTTTAAGGGTAGACGTATATATAAATAGAAGACGATCATTAGCTAAATAGGATAAAAATTCGACATCACATTAATTGCCTTAATCCATAGAAAAGTGTTTTTTATTCATTTTCCAAACCGGTATTTTTTACTCTTTCATGACACAGTAAATTTTCGCCTTAGATTTTTTTTCTATACAAATTTTCTTGTTGCAATATGCGTTAATTTCATTTGTATTTGTTTTTAAAGATTCGTGATAAATTTTAATTTGTCTTGTTGTTTTATGAAAAGTAGAAAATACGCAATTTGTTAACAACAACCGTAAAATGTTTGGTTTTCTTTAAAATTTTTGTGTTTTTTTTTATGCTGTTAGATATATAAAATACATACATTTCACAATAAACAAAACACTGTATTCGCTTGGACGCTCGCACGCTGAAATTTTTTGTTGAGAGGTAATTACATAATAGAAATGCATTTCTTACTATAGAATACCTCTCCGAGGAAAAATATATATTTATATGAAGTGATTTATTATTTGTATACATGCATTTTTATTTTTATTTATAAGGGGAAGAGGGCAGCTTACACACTTAGAGTTTGAATGCAAAAAATGTTGACGATTTAGTTGATTTTTATATTTATCATTTCTATTTATTAAACTGGTTTTGGCTTCTTCCGTTTTAAATTCCAAATCCATTTATTATTTACCAGCTTTACAATTGTTTGGATAGAGTAAACTTTGTCTTGAAAATATTATTTTGCAAAAACTTAGACAATTTGCAGTTTTTTTTTTTAAGAATTTGGGCTCAGTCCGAAAATAAGGTCGGAACAGGGGTTAAATCAGCTTCAACCTGGTTTCAAATGGATGAAAACGAAGGGTAAAGGGATTTCAGTGTACTGGCACCGGATAACGCTTTCCGAGTGGAGTCGAGTAGAAAAAAATGACTAAAAACGCGAGTTGAGGAGTTCAAATGACAGAATTTGTCTGTGTAAAAAAGAAAGGCTGAATGTGCGTGAATGTACATAACTATGTCGTGCATCGAAGCATGGTAGATAACCGCTGTTTCTTCAAATAATCATAATTTTAATGATTCAGCTAATCATAAATAGCTTCCTATAAACCCTTACTTGGCGTGTTCATTCGAAAGAATAATGCCTTGCCGATTTCCTTGATTTGAGAATTACCGGAAAATGGTTATTTACGATTGGTATCTCTTCAAGATGTTATCCGGTCATTTTTTTATTTCATAATGTTGAAAAGTAAATCCAATCAAAGAGTTTTTAAGAGAGCTGGCCACAAAGAGTACCTATGTGGCTGTGTCTCGCTTTACCGTAGAACCACAGTGATGTAGCTGTAGCGGTAGTAGTAGCGGTAGTAAGAGCTGTCAAAAGTTAAAACACATGTATTCAGTGTATTGCGCACACAATGTGTGTCTGTGGCGGTAGCGCGTAGCTGTGGCGGTAGTAAGAGTTGGCCAACTTTTAACTTTCGTAGCACTACACGGTTGACAGCGCTACACGGTGGACAGTTCAATACAAGTTAAGCAAACAATGGAGGAAGAGGACGTCGAAAAGTTTATTGAGATGGTTAGATCTAAAAAAATTTTATGGAATTTGTGTCATCCGTTGTACAAAAATATTAAATCTAGTTCAAATTAACTCAGAGTATCGGCCATTGTTTATAAACGAGGTTTTTGTTCGACATAGCCGCGCTACACCTTTGTGTTCAATTTTTTTTCCGTACTACGCCGCATGGCTCCGCGGCTGTACTACGTACTTCTGCTGCATACCACCGCTACGGGCATTGTGGTCCCACGGTTAGTTTGATTGTGGTTGTCACAACGAGGCAAAGTTTGTTAGTGCAAGTAATGCGAAAGGGCCTCATTTAAATGCATGTCAAATTGCGAGGGCTGTTCGATATGTCAGTGCCTTTGATGATAGATAGCGCTGGGACTACACTAAGTACTTTTTTTTGTGGTCTTTGTTTCTTTTTAGCCATAGACACAAAATCAAATCGATCGCCCAAGCACTTGTCTTTTTACTGTGATAAAAAAACTTTGTTTTTTGGGATTTCAACGGAACAAATTTTTTGCATTTTTTCTGGGAAATCAAAAAAACAAGCACCGGAGCATAATTAGACAATTTTTTAATAGATTTAGCGGATTAAACAAAAAAAACGACCAGATTTGAAGAGCAAAAAGTGTTGTTTCAGCATAAAATAGACCGAACGGTTGGGTAGCAGTAACAGGAGCAAGATAAGCTGAATTTGCAACGAGAACTGCTGTGCTATTTATCCTGTTCTCTATACTATGGTCTGTTTGCATATTTTGTGTTAAATTATATGGAGAAAATGGTCAGTGAAAACAAAAATTTATGAAATGATCGATGTAAGAAAGTTCTGAAACCTATATTGCGGAGCTAGAAAATAAATTTTTTTGTGAAGGGTCTAAAAAGTTGGAAAATGTGCATCGCGCTAAAAGAAGGCAAATTTAAGGAATATTGTTCTTTTCTTTGTCTTCTGAGTGCTTTTGCTACTGAGTGCTGCTGTGCAACCACAGCATTGTACGACATTGTAGTGTGCATTCTGCATAGAATGCAGTAATTTCTGTGCACTCAATCGTGATTGATTCGATCCTTTGGACCCGGAAAGGTAAAAAAATTGAACACAATGGTGTAGCGCGGCTATGTCGAACAAAAACCTAGTTTATAAACAATGGCCGATACTCTGAGTTAATTTGAGCTAAATTTTATATTTTGTGCAACGGATGACACAAATTCCATAAAATTTCTTTAGATTTAACCATCTCAATAAACTTTTCGACGTCCTTTTTCTCCATTGTTTACTTTACTTGTATTGAACTGTTCACCGTGTAGCGCTGTCAACCGTGTAGCGCTACGAAAGTTAAAAGTTGGCCAACTCTTACTACCGCCACAGCTACGCGCTACCGCCACAGACACACATTGTGTGCGCAATACACTGAATACATGTGTTTTAACTTTTGACAGCTCTTACTACCGCTACTACTACCGCTACAGCTACATTACTGTGGTTCTACGGTAAAACCAATCATTCCCGATATCAATCCTTTTTTCTTTCATATGAACGAAACGAATGAAATCGGCACGAACCAATACTTTTTCTCTCCCGATTATTTTTGGTCAGGTGAGCGAAACGAAAGAGAAAGGGTAAATAATTCAATCATTCACAAATCACAATCTTAACACGTTCCGTTCCTACATTCAATTCGTTTTGGGAAAAGCACTGCCTCTTCGAAGACAGTAGCAAAACTGCTAAGAGATTTCCAAAAAGGTGTATTTGCCACACACACTCTGGCTCCAAATAAACGGAGGAACGGTAATTGACTTTGGATTGATGACTAAAAAGAACGAAATCAGTAGGAACGATGGTTAAAAAATGAAAATGGAACGAATGAATGATTGACTCAAAAGATCGGGTTCTTTTTCAAATCAATCCTGGATCGATTCGATCCGGGAAAATGAACGATTGACACAGCTCTAATTCTGTAATGATTTAATAACCTAAGCTTAACATTTGCGGGTTGAAAATTCCGTAAGTACTAAACGGATCTGTATGATATTTATATCAAATGGATGTCTGATTTCTATAGATGTGCACAATGTTTTTTCTTTTTCATATCTGCTAACTTTCAGAAGTATAGTATCAGAAAAATTACTCTACGCAATCCTATGGATTTTACAAAAAAAGAAATTAATCATCTTTTTTGAAAAAGAAAAACATCAGAAGAAAGAAAAATCCAAGGACAATAAAAATAGATTGTAATTACCTATTACATGCTTTTATGCTTACGCTTTTCAGTTGATTCTATTAAACCAAGCCAGTCAAGAGTAACTTCTTTCTCTTTCAGTTTTCTTTGTTTTTTTTTTAACAGACTGTCGGTTGAAACAGCGCTCTGCATGGGTGACTTCGATTTGATTAACCTTATGTTTGGCTGAAGGCTGAAAATCCATACGCCTTACTCTCAAAAAGAAGGAAGCAACAGTATAGAGTACTCTACTTGACCCGCTACTTTCTCAGCTCCCTTGAATCTGAATAAATCACTTCAGCGTTAAATTTATTGTGAGAAAACTAGAATCCTGAGCTCCTTAAATTAATCTACAAACGACCGCCAATGAACAAATAAACTATGCGACTACCCTTCTTAAATTTCCCTTGTAAAAAAGTTCAATTTTCTAAAAAAAAACAACTAGTTAGGTTCATACACGCACAACAGCCGTAGGCGAACCGGCTCATCTGGAAAATGGGTGATTTAGAAGTTATTTGTCGATGTTAAACCTTCAGAAAAATGTTTCCCCCAAGTCTACTCGATTTAAACCAAATGAATTCAAATTTAAAATTCACATATTGAAGCTTCTATGTATAGGGGCTGTGGTTGAACAGTGTTTTGTGTAAAAAGAAAAAAATTAACAATTTACAATAATAAAAAAACAAACAATAAACGAAGTCTGTATCCGGGCAGAGAAAAAAAATATTGTTTCTGCCTCATTCTATACACGTTATAAGAACTATTTCCTATTTTCATAATTTTAATCACTTTTTTTGTCTATTTATATAATATATTCTTTTTCAAATATTTATATATGTATATATATATAATATATGTATGCTCTGTAAGAAAATGCCTATATTATGTTTTAAAGCTTTTTGGCGCCCAATTTCATTGGACCACGCTGTGCTCGACGCGCCTCCAATTCTCGTTGGCGTTGAAGTTTTTTCTCCTCACGTTTTCTTCGAACCTCGTCGAGTTTTGGATTTCCTTTTAATTGATCAAATGCAGTTTGTTTAAGGGAAATAACAAAAAAAAAAAACGTCTAGTACTTACCGGTAAGAGCATCATCGATAGGTTCGAATTCGCCATCGGCCCATGAGTCGCTATTCCAGTTGGCATTGTTGGTATTATTTGTATGTCCGTCACGTACCGGACTGATATTGTTGCAATTTGTTATGACATTCGACACGCTAGGCAGATCGTTTGGTCGCTGCTGACTTTTAACGAAGGGCTCCATGTCATTGTGTTGATTTTGTTGTATTTGCTCCTGTTCTTGTTCCTGCTCTTGCTCTTCGATCTAATTGCAAAGAAAACACAATTATAAATCGGATTGGTGAGCAAAGTAAAAATAATTTACAGGATCCTCTTCTAAGCTTCCCCATTCCTCATTGTCCCATCCATCTCGAGCGTCTGGTAACGTAGTCGCTGCGTTCAGCTGCCCACTAGCCAGCGGGCTGCTTGGATCTTGTGATGTCTAAGGTATAAACGAGTAATTTTCGTTTCTCAGAGGAGATTAAAGGACAGAACTTACATCCATTTCACCCCAATTCTCATTGTCCCAATTGTCTGCACCATAATCGCTGGCAGATGCTGATGTGTCATTACTCTCATGCTCCAGGGAAGTCATTGATGTAACACTAGACGTTGTTGTTGAGAGACTGCTGCTCGACGGTTGTTCTAAAATACAGCTTTCAATGTAGTGGGCTGATGTTAAGCATTTTTGGGACAAATCTTACCTAAAGAAGCTGGTTTCGAGAGATTTCTACCTGTGAGTGGCGGTCTAGGCCGTGATGAATCGCTTTGACTTCGATAGAATTTTGCCGTCACTGCAGTCACTGCCCAACCAGCCCATGTGGCGGCTGCGTTGCCTATCGACGGTATGGCTGTGTGAACGTCAGCCTCTGAAAATTTAGGGTAAGCTTGAAATAAGTGAAAGGCTTCAACAATTGTTTTTTTACCCATAGTCTCCCGCAAACTAGGATCCTCGGAGACTTTTTCCAGTTTCCCAAGGAAACCACGAATGGTCTTGAACGCTGGATCTCTCACAGATTTTTCTGGATCTACTGTTAGCGAACACAAGGCAGGTAATACACGATTTGCCACTTCACTGTAAAAAAAAATCTAAAGTATTTCTCATAACAAAAGAAACCAATTCCATACCTGAGTAGAAAATACTGTTGAGTAGCTGCTAATGCCAAGACCCCGGCAACGCGCGCCGGTGGGAATGGATCACGCATGGCCCGTATAAATGCAGAGACAAGAACTCTTTGTCGCACCTAAATACAAGTGCTCGGTAGAAATAAATTTAAAAAAACAAAAAGTATGTCCAACCTGTGGATGCAAATGCGGGGCAATCTTTCCCAAGCACACCGTCGTATTTGTTCGAATGCCACCCTGATCGTCTCGAGCTTGAAGGCGAGCGAAATGCCGCAGCACTTCAACATTAAGGTTATTGTAGTTTAATTTGGGAGCCAAGTGAATTATGGACTAGAGAGCAAACCCAATTATAGAGACTGTTTTAAATGAAGTTCACCGCATTACTTACTTTCACTGTCTGCTCACGAATGGTTGCGTTTGTGTCGAGGAAGCCGTGTGCTACTTGTGGAAATATTTGATCGTTCACCACTTGTGGTTGCAAATGCGCTATGAAGAGTTCCAATTGTTGCAATAACCGCGATCGCGTCACACGGTCTGTTGAGGCAAAAAGCTTAACCACGCATGGGACTATTCGCTTTTGGTATTCGCCTTCGTCTAAAAGTTTCCCTAGCTGCAAACAAAACATTAATCATTTGGCCTGTGTGACGAGCGGATAGACATACTTTAAACATTGGAGCAAGAACTGCTGACCCAGCGTCTCCGTACTCATAAGCTGTTATCAATTGTGGAAGAATTTTGTGTCTATGAGAGGGGTAGATGTATAAGCTTATTTGTTTAGCCTTAAAAAAAAAAACAGCATAACTTACTTGCATACATTCTCTGGGAAATTTTCTAAATGCGTTGTCAGCCCGCCGAAAAATCGATTCTTCTCGGCCTTGTCTTTGATTTGAATCTCCTCGAGGAACAGCAATGAGTCAACCAAGTCGTTTTTGAAGAATCCACCCGGCTTCCGACAGCGCGTTATAATATCGGCTGGATTGGGTCGATTTGAAGGTGAAGCTCCGACTAGCTCACAGTACAGTGATTGTAGAGATTTGGGAACATTATCGATATCTTTTAAGTTGCCTCGTATTTTAAGGGGCCCATTAAATGACTCCCACACTAAACACCCAAGACCCCACATGTCGACAGAGCTGGAAGATTAATTGAATAAAAATATTTTTGTCAATAAATGGTAGAAACAGTCAATTTTTTATGTTTATAAAAGGGCAAGATTGTTAGGATGCATTTTTTCCTTTTTTGTTAAGGAAACATAGCTGTTTTTAATGAAACATTCACAAAGGCCTACAGGTTGCTTTTGATAGTGCGGAACACTTTCCAGTCGGTGCAATATTTAGGGACAGTTTGTCAGTGCTGGGTAAAACCCGGGTTGAATGAAGATCTGTTTATTTTACAATAAAACATAAATCTTAAGTTAACTCAGGGACCAGCTTTAAAGTGTTGGACTAAAACTCTGCAACAGAGTTATCGAAATCCTCCACTCACGAAATCGTTGACTCCCCAAAGTTTCAACTGTCACTTCTTATTCTCTAAGAAATAACAGACGAAGAATTCAAAGTTCGCCTCATTTAAATTTTGTTTACCGTTTTTTATTGAAACTCTCTAAGGAATTGCACTCGAAATCAGGAACTGCTCGTTTCAATAAAACACGTTTCTCCGTTTGGCGACAAAATAAATCACACACACGGGCTGGCAAAGCATTGGACGCTTTTCTTAAAGACTATGGGCACCGGTTTTTACGTTAACAGTAAACCAAGCTCGTTTTCATTTCGTTCTTTAAATAGGTTTCGAAAAACTTAGGTTAGAAACAACAGTTTAAAATTTTTTTATCGCAGTTTTCCTTGTTTTTTTACGCTTTGTACTTAACAAAATCCGAACAAGATCGCTTTTACCGTTAAGATACTAGAAGATTTAAAGAAAAGTGTTAAAAGTGTTCTGAAAATACTTTTATGTTTTTGAATTAAGTCTTGAAAAGGTTTCGAAACTATAAAACTCACTTTATTTCTTCTTAAAATTTTGAATAATTTTTGATTTATTATTGAATTTTATGGTTTTTGTCACATGATTTATCCAAATAACACCGGAGAAACGGGGGCACACGTTTTTGGGGGCACATCGCCTGCAGTGGTGTTCAAACGGCAGCATTAAATTTTTTTTTGAAAAATATGACTTAAGCACTTGGTTTACTTTACTTGTTTTAAAAGTGCAGCCGATAAGTTTATAAGCACACATAATTCTGTCTTTCTACGACTTACCGCTCAGGGGTTAGGGCTCTGACCCAATGAATCCGTTGCAGTCATTGAGTTGTAGTACACAACTGACAGCTCAGTTAAATACACACGTTCTTATGGGAAGCGGCTGATAGAATAAGTGCGTGCTGTACGCCACTTTCCTTGAGAACATGTGTAATTAACTGATTGGTCAGCTGTGTACGGATGCAACGCATTGATTTGGCCAGACGAAATATGCCAACTTATGAGGCAGCAGTATTCTTTACAGCCACCGTGACATCATTCGTTATATGTTGTGTGAACTCAGCCAAAATACATATCAACATCGACAAAATAGCGATTTCAATGCCATGAATGACATCATTTATACTATAGATAGGCACAAGGTGATGTGCTGTCTTGCTGCTTCTTAAAGATTCTGCAGAAAATGTCAGTCTCACTATAACATAAGAACACGTCATGATAGTGATGCTTTTGTGTTTCAACGCTGCGATCGCCAGAAGAGGCGAGATCTAAGGACCGTGATAGATTTGACATCAAGCTTGTAATTAGTATGTTGCAACACTGTAGGCTGTAAGTACAGAAGCCGATATGTGCTCTAAGTACCTCGAAATTCGCCGAGAGTTTCAGGCAGGGAAAGGATTGAAATTCTCACAAAATGACGTTTCTTTGTGTTGGATCAGTCAAATATGCCCTGACGCCTTCAACTGTTAAATCTGGTGTAGAAGACTATAGCTCAAAAGTTTAAAACAAGCCCTTTAAAGTCCAAGGGACCCTACAATCTTATTTTTACCACTACCAAACACGTAAGAAATGTTTGTTCCTAGCAAACTTACCACTTGGTAGCAGCCTTCAACTTTGTTTGGTCGTTCTTCTCCGGAGGGTCGTACACCTCCAGCGCTGGCGGTATTTTTATCGGAGGCATTGGGTTACCATCAGCCGGTGACACGTATTCCAAGCTTCCAAGTTTCCATTCTCCGGATGCGTTTACAAACACCGACCACACACAAACGTTGTTGTGCCTCAAGTTTCCATCGTTGTTCAGGAATGAAAGAGCTCGCTGAAAGGACAAGAGAAAGCGTTAAGCGCAGCATTAGCACGACCTTGGCCGACTTACAGTAATTTGAAACACCCCCCACGCCAAGTAGAGGTCCCTTTGCGGTCCATCCGATGCCAACTTGGCTATGTGCGTACCCAACGGTTCGACTGCCTCTGTCGCCACGTACAACATTTTGTCTGTTTCCAAACTGTCAAGAAATTGCAATATGCTGGGGTGACGAAGGGTTTTCAACCGCTTGACGGCAGCCTTTGCCAATTCGAGCTTTGTGTCGGACCCGTTCTTGATGTCATACACGAACACGGACACCTCCTCGTTTGTGGTCTTTCGCTTGGCCTTGTGCAGTGACCATATTGATCGCAGCTCGAAGCCAGGCACTTGTTCGCCGATCTCGTATGGGAACTCTTTGGAGGAGTCGCGCGAAAAGAACGACCACATCATGTGTTTTGCCCGTCGAGTGAATATCTTGTTGGCCGAAGCTAAACGATGCCCTATGGATGACGATTATCGTTGCTTCCCCCGCACTCTCCGTCTTCCCGACTCGTGAAGCACTCTATTTACACCGGAAGCCCCCAAACTGAGAATGGAGCTATCGGAATCGACTCTTTCTTATCACTAATATCGTCGTCAGTTCTTCTTTTGTCTGCGGAATCGACAAACTCCGTCTCAACGCTAACGTATTGTTGTTTTGCCAATAAGGTATGTTTGCTGCGAATCAACATTAAAAGCAAAAAAAGACAGTTTCGCGACACGAATAGAAAATTGAGAAATTCAAGAACTTCGCGGGAAACTAAAGCATTTTCTTGCAAGAGATCGGAGTTCTCAGCCTTGCGGTGCGGATTATAGGTTTAAGAACAGTTTTTTGCTACTTTGGCGATTCGTTTTAAAATTTTTTCGCTTTTTCGTTTTTCACAAAGTTTTCATGACGTACCTATGACGTTTTGTTGGACAAATTTGCAGTGGAAAAAATTAACTGCGCGAAAAGCGACATATGTCAGTATCAGCCCGAATCGAAATGAATCAACAGACAACAGCTGACAGAACGATTGGAGTAGATTTGTGTGTGAAGTTGAACTGTTTGTTTTAAGTAAATAGTAGTAGAAGGAAAGTAATAATAATTTTGAAATAGCGAGTTCACCGCTATTTACTATATAATAATAATATATTACTGAATAACTAGATATTCACGTTTGGACATGTAAAAGGTCCGTGTTTCCAACGGACACTAATCTCCAAATCACCTGATTTACCATACAAATTTTAATCTCTTCACGACGAGATTAAAAACTAATCGCGTAGTTAATCAGTTCCACGCATGAATTGTCGATTCAAACCAACCGATTTCTACGTTATCTGTGCGTTATCTGAAAAAACAAGTCAAACAAACCTCTGTTTGACGGCTCGGTACGGTATTATCAACTCATCTGTGTTTGGTGTATTGTGTAAGAGGATGCGCAGAACGGTTGATGTTACTGTTGATGAGGATGTGGTTGGACCTGTCAAAACGGTGAAATGCACTGAGGATTGCCAACGGCAACAGAATGATGGATGCTTATGTTGGTATTGCTGGTTCATGTTGGTCAAGTTGGTCTACTATCGAATTTGTGAACCAAAATCACATCAAACATATAATATGACGTTTTGTTCTCCTTTTTTGGGATATTTGCTTTTGTAGATTAAAAAACGAGAAAAGGACAACGAGCTCCGGATCTGCACGTGGAATGTTAGGTCCCTTAACAGACCAAGTGCAGCCGAGCAACTAGCGGAGGCCCTTAACGACTGCAAGGCAGACATTACTGCCATCCAAGAAATGAGGTTGGACGGGCCGGGCAAAAGAAGGATGAAAAGTTGCGATTTCTACTACGGCGACTGCTATCGTCATCAAAGACAGCGCCTATTTGGATGTGGTTTCGTTGTTGGAGGCAGACTTAGGCAAAAAGTCTTGAGCTTCAACCCAGTAAGCGAGCGCCTCGCGACGATCCGCATCAAGGCTAAATTCGCCAACATTAGCCTGATATGCGCACATGCCCCCACAGAGGAGAAAGATGACGAGACCAAAGATATGTTCTACGAGCTCCTGGACAAAACTTATGAGCAGTTCCCTAGCTACGACATTAAGATTGTCCTAGGCGATTTTAATGCCAAGCAAGGAAGGGAGGGCATCTTTGGTCGTACTGTCGGAAAGCATAGCCTGCACGACACGACCTCCGATAACGGATTCAGGCTGATCGACTTTGCTGCAGGGCGACACGTTGTGGTAGCTAGTACACAGTTCCCGCATCTCAATATCCACAAAGGGACATGGAGATCTCCCGATCAATCAACCGTCAACCAGATTGACCACATTGCGATCGACGCAAGGCACTCCTCCAGTATCATGGATGTCCGAACTTTCCGAGGGGCCAACATTGACTCGAATCACTACCTTGTTGTAGCCAAGGTACGGCTGCGGATATCCCGACCAGCGCCAAGTAATGGAAATACTGTGCGGAAGTTTGACGTCGGCCGACTACAATCGCAAGAGATCGCCAGGTCCTTCTCCAACCGAGTCTCTCAAAACCTTCTACGAAGTCCTATGCAACCAGCATCAAGTATTGATAGCCAGTGGCAACATTGCCAAAATGCCAGCAGAGACGCCGCCTCTGAAGTGCTGGGTTTCACACGGCGACCACAACGAAACCCCTGGTTTGACGATGATTGCCGGCAAGCACATGCAGCTAAATAGGAAGCATACAAAGCGGCGCTGCACAGAAGGACTAGAGCTGCTCGCGAGCTCTACGAGCAGAGGAGGAGAGAGGAGCACCGGCTTCTCCGAAGGAAAAAGAGAGAGCACGAGAAGCGCGCGGTTGAAGAGATAGAGAGATGTTACAACAGGAATGAGGTTGGAAAGTTTTACCAAAGGATCAAAAGATCCTGCCAAGGGTATAAATTTCGAACTGAAGCCTGTAAGGACCATGAAGGGAACATCGTTGTAGAATCGCAGTCGGTGCTGAGGATTTGGAAAGACCCCTTCTGCAGACTGTACAACCGCGAGGACGAACCAAATACCGCTGTCAGGCAGAACGAACCAATCAACCCGGGTTAAGACGTTGCCGACGAAGCATACGAACGATACCGCCCACCCGACCTGGAGGAGGTGAAAGTAGCTGTGTCTAAGCTCAAGTGCAACAAAGCAGCCGGAGCAGACGGCCTAGCTGCCGAACTTTTTAAATCCGCTGGTTAGGAGCATGCACCAGCTCATCTGCAAGATATGGTCGGAAGAAAGCATGCCCGACGAATGGAACCTCAGCATTGTTTGCCCGATCCTGAAGAAAGGAGACCCTCTGAGTTCTGCCAACTACAGAGGCATCAGTCTTCTTAACATCGCATACAAGATCTTTTCTGCTGTACTGTGTGAACGCCTGAAGCCATTTGTCAACAATCTGATAGGCACATATCAGTGTGGCTTTAGGCCAGGAAAGTCCACCATCGATCAAATATTCACACTGCGGCAGATCTTGGAAAAAACCCAGGCATTCCAAATCGATACACACCACCTCTTTATCGATTTCAAGGCCGCGTATGACAGCATCTATAGAGACGAGCTGTATAGCGCAATGTCTAGTTTTGGCATCCCTGCCAAACTCGTCAGTCTGTGCAGGATGACGATGGAAAACTCACGCTGTTCCGTCAAGGTCGGCAAAGACCTCACCGACCCCTTTGATGTCAAAAAAGGATTTAGACAAGGCGACGCGCTGTCATGCGACTTCTTTAACATCATACTTGAGAGAATTGTGCAGAACTCTCGCGCCAACACCAGAGGTACAATCTTTCAAAAGTCCGTTCAACTACTCGCATACGCAGACGACATTGACATAATCGGTAGAACAAAGCGTGATGTGAGTGAAGCCTTCGTGAGTATTGGGACGGAAGCGGCGAATATGGGTTTAGCAGTCAATGAGGGCAAAACCAAGTATATGCTGTCATCAAGAAAAGACACCCAACACCGACGTCTTGGACAAAACATCACCATCGACAGCTATAACTATGAGGTAGTTAGGGACTTTGTCTACCTGGGTTCCGCTATCAATTCAGACAATGACACCAGCGCTGAAATCAAACGAAGGATAACTCTCGCCAATCGCTATTTCTTTGGGCAAGAAGGCAATTGAGTAGCAAAGCCCTCTCTCGAGCAACTTAAGTGTCCATGTATAAGACCCTCATCATCCCAGTCCTGCTTTACGGTGCAGAAGCATGGACCCTGTCAAAGGCGGATGAAAACACTTTAGGCTACTTCGAGAGGAAAATTCTTCGGACGATTTACGGTCTCGTCTGCATAGACGGAGAGTGGAGGAGGAGATATGACATCGAACTGTACGGGCTGTACAGCGATACCGACCTAGCCAAAAGAGTCAAAACACAACGTCTACGATGGCTGGGTCATCTAGAGCGGATGGACACCAACGCCCCGGCCCGGAAAATCTTCGAATCCACACCGCAGGGACGGCGCGGTAGAGGAGCTCCGAGACTCAGGTGGCGCACGCAAGTGGAAGGGGACCTCAGCCAACTTCGCGTGCGAAACTGGAGACGGCTAGCTAGAGACAGAGCTGGCTGGCGAAGCTTGTTGGCTGAGGCCCAGGTCCACCCCGGACTGTAGCGCCACCTTAAGTAAGTAAGTAAGATTAAAAAAAAATCGGTGGCAAAGATATATGAATTTGATTGTTTTTAAATCTGAGTTGCATAACGACATTGAGAAATGTCAAAAATGAGAGCATACGTCAAGTTATCCTCCTCGTTTAAGGTGGAAACACGTTGGAATTGACTTTTAATCTTCCTACGTAAGTCTCTGTCTTATGTGCGGTGGAAACACCCTATAAACAAATAAAAACAATGAACTTGAATGTTTTAAAAACAATAATTCTTAATGAAATAAATATGTTTTCAAACTAACGTGAAAACATTAATATGTAACTATTTTGAATACCAATACTAGTCTCTACAAAAGAAAACGTCGATTAGAACGGCTTAGACTTAAGAAAAAAGGAATTTAGCCGAACCTTTTTGATGCGCAGATATGCACATTTTTTCTTTTTCCTAGCTTCCTCCAATTTCTATTTAAAATTGGGCATTTTTTTGCATTTTGATTTTCACACAAAATACTTACCAGTAACTAACAGAAATTAAAAAGTGTTTTTTTTGCCGTCCTCAAAAAACAAGTATGAAATCAATTTTGTTGTGACAGTAAGAAACAGCCGTATTGCTGAATGGGTAAAAGGTTTGTTTGTTTATGAAACCTTACGATTGCAAGGAAAACTCATCAGAAACTACCAAACACTCGAGGTTACGAAAACAGGAAAATGTGAAAACTCGGGTTTTCGACGAAGTTTTCGCGAAGCACGGTTTTTGGTCCGGTATGTAGTATAGAGTCTCTCAAAAAATGAGTTTATTTTTCATGTTGACTGTGCTCACACTCAAACACATCCTACCACGAATACTCATCGGCATCATTCATCGTACATCGACGCATTAATTTTTACCTATAATTTCATGTTCGATTGTTTCGCAGTCTTTTTCAATCAATTGTTGTATGATCAATCCAGAGTAATTTGCAAGACTTTGTTTGAGTTTTGTGGTTCATGCGATTCAAAATAAAATGTAGCATTTTACTTTAAATCGCATGTTCCACAGAATTGATTATGCTTTTTATGCGTATTATTTATGGTATTATTTGAGAATACCCTACCAAAAAAACATAAAAAGCCAGCATTTCACAAAATAAAGCCAAAACTGAGTTAAAATTTTTAAACTAACAATAAAAAACGGTGTTAAAATTGAGTTAAATTAATGAAACCAAACTAACACCGAAAAATTGTGTCAAAATTGAGTCGGATATTTAAAACCAAATAGACACCAAAAAAGTGTGTTACCAATTTTTCAATCCAGGAACAGCACTTAACTCAAAATTGACTCTAAATTGACACTAAAATTTGACACCGAATTGATATCATGTTTGGAGTGGAGACTTATAGCTAAGATGTCACAAAAGCTAAACTGACTGTCACTAAAAAGAAATAGAGAAGATTATTTTGTGGATTGTTTTGTTACACAAAAATGACTTCCTAAGCTTTGCCTTGGAATGAACATGCTATGTAGTTGCTTTTCTTTTCCCAAAATTTTACTATTGTTATAAGCAAAAAATATTTCTTTTGAATATAATATACAATGACAATAATGCTCAATGCACAAAATGTCATATGCCACAAACTGCTTAACAAACAACTTCCTCCTTCCATATTAGTAAAGATATAGGTACTCAGTCGTCCGTCAAAGTGGAAATCAATAAACCAATTGATCTTCTTGACTCGTGTACACGAGTCCCCGTACTCACAGATTTAATTGAGCACACAGCCATGGCGATCTGTGACAACACAACACAGCTGCCGGCTTATTAGAAAAGCTCAGCTACCACCCTAATCGATTGTTGATTGCTAGCGATCGACCAAGTTTACTTCCTTTGGACCAAATCGCAATCGGAGATACATTCCCAGGTGTGTGGCACAAACGAACATTTCTATCTTGATATATTCATGCCTTTGGCCATTGTTAAGCCTCACTCCTCACACGGTGCTATATCGGCGTTCGTGATCTCTGCATCCATTGAAGCTGTGTCATAGTAGCGAATGGGATGTAAGGCGTGCAGGCCCGGCTCTGCAATCATCGCTTTTATTGAGATGACATTGAAGCCGAGAGTTGGAGGTGGTGGTAGAGATGGAGTTGTTTTATTTTTTTGACATAGAATTCGCAAACGCTTCAGCCTTGCATGGCAACACGTTCCGTCTATCAAAACAATTATTTTCTTTTAATAAAAAAAAGTTTATTGAATTTCAAATAACTGGGAAATTTGTAATTGTAAGTGTTTGCATTGGAGGACACGTCGCATAGTTGATATTGTTAGGTCTTTAGACACAGCTTAAACATACAAAATAATTTTTAATGAACTTATAGGACGCCTTACCTTATGTGTTGGTAACAATATTCAACAAGAAAGGAAGGAAGTTTTTCTGATTTTTAAGAAATCACTTTTCGATCCTTATATAGCAATGACGTGACGGTTCTTTAACTATTATTAGTAAGCTCGAAAAAGATAACGCAATGAAACTTTGTTTTAAGAAAACAATCGTTCATTGGCTTAGCAAATGATTCAGTGATGCAACATGATATCATTGTGTAAAATTAACGACACACGAATATTCAGTCTACAGTCAGATGAACAAATATTTAAATTTTTTCACGCTCGGTTTGATAGCAAAATTACTTTTAATAACGCCACATTAATATTACAAAAATGTTCTTGGTTTGTCAAGAATGAACATTGAGTCCCTTTGGAAAAACCCTTATCTCACAATGGTAGAAATAGAAACGGCTTTGTGCTTAAAGTGTGCTATTTACAAGGCAATGTAGTATTGGAAAACGAATGCGCAGGCTTTATTTATCGGAGCAAAAATTGTTAAAATGTAGCACTCGCAGTTGCTCGCAACTTTGGTCGCCGCGATTTTTTGAAACACTGTAACCTAATAGCGTTTTTCATTGAAGAAAAGATTTGCTCCTTCTGTCAAAAGATTTGATCTTTTTTGATTTTGCATTTTTCATTGAAAATAAAAGAGCAATTCTAGATCAATTCTCAACACGAAAGATGCGATCTCCCGATCTTGGGAGATTTGATCTGAACTCACCTACACATGGAAATATTTCTACTGTCAAACGCCAAATCGAAGCAATTTTATTTGTTTCGAATTAATGTGCAGACGTGTTTGTTGGTTGCCAGCCCGTGTGTGTGATTTATTTTGCCACCAAACGAGGAAGCATGTTTTATTGAAACGAGCAGTTCTCGATTTTAAAAGCAATTCTTTCAAGTTTCAATGAAAAACGCTATAAGTGTAGTAGAATTCTAAAAAAAGTGGTGTGAAATTTTAATGGCATAATCGAAATCGAATAGTATCGAATGGTGCTTGGACAAAAGAAAGTCCAAGATTTTGGACTAATTTTCAGATTTAAAGATTTTTTTCGGTCTTTAATTTTGGATTTTAAAGATTTTTTTTTGGTCTAAAGTATGTTGATGAAAAAGGATCAAATATGCAACGGCATGTGCCTGGGACGATATTTGATTGCCTATGAACCTCGAGAACTTAATGGCCAGCATAATCTATTGAATAATATCGGTCAATGATTATAAACTCAGGTTACGTCACTGGTGTACCGTAGGCCAATGCATGAAATTGACTTCAATCACTACTTAACGTCGACTTTGAATAACTGTGTTTTCTAACTATAGTATTAAGGCAGTCAAATCACTTAATCAAAATTCATGTAACATGGCTGCTGATCATTTTTTTTTTGTACCCTAGTCTGGTTACCTATATTAATTTTAATGCATAAACAAAGTTAACGGGAAGCTCAAAATATATTTTATTACCTTAACATTAATGTTAACGCCAATAAATGTTCACGTAAATGCCTCTTAACATTATAAAATCGTTGTTAATATAGTGTTTCCACCGCACATAAAACTTGAAACATTAACTTGATGTATGTTTTCACATACAAACACAGTATTCAGTATTTCACATACAATCACAGTATTTCACGCAAACAACAATTCTCTACAAACACAATAGAGTTTTACATCACAATTAAAATAAAGATTCTTTTTCTTGTCGAACCTTGTGCGCCGTGGTGCAGTAGTTTGTCGGACTACGGTACACGAGCTCCTAAGTTTGAAGGCCGATCAAGACAATAAACGTTCTTTTTCACAGTCGGAAAAGGTTGATGCCGCGAGGGTCTTACAAATCCTCAGAGATTATCATTTGCCATTAGAGACCGCTCACTTTGAATTTGAAATCGCCTATAGCTATACCGCAAAGCGCAAGCATATTTTTTTAGTCGAGTTGCATGTATAGGACCTGCAAATCGAGCAACAACAGCCGCATGATTGTCTCAGCGTGTTATAAACTAAGTTGTTCCGTTGCAAAACTTTAATCAAAAACATGAGTTTTCCGTATATTTCTATTGATTTTCTATTTTTGTAATCCCTGTGTCTTTTTCAAAATCATTATAAACACATAGCTTTGAGAATTACAAATAAAATTTTCAAAAAATGTCACTTTTGTCTCAACTTTGGATATAACCAGTGGTGAGTAAGTGCAACAGTGCGTATGTAATAGCTTCGATCCGTCTGTAGCGGACCGCGATATACCGTATTGCTTTTACTATTCTCCTTTCCATTCCTATTATCCTTTCCATTCCTATTCTCCTTTCCATTCCTATTCTCCTTTCCATTCCAATTCTCCTTTCAATTCCTATTCTCCTTTCTATCCCTATTCTCCTCTCCATTCCTATTCTCTATTTCATTCCTTTTTTCCTTTTCATTCTTATTCTCCTTTCCATTCGTTTATTTCCTTGTTTTCCATCCCCGTCCAGTGGTGAGTAAGTGCAACAGTGCGTATGTAATAGCTTCGATCCGTCTGTAGCGGACCGCGATATACCGTATTGCTTTTACTATTCTCCTTTCCATTCCTATTATCCTTTCCATTCCTATTCTCCTTTCCATTCCTATTCTCCTTTCCATTCCAATTCTCCTTTCAATTCCTATTCTCCTTTCTATCCCTATTCTCCTCTCCATTCCTATTCTCTTTTTCATTTCTTTTTTCCTTTTCATTCTTATTCTCCTTTCCATTCGTTTATTTCCTTGTTTTCCATCCCCGTCCAGTGGTGAGTAAGTGCAACAGTGCGTATGTAATAGCTTCGATCCGTCTGTAGCGGACCGCGATATACCGTATTGCTTTTACTATTCTCCTTTCCATTCCTATTATCCTTTCCATTCCTATTCTCCTTTCCATTCCTATTCTCCTTTCAATTCCTATTCTCCTTTCTATCCCTATTCTCCTCTCCATTCCTATTCTCTTTTTCATTCCTTTTTTCCTTTTCATTCTTATTCTCCTTTCCATTCGTTTATTTCCTTGTTTACCATTTGCATCATTTTAAGTAGAAAAAAAAATTATTCCTTATAAGTTTTTGTTTACTTTTTTTTTAAAAAAGGGCGTGCAATATTAGCATAGAAATATCCAAGCTTGCGGCTTTTTTGGTTCAAATCCAATCATTTTTTAAAATCAACCTCTAAGGATGGGCGTGGCCAAAAACTTTGTATGAACGAAATCTGAAATGGTATGAGGTGTACTTTATGTGTTAAATTTTATTTCTTATTCTATCCTTAGTAAAGCAAAAAGCAGTCCAAATCCATGTTTTTCTGTAAATTTATAGGTTCTTATGGAATTTTGCCTCTAAATGTGGGCGTGGCCCAACATTTTGTGTGAACAAAATGTAGAGTATTTTCTACATAACATATTAAGTAAAAATTTGTAACTGGAACAAAAATATTGAATAAGTTATAAGATTTGAACAATTACTCATTAATTCGATGCCAAAAATGTAATTTTTTGGCTAAAATTCAACAATTTCGTAATATCTACCTCCAAACATGGGCGTGGCCAAAAACATTGTAGGAACAAAATCTAGTATAGAATACGTTGAAGCTAATGTGCTAAATTTAATATCTTATTCTTACTTAAGTTAGGCTTAAAAGTAGTCGAAATCCATGTTTTCCGGAAAATTAGAGGTTTTTCTTAAATTCTGCCTTTGTATGAAAACTTTGTATGAAAGAAACTTCACAAAAAGATTTGGAACAAAAATATTGAATAAACTACATTTGAAAGATTACACTTTTAGGCGATGCCACGCCCAAAAGCGGTCTGCGGACTTTATTTCTATTTTTTATGACTTGTAATAATTAAAAGGTGCTAAATAAAAAACTTCAGTTTCTCACGACGTCTTACAGTCTTGTAAGCACCGGAGGCTGTTGCATATTTAGAACGATTGTGGGCGTGTCTGTGGGCGGATTTCAAAAATTTTAACACTTGTATTGCTTCGGATGACAGAGAGCTTACGTACATTTCAGCTTACTAGCTCAAAATTTAAGGCCAAAAACTGGTGACATACGGACAGACAGACGGACGGACGGCCATGGCTCATTCGACTCATTCGGTCTCGATCATATGCACTTAAGGTCTAAGGGTGTCCATCGTCATTATTTGTCTATGTTTCATTTTCGCCTGTATCAAACTTAAAATATACCTACTCCATTCCTGTGGAATAGGGTATAAACATTAGCGAAACCGAACGTCCAATCTGAAATGCGCTTGTAGTTCTGCAGAAATCTCAGTCTTGCATATTAAAACTAGCAAGTATTATGTGGTTATAGCTATATTGGCCTCATTTTTTGAAACACTCTGAGACCACCTACCAACTTTAAATATAAAGCTTAAGCGGAATTGTAAAATTTATTCATACTAAATATATTTTTGAAACCCAAACCGAAATCTTTTTCTGTGTTTGCCCTCTCTGCCATCCAATGAAATTTCGTAACCAAAATCTGTCTGACCAAAATCTTTTTCTGATTAAGAAACAATTAAAGTTTATTTTCATTGACACCGGATTTTCGATTCTTAAATAATAGAATTATAGAGGCACACGCCAAAAAATTAAAGCTCGAAATCTCGTCATTTACAAGAGATTGGTTTCAATTGCGTATTAGTGTCCGGTGGAAACACCCTATAAAGCTTACTTGATCCATTTTTAAGCTGGATTTAATGGCGAAACGTCATAAAAAAAAGATAGAGATCGAAACCAACCGTCTGTCCGTATGTGCGACAGTGACGTTTTTAGGACTTTGAAACTGAGCTAGAGAGCTGAAACTTGGAATGTACCTTGCTGGTTTTCATTTTGTACAGACTAAACATGAAAAATGATTGAATCCGGTTACATTCACAGACAACCTCAAAAATACATTTAAAAGACCTTTCCTCAAGTTAGGCAGAGTAGGTATGTAGCAACTCAAATTTGTGTAGAGTATCTAATAAAGTGGTCATAAAGCTTTTATTGAACCAAAATTGGAATGCCCACGGCATCAACCATGCCCACTTTTCCCACCATGGTATATATATTTCCATCTTGAAAAACTTTATTTTTTTGGTAAATTAATTTTAAATAGGATTACCTGTAAAGGTAGGTACATCCTACATCATACATCCATTGCATATGTTCATACCTACCTTCCCTATCTAGGTACCCAACTTGGGTTAATAGCTCCTGCTCCAATTCGTTTCAATGTTAATATCATTTCCGTTTAACAGATACCTACATACCTTACCTTACCTATATGTACTTAATTTAAAAACTGACAATCTTCCTGTTATAGGTAGGTAGGTACGGTACTAAACAATCTAGTAAAACCACACATTAACCACCAAACTGTCGAACACATTCACAGCTTTGGTGTGAATACAAATACATTTATACCTAACCTATACCTACCTACCAAACTTCGGTAGGCCTAGTTAGGTACCTACCTACCGTTATACAATCCCTGCGAGAGCAGCCTGTAATCGAGCGCCAAAACCACACAACAACAATATTCAAATTAAACCACATGTCAGCGGACTACGGGTGACTCATCGTCCAGCTCCCGCGCATTAGGAAAACCCCTTTAACTCGTTTCAGCCTAAACCAAGCCATGTGCCTATATTCGGCTACACTACGCACTCCATAGCAATCAACACAACACGAAGAAGAGGAGAGAAGAAAAAGACGACCATCAACTTTATCAGAAAACTGGGTCAACACGAGAAACAACTCTGTGTGTAGGTAGTGGACAAAACATAAGAAAAACACACAGACACAGGGTGATGCATGTAGAATGTTGGTATTATGCCTACATACCGAATGTCACATAGTGAAATTCTAGGAATTTTATGTGCCAACTCCGCCCCCCGCAAAAGAAACCTCAAATCCAAACCAAACGTGCCCCTGACCGACCCATGTTGCTCGCGAAAAATTAACTTCCACTGCACGATTACGGATTCGATAGCTCTCGTCCGCGAAGAAATTGAACGCGATGATCGGTGTCTGTCCGCGCCATATCAGCTTTCGATGGCCTGGCCACCCGATTAGGAGACCTCTAATCAAAGGTGAGTCACCATCATCGAAAAAGCGACACTGACGACGGGTACGACACAACCGATGATGCATCATCGTGTTTACAAATAAACACATCTGGGGCAACGTCACAACTCACAAGTGGCGCGGGTAGGCGATGGGTTTTTTCGTTTGTTTTTCATCTATTCATGTTTCACCTTTGCCGTTTTCGATGCCTGCTATCTGTTTGATATCAAACGACCCAAATGATTAGCATAATAAGAAAAAAGAACTTCACCATATATTGGTTCGATGGCCAATCCAAACACTTAATTTAATATCTTTTTTTCCCTCGCTGGCGCTAGCGGCCGAACGGAATGGGAGACCGACCACGGCAACGATACTATAATGTCAAAGGAATCCCAACAATTTCCGGACACAGCTGATGAACTAAATGAACACTCGAGAAGCAACCAACAAGTGTTTTGCCTTCTGAGTTGCTCCTCCCCTTATTTTCATCTTCTTTTCGGTTTGTTTTGATTTTGATTCTTTTTGTTTCTCACTCCAACGCAACGATTTGCCTAGATATTGCGGATGTGTACAGTGCGGCCGTAAGTGGTCAAAGGATTTAATTTTTATGGAATTCTCCCAAAGGTTTTCTTATAAAACTTTAATTAGCTTTTTAAGTATGATAGCACTAAATATTTTTGCTTCGCTTTCGTAACAGGAATTTTCACAAGGGTTGGTATTTTTCGGATTTATATTATGTATTCTGGCAAAATAAATATTTGAGGGGTCATCGTCTTCGTTGTTGTCAGGTGAGTTTCGAACCCGCTACAGGGGTTGAAGCAGCTTTGCAGACAGTTAAACATTTTATTACAGTTTTTCGACACTTGCACGAAAAATAAAAAATCGGCGCTTGCCCCTCCACAAAACAACGCTTTGAAGATTTTATTCCCGGCTAACGCAAAATCTTTGCATCCAGATTTCAATTATTTAAAATATGCAAAATTTTCTTCAGGATTGATATAAGCTACGTTTTTTCAGCTTTAAAAACTGCTAACGTCATATCGCATCCTGTGAAAGCGAGGATAAAGAGGATATTTTCTGGAAGTGTTTTATGTCTAAAACTTGTCGAAGAATGCCGGACTGCTTTGTTAGACTCTCGTCCTATTTTCTTATAAAAACGTTATGAATATTTGTTTCTAGCTCTGATAAAAACACGAGCAGATCTTTATATTCACCTTAAATAAAAATCGTGTCAAACCTCTAGGACATCGAAAGAGTAATTTTGAATATAAGTGTACCAGCATCTTACAAGGCCTGTGTTACAAGGATTAAGTAATTGTACAGGTAGCAAAAAGATAAACCTTGTTTTATTGTTTATTGGGCAAGAACGTTTCTTTCGGCGTTTCTCGAAAGGTTCTATAGTATCCCGTTGGCTTCTTTCAGCAAACTTTGTTTAAGATGGATCATCTGATTTGCTGGCGATACAAAGTTGTTGCGTATATACTTAGCGTAGTTTTTATAAATCTCTGCAAAAGTGATCTCATGTTGATGGTTAAAATCGATCCCAAAAGATGTTTAACAAAGGACTGTCGGTATAAAGTCATACACGGAGCGGTCCGTCGGCTTTTTTGAAGGCTTAGCGTTCGATTATTGCTTAATTTGCATATTAAATGTTATTTAATATATTTGCGACTTTGTTTTTCTTCAAATGCATTTTTCAATGCATTTTTTCAAATGCATCTCGATAACTCATTTTTTCGCTTATATAATATTTATAGAATATTCCGAGTGCAATTTTAAGAAGATTCTACTGTTTAAGTCGAAAACGAAATAAAGCCAAATTGGCCTTATTTCGAAATATAGCCAAATCGGAAATTTTGCGTAATTTCCACTTTTTTCGAAATCGAAACGAATTAAGGCCAAATTTTTCATTTTTGGCTTTATTTTGTTCGGCGTTATTTCACGTCACCGATATTTTTGATATTGGTATATGTTACCGTTTTTTGATTTAAAATCCAGAAAACGTTTATTCGGAACCTTTTGTTGAATACCGTTATATTTTTTTTTTTTTGATTCTTATGTATTTTGCGCTAGCAACGGTTACTTTTCTCGAATTCTCACAGATTTTTTAGTTATCGATTATAAAAGCGAGTTTTTTTTATTTGTTGTTGAAACAGTTTCAGAACATTTTAAGTTAGAAACGCCTTTTTTGGAAGATATAAGAAGTTCTAGAAGTTGTTAAAGCTTTCGAGCTAAATCTCAGAACCTGCTTAATATTCGAAAATTTCTATAGTTTTTCCGAAAATTACAAATAATCCTTGATGCCTGTGATTTTTTTCAAATCATTCGGCCGATACTATATCGGATATAGTAGTGCGGACAAGCTTATTTTCACGATTTTTTTCGAAAGGTCGCCAAAACTACAATTTTAAAACCGTTTAAACCGTTTAGCCTCTGCTTAACCTTTTTTCGACTTTATGTCTTAGCCCAATGTCGACTTTTTAAATAAAGTGATGAAAAAATTATGACGTTAAACACGTTGAAAATGGGTATCCCTTCTTCATTCCTTATTTGCCCAAAAATTTTCAATTTTTTGCAAAAATTCGATTTTATTATAAAAATCCTTTTTTTTAGTGCTTGTTTCAGTTTTCTTCTTTCTGGCTGTAAAACTTTTTAAGATAAAGCCAAAACTTTTTGTCTTTTTTACCATCATATTCATACTGTAATTTTACCGTTATGCCTGTATATAAAAAAATTGCTCTTGTATTCGTCCTCATTTTTTCACGGACTTTATGAGTGTATGCTAGGAGAGTACTCATACTGTTATGAGTGTGGCTAGGAGAGTACTTAAGTTTCCAAAAATTAGATATTACCAGCCAACTAACTCGGTACAAGTTGCATGGTACACATTGTTTGTGGGGTCTTTGAATAATATCAAAGGAAAAAGTAGAGATGCCTCTACCCCAATACATGTTTTTTTTTTCATACATCTAGAAGAAGTGACGTAGCATGATGGGTGGCAAACGCTGCGGCTATTATGAGGTCAACCTCCCTTTCTTTAACCTATAACCTATAAAAAAAACTAAAATAATTAAAATGCCATAGTCCAAAGAATGGGGAAATATAGAAGTATCCAAAAAAGATGTAAAAAATTTTTGTTTTTTTGCTACCGGCCTATAGATGTTCACTGGTACATGTTGAGTGTCAACCCCGAATGAGTGACACCCGGGGTGGACCGCCCCTACACCCCCCTAGCTACACCACTGGTTAGAAGGCGTAGAAATATGACAATTTTATTGATTTGACACATAAAATTAAAGAACTTAAGTTACATGAACTGGGTGAATAACTGATATTATTAAAGAAAGCTGATATGAGATAGGTAAGAGCGAGTTTGCAACAGTTATTTAGGTTTAGCCATCCTTCTGTTCCATTCAAATTTTCGTAAAAGCGCGGCAAAGATATCTCACTTCCTTGAGAATGTAACCTTCGAATTTCTTGTAAAATAGAACAAACGGCAACAAAGTTGTAGACATCTTCGAAGTCTGGTCGCAGAATTCTTATCCCAGCCCCCCTCACCTAAAATATTTTTCTTGTCTCGACCCAAACTGTACGCTTTACCTTTTTGTCACACCTTAAATCACCCCAAAGATTTTCGCCATAATCCTCATCTTTAAATACCTATCTATCCTTCTAAGGATAATGATACATACCTTCTTCTAAGGTCCCATGCAGCCCGTGTTGTGTACGTAGAAGCTACAGCCTACCCCTGATCGGTGAAACTGTCAATTAGTGAAAGTGCTCACACCCTCAAAAAACTTCCTACCTACTCAACTAATCTTTTGATTGGTTAAGGAAATGACAAGAATGAGTTTGTTATGAGTCACATTGTCTAAATCGAGTGAGATGTTGAGTCCGCCGCGATTCCGCCGATCAACTCAAACACGACTCAACGCAATCACTGACCATCGAACATTTTTCAACCCCTAATTAGCGTAGAGTGTCATTGATCTTGGGGGCACCGGGCACCGCAATAAACAATCGGTCGCTGTCGCCATCGCCAACCGTGTGTTCCTGTCAATATAGTCGAGTCGCGGCACAAGTCTTTCAAGAGTGATCCCCAACATTGGCTCGCCTAAAAGTAAATGATTACACATTCATTCATTCTGGAGGAATGCTCTTTATTTACGAAAAAATCGTTCAGCGTTTTTTTTTTCCTTTTCATTTGTGAAACCCTCTCGCGCGCGCAGGTTTATCAAATTTAAGTTGCCGCTTGGACTGTCAATTCGGTTTTTGCCTTCCACAAGGTAGGAGCAGCAGCATACAGTACGGCACAAATTGTCCCCGCCGCGTGGATGTGTGTATGATTTTATTTCGTCGCTGCACGATCAATTTGGCGCGCGCTATTTTTGAATTTGAATATTCGGTCTCAGAGTTTGTTGGGGAATGTACAGATCGGTGACAACAGCAAACAACAAAAGAATAAAGCATCGATGACGTGCAATTTAAGGCTGATGATTCATTGTGCTTAGTGTATTTTAAAATTATTCATTGTAGTAGGTAAGGTCTACTATACGGCCTGAAGTAGTGCTTTTTTGTTCGGTGCGGTTGATCGTACTTTGTACTCCTCGTTGTATTTAGATTTATTGAAATTTTTAATTACACTTGCAAAGGCGGGTGGGTGGTGATCTGATCTGCTGATCTATCTTTGTCGGTCGACTTCACGGTGTGTTTGTGCATTTTAGGCGCATTAGAGTTAATGATCTGTAATCATTGGTGGTATTTGAATGAGTGTAGTGTAAACACACCCTAGGCAATCATGAACAATCCTAGTAATTATTATTCGTGTAATTCGAACGGGGGTGCGGTAATGACGACGGCACTAGGCAATGCAAATGTAAATCAGCAAAGAGCAGCCAACAACAACAATCCTCAGTATGCCCAGCAACATCAACCTCAGCCGTTGCAGCAACATTTACAGCAGCAGCAACAACATCATCAGCAGCATAATTTGCAACAGCTGCAACATCAACAACTGCACTTGCAACATCCGCATTTGCAGCATAACTTGCAGCAGCAACACAATTTGCAACAACAAATGCAGCAAAGTAGATACTCGTATTATGGCAGCGAAATGCAGACGACGTACGATAGGAATGTCTGCGCGCAAGGACAACAATCGGCACCGGCGCCATATAGCCATCAACAGTACAATAGGGTAAGTCGACAGGAAGAAGGAAAGTGATTTCCTTTATTTTTCCTTTTATCTAGGAATTTATTGGGCATAATGATAACTACCTGAAAAGTGACTTTAGTTAAAAAAAACGAGGTAGGTCTTAGGTCTGTCATCTACCTTAGTTGAGTATTTTACTTTGTTCTTTTGGAAATAAAGTGAAAAAGTTAAATTATTATTGTTCTGCTCTAGCGCCTTACAATGACTCAATTAATATTAGTAGGTACTGGCTTTAGGTTGATATTTCCAACCCAACATACCTAGTGCTCATTACTGAAAGGCGAAGAAACTTATTGGATAGGCTTGAATCCAGCGTAAAACTAACTTTGACAGGACTTTTGCAACGCAAGCGTTTGTATAAGAGTGAACACACGATGTGGCTGGAACGTAAAATCGCGATTCTAGATCTCCTTCGTAGGTCCCGTAAAGGAACAGTTAACTTTCTTACTGAATCTTCTAGATTCCTTCGTCGCTGCGCTAATATTTTTGGATATCAACATCCTTCTAGGAAACCCAGATCGCTTTTGTGACCTCGTGTCAGGTTTAGACCACCTGAAGGTTATATTAATATGTTTCGAAAAATTCGGGAAAAAATTAGTTTAGAATTTCTTAGAAGCTCTGGAGGTTATCTGCGGGCTTAGTCCTGCCACTTACCCTTCTTTTGAGATTCATACCACAATTGTTCGATGGGATTAAGGTCAAGGCTCCCTGCTAGCCTTCCATAACTGGTATCATCACGTCTTATACTGGACAGCTGCTGCGGCAGTATAAGATCGGGCCTGGGCGTTGTGTCCAGAATCAGTATGAAACCTTCGTCTACGAAACCAGCATATGAAATGACATGCTACTTAAGCACCTATACCTGAATTATAGTTCGGCAGTCAGAAATCGGAGATTTATATGATTATTTTGTTAAGTATCCTCAATCTATCCCAACCTTAAAAATCGTAATAAACATTTCAAAGGTCATAACCCACTTAGGGCCAGTTTTTCAGTGCTGAGTTAAGCCCAGCCAAGATCTGTTAATTCCGTAACAAAACGAATCTGGAGTTAACCCATTGAGCAGTTTTTCAGTGCAGAGTTAACTCCGTGAACAAAGTTGTCAAAATCTTCGACTCTCGAAGAAATTGACTCTCCCAAGCCTTATTTCACATAGAAAAATGCAGGAAAAGAAGTTCAGATGTCATTTTTCATAGAAAAACGCAAAGCAACTGCCATCTCACACAGAAAATACATTCAAAGAAATTTATACTCTTCTCTTGACTTGATCCGGGTTTAACTGAGAAAATTTGGTGAGATAAGCCGAGATTAATTCCAGATTCAAATACACTGAAAAACTAATTTTTGGGGTTAATCTCAGTTTAACCCTGAAACTCGGATGATCTTGCACTGAAAAATTGGCCCTTAGAGTCCTAAGTTCTGAGTGAGAGAGTCCTGCTTCACGACGCAAGAGATTTACTTGTTGGTATAGAAACACTTGTACAGAAACACCAGAGCCCACCCCCACAAGTCACAAGTGTTATGCTTTTGCAAAAAAGCAAAGAATAATAAAAAAAACATCTGGCATACATTCAATTGTTGAACATGTCCAGAATTTGCATTCTGGAAAGGAAAAAGGGGTTTAACATTCGGCCGACGCTAACGTGGATAATAGACAACCACCAGGAAACCACAAGAAGGATTCTTTCTTTCTTCATTTGTCGGGTTTTGGTCCGCGTGGGATATTTTTCATATGCAGCTACCACCATCTCTGGTGAGCATTCCCTATCCGCCACCTAGAAAGGCGACTTGCAACGCCAGAAGGATGTTTTATAATCAATTTCTTTAATAAATTAATGATTTTTTTTTTGCAATTTATTCATATAAGAAAGTAAGAAATAATCAGACAGGTAATCTGGATAATCTTACAACCGAATCTAAATAATAGGGGGGAATATGAATAATGTGTGGCAAGTTTTCTCCTGCTACTGTGACCGAAATATAATTGCTAAATTTTGTGGTGAAACAGCATTTTTTGTTCCTCATATGCGGAAAATAAAATCTACTATAAATCTGTACTCTCCATTGATTTTTCAAATAGTCATAAAAGATTATGTCTTTGGAGGCCCGGAAAGCCGTTGTGCCATTACTTTTCCGCGGAACTATTTTTGAGCACATTTTGACTGCGTAGCTAAGTCCCCTTTTTCTCGTTCGTTTATTTTGATTTTGCAGTTATTCTATTCAAGATTCACCAATTGTTTCTAAGCGCTTAAAATATTCACTTATACAACACTCGAAGAGCTTCTAACTGGGGGTTGAAAGTTTCATCCGATCCGATTTGGTCCATTCTCAAAAAACGAGACAGCCACCCACATTGCCGATAATTTTTTTATGTCCAAATTTTCATGCAGGATAAAAATAACGGTCATATGAATTTTTTAAGATCATAGCTTTCTAACGAACTTGGGGATTGTCCAGTGCAATTTCGTGGAATTTGTTGACGACTTCCTAATAATTGTAACGTCAATCATTTGATGAATTGGAATCATTCGTGAACGACGGCAAAGAACCATTTTCATGCCAAATGCCCGAGAGCAAGGCCGCAGAAAGCATAGAGCTGTGTCAAAACGCGGAAATCTTTTTTTCACAATTTAGACCAAATCAAACTAACCAAAGTTCTTATGGCAACAGAAAAAAAACCAAGTGGATAAAGGACAACTTGGTACATCTATCTGATTTTATGTGGACAAAAAGAAACAAAGATGATATATGTAGAAAGTCATTTATGCAATCCAAATGCGAATGCCATATAGCACCAAACCACTGATTAATCAAACAGCCCTCTGACTTAGTATTATAAGCTTGTTTGCTTTAGGAACAACCAATCTGCTTGTTCTTAGATCGGCATAAATGCCTCGTCCACAGACCCCAACATTTCCAGGCATTGCTGGAAGCCAAAAATGGTTCTGTTGCGTCTGATCTAAACAACGTATATGCAGACTCTTCAGTGGGCAGAAGTTTCATTTACATGTATGGAGGATCAATTCATACTAACTGAAGAATCTACGCCATTTAATGCGACCTTATAAGATATAAGAAAAATAATGAAAGATAAGAAAAGATCGAGAAATCGCAGCTGAGTTACAACAAAAATAAAATTATTATTTTTCTATAAATCTATAATTATTCCATAGAAAAAATACCTACTTATATTATCAGCACTATATAACTAGATGTTCTTTTACTTAAATTTTAATTCTAAATTAAAAAACTTGAATTTTTCACATTTCAAAGTTCAACGTTCTCTTCATTTAAAATACTATACATGTGTGACATATGTGACGTATTAAAACGTATATGTATTGACACGACATATACGTTTTCATCATTAATCCTATTGATTAAACTAATTTTTGAAATAAAAAAACAAACACTTTCTCGCGTCGCTTAAACTGTGAAATGTTAACATAGTCTGGAACGGGATCGTGTGAAATATTTTTGTGATTAGATGTCAATTTTTTAGTCATTTATCATGCGAGATTTTTAACGCAAAATTGTTTTAATATGGAAAATGTTCAAATCATCATTATGAATAATGCTGACATAAATATGTTTAATTGCTTAGTCACACTTAATAACGCACTAATAACACTTTAAATAATTATGCGGTTGACATTCCTTACAATGAGTTTTTAGTCTTATTACTTCTTTAATAATGTCCTTTACTCATTTCCTTCTAAGTTATCATCGAAATGAAATGATTTATTGTGCGTGACACCTACTTACGTGACACGGACCTGTGCTCTAAGCAGCTTGCTTCAACAGCCAGCGTGATACATAGATTTTGAATTTGGTGATTGGTTCTGATAAAGCCTCTGACACAGTTATACTCTATACTAGAATAATTTTTTGAGTCTGATTTTGGGAAAGCTTGATGTCCGTCTTGGACATCATAACGGTTGGCAGTCCGTTAACAACTTTGAACAAGCAGTTAATGTCATCTATTAAATGCTTCCTTTTTCGAGGTGATATTTGTAGCAAAAGGAACATTACATGTTGAAGTACCGAAAACCGCATCCGAACAACTGCCGGCGTGTGTTACCAGTAAGATCCATATTTAAAGCAGTTTTTTTATGTCTGACATAAATTAAAGCATCGATTCGATTCGGGTTGGTTCTCCGAAGACGGTCTTATATCCCAGTGAACAGTATCTTAATTATGCGATGGTCTGTGGCCACTCCCATTCATGTTAAAAATAACTTCTTACAGTCTTAATTTTTGTTTTAATGCAATTCCGTCCCGAATACATGTATGTTATTACTGTGTATATATGTTTTGTAAAAAAAAAATCAACTTCATTGTCTCATGAGAGTTAAGTAGCGCTCGGATTGAAGTCACACATTTGCTTAGCCTTGAACTTTTCCACCACCACGAATGACCTCATAAATGCTTTTGAAGTGTTCTTATAGTTCGATTTTTGCATCGCAAAGTATAACTTGCTGTAACTAAGTGTTTGACATTTTGTTGTGGTGCTTTTTTCACAAAATAAACTTTTATCTAGATTTTTATTCATTTTTATTCAGACACATGAAATTTACATTTCCAACACATTTGAGCTTGGATATGTGCTCCCGCTGCTTTGTTTGAGATATTTTGTATTGTGAATCTACCCATATGTAAAGTTGAAACTTGAAACACTTCAAACATAAGTTCGACCGTCTCGTGAAACAAGGAATTTTTTATCCACCGTTGAAAACTCTAAGTATTTTCCTTAAATTTTTATATTTGCAGCATAAGCTATTTTAATTTAACTATATGCATACTACTCTAAGAATATATAATACACAACAGAAAAAACAATATCTAAAGTAGTGTAGGTTCGGTCCATTTCCGTCGCTAAGGCGGGAGGTGCAATTTTCTGAAAAATTCACTGAAAACGGGGAAGGAACATTACAAGTCATAATCAATTTTCACTAGCATTTTAGTTTAGTACATCTGCTCTTTTTCACATCCATCTAAAATTTAGATTCTAAGCTTTACGATTGCAAAATCTAACCCAGAAGCTCCACTTGCAATGGCCAAAGCAATCAATTGATTGAAATATTTCCATTGACTGTTTAATTGCTAGTAGACGCTTTGGAAATTAGCTTTGCACTATTGATTTTTAAATGGCCATCAATGATTGATTTCCATTTGAAGAGCAATCATTGCCATAGATCTACGTGGCAATGAGTTTAAAAATGACATTCGAAACTTTAATTTAATATTTTTGGCTTCAACAGCTTCTATACAAATAAAAATACTAACTTCAAACCCGAAAACAACGTATGTAGACATAGAAAATTTCAAAACTTTTATGATTTTCTTTTTCGTTTTAAATTTGTATTTGTAGGCAATGAAAAGCCCACATTGAAAATGATTGAAAATCTAATTGCCAGTTATTTTGTCATTGCAATTGCCATGTTCATTTCCATTGCATTGGGCATTGACAGTGGAGCCACAGCGTAACTAAAACGAAAATAGTCTAAATTTCCTTGATATTTCCTGAACTTGGATCACATGTACCAAACTTTTTTTCCTATGTTACTAAATGAAGTGAGAGCTGGGAGAGTCAATAATTTCGAGAATCGAAGATTTTGACAACTTTACTGACGGAGTTAACTCTGCACTGAAAAACTGTTCGTTGGGTTAACTCTAGATTTGTTGTGTTCCAGGATTAACAGATCGTGGTTTAAGCTGAACTTAGCTCAGTACTGAACAACCGGCCATGAATAGAAGAGAAATTTGCTTCTTCTAAGGCCATTTCAGCTTCTGGCCTGCTTCTGGCTTACACAATCATACTGAGCATAGTGTCAAATTGGATAAATTGGATAAATGTCATTTTTGTCCCTTTGTAGCATTGCTTTTGTTTCACAAAAAGCAACAACAGATAAACTACAAAATCAAGAAGGTGTTTGGCTGTTCGGTTGTATGTATTCCCTTATCAGGGCATTCTTGCGGATTGTCAAGCGAAAAGGCCATTATTGTCTGTTTTTTCCATAATGATAATAATTAAAAATTAATAATTTTCCGTGGTTTTAAAGTTTTTCTCATAGATTCATTTCTTTTGCTTTTTAACAGCCAAAAGCGAAACTTGTTTTAGTACATTAAGTGCCGATTTCACAGAAGAAGTCGGCACTTGAGAACGCTTCAATACTCGGTCTCCGTTATGATTCCGCTGACAGTTTTGCATATGAGCCGTCAGCTCCTAGAAAATGCAATTTTGTTTTATAATTGTTGAAACATCAAAAAAAAAATTCAGTGGATCGTGTTGGCTTTTCACTTTTTCTTTTTCATTGTTGCTTCATTGATTTGCATTGATGCAATGTCACATACAATGTTGGTGACTTAGCGTGCGATTTTGATCCTGAGTGAGTGAAGTGTGAAGTGAATCGATACTTAAGTTTCGACAGTAAAATCGGCGCTAAATCTTCGGTAAAAAAATTTCACTACAGATCTAGTATAACACGGAGTGTTTTAAATAAAAAATTTTTTTAGTGTAGATTTTTTTAAATCAATCCGATACCAAGTTATTGGCAGTGGTGGCCAGAGTTTAAGTTTTGTTTTTTGCTATGGACATTACGCTTTAAGTTCTTCTTTAGGAAAAAAAAATGAAAATAAAAAAAAACGTAACTTGAATTCATGCCCATCTTCTTGTTTTAGATATTAGTCGGTTTGTTCAACAGGCATACTTCATGTCAACGCCGTTGAAGCTCTGGACTCGTTATTTGCATGATCCTTAGCGACACGCAGAATGTCGGGCTATGAAATATGAGGTGGCTGACACAAGTTAATAAACTCTTGAATTTACTTTTTGGTCGTCTCTTATATCAGGTCTCCACCGAACACTTATCCGGGATGAACATAAATCTTCAACGAAGTAATCCCTACAAATCGCGAGAGTTACTATTACTTTTCAACTTCAAATCCTCTCGGCAAGTAGGCAATTAAAAATAAATCCTCTCATAAATATCATTTACCCCTTTTAAAATATTCTCTTATGCCACTTTAATCATGTACAACAGTTTGAGGAAACGGGGACTGCCCCGTAGGACAGATATTTGTTTTCTCCTCCTTGAAAATGTCATCGTAACTCTCTTTTGAGAGCAAAAGAGATCCCGGTGGAGACACTCCTTTTTGCCCAGTAGAGACACTTCGGGTTTTAATTTAATCGTCTCTATAGACTCTAATTTGTAGAAGATAATTAAGATGAATGAAGGGAGCACTTAAAAATTAAAACCGAAAAGTGCAACAGCTCGAAGAAAACAAGGAGCAACTTCTTAACCATGTATGTATGCTGCTTTGTGCTTGAAATTCTGACTAAAGCAATAAAATTCTGTTTTTCTTAAGCAAGTTTTTGACGTTTTTTGTTGTAGTGCGTGTATTTGTGTCACTTGTCACTTTGTCAAGGTTGCATTTCCAGAATTTTCTAAAACAGAATTTTGAAAGCAGAAGAGAGTAAAGAGAAATTTGAGTGCGGCAGAATTTTGACCTTAACAGTATATATTTCGCGTAACTTTGTCAAAATTGCATTTCCAGAATTTTTCAAAACAGAATTTTGAAAGCAGAATTTTGTAAAAATAATTTTGACTGCGGCAGTATTTTGAACTTAACAGTACATATTTCATTGTATCGCTTTGTCAAAGTTGTATTTCCAGAATTTTTAACAACAGAATTTTAAAAGCAGAATTTTATAAAAAGAATTTGCGTTGAGGTCTCAATGGGACCTAAAATTTTTTGATTAATCCGAACAAATCCATAAGAAGTTTTTGGCGACAAGTATTATCCTCGGAGAAATGGTACCGTAAAAGCGATTGAGTCTTTTTTCCAAAGTAAAGAAACTCTTTACTTGGGGAACCTAATGCTTCCTTTCTATTTCTAAGAGTCTTATATCCGCTGCACCGATTCGCTACCTGCTTAAACCATTGAAACATGACACTTAGATATCCTCGTCACATCCATCGATTTGTTTTGCAATGTTTTTGAAAGTAGTAAAACTTTTGCTTTTGCTTCAGCAGTACGTAAGTTGTTTCCACGGTCTGTGCCAATTTCTACTAACTTAAAGCACGTTCCATATTTTTCTTGAATTAAGGTAATAGAAGTCCGGAAATATCGATAACGGCCAATAACCATTAAAGCTTGAATCATACAATTTCATGTTTATCGATTCCATTCATAGAAACAGACGTGTGTCTGACTTAAAACTTCGATCGGTTAACTGATATGGTTTTCCCATTTCTCAATTGTACATATTTGATTGGATTAGGAAGAAAAATATTATTTTTTTGTTACCAAAATAGATATGTTTACATACGCATATCAGCCTTATCGAAAAAAATCATTTTCTATGTTGGTCAATCGGATGACGGATTTATTTATGGATTTTTAGAAATTTTAAATCTTACTTGAAGTCTTAAATAAAGTTTAAGCTCACTGCGTTTAGCTTGATCCATATACGTTGTTAAGTGGCCAGTCTAAGTGCTCTCACCTTGTACGCACAAATAAAAACACCACTTCAGATGAAGGTAGCTGGTTTGACAAATATGTCCTTAACATCAACTTAGAGCTCAGACCGTAGTTGACAACCTTAACACAAAGCAAGATAAAGCCTTCTAAAAAATTTTACAAAAGATATGCAACTGCTTCGCAAATAAAGTGATCTTCAAAATGTAACTTCAGACGTCGCCATTTATCGCCTTTTAAAATTATTGTACGATTACGAAACAGCAGCTCTATTAAGGTGTTCCTATCAAGGCTTCCTTTTATTTACACGGTGAGTATAACAAAAACAAATATATAATGCGGATGATTCACAATAGAAATATCTGGCAATAAATTTATTTTAAGTCCGTTGATTGTTGTTAAATTTAAAAGAATGCTAAATACACATTAGAAAAGTTTTTACAGCTGGTATGATAGGCTGCAAAAAAAAAACAAAATACTTGTTTTGATCATTCTTTGATCGTCAAAAGCTTCCAAATTTCTTTGTCAAAAATGTCAGAGTAGGGTAGTGTAGGTATAAGGCAAAATAAAGATATCATTATAAAATAAAAATATTCCATCTAAAATTGATTAATCATTTTTTATATTTCTGAGTTTAATGACCACTTTGAAGATATGAATAACCCACACGTCGCAAAAAAAAAACTTTTGCGTAGCTTATCGCGGGCGTATTTTCCACATAGAATTGGCTGGGCTTCAGATCAATCGGTTCTATGTTCCAGACTATGTGTCGACATTATAACGGGTGATGTCATTGCGTGGGTTTCAACGAATTTTTAATGATTCTTATTTCTTGAGCTCGTAAGATACTGTTTTTCATTTTATGACTGTCTTCTGGGTAGGTATGATTTTGCGGTTTTGTTTACTCCATATTCGCCCTTATATCGTTGTGTCAAACCCTTGATCGTTCTAAGAATAGAACTTGCGTAAATGTCTTATCAACGAGTGCAATATTTTTCTTATACACATGCATGGAGAGTTTTATTTCTCGAAAGCGTGACTTTCAGAACGACCGCACACTGAGGTTTGGAGAACTAATTGAAGTCAGCATTTATATTCAAATTGCTGATTCATTTTAGGGTATAAATGAGTAAGGGGAAAACCCCAAACAAAAACTGATAACAGATGCGTTGTGACGTTTATGACGTTTGGAATTAGCCAAATGATGTCACATGCCCCAGCGCGTATTGAAAGATTGGAGACATTACAGGGCTTGAGTACTCTGAAAGTAGTTTGAAAAAGATATTATCGCAAGTCATACGATAGTGTGAAGTGCAGTAAAACTTTAACTTGTTGATTGGAACAAAGACTAGAAAAGAAGAAACGACATATGCATGCTGGGCCGCTATATTAAACTACAAAACACCACCGCCATAATCACTATATTTAAAGGTTTACGATGCAACAATTTGCATACTTGTTTCTTTTGATGCTCCACGCAATCACACCATGTAAGTTATAGATGTGAAAATCCTTTAGGGGTTACCATTCGATCGTTTTTTTTTGCCATAAATCATGTTGATCCACCTATAAAACCAAACACAAGTAGACATGAGCAATTTAAAATCCAGCGAAACTGATGCATTCCGCTCGCAGAAAAGCACGACCATAAGCCAGTAGACGTAAAATTTAACTTGCAGACATGTGGTAATAAAAAGAACACAACTGCCTACAATACAGTCGATAAAGTCTTGACGGAGTGCCATCAACTTGACACAAATAAATGCTCTTCATCTGTACAGAGCCCGTCCTTGAAGTGTCATTATCGTGACAGTAAAACAGAAAAATTACACCTCTTCATAAAGGCAAAGCAACAGCATCAATAATAATTAACATTTGCCACCGTTCTGGTGCCACCGGGGACAATGGTACAACACAGCCTGTATGGGTATAGGTTTAGGTATGTTGAACAGTTTCCGCATCTTTAAGTTTTCTTAGCATATTTACTCGTAAAATATTTACCAAACACGACTGAAGTGGTTCCATTGTCAATGCGCCATTTCGGTGGCGTGAGGCTTAGTTTAACACTTTCGCGATGTGGTCGCCAATTTTTGTAGAGCTGAGCTATCCAGTCCAACATTATGGATCTGTGGAAAAACGCGCACTCTCACTTCTCGTTTTATGTATGTAGAAGGGCTCAAGTGCATTATCATGAACGTCGACAAAAAAACAAAGTATATTTCTGATTGACAGGTGATGATACATCTTTTGTCAAGTCAATGCAAAAATTGTTCTATCCTTGGATGATTGTGTCAAGAAAATTTTTGTGCGTCTTATTGACTACGATTGTAATGCATTCTGTTCTGAATTTTTTTTCTTTTTGCCATTGTGAATTTTCCGATTGTGTCAACAGTGAATTTTCATTAGTTTAGGTATATCCGCTGGCGATGAGCTGGTTAGGAGCATGCACCAGCTCATCTCAAAATATGGTCGAAGGAAAGCATGCCCGACCAATGGAACCTCAGCATTGTTTGCCCGATCCTGAAGAAAGGAGACTCTCTGAACTGTGTCAACTACATAGGCATCGGTCTTCTAAGCATCGCATACAGATCTTTTCTGCTCTACTGTGTGAACGCCGGAAGTCATTCGTCAAAAATCCGATAGGCACATATCAGTGTGTGTGTGACTTTAGGCCAGAAAAGTCCACCATCGAACAAATATTCACACCGCGGCAGATCTTGAAGCAAACCCAGGAATTCCAAACCGATACTCACCACCTTTTCATCGATTTTAAGGCCGCGTATGACAGCATCTATAGACACGTGCTATATAGCGCAACGTCTAGTTTTGGCATCTCTGCCAAACTCGTCAGTCTGTACAGGATTACGATGGAAGACTTATGCTGTTCCATCAAGGTCGGTAAATACCTCACCGACCCCTTTGATGTCAAAAAATAATTTAAACAAGGCAACGCACTGTCATGTGTCTTCTTTAACATCATAATTGAGACAATTTCGTAGAACTCCCGCGCCAACACCAGAGGCACAATCTTTCCAATCTTTCAAAAGTCCGTTCAATTACTCGCATACGCAGACGCCATTGACATATAATTGTAAGAACAAAGCGTGATGTCAGTGAAGCCTTCGTATCGAGACGGAAGTGGCGAATATGGGCTTAGCAGTCAACGAGGGCAAAATCATGTTGTTGCTGTCATCAAGCAGAGACACCCAACACCGACGTCTTGGACAGAACATCACCATAGACTTTGTCTACCTGCGTTCCGCTATAAATTCAGACAATATCACCAACGCTGAAATCAAGCGAAGGATGACTCTTGTCAATCGGTGCTTCTTTGGGCTAAGAAGGTAATTGAACAGCAAAGCCCTCTCTCGAGCAACTAAAGTGTCCATTTATAAGACCTTCATCATACAAGTCCTGCTTTACGGTGCCGAAGCATGGACCCTGTCAAAGGCGGATAAAAACACATTAGGCTACTTCGAGAGGGAAGATTTATGGTGTAGGATTACTCCTACTTGCCGAGTGAAGGAGGAGACATAACATCGAACTGATATAACATCGTGACAACAAAATTGCCGTACCGGGTGGCACGTGGCTAGCCCACATTGGGCTCCACAAGCCCATGGACATTCTCCACAAGCTATTTGATGGTTATCTCACGTGGAGGGGATGTGAACTGGTCAAATTTAACCTGATTTGTACGCCAGACTATGAAAATTTTTAAATTTCGGTTGCTGCTACCCAGAAAAACCGCGGTGGACATTTTATTAATGTCCATTACTCTCATGAACAATACACCATACAAATGGTATCGATAGGTCCTTCTTACAAAAAAAAGTCGTCAAATATGAAGAGATACGCGAAGCGGGCCGTCGGCTTTTGTTGTAGGGTAAGCTAACCTTTATTGCGCAGTTTGTGTAAAATTCTATTTCTTTATTATTATTTCTGGATATAGTTTTTATTCTGTTGTATACTTTTTCGCAGTGGAGTCTATACTGTTCTTATATTGGTTGACTTTTTAGTTTAAGGGTGGCATTAAACTTTTCCTTTAATTTTTTTATATTTTTTTCTTAAAAATTAACTGTTACAAAAGTTTATTGGTTACGTTCATGTGGTTGTATCTGCGTCAAAAGATTTAAAGTAAGTGGCTCAAAAGTAACAATACACATATTTTCTAGCAGCATCATTTTAATAAGTCAACTAACGTTTTTTCAAGCACATCCATCCAGAAAACCATTACATATTTCAACACTGCTTCAGTTCACTGCTACGTTCGTTATTTATTTAAATTTTTTGCCTCTTAACGTTTCGAAAATAGAGGGAAGGTCTTTTTCACCATTTTTAAAATATAAAATCCATAAAAAAACAGCAATTTAAATTTTTTCAATCACATTTAGGCTTTTTTTCAATTTTACAACCATCAGGCGCGTTCCATTGGCCACTTTTCTAAAACTCTGCGGACATGGATTTCTAAAAACTCGCTAAAACATGTTGTTTTCTATTTCGTTTGTTTAAATAGGCTTAAAAATTTGACGTTGGAAACGGCAATTTTGAAACTTTTTAAATGCACTTAGCTTGTGTTGTAAATGCTTCATGCATCAGGCAAATTTAAATAAGATCGTCATTACAGTTAGCAGACTGACAACCTTGAAAAAATCGTTTTCGAAAATGTTTTTACGTTTTTTAGTCAAATCTTCGAAGCATTTGTGTATTCGAAGTTCGCCACAGCCTTGCATAAATACTCAGAAGATGGACTATTCCCGTTATTTATTTTAAATTTATACCTTATACCGTTTAGGAGCTAGAGGGGGAGACATACTTTCCTTTGAACTTTTTTATAATTTTTTGTATTTAAAATACATAAAACATTTATTTTGAATTTTTCTTAGTTCCCGTTAGACTTTTTTCCAAAAGCGCAAATACCTAGCACTGGATGTTTTTCTTAAATTCGGTGTTCATGCACCGATTTTTGCGTAAACTGTAAAACAAGCTCCTTTTTTTCGTTTTTTAAAAAGGCTTCAAAAAACTTGGGTTAGAAAGGGCAATTTGAAAATTTTTTAACGCCCGCCACTTGTTTCTTTTTGTAAGTTTTGTACTTTAACTAAATTTGAACAAGATTGCTGTTACGATTAAGAAACTAGAAGATTTAAAAGGTTTAAAAGATTTAAAAGATTAAAGATTTATCGCTTTAATTTTTCTTCAAATTTAATAAACGCTTTTGAAACTTTAAAATTCGCTTTCAGTTTTCTTAAAATATTGGATAATTTCTGATACGTGTGATTTTTTTCATATGATTTGTTCAAACAACACCGGAGAAAAAGGGCGGACACGTTTTTTCATTCATTTTTGTGATTTTTTTTCGAAAATGCGTTAAAACAGCAGTATTAAAACTTTTTCTGAAAAATATGACTTAATTTCTTGGTTTACTTTGTGTTGGTTTATACTTGTGTTCAATATTTGCTTTGTGAAGTAAGCGGTTCAAAAGTTATGGCCTCAATCTCTTTAAAAACGCCACGTTATCGCGAACGACAAAATTCTCGAATGACGGAAAAATCTCGAAAATATTTTTTAAAAATCTTGAATGCAAAAAAAGTTTTTCGAGATTTTTTTTAAGTTTCAAGTTACCTAGTGAAACTTAAGAGAAGGTAAAATAAAAATCAGGCAGGGGGCAGCATGCTCCCCCATACATATTCCACTATTTGGCCATATATTGTGGAAATTCGCCGCCAATTTTTAAAATTTTCTACATTGCATTGGACTCTTCAGCGGACTGTCGCAAGTAAAGGGTGGTTAAATTTTAAGGGCCCATGTTGAATGTAAACCACACCTTAACGTTAAGTTTTTTTCTGCATTTCATTTGACATTTCTCAATTTCAGACTAACTTAATTTGAACCATGGAAAGTTATTCAGACTTATTATGAAAAAATCAACCTTTTTTTGATCAATTTATTTAATCGTCCAAATGTGCCTACAATCGGAAAAATTTGAGCAAACCGGGCCTGTAGATGTGAAAACACCAGTGCATGCTCGTACCTAGGAACTCTGGAAGTTTTTCTCAAACCAGCCCCCGGCATGAAAAGATTCCGACTGCCTACCTGCATAAAATCTAGGTAGTAACTGCAACCTACCTACAATTCATAGGAGCACAGCGAATTGTTAATAATTGATAAGTCAAAGCTTGACCTTCATAAATGCATTGGCCCTCAAACACGCGAAAGGTTTTCCCCGACCTACGAAGTCAAATGGAAGGTGAATCGAAAAAGTTCCAACACAAAGAGAGTTGAACTCCGTTCACAGCAGCTCGGAATCACAATAGTGAATTCTGTATAGGTATGTACCTATATGTACTTGGAAATCCCAGTGGTTAGCTTTGCGAAGCGCTTTGTTTTTACAAGCTTTTGCATCTCCAACTGCTCAGAAAGTCAAACAACTCGTGTAATTTGTATTCAAAACGTGTTTTTTTAACGAGCTATAGGTAGGTACCTCTACCTATATCTTCTCTTAATAAGGTATACCTATGCAGTTACTTGGAAAACCGTTCTTAAAAGCGCTTGCTGATTTCGACCGAATCAACCAAGAGTTTCATCTGGTTTCATCATAAAATTTAGATCCCCTCCCACTAAGGCGCCCACTTTAGTTGACAATAACACAATCCACAACTCATCTCGATTCAACTTCGATTTGAATTCAACGCTTTGAATAAATTGCGGTTTTGCACAGACGCATGGAGAACATTATTGCTCCAGACAGGAAATACCAAGAGAGAACACATTTTCGCTCTCAACTGAGTTACACTGGAGTACCTGGTGGACAGACAGACCAGACCAGACCAGACAGTAACAAAATCCGAGTAGAGTTTGAGTCAAATTTCAAACAAAACTCAATGCCTATCACGACTTGAACAGCCATAGAAATGTGTTTAAATAAATCGCTTGTCATGTTTACCAAAGTCCATCGACGACACTTCCCCTGGGGGTGGTATGGTGGCAGTGGGGCACTATAGAGCCCGAAGGCGCGCAATAATTGTGACATCGGAAATAGCGAACAAGCGCAAAAAGCCATTTCCAGTTGGTGATTTCATTCGAAATTCTGGGAAAAGCTTCAATCGACTGTTTGTGTATACGTAGATAATAAAAGATACCCCACCAGACCAACCCAGACACCCAGAGACTGGTACGACAACTCTGCCGATTGTTGTTTTCTTTCACACAAATCACAGCCACGCGGTGCGGTTGCGGTAGGTAGGAGCAAATTGTGTACTCGTCAGATATATCGAGAGCACCGATAACAAATCTTTTGTTTACACAAAATATTTTCACTTTTTTCCCCTTCTATTAACTAAAACGTATTCTCATGATTTTTGAAATCCATCGGAATGTCTTATTGTTTTTGCTCCCCCTTTCCCCCCCTCTATTTGACAGTAGAAATTCGAGGTCAACGGTATCAGGATTATATTACCACCGGGTTTGCGCATATTATATCCCAATCCCAGCACACCGTCGACGTTAAGTCCTTATACGAGAGACAATTAAAATTGCTTTTAAAAAAGTCTCTTAAATATTTTTATAGTTGAAAGTGCTTACCGATGAATATAAACAAAAAACAAGAGTACGACGATTGGAATGTAAATGGCTTCATAAAACAAAGAAAAAATACTGAGCACCGAAGTGAGGTTAACCTAAAAACCATTCTACGGAAATTTGCGACTGCAAAGTTAAATTTTTTTGTTTATACGAGTATTACGACTTGGCATTGTTGGGGCTTTTATGGCCACTAGATGTTTGTTTACTGATTTAATGTTTACAAAGAAAAAAAAAACAGTTTTTTTAAATGTAATTTTAATCGGTGCCAATTTCTCTTGACTCCAATAAAATTGTTAAAAACAATAAAACTTCTTGTCTTTTGATTGCGAGCGCGGACAGATGGGGCTAGATACCGTTTGTTAGATTGTTTTTTTTTTGTGATGGTTAAAAAAGGCATGAAGGGGTTATTAATTTCGATAAGATGTTGAAGGCCACATCAGTTTCTTAGACAGCAATTTTCGGAGTCCTGGACGTTATATACTCACAAAACGATCATCCTCATAATGGTTGACTCTATGCCTATTAAGACATATTGTAGGTAATTGATTGAACTATGTTTAGCTTCACACTAAACTTGGCAGATAGCAGTTGGTTCCTATGTTTAGAAAAGGAGAAGAAGTCGCAAAAATTGATTGCGCTTTCAATTTTTGCGGCTTCAATTCGGGATGGACCTGGGACTCAACCACCTAGCCGTCTACAATTTTGCACGCGAAGTTGGCTGGGCCTCTTCCACTTGCGTGCGCCACCTGAGTCTCGATGCTCTCTACTGTGCGCGGAATCCAGGTATCCAAACATTTCTAGAGCTTAGTTTAGAATGCATGGCATTTTGGCATATTTGACGTAAGGAGAAAAATATTTGCACCCGTTTCCTTCTTAGGTACGTCAAATATGCCAAAATGTAATACAGTCTAATCTAAGCTTAACAACTTACTTCAAAGATCGCTGTGTTCATTCACGCTGTGAATTTTTAAAGGTTGTGCCTCTGGTGTTGGCGAGAAGCTATGCACAGTTTTTTCATTTTTTCAAATACGATGCTAAAGAAGTCTCATGACAGTTGGTTTTTCGACCTATAAGATTGTTGACAAAATGGTGTAGGCGCAATACAGAGGATCTCCTTTCTTAAGGATCGCGCAAACAATACCGAGGGCCATTAAACGGAATCGCCTTTTTCCGACCATATAGTTCATAAATTCATAAGTTCATAAATTTTTTGTGAAAAAATCTATGCTAAGGCAAAAATGACATTTATCCAACTTGACGGATAAATGTCCTGCAGCGAATTTCGTTCCGGTGAGGAACTGTCAAGCGAGTGTCAAAAAAAAGAATGCTCCAGAATGCTCCAACAGGATGCTTTTTATAACCCAAACGAAAATACAAATAAAGTTCTTTCGTCAACGCATTGAAAAATCAAACAAAGGTTAATCCTAAAACTTAAACGTTTAGAAACATTTTATTATTCCCTCTCCGAATTACTGACAATTGTAATTTTTTATTTTATTATGCTCTTCAACACTTTAGTTTAAACTTAATTGCAGTTTAAAATTCTTTACTTAATGGCGAATGTTAATATTTTAAGACAATAAAGAATTTCCATTGGAATTTCCATAATTTTGATAAATTTTCTAATATTTAATTGGTGCGACGAATGTGATTATTTACTTTAAAATGGAAATTCTTCATCAATTTTGTTGATTATCTTGGCAGCTCAGCTAAGCTATTTTAATTTAAAAGAAGTAAACCTGAGGAATTCAATTTTGTTTTAATTATTGTTAGTTTAATTTAATGCGGTTGTGTTAAACTATAATTTAATTACTATAGTAGTAGGCTAAAATTAGTTTATTTGTTGCTCTTACTTATCATGCAACAAATATTTAGAATCCTTTAACCAAATTTTAGCATTCTATAAAAAACATACATAAACTTCAAACATGCGAGTACCCACCTATATTGCTTATAAATTCGGAAGTAAAAGTTTAACCTCTTAGCTTAATGTTATTAAACTCAATATAATTATTAACAGTAGTTTTTTACTCCCCGTTTGAAGAGCATGCTCAACAAAAGGGTCAACTTGATGATTTTAAGGTCAATTGGCTGTTTATTTCAACTGAAGCAAAGTATCCGACGGAAATTTCAATTAAAAGTTGCAGTGGCGTCGGGTCGCAAAAGCCAGGTCACTACTTGTGGTTGACAAAATAATCAGTACAATTGGAGCAATTGAAACAGTTTGTGAATGAGTTTCTGATTTTGATACGCGCAGTTTTGATGCAAATGAAAAGCAGGCGTTGTGAAATGTTAACTCAGTTTTTTTTTTACATGAATTATAAACTTTTGTCTTTTTTTCCGGTTTTTTAACAATTTTTTTCATAAGATAATTTCATGTTTAATTGTTTCACACTACAGAAGATTGTATGTCAAAAAGTTACTTAAAGCTAGACACTGAAAAAACTGATAAAAGGAAATTTTTGAGAAGGTTTTTCTGAAATTGCTAATCTTATACTATGTCTCCACCGGCAATTAAAAGAGGACTAGTGGGAGACGATTAAAAATAAATCCCAAAGTGGCTCCACTGGACAAATATAGGACTAATTTGACACAACCACTTTGTTTCTGTCAGGAGCGAAAAACGATTTCCGCTGTAAAAATCATAATAGAAAACGTAGTTGTGACATATCTGTCATACAGGGACAGTTTTAATTTCAGTTTTAATTTAGATTCTCAAACTGTTACAAAGGTGGAGAAAATAGGTTTGTGAATATGGTGAATGGGATTTATGAGACGATTTATTTTTGATCGCTTGCCGAGAGGATTTAAATTTGTATGGTAAATCGCGTGATTTATAGAGGATTTAGTAAAGATTTATATTAATCGCAAATTAGTGCCTGGTGGAGACATGGTATTAGTGTTGTTGTTTCAACAAAAAGTAAAATAACCAAATTTTGGTTTTGCTTTCAGAAAATAAACAAAAAATTACTTGATTAAGTAATAAAACAATTTTGTTACGTAACATGTATGCAATTTAAAAAAAAAAACAGCTCATTTGAATCTATTGAAATTTACTTAAAATGACTTTTTTTGCTAGTTCAATAAGTTTTCCTTTTTATGTAGGTATTACACACAAAATTATTTTTAGTGTATTTTCCAAAAAATATGCAAAATTTGAAAAAGTTCGATTTTTTTTGACAGAAAGTTCAAATCTTTTCTACAATCAAAAACGCTATTGACGATTGAAGGCGGTCAATTTCGGAATATGTGAAGACCTCCAAACGTCAGTTACTGACCCTGGTTGTCATTACATTTGTCGAACGAATACGAACACTATTGGATCACCAGTTACCTATCGCGTTCTGACTTTTTGCCTTTTCTAAAAGTTTACTCCTGGCGGTAAATTTTGGAATATGTTCAGACCTGAACATTTCGAAGGCTGGCCGTGACTGTCATCATCATCACATTTGTTAAACTAACCTATATGTGAAGATTATAATTATTTTTTTTCGTATGTATATTTTTTTTATCCACAAATCAGTTTAATAACACACAGAAACGCTAATCACTGAAAGATGAATTGTTTGCACTTCGGACAGCTGCGCTGCGTTGACAGATATTCATAGATAGACTATTAGAACGTAGCTGCCTTCTACTAAATATGTAAAAGGAATAATTAAGAATAAGAATAAGATTAACGAATGTAATCTACCTACATACATACATGCTAAGTTCGGACTACAAACATTTGTTTCGAAATAGACGAAACAAAACGCATTTAATTTTAATAGACGAAAAGAAACGCATTTAATCTGAAAAAGGCGCCAAAAAAAAAACTTTGAAATTACCTAAATGATTTATAAAAAGTGTTTGTGAAGCCATACAGGTCCAATACCCATGTACATATCGGTCTCAAATCAAAGATAATGCCCTTATATATACCTATTTATTTTTTGACGAAAAATTAATTTTACTACCTAAGTTAAAGTGGCAAAACGCTTCCTTTATTGAAAGGTGTTGCTTTATTTACAAGTTACACCAACATGATGTTTATTTTATTTTCTGCCATGCCAAAACCATTATATGTATTATGGCAACACTGCAATTTCGCCCGTTTCCCACAATTTCAAGTCCAAGCACATCCACTGGCACTCCACTCCGCACGGTATCAAACAACACAAGTACATTCTACTCCACGTCGTCTGCACTGCACATGTAACTCAAAACGATATTTCGTTTTAACTCGTTTATTTTGACAAGTAGGAGTGGGAAATGCACCAGGCCGCCTTTCGTTTGTATTCGTTTGTGGGTAAAACCCCGATGACTCATCGCTGAATTTAGGATTCCTGCTCAACTCTCACTTGCTGTTTGTTTGTGTTCTCCACTTTCATCAATTTTTTTTCCTTCGATTTCTCTTTCTGAGTTTTTATTTCCACTCAGACTCCATACTCTTTTTGTTTCTCCATCCACTTTTGCATGTGTGCGTTTTAAACGAGCGCTTTCAAAGTGTGCGTATGGCATTGACAGTTGCCATTCTAGTATTGGTGTACTATCGCTTGTTCGTTCTTTCTCTGCGGATTTCCAGAGGCTGCTAGAAAAAGAAGAGTATAGCTACTTTTTTGCCTTTCGTTATTCGTTGGCGACGAAGATTGCGACGTGTTTTGTTGTCACAGAAAGAAACAAATTTTTTTCCAAATTCCAAGATTTTCCATTGAAAAAATCGACCAAAAATATCGCAATCACAACGCACATTTTCACTCGTGTAAAAAGTGAAGTTTTTATGCAATTGTGAGAAGTTGCGTGCAAAAAAATTATCGACGCGAAGTGACACGAGATCGAAATTTTTAAGGCGTGTTCCATAAACGCCAAGTGGGCAACAGCGCAGTGTCTGTATTCATTTTGGAGTTTGGACAGTTGCACTGTGCAACACTTGCATTCGAAAACGAAATAGTTTGCAGCTTAATCGCCGTTGTGAAATAAATTTTGCAAGAATCGAAACGGTTGTGTTTTGTTTTTGAAACAGTGTAAATGCGGGAAAAGGTGCATTTTTAGCTTAATTGAATTCACAATCAACGTAACGACGTAGTAGCTTGCTCTTGACGTCGGTCGTCCCCCTGGGTCATTGGACAAGCAACACGGACAGCAAAAGCAAATCGAAACTTATTCGCGAATAATCTGACGAGTGTTGCCAGTGTTGCTAATTCTGTTTTTTTTTTTTTAATTAATTTTGCTTTGTGTATTGCTTGATTTGTCAACTATTTGGGCACGATGAAAACCGAACCGGCAGACAACAGTGCGTCAAACTCCAACGCTTCGTTTGCCAGTGAAAACGAGAATAGTCAAAATTCGCTAGATTTGAGTACAAGCGGCATCCCACAAAGGAATAATCTTATCGTAAGTTCAGCCTTTTTGTATCTCGATGTCACATTTTATGTTTTCTTATCAGACGAGCTACTTATGCCTAATTGATCCACTTCAATTATGAGAGCGGGTAAGGGCATTCATTTACAATGCTCGACTTACGTAGAGGATTATTAATTGAAATATTTCAAAAAGTGGTTGGTTTTACTGCCTTTATTTTGATCCTTTGTGAGGTGGTGTTGATGTTGATAGACGATTTATAAATTATAAAAAGAGCGATTTTCCTATTTTTCTTTTCGCACTAATTTTGACAGCAGCAACTACCATTGATAAAAAGCTTCAAAACATGTATATGGTAATATGTATAAATACGTGCGTGTGTATGTAGTGGTAGGGTTATATTCTGGAATTTTACCACATCAACACCAAGCTAATAAGAGGAGTCCGAACTACTCAACTCACGACGTACGATGAGCACCACAATGAAGGTCGAAGACCAAAGTAGAAAGAGAGAACGACACATAAACGCAGTACAGTGAGCTACGAATGTTTTGGTACAGGGCTAACTCTACAATCCACTTTTTTTTCTTTTAAGTTTTGTTAAATATAATATTTTGTATATATTTAATATATATATCACCAACAAGAAACTGAGCGTATTCCCTATTGCAGTTCTTTCACCAGAATTAATTGTATTTTTCTGCTACGTTTTAGACTAGGGAAAGCACTTTTCACGAGTAGACATTACTACAACCATCAACCTCAAGAAGATTGTAGTAGCTGCGAGACTCCCCTAAGATGTTAAGCCCTAAACTTGTCAAGCCATTGTCAGTTATGTTTCAAAATTAAAGCCTCGTAAGTTTGAAGCTTCAATGAAGAACACGTCTGTTTTTCCGCCTTAAACCGCGTTTTCACAAGGAACAGAAACAGAATTTCATACATTAGCAACGCAAAAGCCATTCAACAAATTTAGGTTTCAGTTGCTAATGTATGAGATTCTGTTTCTGTTCCTGTTTAACGTTGCTTGGGACAAAGCGGCTTTAGTTTTATTGGGCAGTTTTTGTTTGCTTTTTCACTCAGTTGACAACAATGTGCTTTCCCGCCTTAGTTTTATTGGTCAGTTTTTGTTTATTTTTTCAGCCAGTTGACAATAAGTTAAATAAAAGCCGGGTAATTGAAAGTTGGGTAATTGTTGCAGGTCTCTGCACATTCCTCTATTTACAGATACATCTGCCTGTAGCATTTAACACCTTTAATCTTCTTCTTAAATAAGTGGATAAGTGCTACAGTGTGTAAGCAAAAACTACAGTCCGTAGATCGGACAAAATTTTAACCCTAGCTCGAAATTTAAGCCCTGAAAACATGTAAAACATAGACGGACGGACGGAATAGCTTATTCAACTCACTATTCCATCTCGATCATAACAGTGTTAAAAACTACGTGACAAACTTAATATAGGTACTACCATGGGATAGGGTATAAGATGGAGGACTCAAATCGAAACGCGTGAACAGAACGTTTTTCTACAATAAACAGTGATATATGTTAAAACTGAGTGATACAATTAAAAAAGCCGCGTATGACAGCATCTATAGAGACGAGCTATATAGCGCAATGTCTAGTTTTGGCATCCCTGCCAAACTCGTCAGTCTGTGCAGGATGACGATGGAAAACTCACGCTGTTTTGTCAAGGTCGGCAAAGACCTCACCGACCCCTTTGATGTCAAAAAAGGATTTAGACAAGGCGACGCGCTGTCACGCGACTTCTTTAACATCATACTTGAGAGAATTGTGCAGAACTCTCGCGCCTGTACAATCTTTCAAAAGTCCGTTCAACTACTCGCATACGCAGACGACATTGACATAATCGGTAGAACAAAGCGTGATGTCAGTGAAGCCTTCGTGTGTATTGGGACGGAAGCGGCGAATATGGGTTTAGCAGTCAATAAGGAAAAACCAACTATATGCTGTCATCAAGAAAAGACACGCAACACCGACGTCTTGGACAAAACGTCACCATCGACAGCTATAACTTTGAGGTAGTTAGGGACTTTGTCTGCCTGGGTTCCGCTATCAATTCAGACAATGACACTAGCGCTTGCCCATCTTGCCAATCGCTGTTTCTTTGGGCTAAGGAGGCAATTGAGTAGCAAAGCCCTCTCTCGAGCTACTTAAGTGTCCATGTATAAGACCCTCATCATCCCAGTCCTGCTTTACGGTGCAGAAGCATGGACCCTGTCAAAGGCAGATGAAAACACTTTAGGCTGCTTCGAGAGGAAAATTCTTCGGACGATTTACGGTCCCGTCTGCATAGACGGAGAGTGGAGGAGGAGATATAACATCGAACTGTACGAGCTGTACAGCGACACCGGCCTATAGCCAGAGGAGCCAAAACACAACCTCTACGCCCGGAAAATCTTCGAATCCACCTCGCAGGGACGATTCAGTAGAGGAGCTCCGAGAATCAGGTGGCGCACGCAAGTGGAAGGGGACCTCAGTCAACTTCGCGTGCGAAACTGGAGACGGCTAGCTAGAGACAGAGCTGGCAGGCGAAGCATATTGGCTGAGGCCCAGGGCCACCCGGACTGCAGCGCCACCTTAAGAAGAAGATCTAAAGACGAACTAACATCGAACTGTACAGCGATACCGACCTAGCCAAAAGAGTCAAAACACAACGTCTACGATGGCTGTTACTTTAATTGAGTTGAACTTTATTTAAGTTACTTGTACATATTTGTAACAGTAAAACGTTGCAATTTGCGTATAAAACTCAAAAGTCAAACCCTTCAAAGAAGCGCGTCCAATAAAAAAAAACGTCAAAGGAATAGCTTTCGTTCATTTCCTTTCGCACAGACAAGACATTCTTTCGTTTTTTGAGTTATGTGTATCAAACTTTTCGTCTAATACCGTTTTCACAACGCAACCGGAATCTAGATTCTGAGCAAGGTCGATTTCAAAATCGAGTTGACCCTTTTACACTGCGAAAATAATCTAGATTTTGTTGACTTTTCGATCACAGTTGTCACAAGTTAAATAGCTTCAAATAGGTAAAAAACAATTGGCGATTAAAGGCAGTCCCCCAGTGGAGAATAGAGGAGTATGTAGAGACCTGCAACAACGTCAGCTTTCAAAAAATCGCCAAAATCGCCAGTTGGAGAAAAAATAACCAAAAACTGACCAATCAAACCCAGGCGGGAAATCAACATTGAAGTTTTTGTCGGTGAAGTTTCAGTTTGACATTGTTGCAGGTCTCTACATATTCCTCTACTGTCCACCAGGTATCGCATTCGGACTTTTCCAATCGTCAATGACTCCCACAAAATCGAATACAATCTATTACATTTGTATTCGATTTTGTGGGAATCTAGATTCTGAATTCTACAAATGTATGGGAAATCTAATAGATTTCAATTAGATTTGGGACTTTTTTCTCTGAATCTAGATTCTGATCTGGTGTGAAAAGGGTATAAGCGAAAACGTTAACGCTTTCGGCCTTACAGAATCTGCCGCCTGGTTTTAAAGATTTAACATTTATAAAGTGGGCATGGTCGATAGTGTGGGCGTTACAATTTTTGTCTAATTAAATGCTTCGGGCCAATATTGCTTTTGACCTGAAGCAAACTTTTGCAAACAAAAATTTGAGGTCCTATGCCTTGGCTAACTTGACCAAAAGGCAATTTTATATAAAATGTAATTTTGACGTTGTCTGACATCAATTGTGGGCGGATAGTGTCAATTTTCATACTTTGCACGCAATAAGAACCAAAATACACTCTTATCTAAGTTTCAGCATCCTAGCTCAATTTTAAAGACCTTAAACTTCAAACTTACGGACAGACAGACGGACATGGCTGAATCGATTCACCTGTCGGTCTCGATCAAAGTCTAAAGATCTTAGGGGTCTACGGTGATTATTTCACTGCGTTACAAACTATGCATTAAAACTAATATACATATGTAGGTGCCTGCCTACCCTCAGTTGGGTATAAAAGCAAAAGGATGAATGGTTGAGGAGAATAGGAATAGGGTATAGTACCGCAATTCGTTACAATCGGAGCGGAACTATTACAAACGTACTGTTGCACTTACTCATTGTTTTTTTTTTTTTTTTTTTTGGTAAGCTCTAGCAAACTATTTTACTAAAAAAATATGTTTTATCAGTTCAGTTACGATAACTTGCCTTGAAGTAAGCACACTGTCCGAAATTCTTTGTTAAACCTTTTGACACTCAATCATCAAGCAATGTATACGTGAGAAAATAACGCTTTGGAAATCCAATATCATTGCCTTCCTTAAAGCCTTTAACATTCACGTTAAGTACTTACATACTTGGTGACCTTAACACATTTTTGTGTCACAGTAAAAGTGGCTTTATAAATAGGACACAAGTTGTTTAGTGGCGCCACCACGCATCAACATGCGTTTTCCTATGGTTCTCTGTTTTGGATTGGGCGTAGATATACATGTGTGTGTGACGGGAATCAATAAACCTTAGCTTAACTAGATACTCTCCAAATGGTATATACCCATGAGCATGAGCTATATCTTGTGTCTGATTGTAACTCACAAGGTTACTTGGGAGAACATAAAAACTTGAGCATAGGTTTGGATAGGTTTTTTGAGTAGGTTTTTTTTTCAATTTTGATTTATAGGTACGAAAAAATATCACGTGTTACCTACAATGGATAACGGTCATGAAAAAGCTTAAACATATTATGAGTGAAGAAGTTAGATAAAATCGATGTTTGTCATATTTTATCGTGCAATCGTAGTTGCGTAGGTAGGTAGGCATGTGTACCTAGTTAGAAAAATATAATTCCTTTTTGAAAAATGATGTTCTTTTGAAAATTTGAAACAACAAAGCAAAGTTATTGAACATTTGGGGCATGCCAAAGTAGTAGTAGAAAATCAAGCTAGGGTTGGGCGCCACTTTCACAAAGCAAGCTAAGATTGTATCCCTTTTACCTTTATCCGTCTAATCAGTGTTTGCATCCTTATTACTTAAGGCTGTTTTTCTATAAAGATAAAAAATAAAAATAGGTACAAGTGTTTTGAGTTTCGTAACTTCAAAGTAGGTAAAGTCTGACAAGGGAAACAGCGGTTTTTCGGATTGACTTTGATAGATTGAGGTTATGCTATGTAAATGAGCATGAGCAGTTCACAAAGCAAGCTAAGATTGTATCCCTTTTACCTTTATCCGTCTAATCAGTGTTTGCATCCTTATTACTTAAGGCTGTTTTTCTATAAAGATAAAAAATAAAAATAGGTACAAGTGTTTTGAGTTTCGTAACTTCAAAGTAGGTAAAGTCTGACAAGGGAAACAGCGGTTTTTCGGATTGACTTTGATAGATTGAGGTTATGCTATGTAAAGTTCAAGTTCATAAAAAATACAAATGCATAAAAATTCATTTGTCTGCCATCTTCATTTCGTTCCTTACATGTTCTCTGCTATGTTTTTCAATGCAGCTTTAAAAGCCCTATCGTCATATTATGAAACAAGTGAAATTTACAAAACTATTTCAACGTCACATTAATGGGCGTTGCTAATTCTTTTTTGCATCTTTTTGAGGTTCATGTTTAAAAATGCATACGCCCACTTTAAAAAGACGGCAAAAAAAAGATTGCAGCAAATGTATCCGACCGTCTCGCCACCTCTTCTCCACACGTCGTAAATGCAAAAATAAACCATCACCGTGGCGACGACGTGCTCGGCTGTCCACAAAAATGAGGCGAAAAAAAAACCAACAACAAACGGATTTAAATACACAAAAGAACAAAACCGAACAACAACGAAAATAAAACGCCTGCCCATTAAGCAAATCAGTTTTACAGTAATACGATGCACCGCCATTATATCCACTGACCACTGCTATCGCCGTCGACCGTCTAGGTAAGGTCCCTACCTGTGGCATTAAGCCACTGACCTGACCGCGATCAATTCGACGACCACGCTTGCACCTTCGCGTGTTCATGCGCGCACCACATTCGCTTCCAGATGCTTTGTCGGAGCTAGCTTAGGCAGCAGCTGTGGCGAACATGCAGTGACACGCTCGCTTTGACATGTAGATATCGGCCTGCTTTCTGTCATTGACGTCAGTATTCGTGTGCGAACGTGTCTATTTAACATTGAAAGAAACAATGAAAAGAAATATGTATTTCGCAACACTTAACCAAATTTAACAAATTTGTTGTAATTCGGTCTAAGAAATAATGACGTCATCATTGTATATTTACACATTACGCGACATTGTGCAATGTGCGTGTTTAGATGGGGAAATCCCCAACGGACTCCATATTATTTTTTCCCTTGCTCTACGCTTTATCTTTGCATTGCTTTTGATCTCTCTATCTCTTTAAGAGTGAAATAGCAAAATCTTCATTATTTTTCTTTCTTTGTTGTTGCATTTTGCAGCCTTCTTTTGGCTTTTTGCAATCGCGCAAGGTGCAAAAAGAAATGCCTGCAATTCTTGGAGCATGAGTAGTAGAGCAGTTTGTATTGTGGCTATGCGTCAGGAGGAGACAGGAGAGACACCGGTTGCATTTGATTCTTGCGTGGTGGTGGTTTTGGTGGAATTTAATACGAGTGAAAGAAAGGAAATTTAAGCATCGACTTGGCATGCTGAGTGGAAAACAGTGGAGCTAAAAAGGAACTGTACAAGCAAAGCAGCGCAAAGCATACCTATTCTTTGCTTATGCTCGATGCACCGGGCCAATATTGATTTTTGATTATTCAATCGTTAATGAAGGCGTTTAAATTTTTGGGCTTTTTAAAATACCTATAGCTGTCATGCTTGTAAAGCTTGAAGGTTTCTACCTACCACGATCACCCTGTTTTTGTGACAGGTATAGTAACGCGGCGATGATAGAAAAGAAAAGCAGCCTGTTTGCGGACGAAAGCGCTGAAAGGATTAAAAAGCTGAAACATTATTTTTTTAAAAATAAATAAATAGAGTGGCACAACAGCTCGAGGTGAACCAGGGCCAACTTCTCAACAATGTATGCTGGTGTGTTAATTTCTTTACATACAAGGGGACCTACAATTTTTTGCCGAATCCAAACGGCACTTTGAGAAGTTTTTCAAGACAATTGATACTCTCGGAAGGCTTGTCAGACCCTCGCGGAGGTGGGGGCCGTGAAAAAGAACAAGTCTTTTTTTTTCAGGTGACGATGGCAGGATTCGAACCCAGACCTCCGGCGTAGTAAGCACACACACTAACCACTACGCCACGGCACCCCATTATTTTTTTACTGAAACAAATTTTAGCTTTTGTGACAAGACTTAGAAGAAAATTATAACGGACGGAAGCAAACTTAAGCTGTAGCCCATAGCCGGACTAAATGTTTGCTTCTGTTACTTCAAATCAACAGATCGCCCATAGTAAATAGTATTTTGTTAAAATCTGTCAAAATGAGTTCTCACGTGTTTTGCGTTTTGAGTGTTCATTTGATTCAGTTTTTCAGACGCCTGTCGACTTCTCGATAGTCTTGAACGCATCGTCAAAAGTTTGGTTTAGGGAATGTTATCGCTATCGTGTCGTCATTACCCTCACTTTTATCAGTTTTTCCCTTTCGATTAATTTAAAGCAGTAAAGAAAAATATTGTCATTAGTTAATCATTGTTACTTTCAAAACAATCTTAATTTTTAAATGTCATTTAAAAGAGCCACGAAAGAAAGGCATAAAGAATCTTGTGCTGACCGTAAAATTGCAAACTGGAATTTGTTTGCAATTTTACGGTCAGCACAAGATTCTTGATGCCATTCCTTGTTGATGCCACGAAGGAAAGGCATCAAGAATCTTGTGCTGACCGTAAAATTGCAAACTGGAACTTGTTTGCAATTTTACGGTCAGCACAAGATTCTTGATACCTTTCCTTCGTGGCTCTTTTAAAGGACGTTTTACACTCACTGGAATTTGTTTGCAATTTTACGGTCAGCACAAGATTTTTGATGCCTTTCCTTCGTGGCTCTTTTAAAGGACATTTAAAAATTAAGATTGAAATATCAGTTTGGAAGATTTTTGCACCCAAAGTTGAAGACAAAAGTTACCTTTCCTTTTTATTTGATGTGACATTCTTTAGGCTACGTGATAAACGCGAATGGGTTTCGAAAAACAAAAAGTTTTTTAATTTGTTTTGTTTTAAGACTCTTATATTCGATTTATCACACCGAGGTTGATTATGTCGTGCTTCAGTAAAACTTTTGTTATTCTTAAAAGTTTGAATCCTTAATGCCAAAAAATACATGTTTTACTTGGCCTCTCCATTCGACAGATTAATGGAGAGGCCAGGTACATTGATTTTACCTTTCCGATTCCCACGATTGGAAGATTGCCGTAAAGTAACTGAAAATAGTGTTGACTATTCATGTCTCCACCAGATGTTTTCCAGTCACATCAAATCGACACATCATTAATCTGTCGAACGGAGACGCCAGGTCACACACCAAACATTGGACATTTTTGTAGAGAAATATCAGGGCGGACAAATAACCATGAATTTTCAAACTTATCTTCACAGAGTTTCTCGCCAGTCCTTGCGCACTGTAAATAAACGTTGACAGTTCTCGGCATCAGCATTTTGTTGGTGGCAGCAGAAAGTTAAAATGCAACATTTTGTCTTTTAAAGATCTTTTCGGGGAGTTTTTGTGGAACTAGTATAGACCTATTATTTAACCTGCGACTTTATAACCATTATTTTACATAGAATATTTCGAGTGTCATTGCATCAAAAATCGGCTTTAATAATAAATGGCGTTTGGTATTGATCCATAGGTTTTTAAATTTTTTACCACCCATCGTGCCCCTCCCCACCACTGACTGCGTGGCAGACAACCCAATTATTATTAGCCTACCTTAAGACTATACATGTGACTGACGGGACTTTTTTGGCCGCTGGCTGTTAGACTTTACTCTGGTAGCAGTTAAACCTAAAGGTACCAATTTGTTTTTTTTTTATATCATTCAGTAAAAAAATCCGGATAACACTTTTTTCCGTTAAAACTTCTCCCTGTTTTCTCCATAATTTTGAAATGTTTATTTTAAGGCAAGGACCCAAAGCATGCTCGAAAGAATTCATAAATGACTTTCCAGAAATTTTAATTAGCACATTAAATTCCACCTTTTAGTCAGAATTCGCAACTCACACAAGTAGATAGGTAACCCAAGCCACAAATCGATAGATATAATAAAGTGTCATAGCTCCGCTAGTGCTGTCAAAAAGCAACAAAACTAAACGGAGGTAGGTAGGTACCTACCTACTCTTGCTAACGTGGTTACTTTAAATATTTTATGCTTAATTGAAAACTAAGCAGCACCGTTCCAATTAATTTGAAATGCAAATTGATTGGAAAGTTTCAAATGCTTTTATAATTTTGTAATTTAAAATAACAAAAGCTATTTATAGGTAAGCTTGTCACTTCCAACTATAATTTGGATGACGTGTACCAAAACCTTCGCCTGTCACTGTAAAACCGACACCCATGAGTGTAAAACGGATTTTTTCGGGTTTTTCCGCATGCGCATAGGTACCTACTCCACTTTTTAACTTGCCGACTTTTATTATGACATCTCGACACATGTACAACGGCAACATAAAACATCACATGTAGTATATAAGCATCCATAAGAAATTCACCTCACCTTACGTCAGATGAGTTATTAACGTCGTTTCTCTTTTTCTTAGAAATCGTAAACATTCCGAAGGTTACGGTATCATTTGCATCGGAATGTCATTGGAATTTTTCGTTGCTTTCCATCGAATTTTTCAATCTCGCCTTGTTCCTTGATAACTCCGATCAACACAAAGCGAAGAAGAAGACATTTTTCTCGATTGAATGCATGAATGGAAAAGGTTTCATCGCCTCCTACGCTACGACTACGATCACTCCTCGGGCGCCAATCCAATCCAAAGATACGATAGAAGGTCGATTTCGTCTTCTTTCACTCGTATACGTAGGTATTTCCGATTGGCTCTGCAGGAGACCTCTTTCGGCCGCTCTTGTGGATTTGGCTTGTTCAACAAAAGGCATGTTCTTCTGTTTTTGTTCTCTTGTTTTTTTTCTGACATTCGGCTGGCTTTTGGCCTTGTGCCCGCAAACTTCACGTTCAAAATGCTTATCACGCTTGTTTCTGCGCTCTTGACAACATCCTCTGCCCTGCGTCTTCCTGACTGTTTGAGTGATTTTTTCACAGTTTGCGTGCCAAAGAAACGAATAAACAAAAAAAGAAGAACGCCCGAAGAAAGCACGCAAAACGACCAAAACACCAAACCAGCAAATGAGTGGTAAGTTGGATGAGTCAGCAAACGGTTTTGGGGATACACTACACTTGATATCGAAACATGGTGACTGAGATTTCTTGGAAATTCACGAAACTTTATTACAACGGAAAGGGGTGGTGTGTGGGTAGGCGGCAAGGGGATTGAAACGCGTAGGCAGGCGGCATACCTAGTTTTGAATGAATTTTCATGTAATTTTCTTGGAAAAACAAAATCGATTTTGTTTTGGATTGTTTTTTGTTTCTGTTATGACATTGGCTGTCATTTCGCCATAAACACTTTATTTTATTGATGGTGTTCCTAAGTAGCTGTCAGAGATAACATTGTTTTTGGTTCACTGCGATAAGGTGTGAGGAAATGTGATATTTTTCGTCCTTTCTAGTTTCCGAAGAAAGAATAAGTTAATTCATTTTGATGATACCTATATGTAGGTACTTGTCTTAGGAACATGAAAGTACACATGCAAGTACATATAGGTTAATGCCTGTACCTAGCCCTACCAACCTACCTTGGCAAGTTGTTTCCGGTGAAATAAAATTTGAAACTCAGTCGACTTCCGATTTTCCTTACCTTTTCCGTATTTATAGGTTTCCCATCCCATAGGATAGGCGGTAGTTTAGTTTGTTAAATAGTTTGTTACAAAGTGAAATTATAATGAAGAATAGAAATACCGAATTCTGAATCGAATAAGCGAATAAGCGCTTTATCCATCCGTCCGTCTGTCTGCAGGTATGTCACACGTTTTTAGGCCTTAAATTTAAGTTAGGAATTTGGTGCATAAGTTCATTGTTAACCGAAGTAGTACAAGGGTTAAAAAATTTTTAATCCGCCCCCAGACACACCCACAATCAGTGCAACTACGTCCAGAGCTTTTTAAACTGTAAGATGTCTTAAAAGCCTGAAGTTTTATATTTATTATCTCCTGTTTATTGTAAGTTATACAAAAAATAAAAGTTTAATCGCACCCTTGTGGGCGTGGCATCGATTTAAAGGGTAATTTTTCCAAATGCGTTTATATACCCTATTCCACAGGAATTAAGTGTATGAAGTTCGAAAGTAAAAAAGAAACCGGCATACCGCCCTAGTGGGCGTGGCATCGATAAAAAGAGTCATCCTTTAAATGACTCAATGACATGTTCTGTAGCAAATACTTGGTTCTACATTTTGTTCATACAAAGTTTTAAGCCACGCCTCCCTTTAGGGTCGATTCTAAAAAAAACATTGAATTTGAACCAAAAAATTGCATTTTTACGTACATTTAAGCGTTTAAGACCTTTTCGAATTTTACACTTCTTAAAAAAAAAAGGCAAAAAATAACAATAACATCAGCATTTTACAATGTAGGATAGGATGGGGTATTCAAGGGTCCGTTTTACGGACTGTAACTTCTGCGTACACACTGTAGCACTTACTCACTGGTTTCTTTAATTTCTTTTAGAAAAAACAATTTTATATCTAAAAAATCAAAATCGGCATTAATCGAATGTGTGGCGCATACAGAAAATTCACAAATACATGGACGCGATTGACATCAATCGTCAGCCTTGATCTCTAAAAGCTTTTAGGCTCTTCGGTAATTATTTCACTGCGTTACAAATTTACATTAAAACCATGTTTCCCCCGGCCATAAAACTGCGATTAGTTGGAGACGATTAAACATAAATCCTAAAGTGTCTCCACGAAGAAAAAATATGATTAATATGATTTGACACGAGCACTCTCTTTTTGTCATTTTGGTCCTCAAAAGTGAGTGGCGATGACATTTCTTAGGAGTAAAAATACCAATAGAAAACGTATTTGTGATAGAGCTGTCATACGTGGACAGTTCAGTTTCCTTGTTCAAGTATGAAACTGGTAAGAAGACGCTTAAGGGTTAAAAGTTAAAAGTCGCTTAAGGGTTGTTTGAAAGAAGTAAATGAAATTTATGAGGGAATTTTTTTGTATCGCTTGTCAATTAGTAAATAAGTATGGCAAATCTCAAGATTTAAAGGAGATTAGTTGAGGATTTTGTTAATCGCGGATAACTATCGGGTGGAGACATAGTAAAGCAAACACTCGTTGCGTAGGGTATAAAATTATGGTTTTTTCCTTGCAGCAGTTGCACGCTTTTGAGTGGATATTCTGTCAATTTTAATTTGTTTAAAAAAAAGATTAAAAGATTTTGGATTTCAAAAAGCACCTGATTTTAGGTCAACTTGAAAATTGTTTGTTTTCTCCTATCGGACCACCCTTTACATGTTTGAAAATCAATATGAAGTTGTGAGGACATTTGAATATGAGCCACTTATTGGTCTCATAATTTACGTTTACAAAACTCATGAAGCTTCCTTACTACAGATGACAACGACAAGCTGTCAATTAAAATTGTCAATTAAACAGAAATGAAAGGATCAAGGGCCGATTTCACAGTGGCAACTTAAGTAAAACTTAAGTTGAGAACGCTTCAATACTCAGTTCCGATTCCGCTGGCGGTTTTGCATATAAGCCGTAAGAAAATGCTGTCAAAACAATTTTGTGGTGTAATTTTTGAAACATTCAATAAAAATTTTCAGAGCATCGTGTTGGATTTAAACTTTTTCCATTTTTTATTGTGACATTGATGTGCTTTCCATCAAAATTAAAATAATTTGCATTGTTTTTTGTGAAAAACTTAAGTCGCCAATGTTGGTGACTTAAGCCGCGTTTTCACAAGGAACAGAAACAGAATTTCATACATTAGCAACGCAAAAAGTATTCAGCGAAATAAGGTTTCAGTTGCTAATGTATGAGATTCTGTTTCTGTTCCTATTTTACGTTGCTTGTGACAACGCGGCTTTAAGTGTGCGATTGAAAAAAAGTCAATGTGAAAACGAAATTTCATTCTGAGTGAGTGAAGTGACAGAACCTATACTTAAGTTTTGACTGTGAAATCGGCCCTAAATATCAAATTTATTTTGATGCGAGCAGTGCCTTGCCTTAAAAATCCCATACTTTTCCCCTTTAAACAAAAGTTGAATAGTCCCCCGAGATCAGGCTATTTAACTTCGACAGACTTCTTTTAATGGGGTTATTAAAAAGGTAAGGTCTAATCTAATTACAAAACCAATCTTAAATAAGACTTTAAGACTCAAATTGAGGTCGTCGATCCCCTTATTTTGCTAAAACTAGTCGAAAATGTTGACCTTCGGGCATTGGCCTGGTAATTGGAGTTATGGTTTAACGTTTGCATAAACGTCTATAAATACAGGTTGTGCCTTAACTTTATGATAACTTTAGACTTAAATTTATTGAAATTGAAACTCGTGTTTCAAGAACGATCATGGAAATGTGGCACTTATTTCCTTTAAACTTAATTTTATCGTTTAATAACGATCGACAATGATAGGTCATAAAAGAGCGGTGCTTGGGCCCACCCCATGCTTAACTCAATTACGATTGAAATTGGACAACAAAAGCTGAACAAGTTTTGCATTCACGAAGCCAATTGCAAAATCTCATTTACTAGTTTAGGAAGGAAAACTTCCTCCTTCTGTTGTCGTTCTCTCTTATGGTTAAGCATACCGTGAGAACTTATAAAACTCCTGAGATATCTACACTTACTACAAAAGCTTAAACGTTCATAATGTTATGCTAAATAGAGCAGTTGTTGCAACTTCTTCGAATGTATAGAACAAGTTATACGTTTATTGTCTCCTTTGCTTGTTATAATAAGCAATCCAAATTTGCATATAAACGACATTAAGAATTCAGCCAATGCATGAGAAATTCTAATATAAACTAAATTCCTATAATGGTATTGTTTATTAATTACTAAAAAGATATACAAATCAAAACAAACATATTGAAATGTTTTGCTTTTGTTATGAGAAATGGAAGTAAGTTAAACTTCTGTCTGAAAACATTTTCAATGAACAAATAATTCATAAAAATTATATAACATAAAATTATAAAAATATTTCTGTAATTATGACTTTGTTTTTTTTTTCAGGTAAGTTTCCACCGATTTCTTAAATTAGATTTTCACAATGTTAAATCGTGAGTAAAAAACTAATCTTTATAAAATAAAAGTTGTTCGTAAACTAAGAAACTTAATAAAACGTCGACAACGTTAAGTGATTTTATGCATAGCAAAATCACATTATTTTCGTATATGCAATTGTAAAAAGCTGAAATTTATCGATAAGGGGTTAAGCTCATTGTTATCGGTTGAACATTAACGTGCATATAACGTTCGATAATTATATTTTTTTTATCTGTGTACCAACTAACTAACCAGAAGGACCTGGGCTACAAACATTTCGTTTGTATGAGTTCGATTCATAGACCTCCGTTTGTGTAAACATCGCAGAAAAGTCGATAACAAACGGCAACTACAAAGCAATTTATTGTTGACAAAAAACATTCAAATTAAGGTGTATTTATTTCGGTGGAAGCAAGGAAAAAAGAGAACATTTCAAGCGGAGTTCACAATCGGAAACGTGTTTAAAAATATTAAATTGGAAATAAGTTTCTATTTATAGATATAAAACTTCTGTCTTCCAACAGATGGTTTACCAATATTTAAACGTAAATTTAAAACAGTTCACACCAGTCTTAACTGAATCAATGTGACTTTCCTCAATTAGCATCAATTTCAATAAAGCCAATAAATTTAACTTAATTGATTATACACGTTTTTTGTTTATAACTCACCCGCGATCAAGGGGTTTTGGCTACCCTTATACTTAGTTAACTTAAAGCGAATGGAAAGGATCAGAGAAGAAAAAGGGGAGGAGAGGAACTGGTGCTCTTTGGTTTTGAACTGTCGAGGAGTGTCTAGGGACAAAATTATTTGCACAAAGCAGGTCTTCAGTTTAAAAGCTTCGCCCCCAAAATTGACTATCGATTCTTTTTTGGTTGTGCTTGAGCCGTAAAAAACCGGGCTTCACCATTTTATGAATTTTGACAATCAAATCAATGAGTTGGGATTTTACACTAGTTAATACAACCGATCTCCATTGTCTCAAAAAATGGCTGATCCGAAAAAAAATCTTCATTTAAATACTTGATACTTAAGTGTCAGAAAATTTTTTATTGGGTAGTGAATTCCAAAGAATACTTGTTCTCCTGTATAAAGTATGTACAGATTGGAGATTCAGTGTTAATTTATGGAGATCATCATAATTGTTGAAGAACTTCACTAATTAAAACAGATCGAAATATTTGCCGACTTTTGTGTTTATGCCAGATGCCAATACCAGAGCTTCAAGAAGGCTCTCCCGACTTATGAATCTATCTATCCTCGAATTATGAACTGGTTATACGTTTTCGCGGTGGCTACGCGGTAATATCCGAAAAACATTTAAAATGGCTATACGTGTACACCACCCCTATGTAGATTTGAAAGAGGAGGTTCAATAGCTGCATTCACTTTCCGTTGAAATCTGTTAGCCACCTATGTACCCACCCTATGTAGATTTGAAAGAGGAGGTTCAATAGCTGCATTCACTTTCCGTTGAAATCTGTTAGCCATAATATCACCTCTAATATTCGTGCTGAACATATTCTGAACCACGTGGCACTCTTACTGGATACCAACTATAAAGAGCGCTTGTTAACCGGCAGAAATTCTTGAGGAAACAGATTTAAGAGTAAAAGTCTTCATGGAACCTTATCTGGAAGCTATAAATGCCAGCACGTTATGATGAAAAAGTGCAAAAAAATTGTGTATCCGGTAACTTTTACATTACTCATGAACATGTCTATATTTGGTCGGCCATAGAGCTTTGGATTGTTGTGCAAAAGGTCTCGGGTTCGAATCCCAGATCAGGACAATTTAAGTTTTGCACGGTCCCATCTATGCGAGGGTCTTACCAATCCACCGACATTTGTCATGACCATGCGAAAGTCCTTTCAATTTGCCGTTCGGAATCGGGTAAAAATGTAGGTCCACTCTATTAGTGTAAGAAGACCTGTATGTAATGCAATCAGCATAGGAACTCGTGCATGGTTTGGAGAGGTCAGGCAACAACTTTTTCTGAGCTGTTAGTGCTAGTTAGTTAACGAACTTCATAATTCTCCTTCCAAGACTGGTGATAAGATAACTATCCTCTCCGATCTACCCTTCAGCATTTGCTTCCACCCGACACAGAAACCTAATTAATCGACCTAAGCTTAGGTTTGGTAATTCGTGCACAGCCAGAAAACTATAGGTACTAAGACAGCTCTTCAGTAAGTTATAATTGAAGCAGCCAACCTATGACAATGTTTGACACACACAAGAAACTATGTGTACCGTAAACCGGGGTTGGTTTGGCCCAGCAAGGGCAGTCAAACATTTTTGCGTTTACTAAAGGGTCCGCTAAATAACTTTTTTTTTTGAAAATGCTATAAAAAAACTACTGAATATTTTCTCAAATTTCTTTTTTTATTTGAAAGTACAATCCTTCCGGTTAATAATGGAAAATAATTTTATTCAAATGGCTGCCTCGGCTGGCCATGCAGTAGCCTTTACGATCGGTTCAATTTTAAAGCACATTACCGATTGTGTGCAGCTGTATTATCACTTATATTGTCTTTTAAAGCCTCAATTGTCTCTGGCTTGTCGGTGTAACACTTATCTTTTAGGGCATCCCATAAATAACAGTCCAACGGTGTCAAATCGCAGCGCTCCGAGTTGGCCAAACAACATCAGCTCTGCGGCTGATAATGCGATCTTCAAAAACAGGGTGCAAAACATCGAGTGTAGCTTCGGCTGTGTGGCACGTAGCGCCGTCCTGTTGAAACCAAATGTAGGTCCTTTGGGTTTGCAAGTTTAAGCAACTTCGCCACATAAACTGTAAGCACTTTGCAAAGCACTTTTTTTGCGAGTTATACTTTGAAGCGGCTTTCCTGTGACTTAATTCGTTTTTTTTTTCTGCCTTTACTCGCGCTTTATTGATTCCTGAGTTTGAGATAATTTTTCAACATCTTATTTTTCGGTCTTTTGGGTCATTGCCTATGAAATAGTATCATTTTATATACAATTTTCGGGTGGCCGGATACTGATGCTTGTTGTATTAGAAACCGGCCATAGCAATCTTCTTACCGAAAACAGTGGCCGGAAAGTGAAACTTTATATATTAAATACATTGTTTTTTTACTGCAGTGGGGGACAGATGCATTTTGCGCCTTTTAAGAGTAAAATAAATCAAAAAATGTGATTTTAGGCAATGATCTAGTATCCGGGCACCCTGGCCTGGTCTAGATCATCGCATAAAAATTGTGTTCCAGTAACCGGCCACTAAATTTCTAAAAACTTAAAACAATAGATTCTTATTTCTTGAATGCCAATTGGTCAATAATATTTAAATTTACCCAAAAACAACAAAAACTTATACATTATTGAATAGACAATACTGTAATTGGGCTGTTTAGTTTCCTCCTCCAACTCGCAATCGAGAACTCAAAAACACACTTGTAGCGTTTCCAACTATCTTGAGCCTTGAACATTTTTTTCGGTAGGAATATGGACACCTAGGTAGGTCAAACTTAACCAAAGTATAAGATAAGCCTGGAAAATTAGGAAAAGTACATTTGCGAACACTAATTATATATAAATTTCTTATTTTTAATCATTTCATTAAAAGTGGCGGGATACTAGTGAGTGGCCGGATACTGGTACACCTACCCCAATTGTCAAAATACTTGGATATTTTGAAAAGAGGGCAGTGTTTGTGAATTTATTTAATTCGAATTGGGAAACGCTTTGTCAATTGTGTCGTTAATTGACAACGAAAAGAACTTTCAAAGTATCCATAGCCTAATGCATAAATGATTGGCTTTTTGGCGCCAATTCTCGCCAAGAATTTTTACGGCATCCCACCTACTTAGAAATTTGTTCTTTTCTTCCGTCCTAAACAACACTCAAAACGGTTATAAAATAATGAAATAGACCTGTTGTAGTGTCTTTTCAATTCTACTATCATTTAAGACTAAAACCCATCCACCCCTCTCGATAACCTTCAATTTGCCCTTTTTGTTCTTCCACGAAGTTAACGTTCGATATTTTCACATACCCACTGTAATTAGATTTTCTCGGTATTTTTTGTCATTTCCTTCGCTTGCCACTCTGCCAGTTCGCTTGACGTAAAAAAGCCCGCAAAAATGTACTCACTCGGCCACTTTGCACAAAGCTTTTCACTCTCAAAAAATGCTGTGCGTGTGTTGTGTAGTCGCAATTTTATTTGCCGACACTTGCACACAACCAGACCCACAATAAAAGTAACTCAAATGTATCCATTTCCTCTTTGATCGTCGATTCTCTACTTAAATTTTTATCTTCCACTCAACGACGATAAACGTTTCTCATCGTTTCTCTTCCCTTCGTCCACGAACAACATAAAACGGAATAAATTTTGAGCTAAATCATTTCATTTGTTTTACCTCACTCGAAACTGAGTGGGATATAAATAAAAACTTGGCGAACGATGACGCATTCAGTCATTGTACAATTTCGGTTCGTGTCGATAACAGTCTATTCTAGAGACGAGAAATAATTGCAAAGTTTGTTTTACTTTTCCGAAAAGCCGCTAACAATTTGAAATTACAAGTGTTTTAAAAGTTTATTTATTTTTGACGTTACTATTTAAGAAATCTGTATTGTTTGTGAAGCGGAAAGCAGAATAAAAACAAAAAAGCCGGGAAATTCCACAACTCAAATTTTGGGTCTGTTCGTAAGACAACCTACCTGTGTCAGAGTTTTATTTTTTGTATTCATTCATAAGCGGAATAAACAATTCCCAAGAATTCCGTGTTGACTCATTGTTTATTTCCTAGTCTGTGATATAATTTACCAGTCAATTACTATCTTGTTTTTGTATCTTTGACGAGTTCTGTGTAAAAACTATTTAACTGTAAAAAAAGCACAGTCTCTCTGTGTTTCGTGAAAAAGAATCTTTGTGTGTTTGAGCAAGCACAATTAGGAACAAATATTCAGCGGTTATGACGTTGGATAATTACATTTTTAACGACGACTATTTGAATCTGCCATTTAATATGCAGTTATCACCAGTGCCAAAAATGGTAAGTTTTAAATATGTACATAGGTACAAAAAAAATAATTCTAAGATGTAAGGCAATTCTGAACAATAAGCCGGTTACAAAACGAAAATAAACAGGTATAATTACCCAATTTTTGATCAAAAAGTCAGGTGAACCTTCTGGATTTGGAGAGTTGGAATTGTTTAATTTTTCTGCTTATTGTGAGAGTGTGTGATACCTATCAGGTTGTTCTTTTATCAACTTGCTTATCTAATGGAATGCTAACCTACCCTCTTTCACCTCGGACGTGGGGTTAATTAAAAGCTGGTGAACGTAAATGAGTCCAAAAGTATTGTAGGAAGTTTGCCTTTTTGTTGTAATTAAATGCCGGGTCGTGTTTTTTTTATTATTTTACTCAAAGGGAATTTTTTATATGACGCTACCTCCCTTAAACCAACAACAGAGCCAACACGTGCTGGTCACATTCTTTGTCAAGGGTTCAAACGACTTGCCAAGTGCTCAATTAGGGGGATTACGTGTTCTTTCCGTTATATTTTTTGCAATATCAGTGACTTTTGCCTAAAAGTAAATAAACGTAATGCATAATGCTAAGTATGTAGGTATTCACATGTGTGTGATCCTTAAACGGTCATGAAATTTGACCCTTTGATGTGGTTCAGTTAATTTATTTTTATTTTTTTCGTTTAAAATTTGATTTTAGCTCGTGCCCTGAAAGAGTTAACTAAAGAAATAAGAATAAGGTACAAAAGTTTTATATAATTAACTTTCGAAACATAATCTATTCATAATTCAATGAAAAGTTTTGGGAGTAGCTAGATAGGAAGGAAGGTACATACATATATGTGCCGAAGTGTACAGTAGCCCTAAGCTATGAGTATGTTCAAAAGTGTAGACATAGCCTTAGGCTTTTATATAAAGCTTAGATTAGACTGCATGCCATTTTGGCATATTTGACGTAAGAAAATAAATATTACTGCATTTTTCTTCTTAGGTACGTCATGTATGCCAAAATGGCATGCAGTCTATTCTTAGCTCAAGAATCAGAGTGAAGTTCGTGTTGGTTGTTTGACTAGTTCCTGCGGAAAAAGCAAGTGTTTTTGAGGTTTTAGTTTTGGAAGAGATTTGAAATAATGAGTAATACCACTCGCCTGCGACTAAAATTGGTAAAAACAGAAGGCGAAAATTAAATATCGACATGAAAACGTGGTCTGTCAGTCCTATGTCAATATGTGATTACGACTAAAAAAACATGCCGTTGTGATAATTCACAAAAGACAATTTTGCAACTGCGCATTATTTACCCGTTCCCAGTCCTTAAAAAACGTTTACCTACGTTTGCCGTAACACTTTAGGACGTCAACACGTGGTGATGTGTGATCGAATGGAAAAAAAACCTAGAAGTTGATATATACAAATGGTGCCACCCGAAAAAAGCTGCGACTAAACACAGTTCTCGAGAGGGGCTCTAAAGTGTCAATTATTAAACACGTGAATTGGCTTTCACAAATTTTTGAAGCTACATCTGTCAAATTGGCTGTCTTTTATTTAGACTGTCTGTGTCCAAAGTGGACACTACTGTGCACGGCGATCCTGGGTTCGAATCCCGACCGGGGCAATTAAAAGTTTTAACGCGGTCCCACCTCCGCAAGGGTCTTTCAAACTTTTCGAGAGTATCATTTGGCATGAAATACCTGTCAAGAAACCTCTCAATTCGCCGCTCCAAATCGGCAAACAGTTGTAACATAACAGCTTTCTTTGACATAAACGACACTCTCTGCTCCAGAAATATGATGTCCTAAAGATTTTTTTTAAAGTTTCCATACATATTCCCTGACTAGGCTCTCTAATACAAAATCTAACTGACATATTTATGGTCACCGGGGACGTTCTATGATCGTTTCAAGCTCTGTTTCCAGGTTTTGCTGCCGTTAATCGATTTAATGAAATGGACAAGCTAATTGTTTACTTCGAAGGTGCAAAATGATTGTAAGTTCTTAAAGCGGAGTAGGTGCATATTCTGGTGAGTAAAAATTTCATCGATAAGACCTACTTTTGGAGTCTAAGCTATTTGCTTACAATTTTGACAAACTAGTGTTATAGAACTTTTTCAATGATGAAAAGCAGCGAAACAATATCCCGAAGCGTCATGGGCCGTTAAAAACTAAGGGCCTAGCAATGTTGTCTGTCAAACAAAACTTATGTACCTAGTTTTCTTCATATTGTATCATTTCAAATCAAGGCCTGCAGCAATAAAACTTAACGCTCAGGCTCAGCTTTCCCACTGATCCCCAATCCTTTAAAATTTAAATTTTTGTTATGTTTCTCTTCCTCCCCAGATATTTGTCAATTCAAAACTTCGAATAGTATGCTTATGCACGTATGTATTTTAATTGCTTCGGCAAGAGTTCCAATTGGGTTGACCCTTCACATTCACAAAAATCGAATGTACAATGCTAAAAAAAATCCAATAACATTAAAACCGACATAGCCACTTGGGGCAGATTCTCTGCACCATCTATTTGTGACTTGTCATATTTGGGTCATTTTTCAAAAGTTTCTTTCCCCCCTCCTATCCTCCACAACTACCGCCCTCGCAATACAGTTTGTTCCTCTTGCACCCCACAGAAAAATCCTAGTTATGACACCCTCGGGCGATGTTCTTACACTTGAATAACAGCAAAAAGCAATTTATACGCCCAACAATTCCCAGACAATGACAACTTTCTTTATTTTTTTTTTGTGTTTTTCGCCCTCTCAGCCTCCACTTTTGCTTGTCAATTTTTTACGACTCAGTGATAGATTAATGGAAGATCTAAAGTATCCAGTTTGATCTGCAAACAAGTAGACAAAAGCCCACAAGCTTTAAATTTGAACCCATTAACGAACAACATTGATGTACAAAAGTGCTTCGGAGTGTGGGTTAGGCGATGGGTACACAAGTGAATCGTTAAGCATTTTTGACAATTAATAGACAGCATGAACAGGGCCAGGGAAATCCACTTACGTCAAATGAAATTTCCATTTGATTAGCCAAATTACGTATATCTTAATTTGAAAAAGATATTCATTTACCTAAATAGTTTGACTAAAAAATTATTCCAAAAAAATACCTATTTTTTTTTTCCAAAACATAAAAAGTCTGCGGCATTTCAAAGATGTGCAAATCTACGCAGTTGCTACGAATTGAAATGCGGAATATGCAAATTTTTTAACAGTATTTTTTGCTACTTTCTGATTAGGTATAACAATGACTTCTGATGGAGGGGCACTCTTACTATTGTTTATTTCTTTGTCAGAAAAAAAAAATCAATTACTAAAAAGTTTGCCGTATCAGGCAGAATGATGCTCTGTAGACAGATAGACAAAGACAAGCTAACTATTCAAGCCAACGAAATATGTTAATGTTAGCAAAGCTGAGAGAAAATAGGAATGTTTGACATACTTCCGGCTGGCATTCTTCTTAAATTGTAGTACTCTATCTACTGGATGCACATTAATAATTTTATTGTAATATCTAATGCTTGTACTCATTTTTTCTAGTCGTTTTTAAACAAGTTTCAACCTGGGACGCACCTGTGACACTTGTTCATTAGTCAATTTTGCAGGGTATTTCTTTTGCGTAGCTATCCCTTTTGCAAGTAGCTATGTAAACGTAAAGTCTTTCGTCTTCTCAATACTGTATTAATCGACTCGGCTTGAATTATGCTGATAAAAGGCTTAGTAAGAAGAAGTATAATCTTGGGACACACGAATGACAAAGTCGCCGGGCAAAATGTTTTCTTTTAATGACGTATGCTCTCAAATAGCAGAAAACACACGAGCCGCCCGCGATACAGAGCACGATTGACTATGTGTCCGACATGAAGAAGGTTGATAACTTTTCGGACGACTGTCACGACAGTGTGCACCCCACTTTCTGTCGCACGTGTACCTATGTCCCAAAATTTCCTTTCATTTTAGTTCTCTTATGCTGAGTTATTTCCAACGCAGTAAAGTTTAATACATAATAGCTTTGCGGTACCTACTTCTTTATAGAATTAGCTTGGTAAACAAAAAAGTCGTTTACATGCCAAAACTCACTTTTGGGGTCTTAAACTAACTTTGGGTGTTTACAAATATGAAAATATTAAAACTTTCATAATTCAAGTCATTTCGCTAGAAGCTGTTATTCTATTTAAGTTGATTTTAAAACGTTGCATTCTAGGAAACTTCTTTCAAACTTAAATCCAAGCTCAAACGAAGCAAGCAAAAAAAATAAAATAGTTTTATAGAAACAAATAAAATTAAGCGGTTGCTCCTTTTTTGTTTCTTTTTCCAACTCAAACTCTAACTGTTTTATTATATGAAATTTTTTCTTAATTATAAAAGCAATTATATGAAATTGTTTGAAATTATGGTATAATTATTGTGTGGTTACAATGATGTACAACAATTAGTTGTTTATTACTTTGTTATGCTATTTCCTTGCATGATTTTATGACAACACAAAATAATGTGTACAAAAAAGTCTTGATGATGATTTTGATATATTCTAGAGAGAACCTCAGCAGTCGCATACGGCAGTTATTATAGGTACATTACAAGTTAAATAACAGAATGGCTTGTTTTAGTTTAAATTTTGTAAGTTTTTTTTTTCGCGACAATTAAAACAATTCGTCAAAGTTTAAGCTCGTAACAATTCGGGAAACCATCACTTATTGTGTGCCAAACTTTGAAAGAAGAAGACGTTTTTTCATTTACAAGATTTACAAACACTTTATTATAAAAAAAAAACTCTTCCACTGTCTTTGTGGCTCTTTGGGTTTTGCAAAACAGAGCAGACTTAAATCAGCTTAATCCACTGGTGCTTCTAATTACTGGTGCTTAAAGGTCTCACTTTGCCGATATCCGATCAAGTTAAATTATCCTGATAGAAAACTTCTTTTGTCCAAGCATGTTGAATCCAACAAAACCGAAAAAGTCCACTGCTCGCTTTCTAGAAGTATAGAGGCGTTTTGGCATAAACATGTTTCCGAAAAGGTTCCTCTGGATCTATACCGCTATGATAAGATTACTCGCCTCGTTCACATTAATTGTTTGGTGGAACAGGCTTTCGCGGAAACGTGTTACTACCTCTCTTGCCCCAGTGCTTGCCCAGAGCTTCCCTAGCTCACTCGGCTTTGTTCTAGCGATGCTGTGATAAACCTCACGCTTGGATATATTTTATCGGGTGTAAGCTGAAAACAATATTTCAACGGAACTTCAAAGATCTTGTCGAAAAATTGTCGTTCGTCTAATGGATATGCCCTTTGACGCGATTACGCCTATTATGCCGAATTTCCTCAGGAAATAGATAGAACGGCTTGGGATTTCTGCTATCCTTAACCTATGCGCTATCCTATCAGGTGGCTGGCAGGAAGCATAAGTGTTTCAAGTAATCAGTAACCCTCCTAGCTCGTCCAAAATGGTGCTCGAACTCAAGCTTCCGCTGAACTTAGTCGAAAGGCTTCAGGTCACACTGATGGTATTCAGGTTAATAAGATCTCTGATGAGCTTGCTATAGGCAAGGTTAAATATAGTTTTTTTATATAGTTTTTTTATATAGTTTTTTTTCAGGACCCACCCAAACCTGCGCGGGATCTACCTGTAGATATTTGTTGTCACGTCTGCCATTGATGGTCGGGTTTTTCGTGAAAACAGGGCACACGTAACTGATGTGATTTATGCAAGACTACGACCGGAGATCATCAAGGGTCAGCGTCGTTGCTCCCATCTCTCAGGAGAATCAACTGCAAACTTCTTGTAGGTGTCCTCACGGGCCACCAAGCATTTGCCAAACACTGGAATGGTTAGGCTTTAGCGAAACGTCCACCTATGTCTTGACTGTGAAGATGCAGCGGAACAGTTCATATGTAGTTGTCCTTCCTTTGCTCGCATCAGGTGTCGAATATTTGGAGCTGGCATCGGTCGTGTGTGCCAATCGGGTTGGCGTCTTAATTCTTTTAACAAAATTCTGAAAATGCCACTTTAACAAAACTACACAGTGCAATATGAATAGGGGTGTTTCGCTCCTCTGCGACCCCTCTGTCTGTTTCTTTTGTTTTTAACTTTGCTTTACTTCAAAAAAGTGAAAAATTTGCTTTAAAATTAGAATAAACAGAATTGTCTGGTCATTTGACGGTGCCAACAGCAGGTTTAAACAAGACGGCGCTACGTGCCACACACTGCATGCAAGAATTGATCTTCGCTAGACCGATTGGATCTAGTTCCACCATCACAGCGCTTCGTCGTGAAAGAAAATTGTCTTCGAAAGAAAAAATGCGACGGAGTGGTCATCTCATGTGTCAGCTGTTGACAGCGGACATGACACTTCTCTGCGAAAAAACGGCTAAAAAACAGTCAATGAATTCAATTTCAGAACTAAAGTCACTTGTGCTATCGATTCCTATTTTGTGTTGTTGGTCCATGTGCATTAGTTATTCAGAAGAAATCAACATGACTTTTAAACTCACGAGATGGAAGTGGGACATTGGTTTAAATGTTAGCAGCTCGGACTGACAATCAGATGATCCTGGGTTCAATGCCAGGTAATGCCAATTATTTATTTATTTTTACTAACATGCCTTCTTAAGTAAATTATAAAAATAATGGTGATAACAAGCCCCTCTATTTTGTCATTAGGTCTTTGAGATTTAAGCAGACGAAATGTCGAAAAAAGGCTCACCAGCGCAGCACGATACTGCTACCCTTCACTCATCGCGGTAGCTCCTCTAACCAATTCCTATTTTACTTAGGTGGTCAAGTTCTCAACAATTTTACAATCAACCCTTCATGGGATCTTTCTAAAAAAAAATGTTATTGTCCTGGAAAAACTAGTTTTATTTAAATTTTGAGTGTACAAGTGGATTGTAAATACTTTCCTGGATTACTTGAAAATTTGTGCGGTCAACATATTCCCAGTGTGAAAATACACTTCATTAGCTTCTTATCTCCTCTTTAAAGGCTTGCAAATATCCTTGATATTAATAATTATTTCTTATCCACTTTGATAAGTATGTACAATTAATCATTCACCCCAGATGAGACTTTGGTATCTCAAAATTTTTATTAAAATAAATTCTTCCACACGTCGTTTTTGACAGTTCACAATAATTTATTTGTCCCCCAAACAATTACCCTAGAATTTATAAACAAATTTAATCATTCTTATATTTAACTCAGCATGTTTTTTTTACTTAAACTTAATTTATTTATTGCCACTCAGGAGGCACACAAAAAATACACGTAACGTACAACAATTTTCAAGCACTTTGAATCAATGCCAATCCATTTAGTTTAAAATTCCCACAGCATAAATTATTTTCTCAAAGCAGAATTCTCTCATAATTATTTCCTGTTCACTGAATTTCCAATAAAGTAAACTTTAAAGAAGAAAATAATATATAAAGTCTCTTATAAATACACCTGGTTATACCTACATGAGGTAATAACAAAAGTCAAGCTAAGTTATACATTTAATTAAATTCAAGCAATTATTTTGAATTTTAATTTCATGCAACTAAGTGAAAATTCTAGATTAAAAATAAAACAAAGCGAAATAATTGTTTTCAATGGTGGAGACTTTTTTTCCGCCTAATTAGTGGAGCTTTACTTTGTTTTCTGTTTGTATAGAAAAAATAATGTTTGCTGTGGAACGTGCTAAGAAAACTCAATGAACTTTTGCGCCGACATCTGTTTTATCTGGTCGGTCATTTGCGGTGGGGGAAACCCTCGAAAAAATATACATCTATTGCATACACGAGCAGCATGCTTATAGCTACATATCGCACTCGCCAAGTGTTGATTTTTAGGTTGGAAACGCAAAAACCCGAGACGTAAAACCACAACCTCTCAATCTTATCAAACCGAATGTAAGCAAAAACAGAAATTGTTTCTACTTTTTTTTAAAGATAAACTGATTTTTGTTGTTCTGCTAAAATTTATTTTATCTGGTGACAACACACGACGCTGTAACATTTTGCCTGTGTAAACGTCTGAAATAAAATATCGCTTATAGCCCTGTTCCAAACTGATTGCTTTTCCATTGAAAATAATTTTGCTGGACAAAAAGAGAAGGACGTCTAATGAGTTTTTATTTTTCTTGGCGCTGCTCCGAATGACTTCGATGTGGCGTCGATACTTACATCTGTTTACTGGCTGGTATGACCGAGGAGAACTGTGAAAAATCACATGAAACTAGTTTAAGGTCTGAACCAGCAAACCAGGGCGCGTTCACCATGTGTCTCTTGGCACGGAGAATGGTTTTCAGTAGTTTTCTGTGTCCAACCCTAGAGCAATAACGGTTGACCATGAAGCCAACGAATTTTCCTATTTCATTGGAAAAATTCTCAAAAGATCGTAAATTTTAGTGTCAAGCGACTTGTTTTCGTTTGCTTGGGGGGGTCGCCCTTTTCATTTCATAAAGTTGGGTTTGGTGGCTTGTGTGGTGTGTGCTTTCGATTTCATTCATGGGGTGAAACGACTGTACAAACTGGTCTACTAAGAGGGAGAGAAACTTTTCCTGGAAGCATGTGCATAATTTTTGGCATTTATTTCGGAATTTCTTGGAAGAGTAATTTGCAGACAAGATACAGGCTGCATTAATGCAAAAGAGGAAAACCCCCCGCCCTCGTCTGGGGTATTTCCGATTGTTTACTCGCTACGAATTTTTCGCAGAAAAAGATATGAGCTCGAAACGAATGCAAACGTTAACCAGACGATTTTGTTGTTGTTGAAAAAATCCAGCCAAGACAATTTGTTGTTAGCGAGCTCTGAATTTTATTGCCTTAGTGTGATGTGCGTAAATTACAAAATATATTTAACAAAAAAATAAAAATGTTGCCGGCCCAAGGTGAGTGTTTTGGAATACACAACACATTGACGTACGAAAAACCGGATTTTATTTTCGTTTATTGTAGCTGGAAAAAATTTTTAACTCTTATTTGCTATTCCGTAGATGGGAGCATTTTTATTAAGGGGAAAAGGAAATTTCCAAAAAAAAGGTTGATTGCGAATTATTTTTTTCCGTCTGGATTTTTTAAGTCTAGAACCCTGAGACCAAAATAATTGAAGAGAATTTGTTGATGCACGACGCTTTATAATTTTTTTTTTACATCATTGTAGACACAGCTTAATTGATCGTAAAATTTTTGAGGAAGTCGTCATTTTTATTAGGCTGCCGATGTTGATCTTGTCAGGGATGTTATTTTTTCAATAACAAAAAGCTTAGGTAGGTATATACACAAAAATATAAAATGTAATGGTGTAAATTTGTTTGAAGAGGGGAATACCCTTAGTAATTGTTATTGATGGTTTATTAACTTGGTCAATTGGGTTGAGTGCTGAATATTTATTTTTATTGTAATTAACACTTTAGTGTATATAGACAAGTAGAGTGAGTGCAAGGAAAACCCCCCAAGGTCGATCTAAAGTAGGCATTTGTCTTTTTTCTGTCTATATTGTACGCTGTTGTATAGATATTTATGGATCCTAAACTAGGATAGTTAATTGTTTTTTTGATGATCTAAATTCAAAATATTTAATGAATTGACTTCTTCGCTATTTCAACATCGACCAAAAAAACTCGTGGGAGTCGTCCCAACATATTCACTAAATTAATAAATTATCTAGAATTGTTGGATAGCTCAGTCTTTTTTATTCCTTTGTCTTAGGACTGCCACATTGGGACTAACACACCTGAGTGTGTTTAGGGCTTTTTTAATAATTGTATCTTCATTGGCACCACAGATGCGCTTTGCTAAGACAGAACCCTTCATTCTTATAAAGAACAGCTTTGCGTGTGTGAATAAATAACTTTAGAAACTGAAGAACCTATTCATCATTTATATAATCGAGGTCAACTTTTTCTTCTTTTTAAAGCAGAGTTTTAGTATCATAAACAAAGCCAAACCAAGGCAATTTTGTAAGGGAAAACAAAATTTAAGATAATAATTTTTGACTTTTATATTACAACAAATTTCGTTCTTCGCCCTCAGGGGTTGCCGGTCCACAAAGGGGCGCTTGCAGCCGGATGTAAATCCTAATAAGCTCTCTGTAAATCCTTAAAAGACGACTATTGCCCCGTTTTAGCAATAGGAACGATAGTTTCGTCGTCCCTATTTTGAACACGCCATGCAGAGTCTGTTATTTCTACGACTGTAACTCATAGATCTCTCGCGAAACATAAATCCCCATCGCATTGATTGTAAACAGGTGATGATGATGATTTTCATTCATGTGGTCCTATAAGTTCAAGCACTCAGCAGTGTTTGAGTAGGTATTTAATCACTGCCACCGCTTTTGAATAAGAAAACATTGCAAACACACTCATTCGTTCAAATGACCCAAATAAAAATTCGTTCCAATATGGTAAGAAGACGAAACTTCTTTCCTCTGAGAGTGAGCACAATTCATTTGCGTTGTTTGCGGTGGTAATTCAAATGAGTGGCGGTGTTTACTCCCACCGCTTTAATTTGTGAACATGCGGTGGCACAGAAAACAATGACTTAAACTCATAGCACTCGAGTATAAATTTTAACTCGAGTTTAAAAGCCAAGCATTTGACTTTATTATAGAGACTATAATAAATATCGCTCTGTTTGCGATGAGCGTAAAGACTTGCACTGCATTTTTTGTGAGTAGATCTTAAGTCGCGAAATTGTGATCGCATGCCAGTCTCTGATTTAAATACGTATTATCTGAAATGGAAGCAAGAACCAACATTCATCGTCTGCTTCGTTCGAATAACATAGGCTCCCTTCTTACAAATTCGGCCACTTAGCTCTGATTAACGTCTTAGAATCATCTGAAAGCCCACTTAGCATGCCTCTCGACGATATGCTTCCAGAATAAATTCTTTGTAGTAATCCCTCCAAGATATGAATGGGAGAAATTAAAACCAAGTCCATCACGGTTTGACCTCGTCTGGCACACCGACCGTTCTAAAATGAAAACAGCGGCAGAGTCTGGTTTTTATGGACAACTGGCCCAGGCCGCCTATACAGTTAAGGCTTGGCAAAAAAAAGCTTATGCGTTTTCCACGCGGTCCTTGCCATCAACTAATCTCAGTTCTAACACAACAGGAAGAACAATACATATTCATCTTCTCGGACAACCAAGCAGCTCTCAAGGCGCTTGGCTCGCCCGTCATTAAATCTAAGGGAGCGGGTCATTATTCTGCTTTCTTAAAAATCAATAAAATTCAGCTTATTCTGCTTATTTGAGCAAATTTCTCACTTTTTCAAGGTAAAGTTAAGGTAAAAAAAGTAACAGGCTGAGGGTTCCATTCATATTTCGCAGTGTCGCTTTGTAAAAGTTCCATTCGCAGAATTTTGTGAAAAACATGTTGACCCCGAACATTTTTTTTGCAGAATATTGTCTCCAACCTAACAACGAAGCTTGCTTCGGAAACAGTCATTGTCGTCTAAGAACTAATCTAAAAACAACTTAATCATCCTTCACTGTATTCCAGCCAACAGTGGCTTTGATGGAAAAGATTTAGCATACTCGCTATAGCTAAAGTCGGGGCAACTACACCACACATAGGGCCTGACCAATTTTGTAGAGTCATTAAAAGCATCTTCCAAGCTTAGCTGGAATCAAATCCAAAGAAAGTCTGGCTTAACTAACCAGCACAGCATTGCTCCAAATAATTCTTTCCCAAATTCACTCATTGCAGCAACAAACCTTGACAAAGCTAAATCAAAAATCCTCACTCGAATTTACAGCGGCCATCCATTTAACCGGACTCCACATGCAGACTTTGTCTAAAAAGCGATCCGTATACTGATCCGATGGACTGCACAGCCATCCTGCGTCCAAAGAAGGATTCAGTTGGCATGGCGCGTACTGCCATATCGGGGCGGAAACAGTCGAAATCTACATTCTTCCTCCTGGCCTGACCGCCTCTTCTGCCACCGTAGGCTAATTTGTTCCGAACTGTCAGTTTTCAAAAAGTGAGGCAGCCATTTTGGGCGTCAAACGATTGTGTTCGTATCTAGGCTCGTGACCTGTTTGAAAAAACTCGAAATACGATTCCCAGAAAGAAATTTCTTCCTTTTTTCCGTAAAGCACCTTTTAACGAGCCTGCAGCTCGTGATGTTGGCGGGCACTCCTCCGGTGATGCACCAATAGCAAATGCCATTACAGATAGGGCACATTCGAGTGGGACATTCACAGTAAAGTGTTTTAGTTATGAGTTACCAGCTCGTATTTTTGGCGGACACTTTTCAGGTGATGCACCCATAGAAAATGACATTACAGATATTCGAGTGGGACGAGTAGACACTACAATAGTACATCCGTTTGGCCCATAGAATATCGAGCAACAATGTAACACTTTCTGACACCGCTGTGCCGATAAATCTGATAAGAACAGGCCGAACTTTTGTCTTTTCAAGCTTTATTTTCAACCTTTTTTTAATATAGAAAAACTTATTATAAAAAAAATAAAGTAGAAAAAATTAGTATATAGAAAGCATTATTGTATTGATTTTAAAAAGAAATTTTATTATGTTTTCTTCTCAAATGCTACATGTTTAAACCTCCCTTTGCCTATCGTCTGTATAAAGGTAAGGTAAGGTACCTACCTTAAGGTAACACACCTTATGCACGTTTAAATTTTGCATAAATTAAAAAATAAAACAACGCGATTTTTTATTTTTGAATAATTACGACAGACAAAAAAAAACCATTTGCGTACTAAGTTTAATTGTTTGGCATAACATTAATTCCATTAAACCCTATGAAAGATATAACGCCACAACACCAAAACACATGCCTGCTTATAATCAAACATTCGTTTATTCGCTTGCGGTGCGGGTACAGACATTAACTCAAACAGATGCCATTGACACTACACACGAGAGTTATTATTTTGTGTAGCAGCACTACTATTAAATTCAGTGGAATAGAAGATCGCAGTTCATTTCACGAACCCAATCCCTACTCTAACCCCAGAATTATAAATTGCCACAACTTTTGCAGTTTATTTAACCAGAACCAGATAAAATCTCTAAATGTCAAGTGTATATAGCTGCTACCTACCACAATATTGTCGAAAAAAAAATTCCCAAGTGCCATGCCATGTCGACATGTAGGAAGAAATCTATTTACACATGCGCGTTAATTGAACCTTCGTTCTTCTTAAGCTGTGTGTTAATTTGCTCCATCTTCACAAGCCGAATAAAACCTGTGCTCGACCAACCTCATTTTTATTGGTATTCCACATTTCTAGTTTCAATCTGTCGAGTCATGCAAATCGTCATACCACAAAGCATTCCAAAACTATACACAAAGCAAAAACTACATTTCATCGTCATTTTAATCGAGGAATGATGAAATAAATCGTAAAAAAATGGCAATATATCTTGCGTCCACTGTGATGACAGAAAGTATTTTTCAAACTGCATCTTATTCAGGTAGACACTCACGTCTGCAATTAAGTGCGCCAATATATTTTATTTTATGTTATATGTATTTTTTGTTTCTTTTCTTTTTTGAAATAAAGAAATTCGCCATTTTTACGTGACTTACATTTGATATAAATCAAAAAAATATGTACATATATATCCCGCGAAAGTCAATGACTTTTGTGTGCAAATTAAGAGGGAGAGAGTGTATTGGAAACGGATACACTACACGGCACACCACCCACCCCACGCAAAGATGTCAATCAGTTTATTTGTTTGGTTCTCCATGTGGGACAGCAAACAAAGGCTGCCTTTTCCAAAACAAAAATTAAATGGGTATAAGAACTTAACTTTTGGAAACAAAAAGCCACCCACAGACGGCAGAGAAAACAGGCTTCAAAAACATTTTACTGTCCTAATTATGGTTGCCCCTATTTTAGCTTTTCAGAAGTCGAATGCAAATAGACAACACGAAACAGACAGAGACTTGCAAAAAGCCAAACAAACAAAAATTAAGACATGTATGAAAACTCCTTGTTAATATGTACCTAAAAAAAACAACATGCATGACTTAACGCACGTGTCCCTTGGTAAAATTAACTGGTCTTTGCGAACTTAGCTTAACAAAAAAGTAACAGAGTGACGGATTATGACAGTGGCCGCCAAAAGTCTTAATACATTTGAGATTATCGAATTTCAATTTTAAGACAATCGATAAGGACTGCCTACACTGGAATAATTAAAACCTTTTTATTCTTTATTATAGGTATAGAATTCGTTCTGTTTGACTTGTGTTTAGAAACAAAGGAAAAACATTCTTTGGCGGCTTCTACTAACCAATTTGGTTTACCAGCTCTCACTAAGAATGCTTAAATCTCTTGTAACTACGGATAAGAAAAGGTTAAATAGATGTTTAAACAAGTCCTGGCATTTACCGATTTCAAAATGCTTTTTGTGAACACTTATTCTTTTTTGCAGTTCATATCGTATAAAGTTGGAACAATTAGCCCATCAAAAAGAGTGAATGTCGTTTCATTTAAAAATACAAGTAATTTTGTTATGGGGGGTGCCGTGGCCTAGTGGTTAGTGTGTGTGCTTACTACGCCGGAGGTCTGGGTTCGAATCCTGCCATCGTCACCTGAAAAAAAAGACTTGTTCTTTTTCACGGTCCCCACCTCCGCGAGGGTTTGACAAGCCTTCCGAGAGTATCAATTGTCTTGAAAAAACTTCTCAAAGTGGCGTTCGGATTCGGCAAAAAATTGTAGGTCCCCTTGTATGTGCAGAAATTAACACACGCAGCGTACATTGTTGAGAAGTTGGCCCTGGTTCACCTCGAGCTGTTGTGCCACTCTATTTTAATTTTTTTATGTTCTTCTTCACTGCCCCATTTCTTCAAGAGCTTAAGAACCTTTAATCCCATATTCTCAAGAGACCTATACCATGTCTCCATCGGCCATTAAACTGCAATTAGCGAGAGATGATTAAAAATAAATCCTGAAGTGTATCCACTGGACAAGCATAAAATTATATTGATACGAGCACCCTTTTGCTGTCATTTTGTTCAAAAGAGTCTCAGACGCGAGAAAACAATTTCGTTTTAAAAGCCCAATAGGAAACGTGCTTGTGACAGATCTGCCATACCTGGAAAGTTTTTTTTCTCGAGTATCAAACTGTTTTAAATGTGTGTGACAAAGGGTTAAAAGCGGTATAAAAGAAGTTTGTGAAAATGGAGTACGAGACTTGCGAGATTTATTTTGATTTACAATTTGCTAAGGGTGGTAAATATGGTACAACCAAGAGATAACAGATGCAGCTTCACTTTAAGCGAAACCCTGACTGCTTGCAATTCAGTAAGCAGTTTCTTCGTAAATAAGCCTGTACTGGAACTAGAACAGCCTTGTTTTGCCGATGCCAAGCGGCGAATTGAGAGGTGCCTCATGACAATTGATATTCTCGGAGGGTTTGTCAGGCCCTCGCGGAGGTGGGCCGCCGTGAAAAAACTTTTTTGCGTCGGTCGGCATTCGAACCCGGGACCTCGTGCTCAGTGGTCCTACACACTAAACACTGCACCACGGCGCTGACTTTTTTCACATAATCAGAAAAGCTAGTCGATTTTTTTTTTTATTTTTGGTGCTCGAAATTTAGGTATTTTGTTTGTTTGTAGTTTTTTGTTGTCTAGATGTCGTGCCTTATCCTTTTCAACACCGAATTGCAAAACTGATATAGTATTAAGCTAAAACATATGTACTTATTCTTTTGCGGCTTTGCATTTTTTTATTCCATCAACAATATTTATAAATTTTTGGAACTTATTTTTTCAACACCAGTGTCGGCATTTATTTATATGCACACTTCTCACGTCACTTGCGTGATCACACGAAAGCAGCGAATGCGAGCACGAGTCTTTTTGTCCGTTTGGTAGCCACCAGCCGATGCGCGCTTAATTTTCTTTGTTAACCGCTCCACAGCGACTGTAACATATTTAATAAATCAGCCTCGCAGATAACTTTGGATTTCGAAAATTAGCTGAACACAAAAAACACAGAAGAAAAAATTGAAGTGGGGTGGCTCTGACAGAACTCTGTCTGGTAAAATTCTATACTCGTTATAGTTGTCATACATGCGAATTATTTGTTCAAAGTTCAATTTTGTTTGTTTCCAACTGTTTTTTTTTGTTTTTTGTTTCTTTAGCTTTGTTTTTGGCAACTTAGTTATTTAATATTCATAAAAAGGGGTTTTTTTTTTCCTTGGGGGGGGGGGGGGGTTTGACATTCCTTTTATTATCGCCTAGAAGTAAGTCGCTTTGATGTATTGCGAACAATGAAATCGCCGGGTTGCCGGAACGGGGGTGGTAGCGATTAAAGGGGAGACAACTAATGTGTACAAACTTTTGTCGCGACAGAACTCTTTATTCATTTTTTCGCAACAACACTATGGCTCTCGGTTTATATGAAATTTACGAGCCTTTGTTCGTTAACTTCAATTTTAAGAGGAAACGGGATGGTATGCATGTGCGTCGAAAATTCAATTTAAAAGGGAAACCCGAAAGGTGTGGTTTGTATCCCCAAAAACGGACATAACACAAATAAACAAGACAATCCTTTTATTGAATCCCCGTCTCTTTTTGGCTGTAATTTCAAAATTAAAATTCAATCAAAGTTCGTTAAACCTTTTTTGTACGTTTCCATTTTTTCCACTGCCATCCACATGTATTTTTTTGCACTTTTGGCGGAGGAAAAAGAAAATATTTACTTTGAAATTGAAATGCTTTTGAGATACATCAACATCGCGGTGGTGTATTTTTATTTTGAAAACAACAATCAATCAGCGATAAATTACAAAATAAGCAATTAAGTAGAAATGTGTGAGAAATTATACTTTCGAAAAAGAACAAAAAGGCTAAAAACCCAAAAGCTTGTGTAGGTAATTTGTTGGCGGTGGGTAGATTGTCGATGTTTCGCTTTGCGAATCACAATGATTGATTTGGTGCGCCAGCAGCCATGACGGTGTCACGCATTTAAAAAAATCAAAATCAATTTGTTTCAAGTAATTTTTGTGTCATTTGTTTTTGTATAACACTTGTGTCATCCATCAACGCACGTGATCGGTCTTTTAATCGGACACACTTTGAAGGTGTCGAAAAAGTTACAACGGATATGACCTTGCATGAAAGTGTAAAAATAAGTGAGTTATAAAACTTTTTTTAACTAGCACCAACTGCCATATCTTTATAGTCTGGGTGGAAACGTTTTTAGGATCCATCCACAGCTTGCGAAATAGCGAACTGCGAACTACACCCGAGTAAATTTTACTGCTTTTACAGAAATAGACTCTATAAAAATTAAACAACAAGTGCTAGAGAGCCAGCGAGAGTCTCGGGCGAGTTGTCAAATAAATTTCAATGGCAATGCATATGGGACCGTTCACAATGCCGGCGTTATCACCGTCTTGCACGCCGACAACTTCCGAAAATTAAAAAAAAAACTCGCCGAGGTCGGCGAATGTTTTGACTTTCCGTGCTGTGAGTGTTGAAGTTATATGCTGTTTAATACATATTTTTTGAAGCTAGTTCGAACTTTCTCTGATTATGTGCAAGTGATTCCATGTGCAACAAAGTGGACTAATCTTACAAATATACTAGTCCTGTCACTTTGCAGTCAAAACAGTCGTCGCGATTTCTCGCTGTCATAATACATAATGACAAGCGATTTTTCTAGTCACACTTGGTGCTTACGGTCTGGTTTGACGTTGAAACGCACTGGTTGTAAAACAGCCATAACGCGTCATGGCTCAGTCAGTAAGTCTCAGAGACAAAAGAGACTTACTGACTTAAGACTCAATGACGGAAATAACAGTGGGTTGGCAACATTGTTAGGAAAGTGACAGTTTCACCAAAGACTTGTAAGAGAATGGTGCCCATTGTTCTAATTTATTATCCCTTTAAAGGACCAAAGCATATGCGGAAGAGTTTTGTGTCTTTTAAAGGGATATCTTTGTACAAGAGGCCCCATTCTCTTGCAAACCGTCACTTTTCCCAAAATTGTTGCCAATCCACTGCTATTTCTTTCATTACATGCGTGTCTGTAATAGCTCTTGGTTAAAAGTCAAACTTTACCTTCGGTATTTAGAAGCTCGTTTATTTAAAAATGGGGTTACCTACGGCGTTGCTAACTAAAAGATGTTGCCTTAAACTTCTATTGTTGCTACATGTAGAAATTTAAACGTGTCAACATATTCAAGTTGTAAGTTTATTAGGTCTTACTCAGAAAAAAAGTGTCAATCAAGAGAAGTTCCAAGTTAATTAAGCACTTTTAACGTTCCTTTATCTGCTTCCAATTGTTTTAAGCAAAAATTAATATAGAGTGTTGTGTAAATTAAAAAAGTCCCCTTGTTTAAGCACGTGATTTTCTCGAGAATGTAGTTAAATTCCCCGCTCTACAAAGCCAAACAAATAAAGTTTCGCAACGAAGCAGACTTGGGTAAGCAACATTATCACGTATAAAAATCCTCCTCGTTTGGTAGGTATTTGTGCATGTATCGATTTTGTAAACACGTATATAATACCTACCCTACCTTTGATATCTTATCTCCTTACGACCGGAAGAAGATACAGATACATTAAAATCGCTAAACAAATGTTTATTTAATAAAACAAAGCAAACTTGGTACTCTTGCAAAACCAAAGGCTTGGCTAGAGAGAGCTTAGCTTACTGACAACAGCTCTCATTCACCTCGGAAATAGCTGCCACAACTCACAAATTTTACTCATTTTTTTCTTACTTTTTTTGACCTTTTTTTGCGTCAACAAATTCCACACAATACCGCACCAACAATCTCATCAGAGGCGGTAATATCATACACCTAAGCCAAATAGATAACTTTTTAAATTCTACTCGAAGTCAAAGTCTCCTCCTGTGACTTATCAAGCTTAAAGCGAACGAAATTCAAACAAGATTCCGACTCAATTCCACTGGAAAAAAGATTGTTAATAATAAAAAAAAGCTACCATACCACTACAGAGCACGATCACGCTCGATCGAGCCGCTCGCGTCGTCGTCGATCGTTTGGCATACGAAAACGATCACCGACGCTAGGGTCTAAGCTTTCGACACACTCTTCGGATATTAGTAAGCGTTTGGCTTTTTACTAAATTAGAAGCGTGAGTTACTAGTGTGGTGCTGCACACTGCCTACGTGAAAACAAAAAACGAGTAAAATTTTGTGCAAACAAATTACAATAACAACAATAATCGCGATCGTATTACGTCATTCCATTAGAAATCAGTTTAAAAATAACTAAACACGTAAGCGATGTCGGTATGGTAACTTTTTATTCCTCTATACTTTAAAACGTTTTTTTTTTTTATATATTCTTTGTACCTCTACACCTCAAAAAAATAGTAATAGAGTGTAAGGTTATGGTAATGGAGGGGCTTCAGTATTTAAAATTGATGAGTCGCGTTAAAAAACCTCGAGATTTGAGTCATTACTATATTTTTGAATTTTTTTTTTGTGTCTGATAAGCCGTCGTCGTTTCTAGAGCTTTAATTAGATGTGTGCGCCTTTTTTTTCATAATTATAAAGAGGTTGATAAATTGTGACGTAGGTTGGTTGAAACACTGACTTGAGGAGTCAATTGGCTTTTTATTGTTGCTTGGTTGACGTGCGCAATGGCTCGGCGGTGACACAGTGAGACGTTCCGAGAAATCAAGTTGTGATGGCTTTTTCCCAGCTTGTGTTGTCGCTGCTATTTTTTTTTGTGTGTTAAAGTTATGTTCTGTGACTTGAATATGGCTTTCTGCTAAACTGCTAAACTGATATCAGTGCGCGGGGAATGTTGCAATTTGATTCCCTGGACATGTGTTCTGACAGCAGTGTATCGTCTTTGAGGTGTTCTCGATGAAATAAGTTTTTTTTTTCGTTTCGAGAATCAGGTATGCTGAATAATTAGCGCAAAAAAGCTTGTAAAAGTATGCCTGGAATGTTAGAGAAACTGAAAATCGATACGAGGTTGTTTGTTGTTTTTACAAAAAAAAAACTTGTTTTTAATTTAATAAGATAAACTCAGTGTTAAAATTTTAACAAAGAGCAATAGAACATTTTTTTGAGTTAAATTATAAAGTAAAGCGGTATTATCTAGTTACGGAATCTGTAAACATATAGGCACACAAGACAGACATTTGTCAAAACACTCGTTGGGTGAAAAGCTGGGCGAATAGGCCAAATTTGATCAAATCAATGGAATCAGTGGAACTGATAAGATAGCGACAAATATTTTCGTTCACCCTTTTCTTTTATCTACTTTTGAAACACGCAAAACCAAACCACTGCGCTGGAAATTTATAAGACTGCTTGAAAAAGCGAGGAGCTTGTACCTATTCTAGGGAAATAAGGTTCCGCCCAAAAGGCCTTAGTTGTTTTTTTAGTTGTAAAATGTAATTCCCCTCGTCATTCTTAGTGGCTGTGCGGGAATTAATTTATTATTTATGTTAAAATAAAAGTTTTTGAAAAAATTCTTACATTCTTTTAGACAGTTTGACCAACTCCACTCTACAACAAATCGTTTGAAGCCTCACAATTTCCAATTGCCTAACAAGATTATTTGATAAAAATAGCACGATTTTTTTTCGGCCTAGGGATTCGAACCTCCACCTTTCGATTGCTAGTTCGAGATCTCGTCTATTAGGGTGTTTCCACCGGGCGATAATCCGCGATTAAGACAAATCTTTTTTGACAGCAGAGTTATTTGAGCTCAGCTGAGTTTAAGACATGACAATCCAATGATTCAGAAAAGCCAGGAGCAAGAGTTGTAAATTCGAAAAAGAAACAAGCAACTATTGGGCATATTCTTTTAAAGAACGAATCAAGACAGAGAGAGATGGTTATACATTACAGTCGTCATGTACGTTAAGTTGACAACTACTGTTACACATTGTAAACAATTCAACTCAATTCAGCTGAGTTTGTTGTTTTGTGTAAAGAGATGTGTAGAATGCTGATGTTGATGGTGCTGTGGATGTGGATGAACCTGTCAAAAAAGTTAAATGCACTGAGCTGTGCACACTGCAACAGAATGTTGTATGTTGATGCTTTGTGGACTGAATTTAAAAAAATGTATTTGACATTTTGTTTTTCTATTATGTTTTGCGAAATTTAGTTTCGTAGAATCAAATTTTGGTAAGCATTTGGTGCCATATTAGTGTTTGAATCGTGAAAACGGAATCGAAATTTACAATATGTCTCAACTCTACATTAAGCTTTAGAACAAACTTCTGCTCTTTCTTAGTTGTAGTAGAAAAGATTGTAGATTCCTCAATGCTGTGCAGGTATCACCGTTTCCACCTAACTTGCTTAAGATATCTTAAATTAAAGTTACGTTAAATTAAGTTTTCTACTGTTGTTTTTCCTTTCTTTATGTGTCACTCCGGCTCGGGTTGAATCTGGGCCCCTACCCCTATTGACAGCCGCTAGAGTTGCGCACCCCGATTGTGCACCTCATCAGGTGGCAAATAGAGGAACGCTCAACAGATATCAAACACCGCCATCAAATATTTCAGGGGTGGACGAGAACCAGCAACAAACAAAAAATCCACGAGCGTCTGTCTCAAAATAAGCGGCTTCCTGGTCGGCGTGTGTTATATAGGTTAGGGTCGGCTGAATATGAAACACCTTTTCTCTTCCACATGTCTGATGTTTTTATTGAATATTCTGCTGATTGCTTTTCTCCGAGAGGCATAACACTTGCGTGGATAAGCTTTGGTGTTTCTGTGCAGGGTTTTCATGTTTCCTACTGACTCAACAGCGTTTGTGTTGGATCGGGAACTCTTTTTATCCTCTACCAGCTTCCGATGTGCTATGCATTTTAGGAGCAGCCTAAATTGCGAGCTGTTATAAAAATTAAAAATAATAATCTCAATGCGCATTTTTTTTTTTGCTTGACTAACGTCATTTTTCGGATCAAAAATATTTCCCCCAAAATTATTCTTCACGATAAAAATTTCGTCTTATCGAAACCTTCAAACACCAGCCATATTAAGTTCTTTCCATTGCTTGTGGGGTTTTTAACTTCACAATAATTTCGTTTCAGCGTTGGACTTAAAAAATTCTGTTCACAAAGATAAGCAGAATTCTTTTGAAAACATTTCACTAAAGGCGTTAATCTCAAAAAAGGCGTACTTTTTCGTATTTGCTCCTTTTTATATTTTGATAATGCTAAACTATGTATGACCCTACAGGAGGCATTTACTGGAAGATAAAAAAATATATACAATCGCTAAGAGTCGAAATAAATTTATTTGAAACGGATACGCTAGTGCGACACACGAAAGGAAAAACGATCGGATTTATTTTCTCCTCTTTGTTTGCTGCAATTTGAGTACACATTGTGCCAATCACATTCCATATCTTCTTACAAAAGGAGGGCAATTAAAATTTTCCTTAGAAAAATACCAATAAAACAATTATATTTAAGTTTTAAAGGAAAATTTTTTTTTGAGGCAAAGTAAAAAGTTTTGGCAAACTTTCAAGATTTTCAATTCTTTTTTTTTTTTTTTGTTTTACTAAAATTTCTGAAGATAAATTTATTTAGCGTTCGCACGGTTGGTCGTTCTGGTTATTTAGTGACCCTCTCGCGTAGTAATTTATTAAAATTCGCAGGTGATTTGAGGAAATTTTAAATTTTCATAAATTTTTTAAAGTTGTCTTAAATGTGCGAAATTATTTCGGGAAATTGTTTATGTTAAATGCCACAGAACTCTCTTTAAAATTTTTATCGCGTTTATGTCTTTTATCGTCTTATTCCACTTTAGACGATTTTAATGTTTCCCTGTAATTAAGGAAACCATAAAAAGAACCCACATTTATACACTAGTAAGCTTTACAACGATCTATTTTCTTTGAACGTAGTTTTAGTTTTATTTGTGACATTGGCCCAGTTTACACCGAGGACTATATTTGGTCCAGGACTATATTTTTTAGTCTTGTTATTTTGCGTTTACATCGAATAGGACCAAGACACAAGCCAGCGACAGCTATCGTTCAATAAACTCAAAAAGTGTTCTTTTTCTGCGATAATCCTATGAAATGTTTAGAGACATCTATTGTAGATATAGAATAACATACTCGTTGCCATAACATCAGGCCAAAATAACAAGATAAGGCAGTTTGAAATTCTCCTTTTTGTTTAGTCCAGGCCACCTAAATTTAAAGACTGACCTAAAAATTTAGTCCTCGTATTGTGTGTTTACACCGACGATTTTTGGACTAAATATAGGTATAGTACGGATATAGGCCCCATTAAAGGCCTAGTCCGAAACTAGGCCACTAACTTCCCCCACCGTTTAAATAGTATTTGCTTTCAGGCTGCGCCATTTACAATGATAAATTTTTTATGATTTGAACTTCAACTTCAATGAAATTTACTTTATTTTAAATAAATCTGCAAAAATTTAACACCTTTGGTAAAAATCACAACCTCCAGCACTTTAAAAAAACAAAATCAGCAAAATAAATTGAATTTTTAATATAGCACGGTGCTGCTACATATTTTGTTTGTGCTGCAATAAATCTCAAACGCATTCCGGGGGCACACACATCTCTTTAAAAGTAAAACACACACTTTATTTCTCTTAAAAGTGAAAATATTAAGTCTCAGTCTCCCCACATTGTAAGTTCATATTCCGACTGCGCCATTTTAACACTAATTTGAAAACGTTTTATCATTAATATTGATAACGTGAAAAGTTTGGAGGTTGAGTATTTAGATTCTTTTGAGGTTCTTTGTGTTTTTCTCGCTTCCAAAAGAGATCTTCATTAATTATAAAAGATTTTTAATACCTACCTAACCTATGGCAGAGATCACGACAGTAAATTTTTTGGGATTTACAAAGAAAGATTTACGGTCGAATATAGCGATCAACTACTGTTGCTTTGTGTTTATTGTTTGAGTCGCATTTTTTTAATTGTGTGCTGACTTTTGGCATGACAACAAGTCGCAAAGAGTTTAGCACCTTTTGAGCGCATAAAACAATATCTTTCATCTTCGCATGGCGAAAGTTTAAGGTTCGGTATTCCCGTCATAACTTATATTTTCGCATTACCGACAATGATTATGATGACACAACGTGCGATAAATCACAGGAAAGTGTGCAGCTATAAAGTATTAAAAAAAAACAAGCCCTATCTTCAAAAGTGGTGACCTGCACTTAAATTAAATTTAACTTAGCACAAAGTGACATTGTACCTGAAGACAGTGTAGCAACCTAGCGTAAATTGTTATTTACAACAACAATCATCCTGAATTGCGACCAGTTGCCATGTAATATTTCCCCAAAAAAAAGCAAAGATGGACCTTTCAGATTAATACTTTATCGTAAATTTCGAATCAACGTTGTAAGCTCTTTTTTTTTATATAGTCAAGCATGAGCCAGGTTTCAGGTGTGGCGATGGCAACGAATACCATTTCCACCACGTAACTGTTCAAAATGCTTTACTGAAACCGCACGCCCGGCGAAAATCTGTATGTCTGTTGGCGTACTTAATAACCGACAACAACATATTGTTGGTGGAATGAACTCAACAAATAATATTTTTTTGTTTCTTACCAAAAACAAATTTAAGTGAGAAGGCGGCCTTTGATTGTCATACGATGGATGACAACAGCTACAGCGACGCGATGAACTGACACACTTACATTTTTAATTAGCAAAAGAAATTTTTAATTTTCAAATTTCTTGGATGGATTGGATATACTTCTCTGTTCGTTTTTTTTTTTAACCACATGTTTGTTAATTTTTTATTTTAAAAATAGAATATGAAGTTATATTTGGACAAGGGCACTCGTTCGTATCAATTGCGTATTTTGTATCCAAGATAGGTTGACGCGAATTTATTAAATAATCAAAAGACGGTTTTTTTTTTTGTTTGACGTCATAGCCAGGTGTAAACAAAAGCAGTGACTTTACGTAAACACGATAAACTAGTTTTAAATAAATTATTTGTTGGAACAAAACAAACGCGCAAATGTTGTGTTCTGTCTGCTGTAGCCGTCTATCAGACTTTTCTAGTTTTGATCTTTTAAAATATTAAACAGATGGCCACATCTTGTTAATTATTTTCATTTAAAATAATATTTTTTTGGTGAATTCCCTTAATAACTAAAAATCAATTCAGATGTATGAATGCAGTCAAAAGACTTGCTCGAAGCAAAAACTGTGTTAAGTCTTACAATCAAAATTGATTTCCTGAAAGGAGTCAATACGTTCTGCAGTTCAGTGGCTGTTCTGGTTAAACCGGGACGCAGGATCCCCTTAATAAATATAGCAGTTCTTAAGTCCTTGTCAAAATAAATTGGAAAGTTAAATTGGGAATCTCAATGAAAAGTAATTTAACTCTTGTGTGTTTCTTTGTGTGCTCACATCATATCTCCCTTGTGTGCATGTTTTCTATCCTTATGGACCCAGTCAAGTCAAGTATATTTTTGCTTTTGGTCGCATCTTATCTTTCTCAATGTTCATATATTTGTTCATAATATTTATTACAAATAGAACTTCAGAACTGAAAAAAAATATTAGTGAATAAAATTAATTTTCTTTTTAACTACATTATGAGTTTTTTTGTCCATTAATTTTTATTCCGTAGTCGGCCGAATATTGGGAACTATTCGGCCGAATACTGAATTCTGAAAAAAGTGGCCGAAAAAGCCTAATATCGAATATTACCCGAATGTTCGGAACATCTCTAATATGAACGTATGTTCATCCCGAATGTTCGGAACATCTCTAAGTTTGGGTGAACGTATGTAGTTTCAAGAAACAGCTTAAACGTTAAAACCATTATACTCAGATATTATTGTTTCAAGCAATAAATTCATGAATATTTGGTTCATGTTTTCCCCAAAATATTCACTTAAATTTGCTATGCTTTTATATTTGTCTAGTTTTAAGCTTTGAAGAAAAGTCCATTTTGTTTTTCTCTCTTAAATTAAAGAAATGCAGTGTAAACGACTGATATTTCTTGATGTTTTCTAACTTAATATTTAGTGTTCGATCGAATATCAGTAACCGAATAGTATTGAAACAAATGTGCGGTTACTATTCAGTATTCGACCTATGTCTCGCTCTTCGGCCGAATACAGAACATTAAGTTACTACCGAATAACGAAAAAAGGCCCAAATACCGAAGAGACGGAATATTTGGTTTAAATTCGGTATTTGGTCTATACATACATTGCTATTCGGCCGAATAAAGAATATTTGTTTCAATACTATTCAGTTTCTGATATTCGGTCGAGTGGCTATTATTGGAGTAGAAAAAAAATATGCCAAATATCGAAAAGACCGATTATTTGCTTACTATTCGGTATTCGGTGTATATATGTGTTGCTATTTGGCCGAACGCCAAATATTGAATTACTATTCGGCTGAAAAACAAAGGTCGAACAGTAACCGAATATTCGTTTCATCACTGAAAAACTCCTTTGAAACAGAGCTTTAGTCCAAAGTTAATTACGTGCAAAAATTATCTTTGACTCTTTCCTGTTCAAATACCATTTCTCAACGAAAAATGAGTACGAATTGATCGTTATACACCTGTGCGGAGGTAACAAGCTTACTCTTTTAAATGTCAAAAAAATGTAAGAAACAATTAATATTTCAGTTTATACACGGTATAAACAAATTAATTGTCCCTTTTGAGATCGTATGCTGTGCTACATCTTACATTCTATGATTCACAACCCGTGTATCTTGTAAATTGCCCTATTACACCCAACAATGTGTGCCATTTTCTAATTCATCACAATATTTTTTGCGTTCCTTAAATAGCATAGAATCTTCAATCTTAGTCCTTGGTCGTAAGACAGATGTTACCCCACGATCCAATGTGATCTTAAAATATTCCCTTTAAACGCATCAATCATGTAAATCCCCAAATATCCGCAACAGCTTGAGATTTCTTGACGTAAAAATGCACATTCCCTAATGGTGTTTCATGTTCTACAGAATTTCATGTTCAACAGAATTTCGCGAATCAAAATTTCACAAAACACCTGTTCCGCCAAACAAAATGAATTTATCGATGTGACACGAGGCACAACTTCTAGCTAAAAAAAAACATGCTCGGGCAAATAATAAAACAATCCAATAAACAATTTGACTTCACGCAAAAACAAAAGAAAAAATGAAGACAGCTTGGCATCAAGAAAAAGCAAAACACCAACCCATTTATCTATTAAAAACATTCACCATAAGGAATCCGCTGCCGTTTTGGCACCGCATAGTGTACTCGATCGTCGAGGAAGCCAAAAAAGCAAAGGAAAAATAAAACAGCAGCGGCACACATACACTTAAGAAAATGAGTAAAAAAAATTAACAATTTAATGAACTAAACAAAGTTCGCTATAAAAACAGCGAAACTATCTAAATGTATCTAAACATGTATCTCTCTGTTTGCCTTAAATGATACTCATACACATGTCTAAGTCATAAACTCAACGAGTGAGGGAAGAAAAATAGAAGCGCGCGCGAATTCACCATTACCACTACCAGAAAAATAAAAGACAAGACACGAAGAAAATTTCCTCTTCGCAAATATCGCAGAAAATCCATCTCGATTAGTCGAATCCGAGTCCGAGCCCCTGAAGCTTGAAAAGCTCTCACTTCAGCGGGATAAATTTCTAAATAAAAAAAATCTATCTAGAAATACAATACAAAAAACACCTATCGCGTGAAATTTATATTTCAACAAAAAAAACTACAACACACATACTTTACGAACGAACGAATTTTTATTTTACACAACAAAAAAGGAAGATAAAGACTCTCTAACTTCGATTTCGGTTTTGAAAACGCGAAAACAATAACCATCTACAATAACACCGTTAGTTCAAATTTTTTGCGAATTTAATTACATAATTTAAACGCTGCGCGAAATAATTCAAACCAAGCCAACAGCGAGTTTTTCTACTGCTAAACGAAAAAAAAAACATACAGGAAATATAACATTTTATTATGTTCTCAGCAAAAATCAAGTACAACGAACAAATACTCAACAAAGATTTACGCGAATATAATTTTATGACGAATCAACCTCAGCAATTACCAAAAAATAATAATAACGAACGCATCAAACAGATCTTGGATAAATCTGAAATTGAATTTGAAAAGACCACCAGAAAACGACCAAGGAAGCGGTATTCTTACATGAATATTTGACTCGCTTTGAAAATAAATTTAAATCATTTGAAAAATAATTAAAAAAAAAATCTAACGAACTAAACTTATAACGAGAATAAGCTAAAAATACATTTCATTGAAAAAAAAAACAAGAATAATAAAACAAGGAAACAATTTCTTTTGTGTGGAATTAGATAAAACAAAAAACTTTAATAAATAAATAAAAGATTTATTTTTAATTCTTTTCTAAGAAAAGTTAAATTTTTAAAAGTATATACATATTTATCGCGTGTGTTTTTTTTATACAATAAACAGTTGTTGTTTTTTTTTTTTTACTATAGTGTGCATGAAGTTTTATTTATTTAATTTATATGCTAGTCGAATTAATTTGTCTGTTTCAAATATAAAATAGAAAATATTAAATAAATAACTAAATACGATAATTATCTACACCCACACAACGATCACATTGTCTACGAATTGAAAAAAAAAGAATCGATTTTTTATAAATATGGATGCTTGCGAAATCGCAAACTTTTTGGCCAGTGAGCTTTTTATGCAACAGGTAAAATAATTTTGTACAAAAATAGATAAATACGAAACCTTAAAATATTGATGATTTAATTGAACATGATTGAGTGTGGCACCGTGGTTCACCATGACGCAACGTGGCTCGGTGTGGCTTGTTGCATATACGATCCCGCCAACAACTGCTGTTTTTTTTTCTCAATTTCTTATATTCAAATTAATTAGTTTAATTTAATTCAATTGAATGTGATTCCTCTTGTCATCGTAGGCGGGCTGCTTTTGCCACTCCATAGTTGTGAGTGGGGGCTTTGTGTGTTGCTTTTTTCTTGCTGCCTAGAATTGTTTACGGCTTTTTGAATTGTATACCATATTTGGTTGGTATATTTTTTCTTGGACAAAAGCGTAAGCACATCTGGGTATCTGTTTTTGGTTGCAGTATCGTTTTTTTTTGCTCCGCTGTTATTTGCGAACAATTTAAAAGATTTGCGTGTAGGTGGTGATTTGTTTCTTATGGCAATCGATAGAGAGTTGTAAGTTTTTTTGCTAGCGATTTATGGCATTCAAAGTGACTGCCTCTTCTTGTTAGAAAAAAGCACTGCACCTTCCCTAAATAGTAAACCTTTCTTATTTGTACGCCGCGAAATTGTTAAATATTTTACGGGATTTAAAATGCTAAGCAATACTTGCAAAATAAATAAAAGCAGTACCCGTGATAGGTGAAGTAAGGAGCATCGCGCCCTGGTGCCGTGAGTCCAAACGGTTTTTACTTTCAACATTGCTTCTTTTTATTTTTTCATTTACTTGAGTACTTAAACCTCTTTTCACCACGTTAATTTCAGATGTAAATATTGGTATAAAACAATTTAAAATATTTTGAGCAGTTTACTTCACTTATTAAGTTCTTATTCTTACACGTTTGGTTTTCCTTTTCTGTTGGCAGTATTTTAAAAGAAAAATCTCTTGACAAAAAAGTTTTAATGCTAAGCTATTCGCAAGCGTCAAGGCGTCAATAATTTTTCCAGTCGTATCAATCAACGGCTAAGAAAAAGTTTTTATGATTGTTTGCTTGGACCAGTATTCGAACTAAGTGGTGGTATTTTTTTAAATACGAAAAAAATCTTCGCGACGTTTCATCGATTATTTGTCTTCCTCCCCAGGAGATTTGTTTATTAATTCATCGAAAAATAACAATTCTTAGGATTTTTTTTTAAATATTCTTACAACTTTATCCACTTACAGTTTGTATAATGATATTTTTGTTCTTATTTTCTTTGACGTCCGATAAAAAAAAAACTAGTGGGAGGGTTACAATCCGCTTAGGCGAATCGTTGGATACCCCATCCCAATTGACCACTTTGAAGCTCCAAATTGTGTCATAAATCTTGATTGTTAAATTTCAGTTTCTATTAACTTCAACTGTATTTAGAGTTTCTCAGTTAAAGAATCTTCTCCCTTAAAAAGGGGCGTGGCATCCACCCTTTTCAATTACATCTTTTTTGTTTTCATATTTTATCAGAAGTGATATACACGTCTTGATTGCATTTTCACATTAAAAAATTGGTTAATACTTAAAAACGCCCCCTAAAGTGGGCGTGGCAAAAATTTATTCATTTGAGTTGATAGCTTACGTTTTTTGGATTTAAAGCAAATATATCAAATAAAAACTGTTTATTAGAATGCATATTATATATGACCACGCCTACAAGGGGCGGTTTTCGCTTTTTTCTTAAATGCCAATCACAATATACTTAAGCTAGGATAACGCGTACCAAATTTCAGCTTCCAACGACAACTTTGAATTTTCATGCTATTAAGTAAAGTGGGCGTGTCAGTGGGCAAAATTTTTACACTTGTACTGCTTCGGGACCTAGAAAGAACAGATATTAAGTTTCAAGTTCCTAGGTCAAAATTTAAGGCCTAAAAACTACCGACACACGAACGGAAGGACGGACAGACATGGCTCATTCGACTAACAATTCGGTCTCGATCATATGCCCTTAAGGCCTTGGAGGCGATTATTTCTCTATGTTACAAACTATGAATCAAACTTAATATACCTCCTATCCTATGAGATGGGGTATAAAAAACTGTAAGTGGAAAAGTATAAAAATATACTTAGAGCTGTCATTTTTAGATGAATTAACAAATAATTCCCCTGAATAAGTTGACGAATAATCGACGAAACGTCGGAAAAAAGTGGAGTAGAGGATTTTTCTCTTTTTTTTTTTTTGAATTTAAAGAACGACTACCTGAAAGCGCATTAAGTTTGTTTTCGAGATCTGAGTTAAGCTCAATTTAGTCCCAGAATCATATATTTTCAAATATAGTGTTTCGATCTAAGTTTCATTCCAAACTAGGACACTAAGTGAAGTTTGTATGAAGGACTCTGAATGACTGTATGATTTACTTGCAGAATCGAAATGACAGACGTTTCTTTTGATTAGAGTAAAAACAATCTGTGATATAGAAAAGTATATCATAATTTTCTTGTTAAATAAAGGCCCGTATCCCGTTCTGCAAAATTAACCACGAGCTCATTTGCAAAGTCTGGAATGGCATAATTTGTGAAAAAAAAATAGTTCGTTGGGCTCAAAAGGTTCAGAAAGTGAGTTATAAAAGTGAGTTATAAAAAGGTTATAAAAGTGATTTTTTAATGTCCTCAGGCTTATGTTCTTTCCCATTGCACATTAAACATGGTTAATCCTTTTAACTATCCTCCAGGAATCGTTTGCAATTTCCGACCCCCAAACCTCTATTCCTGTTTTGCATGAAGCCAACTAAACTATCCTTGCCTCTCTTTTACTCACTCTCGATCAAATCACGGATCTTTGTTACCTCTTATTGCTTATTTTTGGGGTCATAAAGTTCTTGGTATAGTTCCTTAATGCAATCTTCGATACCGTCAAAGTTCGCCTCTTGCTGTAGTAGTCGTTCCTCTAGTAGACTTCTTAGCATTGGACCTAATGAAATATTCCATATCAGCTTGTGTAGAGAATCATTTTCCTTTTAATTTGTATCGAAATCTTCAAGGTCTTACAACAATTATCGGAAGGTGGTCAGATGGTCTGAATATGGAAAGTTTTCGGCTTTAAAATCTACGATGTAAGAGCACCACTCTCCCCCTACTAAGCAATAGGCACAGACGGACGTTTCTGGCCTTCCTAATGTGTAGTCTCGGACTTTAACACTCGTTATCAGCAAAATGTGTCTTAATAAGTTCAAATATTTTTTTATCGTACTGAAACGACAGGTGATGCTGGCTGACAAAAGAACTCACAATTATTGAAAAACTCATTTGAAATTCATCGGAGAGCAGGGGTGTAAAAAAAAATATGAGCTGAAAGTGCATAGCACATTCTGATCTTACCATTTATATTGTATCCAAACTACTTGCAATAAAAGATATCACGTGAAAGGTGTGTGACAAATTTTTGTTTACAATTTGTAGCACATGACAGCAGGTATCGAAATCACAAGTTGATCGGCAACAGGTTCTCAATACATCTTGTCGTGTGCAGAACACGTGAGAAGCCTTCAAGCAGCGTTTTATTAGTGTTTTTCAACATGTATCTCTACAGAGCACCCTAATATATTTCTTATACATATTTTGAACCAAAAATTGGTCTTGTTTCCACTGCGTATTCGATGTGGACGCTCTTGAAATAAAAACAAAAGAATACCGACTAATTTATAATTTAATTCTGTGGGCTAATGTGGCGTTGGGAACGTCAAAGCCGCAGCTCGATATAGTAAAGTCCCAATCAATTTGTTTACAAACTTCCAAACCCGTTTTGTCTTCAGATTCAGACTATTTACAGCTGGGTTAACAACAAAAGTAGACAAAAAACAACGTTCTATACAGATGACCTTGAATGTACACAGAACCAAAGGGAAAAACCCACTGTCAACAATAAACATGAAAAACAGGGGATCAAATAGATTGTAACAACAATAATAACAACAGGCCAGGTACCTACCTTTACCTACATTAATTAGCTGCCTCATTAAATTGTAATTTAACCTCTCGCCACCTGCACTGATTTTTTAGTTAGCTTGTGAGTTTTTTTTTGGGTACTTTTTCTCCCTTCTCTATGCAAAAAAAAAATGGAGAAAAATGTCAAATTCAAATAGTTTCAACTTCGATAAAAAACCAAGCAAGTTGTAGTTTCCCTTTTGTTTTTTTTTTATCAGCACAATAAAATATCTAAAACAATATCAAACAAACTGCAGAGCAATAAAAAAATACTTTGCCGAGAAGCATTTTCAATTTAATTCTTTTAATTTTTTTGTTCCTTTGAATTCAAAGAAACGAACGAGTTCATCGTTAAAAATAGAATCAGGGTGAAAAACTAGGAAGCACCAGTTTGTATTGTACACATACAAAAACCCACCACACCATGATCGCCGCATATCGTCAGCAACATTGCTAGTTTAAAGTTGAACAACATTTAGATAAAAATATTTTTTTTTCATTCATAAAAAAAAAACTTTTGCTATCGTTAAGCGATTTAGGGGCGTTATTAGTACTCTTGTTAGATATCATGTCGTGTGGCTTGACAGAGTCATTTTTGTATCCTATCATTAAAGCTTTTCATGGAGAAATTGTATCTAAGTTTATGTGCCCTATTGTCCCCGCCTGCTGGCGTCATGATGCTGAGAGAAAGATCGTTTTTTTGTGTTGGCTATTGCGAAAATCGTGGGGTAGTCGCTGATGTGAACGATCACCACGTGGGCCGAGGATGATAGAAATAGAAAACTGGGAAATCCACCTTTTGCCAATTTCACGCATGTTAATGTTTTTTTATTGAGTTTAGTTGCAAGGGAAAACACCCACATACGTTTAGGCCTTTTGCTGAAAACGCGTCCATAGAGAGAAGAAATTTTTTTATATGGTAAATAGCAGATAATATAATCTTGGCAAGAATTTTATTAGGATCGAATTTAATAGATCCATGGCCACAGTGACACTTGCGAGGATATCACCTTTAATTGTAAAGAGGACTTTCCGATGGCGAGCTTAATTTAAAAAAGGACATTCAGATAATACGCATTTTTTATTAAATAAAACTAAGCCTCTCCTCGAATTACATAAATGAGTTTATAGACCCTAGAGGCGGATAAGCCCCTTAAAAAAATCTTATGCATTTAAATTTACCAACATCCAATTTGAAAACCATTTTAACTTGATTTTTCTTTCTTATTACAGCTTGTCTCATTAGATGGCATTCAGAGTGGTGTACCAACACTCACCACATCTACACTAACGCCAACAACGCTACGCAACATCGAACAAACGTTCATCGAACTAACAACTGAGCCGCCAAACACTGCGCCTTACCAGGCAGGTTTTGTCCCGCCCAGAGCGCCCTTATTCCATGAATTCCACAATGAAACCAACAGTATGCCATCGTCTGAGGATTCTCAAAATTCCTGGGCCGACCCACCCCTCGCCAACGAAGAAAATTCCATGGCCACCACAACAGATACTTGTAAGTTTGCAAATTTTACTTTCAGAAAAAAGACATCCATTCTAACTGTATTTGTTGTTTTTTTCTTTGCAGCAAGTGTAGCCACCACAATCAATGCCAACGACAGTCCGTCCTTCCAAAGCAATGGTACTGGCAGTGGCACCAAAACCGCAAACACCTCATCAGCAACCAACGATTTCACATCGGTGAACAGAGCCATAGCAGCGGCACGTGCTGCTGGCAACGCGAATTCCTCGTCCTCTGGTACAACGACAAATACTCCGTCCCGTCGCAATCAGGGTGGTCGCCGTCCAACGAAAGCCACAAACATGTCTCCCGAGGAGGAGGAGAAGCGTCGGATTCGTCGCGAGCGCAACAAACTGGCAGCGGCTCGCTGTCGAAAACGTCGCGTCGATCAGACGAATGAACTACTAGAAGAGGTCGCTGTGCTGGAAAAACGTCGCGACAGCCTGCAAAAAGAAATAGCCTCGCTCTACGAGGCAAAGGACGAGCTGGAAGCGATCTTTGAAGCTCATCGCCCCACATGTCGTAAGGTTCGGTCAAACAACAATAACCTTCTAGTGGACACGTTCAATGCGTGTGATCCAGGTCGTGGTTCGCCACTTGACCTTAAGCCCGTCATTTTGCCAGACTTCGATGTGAAGAGCATAAAGAGCGAACCAAACGATAATCTCGACCTCGATGGACCACCATCGCCCAAACGTGTCATGTTGTCACAAAGTTCTTCGGCCATGGTACCGCCTTTGCCTCACGTCTCCACGATATCTGCGTCGATACCATCCGCGTCAGCTTTGAACACGCCCACCATTACGAATTCACCTCCAGCCATGTTGAAACCGGGTCCAAAACAACGACCCAGCTCACTGAATGTTCCCCTGCAAATGACCTCTGGTGTCCATGGCATGGGAAAGACCGTCACCGATATCAACGGCGTAACGATATCAACGCCATCTAGTGGCGTTATGTTTAACTTTGACAGTCTCATGGACGGCGGCACTGGCCTAACACCCGTCTCAGGTCCCCTAATGCCAACGTGCTCATCACAAAATAAGCATCCCCTCGAGTTGGTCACACCCACCAGCGAACCTTCGAAGCTGGTCAGCTTATAATAGTTAACGGAATTGTATTTGTAAAGTAAAAAAACAGTTTTTTTTTTGTAGAAAATATTATGTGTCGACGTGAGAAAACGAGTGGGTTTTAAAATAAACTAAAAACAAAACCGTTGAAACGAAACTAAGTTCAGAAAAAAATAATTATTGTTTTCAATTGCCCTCAAATTCTTTTGTATTATTTTTTTAATGTTATTAAATAATTTTTGTTTGTTTTATTTATATCTAGAAAAGAAAAAAAAAACAATGTAATTTAATTTTTTTTAGAACATTTAACAAAGATAAAAACAAAGTAAAAACCAGCAAAATAAAAGGCGTTGTGATATTTATAAATAAAATAATAAAATACAAGAAAAAATCTACTATAATACAAAGAAAAAGATTTACTTATTTCCTTAGCGCAAAATTTAAATTAAACAAAGAAACAAAAACTATTTTTAATAAGTTTTGTGTGCATTAATAGAGAAAAGTCGTAAACAAAGATTGAAAACAATTTTACACAACTTAAGTTTAAGGAAAGAAAAGTTTTTTTTTTTTAATAAATTAATTTTAAGCTTAAGAAAATCATAAAATTCAAAATAAAAAACTTTTTGTCGATCGTTTGAAAAACAATTTCGTAAATTCTTTTTAGAAAAAAATTATTAAAAAAAAAAACAAAATCACATCTATAAGATATAAAAAGAAAATTTTATTACTATATGCAGTAAGAAAACCTTTGTCGCCTTGTGTTTTTGTGCAAAAGCAATAATTAATTGAATATGTATTACCTTTTTTATATAAAACTATATTTCATACTATTATATGTAATTATGTACTATTTTTAATGTGTTATTAAAAACATAATGATTGTATACATATTTTGTATATGCAAACCGTAAACAGTAAATCTGGCGAGGAAACTTTAAAGAAAATTAATAAATGCATGCATCATTGTACCATAGAGTTAAAAAGTAAAATTCAATCGGGATTCTCAACTAGAAAGCGTAAAATAAATATAGTAGAGAGAGTATATTTTTTGACAACAAAAAAAAAAACTCTTAAGAAAGAGATATCTAAACTTAACGAAAGCAATTCATATTTTTTCTATTCGATCAAAAAATGTTGTATGAAAGTAAACTTTAATGTTAAATTTCTTGTTAATTGAAAGCAACAAGTTAAAAACAAAAATGCTACACTTTACCAAATTTCAATGATAACAGGATCAAATACTGAAATACAAATACTGCATACAAATCGCAATAAAAAAATATTGTGTTGATACATTTTAAATAAAAAAAATGCAATATAACATCTAAAGACAAAATACTTTCGCTTGTTTTATTTTTTTGAGAAGCTTAAGTTCAAGTCAGATAAGAAACATCTTGAACGTTGGTTATGGTAAGTATTTGCCCATTGCCAAGAATTCGGGATACATATATGCGAAAAATTTAACTTCGTCAATTCTGTCTTAACTTTTGAGCAACAGATCAACATCTTTAGGACACCGGAATATGTAATGCTTCCGATTTTAATGTTGTCTCCATCATAATGTTTAAAAATAACGAAAGAATTCCAACCATACCATCCATCACTTTAGAGGATTTCACCCCAGGCCACCAGAAATTCTGTATGGCCTGGGGTGAAGATAACAAGCACGCTATAATTTGTTCTCCGGATTACTAAAATGCAGTTGATTTGTGTGCTACTTTCTTGTTTCTTAATGGATTTAAATGATCAAGCATGAACACAACTTTATGATTTAAAGAAATGGTTTTAAAATTCTTTATTTTTAGCGGTCCGTCCAAAAATGGAAAAAGGACCTCTTATTGTATCGCTACGCTGTCCGTCCGCCCATCCAATCAAAAAGGTTTGCTGTTCTTTTAAGCTGCAGAAATAGTCAGAGTTGTTTTTCAATACTTTACTAAATGTTTTTCAATACTTTTTTTTAAGAAAATGGGTGACGTTTTTCAAAGTGTCAGATGCATACCTTTTGAACCGCTTCGTGCACAAAGCCAATATTAAACACACGTATAAAACAACACAAAGTAAACTAAATACTTAAGTCATATTTTTTAGAAAAAGTTTTTATAATGCCATTTTAACGCATTTTTCAAAAATATCGCAAAAATTCGTGACAAAACGTGTGTCCCCGCCCCTTATCACTGGTCTTGTTTGGACAAAGCGTATGGAAAAAATCACACGTATCAGAAATTATTCAAAGATTTGAGGAAAATTATAGCGAATTTTAAAGTTCCATAAACTTCTGAGATTCAACTAAAAAACAGAAAAGCATTTTAAAAAACAGTATTTCAAAAACTTTTTTTTTAAATCTTCTAGTATCTTAATGGTAAAAGCAATTTTGTTCAGATTCTGGTCAAGTACAAAGCATACAAAAGTTAAGCAAGCTGCGTTAAAAAAATTTTAAATTGCCGTTTTTAACCTGAGTTTTTCGAAGCCCATATTAAAAACGAAATAAATAAGGAGCTTGTACCGCTTTCGCAAAAACTGTTGTCCATAGAATTTTAGAAAAAGCATCCAATTGGAAAAAAGTCTAACGGGAGCTGAAAAAAAAAATTAAAATAGACATGCCTTGTCAAAACAAGGTATGTCTCCCCCTCTAGCTCCCAAACAGGACAAAGTATAACTTTGATATAAATAACGGGCATAGTCCATCTTCTAAGATTTTTTTTAATGAAAACTTCGAATTTTCGATAACTTTGAAGATTTGACTAAAAATCGTAAAAATATTTTCAAAAACGATTTTTTCAAAGTTGATAGTCTGTTAATGGTAATGATCTTGTTTAAATTTGGCTGAGGGATTAAGCGTTTACGACGTAAGTTTACTGCATTTAAAAAGTTTCATAATTGCCGTTTCTAACCTCAAGTTTGTAAACCTATTTATGCAAACGAAATAGAAAACAACATGCTTAACAGTTTTCTCAATAGAGAAATAGAACGCCAATAGAACGCAGCTGGATGCGAAATAGAAAAAAAAACCTAACAGTAATTACAAAAAAATCTAAATTGCTGTTATATGTATTTTAAATTATAAAAATGCAAAAAAGGCCAAGAAAATATCCCTCTATTTCTATTTTCGAAACGGTAAGAGGCAAAAATTTGAAATAAATAACGAATTACCTACCTAGAGTGAAGTAGTTTTGAAATAGCTAATGGTTTTCTAGATGTGCTTGAAAACGCTTCAATTGGCTGACTTAAACTATGCTGCTAGCAGATATGTCTATCGTCACTTCTGGCCCTTTTATTTTACATCAACCAGACGCAGGCACAACCACACGAACTTCAACATAAGTTTTATGAAGCTCTTGCCAACTTTTCTATTTTTAGGAAAAAACCTAAAAAAAAATATATGAAAAGTTTTATGCCACCCTTTTTTTAAGTCACAAAACTAAAAAAAATACTAAAACAGAATGTAAAATAATACCAGAAATAATAATAAACAAAGAGTTTTACATATTCAATGCAATCAATATTACGAGTAGCTTAATCTGCAACAAAAGCCGACGGACCGATCCGCGTATGCCTTCATACTTGACGGTTAATTTTTTTCTTTTTTGACTTTTATAATTCAGTTGTCAAATTGAAGGATACAAAACTAAGACTTACTTAACAAGCCGGGCACAATGTGTGTCTGTGTCTGTGTCTGTCGCTGTCTTGCCACATTTTTCACCTAAAATCAGAGACACAGCGAGGTACCCATTGTGTCGCTATATCACGTATATAGCGACACAATGGGTATCTCGCTTATATTCCCGTAAGCTGAACTGCGAGACACAGACACAGATACAGATACTCATTCTGTCCCAGCTATAAGGTGGCGCTATAGTCAGGGGGGCCTGGGCCCGAGCCAACAAGCTTCACCAGCCCACTCCGGTCCCCTTCCACTGGCATGCGCCACCTGAGTCTCGGTGCTCCTCTACTACGCCGTCCCTTCGGGGTAGATTCGAAGATTTTCCGAGCCGGGGCGGTGGTGTCCTTATGTACAGCCCGTACAATTCGATGTTATATCTCCTCCCCCACTCTCCGTCTCTGCAGACGGGACCATAAATCATCCGAAGAATTTTGCTCTCGAAGCAGCCTACAGTGTTTTCATCCGCCTTTGACAGGGTCCATGTCCATGCTTCTGCACCGTACAGAAGAACTGGGATTATGAGGGTATTATAAGTAGACACTTTTGTTCCTTGAGAGAGGGCTTTGCTACTCAATTGCCTCCTTAGCCCAAAGAAACAGCGATTTGCAAGAGTTATCTTATTCTTCGTTTGATTTCAGCGCTGGTGTCATTGTCTGAATTGATAGTGGAACCCAGTTAGATAACGTCCCTAACTACCTCAAAGTTATTAGCTGTCTTTGGTGATGTTTTGTCCATGACGTCGGTGTTGTGTGTCTTTTCTCGACCACAGCATATCCTTTGTTTTACCCTTTTTGATTGCTCAACTAAAATATTCGCCGCTTACGTCACAATAAGTACTCACGAGGTCTTCACTGGCATCATGCTTTGTATTCCCAATTATGTCAATGTCGTCTGCGTATGCGAATAACTGAACGGACTTTTGTCGAGAGATAATGCCTCTGGTGTTGACGTGGGAGTTCTGCACAATTTTCTCAAGTAGGATGTTAAAGAAGTCACATGACAGCGTGTCACCTTGTCTAACAAAACGAAGAATAAAAATACTTTGCCTTTGTTGCGAAAAAGTTGTATATATGACTGTCTTTTTGTTTGACTGGCTTTGATCTATCATATAACGTTCTTACATCAGCCCCAATTTCGAAGAGACGGTTAAAAATAATTCTATTGTGTTCTTTCTGGAAGAATAGATAAAGCTAAAGGTACCAAAAAAACTTGACGGTACAAAAACTACTAGTCATTTGTTTTGAATTGTTTCCCCCTAAGTTTTACTTCCCCCGTGGAGCACTTTGTAACATGGTGAAAGAATATTGGTGGTAGGCCCCAAGACCTCAAGGGCATATGAATATGATCGAGACCAAATTCTGAGTCGAATAAGACATGTCCGTCGGTACGTCTGCCTGTATGTCACATGTTTTTAGGCATTAACCCTGAGAAGATAACCTTCGTCGAGTCGATGAATTTAATCAACTTAATTTTTTTCACTGTTCCCTTAATACTCTTTTCGATTGATGGCAAAATTGAGCGAAATTACCTGAGAGAAATATTTAAGGAAAATATTCAAAAAGTTAAATATTTTTCTTTTTCTTAATAAACCCACGAATCTACACAATTTATTTAGCTTCGCAGGAATTAGTTTATAACTTTTCTTCAAAAGAGCAGTTAAATTGCACTTCGTCGGTTCGACGAATGGTTACCTGCAACGTACTAAAAGAAAATATGGTTTCTTCTAAAAATATGGCTACCCTAGGGTTAAATAATTTCACCTAGAAACCTCTAGGAACTGTTAAAGTAAGTCCTTTGGCATCCGAAATGAATTTTTCTTTTCAAACCCGCGCACAATCAATAGGTCTAGGTTTGTGCCGCAGTTTCGCTTAAAAGCACCCTCGACTCCAGTCCAGTGCATTTCCGAAATAGGTAGGTATGCATATGATACCTTCTTGTGAAACACTATAGTTGATGTCGTGAATTATAGGCACTCCCTCTCTAAAAAGGGACGACAGAAAACGGAATCTGTATAGGTATGTACCTAATGATTATAAATAAACACATTTTATATCTTTTAGAGTGCACAATAAAATATGTATAGCTATGCGGTTTTTTTCTGTTTTCAAAATCTGTCGCCCTCGGCCTGGGCCCACAAGTCCTTAAGGCGGCCCGCGCTAATTATGTACGCACATTGCACTTACCCACTGTCATTTATTTCTTATTCAGCTGCAAGCTTTAGGTCGCTCCTCATGTCATACATAACATATTGATAAATCGCTGAATAAACCAAAAATTAATCCAAAAAAAAAGATTCAAGCGAAGGAATTATCAAAGAATAATAAGGTAGAGGTATACCTACCTACCCTAAAATCGTTCGTATAGACATACAGACGTCGCGTCGTCGCACACAATATGCCATCACTTTATCTGTATAAAAGCGACGACCTTTATCCGTTCATGTATTCAAATAAACGATCGCACCACTCCGGCCGGTTTTGTATGGAAACGATATCTTCATCCTATACCTTCCACGAGCCCTGCCCTGTACAGTGTACTGTATGGATGTAGATGTTCATTTGTCGTTGCGGCATTTTGTCGTATTCTCCAGTGCGCCTACACCACAGGCCTCAGTAATTTTGTTTACATCGGCTTGATAAGATCGTGATCGCGGAGCCGAAAAATTTCATCAAGTGCCTGCCTGAAGATCTAAGTAGAAAATATACATAAGCATACCTACACCTTTTAAATCCGAACGAAAAAAAAAATGTTTCGAAAACTATTGTATCACTTTGGCTACGGCGGCAAATTAAAGGTCGTTTCACCAAAAAACGTGGTTTTCATAACCGGCTGTGATTCTGGATTAGGGTGAGTTGAGATACTTTGCGCCACGCTATCCTTTCAATTATTGAAATTCCTGCTTTAACTTTCAGTTTCACATTGGCCCTCTTTTGTCATTCTCTTAACATGACAGTGGTATCAGGTTGCCATAATTGTAAGTCCGAAGGTGCTAAACTCCTGCAAAAGGTTACAGATCCAAAGCGTATGATAACAGTCGAAGTCGATCTACTGAAACAGGATACCATTGTGCGGGCACACAATCTAATTCGGGACTTGGTAGAAAATGAAAATGGATACGTTTTTACGGCACTAGTTAATAATGCCGGTGTTATGTGCTTCGGTGAATTCGAGTGGCAGACTAAGAATCTTTTTGAATCCCAAATTAATGTTAATCTTTTGGGAACAATGCGACTGACAAAAGAACTGCTACCGCTTGTACGCCAACAACAGGGAAGAATCATCAATGTCACCAGTCATTGTGGCCTTCAGGTGAGTTATTGGGGAATTTTTTTGTTTTCCAAAATGATCGGTGGGAATGTATAATGAAGGAGAAGGAATATCTAAGAACCGATGAGTTGATTCTCTGCAAACGATTGACATTTAAATTCATGAAAGTACTTTGATGTAGGCCTATCACTTATCGGGAAAGGGAGATTCTATTTCGAGTGTTTGAATACATTATCAAGTTTCTTTCAAGGCCATAAAATAGTCCAAAGTTTATTTTTATTTAACAAATCTCACATAATTCGCTTCGGCTGAAATATGCCAGCAATGGAAAAAATTAAAACTATAAAAGTTAAACTTTTTACGACAAGAACAAAAATTGAGAAAAAAAATAACTCACACCTATCACCAAGCTGGGAAAACACCAACCAGCAACATGGCATGGTGTAAGTGCAACAACTGATTTATTGACACCTTTTAAAGGAAAGATAGGCGCTGGTTGATTGTTCATAGGTGATTGACGTCAATCGATTGACCGCGCTAAGGTCACATACACTGAAATATCATGAAAACGAGGGATTTGTTGTACTCCCACGGAATAAGGTATTTATCTTCGTAAGAAATTCTTAGAACTATATTTTTTTATTTCAGGAAGTTCTTATGTTAAAGCTACCACCGAAAACCTTCATACATTTTTTAAGATTAGATCCCTAAGTTTTGGTTAGGTTGTAGAAGCTGTCGTTTTGGTTGGGTTGTAGTAGCTGATTTGAAAAAGCAACCACACATAAGGTCTATTGTCGTACGTCGTGAATCTATCGAAAGTTGCGCCTTTCTCTTGGATTTTGAGCTATTATTGAAAAGTGAGAGACCAATTGTTTTGGTAGTATATATATCATTTAGTTTTAGATCGTTGTTGAAGAAAGCTCCAACCAATTTGAAAATTTAGTTTATGAAATACGGGAGGGCGAGAGGGGGTTATACTTAATACTTTTTCGCAAAACAAATCTGCTCATAAAATCTGCTCTGTTTTTAAAAATTTTGCAGAATTTTGAAAAATGAGTTCAGGCCCAACCAGAATTTCGACCCCAACCTTTAAAAAAAAACACCAAGTCTCGTTGCATGCTAATCTGTAAGATAGAGTCCTAATGACAATCGAATTCTACATTTGGCTCTCCAAATCCGCTTCATCGCCAGACAAATAGTGCCACCTGTCCAACTAAGGTTAGATTTTTCTATTCCTTCCAGGGTAAGGAGCCTTTTTCAGGCCGCAGTGCCAAGTTTGGCGAACTCGTCAGCCTTGCAGTTTCCTGGAATGTCGCTACCCCCGGACACCAAGTGCCTACAGGTACATGAAATCGCTTTGACATTTCTATAAAAGATGATTGGAAGTCTAGGGCTGCTCAAGTACCTATTTGGGTTAGGTTAGGTGGCTTTCCCGGCTCAGCAGGAACGCACTTAGAATATGGGAGGTTTAATGTGGCACCACTTCTTTGTAAGTCCCAAATATATGGTATTCGGGCTGGACGCGAGGACCTACATATATGACTTTCCAACTTGGGTGAAAAGCTCTAGGTAGGGCTCAACGCAACCAGTCTCGATATAAGCCTGTTTTAAATGTGGATTAGTTAGAGACTTATGGCGTATTCTTTTCAACACCGAATCGTGAAACTGGTGAGGAACACAGAAAAAAAAAATGTTCTTTTCTCGTACCACTGAACTGAATCGTGCTCATGTAAATGTTCTTTTGAACTCCGAATTAGTTCGGTGTCGACACCGAACTCGAAATTACGCACCGTCGTATTTGACGGTGGAGGCTGGGTGTAGCTTTGATTGTATATGTGAAGTGACGTTTCGACTCAATTTTCATTCGTGATTATTTACAACACGACTGAAATTGTGTTTTCTGAATTGTGACTGAAATTAGAGCTTTCAAAATTCATTTTAAGTAAAAAGTGCAAAAAACTGACGCCAACAAAATCACGCTACGAAATGAAAAAAAGTAAACAAAATAAAGTCAAAGCAATTCGTCATTTTGTCGTTCTGTACACAATGTAATACAAGCGAGTGTACACCACGCTGGAATTGACGCGAACACCGAGTATTATTTGACAGCTCGGTGTGGTAGTTCGGTGTTCAAAAGAACACGCCATTACTCGAAAAGGGCATTGAGGGGTCATATGCTGGGGTAATCGTTTCGGTGTGAGCCACTGTTAGCAGAATAATGGGGGCAGAATAATCGATTGCGGTATGAAGCCGTGCCAGACGGTGTATTTTAGGAACGGGGCAATCATTGTTGGTGTGAACCCCTTCGTCGACAAAACGCTGATCAGTGAGGAGCATTTTTAAGCGGGAAACTTAGGCAGAGCCACCTTTTTCTGTATAAACCCGTAGCTGAGGCGACGCACGTGAGAATAAGCCCTGGGGAATAGAAAACGTAGGGGTAACCAATGCGTCAAATTTTGCAGGTTATACCAGGCCTGTCTTGTACTTGGGAGGAGGAGGTGATAGGAGATTTGGCGTTAGTTGTAGATGCTCTACAAAGTGCAGTTCTGAAAATTGGACGTTCAAGTTTTTTTCGTCAGTTTTCGGAATTTCACAGTTATACCATCCGGTGCGTACTTTGGCGTTCGATGAAAAATTTCATTTACAGGACGCAATGGGGAGTAGTTTTATCCAATGAACTTACTAGGTCGAATAGTGTTGGCCATAAAACGGTACCCTGAAGCAATTAATTATAATTTTATTCAATGAATTTTTATGATATTAGCTACCGGTAATTTAAAAAAGTCTCCGGAGTAAATATAGCCACTTGGGAGATTGAAAGAGGAAAAGAATCACTTTTTCAGTACAGTCTTAATTCTAGAAAAATGAAGAAGATTACTCTGTGTTTAAGCCTCTTTAAAAGATAGAAAATATGCCATCAAGAAAGCAATTTTTTCGTTCTTCATGTATACTCCTGTTAACCCCGCGAAAGGGGATATGTCCGCCGATGTCTCCATGAAGCACATGTGCAGACACGATCAGAAAGTGTATCGCGGGCAGTAAAGTGGGCTGCAAGCAGTTTATATCAGCCAATGTTATTGCAAAAGAAGGTTCGAGCAGAGCATTTTCTTTTCATTTTTGAAACCATTACTCTAAACATGTTGTGCGTAAAAAACAAACCCATAGAACCACGCCGTTATTTCCGACCTAAATAAGCATTTTTTGTGGCACTCGAATATCAAACCGTTTATTTTTTGTTTACATAAATTTTAAACATTTGCACGATATTTTTATTCTTTTATCTTCGTTTAGAGTCTCCCTGGTCTGGCAGCTTATGCAGCTTCAAAAGCCGCTCTTCGCTTCTGGAATGATTCTTTGCGCATCGAGCTAAACAAATACGGTGTGGAGGTTGTGAATTTCATACCCGGATCATTTGTGAATGTCAGCAATATTTCTGCACGACAACAAGAACACGCCCAGGAAATGAACGAGGCGTTTACCTCTGAGCAAAGACAATTCTACGGCGAATATTTCAAGGAGTACAATGAGTATTTACAGATTATCTCAGGTCACAAGCCTCCGAACGCAATGGATGATAAACTATTGCTAGATAAGTTCCAAGATGCCCTCACAAATTCCCATCCGCGGGCTATGTACATTCATGAACCGATGAGGTAAGTAAACATTATTGAATACATAAACAGTCGGTAACATAATCTTGTTTTTTTGACAGATATAAAATATACAGACTACTTTTTAGCATTTGTCCTACACCGATTGTGGACTGGCTGACGGTGAAATTTACGGCTATGCCTAGCTATCGAGGAAACAAAAAACTCACATAAACAAAGAGCTAAAAAACTTTTTTAATTTTTTTTATTACTCTAATATATAAAGTTAGAATCTTTCTGATATTCCACTAGATACATATAAAAACAATAATATAATATTATACTTAACTAAAAAAAACACAAAATACATTATTTAGAAGGAAATTTATGTGTTAAACGAGTAGAACATAACAACTACTGGCTTCCTTTATTTTTACTTGTTGTCTCTTTACGGAATCACAGGAGTTACTCAATTAAATTAACTTTAATTGCCTCGGATTTCGTTTTCATTTTGATAAGTCCAGTCCTTTCTGCGTGAGGCTTTGCCTACTCGTAGTGCGCATTAGGATTGGGATTGGGGTTGTTGTTCCAAGCGTCGTCGATTGAATCCGATGAGCCACCACGTCCGAGATAAGCCATAAGGTAAATGACTAAGATGAAGATAAGGATTCCGCTTAGCACGAGGAACCACGTTCGACGCCAGGGCGGTCGCGATGATGGTGCATAAAAGCGGCGAGACCAACGCGAAAATATTTCGGCAGGTGTTCGGCGCTTGTATTTGTTGTCATCCCGATCGGTACCACCGATTGGCGACTGCCTCGGAAGCAAGGGACGCCTGCTGCTTGCTGTTTAAAGTAAGAAGTTTTATTGTCATTCAATGGTAATTTCTTCTGCCTTAGTATTAATTGTAACTTGTCATCTTTGAGAGCAGTGACAAAAAAAAAAATAAACTTTGTGAACGTTCGTAAGAGCCAGTTAGAAGATGTTAAAAGTTTTAGCGAAGAGGTCTGCCTAAATTGATCTAAATAAAACAACAGACTGATCTTTAATTACTTGGAACGCATACAAGTTTTTGAGTTTACACATTTTAGGGTGGAGCGAGCTTTTTGAAAGCAAAACAGCATTACGACTGGTAGGGGAACTAACTCAAGTGGAGCTGAATAAGACCATTAACGGGCGAAAGGCGAGCCTTTTATCTCCGATGTAAGAAAGCAAAAGCGATGGACATCATATGGACATAAGTGGCTAACACTTATCTAGGTCCGACTCAAGATGGTCGCACGTTTTACCCCTTTACCATGTCGTATGTAAAACAATAGGAGAAGCTATGTATACTGAAAACTATTTAAACATCAATTAATGCCCTGAAGTAACACAAGGCTAAGGAGTACTCTGTACATTCAAGTCCTGGGGTGGAATCGGCTAAGGTGATCTGTGATAAGTGATGTCACAAATCACGAAAAGTCGTCTTCGTAAACTATTGGCCTTTTCGGTTGGTCGTCCGGGTGCGTCTGGGAGACTTCTGGACTCTTCTGAAACTGTTTTCTTGGACTCGTTTGACAGTTTCTCTTCTGGATAGAAGAGAAATTCGCTTCTGGTTTTGAATCCAGAATCAAAACCAGAAGCACGCACTCAACCATACATGTGTCAATGTCAAGTTGGATATATGTCATTTGTCCCCTGTAGAATAGCTTTTGCTTCATAAATACAACGCTAGACAAACTTCAAAATCAAGAAAAACGTGTTTGGCTGTTCGGAGAGAAACCCCAATCCGGGAGAAGAACGCCCTGATCCGGGATCGCCAACCGAAAAGGACAAATGATCATCACAAGTGTCAGCTCTCGATCAATCACCGTCAAAATCAGTTGGTTCCAGTTTTTAAACTTTCTGGTTAGTTGTTCACGTCAACCTAATGGCCCGTTGGTCGTCCGGGAGCGTCCGGGAGACTTCTGGACTCTCCTGAAACTGTTTCCTTGGACTCGATTGACAGTTCCTTTCTGGATAGAAGAGAAATTTGCTTCTGATTTTGAATCCAGAATCAAAGCAAGAAGCACGCACTCAATCATACATGTGTCAATGTCAAGTTGGATATATGTCATTTGCTTCACAAATACAAAGCCAGACAAACTTCAAAACCAAGAAAAGCGTGTTTGGCTGTTCAGAGAGAAGCCCCAATCCGAAAGAAGAACGCCCTGAGCCAACCGAAAAGGCCATAAGTGAAGACAAAAAACCCAACTAACTGCGTAAGGTGATCACAAAAATATTGTTCCGAGTCGTTGCTTTATGTTGCTTTATTTAGGCTTGTGATGTAGGAAATCCTTTTTTTATTTATGCATGCAGAAGGTCATCCTTATTGTAGGCAAAAAAAAAACCAACCAACCAGAAAGTTCGAAAACTGGGGACCAGCTGATTTTGACGGCGATTGATCGAGAGCTGTCACAAGAAAATTTGACGATCACAGTTTAGGCAAACGAATTTTTGTGATTTGTGACATCACTTATCACTGATCACCTTAGCCGATTCCACCCCAGGGCCAACTTCTCAACAATGTATGCTGTGCGTGTTAATTTCTTCCAAATGATCCTCTCGGAAGGCTTGTCAGACCCTCGAAAAAGAACGGGTCTTTTTTCAGGTGACAATGGTAGGATTCGAACCCAGACCACCGGCGTAGTAAGCACTTGTTGAAGAACTAGCGCTATTGACGAAGTAGCGCGAGATCTATTTTTCATACATTGGTTCATTTTAATACACTTGGCTGCATCCACAAAGTCGCGCCCAAAAGCATATACGATTATAGGCTTATAGGTATATTACTAGAGAACGGTCAGAATGATTACGATAACGAATTCATTTGAGTCTGAAAATCAACTTTGGGCTTGCCTTACAAGCAGTAAGCTGTCTCAAAAACGCTTGTTATTTTCGAACGAACGAAAACCCCCCGAGTTACTCAAATGGCGCCCTAACTGGTTATCCTAGCCTAAGCTTCTACGAAACACTGCCAGTGAGTTGGGCGGATTGGACTGACCAGCTTTGGTGACTGGTACTAATTGGTACCAGTCGTGACTGGGAAAAATGTTATCCAGAAAAATATAATTTTTTTTTCTCCATGGGTAGGTAAAGCCTTCATAAATACTACGAGTACCGGCCGCACGAGCTTAAAGTAGAGTGTAGGCGCATCTTCTTCTTCGCTAAGCGTTCACTGATTTTCAAGAGGACAACCAAGTGATCCGATCAGAAATCATAGCGTTCTTTTTGGTCCGTGAGATAACGAGGAACCCCTTTTACGATAAAAAAGTCAACGAGCTCAGGTCTTTCATTTCTGTCGGTTGACCAATACGTTGGCCTTCACTTTTAAGAAAACCACGCAAATGCACCGGGAGCCCCAAAAAGTATTTTTCCGCGTTTAAGTCTCTACCAATAATTAAGTTAAGCCCAAGTGAGTCAAAGAGACGAGTAGATTGTCAAACGGCAGCCTTTACTGCGGAAAAAAATAGCTCGTCGCAATGCCTTCATTTTGCGGAGAAATTTTAAAAGCTTAATTTTAGGCCTTAATTTTACGGAGACTGAGCTTATTTGTATCGAGATTGAGTCCAGTTCTTTTTCTGCGTTTTTGGAGTACTTTATGCAGTCTTTGGTGTAAAGAGAGGATCCGATTGTCGAATTTTTTGAAGGATGAAGCGCGTGATAACCTTTTATTGTGGGCGTCGAACCCTTCTTAAAAACGGTTTCGGTTGTTCTTTCAAAGAAATACTTCCAGTTCGTCGATTTTTTGTAAAATCGTTAAGCCATGTGAGTTACTATTTTAGTTAACCTTCCCATATTAATGATTTTTTTGTCATTAGTTTTTCGAGGTTCGAACTCGAGCTCTTTATCTTTCGTTTGTTGCTCAAGCCTTTCTAAAACCATAACCATAATTAAAGGGACCGGATCTGGTGCCGCCGATTGTTGCATACTTTCACGTGACGCGACTTGAGCATACGTTTTTGGGCAGTCATAGTGCCGATTTTCCCATTAACTTTTTTCTTTTATCAATATCGTACTCTTGGTCGACTTTGGGGTTTATGCCTTATCGGCTTTAGGACAATTTAAGTTTGGGACATTATCTTCAATATTTCTTTTAAGAGACTCATGTGGTTTTTGTTACTCTCCCTCGGTAGCTCGCTGGGTGACTTCGGGCGCAAGTCGCAGGGTATCTGGCTGCTTACGTTGCAATCTTTCGAGAGATGTTCACTGGCGCATTTTAAGCATCGTGATTCTTTCTGGCAGCGCGCTAGAGTATTGCGGAAACCTTGGCATCGCTTACAATGAAGCACTAGTCAGTTGCCGTTCCGCTTGGGCTGGATTTTTCCCAATAAGGCTTGCTTTTATTTCGTAAATTTCGTTTAGCATAAAAATTGGAAGACCACTCTTGACCACGGCGTCTTTTTACCCTTCCGTAAGTTGTTTCTCGTTCTCAAGTATATTCATGGCGTCAAGAATTTCTAAGCCTTGGGTTTGTAATTAAGTCTTTTTATGACTTTTTCCTTCGTGCATGCTGTACTGGGTGTAGTCCCCTCGCGAAGGCCGCAGCGGCTTTTCGAATCTGTTTTCGTAAGGATACCATTGAACATTCTGGGTATTTAATTTTTCTCACAGGGCAGGGCAAGTATGGCAGGGCATTATTCGACGAGGATTTCTGTCGTCATCGACTTTGAATCCTCCAAGCGAAATGTTCGGAATGTTTTGAATGTTCGGAAGCGAAATTAGATTATACTTCGTCCCCTGAATATTCTATGGGATTACTATATTATGCAGCTTTCCGCAATCTGCCACCCCAACGACATTTATTGCGGGTGGTTGGCGATTTTTTTGGTCAGCTTTCGCTGTCGCTTTTCTGGACACAACGGCGTTTTTTTCTGGAGTATTATTGGCCTTCGTTCCGGTGAAAACCAATTTTTTGCTTTTTGCTAGATCTTTTCTTAAGGACCGGATTTGTCTCGCGTACAAGCTATTCTTCGTGGGTGTCCTCCAGTTTGCACGCAGGTTTCTTAGAGCTTCGTTTTCTTTTCGTAACGGATCTATTTCATTTTTGAGCTCGCGGCAGAGACATTCCGTTTGTTAAGCTTAGCGCGGAGTTTGTTGTCTTTTGATTCAAAGCGTTTAGCTTTTGAATGAAAAGCATGAAATGGCTTTCCCCAGATTCTGTAGAGCCTACCTCCGAAGTGTGGATTTCCCAGTGAAACTGGATTACCACCTGCGGCATTACTTCCGTTTGTTTTTTCCATTGCATGGTTTGTACGCGCTATGTGCTCGGCACACGGAGGGTGAATTTTAGTCGCCTCGGCAGGCATCCCTTACCTGGGGCATATTCTTTAAACCACCCGAAGGGGGCTAAAGTGGTTAGAATAAATCAAAATTGATGTTAAAAAATATTTTAATTTTTTTTTACAAGATATTGTATCTTTTATCTTTTCTTCCTTATCTAATCTAAAAAAAAATCCCTGACGAGTTCTTAAAAAGGGTCAACGACAACGAGTGCTATGAGCACAACTGCGTTTAAGAAATTTAACACAGCGCCACGCATTTAACTAAGTTCACATTTGAACAAACAAGAGAGATAATTGGTTCTTCATAAAATTGGAAGATTTCAAATAAGTCACGCATCTCGTGTGTACGACAATTCTAATCAAGAATCAAGCAAATTTACCTTGAGAATCATTCGACGGTGGATTGAAAGCGTCCATTAGCAGTACGGAATGTGGACTGTCTAGTGTGCTGTTGCCATTGTTGTAGTAAGCACCATTCGGCTTTGTTCGTTCGACATTGCTATGATGTACCTTTGTCATCGTACTCATCGAAGCCGTCTGACCACTGCCCTTAGACGACGATTCATCTGAAAGCTGAAAAAAAAAAACAATCAAACAACTTGGTCACGCTGAAAGAGTTCCTCTTACCATTGGCAATCCCAGCTCGTTTCGGCCCCAATTGACTTGACCTAAACGACTTTTCAGCGCATCCGCAACCGGTGAAAGCAAATTCGACTGCGGAAATATTGGATGAGAGCAGGATGGGCATGTATGTCCGCCTGGGGCTGTAGTAGGTGGTAGAGCCGCTTGACGTGCATTCAAGCACTCCCAGTGAAAAACATCTGAAAATTGGAACATTAACTTCTCCCATTTTCCCCATTGTTATTGGTCAACGACTTACGGTAGCAAATCAATCGGATGCAATCGCCGTTCTCGAGGGTCAAGCCGCACAGAGTGCAATTGGACACATAGTCGCTATCCTTGAGCCATTGTATGTACGATTGAACTATACACTGGGTGTAGTAAATTGATGCATTAGATGTAAAATCGGAACGAAATGTAACAATTTTCGGCTTACCTTTGGATGACTTGTCACCATACAGTGTTCACAAACATTGACCCGATGCTCGAAGCAGAATTGATTGGTTACTCTACGTTTCGGACACTTGCACAAGCCCATTTCGGACAAAAAACAATTTATTTAATCTATTTAATTTCTAAATAATGTAAAAATGCAGAGGAATCTGGGGTTTTTTCTGTAGAAATTGGGGTTTTTACATTTCACAAAACAAAATCGAGCCACTTCGTAAATTTTTCTTTTTCGTTTGCTGCATATCTGACAGCGCCGATATGACAAGCCACGTAGAGTGGCAACGGTTTGTGGCTTCGGTAAACGTCACAAGTGAGCTACTTGAGGGTCCGACAATATTTATAGTAGAGACCTATGTAACTAGATATTCAACTTGCGTCCGATATACATAATGTTGGACATAAAAACAACAACTGCTTTTCTGAGATTTCACTGAGATAATATGTATAAGCTAAGAGCGACTTTTATCAAAAACAAAAAAATAATTCAGCTTTGTTGTCAGACAATAATAGTAGAGTAGGTGCCTGTTTTCATTTGGTTAATTGGTCAATTACTATGGTGAGGGGAAGCGCCAGTGTGGTGGCCACCGTTCAACCACCGTTTTATTTTGAGAAATAAAATTTGGGTTAGGTTAGGATCAACCAAATGAAAACAGGCACTAGTGTCAACTTATAGCGAACTCGAAGGGACCGACCAAATTGGTTCGCTTTAATCGAAGTTTGTTTGACACGTAAAAAATATCATCATCTTCTCAACGGCGCGGGGTCATGTTGTCTCTGTCCTAACTGATTTGTGCTGCATTCGTTCGATCCAACGAAACGAAAAATTAATTTTGAAGGGCAAGTTTTGGCGTTTGAGAATTTTCGTGCAACGTAGCTATACAGTATTTGAGAAAGTACCGAAAAATTTGAATGAAAATAAAAAACAAAATGACTTTTAGTTCATAATAAAAGGCAGTTTTCCTTTTTTCATTTGCAATAGAGGTTCGCTGTATGCCAAAATTATTTTAAATCCGGTTCGCTTTAAAAGGTTTACTATTGCAAATAATCTTAACATACAAAAACCTGCCCCTAAATCACAAATGGAAGTGAACAGAAGAAAGAATCAGAAAAGATAAAAGAAGCCAAAGACAGCTAAACAAAAAAGGAAATTATAAAAACTTTGCTTCGGAACAAAATGGAAGCCGTTTGTAAGTTTAAAATAACGTTCAAATCAATTAAGAAACTGGACGCCTCCGCAGGTGGCAGAGCGGAAACGCTCACCAGATAAAGGGTCCGCAAATAACTTTTTGTTTTTGAGAATGCTATAAGAAAAAAATGCTGAATATTTTCTCAAATTTCTTTTTTTTTTTTAAGTAAAATTCTTCCGGTTAATAATGGAAAATAATTTCATTCAAATGGCTGCCTCGGCTGGCCATGCAGTAGCCTGCACGATCGGTCCAATTTTTAAGCACATTATCGATTGTGTGCAGCTGTATATCACCAATGGCTTCACGAATATTGTCCTTTAAAGCGTCAATTGTCTCTGGCTTGTCGGTGTATTACTTATCTTTTACGGCACCCCACAAATAATAGTCAAACGGTGTCAAATCGAAGCTTCGACGTGGCCAAACGACATCAGCTCTGCTCAGCGCAAAACATCAAGTGTAGCTTCGGCTGTGTGGCACGTAGCGCCGTCCTGTTGAAACTAAATGTTGTCAACCTCTTCAATTTTTGTCAACAAAAATTCCTTCAACATGGCCCGATAACGATCGCCATTGATTGTAACGGCAACTCCTTGCACATTTTCGAAGAAAAAAGGCCCAGTTATGCCTCTGGATCAAAATCCGCACCAAACAGTGACTCATTTTGGGTCTATCGGCTTTTAAATGTATGCGTGCCGGTTTTCTGTGCCCCACATGGTCAATTTTGCTTGTTTACATGTCAAGATCAAAAAGAGCTTCATCTGAAAAGATGATTTTTTTGGCAAAATCAGCATCTTCTCTAAGTCGATCGCAGGCCCACTTAGCGAAGCGAAAACCCATATTTCCCAGCGTTGTTCAAGCATATACACAACCATATTCGTTCAGCGGAAGGATAAAACTAATTATCTGTCAAATCAGGCATGAGATGGTGTCAAATCACCATTCACAGATTAAGCACTAGCTTAAAAAAAACGTTAGATGGCGGACCCTTTATTATGGGAAACGGGATGGAAATTACTCGGGGCTGAGCAAACAACATGGCAGGTGTTCTGCACATTTGTATGTGTACCGTACGCTGTGTACTGGGGCCAAGACTTCCAAAAATTAATATTTTCTCGAAAATTTAAAATTTCTTTTATTTAAGAACACGATGACACCTCCCAATGAGCTGCAAGCAATACTTAAGCCGCATTGCCACAAGGAACAGAAATAAAAACAGAATTTCATACATTAGTAACGCAAAAAGTATTCGGCGAATTTAGGTTCCAGTTGCTGATGTATGGGATTCTGTTTCTATTGCTATGTGGCGACAAGAAATAAAACATCGATTTACTAAACGAACATACCCAACTGTCATTCCAGTCATCTGACAGCAGCTGTCATAATCGAAGTTCGAATTTCGATTTCCCCTCCTTGGAATTCAGCGGAGGAAGGAATACCAATGGAAAATTACCAAAGGGGAAGTATGGAACGTACTAGAAGGTGCTTAGTTTTGATAAATTAAGTGTTTTATTGTGAAATTATAAAAGAAATTGAGTTTTATTCGACAAACCCCAGACAAGAATATTACACTATTTTACGTTGACAAAGCGGCTTTAGTGGTCTTGTATACTTTTCGTCAGGGCAGCTATTTTCTAACCGCGTGTACTTGATATGACAGCTGTTTTTAATCTTCCTCCTTAAGTCAGATTCACATTGCATTTATGTAGGCTAAGAAAGTTCACAATTTCTTACTCTTAATAACAAGAAGGTAAACACTAATTTAACGCGGACGAAGTCGCGGGTACCAGCTACTTCCTCAGTAAAAAAAAAGATTTTATGAATTTTATTAACTTTCATTTTAATTAATCTAACCATTCAGTCATATACTGACAGAGGGTTGGAGTAACCTCTCCACAGTTTGAACAATTCTTTATCACCGGGCATATTCCACAGGGCATTTGCACTAGACCAGGTGGTGCCAACGGTGAGTTGATAGCTCGATATACACATGTGTCATTTGGCAAAAGTATACGCTCAGCATTGCCATCGTAAACCACAGTCTTTAAGATCGTTTCCAAGTCATCTTCATCCAAGCTGACTTTACTAATCCCCAAATCCGATATGAATTTGTGAACTTCCTTGACTGTGCAGCAGGACATCTGCTTGAGCATCAGCGGACCTTCACGTTTACTCTCAGCGGATTCTCGTTTCATTTGCAAGAAGCGCAGACACTGTTGATTTAGAACATCCACAAACTCAGCTTCAAAATCTTGATCTTGATACCATGCACCACCAGTTATAGAACGATCAGGTTCTAAATTAAACAGCATGTAGACTTTCTTTTTGCTAGCCTAAAATTGGCGATTCTGTAAGAATGTTCAACATTTTGACTCAGGTAAACTTACGTTAACAGACTTCACCGCTTTGATTAACTTTTTTGTTTCCAAATTTTTTAAGATCTTATTTAGCTGCGTCATGTTGAGGTTCGATTTTAAACGAATATCGCGAATCCATATGCCCTTGTTGGCCCCCTCTTCAATGATTCCATAGACAACTTTTTCTTCGTTATCAGCTTCCTTGGGCAGAGCGCTCTTCTTGGGGTCTTTTGCGCGATAAATGAGTTTCTCGCCTTTTTTTAGAATTTCAATAATTCCTTGTTGCAGTAGTTTATTAAGGCCGTCCACCTGAAGAGCAGGTGTTACATCTGGTATACTCTTTCTCAGATCATCATTTGTGGCGCCAGCAGGTAGACTCTGAATTACGGCAAAGATCTGATGGCTGAAATCTTCGGCAGACATTGTGAACGCTGTGGAAAATGTATGAACAAAACGTTTTGTTAACAAATGAAGTGTTACAGCAATCTACAAATGTAATAACATTTGTAGATTGTTGTTGGAGTAACAATCTACAATGTGACTCCACCGGGCAAATTAATATAAATCTTTATAAAATCCTCTACAAATCATGCGATTAACCACACATTTTTAGATTATCAAGCGATTAAAAATAAATCCCCTCACATATCTATAATAATCACGCTTTTCACAAACCAATAAAAACCGAAAAAAAGAAACTCAAACTGTCTACGTATGAAAGATCTGTCACAAATACGATTTCTATTGGGATTTGTACAATGGAAATCTATTGTAATGTGACGACAAGAAATAAAACGACATGCAGGAATCGCTGAATGCACCCCTCGATTCACTTTACGAACACACTAGTCAGCTGACAGCAAAATGATATTCCAAGTTCGAATTTCAATTTCCCCTCTATGGAATTCAGCGGAAGAGTAACAATGGAAAATTACCAAAGGGGAAGTTTGGAACGTACTAGAAGGTGCTTAATTTTGTATAAACAAACGGGTGACAGGCTCGTATGGTACAGTTATATTTTAAACGTTGACTTGTGAAAATCGGTAGTTGAATTCTAAGTAGTAAAGTTGACTACCATTGTGCTTTGAGTTTAAATAAGTTTGTTATGATAAATTAAGTGTATCATTGTGAAATTTTAAAAGTGAAATTGAGTTTTATTCGACGAACCGCAGACAAAGACATTCATTCAAAAACATTCACATCATTTTTTATTTATGTAAGGGAAAATATAATAAAAGAAAAGGCCTTTCAAAATCTAAAATTTTATTTTTATTGCTTTCAATATGATTTTTTCCTAGCTACCTATTCAGTTTTCTTCCTTTTTTCTTTGTGGCAATTTATTTGACTTCAGGTTGAGCATATTTCGTTTATCAGTAACAAAAATTGCGGTTTTATTATTCTGCTTCTAACAGGTAGAATAGGTGTTGCGGCCAGCGAGCAGCGGCAGCCCTAATAAAACAAAATTTACAGATTGGTTTTCATGTGTTATAAATCGAAATGGGTGAAATAGGATTCGTCATGTAGGTATTTTGTCACCTTGTTATATGCTAAAAGACTCCGAATAGAAATAAGAAAATAATAAAATAAAAGTTAATCCTTAAAAGATTAATTCTGCGGCTAGGGCAGTCACGCAACTAAAAAAGGATTTTTCTTAGAAAAAAGTTGTTGCAGTTATTTTTTTTTCTCAAAAAGTAAAAATAACATGACCATGCGTTTTTCTCTTTTTAATAACTTATTTATAAGAGCATTAAAAATTGAAAAAAAAACTGGGCTTAATAACATAAAAATCGGATTTTTTATTCATTTTTTTCTTCAAAATTTTGAGTAAAAATAAATAAAACAGCTTTATTTAAAAGCAAAATAAAAGAATAGATTTCTGGCTTTACAAAAAGGTATATTTTGAAAATGTCAGTGTTACCATAGTTTTTTAATATTTGTCATTTGTAAAAACGAAGTCATATTTTTAGAAAATCGTCCCTCCTGGCTAAGCGTAGAGGAATAGACCCTTTGCATACAATTTTTTTTAGCTTTTTGTTACAACTTAACTGAAACACCCTGTTATGTCAATGTTCAAGGAACCCACGCAAAAAATTTAAAACAGAAAATTATAATAGCAATAATGTAACCCTCACCTAGGGGTGTTGCTCAAATTGAAGGCTGGGCCAACTGTCAAATTTGTTAGGGCCGTCAAAATTTCACTTTGATTTGTACTTCAACTCCGGGAATGTTCGCGTATTTTGTCAATAATTAAACACTTAACAATGTCACTTACCGAGGAGAATAATGCAGATTTTAGTGAAGTATCCCAATCCAATTACAACCGTGTTTATAATACCGTGTCGAAGGTAAATTGAACAAAACACCAAGGAGCACTTGCACCACACGACTTTCGTTCTGTCGAACTGTCAAACAAACTGGTATACATTTGGCATTTCAGGTTGGCTACTCTGATGGTATAACAGATGGGAGGGATAGTGTCTTTCAAAAAGGTTTTGATTGCGGCTACGAGGATGGACTCCTAACCGGCTTTGAACTAGCCAAGTACAAAGCCTTCTTCAATGTTGCCAGTAAGCATCCAACAGCTGGTGACATCCAAGCCGAATCAACAATATACACCAGCCTAGGCATACCAGATCCCAAGGACAAGACCCACTTTAAAGTGCTCTCCACACCCGACAGAAAAATAACAGAAATATCCAATCAACAAAAGGACTACGTGCACGAACAACAGGATGTTTTCGCCAAGGAGTTGCCCATTGTTTTTAATTTATTTTCGCAATAAGCACAAGTACACGTTAATTAGAAAAAATAATAAAAATTCAAGATTACGGTTAGGTTTGAGGTTTTTAAATAATCTACAAGTACAGCCCCTCGGGTGTCCCCTCCTTCTTTCGGTAGAGCACGCTCTCCTTGGACTTCTTGAAGTCCTCGTTTGTAACCTTCATGCGGCGCTCGCGCAGCGCCATCAGACCAGCTTCGGTACAAATTGCCTTGATGTCCGCACCGGACAGGTCGTCCTTCGCCATGATCAGTTCGCTGAGGTTAACGTCCTCGGCCAGGGTCATTCGGGATGTGTGGATCGTGAAAATGCGTCGCTTGGTCTTTTCGTCGGGCAAGGGAAACTCGATCTTTCTGTCGATACGACCGGGCCGAATCAGAGCCGGATCGAGGGTTTCAATGCGGTTTGTTGCCATGATTACCTAAATGAAACAAACAGTGAAATAGGATCCCAATTAGAGGCTGAAGTGAACTTACCTTTACGTCTCCCCTAGAGTCGAAGCCATCCAGCTGGTTAAGCAGTTCCAACATTGTTCGCTGGATCTCACGCTCGCCACCAGAGTTCGAGTCGTAACGCTTTGTGCCCACGGCGTCAATTTCGTCAATGAACACAATTGACGGTGCGTGCTCCTCGGCGACGCGGAAAAGCTCCCTCACAAGCTTGGGACCGTCGCCCAAGTACTTCTGGATCAGTTCACTGCCCACAACGCGCAAGAACGTCGCGGACGTCTGGTTAGCCACCGCCTTAGCCAGCAGAGTTTTACCAGTGCCTGGTGGTCCGTATAGGATGACTCCTTTTGGGGGCTTGATTCCCATCTCCTCGTAATACTCTGGATGGGTCAAGGGCAACTCGACGGATTCTTTGATTTCCTGTATCTGTGTGTCCAGCCCACCTATGTCGGCATATGTCTCCTGCGGGGCCTTCTCCAATTTCATCACAGTAACCATAGGATCGGTGTCGTCGCCCAGGACGCCCACAACTGCGTGTACCTTGTGGTTGAGGAGCACTGAGCAACCAGGCTCCAATTGATCCTTGTCGACAAACGACAAAATGCTTACATAGTGCTCACTTCCCACCGAAGTGGACACAATCGCGTGGTTATCGTCGATAATCTCTTCCAGGTTGCCCACCGACATGGGTGTACCTCGGAGGTCGTCGACCTTGGAACGTTCCTCTTCGTTCTTTTCATCTTGTGGCTTCAACCGCTCTTGGTTGCGAATAAACTCGTCCTCCATCATGAGGTAATCCTTTATGCGTTCCAGCTTTAGCAGCTTCAAGCGACACCGTGTGTGCGGGGTTACCTGAGGCAGCTTCATTGCAGCGTCCGGCCCCTTTGCGCGACGCTTCTTCTTACCGACGCGAGTTGGAATTGGGGGCTCATACTTCTTCTTTTTGTCCTTGTCGTCCTTTTTGTCGCCGCTGCCGCTTTGGCCCGATTGGTTTTGACCCTAAAATATTGAAAAAACGATTCAACATGAAATGTCGGCGACAAGAAAAAAGGAAGTCGGCCACGAAAACGAGTGACAAAGAAAGTGAAACCATCTGACAAAGGGATGGGGTTTTTTCAAGTAAAAACTTGATGGAAATTTATTTTAAATATTAAGCACAATTGTTTGAGGGAATATTTGTAGGGATTTACCATATTTTCAGAGAATTTTCTTCGAAATTTTACACAAAATGAAAACTTATATATTTGCGAATGTCACACTTCAACAAAAATTTACGAGTCATTAGTGTGAAGTTGGTGGTGGTTAAAAATTGAGCTGTTCCGCTGTCAGTTTTCAAAAATTCGGGTGTGTGGTAAGTTAAACGCAACGAAATGGAAACGGACTATAAGAATTTCGAAAATGGGTGCCTAGGAGTTTTGTTTTTAATTTTGTTAGTGTTCTTTGGCTTTACAACTATTATTATGCTATCTTTTGGCCAACAATAAAACATTCTTACACTGCAGTACGGATCTTGCGTAGTTTCGGGGTTTGAATATGCTAAAAATTAATATCAATTATTTTCAGTTATTTCTCAATACAAATTTTTTAATATAAATATTTGTTTGCAAAAACTCTTGCACTGCCCTCGAAAAAATCGAAAGATCAAAGAAAGTTTTTCAATATTATCGGCTTCATAGGGTCTTATCATAGCTACCGTCGGATAGCATCATTAGAACAAATCAGTGGAACAATGTCTTCGGTTTTCTGACAAGTCGTTCATAGCAATCATTGAAAATTTCTGTCAGTGCCAATAAGCAGCTACAGGCATGTGAGGTTGGAGTTGATTAGTGAAAGGAAAATTAACAGTTGAGAATAGAAAGAGAATGGAATGCTTTTCAGTGGAATGATTTTTTCGCAAAAATACTAATCAAAATTAGCTGTTCCTTGAAATCGATTTCTGAAATAGTAAAAGCGAGCTTACATAAAAGTTTTAACGCAATTTAGGTATTTCTGTTAAGGAAAAAATTCTGCAACTCATAAGCTTCATTTCGGTACCAATAACAGCTAACATTGTTTTCTCAAACGTCTAAAAACATGAAAACAAATTTTTCAATGATGTAATCCGATGATAGCTATGATTAGACCGATATTATAATACATGGAAAAACACCTTATCTTGTATGTTTGCTATTCAAACATAAGCAAATTCGAGTTGAATGTTCTATTCAAGTGTTATAAATCTTTTTTATACTATGTCTCCACCGATAATTAAAAGAAGATTAGCGGGAGACGATTAAAATAAATCCCAAAGTGGCTCCATCGGACAAAATTTAGGATTAATTTGACACGAAAACTCTGTTTCTGTCATTTTGGCTCTCAAAAGAGATTGGCGATGTCATTTCCCAGGAGCGAAAATCGATTTCCTTACTAAAAGTCACAATAAAAAACGTTCTTGTGTCAGATGTGTCGCACAGGGACAGTTTCAGTTTCCTTTTTTGATTCTCAAACTGTTTCAAAAGGTGCAGAAAATAGGTTTGTGAGTAGGGTGAATGTGATTTATGAGAGGATTTATTTTTAATCGCTTGCCGAGAGGATTTAAATTTGTATGGTCAATCGCATGATTTGTGATTTTCAGGATTTCATAAAGATTTATATTGATCGGCGATTAGTGCTCGGCGGAGACATGGTGTTTGATTCGAAATAGTAGATTTGCTTTTATAAAAGAAGAAACTACCGTAGTAATCGGAAAATTTCTAAGCTGCAGCATCATACCTTCTTCACACTGAACCAAAAACTAAGTTTTGACACTAACTAAAAACACAGACTTAAGCCGCGGTGTCACAAGGAACAGGAACAGAAACAGAAACAGGATTTTCGTACATTAGCAACGCAAAATGCATTCAGCGCATTAAGGTTTCAGTTGCTAATGTATGGGATTCTGTTTCTGTTCCTGTTTTACGTTGCTTGTGACAACTCGGCTTAAGCTTTGGAATTTGACCACTGTTATTAAAAATGTACGAAAAGATTACGTACTATCCCATAAAAATTCTGCGTAGCCCAAAACGAAACCTGTCCTGTGACGTCTTGAACACATCCTGCAACTAACCACGAGCCCTTACAGAAATGTCAACAGTACGCATTGTCACTTTTGACAATTGAACGACCGGTGCTAGTACAACTTCGTGAATATTTGGAAATTTTTCGAAGCCAAAATATAGGAATTCCATTCAAGACACACGATGTCATTTCGACAATGCTACAAGCTAGCAACGAAACAAGCCATACGATGGTTTCCCGGGCACATGGGCAAAGGTATCCGCCAAATGCAGCAGAAACTCAAGTCAGTTGACTGCATCATTGAAGTGCACGATGCGCGAGTACCACTCTCTGGTCGCAACCCAGAGTTCCGGAACACAGTCAGTGGTGTCAAGCCACACATCTTGGTTCTAAACAAACAAGACCTCAGCGACAAAAGTTTGCACCCTCAAATCAGTCAAAAAATCAAATCCACCGAAGGAATCGACCATGTTATCTTCACCAACTGTAAGGATCAACACTGTCCTGGTTTAAGGAAAGTGATGCCACTGGCCAGTGACTTGATCGTGAATTCAGATCGGTACAATCGCTCCAACGAGACAGACTTCTGCGTGATGGTCATCGGCGTACCAAATGTCGGCAAGTCGTCCTTGCTAAATGCGATGCGGAACCGGCACTTGAACAAGAAGAAAGCAGCTACAGTTGGACCCATAGCCGGCATAACGAGAAGTGTAATGTTTAAAATCAAAATCTCCGAGGATCCATTGATCTACATGATAGACACTCCAGGGATTCTGGAGCCAAAGATCAACGATGACGAAACGGGTATGAAACTGGCGCTGTGTGGCTGTCTCCCGGACCACCTGGTGGGAGAGGACCTTATCGCCGACTATCTACTGTACTGGTTGAATGCGAACCAAAGATTTGATTACGTAGAGCTGATGGGACTACCGGGACCAACAGATTCCATTGCAGAAGTTCTAATAGCGGGTGCGACTAAGCTAGGAAGATCAAAGAAAATGAAGAACTTCGAGGGCAGACTCACTGTTATGCCCGACCTGATGATGGCCGCCCAGCACTTTATAAGAGCATTTCGCTCGGGTCTCTTTGGAAGAGTGAACTTAGACTCGGCCTCGTTTAGATAGAAACTTGATAATTTTACTCGTAAATTTAGAAATAAAAAAGTACACCTGCGCGGAGTTAAGTTGTTTCATTTACTCCCAGTTCCAGAGCAGGAATCTCTGTGCCGTCAATGGGTACATCGGGTGCATCCGGCATGTCTACGTCCCCAGTATACAAGGCGGTAGCCTTTAACTCCTCCGGAATTCCTTTTGCTCGATTGTCAACGACGCGCTGGAAGGGTGACCTTTTCTCGTAGAACTTCAACACGGCCTGAACATCACGTCTGCGAACCTCGGCTCCGTCGACCAAGTCGAATTCATTACAGTCCAGCCACTTGACCAGGTAAGAGACGTCGCCAAGCACATCAGTAGCTCCGATAATCTCCTCAATTGAAAGACCCCTGTCGTAGCCACGCGGCTTTGTGATTTCTTCGATTTTCGGTTTCTTGTCGCCGCGTTTTTTAGCTTTGGCGCGAGATTCCTCGAATTTCTGAATCAACTGGGGACAATCGCAATTCTCTTCGGGCTCCCAGGTGTTGTCTGAACTGGAAGGTAGAAGAATTTGTGCGATGAGGATGATGGACGGACAACGCGATTGTTTCTTTACTTACTTGGAGTAACCTTTCCACTTGATGAGGTATTCAATTTTGCCCTCACTTGATATTCGCTTGTCGACTATTTTCTCTACGGAGAAACCAACGTTTTTTACTTTTACCATATTGTTGTAACGCAGAGCAGAAGCTTTGTTTTGTTTAAAAATGGTTCAAAAGCAAAACCAAACCAAACAAAAAGGCCAAATTTCTACAGAAACGTCAAAAACAAAGGCCATGGAAAATACTGACGCTGCCAGGCCGTAAGAAAAAGTACTTCTCCCAATTAAATGCAGATTTCCTACCCGATTCCGATTCCATTCCCTCTTTCACCATTTTTGATTTTATTTTGTGACAGTGTGTGTATAGGCATTTTGCGAGAGAGAGAGAGAGTACAGTAAATTGAGTGAGCTTGGATCAGCGCTGCCACCCTAAAGATGATTGAGCGCAGTATATATTATAAAAAAGTGCAGTAGATTGCAATTTACCGCAGTAGATCGCAGAAACAAAGACTTCATTCGTTTAAAATACATTTTATTTAAATAAAGTACGAAAATTTAAATACGTGAGCGAAAGAATAATTAACCGAAGCACATTGAAACGAAATCATTATCATCATCGGAATGCCAAACAAAGTTCCTATTTATATGGAAAACGAACGAAAATTACACATAAACGGAAATAACTATTTTAGGCTTGCAACTCTGTGTTTCGATGAACGAGAAAGTTGTAGATTTGATCAGCATTCCTAGGCAAGACTAAAAATATTTGAATTATAAAACACAGAGATCAAATGTTCGGACCCCTTTTTCAAAACTTTCTACTTATTTTATTAAAATAAATTTTGGCTCAATTTGAAGAACAGAATAAGCACAATAACTTCTATTCTTATCGAAAGACTCGAGGTTCAGTAGTTTATTAATAATTTGCACTTCTACAGAGACTATTGAATTTTTTCATATAAAAACGCGATTTGGTTGGCATCCTTGGGTCAAAAAAAGAAAGACGTCAGATTTTGACAACCGTGCTAAAAGGTCTATTGATTCAAATTGCAAACAAATGACAGAATGTGCCAGTTATATGCTTTTGCGCCCATAGCCGCAAGTCAATAGTCGATATGCAGCGGATGCTTTCAGAGTGAACATTGTTTCGCGTTTTAGATTTTGAATGTGTGCGTCACAAATAATTTTTTTCAATATAGTTCGGGTCACAAATTACTTAATAACTAAATATTCAACTTGTGCGTCCCAGTAAATGTTCACTAGGATTCGATGATAAAAAAAATTAATTTGTGGGACCTCCAACTGGTCGTTTTTTCTACTAAATAAAACAACGGTTTCACAACGTTATAAAGATTTATTCCAACCAATCGACCGTACCGTTCCGCTTCACAATCCAGAATGCCCCTAGCTTAAACTACTTTACAATATTCAACTTAAAACTAAACTGCTGAATTGCAGTTCCCACGAAAGCCCATCGCCAAAGTTCACGATTGTCTCAGGTAAACATTCCTCACGGCGGATGCGCGTGCACGCATGCTATAGCTTAGCCAGCACTTTCCCACCGATCGCCGGATATGTGATGCGAGTGAAGTTCAAATTGCTAAGCCAGCATTTTCGTCGACTGGCGGATATGCGACACGCGTTAACTTCCCCTTTCCCCAAAAACCTATTTGTTTATTTGTTGTTTATGCTTTTTGGTTTTGTGACGGTGAATGCGTGTGAGACGCTTATTATTATTATTACGCAGTTGGGCTATTCTTTTCTCCAGAATCGTTCATGTGCTATTGATGTTCAGTTTTTAATTATGTAGGAATGCAGAAAATATTATTTATTCAGCAAAACAAGAGCAACAGTTAGGAAACAATCGAGAAAACTTCCATTTTAGGAAAAGGCTTTTGATTTTTACTTGCGTAAAATATTAAGCGTTCCCAAATTTAAGAAAAATGAAGAAGTTTAGAAGCATTAAATATAGCTTTCATTGGATTGCATCACTGAAACTTTTTTTACTTGTGATTAAATTTGTTTGTTTAATGAATGCTTCTTTTGGAGTCAATCTTTATTGTTACCTACCTATTGTTACCTACTCTTTCGACTACTTTGCTATTTCACTGACAGAAATCAATTTCAATGTGCTACTGATTTTTTTTACGAAATGGGTTCACTCAAAAGTGCATTATTCTTCTGTTCTCAGTTGCCAATTTGACTTTTAATGTTCAACTCTAATCTCAAATGCATGCAATAATATCGACTTGGAAGAACAAGGATGACAATTATATCATAAAATTGATTTGTTCGAATAATGAATTCAAATTATAGCTATAATAAAAATAATAAAAGTGCCTTTGAACCTTTCTAATGACTTTTACTTTTTAATATACTAGCGATTGATTTCGTCAAAACATGTAGAAAACATTTTATTGGTACTTAACCGTAAATTTTGCTTTTTAAAGCTTTAATCCGGTAACATAAAACACAAACTTATCAGAGGCACAGGCATTTAGGCAGTAAAGGATTAGTTTCATTTGCGCTTTTTGTGTTTTGTTTTTAACTATATATGAAGATATTTAGAAGGCATTTGAAATACATAATGTATAACTGGAATACAATTAAGATAAAAATGATTTTAAGGTCTCTAGCAAAACAACATTAATGTAGCACGACCCATTATGTGGCGACTTCCAGATATTGGAATTCGTTACAATTTTTGTCCGGTAGACGGAGCAAAAAGCTGATTCCGCCATGTTTTCGTGGTGAATCACTTGAACTTCGTGGTGAATCTCTTCAAGTATGGAATACATTGACAAAATGTGAGAGTATGCGTAGTTTTCCAGGTATATCCATGGCAACAGCTTGTAGGCCCCTCGGCTTTCCAGTCTAGTTGAATATCTAATTCATTAAGTAATTTGTGGTGTGCGTTTAGAGTTTTCTTAGGACAATGATGAAAATTCCTAAATGAGCAGTAGATTCGTTTTAGTGCGCAGTAGATTTTTCTTTGGGGCTTAGCGCAGTTGATCTACTGCTTTAGCAGTGGGTGGCAGCACTGCTTCCTTCTACGGAATGAATAAAAAGACGCACCCATAAAACGCGCCGACAAATCGTGCGCACTCACACACGCAATCTATTAGAGAGAGAAAACGGCGCGGAGCAGTGGTATAATTTACTAACGCCAGTGCAGTCTTTTCCGTCTTAAATAGTCGAATATTCCTCATACGCCCGACGAATCGGACGGAGAGTGTCTCCCTTTCTGTCGCACACAATATATGTAGCATTAAAATAGGCGATCAAAGCATTTTGAATAAACATTTTTGATTATTAATCAATTTTAGTTAACATTATTCGGAATTATGACACTCAAATACAATTTATTAGACTTTGGACCAATTTTTCATTTTAAAATCATCAATTTCATTAGTTTCGGAGATTGATATTAGTTCTGGCAATGTGTTTTGCTGTCCATTTCGATTTAGGGGTAGTCTCAGTTTAACTCACAAAATAGGTAGGTTAGTACCGGATCTAATTTTAGAGAGCAGTCCAAACTTCTATGCATGATTTTTCACAACAATGCGATATAGCTTACTTGCTTGCGCCTTGTTGTAAAAAAAAAACAGTTGAGAATAACTCGAACTTTTTTCCTGTGTTTATCTTTGTTGAAGTAAGGCAGTAGTTCGGAGACGAGAGTCAAAAATGTCGAGAGTGGAAGATTTTAAAATTCTACTGTCGGAGCTTATCCCCGCTGCAATGAAAAATCCGGCCTTGAATTGTCATGTGGGGTCTACTGTCATTATTTTATTTTTGCTATTTTCGAACTATGCACTAAAATTACCGTTTGTAGGGTATAAAAAGGGATAAGAACTGTAAGAACAAGTTGATTTAAATTGCTTGAAATGCTGCATGAAAAAGGTTTGCGTTTTAAGCCTATTACCGTAGAACCACAGTGATGTAGCTGTGGCGGTAGTAGTAGCGGTAGTAAGAGCTGTCAAAAGTTAAAGCACATGTATTCAGTGTATTGCGCACACAATGTGTGTCTGTGGCGGTAGCGCGTAGCTGTGGCGGTAGTAAGAGTTGGCCAACTTTTAACTTTCGTAGCGCCACACGGTTGACAGCGCTACTACACGGTGGACAGATCAATACAAGTTGAGTAAACAATGGAGGAAAAGGACGTCGAAAAGTTTATTGAGATGGTTAAATCTAAAGAAATTTTATGGAATTTGTGTCATCCGTTGTACAAAAATATTAAATCTAGCTCAAATTAACTCAGAGTATCGGCCATTGTTTATAAACGAGGTTTTTGTTCGACATAGCCGCGCTACACCATTGTGTTCAATTTTTTTCCGTACTACGCCACATGGCTCCGCGGCTGTACTACGCACTACTGCTACATACCACCGCTACGGGCATTGTGGTCCCACGTTTACTACCGCCACAGACACACATTGTGTGCGCAATACACTGAATACATTTGTTTTAACTTTTGACAGCTCTTACTACCGCTACTACTACCGCCACAGCTACATCACTGTGGTTCTACGGTTAGACTGCATGCAATTTTGGCAAAATTGCAAAAAGGCAAATATTTTTCTTCCTACGTCAAATATGCCAAAATGGCATGCAGTGTAATCTAATGGCCTTTTCCGTTGGCGATCTCGGATCATGGTTTCTTCTCTCTGATTGGGACTGTACATCCGAACAGCCAAACGCATTTTTCTTAATTTTAAAGTTTGTCTGGCATTCTATTTGTGAAGCAAAAGCTATTCTACAGGGGTCAAATGACATTTATCCAACCAGACACTGGCGTTGTAGGATTGTGTAAGTTCTTCTTGTTTTGCTTCTGGCTGGCGCTGGACTCAAAACCAGAAGCAAATTTCCTTTCTATCCAGAAGAGAAACTGTCAAACGAGTCCAAGAAAACAGTTTCAGGAGAGTCCAGAAACCTCCCGGACGACCAACCGAAAAGGCCATAAACTTTAATCTTTTTTAAACCAAAATAGAATTGAAATTTTCAGACAGGTTCAAGGTCGTGTCGTATCGTAGCGGGGCGTATAGACTGTGATCGTGAGACTGAGATAGTTTATTCTAACAGAAACTAAAGTATGTATCAGGTAGATATCTCTGTCGGAGAAATGTATTATCCTACTCTGTATTCTAATTAATTTAACAGGAATGTTTTTATTGTAACGTATAAAATGAGTATAACAGTTTTTCAAGATATAATTAAACAATTTTCTTAAGATTCTTGTCCAGCTCCACATTGTAGCGCATTAGCTTGCCATATTCCATTAAGAGCTTTCTCCAATAGCATTGAACAGTCGACATTTTCAGCTGATCCCAAATAAATTTGTAACCTTGTTGAGCGATTTCCTTAGCCAGATCATCGTGCTCCTTGAAGAACAGCAAAAGCTTTTCGAGCTCCTGCTCACTTGGATAGGACTTGATGGGTACATAATGCACCCAAGGCTTCATGGCATAGTAAAAGAACTCGTTCCACTCATCGCCGACATGGAAAACCAAAGATTTGCACAGAAACAGGTGCTTCAATCGGAAGCTAGCCGCTACTCCACGAAAATTGAACAGATACTTGAACTGGCAGTGGTCTTCGAAAGTAACCTCGTCGGCTGGTTCGGCGTCCAAAGTATCCCTAAGCGATTTCCAAGCCTGATTCTTAGTGTACTGCGCATCCACTAGATCGGGACTTCTTCTGGACAATAAAACCAATGAGTCACGTTCGTCTGACGTTCTTGAGCCGCGGAAGAAACCTTTGGCTTCCTTCTTGTCCCATGGCCACTTTTTTCCGGCCATAGATATTGCATTTCTGTGCTTATCCCATCGTCCGATGCCAGTTGGGTGTAAGGCAATGGCTGGGCCACCTTCCCAAAATGACCATGCGGGATACATGATGTCCAGATATTCATCGGTCTTCGAAAAAGACAAAACCGGCCCTTGAAAGCCGTGATCGCGACGAACTTGAGGCCAGTCGCGACAGTTTATCACCATTTCCATGTCGGGCAGGTCTTTGAGCAGAGGCTTTATGAAATGCTCAATGCCAGAGCACCTGGAAGGAAACATGCAAGCCTTTTGCCGATAAAGAGTGTGATCAACGATTTGGTATTTGGTTCCAAAAGTGAACATCGCTTCGAGGTGTTTTTTCGTTATTCCAGAACTTTGAAACGGCGACAAATCTCTTTCAATCACTGCAGTATGGCAGGCGCACTCACCTTCCGCTTGTTTGGGATACGTGGAAAACTGTTCAGTGGCATTTTCGATTTCCTTAAGCAGTGTATTCGACTCTAAAATATAAAAGATCTGATGATTCTGCAAAAACGTTGCTGGTACGTCACTAACCTTGTCCGTATCTGGAGGTTTTGGAGCTGCATTCTACTTTGTCTGCCGAGCACTGTTCTGGAGAACCAGTGGTAAAAGATTTTAGCCAGATGATGGTTAAAAAAATTATTACTTTCATAACTCAATACAATTAATTGAATGGGAGAAGAAAAACATCACCTGAATTTCTTTGGCTTCCAGGTAAAAATTTGTTTACTTTGCTGTTGGCTGGCGGTGCAATCTGTCAAACGGTCCGATTTTGGAAATGTCAATTAACAGGTGTTTATAACAGTTTTCGACCTTTGGGTGCAAGCACAAGACAAGGATTGTGAATAAAAGATGTGTTGTGTACTTGGATTTAAGCAGAAAAGACTGATAACTAGATATTCAAATTGCGTCCCTCCAACACGCTTTCGATTTACGTTGTGCCAACGCGGCTTTGTATTTATAAATAAAATTCGTCAATTTCAGCTTGTGGGCAAAGCATTATCTAGTTATTCAGCAATTTATGCCTTGTTTCAGTTAAAAAATATAAATATGAACAGAAACTGTCCACGTATGACAGGTCTGTCACAAAAAAGTTTTCTAATGGGATTTCACACCGACAATAGTTTTTCGTTCTTGAAAAATGTCACCGTCCCGTCGCTCTCTTTTGAGAACTCAAATGGCAGAAAAGGAATGCTCGCGTCAAATTAATCCTATGTTTGTCCGGTGGAGCCACTTCGGGATTTATTTTTAATCGCAGTTTTATGGGCAGTGGAGAAAAAGTATTATACTAAGGTAAAGCTAAAAACAGTTATCTCATTCTCTAGTATGCACTTACCCCAACGTTACTCTACAGGAAAACCGCTATCAAAGGCAAACATTTTTGCAAGCAATGTACTCAACTAATCTAGTTGAGTACACTTCGATGCTCAGGATCCATCTGATTTCCGCAAGTTTTTTTCATGATTAGCCGAAAGCTCCTAGAAAATGCTGTCAGATAATTTTGTTTATTAACTTCTTATTATTTTTGTTATTTTTTTTGTTTAGTGTCGGCTTTCTGATCTTATATTCATTACTGTTACATTGGTGTGCTTGATTTCCGATACAAAATTTAGTTGGATTGTTTGTTGTGAAAAAACCTAAGTCGCCAATGTTGGTGGCTTAACGTTAGACAGAAAAAAAGCACATATGAAAACGAAATTTCATCATAAAACGGCGTTAGGCCGCGTTGTCGCAAGGAACAGGAACAGAAACAGAATTTCATACAAGAGGAACAGAAACAGAAACGGCGCCGTTTTTAGCTCCAGAATTAGCTCCAGAATCAGCGACTTAAAATTGCTCTACAGCAACGCAAACAGAAACAACTCGAGAGGACTTGTTTCTGGAACTGGAAATCAAACGTTGCTTTTGCATAGGAACCCTTGTTTTGAGAAACCGCCATTGGCGAGCGGCTCTCTTTTGCTTTTAAGAAATATCGAAAATTCGATTGTCAAATGTCAACAAATAATTTTAATTGTTTTGTTTTAGTTTTGGGTGCGCAAGGAGCAACACAAAAAGAAAACTACCAGCTCACATAATTTAATGCAGGTAATTATAAATCTAAAAAGTAATTTAATTAAATTTATATTGGACAAAGTAACCCGCAGTACACTGAAGTACACTGAAGTATAGGACAGCTATACTGAAGTCGAAGCAATGTTATCGATAGGTATGCATTTGAGAAACAATAAAGTGTTTAATTTATTTTATTAATTACATAAATCATTCCTAGGCCACGAACGAAAAATGGTTTCAGAAAGGAACCAAAAACCGACGCATCAAGGGAAAAACAAAGCTATCGGAGAAGAAAGCACCTGAGACGAATTACACAAGAAGAAAAAGCTAATTCTGCAAGATTTAACAGATCTTGGGAACGAGAACACAAACTCCGTGCTGGGTAATGGCATGGAAGTGCGCAGTGTCATATAAGCCTTGTTGTAATTATGTGGAATAAATAGCTGTACTTTTTGTAGTAAAAGAGCAATTTGGAAATTAGTTGCAGAGTGGAGGAAAATTCTCTGTTAAAGTGTATTAAAGAGATGAAAATTGCCCTAAAATACGGGAACGGTTTTGTAGTAAAAAGTAGCGTTTTGAAAAAAACGTCAAGAGCAGAAACAATTATATATATTGTTATGTGGCGACAAGAATCTGATAGCAGTTGTCATATTCGAAGTTCGAATTTCGATTTCCCCTCCTTGGAATTCAGCGGAGGAGTACCAATGGAAAATTACCAAAGGGGAAGTATGGAACATACTAGAAGGTGCTTAATTTTGTATAAATACATGGGTGACAGCCTCGTACAGAACAGTTATATTCTAAACGTTGACTTGCGAAAATCGGCTATAAAGTGAAGAGGGATTGAATTGAAATAAAGTGTTGAATTCTAAGTAGTAAAGTGGAATAACAGTGTGATTTTATTTTAAATAAGTTTTGTTTGATACATAAAGTGTTTCATTGTGAAATTATAAAAGTGAAGTTGAGTTTTATTTGACGAACCCTAGGCCGAAAATATTACAATATTCATATGTTTCTAAAAAATGATAAATCATGGGCGTTCAAAGTAACAATTCTTAAAATAACGTGTTAGTACTGGTGGATTGGGAGCTACCTTCGTGCCGTTCACATAGCTGCTGCCAAATATCCTTCATATACAACAAAAATATTTGTGCAATTTGTGTGATTGCACTGCTTGAATTCACTGAACTGTTTTTGTACCGCATTAAATTCACTGAAAGGATTTGTAACGGCTTAAATGCACTGAAATTAATTTTGGAAACATTCTGCACTTAGTTTTACACGTTTTTTTAATCACGTCACCGACAAAATTTTGAAAAAATAAGCGCCAATACAAAAAATAAGCTCGAATTCAAAAAATGTAAAAAAACATTTGTGTCAACAACTGTCGAGATTAGACATTTGAAACTTGGAAATTTCTTACTACAAGAAAATTTTTGTAGTAAAAAATTTCAAGTTTGTTCAAGGTGGGGAAATGATTTACTCTCTCGTTTCCGTTCTCTTTTACGACAATTCTATGTACGGGAACGCTTTTGTAGTAACTTGTAATAAAATATTTTAATATATTCTGAGATATCTGGGTGCGCGAACAGACCTAATGTTTTTTCAATACTGGACCCCGTTTTTGATTTTAGTGGACTGTTTTGTGCATGCGTTGTGTGATATTTATCGCATGTGGCATGGAAAGTAGACAGGCAGACTAGCGGATCAAGTTCTTAGACTGCCGTAAGTGTATTTCTGCGAATAGAGTATTATTATTGGTTGACGATATGTGATTGTTGTGAGTGTACAAAAAGTATGCTTTTTGTCAAAACAGTTTTGCCGATATATCATACGTTTTCAGTGACGGTTATTTGGCAGCTCTTTCTGAAATTATTTTCAGTTCCTGTTTCTTGTTTCAGCACCAACAGAAACAGAATCACCGACGTAACGGAGCTATTTTCTGTTCATGTTCCTTGTGAAAACGCGGCCTTATTAATAGGAACAGAAACAGAAACAGAATATCATTTCAGCGAATTTAGGTTTCAGTTTCTAATGTATGGGATTCTGTTTCTGTTTTACGTTGCTTCTGACAACGCGGCCTTATTAGCATATGAATGCCTGACTAAAAAACGTTTGCCCTTATGGTGTGTACTTACCCAAACTTGGGGTGCATGCTATAGACTTGCATTCCTACTTTTTTTGATTGGAAAAATTTAAGAGAAATAGCCTAGAATTCAGACATAAACATTAGTGCAATAAAAACACATTTAAGAAAAAATTATCATTATTCAACACCAATTACAAACACAAGTGTAATGACTTGACTTAAAAGACCAACTTTCGGTTTTCTGGGTCGCACCTGCCCCACCTCATCTTAAGCCGCGTTGTCACAAGCAACGTACAACAGGAACAGAAACAGAATCTCATACATTAGCAACTGAAACCTAAATTCTGAATGCTTTTCGCGTTGCTAATGTATGAAATTCTGTTTCTGTTTCTGTTCCTGTTCCTTCTGACACCGCGGCTTTAGTGCTGATTCGCTTTCACCAGCAGTCCAACAACATTGATCCTAGATTAGCAGGAATCCAACAACCTTCTTTCTTCGATTTCCAATTCGAAATTTAAAACTGTTATACATTACAATTAAAGCCAGATTTTTCGGTCTGGCAGTACTTCTTTCCAATTTGCCACAAAATCAAGTCACACAAATTTTTTTTGACATTCCTCCTTTTCCTTGAAATTTCTCGTCAACCATAGTTTTTTTCTCCCCTTTTCTTACGATTTTTATTCCGAACTTCCATCCAACGATGTCGTCTTTTTCGTGTCCGTGACAACGACGAGAAAAAATGCAAAAAACGAAAAGTTTCCATTAAAACAAAAATTACGAATAAAGCCAATAAAATCCGCGAATCATTAAGCAAAACTTGTGGCACCATTTTCCGATTTGTTTTCTTCTAAAATGAAAATAAAAACCATTGCGAAATAAAATATATAATATTACATGTAGCTTTGTAAACAAAACGAATTGTGTGTGTGGAAAAAAGAGAAAATTTCTCAAAGCTCAAGCGTGTGTCCATTGTTGTATTATCTTACACAAATCAAGAAAAATAAATGTTTTCTCCTGCGAATATTTGTAAATCATCAACAGTGGGGCTGGAAATGAAAAATTAAATTATTGCTTTCGGTAATTTTTCCCTGGACAGAACTTTGTCATCTCGAAACAGGTGAGTGTGCTTGGAAATAAAAACTCATTTTTCGTTTTGCACAATCGTTTATGGAATACCAAATTGCCTGTGGCTTCCGATTTGCGGTGACGAAAATCGGGTTTCCTTTTGGGTGGTGGATATAAAACAGTTAATCGATGGTTTCAGCGGAGGCTTAGCCAAACCTACGTGGGTTTCCAAATCGCTGCAGGTTGTCGGACTTGATAGATCGTTTGCGAACTGCAAAAAATGGAAAACTTAACTCAAACGATGGGGATTATGAATCATGTGGTTTGCAATTTTAATTTTTTTTTATAGTTTTTTCTCCCGTATTGTTTTCTAGAAGTTTTTTTTTTCTTTTGCAAAAAGCTGTTTCGTGTTGAATTCACATATCTAAGGCATCTCACCTGACCTTAGGCATTATTGAAATTAAGTGCCTTGGACGAGTTTTGTTGCGGGAAACAATTTCGGTTGATATTGTGGGCGATTGAGAGAATCGGGTGTGTCATTCACCAGCATGTGGGTAGTGGGTTGCTTAGATCGAATATGTGAAAAATTTTAATTTATATTAGTTTCCCAAATGAGAAAAACAAAGACGAATTAGCTCTGGTAATGGTAAAAGTAAAATGTACCGATCAGCTTACCTAAGAAGGTTCACAGGGCTTGAAGTACAAAAGTATGATCTTTGTGGCCAACGTCAAAATAATGATTTTCAATTCCCTGGTTTGTTATCCGTTTTCGCAGATGGCACAAGAAAACCTGGCCGCCTAAAATCACCCGCGCCAAATGAAAAGCAGGCGCAGTGGTAACTGTGCCGGAATACTGTGGACTAGGTTAAAGGTTCGAAAACCAACCTCGGCTCTGGGCAAACCATCTTTTTCACGGTCCCTTCTGTTAGCCAGTTTTTTAAAAAAAGAAGAACATTTTATAAACAGAAGAGTAGTGACATCTTTATGCGTCTTCGAAGACAATTGTCAAATAGAAAATTTAAGTTGGTATAGAAAACTGCACTTATTTATTTGCGCTGAAGCTTTAAATTCTTTATCAACCTATTTGGCTTCGAAAAATAACTCCCCAAAGAAATAACCCCCCAAAAAAATAACTCCCCAAATAGAAAATGTAATAACCCCTCAAAATTGGGGAATAATTTTACGAAGATGAAAGAAGTCCCCAAAAACAAACATATAAACGCAAAGGTAAACAAAGAACCAGGCAGTGTGTTTGCCCATACATATCTCGCTGTGTCACTTGAATCCTAAGAAGAAAAATTTTGAGGACTTCTTTCATAGCAGAATTTGGGGACCTTTTTTCATAGTGAAAAACCCCCACCAATTTGAAGTATGAAAAAATATATAATAGCAATCAAGCGATAGTCCAAAGTTGGGCAGTGCATTAACTTGTAATGAGTTCGATGCACTGTCTGATTCCATCCAAAGAATTGCCACCTTGAAACGGGCGATTTCAATATTCACAATTCTAGTTGGCTTCGACATTCTTTCTGGTCAGACAACGCCCGAAGGAAGGTATGTTGAAATCTTAAGTGCTCTAAACAATCTGACCCAACTTGTAGACGAGCCCACACGGATACCTCACATTGACGATCATACCGCCAACACACTGGACTTGTTTTTTAGCTCCCATCCCGACAAATACACCGTCGATGTTTTATCTCCTCTAGGCTCGTCAGACCATTGTGCCATTTCGGCAAATTTTTTCGTTGGCAACCAAAGGAGGAAGCAAATTGGGACGGCCTTAACAACTTTTTCCAAAGTTTTAACTAGTCGCTTTGCTTTCTCGACAACAATGTGAACGCCGCTGCCGATATGATCACAAATATAATTCTCCTAGGAATGAGATCTTTTATCCCCTACAGGGTTAAGAGTATCAAACCGAAGGAGAACTCGTGGTTTGACTTGAGCTGTAAAGAGGCGATAAATTTGAAGGAATCTTACTTTCGGTCTTACAAGGGCAATCCCTCTCTAGTAAACCGAAATAAGTTCAAACAAGCCAGAAATGACTGAAAACTTTTGTACGACCAAAAGTTGAGGCAGAAAATACTACATTGTCCCAAAGGTCCCAATCTTTTCCCAGCACACTTGGCTGCCAGCTCCACGCTACTAGATTGCGTATTGTCTCCACCTGTACTTGAGCGCGTTGAATGCACTATGGGACAAATTCACTTTTGCACTCGTACAGTCAAAAAAGTACTTAAGGAGCTCAACATTCACAAATACGCTGGTCCTATACCATCACCCCGATTGCTCTGAAGGTGTTCTTCCACGCTAGCAAAACCATTGTGTAAGCTTTTTCGTCGGACCTACTCCTCAGGCCTCTTTCCGAGTATATGGAAGACAGCATTTGTCCAGTCCGTCCCTAAAAAAGGCGATTCTTCTTCTCCCTCTAACTATCGTCCAATTGCACTAACTTCCCTTCTTTCTAAGGTCATGGAAACGCTGATTAACTTCCAGCTCATGAAATATCTCGAATCACGAAAACTCCTTAATGACCGGCAATATGGTATTCGTAGCACAAGGTCCACTGGTGATCTGATGGCATATCTCACCGAAAAGTGCAACCATTCCTTGAATCTTCTTGGTGGCAAGACTGTTGCGCTTGAAGTCGAAAATGCGTGCATTTGGAATCGACGAATCTGTTATTCAGTGGATTAGTAATTCCCTTTCGAACCGTTCAATTCAAGTTGTTTTGGACGGCTTCAAGTCTGCAGTTCAAAAAATAAATGCTGGGGTTCCCCAGGGCTCTGTTTTGTCTCCGACTCTCTTTCTCGTTTTCATAAACGATCTCTTGTTTACTACTACTAATCCAATCCACTCCTTTGCCGATGACAGTAACCTCAGTTTCTCATATTCGTTCTCGGTTCCTCGCCCCTGCTCTTCGGACGTAGAACTGGAACGGCAGCGTATGCCAACTCATTAAACTCTGACCTTATAAGCATTGCATCATGGGGATCTCGAAATAGAGTAGAGTTTGATGCTTCTAAAACTCAATGCTGTCTTCTGTCATTGAGGCAAAACCGAAACACTCAGCCATTATCCATGAATGGCACTTGCATCCGCTTTCCATTCTCGGTATGTGTGTTAATAAAAACCTTAGTTGGAATGACCACATATTCGACGTCGCCAAAAACGCTGCGAAATGCCTAGTTTTCCTCAAAAGATTTAAGAAATATTTCACCCCTTCTGATTTGGCTATTTTTATAAGGCCTACATCCGCCCAAGCTGGAATACGATTCCCACGTCTGGGCTGGTGGTAGGATACAAAAGAGATAGGATAAAAAAACGGGCGATAAAACTGATTGGAGACAGAAATATTGCACAGCTAATTGACTCATTAGAACATCGCCGTAATGTCTATTGCCTTTCACTGTTCTGTTCGCTTTTTCCACAAACAGTGCTCCATCGAAATAGCTAATTGCATTCCGCCCCTAAAGACTTTCAACCGTTATACTCGACAGAGATCGAATGCACATCAGTTTACCCTCGAGCCCACTGGACTGTACGTCCAGTTAAGTTTAGAAGTTCTTTCATAAGCCGCTCAACGCGAATGTGGAATATTCCCCCACGTTCAGTCTTTCCGTCACGTTACAACCTGCAACTGCTCAAAACAAGAGTGCATCGGTACCTCTCCTCCTTTTCCTCTCTTTCTAATCCTTTCCGCTCGTGAGATGTGTAACATTAAAAGGATAGTTAATGTTACACATCCAATCCCTTAATTCGCGAGTGAATAAAAAAAAAAATTATTCAAAACAATAGCTTTCCGTAATTAACTGGCCCTCAATTGAATGGACAGGAGCATCTGTTTCAAATTAAGCGGCTTCCTTTTCTAGCTATACTTAACTTAAGTTAAAACAGGTCCACATTTTAAAATTGAATCTCACACCGTTTAAGAAATTTCCTCTAAACCCCGTCTATGATTCTGTCAGGCTTTTTTTTCTCAAATATATTCCTATACTCTGACATAAATATAAATTGGCAGTACACCTCTTATGGGGGAGCTTTTCAAAATCATTAGCTTGCCAAATTTTTGCACAATACTAAATTGAAAGAAACCCTTCATAAGAAATTGAAAGAAAGTAGAGATTGCAGGCCGTCGGAAGGAGAGAGGAAAGTGGAAAACTGAGGGACGAAACCGGCTGACACATACATTACCTACATCAGCAACAAAGAAATTGACAACAACTCGATCAGATACAAATTGCCCGCATGTATGACTGCGTTCTTCAAACTACATACATACTTACTCCTATTTCTATTGGAAGGAACCCCTTGATCATAGTTTTCGACCGAACGACATCCTTCTTAAGGAGTGTAGTAACAATAGGCCTGTACCTGGTGCCGCATCATAAAAAAAACTTCAAGAAGCAACCCTCGGCTTCTAGAATATAAAATGTGTATTGACAATTGAAGCTTACCCCTGGCGGTCAATTTTGGAATATGTGAAGACCAATTATACACTACACGTCAATGGCTGACTGTTGTTGTCACCCTATTTGTCAAACGACTAAAAAATTGATTCTTTAGGAACGATATTTTCCTTCTATTTTACTTTTTGTGAAAGAAACAAACTATTTTATTCACAAATCAGGTTGATAACTCACACGAAAAAACCTGAATTTGTTCATCGAACGCAGGTCAACTTGTCAACTTCCAGATCTGTTTTGACAGCTATAGGTCTTCGCATATGCCAAATTTGACCACCCGATATCGCATTCTGACTTTTTCGCATTCTGAAGTGGTACCTTGCCCATTTCTATTGTTTTAATAAAAACAAGATTGAAAAACAACTTTTCCAATGTTGTTGTTTATCCTTTATTTTTCAAAGTAAACCGCGGCCATCGAATATCGGACAACAGCATCCATAAACGATTTGGTGGTGTAATCATAGCCATCCATACTCAAACATTTCAAACATAAAGACATTTGCATGTGACATAAAACACGTATTGGGAGTTTCAATCAATCTCGGTCAAATAGGCGCAATCATTTGGAAAGCAGTAGAGTGGGAGGTTTATGATCCATCACTTCAGATCATAACCTCGCGCCTTAATGAAAAAAAAAAGAAAGAAGATCAAAAGACAAGCTTTCTAACCTATTTTATCCTAGCAGTGACTAGTTTAGCTTGCAAATTTTTTTGCATAACCTTGGCTTTAAAGAAAAAGGGCAGGCCAATTTTTCTCCCATTTCTACAAAAAATAAATGGTTTCCATAGCACACCTCTCAAAAGAACTGCCCACTTGCCGAACAGTGTGATCGGTCCAGGACCAAAAGCAGCAACAGAAGAAAAGTTCAAGATTGTGTGTTTAAAAAAGAGGTATTTTCTGGTAAGCGTCTATTATTCCGGTTAGGATCGGCCGGATATAAAACATCCTCTTCTCTTCCTTTTCCTTCAATATAAAAATAAAATTTGAAATATTCGGCTGTGGATGGCTATTTTCAAATTAGCTTGGTCGTTGCAGGTCGATATCAACGTTGCATACATTGCTACGTTGATATCCTCCAATGACTTCACTGTCTATTGTTTACAAAACTAATTTTTTTTCTCTTCCTGGCAAATGTAATGCCTTTTGTTGCAGCTAATACCCTATACGTCTTATAAAGGTAAGTTAATTCATTGTAAAGTATTGCTTGTATCAACTTGGGAATACTTTCGCTGAAGTATAGAAGCGACGTAATTGTTGGCGATAGTCAGAATCAAAGAAAGTTAGTAGCGATAAAATTAAGTAAAGGAAGTAAACAGCCTTTTGAAACAATATTTCCGAGCTTTGTTTTTGGGCAGAAGTTCGCATTTCTCTTCTCCAAAAAATAATTTAACAAAATATCATTCGTTAATAAAAGCACTTCTGTCTTAAATAATATTATGTATAATTAATATATAATTTTATTTTAGTCAGAAGTGCTCTAAACTTTACCTACTAGGTTCTAATTTTATGATTTTATGATTTTAGTTATGTTCTTAACAATAACTCATAACAAAAATTATTGTTTTGTTTTTAGCAAATTAAGTTAATGATCGATTGATGGTCTATTAAGCTTCTAAGAATTCTGTTCTGTACAAAGTATCGGTATGTTGTGCTCATTATTAACTAGGAGCTCATGGAGAAGTGAACAAAATCGTGTTAAAACAATATCACTTATAAAATTAGACATACCTTACCTATGCTGTTCGTCTATCGCAGATCACTTTACCTGATTTAGATCTCGCAACATCCACCAATCTTATCCAACTTCGAAAAAAGCAATTAAGAAAATCAAATTAAACTTTGTTCATTATGATTAAGTTTCTGCTAAATACCTGACAATGTAATGAATCACTGCTAGATTCAGCTGTCATATTGTTAAAGTTTTGAGCTCAGAACTAGCATTACATAGCAAAACTTTGCAACAAATTTAATGAGTTTGCTTAATTTTTTATCAAAGAAAACCGTAATGGATTATGTACAATCGAAATTACAATTTTTGCAACTTTCTTGTACTTGTAGATTATTTACTTAATTGTTTCGCATTTCTCTTTTTGTTTGAATTTGTTGCATCAAATTTTTTTAAACTCAAATCATTTACGATTCTCCACTTATTCTTTGTTGTTTCTTTCTTTTTTTAAGACTACTTGTCATTAAAATTCAACACACATATAAGCACACGTGTACCTCCTCCATAAGCATTTCTCTTGAAGCTTTAATTTTGATTAGTAATTGTTAAAGTTTTTTGTAATATTAACTTCACTGTTTGACGTCTTTTAAATTCGAGTACATAGTTAGTTTCTACCGAAATTGTGTTGGTATCTTTTTTGAGTTTCTACGTAAGAAGAGATATATACTTGATACCATATAAACACTAATAGTGAATTATATGTAATCCCGCTTTATCGAACATGGATCCAAGGTAAAAGTCATGATAAGAAGATCATGGCAAGGGTTCAAACAAAAGGCATTGATTTATATGTCTTCCGTTTTTGTAGAAGAACAGAGTTTTGAATCTAACGCACATCGATTCGTCTAGCGATAAATTGGCTTGGTAATAAGATTACCTTTTTATAATTTATTATTGTAATACGTACTCATGAACGTGTTGATGGGAAATCATTTTTGAAGCAAATTAAAAGTGATCACCAAACAAGCTATTTGACATTTCCTTTCTGATCACTCTTCAAATCAAGTTCTTTTAAAGATCAGCTTCTAGTGGATGTTGGAAGTACTCAAAAATTCGAATTAATTCCGGCTGTACTCAGCTCACTAACATTGATTAACAAATAAAAACAATTTCCACCTCTAAATGACATGGAAACGAAATCAAATTTGTTTGCAAAAGTCATTAAGTAATCCTAAAAATCATTTCTCTGCACAGTTGTGAACGGTACGTATACATCCGCCGTTTCTTGTAAACAAATCGGTGAATTTCCCTAAAGCTTGTAACACACCACATTTTACACACATTTGCCGTGTGCTGTGGTGATGTAAAAACGGAATGTAAGATCCCAAGGTTGGTCGTAAACTTCATTGACAAAATTGTCGAAATGAGTTCGCGTTAGCCCTCTGCGGAAAGCCAGCCTCGATGGGACCGTCATACTTACAACCCTGAACTATGGACAGCAAGCAACAAAGCAAACGGGGTTGTTTTGATAATTGGGGGGCTGTTTCGGTTTGGAAATGAATCACACCCTTAGGCGCATTTTCAATCTAACAACGAATACATAATTACCCTTATTTCCATTTCTCACCCAATTCACCAACGTCGCAATCCACCTAACGAAAGCGCAAACTCACCCCAAACGCTGTATACCATGATGGAGAATGAGGGAGGGTGATTCTTGGTCTCATTTCGTAAAAGAGTCGAGAGTGGTGTGCATGGTAAATTGTAATAAAACTTGGCACGTAAAAGGCGACTTCGTTACGTTCTCGGCATACGAATGAGAGTGATAAATGGTAAGACTTTTCTATACGTCGTACACACAGCTCTAAAACACATTGAGAAACGAAGACCCCTGCTTGCACTCCTGGTTGTTCCCCAGTTTTGTCTCTCGCAAGGCGTTTTCAATCGATTCAGATTCAGCCTCTATATACGCATGCAATTTCAAATGGGGATAAGAATAATAATTCCACAGCGAGTTGGAGTCGTTTATTAACAACGTTCAAACGTGATTTGACTATGAAAACACAAACTTCGTTTGGCTTTGTTCCTGTGAGCGTTCTGCCAACGTTTATCCTTGTAGTGGTAGCTGTTATTTAATTCTCTTCAAGGAAGTAAGGACAGTGGCGGCGGAATGCGAAGGGCTAAGACTTGCACATTCTAATAAATATTAATAAGTTAAGTGTTTTATAGGAGACATGTTGTGGACACGTGCTTGGAGGATGGAAACGTTTTTTGTGGTTACAGCACTATTCTGACCCGAAGTTTTGTTAAGAATGAAGTCCTGATTGTTGGGACGTTTAATGTTGTATGAACGGCAAGAAACTACTAACTTAACTACAAATTTACGACACTGTTATTATGATATGCCATGAAGGAGGTTTTTAACGAAACCACAGCAAAATATGGGCGCCGTGGTGTAGTGGTAAGTGTATATGACTAATGTGCGACGGGTCCCAGGTTCGAGTCCCGACCGGGGCAATGAAGTTTTTCACGGTCCCGCGAGGCTGACAAACCCACTAAAGTATCATTTGCAAGAGAGACCCTTGCATGTGTTTAAGGATCGTTATGCATCTGATGTCGAATATGCGGTAACAATTGGGGTCTATACTGGTTATAAGTATACTGGCTATACGCGTTCGTCGTTAGGCCGGCAATGACCTTTCCCGCACTAATCTGGTGTACAGAGAAGAACTATGGTCAAAAAGCTAGAACGAATACAACGTCTAGCTGGAACCTGCTTGACGGGATGTGTTCGCTCCAACCCGACTATGGTTATTCAGGATATCGTGGGTCTTACAACTTTCTAAATACATATCCGAATGGAAGCAAGACTGATCATTCGCCGCTTGCTCCATTTGAATAACATAGACTCCCATTCTTATAAACGCGGCTGCTTAGCTTTGCTTAACGACTTAGAATCTGAAGGCCCATTCAGCATGCCCCTCGACGATATGGCTTCCAGAAAAAATTCTTCGTAGTCATCCCTTCAAGATATAAGTGGGACAAATTCTAACCAACTCCATCTCGGCCTTACCCCTTGTCTGGTACACAGACGGTTCTGAAATGGAGACAGGTACCGGGTCTAGTATTAATAGAGAACTGCCCGACGCGGACTATTCAGTTAGACTTGGCAAAAGCTTATGTATTTTTCAGGCTGCCATCTAATACTGTGCTGATATAAATCTAAGATCTGTAACAAGAGGAAGGTGAGGATTTATCTTTCCGGACAGCCAAGCAACGCTCAAGACGATTGACTCACCCGTCACAAAATCGAAGCTTTTTCTGTAAACAGCCATGGCCAACTAAGACTTGATAAACACAGCTTAACCATCCTTCACTAGACTCCAGCCTTAGCTAGACTCGCTGCCTAAAGTCGGGGCAACTACACCACTCACGAGGCCTGTAACATTCGTAAAAAAGTAAAACAAACTTCTCTTACATTAGTAAAAGACTATTTAAGAACTTCACTTAAAAAGAAGCTGCAACCGAATCCAACGAAGTCTGGCTTAACACATCTGATCAGAGCTAAAAAAAATCCTCACTGGAATTTTCAGCGGCCACTAAAGAAACGTCTCCATTCTATATCAGACTTTGTCTACAGAGAGATGCATACTCTCTAAGCACATAATCATTGATTGTCCGGCCTTCCTGCGCCTGAGGAGGAATATCCTCGGCGATGAAATTATTTCTTCGGCAAATCTAAAAGATATTCCTCCAGAAAAGAACCTTGATTTCCTGACTGCATCCGGGGAGCAAAGATGTCCCTAGGACATAGGAGAAAAAGTTAACGTAAATCCTTGTCATTATTAGGTAAATTGTGAATAAAATTCAATAAAATTTGAAGCTGGTCATAGAGGTCTTGACTATATACAACAAGAAGAGCTCGAAGGTAAGGTCGAATTAAAAGCAAGGTGTTGCGGATATTAAAACTTTTTTTTGCCTCACTAATGACAAAGTTAATCGCATATTTAAAAAAAGCAGGAGCTGATTTCAAAAATCTGCAAAAATTCTGACTTTAAAATTCTGACTTTTTAAAATTCTGACAAAAGTAAATAAAATCTGGTTAAACAAACTTTTGCCATTTTTTAAGTTAAGCAAAAAAACCGGCAGGGGGGTCAAATTTGACTGCCTCGCTTTGTAAGAGTGATATTTTCAGAATTTTGTAAAATAGAATTTTGAAAAGCAGAACTTTGTACAAATAATTTTGACCAGAATTTTGACCCCAACCCTAAATAAGCTGCTCTGTTTAGGTTTCCAGCCAATTCTTATGAACTTACGGAAGATGCGAAACGGTATCTTAATTTTGGCCGTAAGTTTTTAAGTTTTTGGCCGTAAGGACCCAAAAATATAAGCTCTAGACTTAATGTGTTAAATTGCATTGTTCAACATAAATTGTAAGTATAGCGCTTATTAGAATGGCTTTTGTTTTTCAGTCGTCCCTAAATTCTCTCACTACTCGACGTTGAATCGAAAAATTGCAAAAAGCAGTTGTCAGTTATTATTATCAGATCTTCAAAAATCGAGATTTTTTACGTTTTTAATAAACAAGTGAGTAAGTGCAAGAGTTCGTCTGTAACGAACTTCTCAATATCCGACCCTATAACCAGCAATACAAAATTTTTGAAGTTCTTTTGGCCTGGATTCATTCATAGTAAGACGATTATGCATAAGGGCCACGCCCCCAATAATTGGCGTGGACTAGAAAATCTTTTAAACTTATTACGTTAGAACCATGAGGAAATGTGGTAAAAACGAAAACTTACACAAAAATTTTTTTTTCCTTAAAACGCCCCCTAAAAGTGGGCGGAGCTTTAAACTTTGTATGGAACAAACTTAGAGATTGCTGATTCTTTAATACATTTGTTATATGCGTAGTTATAATATTTTTTCGATTTAGAGTGAATTTTCAGAGAAATCCAGTTTTTAAGATATTACCCTGCAAAAGTGGGCATGGTCGATGGTGTGGGCCGTTTAATTTTCGTCGTGTTCAAGGATTTCAGCAGCAATTTCTATACCTACACCAAAATTTGAGGTCCTATGCCTTCTTTAAATTGGTCAAAATGCCTTTTGAAATAAAATGTGAATGGCCGTCGGCGGATTTAACCAATTTTAACTTTTTGTCTGTGCACCATAAGAACCATGCCGTGCCCCAAGTATGAGCTCTCTAGCTTGATTTTGAAGACCTTAAAACTTCAAACATACAGACGGACGGACGGACGGACGGACATGGCGTGATCGGTTCACCTGTCGGTCTCGGTCATTTCTCTTATAGGTCTTAGGGTTCTACGGCAATGTTTTTACAATACAACATAAGAACGATTATTCACTATTCACATCACCAGAAAGGATGTGTGAGGAGGATTGCAAACGAGAAGAGTTGCCATAAACTCGTTTTAAAAAAATGAAGCGAACTGTACTGAACTGTACTGACAATTTGAACAGAGTTCATTCACTTATATTTCACTCGTTTTCAGGGTATTGTAACATGTAAACTTTTGTAGACAAACTCTTTTAATCGTTTTTAACAAATTAAATTAAATACGTAGAAAAAAAAATTGTGGAGGTCATGTTTGATGTTAGGATCTCAATAAATTTTAAAGCTGAGAATGTGTAAGTAAGTCATAAAAGCTATTTAGAATTAATTGGTCTATTACACTTGAACTTACTAAAAATAAGTGACAGAAGTCGTTCAACACAATATTTAAACGCGTCATTGACTAAATACAGGCCTAAGCTCAGCTTGTTCTTTAGAAAGCATTTGCACTTCTCGCAGTTGTCAATGATTTCAATCATAGTCTCCCTCCTATACAGCAAACAAAACGCATTCCGCGATCGAGGAAACACAACCACCGGCAGTTTCATTGCCTCAAGTATATTATCTCATCTTGACGTAGGAGTTTTGCCGCCTCCACACAAACCGACAAAATCGCCTCCTAATCTCAGTTCAAGCAATTTGTGCTATGTAATGTAGTTACAAAATGGGCATTCACTTCACGTTTAAATAGTTGCCGACATGTTGGCGTCAAAAAACATGAACCTAATTCTATCCCGCGGGCAGATAAGATACCATTACGGCTCCCAAATAAAAACAACAACAAGTCTCCAACTATAAATTGCATTAAGTAATTTATGCACCAAAGCAAAGCGAACTCGATGCCTTCGACGTCACTGTCGATTGTCGAACTCGAAATGTTGGGAGGTGGTGTACAAAAAGCTAAAATACACTCTCGACACGACAGGCGCGTCGTACACACATGGAATATTCATGACATTTATGGATGGGTGGAAGGTCTGCGACACTGTGCTTCCAGCGCTTAAATGGAACGCACGACATCTCGTATACTGCGTCTCTGATATCTGTTCGACCGACGACAGTGGGCTGTGATAATTTCACTTGTTTCTTGAATCGCGCGGTGCCGGATCGACGTATCCATTTGGACGTGCAATTGCACGCAACTCGCAAATACTTGAAAGAGAAACTCACCACAGTGCTCTGTACCCCTTGGCATTTTTATGCTCCTCTGTGTGTTCTGTAGTGCACATAATATGTAACTCTCCACCACGGCCTATCATCGGAATGGTGGTCAACATAAGCAACATCATAGAAAGAGTATCTAAGTATCTATAACCGAGTCGTTGAGTGGTTTATTTTTCTCTCTCTATCGGGAAAAAAGTTTATTTTTACACAGAAATTTTGAAAAATTCAAAGTTTTTCTCGGGGAAAAATAAAGTTTCCCAATCGTTTTGTCAGTTGCAATCGTTGGAGAAAACACATTTCAACATAATTTTCGTGTTTTACATAAAGTTTCCAAAAAGAAAGCAAATCGTTCTCCTTCTGTCAATTCTGACAAGTTACAGTGTGGTGTGTAATGATAGTCATGTGCAATATATTTCCTGTGTCCACAAGTGAGGAGTGGTTTTAAGAAGAAGGATATTTTCAATATCGTGGATATAAAATTTTGAAAAAGGCTTGTCTTCATTTTCAAATTTCTTTGATTGAAAAATGTAATCAAAGAAAAAATGGTTGCCTTGTAAATTTTCTCAGCAAGTGTGTGGTGAAAAAAGGCAGCAAGATATAAAAAATTTTGTGAAAAAAAGATTCCCCCTGGAATCCTTGATAAGAAATTGGAATACATCATCGATCTCTGGTCGTCTCTTCATGATATTCTTCTTGTGAAAAGGTAAATATTTTAGTTTTACTTTTGAAAAGAACCAAAACGCAGGTATCTCCTTGAAACGAAAATCCTATTTTTCCTCGTAACCATCGTTCTCAGGCCAAGTGACGTAAGTTCACCAGTCGTAGGACTTCAACTTTGGGTGCTCTTTGGGGGGTAAGAACAAAAATCGATTTTTCCATTCTTGTCGTACATCGTCGTTTTTTGTGGGCATAAGGGAAATGGCGACCAACATTCTGGCGTATAATGTCATTTTGCAATAAAATTTAAGAAAATTGCCAAAGAAGGCTTCTATTGATTTGTTACGTGCCGAGTTTTGTGACGTTTGTGTTTTTGTTTTCCTTGTACGGATGTGCTGCGTAATTATAGTTTTGCAACGTTTTTTTTTCCTTCGTGGAAATGCGTGAGAATCGATTGTAACGTAAGTGTATGTAGATTTAATTGCTCCAATTGCATTGACCCTATTTTACTTGGGGTTTTATTGGCACCTATTAGACAAGTAAGTGAACGAAGGTAGTGTGTGGGATAATTATTCTGTTTTTTTTTTATTGTATGGAAATGTTGTAGCACGGAAGTTTAGCCGGCATGGATTGTTTTTTGGTGTGAAAAAAAAATTAATGTTCGCTTTGTTGCATGTGCAATTTTACGAAAAGTGGCAAGTATCCATGGAGCATCAACCTTGCCTTGACGCATCCAGTTGTATTTGGATCCCAAAGCCAATTGAAAAATGTTGCGTAGGTACACATTAAAACACAAAGGCCTTGAGGGCTTGAAGTACATACCTACCATAACTTTTTAAATATATGAGGTGGGTGTGTGTATCAGGCTCTTAGAAGACATATTTTTATTGGTTTGAAATGTCTGTACTCTATTGATGTACTCGTAGGCCGTACGTACAAAGGGCATGAGGGTAATTTCAAATTAAGCTGATAGTCCTTGTAGCTATGGCTAAGAAAACATTATTTTTTGTAATTTATTTACATAACAAAGAAATAATAATAATAATTATAATTTAAAATTGTAGACAAAAAGAGTAAGCTTGACAGTTTATAGTCAATAAATAATAATATAATAAAAACGTAGGGAAAATGTTACAGTCCTTTTTGAGAGATTGAGAACTCTAGCTAGACAGGAGAAAGAGTGCATCAAACTCTACCTGCAACTAAGAAAAGTGTGACTAGGTAGGTGCTCTTGTAATTTTTTGTTTTATCGCATACGCCTTTTTCTTTTATTCCCTAATTTTTTATGTTCGTTAAAAAAGTTCCAGTTTCTGTGTATAAGCCATGGACCAAATTTATCGCAACCATAATAGCTATGTTCGTTGCATTCGAGAACGGTTGAGAAAATACACCTTCTTTGCCGACACCCTAATAGTTTTAAGGTTGAGGCTGCAATAGTTTTTAGGGAAACGCTTTTTGTCATATTTGATTGAATTTTTATTAAGTATAAATATATTTAAACCATACAGAAAACCGGTAGGTACCTACCTAATGCTATTGTGGCTATCCGTCTTTTCCGGTCCTACGCAACCATCTCGATAACTTCTAGCCCGATATCCAGCCGGGTCTAGGAGAGGTCTTCGATTTCCAATACAACCTTAGGATCTGGCCTAGTACGCGCTAGTGGTATGCTTTATCCAGTCATTTATGAGTAGTCTAGGAAATCTATCGAGGAGTCCACCGAAAAGTCTGTAGAAACATGCGGGCAACGGGGTTTTTTTTTTCGAGAAATCGGGTTTTTAAAAATCATAATGTAATAAATGGGCGTGGTCGATATTGTGGGCGGTCCAATTTTGGCCTTGGGGCAATATTGCCTAGCACCAAAATTTGAGGTCCTACGCCTTGCCTAACTTGACCAAAAAGAATTTTGAAAGAAAATGTGAAATAGAGGTTGTCTCACATTGAAGCCAGTAGTGGGCGTGGTCGTTGACGGATTCAGCCAATTTTTACACTTTGTACAAGCCGTGTACCAAGTTTCAGCTCTTTAGTTTGATTTTGAAGACCTAAAAACTACCCACATACAGACGGACGGACGGACATAGCTTAATCGATTCACCAGTCGATGACGATCATATCTCTAAAAGCTCTTAGGGGTCTACCATGATTATTTCATTGCGTGTTATAAACTATGCATTCAAATTAATATACCCTCGGGTCGGGTATAAAAACTAGAACAAAAATTCAAACGTAGTAACAAATTTAAAAACTTTTGACAAAGGCGAATATAAATCTGTCGTATGTCAGTCCCAAAGGTATTAATCTTAAAAACACTGCACAGCAGATAAAGAATCAAAAGAAGCCGCCAGAAATCGATCTCACGTATAAGATAGACATGTGCACCCCAAGAGTATGTTCTAAAATTTCAAATTAATGCCCAAGCTTAAACAGGACGAGGGTGTTTCTTAATATAAATTTTTGTTGTTATTCACAACAGACCCGTTGCATGCCTTACAAACAAACGCCTGATACCCATTGCTTGATAAACGTTATCAGATCAACAAGACAAAAATTAGTAAATCGTTCCATGGTGTATCGGCTTTACGATCTTTTATCGGAGTGTTGCTTTGAGTACCTATACAATTTTCAAGGACTTACTTAACTCCAATGCTCTAAAGCTATACCGTAAAAAAATGTTGGTGATACTTTCCGCATTTTTAAGTCGGTTAAAATTTTGAGTGTCAATCCAATCACATGTCGAAAAATTCGATGCAGAAGTTGATCGTATGGCGAATTAATTTACCAGTCAAAGCCAGCTCTTTACCTAAATTCTGCCTGAATTTTTTGAAAATATCACCAGTAAAGACATTTTAATTTTTTGTTGCTTTATAGTAGGGAAGCGACATTGCCGTTTGGGGCATATTTATTTTGTTTGTGAATGACCCTTTAGAGATCATGATCAAGACCGTCACGTGAATATATTAGGCCACATCCGTCCGTCCATCTGTCTATGTTTCACACACATTTTAAGATCTTTGAAATGAAACTAGAACCAGAGAGTTGAAACTTGGCACACTGCTTGGTTGTTGTGTGCTGCACAGACAAGGTGTTAAAATTTGTCAAATCCGTTTGAATCTAAATTTGTATTTCAAATTACTTTTCGACCAAGCTAAACAACGCAAAGTTATTGGCCTACGTAGCCTATTCGTGGCCTATTTTGGTGCAATGGTGGGATGCGAGTTCTTCAATTGGCCGAAAATTGGACCTTCCATTGACCAATGCCGACTTTTATTCCAAAATTTGCTCTAAATTTTTTTATTTGACAAATTTTATCCATATAAGCATTTGCTTAGTTTAATGCATGCAAAGTATTGAGCTCCGCCTACTTTAAGGGACGGTTTCAGGATAAAAATAGGTAACTTTAAAATTTTTAACTTAATTTAAGCTCTTGATCGAATGATCGTTAAATGTAAAACAACTGGGAAAGTGCAAAAATGCGTATGCAAAAGCTTTAGTCTATCTACGACGGATTGCAAAATACCCGACCATACAAAAAAAAACTGCCACGCCTCTAAAAAAGTGGGGCGGTATATAAAAATACAACTGTTAAATGCTTTAAACTAAGTGGTTGCATACATTTCGGCCTAAAACTCCGCCTTTTTAACTAAAAAAATCAGGCGGAGGCACATACAATATACACATAAAAGTTAGAATGCTAGTATCTACAACTTTCGTCATATAATTTTTAGACAAATTTCATAAATATTTATTGAAAAACAGTAATTTTAAGCTAAAATTCCTTAAAAAAGTGGGCGTGGTCAAAGAAAAGACCAAACTTTTTTGGCTACTTCAAAGACAATCACAAGGCAATGTTACACACCAAAAATGAATGCGCTAGCCCCATTGTAACATACCTTAAATTTGGAAAAGTATTTTTTTGAAATTAGAGATCTTCGCACATACAGGCCTGTAGTGGGCGTGTCTGTGGGCGGATTCAGCTAATTTTCAAACTTGATCTGGACTGGACTTCCAGCCAACCCACCAAATTTCAGCTCTCTACATTAAAATTTAAGGCCTTAAAGTTGTTTACATACGGACAGACGGACATGGCTTAATCGTTTGTCCGGTCCCATTCATATCTTTAAAAGGTCTTAGGGAACTACGCTGATTATTTCACTGCGTTACAAACTTTAGAACAAACTTAATATACCCTGGGTCGGGTGGGTGTAAAAAGTGCCACTCATCGCTGCAAATATCATTGGAATATTTATGGTTAAATTGTTTATGAAAGTTGCTGTGAAGTGCAGCGAAACACAAGTATCATTGTGGCAAGAGAGAGTATGGTCTTCAGTGAATTTACGAGAACTATCAGACATATCTTCATTTCAGTCTTTTAGATTTACTTAAACCTTAGTCCGCAATCGATTTATTGCATAAAAACCGATCAGTAAAGTTTTTTTTAATAGCACTTGATTTGAACAAGGCTTGACTGGTTCTAAACATACTTCAAGCCTGGTCCTTTAAGTATCAGTTGTCTCAAAAATAGTAAAATGCGATATAAATCCATTGAGTGAATGAGCCACCTCTGGATATAGTAGTGAAAAAGGACTTCTTGGATGTACCTCCTCATAAGCGACTTCAGTGCTTATTTTGGCGCGGCTATCAAAATTGAAATTGAAATGTCGATTCCGACTTAAAACAGCGGTTGACATTACCCGTTTCGAATTGCACGTTTCGGTTAGGACAGAGATCCGAAGAATTCCAACGTTTTGAGATGCCTTTTAATGTGCTTAGGGTAAGCGCCTTATTGCAGATTTGATCCCTTTTCTTGATCAAGCCATAACTTAAAAACGTCTATTTTTTTAAAAGTTTTTTAAACATGCATAGTATACATGTATACTTTATAAAAGGTATGAAAAGAAAAAAAAAGGAACATTCGCGCAGAAACTTGATGATTTCAGAAAACTTAACGACTATTTAATTTTCACACTTTTAAAGAAGTAGAAAGCTCTTGATCGAAAAAATTTAAAGGACAGTATAAAGCCTAATAAAATTCGTTCAAATGGCTTAAGCTTGACGCAATAGAATTGAGTTTGTAGGCAAATTCAAACTCAATGACAAATTTCATAAGTCATTCTTTCTCAAAAGTCATGAGAATTATTGAGCTCTTATTTCAGATGAGTGTGGGTACCGGGATGCAGTGGGTAGAGTTTCTGAATACTGTGTAGAAGTTACCGGGTTCGAATCCCGACGAGGGCAATAAGCGTTTTTTCATAGTCCAACCCCGCGAGGGACTGGCAAACCCTCCTAGAGTATCATTTGTCATGAGAAACCTTTAAATTCGCCGTTCGGAATCGGCAAAAAATTGATAAGATTTTGAAATTAAAAAATGATGCCCCCCCAGACGTCAACTTCTCTATGATTGCTGTTGCCACTTCGTGTGCTGTATGTAGCGCCAATTTAAACATGCCAAAAATTTTCTTAATCAGCATAATCATTCTCAATTTAATACCTGTCAACATAACATTCGAAATAAATCTCTCCCACCTTAACCAACACACCATGTTTTCATCTACTAAGCATCAACCTCTCAAATGGATGCAAACATTCCCAATTTAGGTGTGACCTATAAAATTCCATTTATTTTTGTTCTTCTTCGTAAAAAAGGAAGAAGAAAATTGGAAAATGTAAATGGGTGTAGGATAAACACCGCCCTAATTTTTATTTATTGCTTTCCATATTTATTTTTACGATTACGGCGTTCGAGTTGTGTTTCAATTTTTTTAAAGGGCTTTTTGCCAAATGATTTATGTTTTAGAAAAGCATATCATCTGCGATGTGCAAATTGGACTCCCCAATCAGAACAGGAAATTGCAATAAAACTCAATTATCCAACTAATAACTCTGCCAGTGTTTGATGAAGGGGGAAATAATCTCTCAGCTCTTACGTGTGTGTCTTACATGTATGTTATTTGTCGGTCTTAATTATAAGGAAAATTATTTCCTTTATGTTGGTTTAGTACTGCATCATGTCTGCGTTGAGTTATGTTAATATAGGAAACCTATCGTGGTCTTAAAACCCATTAGTATTTTAACATAGCCACCGCATTGAAATGATGAAGGTTCGCCGCATGCATACAAATGTACAAACGCTACCTACACTTCATATTCTATATGTAAGTAATGTTGGTATCTAATCCAGAAAAAATTGTGAAACTTATTGAAAACTGTTGAAGAGATCCTTTTCAAAATGTGCAATCTATATACAAGAAGAACAAAAAAAAAAACAGGCGATGCCATTAAACTTTTCCCATTTTGTATTCGTAAACGCCGCCCGGTCTGGACTGAAGCAATCGCCCACACCCTTTTCTGGTCGTAAAGAGAACCTATTCCAGCCTAGGCTATAAACATAGATTGCTAGATTGTCGATTGCCTGTTTTCTGCAATTTACAGAAGGGATTTTTTGCGGTTTTTTTCGTACATTTCATTTCGTATCCAGCCTCTCATGGGAGTTGTGCAATTCCTGTAAAGGATGTGAGCTTTTTTTTATCATTTATTTTCGGTATTATATGTTTGTCTAACTTCTCACTGGAGGCAAGGCATTTATCCGTTATCGGATAACACAAAAGGGTACCCAAACAAATAAATGGTGAAAGTTTTCTTTTTTTCATTATCGCCTGGTTATTGTTCGAGATTGTTTTTAATCATAAAAGTTGAACTGAAGTGTAGGTACTTTTAACGCTGTGATTCGCCGGTAAGCCGATTGCGAAAAGCTCCAACTTGTATGCTCTGTCACAGTCGCATGATTAGGCACGTAACTTTGGATAGTATTGGTGGCAATCGAGCATGCGACTGCTATTAAGCTGCTATGCGAAAACTGTGTTATGGGAGCAAAAAAATATTTGCTCAATAGAGGAATGACATCTAAAGAGGTCTTTCAACAAACTCTTAAATTTATTGCAATTCTAAACGAAATCATATTGTCGTCATCCTTAACGACTTGTGCGCTACCAAGTTAACCCAGCTGATGGATATATAATGACCAAGAGAGTGCCTTGGTTAGTAAATGTTCTTTTCAGGTTTAATGTTCGAGATCAACAAAACGGTCTGGAATGTGACCATGGAGTATTATTACGTCTCAGCATGACCGAAGATTTTTATGAGTGCTGGACCTAACTTGTAATGACGGCGGGTAATAAAACTGAATCCCCCGACTTAGGTTTAGGTTCTACTCAAATTGCCATATGGTTTTAAAATGCTTAAACAGTTGATTTAGAAATGTGCTTGCATTTTATTGACACGTTTTAATAAGTTAACTTGTTCCGTGGCATCACCGGACATTTTTTCAAATGTTTTCAAACATAAATTTATATTTGCATAGATTCGTTTTGAGGTAGCTTAGGCAATAGTGAATAAACCTCTTTTGTAAATTTTGTCAATTTCGACGTGAGTTGATTAAATGATGCAGGTCCTGACTCTTTAAGGAAACAGCTAGAGTTTCGAATCTGGTCTGATTGCCGTCAATTCTCAAATCCGCCTGATATTTACACGCCTCAGATAATTGAATGACGCCTGTCATTTATTTCTTACTTGGCAGACGGATATGCCATGAATTGTCCATGGATATGCCTTAGAATTGTCACGCTTATCCAGTGAAATTACAAAAACCGACAGATAAAAAACGAACAACAAAACCGAATACCAACCACTTACTTTCCTTTATAAGGAATTTAATAAGTTTGAGTCCTCCTGATGATCACTCAAATTCAATTAAGCATAAAACTATTATAGCCCAAACTGTAAAAATGTTTTAAATCAGACGAATAGGTTTACAGAGAAATGCTGCTCTTGTTCACACAGAGCGTTAACAGCCGTTAAGATGGCTCGTAAAGATTTCAAGTGAAATTTCCGGAAATGATTTTCACGATCTATTAAACTACCAAACGGAAGGGGTCTGCTGATTATATTTTTTCCACAGAACCTGCATTAAAAATCCAAGAAACTCTGTGATTAATTGTTCCAGCATCACTTCAATTCTGACATTTCTCAGGCGCATGGAGCCATGTGGGTCCACAGGGCAATTAAAACGAATTCCAATTATGTGTACTTCAAAGTCTGATCAGATCTAAGAAAAAATCGTTTTCGATTTAATTGAAAACCTTCTTTGTCGAGACTAAATTAGTGGATTATAATCTCTGGCCGTGTCAATGGCTCGGGACTTAATTTTCCATTCCAAGTGGCTTGAAAATCTTTTCGAGGTCACCTTTATAGAGTTTACTTATACTTTTTCTTACAATGAAATTTTTTTACGATCTAAAAACCATCTCGAAGAAAAAAAGATACGACAAGGTGTCTGATGATGATGAGTGAAGATACTGCATCCATGTTCATTACTCTCACCGCACATCGCGGCGGCCTATCCGTTTGTCGTCGGATGCGAAATTGTGTCAAGTGATTTTCCGCCAAAGTATCACATCACTTTTGTGATGTTACACTGTTTTCGTAGTTTCTTGTTTCTTGACTTTATTTTTTCGCTTTCAGTTTTTAAAAAATGTTCCAATCTTCTTGGTTTCGAGAGCGCCATTGCAATTTCTTTGCGCAGTGTAGCAATGACTAAGTGCATATACGTATGGTGAGCCTCTTATGGGCACACGAACCGCAACATGAACCGCTCACATTGTGCCGGCTATATACGATGCCCACACCTATACTTTTTATTGTAATTTGCATTGCAAGTGTTTTCTTTTAACTTGTAATAAAGACAAATATATACAATGACTTTACAACACGAATAATGGTGGTTTCACTTTTATGAGCAAAAATGTTTTTTTTTGACATTCCATAGCAGTGCACTTTTCCTTGAATGCAATAAGGGTTTGCCTTTAAAAAAAATCTATAATTATCGAACAAAGCGGGGAGTGTTGATTGTATGCAAACCGCTTTTGCATTAAAATTAACGATCCTTTTCATTCATTCGTTGTGTTCAATATTGCCTCAAAAATCACGTCACCTTTGATTCAGTGAAGCGTTGTCTGACGGCGGCTGCATGTTTATTCTGACAGTTGATTCAGCAATTTCGTTTTTTTTAATTTTATAATAGGGTGAATTTTTTCAGGTTTGCCGATTCTAAACGCCTTATCGAACAATAAAATTAAGAAGAACTTGTCGAGAACTTGTCCGTCGTTGCAAGTTAATTCCTGCGAAAATTGTTAATTCTGTCGAAGTGCACAGCTGACAATTTAAAAATACTACTTTTTCTTATTGGTAGCGTCTAGAGGCCATTAGATAAAAAATCTGGAGTGGAGCTGAAGTACTAGAAACCCATTTTTTATCAGAGCACTATCCTGCTAGCTTTACCTACCGGAGGTAATGCATTCACCAATTAAGCTATCGGTGACCGGTTTATTTTCTGTCCATTACCCTGACCTGTTTATACTCCTTAGATTCTCGGAAATAAAAGAGAATTCCACGATCAAACTTTGCAGTGCTGTTTTAGGCTAGCGCCTTCCCACACCAGCGGTAAGGGGCACTACTTCACCCAAAGAAGTCCTGCCTTTAGACTAACCCAGGAAGCGGCTCCCTGGTCGGCGTCTGTTATCCAGGTAAGGGTCGGCCGAATATTAAACACTCTTTTTTCGGTGTGGCCGAGAAAGTGTTTTAAGGGTCGGCCGAATATTAAAACAACTTTCCAATATGCAAATAGAATGGACAACAATTAGATGCAAACCAGATGCATTTATGAAATGCTCTGCTAGTTATATTATTGCTTTTCTCCGTAGAGGCAAAACACTTGCGGGGGTGAGCTTTGGGGTTTCTGTGCAGCTTATATGTTCCGTACTGGCTCATCAGCATTTGCGTAATAAATGGGGAATTACTTTTCTTTTCTATCTTTTCTATCCTCAAAATCTTCCGCTCGAGGCTGGTCATAATCCGTTGATCACGAGCTAATTATAAAAAAAAACCCTCCTCCCACCAGTAGTTAGAGGCATACGAATCAGGCATATTTTTATCTACAAAATACCCTATACAAAGAACTGCAGGTTCCAAGAGTAACAAGCAACTTGCAAGAGTGTATCTATGTACCTAAGACTAGCAAGTTGATACAAAAGAGTATTGACTCAAACATTGGTGATTCAGATCGCGAGTGCGAGGGCGAAAAAACTGGTTGTTTTTCTTTAATTTATGAAAACTACGAATCGTAAATCATGAAAAAAACAGCCACGGAAAAAAAGTCGATCGGGGTCATTAGGTATCCAGGTCTCATAGCAATTATAAGAAGCAAGACGTCAGAAATTACTGGTCAAGTTCGAAGATCTAAAGAATGGCTTCGAAGACATGAATTCCGCCATTCGAGATGAGCACCCAACCGAGTTAGCTCACCCATACTATGCAGAGTACAACATAGTATGTACCCATACAACACATACAGAGATGAATTCTCTGCAAAAGCAAAGAGTCAGGAAAAAGTTGACCCATGCGGGATCTGCTAACCACACAGTTTGCACCAAAAGTTACAAAATTTAAGGTTCCAGAATCTTTCGAAAACATGGAGCTGGGGACCCCGCCAAGTTTCAAAGCCATGGTGATGTCCAAAGGCTTATACGAAAGCAGGAGGCAATAATCCCTTTCTTCCTTCTCGAAAGGAGAACAAAGGTAATTATATAGTCTCTGAGTTTCGGTGCTCCTCTACTGCGTCCTAGATTCGAAGATTGGCTGGTTATGTGCAATGCAATTAATCGAGTTGGAAGATGGGGTACATCATGCAAAAAAGGGGTTACCATCGCTTTCCCCCACCATTGGTGGGTGCATTAGAATCAGGTACATTTACACATTAACTAAAATACACGGGTGCATAGAACCGCAAGTATTTCAATTATTAGCTGGCCAGGGCTTATGTAACTTAGTCCAGCAAGTTACTTAAACCCATTCTTTTCCTCCGTAATGGTAAAACTCTTGAGGGCTTCAGCTTGAGTGTTTCTTTGCAGGGTTTTCATATTCCTTACGGGCTCAGTAGCGTTTTTGTTCCATCGGGTACCGCCCTTCCTCATTTTTCTCTTATTTTCCATTCATAATATGCTTACGCTTTTGAATGGTCATCGCGATTTGCATGGAGGAGGATGAATATAAATAAAAAAATAAAAATAATAGATAATAAAATAAATCCATTAAATATTATTTGGATCCTCACTGAGGCATTTCTGGTTGGCAGACAAAAGAGAGTTGGTGTAGGCTTCAACAATGCCTGTAAAAGGTGTAAAGAAAAGACATATAAATATATAAACAAGGATACTAGGCCATTACCTTATTATGACCTCAACAAACTGGCTAGACTCTCTCGTTTTCTTTGACAGACGCTTAATTACTTTGACGCTTGTAATACGATTCTCAAAATGGTATCTCAATGGACCTCTTTAGGTCTAAGTCTTTTCGTATAGGGTAGATTGCTATGAGCACTACAGTCAACAGCACATGTCTAACAACGTAACTTTTAACTAGAACTTAACTGAAATTTTCTGTAGAATCAAAACCATCCTGCAAATGTATTTAAATCGCAGACTCTAACATTGAGATAGACTTACTTAAAGTATATTCTGCTTCATTTCTAGACTAAGTAAAACATAGATACATTTTTATTAATATTTCTTAAAGTATTAAAATTTGGTGGTTGCAGTCTAGTTCCGCAAATCAAAATGTTATGGATTTCGTAATAATAACTACTACTGACGTCTCCCATTCCTCCTCTCCTTATTTTCCTGGATACAAAACTCTAATTAAAGAACTGCATTTAATTCTCACATAACGCTTGCCATTTATTGTAAAAAAAATAAAACTTTTCTTGGCATACGATCAACCATTGCAATGTTGCAAGAAGTACCTACATTTTAAAAAAAAATCCCATCTGAATTAACAGCTCGCCAACATGCGAGTGTTGCTCCATTTTCGACTGAAGTCAAGTGTAAGTTCGTTACGGACGTGGGTTAGTATACGAAATGCTTTCAGATTGCATTTCAGATTATAAAAATATAAATAAACGGGTTTTTATCATGAAAACACCATATTTTGTGCAAGCCTACTCATTCTGCAAAATATTGTTGCACACATGTTCATTATATTCGCTAAAAGCGTGCCTACACTCGACCTTGGATATATAACACACATACCCTTACACATTATTCAAATTGAAGATACTTAGCCTTCTGAAAAGAGGCCAGGCGCCCAAAAGGAAGTTTCAGAGTTTTAATCTGTCTCCTGATATTAGGTGGGAAATTTTCCCTAACTAAATGGGCTTTAAAAATTCCCACCGAATCGACACAAATTAGTAAGATCTATCAAATGCGGTGATGTCCAATTAAGCAATTCACTTTTTTATCGTCGACATAAAAAAACACTTCCATTAGCATACGCGGAGGGATGCATAAGCAGGGAGGCCCTTTCTTTCATCTTGGCAACTTTTCCTCTGACTCATGCCTTACTTGCCACGTTTTTTTTGGATCATTTGAGTTCTATTTTCGGTAGCAGACATCGATCAATGTAAAACGCGAAACATATTTAGAAATTTGTCCGTGTGTCGTCAGTGAAAGGCACAAAACGTCTGTCAGAAGGACTCTAAACAAATTGTTCAACCATAAATAACACTTAACGTTTATTGATTTCGGTTTTTGGTTTTGTTTATTTTCGTTAAACTGTCCACACAATGTGCAGTGGCAAAAGTGTGGGTTCTATACCACTGGTCTGTTTTCACTTGTCAGTGTCACCAGTGCCAGCAATTCACGCCATGACGACAAGTATTTATACTTAGACCGACACACACGTGTCAAATAGATTCTATTGATTTGGGATGGAATTTTTGTCCACATAGATAGATTTTTTTTTGTGTTCCTATAGAATTCTCTTCGAGCCGGGAGCTCTTGTCGGTTATTTTGTTTTTATCTTTGACAGTGTAACTTTTTTTTCCGTCTCGTCTATTGTGTGAAATATGTCCACCCACTTCAGTGGGCTGATTTCATCTCAATATTGGTTCCTTCAAAGTTATTTATTCTTTTAATTTTTTTTTGAGGCAGGAAAATCCGAACGTATTGATGAAACTATGAGGATGATACCTACAAGCTAAAGCTTCCGGGTGATGTTTTGTTATAAGAAATAGGGCGAAAAAAAGTTTGAAGATTAAGCTACCGATACCAACACGCCGGGCAGTATTAAGCTTCTTGTATAAGATTGTTGTCCAGTTTGATTAAGTTGTGAGGTTTTTCTTTCTATTCTCTGGTATGAACGTCAGCTTATGTCAGATAAAGAAATCAGGAAATTTATTGCGCACCAGAACATTTGGTTGAAAACACTCATGACGGAAAACTTTTTCTTTGAAAAAAAGTGAAGTACCTACGTTAAAGAAGATAAAGTTGCAGCCAACTTTCAGTTCGGATTGAAAGCATTGTTTAAAAACTCAAGTGCAAAACGCACCAAATATTTGACTAAGGACTTCAATGTTTGTACCTGAACAAGACGGTCATTTCTTCCTTTGTTCCTAGGTTTAACCCATCACGGCAAGGTTTTGGTATATTTTTTCATCAACAAACTGCAGCAAATATCATATTTTTGCTTTCTCCCTTATTTCAGCAGATTACTTTTCGTTTAAATAGAACTGTGTATAAAATTATATCAACAAAAAAAAAAACTGGTGGAAATTATATTGAAAGTAAAGACGGGGAGTTCTTTTCAACACCGAACTGTTACATCGAGCTGCCAAATTCGGTGTGCTCGACAATTGCAGCGCGGGGTACACCCGGCTTCATTCTTTAAAGAACGATAAATGTTGCGCCATTGCATTGTGTCGACAGCCCCATACTTGTCAAATTGCTGTGACTTCATTTTTAACTCAAGTGAAACTTACTGTTTTCTTCGATTCGTTGGCAGTTAAAATGCTTGTTATTCTTTTCTTAAATTTAAGTATAAAAATTATTTTTGCCATTTTCTTTCTTCCTTTTCCACAAAAATCTTAACCTAAAAATTGCTCATAAAAAGTTACGAAATTTCAGTGTCAGCAATGCTTTTCGAATAGATTTTATGCCAAATGAAAACAAAGTCGAAACAATTTAACATAATCAAAGGTACATCCAGTCTCCACCGTGAAGTAAGTCAGGGCTGGAATTTCAAGATCGGTGCTGAATTCAAAGCAGGGTTTACATTAGGACAATTCAGTACGATAGTTCGAGAAAAGAACGATTTTTTCTTGATTTTACACCAGTTTCAATGTTCGGTATGGAAAAGAACACGACAGAAGTAAAATTTGTAAATCTTAGAAATATTGAATTACCAGGGCTAAAGTTGCTTTAGATTTTGTTACTTTAGATTGCTAACTTTATTTTATTCAGCTCTTATCCGGTTTTCAGTGCAGAGTAAGGCCCTGCTCCAACCAAGATCTTCTACTCCTGGAACAAAATGAAAGAAGAGTTAACTCATTTATGTCTTTATTATAAGTATTATGATGGCAAATGCTCTGAAGAATTGAGCAACTTAATTCCTAAAAATTCTTCTTTTGTTCGATCTACAAGGCAAGCGTTAAGCGCTCATCAGTTCCATGTTCACGTCGAAACACCTCGCACTGTTTCAAAATTCTTTCTTTTATAGAACAAGTACACTTTGGAAATCACTGCCTGATTACATATTTCCCTAAAACTTTTTAACTGCAAACTTTTAAAAATAAAGTAAATAAGTATCTCCTTCCATCTCGGGGCACTGTTTCAGTGTTATAGGTTCGCTTTTCCTGAGAGAAGACATTAAAAAAAAAAAAAATAGCAGTTTTTTAGTGCAGAGGTATTTCCGCTAATAAAACAGTCAAAATCTTCGACTCTCGAAATTATTCACTCTCGTTCACATGAAAATAAGAACAGGGAAAGAAGTTCCAGCTGTTCTTCACGATTGATCCGGAATCAACCCACTAAATTTGGCGAGTTAATCTGAGCTTAACCCTCAGATCGAAATTGACTAACAAACTTACTTCTGGTTTAATCCCGAAACTCGCATGATATCGTACAGAAGAACTGGCCCTTAGTCGCCTCTGATAGTACCCATTTACTACCCATTTAATGAAGTAAAGACGGTTCTTTTTTTATTGAAAAGGCCGCGTTAAACTATATTCGAAATTAGAGACCAGGTTCGGTTATGTTAAGGTAATACTGTCCGTGGTGGAAACACCACACAGTACAGATGCTAAAACAGTCCCATTGCGACATCAGGCGGAGCAATAAAATTCACGTTAAAATTCTACGTTTTTTTTGTGAAAGTATATTCATATCCCCTGAAACTTTCTCGACTTTTCGATGTTGCCTCGCATTTAGCTCGAATTGTTTCAGCAACAAATGGACCTTTCTGGGGTTTGTGGTTCCAAATTGGGTGCCTCCCCAGATGGCGGATAGGGGAACGCACCGTATTTGGTAGGTACCGGCTGACTTCAAACAGCAACAAACCAAAAATCTAGGAGTGCCTATCTCAAAATGGGCGGCTTCCTGGTAAGTGTCTGTTATCCAGATTAAGGTCAGCCGAATATTAAGAACTTCTTATACCCCAACGCCTATGATAAGAGAAATATTAAGTTTGATTCATAGTTTGTAAAATAGAGAAATATTCACCGTAGATCCGCGAGACCTAAAGGGCATATCACCGAGACGGATTTGTAAGTCGAATGAGTTTGTCGGTAGTTTTTAGGCCTTAAATTTTGAGCTTAGAACTTGAAACCTCGTGTCTGAGCTTTTCAGGTCCCGAAACAGTACCTACAGGTATAAAATCTTTTGAAATGCGCCCACTTTCCTATAGTAGAGCATGAAAAATCAAAATTGTCGTAGGACGCTGAAATTTGGTATGCGCAGTATCCTTGCTTAAAAGATTTGAGACTGGCATTTCAAAAAAAATCGAAAAACGCTCCCATATGGGCGTGATCGCATTTTATTTTTAGTTTAATAAAAGATATTGGTATGAAATTTTTTTGCGTGCAATAATTAAAATCTTTCATTATATGTTAACATATTTCTGTATACTTTCAACTTATTTGAACAATTTTCACCACGCCCAATTTTGGTTGCGTACTTGAATAAAAACAATTTTTTTTTTGTAAAAAAATGTACTTAGCACTCTCCAAATCTCATCTGGACAATATATTAGAAAAAAACACGAATGTTATTGAAAAGGGGTTGATGCAACGCAACTTTTTTGCCACCGATTCGCCCTTCTGGGGTTGCTTATCCTCAATTGGGCGCGTCCCTAAGAGACGGGTAGTAGAACGCTCACCAGATATGGTGGGCACCTGTATGAAAAATATCCCGGGCGGACCAAAACCAGCAACAAACGAAAAATCCAGTAGTCCTGGTCGGCGTCTGCTTTCCAGGTTAGGGTCGGCCGAATATTATATTAAACTTTCTTACGAATATAAAACTCCAATACACAAATAGAATGGACCACAATTAGATGCATGCCAGATGCCTTTATGAAATACTCTGCTTGTTATATTATTGTTTTTCTCTGTAAAGGCATAACACTTGCGGGGGTAAACTTTGGTGTTTCTTTGCAGGGTCCGTACCGTACTGGCCATCAGTCTTTGTGTTAGATCGATAGCTCCTTTTCTCTTCTAGCTCTTCTATCGTTAAATTCTTTCCACACGCGATGTGCTGCCAATACACAAATAGAATGGACCACAATTAGATGCATGCCAGATGCCTTTATGAAATACTCTGCTTGTTATATTATTGTTTTTCTCTGTAAAGGCATAACACTTGCGGGGGTAAACTTTGGTGTTTCTTTGCAGGGTCCGTACCGTACTGGCCATCAGCCTTTGTGTTAGATCGATAACTCCTTTTCTCTTCCAGCTCTTCTATCGTTAAATTCTTTCCACACGCGATGTGCTGCGCATAAGGGTAGCCATAACCCCTTCCTCGCGAGCTGATTACCAAAAAAACTCACGCAACTGATATTTTCTCAACAACTTGCGGATCACAGCTCTTTGCTGTGTTTACGTGTTTCCGCAGGAGTCAGTGTATTTTCAGTACTCCGACTCATGTTAATTACGCCTTACGCCTCTAATCTTAATTGCTCTCTTATGGGAAACTGTAGGAAGAATAACCACTAAATGTAAGCACTAATATATGGATAATATAAAGATTCCTAATGATCTTTTGTGGGGTGCCGTGGCGTAGTGGTTAGTGTGTGTGCTTACTACGCCGGAGGTCTGGGTTCGGATTCGGCAAAAAATTGTAGGTCCCCTTGTATGTAAAGAAATTAACACACCAGCATACATTGTTGAGAAGTTGGGCCTGGTTCACCTCGAGCTGTTGCACCACGCTATTTATATTTATTTATAATGATCTTTGCCTAGAAGTGTTTGAAATGATGATGGTTCCAGTCAGTATTGTAACGACAATTGTAAACTGATGTTATTTTACACTTTGCCAAACAATTTTGTATGATTGTTTGCTGAGACCAACATTATTACTTTATAGGATTTTAAAGGGCTTTCCGGTCGTTGTTTTTTAAATGCGAAGAAAAAAAAAAACGTCTATTCCGTTCTTGTCTCGACGTTTAGTCGATTATTTGTCAATTTCCTCAGGGGTATTTTCTATAAATTTAAATTTTAAATTTGTTATTTTTGTTCAAGATAACTTTTTTGCTTTATTAAGTTCTTTTTGCTGGATCAAGTCACAAATTTCTTGATCATGACTTTCTTGTTAGGCAGTCTAAATGTCTATGTCATTCGGTATGCCATTCGTCACAGTGAAATGCGATTTATTAACAGTAAGATGTTTTTAGTTGACATACAAAGATCTTTAGTGGAATTGAAAAAAAAGTAAAAATGGCACAGTCGTTCTGTAAAAACCTGACATAATGAAAAGAAAAGACCTTTTCATGTGGATCGGATTTGTAGGAACCGGCATTGGAGATTTCATACCTGTTTGCAGCTAGCCCAGATTTTTGATTTTCGCATGAAAAATTAAATCGAATAATGTGTTATATAAGTTTTTTAGGTGTAATTTTTAAAAACTTACTAGATGTGCCACTATCTATCTTTGACTGAATTTGAAAAAAAGCTTATAACAATTGCACATGCATAACCTTGTTATAAATTTTCTCGAAAACGCAAAAAAATATTTGTAATCAAAAGAAAATTCAAGTTTCACTTTTTCTAAAGCAAATGCCTTATTCTAACTAAAGCTTCAGAGAAATAGAAACAGTTTCATTTCAACCCACTTGTAAGTCAGCATCTTTTTTGCTGTAGCAAAACCCTTGAAATGCAAAAAGCCATTCACCACATGGCCCCTGGGTTGAATACTCACCTGCTTTCACAAATATTTTCCTGTAGCACCTTAGAAAAGCAAAAAATAATAACCAGAAAAGGATGAGTTTTTCTTTGTGATAATTTTCCCACAGTATCTATGTGGGTATTCGAAATAAGTTAATTAAATTTTCATACGAATGCCATCCTGTAATCAAATGAGTTCATTGAAAGTGAATAAACCGTCTCCTCGTATGCAGACAAGACCGGAGTCAGTCTACTCAAAAACACACAAAAACTTTCACATACCAACAAGTATAGGTATATTCATTCATTTTTAATTAAACAACATTTGGATACATTACTTTTGCATGTTCAAACATATTTTTGTCTAGACACGTAAATCGACTGGTCCTCCTCCCTGGTGGCCGATGTAGAAGAGTAAATGATGATCTGGTCCGGAAATCAATTACAAGAGTCTTTTATTAGACACATTTTGTGCAGATTTAATCCACAGCAGGTTTGTGCCTCCTTTTCGATTTTTCTAATTCGTTTGAGACAACTATATTGAATCATACGAGGTGGCCTGGCGGTAGCAAACGATTTGCCAGATGTGTTCCGGAATGTCGCTGACATTTGATCGAGCCTCGCACTAATCTAGCTTTCAAAATAATTTCCGCAACAGATGTGCGCAGAGCTCACATTACAACTTTCGAAGCAGACAAAATTTGCTTTAAGTGACATCATTTCGTGGAGAGCATTTGAATACAATCAACTATGCACAGCTGTTGCCATGTAGGTACTGTCATCACACCATATAGGAATTGAAGTGCATAATCTATCTTTGTTGCCAGATATGGTGCCGTACCATCCTACTGAAATTAATTTCGTCCGTCACTGCAGCAACATGCTGCGGAGATGGACCCTACAGGTTTTCAGACTGGGTGCGAGAGTTGTTAAGTTATGCAAAAGCTTCGATAGTTTTAGGCTTACTTTATACTTTCGTGAACTACGGAAAAGCCATAAGTCTTAGACGTAAACATGGAGAAACACATTTTTTTACGACCTCCCATGTAGAAAATCTGTTGGTCTAGGTGCTATTTGCAAATTGATTTGTCAAACTTTGGTGGAAAAGTCCATTCCTCCCATTTGGTTTGCAAACAGAATGCGAGCTCGTCTCACAATAGTGCACAGGTAGGGTGTGGCCTTAACTCGTTCGAAACTGGATGAAGGACAACAGGACTTGAATATTGATAGATTTCTTCGTTTTTCTTACACGAAGAACCGTAAGTATTTACGACTAGACTTGCTAGTCGTGGCAAGATAAAGTATTGAAAATTCTGCGTCTGTAAACTATAGAAAGAGTAGTGGGAGGAAAACTAGATTTCCGACACATTTACGATGCATCAACTTCACTCAGGTAAATTTTAATGCATCCTTTGATCCATAAATGCATGCTTGTTGTTTCACAGCACATTAAAAACTGGACTTTCGGATATGAACCACACAATGTATTATCATAGTACCCAAAAACCCTCTGCAAAACCTTTTATATTGGTCCAAAGTACCTTATCCCCTTTGTATTTTTTTTATGAATCATTTCGCTCGTAATTTGTGCTCAATTAAGTCCGTTCGTACTTCAGCAAGCTTCTTCGTCGAATTAAAAATTACGTAAACCTGCCGGCAATACCGAACAAAAAACCTCAACCTGATCAGATTACCTTCCCATGGTATATCAGTTTATAATGCCTGTGAATGTGAAGTTGATTTTAAACAAATCCGGTTTATGATCACTTCTTCACAGGTTTCCGGTTAACATGAATATATCCTATCAATTGCGTTCTCTTCTGAAATGCGATACTCAGACAGGTATACCCATACTTCTTGTTTATTGTTTATCATTTAAGTTTGACGAACTTAATTGCTGTCAGATATCTAGACACTCTTACAGCAAAGAATGACAAAGTCACTTCAAATGTCATAATACCTTAACAAACTAAGAAACACATACAATTGTGTATTTACCTTTTTCAGTTTCAAAACCAAACTCCGCAGTGACTTTTACTTGAGTAGTTCAAGGCTATTCAAAAAAAAATTAGTCGTGTGAGTCTGGGGTGGTGGGTATGAACCTATTATTTGTTACAAAAATTCACCAGAAGAGATATACATACTTTTTTAGCACTACTAAAACGTGCTTTTAAAAGTATTTTTTTGTGACGACACTCATTAGGATGACGACGACGGCAGTGCCTTTTGAAAAACTTGGCAGCAAAGCAAAAGGATAAATTGTCTCTGCTGTTTTTCAATACTATTGTATAGCTTTGGGAACTTTTATGGGGGAAAAAAAACTGTTTTTCACAAATGTGTCAGGCACACGATGAATCTCAGATTTTTCTCCGGATATACATTCCAGCTGAACATTAATTACTATTCCGTAGCGACATTCATTTTAATTAAGACTAAATACCACAGACATATTGTTAAAGGAAGTGCTGCCGCCCTGTTGAGCTCGAGGCAGGCCATTATTGCCAAATGAAGTATAGAAAGAAAAGCAGTAAAGTAGTGTCTTGCTTCTGGAATTGGCATATGAGTGTAATTGCAAAGGGCTCATGGGCTGGTTAAAACATTAACAGCACATTCCATGCCATAATTTTCGTTTTTTTTTGCTTGGCTTTAGTAAAATAATTTATGAGGAAGACTATTTTTGTAAAAATTATTAGCAACAGTGTTAATTATGGGGCCACAGACGGGCGCCTTTTGAGGAGATACGAGCCGATCGACGCTTATTGTGCGCATACCGTACGAAAAGTGTTGAAAGTTCTTCTTGTTCGGTGAACGAACTAAAATAGTGTGCAGCCTTGCGGCGGCGTCTCTGATGGGCGGGGGCTCTCGTACGTCGTAGGTAGGAGCTATATGCGTGACATAGCATAATGCAGCTATCCATTTTTATGAGACTGACCATGAACTGAAATTGAGCGCAGTAACAATAGAGACTATGGGAGCTAAATATGGGGGCCGGTACATGCACTTTTACTAACTATTACGTTTTGGAGAGCTTTTACTTTTTATCGGTTGAATTTTATTGGTTGCACGTTTGTGTATAGTTTGCATGCATAATTTTTATAAGTAGGGGTTTTTTTGGGCATTTCTGTCTTTCAAGAAACGCTTCGCAAAGATTTATTGCAGAAACGGATAGTACAGGATAAAAGTTAATTTTTGATTCTTTCTATGATTCTGATGAAGAATGTCTAGACGCGTAATATAATACCGGGCTGTTTTTTAAACCCTTTTAAAAACTCTAACATCTACAAAATATAACAGGCATATCTATGTTACCAAAATAGATATTGGTTATGTTCGATTCATATACGGTATCCTGGGATTAATTTGTAGAAGCCTTCGAGCTAAAAAATCCGCCCTGAGATTCTATGGTATTGGTACTTGCTAACTCGTGCGTCAAAGCACGTCATAGAAGTAGATTCGAATATGAGTATTCCCAATTACAGTAAAGCATTCGCAATTGCTCTCAATATATTATTTGTTTGGTTTCTTGGCTTGCTACAACCGCATCCCACAGGATAATATACCTTTATAATATACCTATACTACATATACCTCATTAAGTTTGTCGAATAGTTTGTAACACGGTGAAATAATAATGGTAGACCCCCAACACCTTAAGGGCATATTATCGAGACCTAATTTTGAATCGAATAAGCTGTGTTCTTGTGGGGTGTGGGGTGCCGTGGCGTAGTGGTTAGTGTGTGTGCTTACTACGCCGGAGGTCTGGGTTCGAATCCTGCCATCGTCACCTGAAAAAAAAGACCCGGCCCCCACCTCCGCGAGGGTCTGAAAAGCCCTCCGAGAGTATCATTTGTCTTGAAAAACTTCTCAAAGTGCCGTTCGGATTCGGCAAAAAAATTGTAGGTCCCCTTGTATGTAAAAAAAAATTAACACACCAGCATACATTGTTGAGAAGTTGGCCCTGGTCCACCTCGAGCGGTTGCGCCATTTTCGGATTTATTTTATTTTTCGATACATTTTTCTCAATATTTTCATATTCATATTTTTGTTCCTGGTGTAGAAAACATTAAGTTCCTCATTTCGTTCACAAAAAATTTAAAAATTTAGGGCCACGCCCACATTTGAAGGCAGAATTAAAGAAAAACGTTGAATTTTCTAGAAAAACGTGATTTCGCCCACATTTGGAGGCAGAATTGAAGAAAAACGTAATTTCGACTGGCCTTCATCATAATTTAGGAAAGAGGAAAGTACAAGTGAGTAAGTGCAAGAGTTCGTCTCTAACAAACGTCTATATACCCGACTCTATATACGGTGTTACACCAAATCTAAAAGCTTTTTGGCCCGAATTCATATATCGTTTGTATTGGTCACGCCCCCAAATACCAAATATGGGCGTTGGCTAAAAATTAAAATCAGTTAATTGTAAACTCGTGAGAATCACGAAAAAATGCGTTAAAAGCGAAAAGTATTTCAGAAAAAAAACATTTTTTTATTAAAAACGCCCCCTAAAAGTGGGCGGAGCTCAAAACTTTGTATGTAACAAACTTAGCAAAGAATAATATCTTTAATATTTGTTATAGAAAATTCTTACACCGCTTGGCATTTTAAGAACCCTCAACAACCTTAGCAGGGCTGTCGTTTCATGTTTTGGAAAAGCAGCACTTCCAGAAAAAAATTGCAGTACGCGGCAGTACAGGAGTAAAATATTTTTTTTTACATAAAGTTTAATTTTTTTTGAGCATGCCATAACTTTCTTGCATATTAACGGAGAAATTTGTTGAATCGTAAGTCAACGGCGCGATTCCTAAATCTTAGCGTAGTTGGCAGTGGCTGCGATTCATTCCGCATTTACATAAGATTTTTAGGAATCTATTTATAATGACAGTTGACAGCCAATTAAGACTTTTATAGCAATTTATAGCAATTAACTCACATCTTAAGTTGTGCAAACTGGTTCTGGCCTGATTTAAAGTACTTTTAACTCCAACCTAAATATAGTGCGGGTCGTGGTGTTCAAAGGCTTTTATAAATTTTCCAAAAATAGCTTGAAAACTTAATTGATTTGACTCAAATGCTTAACGTGCTTCATAAAAGACATGACGGCCAACAAGCTATATCTTGCCACTATAACAGGCCACTATAACAGGTCATAGTCTCATAGACCGGCTGAGAGTCCACTGCATAGTTTGGAAGTTAAGGCTTGTACTTAATGGTTACTCAATGGTGGTTTTTTCAAAATCGGGGCTATATCCAGCTCAAATTAGGCTTAATCCGTAAGCATAGTATTCTACATTTTTTGCATTGAAATTGAAAGTATCTTTTACATTGCTTCGAGAATATGGAAAACCGTAGGTATTTGATGAGCCGAACAAGAAGACATTGTTCCGAAATTTGTGGCGAGCCCTCGGTCTATACGGACTGAAGAACAATTTCTGGAACCTATACGTTTTCATGAAATCGTTGAATGGATTCGTAAAAGCAAGAAAAAGCAGTACTTTGTCTTCTTTGGCAGTACGGCAGTACAGAGTTTCAAAAAGCAATAAAAATACTGCAATCGCAGTACTTCGACAGCCTTGAACCTTAGTCCATGTAAAATTCTAAGCTTAAACACATTCAAAGTTTAGCCTTAGTGATAGGTTAGGTTAGGTTAGGTTGATGGATGCCCTTTTGACAATAGTCACGGCTTCACTTAGACCAGCAGTTGGGTCCATTGTGTCCATTGGGAACCTTCTTAATACCTGGAACGAAAACAGAAATAGACCGCTGTTAGAAGCTCAGAGTTCCGCCCTCTTGGACCCATCCGGATTTGTATACAAATCTTAGAAGGTCCTTTAGATCTACATTATTTAGATCTTCGAGCTCGTTGAAGAAGTAGATGCCGAGGATACTACGCCTGATGCTGTTTAGGGCTGGGCATTCGCAGAGCAGGTGACGAACAGATTTAATTTCTTCAACGTCCCTGCAGCTTGCTCAGCGTGTAGACCCACAGCGCAGTGCCCCGTGAGGATTCCCGTGAGTACTCGGATGTTCCTGCGGGCTAGTCCGATCAAAAATAGTGATCTCTTTTTGCTTACCGCTGGCCATAGCTCCCTTGTGTGTCTGCACGTATCAAGTTCTCTCCAACGTAGATTGGTTCTACTCAAGGATTCAGTTTCTATCCTACGTGCTATCGAACTCAGCGGGATTCTTATGGATTTGAGGGCTAGAGATGCATTCATTCCAGACCCAAATCTCGCAAGCTTGTCCGCTTCTTCGTTTCCCGATATATCGGTGTGACCTGGCACCCAACACACAGTTACAGTGTTGCCAAGTGATAACTCGTCCAGAATTTCCCTGCATAGTTTCACGGCCCTTGACTTTACCACGTCTGATTCCAAGGCTTTAATTGCCGCTTGGCTATCAGAGTATATGGTGATGGTCTTGTTTGCGGGGCCGTATTTCTTCAGCTCGGAGGCAGCTTCGATTATGGCTGCCAGCTCCGCCTGAAAAATGCTGCAGTCGTCATTAATTCGGAAAGATTTACCTAGACCCAAATCTCCACAGAAAATGCCCGCACCGATTCCGACGTCCATCTTAGAGCCGTCGGTATATACGGCGATCTCGTCATCTCCTGTAATGGTCTTATCTTCCCATTCACCTCTTTCAGGTATTCTGGTAGCGAATCTCCTGTTGAAGGCGAATGTCATAGGTAGGTAGTCTGTGACTAGGGTGTTTGTGGAGGCAGCCCACTGAGTTTCCACAGAGGCGTGTCCATAAGATCTTGAGGACCACAGTCCGGATTAAGCCTTAGTGATAAAAAATACGCATGTAAATCATGTCAAAAAATCCTTTGATGACACTGTTAAAAAATCTGATGGAACCGAGTCAGGATATCTATGATATTATAAGTCATGTCAGAAAAAAAAAAGTATGTGTGCGCCTGCACAACCGGTTGTCTCATGTTATAATTTCTTGTCACAGCTGTAGGACAATAATTTTAAATTTCAGTTGGCCTGCTGTTTTTTTATTTATGAATTGTCTTTTTATGCATTCTTTAAAAAAGTCAGTTTTGAGCATTTCCTTTTTTTAGCGCCCCGTCCAAAAATGGAAAAAGGACCTCTTAGGGTATCGCTCCGTTGTCCGTTCGTCCGTCCAATCGCTTTATAACTTCTGAACGGTAAGTCGTAGAAAGACAAAATTTAGTGTGTGTATAAACTGCGGAAAATTAACTGTGTTAAATAATAAAACTTTTCGAAAATATCGTTTTGATATTTTTGAGAAATGAAGAGTCGAATGCATGACGTTTTTCAAAGTGTTGGAGGCCACAACTTTTGAACGGCTTATTGCTCAAAATCAATATTGAACACACGTATAAAGCAACTTAAAGTAAACCAAGTGCTTAGGTCATATTTTTCAAAAACAGTTTGAGTACTGGAGTTTTGACGCATTTTCGAAAAAAAGCGCAAAAATGCATGAAAAAACGTGTGCCCCTCCGCCCCTATCTCCGGTGCTGTTTGGTGGCATTCTATGAAAAAAATCACACGTATCAGAAATAATTCAAAATTTTAAGGAAAATTATAGCGGATTTTGAAATTTCAAAATCTTCTGCGATTTAACTGAAAAACATAAAAGCATTTTCAAAAACAATTTTTTTAAGTCTAAATAGTTTACAAAAACAAGGAAGGCTGCCTTTAATTTTTTTAAATTGCCGTTTTTAACCTAAGTTTTTAGAAGCCTATTTAAAAAACAAAATAAAAAAGGAGCTTGTTTTACCGTTTGCGCATAAACCGGTGGCCATAGAATAAAAAAAACATCCAAGGCTAGTGCTGCTGGTTGTGCTATTGGAAAAAAGTCTAAATGGAACTGGAAAAATTTCAAAATATTTGTTTTATGGATTTGAAATTTAAAAAATTATAAAAAAGGTCAAAAGAACGCATGTCTCCCCCTCTATCTCCCAAACGGTAAAAAGGAAAATTTTTAAATTAACAGCGGGCATAGTCCATCTTCTTAAATTTTATACAAAACTATAGCAGACTTCGAATATTCAAAAACTTCGAAAATTTAACTGAAAAACGTGAAAATATTTTCGAAAACTTTTTTTTAAAAGATTTCTAAATCCTTGACGGTTATGACCACCTTGTTTAAATTTGGCTGAAGTATGTAATGTTTAAAAGGCAAGCGAACTGCATCAAAAAGTTTCAAAATTTCCGTTTTTGACTCAAAGTTTTAAAGGCCATTCAAACAAGCGAAATAAGAAACAGGATATTTTTACCGTTTTCTTAGAAATCCATGTCCGCAGAATTTGAGAAAAGTGGCAAATGGCACAGGTGGTTGTAAAATTGATCAAGAAGTCTAACGGTAATTAAAAATAATCGAAATTGCTGTTTTATGGGTTTTAAATTATAAAAATCCTAAAAGAAGCCAAGAAAGAGTATGTCCTTCCCTCTATTTTCGTTACGGTAAAGCTTTGTGCCAGCCTTTTTTTAGAGTATCGAAACCCAATATAAAATCACCCAATATAAGAACAGTAGGAAACAGTACAGAACCCAACAGGAACACTACGAAAAAAGTATATTACAGACTGTAAAATATATCCAGAAATAATTTTAATAAATAAATAGAAGGTTTCACAAACTTCGCAATATAAATGACTATAACCTTCAACAAAAGCCGACGGACCGCTCCGCGTATGTCTTCATACTTGACGGTCTTTTTTTTAAATTTAAAATAAAAGATCTCTACAAAATTCTACTTGCTCTGCACGCAGTAGGTTTTCAAGGTGGTCAAACGGTCTAAGATAATTTGAGACACTCTTAGCTACCGGAGGTAGCACGCAGTTTCCTTTCCAGTTTTTTACACTCAAAAAGATTTCCTTTTTTGATAGGTTGTCGATCGTTTCTTTTTTCCCCGCATGAGGGAAAAGTTCAACGACCCATGCTCGCTCGATGAGGGAGTACAAAATCTGTAACGATAACATTAGGGCTGCTTATATTATATCCGCGGAACTTCGATCTAATCATGCAGGCTTATATTTATTTAAAAACTTGATCGAAGATTTTATTTCTCAATCACTGGGTGCTGTGATACGAACACGCATTCCTCCACATTTTGCTGAGACCATTTGAAGGATACCCAAATGCTCCTTTCTTGTAGTAACTAGTGTACAGTCTAAAAATAATGTCTGTGGTACAAAACTTTTAAAAAATTTGGCAGCGGTCCGTTTAAAAAACTTCTTCTTTATAAAAATTATCTAACACCTAATTGTAATATGAAAATCATATATGTCATTATGAAAGACTCAACAGCTTTTTAATGTACTCGTATTTCTAAATGTCGCGAAAATTGTGCTCTACTGCAGTTAATGGGTAAGAAAAATAGCTGAATTCTCTGTTATGCTGTTTGTTAAGTTATTGACCGTGAGTTTGAGAACGTCTAGTATTGAATTTCTGCATTTAACTTAGCTTGCTGAAAAAATACCGACGCTGTCAAGATTTTCCAATCCCTTGAACGAAATCAATCTGCAACCATTTATTCACGCTGTGATCTAATCCAGTCAATGGAAAACACGCCCAATGTGTACTAGGTAGCCAGCCTCCAAAATAATATACTCAAGCAGGATTTAAAATTCAAAATATATTGGACCTATTTGCTTGGAGAATAATCTATATGAGCCAATTTGCCTTTGTGTTACTTGAATGCAAAAGACAACTTTATCCTTTGAAAAAAGAGTTTTGGCATCGCTCATAAAAATGCTTTTATACTTACTCATCCTTGTTGTTCCTTTTAGCCTTGACATCAACTTTGTTTCTTTTTTGTCAATATTGGTTGCCCCAGACGCCAAAGTGACTTCATTATGCTGCATTGGAATATTGTAACTTTGTGAAAGTTTTGTCAAGTTTTATGTGTTTTTCCTTATTTACGACTGTTAACATTTTATGTTTGCAAGAATACGCATAGTCGTTAAGAATCAATTTGAAAGGAGGAAATATGCCATAAATTGTATTTCCCAGAAATGCTTGGATGAGTTGGAGAGTTACTGGAGAGATAATATTAATTTCCGCTAATCGAAAATTGGTTTCTTGAAATTGTTAGACAGTTCTTAAATTTGCCAAGTAAACTTTGACTTCAAAAACATAGCTTTTAAAAAAGTGTTCTTTATTAAGCTACTATATAGTTAATGGATATACTTTCATACTTAATAGATAATACACTTATCATACGGATTCATCTCGGTGCCTGGTCGGCAGTTAAACTCCCTCGAAAACTCTTTCATATTCCAAAGTGGCCCATTGACGCGAAACTTCTCCACCCGGTTGGGTACGTCCCACGGAAACAGACCCGCCCTTTTCTCCTCCGAGTACGTCGATGTGCAAAAATTTTGTGCAAATGATAGGAAAAACAGCTGAGTGTTGGTGTAATCAACTTCCGACAGCGTTTCATCGTAGAGAATATGTGGTTCTGTGGTCTTTTGCAACCAAATTAGATACGCGTTGAAAGAAATATTAAGCGCCCCATTGTCGGCTACAATTTCCCGTATTTGCTCGGCCAACTCTAGCGGTGGTAAACTTGCATCTTCACCCACATAGCCCACGTACTGATCCTTGAAACACCTCACCTGTTCATTGTACAGCAATGTCGAGTTATGATCCCACCAGAAACGCATGGCCGCCGTATCGTCATAGTTCCAACCGATTTCGTCGAATCCATGAACCAGCTCGTGTGCTATGAGGAATCCCAGAACTCCATACTTGTAGGCACTCGGTGCTGTTCGGTGATATATTGGCGGTTGAAGTAAACCCAGCGACATTCGAATGATGTTCTGCAAAGGGCTGTAGCCGACATTGATGTCTGCAGCTTCAACGTCGGTGCTCCAATTCCTGGTGCCGGTTTCGTAGTACAACTTCTGAACCTGCCTCTTTTGATCTAATTCTAAGAGGTTTTGAATATTCTCCCAGAAGAGTGCCTTGTCGATTTTCAGACTGTTGTACTCTGCTTGGAGGACGTCCTTCGAGTATGTTGGAAACTTAAGCTCCATCCGGGTGAGTTTGTAGATGGCTTGTCGGCGAGTGGTCTCCTCGATCCATAGCTGACTGGCTATATCCAGCTTGAAAGCCTCCCTGAGTTTGTTCCACAGGAGCTCAATGTCGTCGACTGTTTCTGTGCGAAAGGTCTTCCTATGATAAAGCTCTCCAACGACCTTGGGAAAGTGCAACATGCTTTTCTCAACACAAAGACGTGTACGTCTCTGTGTGTTTCGCTCCTCGGGAAAGGTCATAGTATCCAAGGCACGATACATAATGTAGTTGGCGACAATCCGTTTCGATGTACTCCTCATCACTTTCGCCAAGTTATTGAAGTAGTCTTCGTTTACCATTGCCACTGTCTGCGGGATTGGCTGCCCAAAACTTGTCGTGACAAAGTAGTGAAAGTCAATGCTGGGAAATTGCACATTCAGTTCGCTCAAAGTCTTTCGTGGAACGTTCACATTTACATCAAGTCCTGCCTCGCCCGATGACATCCCCCGGCACAGTGCATTCTCGAAATCAAACAATTCGCTAGCCAACCTCTTTGCCTCACTCTCACCGATATCAAACCAATAAGCCATGTTGTCGATAACATCCCTCCGTAAATCCGCGTACTGACTGTCGCCGAAATCGCCTTCCTTGCACAAATTCTTTGGCACCAACGTTGAAGGCTCTCCGATAATTATGCGACTGTCTCTCTGGTTGTGATTTTCCGATTTCACCTCCAATCCAATAATGATGTCCATGCCGTACTTCATTCTCAAATTACTGATCTGTATTAGCCAATTGTAGTTGTGCTCAGTCCAACGTTTGTCAACTAATGGCATTCCCCCGTATGTCTTAGCAAAGTCCGAAAAAACCTGCCGCACCGAACGAGAAGCCTTCTCGACGTCCATGCACGAAGCGTAGAAGTCTTTGACTCGCCGGCCGACATTCCCGTCATATCTAGTGACACGCTCCTCCAACAAATCCTGCACCTCCTTGTAAACTTTATCCTGTAACTGCTCCAATGGTGACACAATTGGTTTATTCTCGTTTACCGGATGAGATCGCTGCCAGTTGCCGCAGGCGAATTCGTAAAAGTCAACGCACGGATCCACCGACTGGTTCATATACCGACGGAGCTGTGTTGCTCTGGGAACGCGGAACTCGTGCAGGTCGCGGTTTTGTGAACGGCGAACTGGCACCTGAAAGGCACCAGTTTGCAGCAAACTTAAGAGAAGGAAAGCACTAACAAATGCTTGTGTCGCCATTGGACGATTTTGCAAACTAATACGATTTGGATTTTGTTCTAAAAAAAAAAACAAAATGCTCTCCACTTTGAGAGTCTTATCGCTCTGGCATTGGAGAATGGAAAATGGGAGTGATTAGGATTGATTCATATGTTGCGGAGGTCAGTGGAGGGTTATCTGCAGACTCGAATTGGGTGTTGACATGAATTTTGTGGCTGCAAGCAAAATCGAATTGAGAGGAAATCAAACAAAGTGTAATGCTTAAAATTCGGCTTCAAAAAAGAAAAATTGCCTTAAAATAGGTCGGCAGCCCTAATTATAATGATGTATTTTTTTATATTAAGTTTTTCTTAAAAAGATGTATGAGAAAAAAAACAACTATACGAGTCAAAAAACATTAAGTTGGTTTACAGCACCTTTTATTTACCACCATTAGGTTTGTTCTTACTCTAATGTACAAAATACTAACTGGTTTTGCTGCATATCCAATAATAAAGCTCAGCATTTTTTTGGGGAAAATCTAAAAGGCTTACAATCATTCACTACGTGTTCTTTTCAACACCGGACTACTACACCGAGCTGTCAAATAGAGTTCGGCTTACGCCTCCTGTGTAGGGTACATCCTATTTCGTAGTGTAAAAAAGGTCAAATATTGCTTCAGGTTTAGACGGCTCGTTTTTTTTTGGGTCGCAAGTTTTTGTGGATCGAAAAAACTAATGGCGTATTCTTTTGAACACCGAACTGCCAAATAATATCGGAGTATTATTTGACAGCTCGGTGTGGCAGTTCGCGACAGTTCGAGCGTGGTGTACACTCGGTTTCATTGTGTACAGAACGACAAATCCTACACCGGTGCAGTCATCACGTTAAGTGTCAAATTGTTTTGACTTTATTTTGTTTACTTTTTTTTTCTATTTTTTTTCTATTTGGTAGCGTGATTTTGTTGGCGTCGGTTTTTTGTACTTTTTACTTAAAATGAATTTTGTTAGCTTTTATTAGCTTTATTTCTTCTATTTCTATTTTATTTCTATTTCTTTGTATTTTTTTTATCGGCTTCATACAATTTCAGTTGCGTTGTAAAAAATAACAATGCGACGTTGAATGTTGAACTCAATGAAAATTGAGCCGAAACGTCACTTCACATACACAATCAAAACTGCACCCAGCCTCCACCGTGAAATACGACGGTGGCGAAAATTCGAGTTCGGTGTCGACATCGAACTAATTCGGAGTTCAAAAGAACATTTACATGATCACGATTCCGTTCAGGTGTACGAGAAAAGAACACTTTTTTTATGTATTCCACACCAGTTTTACGATTCGGTGTTGAAAAGAACACGCCATAAGTTACGAATTCCTTAACTTTTCCTTGACAATGATTACCTGCTTTAATCATAGTCAAGGAATTCCTACACGTTCACTTCCAAAGTCACCACACGGTTATTTCGGTCTGCAGATCTAGCGGCCTTATTGGTCGTGTGGTCAGTCTTGCATTTCGATCAAGTGGGACGTTTTGGTCGTCGCGGCCCAAGTAGAGAGTTTCGTCTCGTTCGACGGGCTGGTTCAGTTCTCTGGCTCTGATTTTAATGATATACCTTAAAAGCTATTCTCTTTTTTTTCAAGAACTCAAAGAAGTAAAAAATTAACCTTAGCCGAGGTAACCTGAAATATTAGACTGACCGGTAACCATGGCTGACCTCAAGGTTAATAACTCTCTCATATATATTTTTTTCTTAAAAAATTTTAACTTATTTCGATGACACAATCTGGTATACGCCATGGCCGAACAGCTTCCCTTCCAAACAGTTAGCCAGTAAAACTCAAAGGCCTTAGCATATTGAGGAGCCTTCATTTTAAACTTATCAGATTAAGGGTATCCACGAGCGTGAGAACATTCGCCGTCGACAGTTGAGATAAGTCCGAAAAACATTGGGCCTTATGGGAGCGATAGACGATGACAGCTGGCGCTCGTGGAAGGCCTATGATAAGACAAAAACTGATTGGATACAGTATCTAGTCACCAAACTGTTAGTGGCCAAGCTTAAACAAAATTAAGATGTGTGTTGAGATTTTATTTTTTTCAGGCTATATTGCATTTAAAAACTCAATCTCTAAAGCTTATATTAGTCTGCATGTCATTTTGGCATATTTGACGCAAGAAGAAACATGCTGCAAATGCCCGTTGGTTGTCAATTGACGTCTCGTACGCCAATTAGTATTAGACTCCATGCCACTCTTACTGGAATGTGTCACAAATTATATGCTAGCAAGCGAGACGGCTGTTCTTAAAAATAACATCCATTTGTTGGCCTTATATAAAAAATACTGTGATTTTCTTAAATGCTCAATTACATTAAATGTCTTAGTTGCCCTTTTTATCTGTCAAAAATGCAGGGATTTTGTCTTATTTCGACAGGTCGACATTTTAAGGCATTCAGAAAAATCACGATCACACTGCGTGATGCTTAATGCACGTAAAAAAGAGAGAAAAGATATGAAGTCTAACATTACCTTAAAAATGCCTGTCTTCAATGAAAAATTAAGTTAAGAAAAATTTAGCCTACCTTAACCCCACCAAGGAGATCACTCATGGTCATTCATGTATAATAACTTCTTATTTTTGTCAATTTTGGATATTTGTTCATCTTGGTATTTTCGGTGATCGCGTTTGTTTTTGCGTTTTTTTTAATGATGATCGCTATCCGTACTACTGATTTCGATCATCTACTACAAGCGGTCTGATCTTGGTAGACTTGAAATCATTTTAAGATCCAAATGAAGCCGATGGATGAAGACTTAAAGCTCCTGTGGGTTGTAAACTTAAAACAAGTACACCTTTTTGATCTAGGGATCTAGGGAACTCTCTTAATAATCAAGGGTTCTTGGTTATATTTATGACCTTGGTAAATTTGGTGACCTTAATGATATTGCAAATCTTATTGATTATGGTGATCTTGTTTATGTGGTAAATCTTTAAGATCTCGATGATCCTGCTGATTTTGATCGATAACGTTCCTGATTTTGATATTCTCGGCGATATCTGTGTGATGGTCATTTCGGTGCTCTTAATGAACTTTGTGATTTTGCAATAAGCATTGCTTCTGCACCTGCAGCTGCAAAAATAATTAAAATAAAAATTTTAATTATAATTAAAAATAATTAATTTTTAAATTTGCTAATTTTGGATTTTATTTTAAATTGTTGCCCTTGACGACTTTGAAGATGTTAGTACTTTCGGTGATCGTGTTTCTTTTTGTGGTATTTTAATGATGATCACGATGCGTACTATTGATTCCGATCATTTACTACAAGCAATCTGATCTTGGAATGGTAGACTGGAAACCAGGCGCTATGAAACTTTTAATGATCTAGCGATCTTTATGGTATAAATCAACGTAGTAAATTTGGTGATTTTGCTGATCTTGCTTCTTCAGATTGTTTTGATTTTAGCGATCTTGTTTGTCTGATGATCGGTCCGGATTTTGGGTATATTAATCGATAATCCTGCTGATCTGAGTGATATTATCAGCGATATTTGTGATTTTGTGAACTTGGTAGTCAAAACTAGAGGACCCTGCTCTTGGTGCTCCATTTATCTTGTAAGATAATGAATCTTTTGAAAATATCTTTAGTTTTCTGGGACCATTGTTTTATAAAACTCCGTGTTTTATAAAACTAATTCCCCAAGTATGTTAAGTTTGTCGCATAGCATGTAACACTATGCAATTATAGCGATAGACGCCCAAGACCTTAAGGTCATATACTCGAGACCAAATTGTGAGTCAAATAAGCCGTCCCTCTGTTCGTGGCATTCGTCTCTTGTCATAGCCCTGAAAACGAATTACTTTTAAAGCTATGATCTTAACTCTTCATATCTGAAGTTTTGAGGCCCCAAAGCAGTATAATCGTTAAATTTTTTGAAATCCGCCCAATGAATGACACGCCCACTTTAATTATTAGGGAAATATTTTAAAATAGTTCTAGGAGTTCAAAATTCAACATATAGCATATACAGTCAAAAATGAGGCTGAAATCAAAATAATTTGATCAATAAACATGAGCGTGGTCTAAATAAATTCAGAATTTCATTGGGCATTTAGTCGATATTTTTTTGGAAAACAAAAAAAAATAACGGTAATTTTAAAAGGCTAGCAATTCTATTTTTAAAAAAGCTTTTAGTTAATTCATAGTAACTAATAAAATTTTATTTTCTTCTCTTTCCAGGCAAAGCTTCAACCTAAATTTCTATGCAAAACTAAATAAGTGCTATCACAAAAATAAAAGCTTTTGTAGATGTAAATTTAGTAGAAATTTTTAGTGCTGGATGCTTGCATTAAACTTGATGATAAACAATATTATCACACGGTATGAATTTTAATAAAAATTAATATTTTACTTTTATATTATTTTCGAATTCTAAACTCATATTTTTCAATAGCATGTAAGTTAGTGTTAGAGAATATAGAACTCATTGAATTTATTTTATGAAAAGATTAAAAACAAACAAACCTTTTCTTTGTTGGGCGCTGGCCAACTTGTTAATGCGTTCCAAAACAATGTGAAACGAAAATATGATAATTATTGTAGCAAAGAATACACCCAATGTTGTAGATAACAGTCACAAAAGTGTCATTAAGAGAAATTTATTGCAAAAGGAATTTTGCTTCCTCTGCTTGTTGTAATGTTCCTTGAATGTCCTTGTTGGCTCCTTACTTATTTTACCTATAGAATTGAATGTTTAGCTGGATGATGTAATCAAAAAAGGATTCGGGTAATTTATTGCAATTTTATTCAAAAGCACTTTGGAGTGTGACTGTGCATAGCTCTTCTAGATGGAAATGTTTTAGTTGAGAAGTAGAGACATTAAAATAAGATAAGCATGCTTATTGTGTCGTTATTTCGCTGTCAAGATAAAAATCGGACAATGTGTTTTACCAGCAGTGTAAAATAAACATCAGCCCTTTTTTGTTATTTGACGTAGGGCGATATTCGAATCCTGCTCTTTGGGAAAAAAAAATTTCAAACACAATACTGGTCAAACTTAAAAGTATTACAAAGTATGTTTGCAATAAGTTAATCACTTGATTCACTCTAGTGATTTTTCCTTCGGGATTATATGTCTGAAAATTTTTTGCTGCGGTGTGGCGTTAGGTAAAAAAAGTCCATGCTAGATGCATACCTTTTCGTGAAGTAAATAAAGTTTTGAAAAGAAACGCTTTTCAACTTCTTTCGAGAACTTAAACTCAACAAGTCCATAAGTAAACCCAGCCCTCCTTCTGTGACTTATTTTTCAAGGATTAACAATTTTCTCATGAGTCACCAACTCGCACATGTATGTGTTCAAAAAGTCCCTTATTTGTTGTTTACTCCCCTATTCACATTATTGCATTGCGTGCTGTAAAAGCATCCCTTCCGTATAATGTACGATTACTCATCCAGGGTTGTTTGTATATGGATGATGCATGACTGTTTCTACCGCTTTGCTTCAAACAAGCAGATACAGACTAACTTAGCTTGAAAAAAGGCAAAATGCACCCGCTTGTACCTACAGCACTCCCAAAACAAAAGACAAACTAAAGACTCTACAGGACTCTTTATATTGGATCACACCAACAACTGGCAGGAATTTAATTAATGAACAGAACACCAGCATAAAGTTTTTCTCTGTCTCAGCCAACCTATAACAACCCTCATTCTGTGTAATGTCATTTTCCAACCCTAATGGGAACAACCAAGTAGTTGTGGTAGTGCCTTAGTAATTTCAGTGGTGATCCCTAATCGAATGTTATCCTCTCGACAATAAGTCATCATTTCTGGCAAATAAATCCTCAAAGTTCGTGAAAAATTCATTGCATTCAAGATTAGATGGAGGGATGGAGCTCCTTAAGAAGTGAAGGTGTTGGTTGTAAATGTGCGGTCGCTCTCCGCCGCAGGCTTCTCGCAATTACTTTCCTTTTGTTCTGGGGGTAGGCGATGCGAATTTGGTCGAAACACCTTCCGCCAAGAAAAACTCTTTTCATTGTCTTTGGGCCCTTGGATGGCGCAACACATTCGCTTTCGGTTTCGCGGGAAACCATTTAAATTTAAATTTATCTCTTTTGGGTTGATGTTGCGGTCTCTCAAAGAACTCGTGCGTTTGTATTGTTTTTCGTCGCGTTGCGGTAATTTAAATTGGGTCCGGACAAATTTTATTAATGCCACGTTCGTAATTTCAAAAAAATCACCCGTACTTACAAATTTTATAGTCGGTGTGCGATAAGAGTGAAAACTATCTTCACTAAAAGCAAATGTGAACTTTATCAAGATTGATGAACCTGTCCTCGGTTCTGGTTAATATTAGAAAATTGATGCAGTGCGGTCGCTGCAGCTCCCTCTTTCTATCGTGTGTGGTATTCAATGTGTACAGCTCAGCTCAACATCAGAGAGAGTTTCGGTTTCTTAATTTTGAAAAAAAAAAAAAAAACCGAAGCATCGTTGCGGCCTTAAAAAAATGAATAACACATGTTTGATATTAGCTTGTAATGTGCAACATATTGTTGGGTTTTCAATAAAACAGAATGCCGATGGGGGTTTTTTCGGGAGTTCTAGACGGGCGTTTGATGCAGCAGCGGAAGCTTATGAAATGTATTCAATTGCCTCTGATCTTACCTCTTTTTTTTCTGTTCAAAGAAAGCAATTAAGAAGAAATTTTTGATGGGTTCTAACAGAAAGAGGGTGTGCCAGTAATTGTCGATGTGATCATAAAATTTGGTGAAAGCTATGGATTTATCTTTGTTTTAAGAGTTTTCACTTTCGATGACAGTTTTAATAGTTGGTACCGATGCATAAAATTTGTAACATGATTCATACAAAATGATGAAACGTTTTTATTATTGTCATAATTTTTTCTTGCAGAGGGAACGATAGCGTTTAACGCAAAAGAAGAATTTTTAGTATTTTTTCAAGACTGCTAAACATATTTTAAATGAGAAAGCCAAACTTTTGTAAAGGCTGCAATTGTAGATATTTGGAAAACTTCCAAATAGTCCTCGTCAATTTTTTTTTGTCAACTGCAGAGATGGTACCTTTAAAAAAATTCATACATCAGCGTTTGTTTTGCTGAAAGCAGAAACCTGAAATGAGTATTGAAGCTATGGCTTTATTTTAGAGGTGGTTGCCTTCTCGACTTCAGTATAGGTGGGTACTTTTTACATACATTTATTAAAAAACCAAACCAGCTTCGTACGTATAATCGACATTGCTTTGATTTTATTTGTGATATCCTAAGGCTGGTAATTTAAAAATTTCAAAAAATTTCAACGTTTGTGTTTTGACTTTTTTCAGAAAGTACATAAAAGTTTCTTGATGCACCTGCACAGGCATTGAAGCTATGAGTTATAGTAGGCTTGGTTATAAGGAGCTAAGCTCTGGTTCAGCTGTATGTTGGCGCATAAGCCTAATGCGCTTTGTTTTTAGTATTTTAGGTGCAGTAATTATTTGCTTAGAAACTTTTATGTACATATTGCAACTACACCACCAATTTTTGCCAATTGAATATAATAAACTCATTACTTTAATGTTATCCTAATCTAATTAAGAACATGCAAGAAAATTCACCAAATTGTTCTGCTGGCGTATTTTTTTTTCTTGCGTTTTAAAAGGAAATCTTAAGCTCTTCTTGACCTTGGTGCCTTGTGCATCTTGCAATTGCATAAACTAAATGAAGTGGTCTACTTCAATTTGCATAGGCAGACTTAGACTAACTCAGTAAAGACAGAACTATAAAACTTCTTCTTTTGCTTTGCAACAGCAGCCAAGGAGGTGCTCTAGCTGTTTTTTCATGTACAGGAACGAGGAATTCAACTCTGAACTTTGTTGTTGGAATATGCTGATGACACTTTGAACTTTTTCACATGGCAACCAATTAACGAAAAAATAAAATAAAATGCGTCTTTTTACCTTGTCTTCGGTCGTCTTCTTTTATGCAAATGAAAGTTGAATCATTTCATATTTCCAGCCTACGTTTAGCAAATTTTTTGTTTGCTACTTCAGGAGCAAAATAAAATGCTTTACAAAAGGGTCGATGACAGTTTGTGTCAACACTCTGTTATTGGTCCCTACCGTTAAGCTTCCATTTGTCAATGAATTAACAAAGTTTAATTGTTCTTACAAAATACAATTAAAAGAGCAATATTTTTTAAACATTATATTATTTTTATACTCGACCCAGGGTATATTAAGTTTGATGTATAGTTTGTAACGCGTTGAAAAAATTCAAGTAGACCCCTAAGTCCTTTTATATGAATGAGACCGACAGGAGAATCGTTTAAGCCTGCGGTTCCCAATCTTTTTCGGTCGCGGAGCACTTTTAAAAGAATATCTCGACGGCGGAGCACCAAAATATTTTTTTATAAAATACAAAAATATGAATTGTTTCTTATAAAAAAAAGGAACATGAAAAAAAAAAAAAATATTACAACGCATTGTAATGAGTAAGGCAACTTATTTCAGAAGGTACGCAACTTTGGCTCTGGTTCACCTCGAGCTGTTGCGCCACTCTATTTGATTGACGATGCAACTGTTTTAAACGGTACAATGCGGTTTGCTAGTGTTGAATTTTAGATTGAGATATCTGCTATCGAGAATGTGTGCTTCTTTTCCTGCATCGCATATTGACGGACGAAATCTATGCATATTTTAATTTTTGATCACAAAGCCTGATGCACAAATTTCCAAGATGAATCAACAGCTGTTTAGTGAAATCAGATTTTAATATTTGTTTCAAATGTCTAGTAACACTTTAGAAAGAGTTTTTTCAAAACTGCAATTCGCGGAAGACGATTACAGGGAAATTCCGTAGTGTCTCCACTGGACAACATAAGATTAACTTAATACGAGCACTCTTTTATTGTCGTTTTGACTCTCCTAAGCCAGTGACAATGACATTTCCTAGGAGCAAAAAAGTTATTTCGTTGTAAATCTTCCAAGAAAATCATGTTTGTGACAGATCTATCATACGTGGTTAGTTTCTGTTTTCTTTCTCTAGTCTTAAACTGGTTCTAAATATGTGCGAAAAAAGTTAAAAGCTGCAAGGAGATTTTGGAGGAGAATTATTTTTAAGTATTCGCCTAGGGTTAAAATTTGTATGCAAAATCTATAGATTTGTTGGAGATTAGTTGAAGATTTGTGTAAATTACGGATTTGTGTCCGGTGGAAACATAGCATTACTATTTAATAATCTTTCTACGAAAAAGGGCAACCAGTTAAAGTAACATTTGCTATCGAATTTTATCTTTTCTGATAAAGTAAAGTTTTGGAAAGATGTGTACCTGGCAATAAGCAAAGTTGTCGTTTTTGGGAACTGGTAAACGAGATTTACCACTGAGTCTTAAGCATGGCATCCAAAAGTGTCCAGAAACGACTCCTCGACTCCTTAAACACACTCGCGTTTCCATGCATAGTTTCGACTCGTCTCGCAAAGCATAGGCGAGTCGACTCAAACCGCGTTTCCATGCGATTGAAGCCGGGTTCGACTCTGCATGGAAACGCGATAATAATAATTGTTTTGTTTTAACCAACAAGACTTTGGATTCGGCCCAGGGATTCGAAACGAGTTCTTTGCTGTGTTCTTCTTGCCTTAATGTCCTCACATAAAATCTTTAAAAGTTGGCTTCTACAATCTTAGGGAAGCCAACTTTTCGACGCAACGCTGTAAAAGTCTGCAGCAGGTCTTAGTTATTTCCTGAGGCGACAAGATTAAAACATTTGCATTTACAAATGTCTAAACACTAACAATAAAATCTTTAACATAACTTCTCACACAAAACACAGTATTTATCTATCAGAAACGATGTTTCCTCAACCCTTATTGTAAGGCAGCATTGATTCAAAATTTTGACTTCCTTATTTTGTGATCATGTGTTTTTTAATTTTTTTTACTTATCTGTTCGCGGAGCACACTTTGGGAACCGCGGTTTTAAGCCATGTCCGTCCGTCCGTCCGTATGTAAACAACTTTTAGGTCTTAAATTTTAAGCTAGAGAGCTGAAAAGTGAACTGTAAATCCATTGGACCAGATCAAGTTTGAAAATTAGTTGAATCCGCCAACAGACACGCCCACCAGACCTGTATGTGCGACCATTTCCAATTTTAAAAATACTTTTTTCACACTTTAGCTGTGTTAAAATGGTGCTGGCACACTGATTTTTAATATGTGACACTGCTTTGTAATTGTCTTTGAGGCAGCAGAAAAAGTTTGGCGTTTACATTTATCACGCCCACTTTTCAAGGAATTTTAACTTTAAAGGACTGTTTTTCAATAAATATATATGAAATTTGATAAAAAATTATATAACAAAAGTTCTAGATATTAGCATTTCCTATATTTTTTGTATATATTATATATGCATATCTTCGGCCTCTTTTGTGGGCGTGGCTTAGAAAAAAGTGATATTTTTTGTTAAAATGACGGGGTTTTAGTCCAAAATGTATGCCAACCTCCAAGCGTTAAGCATTCAACAGTTATATTTTTACATCCCACCCACTTTTTGAAGGCGTGGCAGGTTTCTATTCGGTAGGGTCGGATATTTTGCAATCCGTCGCAGATGGACTGAAGCTTTTGCATACGCACTGTTGCACTTTCCCTCTTGTTAATATTGAAAGATGAAGTATTATATCATTATATTATTTTTAAATGACCTCTAAATACGTGAACTGTCAGTTACTAATCGACAAGTGAAAAATTAGCCTACTTTTCAAAAAACCACGTTAGTGAGGCCACCACTGATAACTGCAAGCGAAAAAAATGTGTTGTTTTTTCTTTTAATTGAGTTCACATGTGGGTGAAAGATCGACGAAGCAGAACGGCACTACGTGACACATAGTGAACGCCACAATACAGGTTATGCACGCAAAACTTAAGGTGTCGAAGATGATGTAAATTGGCCACGAATATCGTATGTTTTTACCCAATAAGACTTATTTTTCGGATTTTTTATGTTACGGTATATGCGTAGTAGAAAAGCAATGCCTCTCAACTCAAATCTCTTGTAGAACTATTTTATCCTCCGATTTCAGGCAGTAAGAAGTCAGTGAGCTGGTAACTCCCCAACTTTGTGTTGTTCTGGCAACAGCTTTGAGTCTCAGAATTTAGTTCTGCTAATGCACATACGCAAGAATGAGCCAAATTGCGGAGTTTTCGCTTCCACATTATATAAAAGGCGATAAAAAAATATTTTAACTCAACTGTCTTCGCTGTCCTCGCTGTGCAACAAAAAAGCTTTTATTTGTTTCAAAATTACATTCAGTAAAAATACCGAACACAAAAGTTGAAAGAAAGATAACCCTGCTAAGATAAGTCAGAATTTGTAAGATGCATTAGTCTATTATTATTTTTGAGTCCCTCTGTTTTTTTCAGAAGCAAATTGCTAACTTTAGTTGAATATTCTTAGCCGCAACAAATTTCAGTGCACTTTAATCAATAATGCGAGAAGACCATATTCGAAAAGCAAATAATTTAGTGACTCCGTAATGAGATATAAAACGTCATCGTACAAATCGATTTTAATTTTTTTCAAATTATCTTGTTATAACTTTTGTTATTAATGCTCAAAAGAATTGTTTTTCTAAAATTTTCCTCCTCTCTTTTAAACAGAGTCAGTAATGTGAGTACAGCTCTTGAGAAACTCTTAATAGGTTGCTTATAAGATTTAAATAGCTCTTATAACAAGATGTTATCAGACATAAATAGCTCCCAGAGGAATGCCCTTCAAAGCTTATACGACTCTCATAAGACTCTTAACACTCTACATGAGTGAAATTCTAAATGCCTAACTCTCGGACATAATTTATAAGGCTCTTGGAGAGTCTTACAGGCGCTCCGGGTACTAGGCAGAACTACTTTTCTGGCCTCTTACTCAGAACAAAATATTTATGCTGGATGCTTGTTGAAACGAGTAAAGAAGTTCACCAGCTCTTTGACCTGATTTCATAATCTAAGCGCCTATCTAAGAATTATCGTTCTTAAAGGGCGTTGAACAACACCCTCTTATATGCCGGTGTCGTTTCTTACATTGGGGAGCGGCCTTGTAAAGGAAAACAATTTTTGGACAATTTTTAAACTTTAAGAGCTACAAACCCTGCATATTTACTGGTAAATAAAGAAGAGATCTAAGCATTTTTTTTTTCTATGAAATAAAAACAATAAAAAATAAGTCTACATTCATATCCATTTTTAAATCTTAAAGTTATCATATTCGTAACTATAGTCATCTGAATATAGGATGCTCTTGTAAACCCTCTTTTATCATATAAAAACTAATATGTAATATTTTTTGCACAAGCATAATTATATAAATTTTGTTAATTGTTGAATAAATACAAAAACTTTGTCTTAATATTTATAGATTTTTCTTAAAACGGAATTGAAATAAAACCAAAATTGAGTTAACAACCAGTCCGCGTTCATTCGCTGATCATTTTTGAGTTATTCTTTCGTCCTTGTTGTTTGTTTTATTGGAGAGGGGATACAAGTGCAATTTAGTTATAACCATTTCCTTTTTTTAATTTTCTTTTATTTTTTTCTAATTTCACATGTACGATTTTTTCTAACTTTACTCAAAGTTAATTTCGCTTAACTCACGTATCCCCTCTTCAAAATTTATTTTCAGACTTGATTTTGTGTTTCAATTCCGCCAAAAAAAATTTTAAATCGTTAACATGAGCATATATGTTGCTAGAAAATAAAAATAGGAATAAACGAAAAGTCCACAATTAAAATTCTGGAGAATACAAACAAAACCAAAGAAGCAAATGCGAAAGCGAGTGCACTTTGAAATCACTTGAAAGTTTAAATTTCACCGTTGAAAAATGGGAGCTAATGTCTCACAACTCGAGCGGGAAATCGGAAGCGAATTGTTTCCTCCGAATGAGCATTACTTTGGCTTGGTGAACTTTGGCAATACTTGTTACAGTAACTCTGTGCTGCAGGCTCTATACTTTTGCAAACCCTTTCGAGAAAAGGTCCTTGAATACAAGGCCAAGAACAAACGCTCCAAAGAGACTCTGCTCTCGTGTTTGGCTGATTTATTTTACAACATTGCCACGCAAAAGAAGAAAGTTGGCTCGATTGCACCGAAAAAGTTTATTGCCCGCCTGCGAAAAGAAAAGGAAGAGTTTGACAATTATATGCAACAGGATGCTCATGAGTTTTTGAATTTCCTCATCAACCATATTAACGAGATTATTCTAGCCGAGCGTAATACAAACAAGGCGAAGAATGGAAATGGCAATGGAAACGGGACGAATGAGGGTCCTGCGGAACCAACATGGGTACACGAGATCTTTCAAGGCATTCTCACAAGCGAGACTCGGTGTCTAAACTGCGAAACCGTCAGCAGCAAGGATGAGAACTTTTTCGATCTACAAGTCGACGTTGATCAAAATACAAGTATCACGCACTGCTTGCGATGCTTCAGCAACACAGAAACCCTCTGCAGCGACAACAAATTCAAGTGCGACAACTGCTGTAGCTACCAAGAAGCACAGAAGCGAATGCGCGTCAAAAAGCTGCCAATGATCTTAGCCTTACATTTAAAACGTTTCAAGTATATGGAGCAATTCAATCGACACATCAAGGTGTCACATCGTGTGGTGTTTCCCCTGGAACTGCGACTGTTTAACACCTCAGATGATGCAGTCAATCCAGACCGCCTGTACAACCTCATGGCCGTGGTAATACACTGCGGCTCTGGGCCTAATCGAGGACACTACATTAGCATTGTGAAAAGCCATGGATTATGGCTGCTCTTCGACGATGACATGGTCGACAAAATCGAAGCATCGACCATTGAGGATTTCTATGGCCTCACGTCGGACATTCAAAAGTCATCAGAGACCGGCTATATACTGTTTTATCAGTCCAGAGATTGCGCTTCATAGAAGGGTTAATGTTTTTCTTTTTTGGTTTCTTTCATATTGGTTTTTTTTTTTCGTTTTTTTTTTTCTTTTTGTAGTTTTTTTCCTTCTCATATTTATCGAATAAAAAAAAGTAGTTTAAAAGTCATACTATTAAAAAATTTAGTAAAACTAATTTAATTTAATTGTCAACTGTTTTCGTTTTAAGAAGAATCTATTGTACAATAGTTATTGTTCACGAACAATCTTTTGTTTGTTTATCCAATGAAAAAAAAAAAATAAAACTTAATGTTTTGTTTGCAAAAATAAAAAGTTTATTATGTTTTTACATGTTTGTGAATAAAAGAGCGAGCAATTTAACAGAAAATGTTTTTATTTGAACAAATTCTACAAATTTGAATGACTATACATAAATTTAAAGAAACAGAAAGAACAAAAAAAAAAAAAAACATGGGTGAGCTGTGAAATATTCTGGAACCGAACTCAGATCTGTTACTTACCATCACCTCACCAACCACTCACCAACCACCGTCGTTAAAGAAAGTAGGGCTAATTTTTGAAACTAATTGCAATGCGATGTGTGACCAAAACGAACTTATCAGGGGATTAGAGGTAAGAGATGCTCATATACTTTGGTTTTGGACGGCTCTGAGAATGGTATATCGTTGAAGCAAGAAATACCCTCGAGGAAGTTTGTTCTTCATTAACGACATGATGCTTATTAAGAAACTCTAAAAAAACGAGTGACTCACAAATATTCTCTGAAATAAATTGCGCCCGGGTCTAAAACTTGTCTTACACCATGTCTTCACCAAACACAAATCCGCGATTTTCATTTAATCTTCATAAATAAATAAAAGAATAAATCTCATTTACCCTTTCAACAATCTCTTTTATTCCTTTTCGAATATATGTATAACGGTTTGAATCTTGAAAAAGGAAATGTCTGACAGAACTGCCATGAAACTCGTTCTCTATTCTGATTCCTACAACGAATTTGTTGTCTCGTTCCTGAGAAATTTCATCGTCGCTCTCTTTTGAGAGCCAAAATGACAAAAAAAGACTGTTCGTGTCAATTTAATCCTGTTTGTCCGGTGGATACACTTCGGGATTTATTTTTAATCGTCGCCGCTAATCATAGTTTTATGGTTGGCGGAGACATAGTAGTATAAAAGCCTTTCATGCTTTTCACAAGCCTCTATTATGCCACTTTTACCTCTTCGCATAACCATATAACAGTTTTAGTCTCGAAAAAGAAAACTGAAATTTTCCACATATGACAGATCTGTCACAAAAATTCGTTTTCTATTGCGATTTTTACTCGAGTTACTGCGAGTTTTCTCGCTCTTGTGTTCTCGCTCCTGAGAAACATCATCGTCACTTCCTTTTGAGAGCCAAATTGTCAAAAAGGAGTGCCCGTGCCAAATTAATCATATGCTTTGCCAGTGAGGACACTTCGGGATTAATTTGTAGTCATCTTCCGCTAACCGCAGTTTTATGGCCGATGGAGACGTAGTGTTAGTGGCTATGAACAAGTTCGTCAATGGGGGCACATTTTTCCACTCTTGAGCTGTATAGAATCTTATAATGCATTAAAAAAAGCTGCTATGCTTTTCTTAATTCACCCCTTTTATATCTTGGAAATAAACCAAATTTATTCCTTAAGCAGATTTCAAATAAAATTTTAGAGCTTAAACTATGGGAGGTAGTTGTCTGACATAATGACACATCATATCGTACGTCATAATGATTGTCATGTCAAAATGTTTAAATTTTTTTGTCTGTTTCTTGACATAACCCTTTGCAGAAGTAAAATTTAACTTTGCTGCATGCAACGCATACAAGTAGATTCGTTTACCTTTGGTGACGTATTTTTGAACCTAATGCTTTGGCTTTTAGAAAGCTGTTTTACTGTACTAATCGGGAGTGTAAACATTAGTTTGAAGTTGTAAAAATGTCAACTATTTACTAATTCTCTCGTTTGTGTGTTCTTTTATATTTTTGATACAATACTTACCTACTTTGTATATAACATCCCACCGGCATGGCACCTTGTAGCATAAAACAAAATAAAAAAAAAAAAAAACACTTAAAAAGTCACCGCTAGCCGCGCACGTTGCACCAAGCTGTCATCTGATATGCTGTTTGTTACATGCGCTAGTGTCGCTGTCGATGCGAAGCGCTAGAGTATAACGCCAGATTAAACTCTTGGCACGTGAACAACAGCAAAAGACAAAAAAAACACAATTTTTTATTGCTTAACAATGTGTGTCATTGTACCTGAGCAATTCAGTGTGAAAAGGTACAGCGCGGTTCGGTAGCTTTACCTCAATAGTCTACTGTGTTTGTGCTTTGTGGTTGCTGTGGTGGTGAATCAATTGATCGTGATCGGTTAGTTGGCATTAATTTGGTTGTTAATCACAGTAATCAACTCCAAAGGAACACCCGATACTAATCTGTATCGGCCAGGAATTTAATGATGTTCCATGGGTATGTAGTGAGTACGGAAGGCAAATGTGTTTCATGTGTCATCTCTTGAAGATGACGTTTTTATAGGCATTTGGAATATGACACGAGAAGAAGTTTTATAACCCCTTGTACCACGATTGACTCTTGATCTGGGGAATTTTGAAATAATATTTTGTTGTCAAAAGAATCCCAATGTGATTCCTCCTAATTCCCACAAAGATATTCCTCACGTTTCGAATTTAATTACCGCATTCCATGACTTCTTTGTTCTCGGCCGTCAGTCATGCCCAATGCTTGGGGTTAATTCCAAAGTACTTGAAGGAAGAAACTACAACCCTTCATTTGGGAACGCCTCGGGTCGTGGGAGGTAAACACACCGCACTAGAAAACAACAACATATTCCCTGCTCAATCGTAAATCCATTGTTTGGAGTGATGGAGCAATAAACATTTCTTGAAATTCAATTAAACCAACTTTTATTGAGGTCCTTAAGCATAGCGCTACTGTCTGGCAGAAGTGTACACCAAATCCTATTAAAATCAAGGATTTTTCACAGATGCCAAGCAATCAACTTCAGGCATAAGGACTTTAAAACAAATGTTTATTATGCTCTTTCAAGTAACGTTATGAGGAAATAGTGTTGAAATCCATAACTCCTGAATTATACACATAGACGGCAATGTTCAATGAATTTTGAGTATTCCTCTTTTAACGCCTTTCATTGATGACGTAATGATTATTACATGTTCTTTACATATACTCGTACTCTCCCTGAGAGTTCTTTGAAAATGAAACGTGGGTAATCAAAAGAGAGAACAATGACGATCACTCATGCATTTAGCATGCAATTCAAGTACAGATCACCGACCATTATATCTAAGCTTGTCAAGGTCGCTGTCACTTGATAAGGTTCTCAGTGAAGTGACGCTTCGGTGACAATCGAAAATTGCAAAAAAAGTCGCTCAAAGTAACTTGTGAAATTTATTCCGTGATTAAGTTGTTAAATATGATATCAGCAACACCTTAATTTCACCAGATAAGATAAATATGTACATTTAAGTTTTTTCCTTTAATTAGGTGAATGCCAAGAATTTATAGTCCCTGTGAAATGACAATGAAACTTGGTCAGCAGGGATGTTATAATAAAATTGTGCTGAAATATATTTGTAAGGCGATTGTGGTGAATCTATTTTGTTCTTTTTGATTTAGTGAAGGAACATTTTACTAACCTTTGATTTTTGCCATATGTAGTACTTAGACCAGGAAAGCGCAGACTCGTTGCTTTAAAACTCTTCATTTAAATTTTGGTAAAGGACGAAATCAAATTTTTTAGGGTATTCTTTTTCTAGGGTAGAAACGTTTCTAGCGCCAAATTACTAGCACTTTTAGTCTCACTATTGTAGTGCATTGAACTATGCCCAATTTGATAAGTAAATCAGTAACCATCCTAATCCACATTGTAAAATGCTGATGCTATTGTTATTTTTTTGACATTTTATAAGTAGTGCAAACTTCGAAAAAGGGCGTGGTCCAACCGCCCCCTATTACAAACTCTCAATATTAACAGATATTTCCAAGTCATGCTTAAATGTATGTAAAAATGATTTGTTTTGGTTCAAATATTTTTGAAAAATCGACCTCTCAGAAGGGGCGCGAGTCAAATCTTTGTAATGACGAAATCTGGAGTAAAATCTCGTTTTTCTTACCTGCTAATTTTTTTCTTTCATACTTTCCTAAATTAGGGGTGGAATGGGCTATGGTGATCTGTGATTTTCATATATTGTGACAATCAATGTGATCAAACAAAATAATCCGTCTGCGTAAGGTGATCACAAAAATATTGTTACGAATCGTTGCTTTACTAAGGCTTGTGATGTGAGAACACTGATTTTTATTCGTACATGCAGAAAGTCAGTCTCAGAGTAGGCAAAAACACCAACTTACCAGAAAGTTTGAAAACTGATGACCAGCTGATTTTGACGGTGATTGATCGGGAGCTGTCACAAGAAAATTGTGATGATCACAGTTTATGCAGACAAATTTTTGTAATTTGTGACATTACTTATCATAGATCACCGGCCGATTCCACCCTAGGCTTGGGGCCATTCGAAATTAGGGTTTTCTGGAAAACTTTAGTTTTTTATTCATTTCTGCCTCCAAATGTAGGCGTGGCCTAAAGTGGTGTGTATACAAAAAGTGAAGAGCTAAATGTTTTCTACATAAAATATTAATCAACATTTTTTCAATTTGGAACAAAAATATTGAGTAAAACGCATTTGAAAATTTACCCTTAAAATAGATGCCACGCCCACTGGAGGAGGGCCAATTAAAGTTTTCTTTTTTATGTCTGACATTCATTAGTAGATGCTAAATGAAAAATTTAAGCCTTTTAACACGTCTTACAGTTTTGAAAGCTCTGGAAGTATAGTTTAACATTTAGACCGATTGTGGGCGTGTCTTTGGGCGGATTTAAATTTTTACACTTGTACTGCTTCGCAAGACGTGGAGCTTACGTACGAATTTTCAGCACCCTAACTCAAAATTTAGTGCCTAAAAACATGTGACATACAAACTACGGACGGACGGACGGACATGGCTTATTTGATTCAGAATTCGTTTTCCATAAAATGCCCTTAAGGTCTTGTGGGTCTACCAAAATTATTTCACCGTGTTACAAACTATATATGTGACTAACTTAATATACCTCCTATCCTATAGGATGGGGTATAAAAAGCTGCGCATCAATGGGATGACAACAAACCCTTATAAAACCATTAGTGTCTAGAAGGCGCTGCTTGAGCATGCTGACACGTGGACTTAGGCTAATTTAATTTGACCCTTAGATAAAAATCATTATCTGTTGTAAGTGAAGTCTGGTTGGATCGTTTAGTTCTTGAAAAAAGTATTGGTCAACGGGACAGGTATAAACAGAAGATGAACCAACCAACTTGCTTCTTTCAAACAAACATTGGCCATATTGAGCTCTGGCCAATGTTTGTCTTAAAAAGACACTTGCCTATGAGGCTCGACTTCGGATTCTACGACGCGTGGTTTCTCCTCAGTTTTAGAAACCTTCTTTAACTAGCTCGTCTGCTTATTCGTTTGAAATAATGTTGCCTGGTGCCCAGCACAATTATGTGTCGTACCTGATAGCAAACTTAAGTCAAGTGATCCGTGGGATCTTCAGCATTTTGAAGCTAAAACCTTCTGCCGTATTGTATAGCAATAGTGCTTTTCTTATCCAATTTCTTGACCCTCAACCGTAGTTTAACTTCGTACATGGGTCTTACGAATGGGTCCAGCATCACGAACAACAACAATTCGCATTGACTGAATACGATTAAAATTGTGATTCCAATAATTGCATAAGTCCGTTGTAAGCATCGCGTAACATCGCGTTCTGACCACGTATTTGCACAGTCCGCTGAAGATCCAGCCGCAAATACACTGATGAAATGTAGGTAACTTTTCGCGTGTTTCATTCTCTATAACGAAATTGTGCTGAGCCAAAGACTGCCCAAAAATACCATTTTTTATTATTTATGTTTTGAACTTTTGATGCCACCCAATTGCCTTAGTCGCGCACTACTATTTTTGTGGTCCCTATAGCTGAATTATGGGATCCATTTTTTCCGATTAGTTGATGTCGATAAGAAAAAGAAAAAAAAATCAAGAAAACTTTTTCGTTTTCGCTTTGATCCTTGCGTTACCGCACAATATAACTAACTTCTTCAAAAAATCTTATAAATTTAAGGATGAAGGCGTTTTAGGCGTTTATCACTCAGCAATCAGCAGTTAATTCAGATTTAGCCCAGTCGATTGGGCTTTCGATGATTGGTTTAAGTTATTTGTAGCTTTTTTTTGCCGTGAATATCTTCTTAACAAGGAAGCAACTTCAAAGTTGCCACAACATCAACATTCCCTAATGAGTGTTAAAGTTCATTTCACCATTAAAGCCAACTCTTTTTGGTAAAATGTTCAACCAAAAAGAGTTGGCTTTACTTACTTATGAATCTGTGTGCGTGCGGTGTTACATATTAAATTAAATTTAACCTTAAAAATTTAATCTTAAAAAATTCATTATTATACTTCTGCTTTATTTGTATCGATTTGTTATTGCGTTGTGTTCCAAGTTTGCCTAGAGATAAGTTTATCAGGTCATAAAATTTGTCATAAAATTTTCTTCGATGTGTCTCCAGATATAGTGACTGGTAATGATTTTCTTAATTTAATCCCATGGATAAAGTGCAAAGACTTTTATCACCTCGAGGTCTCATCAATTTCGTTGTGCACCCATAAGTTCCATAAATTCTCTTCGGCTTTAGTCGCAAACTAATATTTATCCAATCACCTCCATCTTCGCATCACCCATAATAATGCGATTTTAATGAGCATTGCAAAATATGTCTCCACCTCAATGGAAGATTCCTCTGTCATGGAATTTCACTTGGAACTACTATACCTAACCACCGTAAGGCGGGATTTGAAAATCCATCAACAAGTTATGCGGTTTTGGTCAACGCCACTTGATTTTCTAGTTCCGTGCACCAGACATATCTCAGACTAGATGCACACTGTCGCACCATAAAGCAGAACCAGAATCAGCTTCCAAAGGCTGATTGCCAGCTAGGTACCTACCTCACTCGACTAGTACACCAGTGAAAGTTGATATTAGGGAGAATTTCAATTACATCGTACATGAGTGGAACTGCAATTCAATACAAACCCATATGGATGCCTGCAACTGGCCAAATGCCCTGATGAACACCGATGAGAGGTGTACGTACATATTTTCGAGATAGGAATCTATCTACAGATGAAGATTATTATTTCTCTGATGATGGATATCATCTGAAACTAAAAAAAAAAATAAAATAAAAAGAAAGTAGTTCATTATGTAATTTGTTTTCCACTCAATGTTGATCTCAGCCTTCCTGTAATGGAAATGTGTTTGCTTTGGGTCCCTTCTCAACACACATTAATTAGGTTTGTTTGCTTAAATGTATACATATCAACACCTAGGTGACACTTTTTTGACAGGCAGCCCAGTGAGTTATAGTTACATGATGTACTTTGGTGGAAAGTATCATAGAGAGTGCACAAGTGTCACTCTTAATTCCAAGCACTTGAAGAGTTTTAGGTTTACCTCTGCCATATGCCTTCTACTTCGTCGCTGAACGTGACTTAAGGGTTTTCAAGAAGTCGACTTGAATGGGAAAATCCACCTTATGACATATGGTCTTCTAGTTATGTCACGTGTTATGAGATTGAAAATTGAAACTAACCTGGGATTGTCTACAGACAATGTGGAAATTATTTCGTAAGCCGCATTTGGAATTGAAGGCTAACGCCTATGTTGGAAAGGGTTTTTGTTCTTTCAAAATGTCTGCCTTCCAGATGTTCAGCTGGGGATTTTTTATATGATCTCTGGGAACGACTGGAAAGTTGCATCGGATTTCTGTATTTTGCTGTGTACATAGCAAAATGTATCCCCCAATCAGACATCCCTGTGTTTACATCACTATTTTCGATTAATCAATCAATTTTGCACCAAAGCCTTATGACACCATTGTTTCCAATTAAGTAACACGTAACTATCATTGCACATGTCATGTGCTTGTCAGTTGTCACTGACAAATGCAACGAAATTTAATTTGCTTTACGCACAGCTAGTGCCACCACGTATTAAATGTCAATCAATAAATGGATTAATTAAAATTCTCCCGCCTTGTGCAATTCGAGATCGATTTCCCACTTACACTAGAATTCCTTATAAATTACATAAATAATTACTTGCACCTACAAGACAGAACAAATCTGACGTTTTGGAACGCTGCGCTGTGGGGTCCAATCATTCGAATATCTTTACCAATGCCATATGCCAGCACCCCACTCAGCGGCAAACCCCTGCACGGTTTTTGCAGAATTTTCTATTTCTGTTTGACGTTTGCCATAAGTCGGGCCGTAACAAGCCTGGAATAGTCAGTGGCCTGATGTAGTCCCACGCATAGAGAAGCAAACATTGTGCACTCCACCGGAGAACTTTGAAGTATGCACGAATACGAGTGTATGTCTCATGGTTTAACTTTGGTCACGTAATTCGTCCACCCCGCATATTCTTCGCGAGGTAGTATCCATCTCTCTATCTGAGCTCCAACTTGAATACAAAACAAATTATCTTGACTCTGAATGCCTTGTCGTTTAGCATTCAATGTGGCGGTTATTTTTCATCTTTTATTTTTCTGCACGAAAGGAGTACACAAGATGAGATGCTGACATGACAGCGGCCGCTTTTAATGCCCCGCGTCTTTGGCTTGTGGGAGGCGACTTTTGTTTCGTCGAGTCTATCTGTATCTGTGGTCATAAAATAATTGGCATTAATTCAAATTCGTTTCAAATGCATATGCCTCGGTGGTGTGACTTTGGTTGTGTATACATCGTACACACAGACATCGCAGAGGCCGTAAGGGGTATTTTTTTTGGGGGAGAAATAAATTGATTTACTCTCCCGTCTTTATATTGTACGTTGTACCCCTTGTGAGGGATGCTTTCAGAAATCATTTGTTATATTTTTTTTAATACCAAACGCAGACAAAACACTTAGAAAGATTAAATTCTTGAATTATTCACCCAACGATGAGTGCAAGAGAACGCTCTCTACCACAGCAAAATGAAATGAGTGCAGTTGAATTGGTGGAGAGGAATCTAAGAACAGGGTGAATCGGAATCTTGGTTTTTTGTTTTTAACGATGCTGTGAATTCTTTTGAAAAGTTGTATTTGCATACAATAATATAACATGTTAATGCCAATGCAAAAAATAACCCTGGATATTGAACCCTGAACACTCCGATTGTGAGCCCAGTCACTAATTTTTTTTTAATCCAAGGATAAACAAGGCCATCTTTTATCACCATGTGCCTACTGATCACCAGAAGACTGACTTTGAGCTTGATGCTTAATTAATGAAACTCGAATTGATACGAATATTTTTATCAATAGTTTTCTCATACCGTCCGCGTCATGTTGGACATTGAATATAAGACAATCCCTGTTGTATATTTTTGCCGACACGAAATGTGTATGCCTTTTCTTTCACTGTGTTGTGTTCATAAAACTATCCTGCCAGATATTCAAGTAAAGGTATACATACCTTCTTACCTGCTCGTTTTCGTTATAAAAACTCAAATGGCTCATAAAAACCGTCGAAAAATTTAAATTATTTTTAATGAGTTGCTTATCGGTGTAATTTGCCAATCACTTGGACAAACACTAATTAATCTTAACCAACCTGCTTAGGAGAAAAGATAATTTTTGCAAACGACAGCAGCACACTCTCTTGTTATCTACTACCTTCCAGGTAAAAAAGACTCTATCGTCCTATATTACATTTTGGTTTTGTGTTACAAATTCTAATATGGAAAATTGGTTGTCTGGCCGTTTCGCATTACAGGAGATGATTCACATCGGACTTATCTTGTGTATTGGACGCTGACTCATTATTAGGATATTTTATGACAGCGGAGGTGTCAACAGTAGACACTGATGTCTGGTTTTAATGAGCTGAAATAAATCTTGTATGCTTCTGTGTTGGTGTAAAGCTATGTGAACAATCTAATAAGCTGTTAATGGTAGGTTTATGTTGGAAGTGTTTCGTTCCCACCTGTTCTAAGAAACCATCTTTATTTGCTTTTTTTGTCGCCTTGAAAAAATTCTTTCGTAATTAAAGTTATACTTACCAGACATGTTTTGCTTCTGAAAGAATGGAATGAGTTACTTTTTGTGGTTTGACGATGGCTAAGAGATTTCGACAGTGTATTTCTTTTGACATCAATAGCACAACGACAGACAATGGGCAAATCACTGTTTTTATCTTCCTCACCATTGTAATTTTTTAAAAGGCAGTCTTGTCCTGGCCTAAAAGGTAAAGTGTGATATCCAAAAACGACTTACGAATGCTTTGAACAGTCAAGCGGTCATTTATAGCCTAAAATCAGTTTTTATAAACCCTTAAAAATTGTCCTGAGCTGGGTGCCAGAGCCTTGGGAGATTTAAGGAAACTTCAAGGCTGAAGAGCTCGCCAGGCTTAAGTCTACTTTCTCAATCTTGTCTGAAAGAGGCTCATTAGGTAGGTATCTTCACATGCAAAAAGGGGTGTTTAAAGGGTGGATGCATTAACTAACCTTAACTGGACAGGTGGAAATACTTGCGACGATTTGATCGAGAGTTTGATCGCTCTGAACGTGCTCTGAATAGATTTCACACTAAAAACAATCGGTATAGTTAGAGGACACGTCTCTGATAGGCAATCGTGCAACTAGGCTTGTTGTTTATTCTAATGGCTTTTGCATGAGTTGCATGATCGAGGAGGAGAAAAAAAAACACGACTTTTCACCTTCTCTGCAAATTGCGTTTCATTAGAATCGAAATCTTCACCTTTGAGCTTTCTTCTCTATCTTTCGAGCGACTATCCACGAAATCTTGACACGACCCACCCAATACGCCTTCAACGCTTCATAGGTTGCTTAAAATGGTACTACTAGTAGGCGCAACTTTCTAGATGTGGTTCCTCAATGGTCTTTTCACTCTAATGCTATGAAATAGTCGGGCACAACACTAATTTTTAGTAAAATAATTCTTCTGGGTTTCAAATTGCATCCAAAACAATTATGTAAATCACAAAAAAACTGTGTTAAAGATGCAGGCATAAGCTAAGCATAAGCAACAAGAAAGCATCTATTCGGTAGTTGTTTGGTTAAAAATATTTACACTTTCTAAAAAAAAATATCTTCTTTACTAATCAAGTAAGAAACTAGTAAAATAGAAGTGATAAAAAGGCATAGGTTAGGTTAGGTTGGTTGGAGGTCCATTGTGATACCACTTGTAGGACCGGAGCTACCAGCCCGAGGACCTAAATGATGACTACCCGTTGGGGTGGGAATAAAAAGACACACATTAGACAATTTTTCTGGGCGAATACTTGGTTTTAAATCAAATTAAATCGCGATTAAATCGCGAAAATATTGGCGGTTCGATTACACGATCCACATGACATAGTTGAATCCTTCACACAATAGGATGCTGTGTAGGCAGGCCATATAACACCTTATTTTGCCTTCAATTGGGACTACTCAAATCACATTCCTAGCAGAAAAGGCTGGAGGCTGGATAACGTTATAACCAACTCCCAGCTAGCAATCTATGCAGATAATTTCCAAGCCGAAATTCTAGAAATACTTATAGCCGCCGAAAAGGCCATAGTATTGAAACAGGAAGGACAGGATTGGACAGTAAATATCCTCTTAGAACTGGAGGATATTTCCATTTTCGTAAGACACTCAGAACCATACACGAATTGCACCCAGAGTTAAGGTCTCTCAGCACAGCAGACAGAATTATGTCCTAATTTTTTGGGTACCTGGCCATAGTGACATAATGCGAAACGGGAAGGCTGACGAGCCAGCTCAGCATAACTCAGATCTATGTATCACTACAGGCTACAGCGGACAAAAGGACTCATTCTTCGCTCAATTCTGAGACAGTCAAAATGTCCACAACGATGTGAAACACCAGTGTTCAAGTGACAGTAGATAACGTTTTCAACTTGAAGCTGTAGGACAATTCTTCTTTGAGAAGCTGAACGAGCTTGCAAGTATACCGGTGGCTAATATTGTGAAGTTTAGTGGAGACACCGCGGGGCCAAGTTTCTCTTTGAATGTAATACTTCAACTCACTAAGAAGTCTCATTATTTACACTTAAACTTTTATCCGTTACAGGTTGTCTCCATAGGGTGACGGTAAGGGCCCTTGTAGGCCCAAACGAGCAGGTGGCGTTGGCCGCTAGCAACCCTACCTAACCTTACCTAATATGCTGTTGAGGTATAGCGACCATACTTTAACGCCAGCTCAAAAATTTAGGAGTCAAGTTTGAATTTAGAAGAATAATAAATTTTTACCACCTCTATCATGTTTGTATATGTGTGAGCAACTGTACTATTGCTGATAGATTTTTTTCATGTGTTTAAAACCTGCTTTTAAACAGCTTCTTGGATTTATTCTAGATTTAGTCAGGTTTAGCTTAGTGCCAACTTTACACTGAAAACCTGGCAACGCACCTTCAGTAGTAGTCACGACATTTCACTTCCCTTTTGTGTCTTTTGCGTTGCGTTGCCTGACTTCTTGCATTCGAGTTCAAAAAATGTATCCCCGCATACAGAGTCCGAAAAGATTTCTATGATTCCAAGGTTAAGTCAACAATAGAATGGGTATTTTCTGCAAGCAGATATCGGCAGCATATCCTGACCTTTCTGTTCTTTTTGATGAATACTATAACAAAGTTCTTCTTGGTTATGCTTTTTTATACTCTTGCCAACAAATGTTCGTGGAGACATAATAAGATATATTGCAGTTGCAGGTATACGAAAAAACCAAACACAGCAAAAATCTGGGTGGTCAGAACAGCAAAATTATTTTTAAGTATTTAAACAAGAAAATAGAGGTGTTCTTGCATACTGGCTTGACTTAAATGCGTTTACAAACAGTCCTATTGGTCTCGGTCAAACATTTAGATGGCCTTAAGAGTAGGGTAATGTCGGGTAATATGGCACTTTGGGGAGGATAGTGCTAATCTTCAATAAGTCGCACTTATTTTTGAAACAAACAGATCAACAGATTATACAGTCATATGTTAGTCCTCGATGGAAGCAGGGTAAATCGTATCAGCTTCTGACATGCTGAAGGAAAAAAAATTCAACCTCATGCGTTTGTGTTTGCTTATTTCTAAAGTTGACATTTTTGTTCATTATTATTAAAAAAAAAAAAACCCATCCTCGAAATTTAGATATAGCACCTCGGGATTTTGCCACTTGAGCCCGACAACTTGACACCTGAGCCATTTTGCCCTTATAATTTTACCATTTCATATATTTTAATTTATTATTTATTTATTTAATTATTAATTAATTTATTTATTAACTAACAAACACAAAAACATACCTAGGACGCTCCCAGGAAGTGAGTGGTATAAAAAAAATATTATTTTTACCAGCTCTTTGTGAATAATTTAAAACTGAAAAGCTTTAAAGACATTTCTAACTAAAACAAATTAGTTTTAAAGCCACGCCTACAAAATTAGGTAGAAACACGTGGCAAAAAATATTTGCTTCAAAAATTCCAAAACTTCATATGCCAACATTTCTAAATATAGAAAAACGTTATTTCAAGCTTAAGTTTAATGAAAACGTGTGAAATAATTTTGCATCGCTTTTAAAAATAACACCAAAAATATCGCGTGGAACAAGTATTAAAAAAATTACTTCAAGACAAAGAAGGGTGCCATATAACCCACCAGTTGGTGCCATATTACCCTCAAAAATTTTAATTGCTATTTTTTCCCGGTATGTTGTGTTTTTTTTTAAGGAAAAATATGAATTTGACTCCGAATTCTACGAGAAACTTCACTTTATGCTTTTAAAGTATTCTTTTTTAATGCAAAAATCTTTTTTAATTTTGAATTATAATGAAAAAATAAAAAGATTCCCCAACTTTTTACCCTACTGTGATTATTTCACTATATTGCAATCTGTTAATTAAAACGAACCCACTCTGTGAAGGATATCCGTATATGATGTCCTGTCGACATCAACATGTGTGTATGTGTGGACATTGGCAGGTGTATATGTCCTTCCGCTAAAGAAGTTACGCAATGAGTTGGTCTGCCATGTAATATATAGTGTGACGTTTGTCAAATTCAAAAAGCATGAAGATTCTTTCAACATGTTTAATCTGAAAGTTTTGCACAATGTTAAAAAGAAACAAATCGAGTGTATTACTATGATAAAGGCGACTAGGGATGGTACTGGTAAAATATTATCAAGTATTTCCGGTTCTCAAAATACATAAATAGACCCTTTCTGTCTGGATACGAATTTTCTACGAAAAAACCACTTAAACTGCTCATAATTCCATCAATTCTCTCTATATTGATAGGGAACCAATCCCGCACATTTAAACAAATAAATCCCTTAAGCCTGCATCTTCATTAATACCTTCGCACATAACTCCAATGCCAGTAAAATCCATAATCCACTTCAATAAATTAACCAACACCCTTTTTCATTCCAATATTACATAAAGTGCATCAAGTCCCTAATGAAGCGGAGTGGTTTAATCCCCGATCTCCGGTTAATCCCTAAGAGTTGTTTCAAAATTCGGAAATTCCAAGTGCTTAATTTTTGGTTCCCAATTAATGGCCATTCGGAATGATAAATATCCCGAAACAGAGATAGATTGTGCTCATGCACGCCGCCGCCGCACCCTCTAAAACAAATGCTTAAACAAATATATCCCAGATTGTCTATTGTGTAATTTCATATCCGAAAATGAATATTTCAAGTGTTTTCAATTCAAGTGCATAGACTAGGATCTTCTTTTCTTCCTGGTGTCCTTTTATCTATATGGGCGCATACTACTTTACCTACATCTGGCTCAACAAAGACCCCCACAATACCCATCAATCAATGCATTGAAGACCTTATCCAACCGACAAGACATCCCTGTATCGAATTCCATTGAGCGACACCCTCCACATGCACTTTGGGGAAGAACAGCATAAACTGAAATTTTTATAAGTCCACGCCATAAATGAATCACCCTATAACACTGACGATTATATCAAAAGTACTTAGTGTGTCGGTCGGTGTCGGGGCTATGCGGAACGGCACGACCCTCAGTCAGTGTAATTTTGTCGCGGCTACTAGCCGAACGCGGCCTCATGTGAATTCTCCCTCGGAAAATACAGCCACAATAGCATAATTTTGTTTCAGTGTGTGGAATAAAAATTACACCCGCGCTGCCATATTGCTTATACAGAACACAGGGGGCTACATGCATGCGTATTGCTAGTGCACAGTGCGCGCGCGGGATTAATCGAGTAAAAGAGCACAGCATCCAGCAACATGCGAGATACAAAACAAATGCAAACGCAAAGCAAGTCACAGATACGAAATAGAGAGCGTTTCATAGAACAAACAGTCTCCTTGATCGCTTCAACGAGAGCAATCGAGTACGTCTAAAGATGTAGTATCGCGATACGCGACATTCTAATCTATTTTTATTTAAAACACAAGAGATTTTTGTTTTCCTAAACTTTCCTACAAATTAATAATAATTTTGTACAAAACAATCAAATGACAGTGAATTATTTACAAGGGATAAGAAGAAAAAAAGAGTATCTATCACCAGTTTTGTGTGCAATCGAGTGAAGATTAAACTTCGTTATCGCCTTTCAAAAGTGCCTTTTATGTGTTATCGTTAAAATTTTGTAACATTTATTCTTAGTTCTGTCATATAAATTTGTGGCAAAGTTTTGTTAGTCATACAGAGTGCGCGATAAATCTGACGAATGAATAAAAAAAAAACAAATAAAAAATATATTCACGAGTGAATAACAAACAAAGGAAAAAAATATATGTGTTCCCAACAAAAAAGGATTAAAACATTTCAAAGTTGGTAATGAACAGAACGTTTTTCAATTCATATCCTTGGGGGCGAAAGAGTTTATGAGTTTTTGAAAACACCTCCATTTCGTTGCCATCTAATGGCTGGGTTAAATTGAAATTCCAATTTTAATTGAACGGAATTTCTAATAGTCCCTTACGGCGGGGCTTATCGGCTCGCCATACCAGTGATGCCCTATTTAACGAGTGCGTCTTTGTACGTTTGCGTGTGTGCGTTTTGCAGTGTACGGATATCCAAGTAATTGGCAGACAGAATATAGAACGGAATAAATATTTATTCAAATGGGGTTGAGGATTGAGAAATTGTCTAAATTAGAGGCGGTTGCTGGAGAAGATTCCGAGGCAGATTTGAGTGGAGGGAATATCAAGTTTTAGAACTACATTTGAAGGAAGTTTTCTATTAACTGGAGGAACGTGTTTGGTTTTTTTTTTTGTTCTGCATTCGCACTCTTTTTTCAATGTAAATGAGACACTTTTGAAGTCTAGCGATTTCTCGTTGCAAATGACTTAGAAATAATTAGCACCTACAGCCAGAAGATGATGTACGCATACTTTCTGATTAGTGGCGAGAAAGATTTTTCTCTTAAGACATAGTCGTGCAGATTGATGCTAATTGGTGGTCTAAGGCTGGGCTTTCAAATTGCTTTCGTTGTAAATTAAAACAAACTAGGCTGATATTGTGTTAATCCTTCTTAATAATCTATGAAATATCGTTTAGCCGACCCCTTTATAAGTCATAACATGCTAAGTTGTTGCAGATTTACTGACGTTTGGGTATGTGCACACAGGGTGATTCAACTTAAGTTATAAAAACTTTTTAACAACCGCTACATATGTATTGTGCAATACCAAAGCATCATACATTCCCGACTTCAAGGCATCGAATTAACTTTGTTAAATTGTTTTTATTTGAACCTTTGTTGCCCTTTAGACCGCCTAGAAATAAAGTCCAAAATGCTCTTTTTAAAGTGTGTTTTAACGTCGGCAAAAGAGGTGTAATCGAAACCAGGGATCCGCACATCTTACACAGACGCTTACCCAGACTCTTAAGTCCCTGAAACCCTCATCTATACCTTTAAACGACTCTCAAATGTGAATCCCTACCTTGTATACGTGGGTGAAACTCTCCTTTGAATTGTCAGATTTAGAGCTAAGCATGAACAGGTACCAATAAGGCATTAATCTTCCTGGTTGTCTAGAATTTCGGGGTTGAAATTTCACTGTCAAGGGAAGAGGCATCCAGCTTGTCTTTTCAAACACACATCTTGATAGAGCTCACAAAGCTCCTGGTTTTATCGATCGCAACCTCCATTCCTCACCCTTGTACAAAGAAATAACTTTCGCAAGAGGCTTGCTGGTCATGATTCGTCTTTCAAAAATCTTTTCGAAATTTTGATTTCTTAACTACGTTTTCACGTTTCTAAAGTGAAGTAAAGGTTAAAAAGGAAGACATAGTTCAATGTGTCGCTTTGTGGAGACAGAATTCTGTAAAACAGATATTTGAACAGCAGAATTTGGAAAAGTAGAATTCTGAAAGCAGAATTTTGACTCATCCGGAATTTCGAACCCAAAAAATTTATACCCTCAAATAAGACCAATTGTTCTACGAATCCTCTTCTTATGCTTTTTAACTACCTCGAAGTAGCTGCACCAAAAGAGCTTTTTAAAGTCTTGAAGAGCAACAGCTTCCTAACAGTTCAATGTCCCTTCAGGGTGCTACGAAATTTCACACTGTACGGGTTGGCCACGTGCCTTGATCATGGTTCAAAATTGTTTAAACACAGTAAAGAAAAAGTTTATTTTACACAGTTAAATGGCTTCATTCTTCACAGCGTTTCTTTCAATATCTTATACAAAGTATTGAAACATTAAGAATATTGATTCCCAATTTGTATAGTGTCATTACGGCACTGCTGTCTATTATTAAGGAAATTCGAATATTCGGCCATGAGTTTGGGCAAATAGCCGAATATTCGGCCAGGCTATTCGGCGAAATTATAAAGTTCTTAAAATTAGTGTTGAGAACTTTGAACGAATTCAACTATGGATAGTTAGTGATTGAACGATTTTGACTATCGAACGAATTCATTCATTTCGCAATACTACAAAATAGAACCAGAAAAGACAGGACAGACTCAAAATCATGGTGAGGAACGAATTCATATTAGATAGGTACTGAACTTTTGTCTATAGCAGGCATGATGTAAGAACGAATTTATTTCACATACTTTATCTTTGACAGCTTTATCTCTCAAACGTTCGTATGAACGATCCTACATTACACCTGCATTCCGGTGAGAAATCATCCAACCAAAAGTTCAGAAGTAAAATGAATTCGGTAATCCCTACTAAAGAGGGAAAAGTATGTTTTTGAATGAAAAAGGTTCAAGGAAACATATTTCATGTTCATACTTGTTCATATACTACCGAGTACTCATGTTCATATACTACCGAGTGGGATTAAATCTCTCTTTTTCGCAAAGCTTAGCAGCTCGTGCGACTTCTTGGCTCCGCTAAGTGTAGGTGCTAGTTGTTTAAACTATTTATTGCTATAACTTCTCTAAACTTCTCTAATCCAGTCGGAATTATTTTAACTACTTGTACCGAATTGGAGTGCCCTTACACTAAAATAAAAATAATCAATTCCGACGCACCAAGGTAAACTTATTCCCATTATTTTAAAGTATTCTTCCTTTTTTCTACAAAAATTTTAAGTTATTCGGTATACATATTCGGCCGAATAGAAAGAAAAGTTTCGGTTTTCGGTCAAAGCAAAGAATTGAACGCAGAATTTTTAGACGTTTGGTAAACTTCTGTTATTTATGTATTTTGTAGTGGTCGTGCTATTTGTTACTATAATTTTATGCTATCGGGTATTCGGCCAAATAGTAACTCAAAATTCGGTATTCGGTCAAATACCAAAATAGAGCACGAAATTTTTTTAGAAGAACTTTTAACTAATGTAAATTATTTTGTAGCATTCCTACTGTTTTCAACAATTCTTTAAAGTTATTCTGTATTCAGGCGAATAGTAACTCAATATTCGGTATTCTGTCGAATAGCAAAATTTGTGCCGAATAGTTTTTAGGCGAACGGAAAAACTTATGCCAATTATTTTGAAGACTACTTCATGTTCTATTCTTTCTATTCTCTAGACTAGAACATAACATAAAATAGTAAAAATTTACTATTTCGAAAGCTTTTGGTTTGTCGTACAGTTTTAAAAAATAAGTTATGGCTTCGCCTGGAACTATGAGGTCTTTTATTTTGAAGTAATGCAGCAGTACCTGCTCTAGTCTAGAATTTTCTGAAACTCACTGTAAAGGTAGACAGACTAGTATAATACCCTCTGAATCCGCTCCTTTTTTATCAGACTTATCATCTACATTTGAGGAATAATAGCACGGGCTTCTTTTCAAAACTATAAGGTCATATTGTGTTTTGCGTTCGCCGATTTTATACGTTAGCATTTAAATCCATCCACGATTCAATACCGGCATACCTATATAAGCGTACATGTACTGCCTGCCACTATATTTCATAAATAAAACAAAAAATAGAAAACAAACTTGTCGTTTAGCTACAGCAAAAAATATTTCTGGAGGTCATAACGTGGGTATCTTTCCGACCACTGCCAACTCTGCCGCAAGAATTTCTAAATAAATACCTGTCGGAAACGTTGTTTTACTATTTATGTACTCGTATATGCTGTTTCTGTCGGTATCTATTCATTTTTGACGAGACATGGCAAAAGGTCATTGGATTTTCTTCCCAGGTCACTAATTGAATTCCAATGGTGTGTATTTTCACACTCCACGTATACAGAGTCTTGCGATACCAACTCCAACGAATTTCACTACTGATTCAAAAATAAATTCTGATTTCATTTAATCGAAAATGGCAACCCACAAGCATAATAAAATTAACTCGTACTTGTGTTTGGTTGTCGGTATGAATGTGTTCGCTCCGCCATTGCATTGACGATGATGATGATGATGACTATTGCGGTGGAATGGCTGACTATACAGTCTGAGGAAAAAAAGGCAAACCTCCTTACCCCACAACAACGTGCCCATGTTTACGGTGTGTGATGTATGCTTGAAAATATGCACTCGAGGATATATTTATTCAGCCCTCAACCCCCTTCAGTTCACGTTTCCCCTGAATAGCATCGAGTTGCGAAACGCAAAAAATAGAACCCTTTTCCTCTGTTTGTGTTTCTTCAACGTGACATTTTAAAGGGCACGAGTAATGTTTATAAAACGAAGGAAAAACAGTCAGACTCAACACTGAACAAGAATGAAGTACATGTACTACCCAGAATGATGTTTTATAGAACACATCCGCCAGGAGAGAAATTCCTTTTTGCAATGATCCCATACCCAAGCAGGACCAGGAGAAGGCGCTTACAATTTAAACAACAGAATTTCCCAGAATTTCATCTCTTTTGAATCTTTTATACTTTATCTATGCTGGCATACACGTTTATACATTTAACAAAAAAAAAAAAAGAACCCTGGGCCCTGACCGATTTTTAGTTTATATTTCAAAATGTAAATATTTGCTGTTGGGCTGAAATTTGATTTTCTCCTTCCGGCGCTTTAAGAACACTCAGCCACATTCCTAGTGCATTATGAGTTTGTGTTATCGAAATTCTACGGAAATGCAAATTGAGGGCAATAAACGTAAAAAGAGCCCTCGCTTATCTGGATACTTTTTGTCTGCTTATTTATTTTAGTTTTTTTTTTATTTAAAAATGTCAAATGTCACCTTTCTTTAGGGACAGAAAGGGAACTTCATTAAAATGAACGTCAGAAGATGAGTGGGTAGGAGCCCTAGCGAACGTGATGGCTACAAATTAGTATTCATGGTGTTCTTCCGGTCGAATATTTGGGGAAAAAGTTTGCTCATGCTCAGGAGGATCGTTGATTGGAATACGAGTGTCCATAATTCGGTTTAAAGTCTTGCAGGTTGAACTGAAGTTGCTAAAAAATTTAAAATAATAATAAAAATGTTTCACAAACTTTGTTATTTAACTTAACGTCGTCAAACGATGTAAATTTTTGTTTACTGAGTTTGGATTTAGCAATCATCATTACCCTGTATACATTCTGTATTCTCACCTTCAGGCTTGAGAATACATAACACCCTTGTCATGGGCAGAGGAACCGAAGACTGCACAGAGCCTACTCGATAAAATACACATCAGAATACTTTCTAGGTTGAGAAATGCAGTTTAAAGGAGAGCTATCGCCTCTTTTGAAAATGATGTTTCCAAACCTATGTAATGAAGTAGATCCTGAAGTATCCTGTGATAGTAGCAACATGTAGAATGCCTACTTAAAATTTACGTATGAAGAGTAACACTTAAAAGCTTGTTTGGTTTTTTTTCCGTTTCCAATGTAGTGTGTATTTGATTACGCTTTAGGCCCTTTATCCTGACGGATTATTAAAAATTTTCGAACTTCTTATGACAATATGTCGGTGACTGAGTGTCTCGTTTTGCTGATAATATCTTATATACATATTAACGCTCGTAGACCTGGCGCCTATCATTGTCGCACAAAAGTTAAGAAATTGCGCCTCTGGTGTTGACTTTTAATTTTTGCGAATTCGTTCACTATATTGTGGCCTTGTGACTCATTCAATCTTCCGATTTTTCTCAGCAGTAGAAAGAAAGTCATTAACATTGACTGCCTCAATAACATTGACTGCCTCAATAACATTGACTGCCTCAATGACATTGACTGCCTCAATGACATTGACTGCCTCAATGACATTGACTGCCTCAATGACATTGACTGCCTCAATGGTATTAACAGCCTCAATGACATTACTGCCTCAATTGCATTGACTGCCTTAATGACATTGACTGCCTCAATGACATTGACTGCCTCAATTGCATTGACTGCCTCAATGACATTAACAGCCTCAATGATATTGACTGCCTCAATGACATTGACTGCCTCAATGACATTGACAGCCTCAATGAAATTGATAGTCCAATGAAATTGACAGCCTCAATGGCATTGACCTACTCAATTGACTGCCTCAATAGCCTCAATAATATTGCCTGCCTTTATGACATTGACTGCCTTTATGACATTGACTGCCTTTATGACATTGACTGCCTCAATTGCATTGAATGCCTCAATGGGATTGATGTCTGCCTAATGACATTGACTGGTGTCATGATATTGACTGTCTCAATGGCATTGACTGCCTCCATGTCATAAGATCATACGATTTGACACCTTTAGAAAGTCTAAGTCTAAGTTTACTTGGGTTTTTCGAAGAGTAATGCTCTCTACACGCCGAACTCAAAACTGTGCTTTCCTAAAAGCACGCGAAAACTTCTTCAAAAACAAGAAGTTTTCCCATACATTTTTGTAAATTTTCTGTTTTCGAAACCCCAGTTTTTTAGTAGTTTTCGTTCAAAATCACTTTGAAAGTCACGAATATCATATTGCCTGGAGAATTTTGAACTAAATTTGCAAAGAATGTCACTTTTGTCCCAACTTTAGATGTGAATATCTCCGAAACCGAATGTCCTGTCTGAAATCAGCTTGTAATTTTTAGGCCAGCGTTAAATACTTGATATTTTCCCATCTTTTATGGATCTTTAAAAGCTTTTTTTTAAAATAATAAGGACTAAAATTTAACAACTGATAAATAAATGAAAAACGAAAACAAATTCTAGTCGGCGTTTAGGAAGTGTGAACGGAGTTTTCGAAAACTTTTTTGCCCAAAACTTAATTCAGTGCGAAGAGCGTATAAGGTTGATGCCACAATTTAGGATCTCAAACTCTTGCTCTTCAAAAACTCGTGACGCTTGAATGGCTTTTAAAATTAGTTGGGTCACCTGAACGATCTTGTCCTCAATTCGTAATTGTCAAAGATCGAACCTCATAGATTAATAATGGTCTTTGTTGATTTCACAATGTGTACAACCTGAACGAAAACTTCAACCTAGCTGTTGGCTCAGCTGGCTCAATTCCTTAAAGCGGATTTATGTAATGATGACTCGCTCTTTTTTTTAGCGTCTTATAAAGCAAATAAGCTATTCAAAACTCATCAAAATGTTAGTTTCAGAACCGAAAAACTTAAACAATCAAAGAAACTTATAGAATAATTCTTCATGGTTTTTCTGGCTTCTTAATACTACATTTACACCGACCCCTAAATTCTGAATTTAGTGAAAAAATTTCGAAATCCAATTTTGCCGTTAAAACTGGAGTTTCAGCGTTTCAAATGACAATCGGAGTCAAAATCTGAAATATCAGGACTCCATACAGCTGAAATTGTCGTTATTACTTGCTTTTTTCTGTCAACTGCCCTGAATTCTCTTAAAAATAAGAGAATCGGAAGTTTGAGAGGTTTGTTCCATTCGACAAACTTCTGAATGCCCAGGTGAAATTCAGCATTTAACTGAAATTCAACATTTATAAATCCTGAAAACATATGGCGAAATGCTGAAAATTTTGGGTGAAACGTTGAATTTAGTTTAAATGCTGAAATTAGGCTCGGTGGAAATGTACTATAAAGTTTCAGTAGCGGGTTTCACAGCATAGATTTGCACACGAAACCGGCCCTCTGTAAGAAACCGAAAAAGAAAGATGTAAGCCAGAAGCTTGCCTACTTTCTGTAACTTCGTTCTTCAATGGATTTTTTAGTTTTTACTCCAGCTTTAAAACTTTGTGAGATCTGTGTCTAACCGGCCCTCTGTAAGAAACCGAAAAAGAAAGATGTAAGCCAGAAGATTGCCTACTTTCTGTAACTTCGTTCTTCAATGGATTTTTTAGTTTTTACTCCAGCTTCAAAACTCTATGCGATCTGTGTCTAAAAACTGTTAAACCATAATTATCTGTGGCGGAGTAAAATTTAAAGGATGCTTAGAAAGATGTCCTCCTTTATGGAGACTATTTATACACTTCTTAACTGGGAATGCTTTATCTTTGCCTTGAAGCACATAAGTATAACTTTAAAAATATCGTGAAAAACCTTAAATTACTGAAACTTATAGAATTTATTTATTTAACCACACCCTTACATTATACTACGTGAATTCAACAGTCCTTCTAGCGATGCATCATGCCAGTTCGAGCGAATTAATGTTAAGATGTCAGAATCATTTATGATAATCCATTCAATTAAATGGGCTCAATTAAGGCCAATTAAGACTCAATTGATGTCGGGTGCAATATGTGTACGAAAATGATTATCCTCCGATAAGTTTTCGCAATAAAAGCAGTACAAGAAGTATTATTGAAATTAGCACGATGAATTCCTTTTACTTTTTGTGACTATCCAAGATTTTTGTCTGTGCTTATTCATTTGTGGTTGTATTTTTCCACAACAAGTTTCTTGACCTCAAAAGTAGTGCAAACCATACAATTTAGCTGCGGATACCTATGCGGGAAAGGAAGATCATTTGTAGGCAAAAAACCTTGGGTAATATGCCAAGAAAAATTTCTTGTTATAACATTTAAATTCTATAAAATTTAAATGCATCCTGACTCACCCACATTTCTCTAAGATTATCTCATAATTTGTAAATTTTGTGTTAATAATTAAACTTTTGCCTTTGTTTTTGACTATCTCAAATCTGTCGCGTAGATGTGCACAAATACGACAGAAAGCGATTGGAATTTTAATTAATTGTTGAAAAATATAATATTTTACCCACGACGATTATAGGTAGGCTTTGGTATAGATAGCGATTATATCCGAAAACGAAATTGGCAAAATGACTGCAAAAACATCTAGCCGTGGTATAATTTATAAGTATCTGTCAACTTGAGCTACACCTGATGTTAAAATGGCAGACATAAAAATTTCTGCTTTGTCAGAGTATCTTTATAATGTCTCAAACCAAATGTGAATCTATTTTGGCTTAAGTGTGTTTAATTTAATTTTATATTCGAAGGTAATGAGTAGGATTTGTTGTTGTTGTTGTCTTCTATCTCTCTGGATGGGGTTGTCGGTGGGTGTAGACTGAAGAATATAAAGATTAATACAAACATTAGGCTACTTATTCAAGTGCTCTTCAGATGTCAACAATAATTCAATTATAGAGAAAGAAAACATCTTCAGAGCAGACAGGTTACACAATTTATATTCTCCGGCACTCCAAAAAAACATGCTTAATCACTTAAGAGTATACAAAAACATCAAAAGCCAAAATTTTCTGCATAATAATTAATGGCTGCCCTTAAGGACATAAATCGCTGCAACATTCTAACAGCACATAAATCCTTCTCTCCATGCACCAAAATATGCCAGCTAAATGTGAATTTTTTAGATTCTATTTGGCCATTAAGCTTGTGGCTTCTCCCTTTTTTTCTTGAATGCAAAATATTCTCTCGCGCCTCTGCATCTGCACCAAAGCCCATAGATGACGTTGCTTGGTTTGTTCCATATTTAGACCGAGCATCAGATGAAAACACCGCGACCGGAGAATGAAAAATTTTTCAAAAACTCATAAACACTCTCGCTTTCGGTTTTTGGGTGTTATTTTTTGTTCGAAACTCGGAAAACTTTATAACTTGTGTGTTGTTTCTTCTCGCAGCTCTCGCGCGCTAGAAAGATAAATTATACTAAAAATACATACACATTGCACATAGTATATGCTGCATATAATATATTCATGTGTACAAAGAAAAGTGACTTAAAATATACACATTCAGTGAGCATCGAAAAGAGTGAAGAGAATATTGAGCGCGCAACGATCCAAAAAGCCAACGGACGGATGCTGATAGATTCTCTGCGCGATCTGCAGTGAAATAGCTTCATCACCCTGTCGGTAGCCATCAGCCACCCCACTCGAGACGAGTGCGCACGGTTATCGAATCGATCTTTGATCAGCGATCTTTTTTAACTTCCTGGATACGAAAATACACATGAACCCAATAGATTGACTTCGAATCTAGCTAGAAACAAGTTTCTTCAATTGAGTTTGAAGGAGGAAAAAAGCGCGCGTCTCATTGCGTTGGTCCTCCACCAGCCCGAGAGTGCAGCAGCAAGTGTACGCATCTCTATATCGCATCGATGTGTGCTAAATTTATAAATTAAAAAAAAAAAAAACTCAGTAAAAAAAAAAAAAACAGTGTTTATATGTGTTTAGTGTGTGTTTCATCTCGACGAAGATACATACAGCAAACTGAACTGATGTTTCTATTTATAATCTAATGTTGTTGATATTACTCGTTTTCCTAATGAAATTCGTGGATATGTCGATTTTGAATCGGGCCCGTTCTAGGGCCCCGAATGTTGCTGCATCATGCAGCAGCGGTAGCAGCAGTGGCAGCAGCAGTAATTCCTCATCAAAGGAAAATTGTTTCGGCAACATAAACTCAAATTCATATCAATTACGGTCGGTGACACCGCAACAGATACAGCAACTACGTCACTGCCAACAATTACAACAGCAACAGCTATTGCTATTACAGCGCGAACTGTTGCGTAGGCAAAAGTTGCGGCAACAAAAGTGTGTTCTCAAGCAAAACCAGTGTAATGTGCAGCAAAACTGTTCATCTCAAACAGCAGCAGCCGCAGCAGTGAGAAGTAAGTGTACAGTTTAAAAGATTTTAGGTACACAGGTTTTTTATGCACATTTTTGTGTATGTAATTATATTTTATTTTTATTTTAAACTTTTTTTTAACATGGCCGCTGGCCAAAAAATGTTTGCCACCGGCGTGAGAAGGAAATTCAAATCGACCGGTGGTGGAACTCTTGGAATGTTCGACCTGATTTAAGGTGACCGGTAGAAAGTGTTTGATCATTTGGATATTTGCATGTTTTATTGGAATTGGATATAGGAAAATACGTTAAATTTGAATAAAAAATAAAAATTAATATAAGAACCTATTTTGTATAAAAAGAAACAAAAATTCAATAAATTAATCTAAAAGCAAACAGGACAGCAGAAAAATTGTCACATATATTAGGAAAAATCGAAATCTTCTTCAAAATTAACAGTGCTAGGTTAGGTTCGCGTTTGTATATTTTTGAGAGTAAAAAATCTGACTGATGCTTAAATTTTTTAAGGCATTTTTTCATTTATATGTTATTAAGTTGTTTTTTTCTAAAAAAAGAAAATTTGTAATGAAACTTATACCCATTCGTGAAAGTAAGCCAAAAATTTTTTAGAATTATATATTCAAATAATAAATAACACAATTTTTTAAATGATGACACCGAACTTTATCACCTGGAAATACTTTTGGTTAGAATTCCACTCACTAAAAGGCCCTTCATTAAAGTGTATCAACAAAGAAGTTTAGCTTTGTATTAAGGAAAGTTTAATTTAAGTAACAAAGTTTAGCTTTGTATTAAAATAAAGCGATGTAAGAACGAAAACAAGGTTTTAGAATCGAGAAAGCGTATTTTTTCGATGTCCTTAAAACAAGTATAGACTTCTTTTATGGTCTTATGTTGATTAAAAAAGTTTAAAAAGTTTTTGGTGGGTTTTTCTGTCCTTATTCAATGGGCAGAACGACCAAACTACTTTTTCCTATTTTATTCCAACGTTTTTTCGATCTTTGTTGGAAACCTTAGGGGAGTTTACTTTCATTTATATCAACAAATGTTGTTCTTACTTCAACTTTCTTTTAATTTTCTTGGTCTATTTATTTGAAATTACAAGGTTCTGAGTTACTGCGTTGTCTATTTTTTAAAAATTAAAAGGATACTGCCACTGAAGATATCGATAAAGACCGACGAAACGTTGGGATGAAATGAAAGAGTAGTTACCCTTTTTTCGACATAAAATAACGACCAACAGCCAGCTCTAAATGTTTTCAATTAAGGATATATTTCTGTAAATAGAAAATATATCCCGAAAACAATGAAATGGTTCCTTGCTTGAAATATATTTTGATGGCTTTAGCCGATTTCTCTTATTGCACAACGGTTACCCCATAGGATTGCCCTATAAAAGAAGAAGAGCAGGCAGCGTGCTTATAAAATATGAACCTCAGTTTGACGATGATAGTTTAAATACTGTTGGTTTTTGGCTTCTATAAAAATTGACGGAATTTGTGCAACTCAGAAGTTTGAAAAGGATACCGAGTTTTACAGAGCACTTACTTGCTCCATACTACCCTTTCACGATTTAGAACCATCTATATATTCCTCGGAGCGTCCGAACTTCTCTCTTTACCTTTGATTATGGTAGTAAAGTATGGAGGGAAGACATTACGCACACGGAAAGAACGTCTATGGGAGTCGCCCCCCCTGCGTACGCCACTGCGCATGAGCCAAGGCCAGGCCTAAGTTCAATCTCTCTGCAGAACAGGGGGTTTTTGTAAGCCTGACCGGCTGAACTGACCAGTTTAACTTGTTGAATTTTTGGCCACCATATAGCAAAAAAGTTCGAACAAAATTTAATTTGACTCAATATTCTTCCATCGATCAAAAAGATTCAAATTCTTTAACCTTTGTCCTCTAATTTTCTCATAAAGCAACTAAAATCAATACCAGGCTCCTCACACAAAAAGAGTGAAATAAAAAGCAAGGTCGTCCCATTGACAAGAATAAACTGTCAACATCTATAGTCCTCCTCTTTGCAAAGCTTAAGTGCAACAGCAAAGAACAATGAATTTGCAATTACTTGCCCGTACACATACTTGAGCATATAAGGAAAATCGATAAACACAAATGAATTCTGCAAGTCTGGCAAACAAAAAGGACATAATAAACTTAATTAACCGTATAACAATGGGATTACCAAGAAGATTCCGATTACCAAGTAACGCCCATTGTGTCGCCGCTGAATAGTGACTTTGGGGTTACCCGTTGAGTGACATTTGAAGGTCTTTTGCAACACAGCCTTTCAAAGTGCACAAGAATTGAGTCAAACTATACAAATGCACAGAGCTTGAACTGTCAAACTATAATGTGCGGAGCTGTAATTAAAATAGTTGGTTTTATAAGACTGGTAAATGTGCTTGCAGCAATGCGGATTTGTTGATGTTTTTTTCCGTATTAATTATAGTTTTTCGAGGGTTCGAACGTTAATTTTGTACTTTGCTAACTACAAAAAAAGTCATGGGTTTTATTAATATGACTTTTAACTTCCATTTTATAAATGGTCTAGTTGCATGCAATCATGCATGACCAAAATGGGATCGCGTAGACGAGGGTTTCTTTGAAGATTTTATATTTTCGCTTTCAAAATTATTTTTACAACCAAAAACTGACGTTGCTCCGTGGGCTGCTATGTATAGTCAGTCGGGTGCATAGTTTTATAGCACCATCGACTTGCAGTGCAGATACCGAGGCACATTGTGTTTACGTCTTTTATGCTTCATCGAACATGTTCGAATTTAACGACAGAGAAATTTATTATTTTTTTTTCTATTCCTTGTTTTACTGCTCTACGAAACCATAATCCAAAACACAGTGAAGTGTTGGAAAAAATTAAGTTTTTTCCCCCGACTGCAAAAGATAATGAAGAGAGGACAAAGTTAAATTAATGAACACTATAAAAACGCAATAGTCGAGGCAATCAATTCATGTGAGCGTAAGGAGTCCTGCTTTATGCGTTTTGTCGCACTTGGAAAATAAGAAGAGAATCATGATGGTGACTATGACTGTAGGAGGCGGTCATAAAAATAGGATATGGGTCTATGGATGGGACTACTTAAATGACACTTAATTAATCACATGTGGCATAAAAGATTATACGTAATTGTTAGCAATTAGTTGGTAGTGGCGTTAAATTAAATTTAAACCAAATGTGGAGAAGGTTCCTTTCATGGAGAATGTAGTCCCAAGATTATTCCAGAAACGAAATAAACTGTTAGAATTTAAAAATTTCAATACATACATTGATTATGATGTTTGATGCAAAGACAAAAATCTTGGACAAAATGTCCAAAATCAGTTTGAAAAATGCCCAACATCTCGAAAGGGACAAAAGCTATAGAAACACAAAACTCTGAACAAAATATCAAATGAAATCTAGAAAAATTAAATAATAAAATTAGAAATTTTGTCTTAGAAACAAACTTGCGTCTATCCCAAATTCTATCGTCTGCAAAGGGGGGGTTGCAGGGGCCAGCATGTTCCTCCAAACATATTTAACTAAGCAATATAGTGTTTATGAGAAATTTTTATTTATTATATATAGAGGGGGTCCTAGAATTTTTCGTCGACTGACGCCGAATTTAGCAGATTTTCATGACAAGTGCTGGAGACATAATCTCGAAATCTCTAATGCAGAATCTAGAAACAGAAAAAATTTAAAAGACAAAGTCTCGAATAAAATCTAGAATGCATTTTTTTGTAGATTCTTAAAAGAAGAAAAATTTTAAAAACCTGTTCCGAGCTTGGTTCAAACAATTTCTTTAAGCTTTCGAACATTGACAGTTGATAGCGGCCAAATTGTTGAAGCTAAATCTGTTCAATCGTTCTGTATATGTTTTGAACCAATTTACCATATATGCGGATACAGCGTTAAATTAAACGTCCAAAGACTGGAGACGTCGCGTTTTCGGTTCATATTTGACAACTTTGCTTGCCAGGGCACCACCGTAAGCGACGAGCGCTATAGGTCGATGATTACAAACTTCCGCTTAGAATAGTTTTTTCAATTAAATGTTCCAATAGGGACTTTCGAACTTTGAAAGCTGATACTGGCCACACTGTTAAGGCTACATCTGTCAAATTGACTGTCATCTGTTTAGTATGTTTTGCCAAATCAACATGAATGTATATAGCATTCAATAACACGTGCAAACGCTAGTGTCGTAAGCGGTCAATATTTCCTTGAGAAACACGTAAGTCAGAACCTACTTTGAATTTAGTGGCCTACATATATCTTATAACGCATCTCTTATTTCAGTAAAAAAAAGTCATTGTAGACCAGAATAACATTTTATCTACTTTTTGACAATGGCATTGTCGCAGAGTTTCAGAAACTAAAAATTGCCGTTCAACAACCTCAGAAAATATGAACCAAAAAGTACTGGACGAAGTGTCAAGTTTCGCTTTCATTTTTATACCCGATAATGAATAGTTTGTAACACATTGAAATAATCACCGTAGACCCTTAAGACATTTTAGAGATATGATCGAGACGGACAGGTTAATCGATTAAGTCATGTTCGTCCGACCGTCCGTATGTGTGAAGGTTTAACGGCTGCGAAATCAAGCTAGAGAGCTGAAACTTGGTACACGACTTGGTTCTTTTGTTGGACGTACAAAGCGCGAAAATTGAGACAACCTCTATTTCACATTTTTTTTTCAAAATGCCTTTTGGTCAAAATAGACAAGGCACAGGAACTTAAATTTTGGTACTGAGCAATATTGGCCTAAGACCTTTAATAAGGCAAAAATTGGACCGCCCACAATATCGACCTTGCCCACTTTTAACAAATATTTAAAAATCCGATTTCTCGGAAAAATTACTCCAAATCGAAAAAAAATTATATGACAAATATTAAAGATATTACTATGTGCTAAGTTTGCTCCATACAAAGTTTTGAGCTCCGCCCACTTTTAAGGGGCGTTTTTATAAAAAAGAGCGTTTTGTCCCTTTGTGGTGTTGAGAAAATATATGAAAAAATGACTCCTGGTAGGCTCTTCGTTGAAATTCCAATGACGAATTGAAAACTTTCGAGTATTTCGACTGATAAAATAAATCTAACTAGGTTAATATAAGTAAGTTAGTATGAGTTTGGCTGTTATCATCTAATTGACATTGATTGCAATCTTAGTAGAAATGATTCTATTAAGCGGTTGGCTTACAATATTGATAACAGCCCTATCAAACTACAAAATGCCTGGCAAGACTAAACCACTTTCATTTCCATCGCCAATTATGAAATTTGGTTTAAGTCATTGATTGGAAAAGTTTAAAGCTCCGAGTCTTAGATGGAATAACACACGTCAAGCTCAATGGAAACGGGATCACGGTTGCCGCATTCGTCTGTCATTCAAAGCTCTTGTGTTTTTTTAAGGATTTCTAAGGGTTGAATTTAAAAAAGAAAAAAGTAGCACAACGTATTCAGAAGCATGAAAAAATATATATATTAGTACGCAAACACACTCCAGAGAAACGTGCGCCAAACGCAGGAATTTAACCTTTAGTCAAATCTTAATAAGTTCCTGATGTCAGTCAAAAAAAAAACCTTATGCTTAACGTAAGAGGCACAATTTCTGAGCTTTATGTTTTTAAGTTGGTTCTACCGCCAAGAACGCAGTGACACTTAATAATTAGTAGACTAATAGAAGGCTCGAAAAGTTTTCAGAAATTAGGATTTATGCGACTCTTCATATATATTGCGAAATTCCAAACAGGAGTTTTAGGTATACTCAAAGCCTAAGAGAGCATTTTAAATTTTGTATCAACTAAAACCCTAGATTCAATTAAAATAGTCTGCTACTTAGCTTTAAGGAAAATGCTATACACACGATACGCTGTTACGATAATAAACGGATCTTCTAACTGAACTGTCGTCTTAAGAGTGCAGCGCAGCTATAAAAGCTTTGGTGCTTCTTTGTCCGATGTTTTTTCTACACGTCTAAAACGGCTTCGAATATGCTGGGACATTTGAGAAACTTTGAGAAAATACTGCCGATTTTCAAATTTGTCCTGATCGCATATTTATGATTTAAACAAAATGTTATGTTCGAACGAAAACATTCTGTTGAGCTCAAAATATTTTTTTTTCTTTCAAGTCTTTCAGCAATAGCGACCCATTAACGTCATACGCTATTAAGCTAATTTTTTTCCACGTCTAAAAATAATTAACATAAAAATTAAGCTTACAACAATTTTTTACAACACATTGTTTTATGACAAAATAAAAAATCCAGGGCAGGGCCACGGGCCATATGTTACATTTCGTTAAACACGTCAAGCGTCGAAAAAACAAATCATACAAAATGCTTTTCAAAAAAAGTCTACAAGCGAAATCTACATAAAGTCCCAATCAAGAAAAAAGAGAAACTATTCAAGTGGAATGAATGCTACAGGCAATCAGAAGTCAGACCCTTGCACTAGTACAAAGGGATCGTCATTCAAGTGCATCAGCCAAAATTTTGATTAAGTGCAGCGAACATGGCATTGGTCATGCAATTAAGAGAAAAACAATTTTCTTCCCAGACATGGAACACAATCCACACCCTAAACTGGCACAAAATCAATGAAAAAAAGGGATCGATCGTTGTGATCTCACACGGATTCCTTGGTTCTGCTCTTGGTTCCCTCGGGAAAAAGGGGAGAATTCTGTTTTATACATAAAAAAATTTACTTCTTCAGAATTCTTGAAAAAAGAAAGAAAATATTTTGATTAGCAAGAAAAGTTACTTTCCTAGAACCGATGTATTCAAAGTCATCCCGAGGGTATATACAACATCGACCCTCTGGTGATCTCGTATTTATGATCACTTGAACAAGTGCAGACCTCGATGGAAATAAATTATCTTCCTCAAGTGATGTTATTAGAGAGCATTTAGAAATGATTCCCGCCTCTGAAATATACAATCACTCATGGACGGTTAGTGTTGTAGTTCTGAAGGGGAGATCGCCATAGCATATGGGGCTTACCCTCACCCTCTGAGATGCTTGTCACCAAATAAATTCATTTGTTAAAACCACGACAACTTAGGGACCATTAAATATTTTGTTTCTTTTTTTTTCCGGTTTTAACTATTGTTTGTTCGAGGGGTGATGATAAGTTTGTGTGTTCGGACTCATTCGTCACTTGAGAGTGTACCTAATTCAAAATGAAGTACAAACTCTTGGAAGCAAGCAAGTGAAGCTTCCAAATAATGTTGTCTTTTCAAATTGAACCACTATTGGGACTTGTTCAGTATATGACAATGGACTTTCTAACGGACTTGTAAAGAAAATAATAATCAGACGAGGCAAAGTCGGCAAAGATTTTTGCACTTGACAAAGGAAATCGATTGTATATCTTTGAGGTATGTACCTACTTTCGCAACTCGAGACCAAAACGAAGTGTAGAGTCCAAAGACTTTTTTTTTTTCCTTATTTAATTGACAGTAAACATTGTGCCTTTAAACATTTGACCCGCATTCGCAGTTCACTTGTTGTTAAACGAAAGTGATCGTTTTCTGTTTACTTTCAAGATGAGAGGCAGCAGGCTCTTAGGTACTTTAAACTCTTTCAGTCACAAAGTAAGTTTAGTCAAGTTGGTTTGCTTATAAGAAAATTTATTCAGAAAGACAAAACTTAAAATAAAGTTCAAGTTTTTTTAAGAGCCAAGTTGGTGCAGTTTCAAAGAAGCTGCTAAACACTTAAAAAGCCGCAATAAATTTTTAAATATCCGTTACAATCCATTTGTATCACAATTTTGAATATAAAGACGAGTGCCTTAACAACGTTAAAGCCAAAGTTTTTCTCTCAAAAGCTTTTTATGTGCACACTAGATGGCGCAAGCAGAAGATAATATTATAACTTTAGTTTATCTACCATACTTACTACGTCATACAAAAAGGCTTCTCTACTATACTTAAAAAAAAGTTTAAAAACTCTGTCAAATGAGACTTAAACGAAGGCTCAGCTGGAGGGAGACACACGCTTTTAAGTATTTTTTATTTTAAGTCCGTTTGCCCCTCTGGGGTTAGGTGTTGACCAGTGAGCTAAACAGACGCTCCTGAGTTTTGTTTAATCCTTTAGATACATGTCTTAGTTAAAGAGACATCTCATCGACCTACTCAGGAGCCAAGACCGCTCGTTAGACCACCCGAAATACGAAAAACGCGCTCCATGGACAGGCCAAAAATGACGTGGCTAAGACATCTCTCTTGGACATGCTCTTGAGAATCACGCCGAAAGAACTCTCGAGTTGGTGGCGAACGACCGGGAAATTTGAAAAGCTCACTTACTCATCCTCTTACTGTAAAACCGTCCTGAAAGGCCGATGCGATGGCGATGTTTCTTCAGTTTGCAATGGCCAGCTGAAGATGCCAGTGAGGGTTTTGAAATGAGCCCTGCCCTGGTTGATTAGGGTATTAGACCTTTTAGGGAGAGAAACTAGGGAAGAATTTTTTGGGGCAATGCTGTCCAGGTGTTTAAAACCACTTCGTTTGACTCGATTCTAGCTATAGGCTTTTATTAAAGCTCTTGAAGGGTTATTTACTAACTGCACAACCACATAATATTTTAGGCCATATCAGTTGTGTAGTTGTCTGACTTTAGCTAGCGAGTCTGCTTACTCGTTGCCGTCAAAGGCACTGTGGGCTAGAATCTAGTGAAGGATGATTAAATTGTTCTAAGCTAGTTCTTGGATGGCCACGGCCGTTTCCAGAACAAGCATTCTATGACGGGTGAGTCAAGCGCCTTGATAGCTGTTTGGGTGTCCGAGATGATAAATCTGGTTGCTCCTCTTGCGTTATATCTTAGATTTTTTCTAACACAGTTGTTGATGGCAAGAACTTCTGGAATGAAAAAGATTTCCTCTGGGGCAGCTCTCCTTGATTAAGGGACCCGGTGCCTGTTACCATTTAAGAACCGTCTGTGCACTAGACAAGGTGAAACCGAAATGGAGTCGGGTTGAATTTTTCGTATTCAACCCGACTATCATTTAACCACCACCATCATCCCTTCATCCCTTGGGGATGAGAGATTTTTCGTTACTTGGAAGAGGAATTACGACGATTTTTTTCTGGAAGGCAAATGCTGGCAGCATATCTTCGAGAGGAATCCTGAATGCGCTTTCGGATTCTTAGTCGTTTGAAGCCTTATAAATTTGAAAACATTTCGCTGCCATCACGTGGAGTCGTCATCAAATTAGTTTAAGACGACGCCTTCCATTAGCTTAAGGATGTATTTGCGTGACAGAAAAGTTGAGATAAGCCCGAAAAACATTGCATCTTACGGGAGCGAGAAACGACGACAGCCTCTGATAAACTCAGTGTACCCAAAAACTGTTTTGTCGCTTATGAAAGGCGGCTTAAGCATGTTGTCTCTAGTTGAGCCTTAAGGTTATCCTTCACTCAAACTATTCCTTTAAAAATAAACAATAATCCACCTACTCTAAAACAGATGTTGGTACATACTTTCCTTATCCTTAGTGTTTTACTTCCCTATCCGAATATAATAATGTTTACTATCGTCTTAAAATGATAAGAAATAATCTTCGAATTTCAAACAAGCTAATTTCCTTTATCACTTTTGCGCTGATGGATTCTTAAAAAAAAAACATCTGTAGCAGTAGCAAGGAAAAAACAATTTGCGATAAGAAAATCTTTAAGTATTTTGTATACATTCAAGATGTGTTTTGTCAATGTCATTAACAGATTCAGTAATCTTCGTAATGGCCTAGTTAGCAAATCAAGCTGCATGATAATATTGTTGCAAAATAAATTTGATTAAAAAAAAAAATACAGGTCTAAGAATTCATACCTGAGGTATGCCATTTTGTTTTTAGTTTCTACCTTTTTAGTAATACCTTTTTCTAATGATTTCTTATTTTCTTTACTTTTTAGGACCGAAATCCCGACGTGGCATGACAGAATTCTCAACAACAAACGAAAACCAAAAATCACATTTGCCTCAGCTTAATCATAACACATCCCATCATCATCATCGTCATAATCATCATAACAACCTCCAGCATCATCAAACGAAACCGCCATTAACCCTTCCTACGACGCCACATTCCCCAAACCACCATCATCATCAACATCATAATAATCCTCAGCAGCAACAACATAATCACTACAAACGCCCACTAACCAGCCCAAATAACTCACCATTTAACAACTTTTACGGTCATGGCTTTCCGCTTCATCATCCCATCAATAGCAGTCCGCAGCAGCTTCATCATCCCTTCGGCCTGCCATCAGCGAATCCCTACCTCAATGATTTGCTCATCAGCGACGATGAACTAACCGACGAATGCCTGAAAAAGAACGTCCAGATCGTCCTTAACAATTTGGACCGCTACAATAACGCACTGCGTAGCATCATACTGAATGAGCAAGTGACCAGCGGCGGCATTAGCAACCACAGCAGCAGCTACAGCAGCTTCAACAATAATCTGAGCAACATCAGCAACATGGCTGGCAACATGGTCACCACCCCGGAATCGGACTACAATAGTAATGCAACGACTCCGCATCATCATTTCAACCATTTGGTAGGTTTGACTGGTATCATCGGTGCCGGTGGTAATGGTGGTGGTGGTAGTGTTACTGGTGGTGGTGTTGGTGGTGTCAGCTACACTACGCATGGTGGTCCGCTTAACTGCTCCGTTGCATCATCGCATGATTTTTCACATGACAATTCCGATTACCAGTGGTTCCTGGACTACGGTTACCGAGATGGTGTAACGCATCAGAGTGTCCTCTCTTCTCTGTCCGCCTCGTACCATGGCATTGGCGAACTATCCTATTACGAGGACTTTGCGAAGAACATTGACGCCAATCTCGCCGAGGTGGATATGGAGAGTTTCCGGGCGGAAGACATTCACGAGCTGCTGTCGCACATTCCGTCGTATCAGCACCAGCATCAGCATCACAAGGACGACGACAAGATTGAGAATTCTATCTGCAAGTCAGAATTGTTGTTCTCGCCAGTGAAGGAATCACACATCAGTATAGACTCCCTCGACTTGGATGCATATCCGGACGACGGTGATATTATACTGACATGCAAGGCGAACAAGGACAACTATACCATTGCCTTCGAGGGCAGTGTCCTGTATTCGGATGAAAGTTTCTATGGTGGGTGTTAGTTTTGCTTTTCTTTGTTCTGCGCTTTGTTGCCGTCTGGCAAGAAAGTGCTTTCACTTTTTATTCTACTCCTGTTTTATTGTTTTTTTTTTCGGGAAATTCCTTTGTCGCTAATCGCATTTTCTTTTATTTCGTAAACGCAGCGGAACCGAATGACATCACGATGAAGAACAAACAGAACTTTATCAATCTGCATAGTAACTTGGACGACATCGTTAAGAGGAAATCGTTAGAAGTGTCCATGTCGCGTTCGGATCATGCATTCACGACATGGAGCAAACTGAAGAAGAGCAGCACATCCCAACTGCAGAGGTAAGTTGTTGTCGTTATTAAAATGTGTCTGTTGTTGTCCCTTGTCCAGAGTAAGGCGGTACCTTACTCTGGACAAGGAGTACCACATCCTACCAATTGAGTGGGCACTGCCCAGCGTGCAATTGATCAGTGCGCTCACTTTGACGTCCGTCGTCGTCAGTTGGATGTGGTGACTGCATTAGTCAAATGAGTAAATTGGACAAAGTTTCCGTTTGAATGGCGCATATAACAAAAATAAGTTTATTACTCTTTGGGGTCATTTCAATTGATTTCAATTTACGGTGCGAATTATGAAATGATGGTCGACGTTCGTGTTGTTCTGAATGCGAACTTAAACTGTGTATGTGTGTGTTTTTGTCTATTTAGCGACTGAATGCAACATTTTATCCGGTTAAGTCTGTGCTGTGGTCACTGTTTTGATTTGAAACCAATTTTCGATTCGATGATGCAATACGTAAAACGTTCGATGACGACAGAGACTGGCGTCGTTTTTTAAGGACGTGTGCTAAAAATGTTAATTTTAGTAGTCTGTCAGTTAACTGAAAGATGTTTAAGAGTCCGGCTTCAACATGCTGGAGTCCTAAAAAGTATACAACATGCCACTTCCGGTGATACCAGCACGCAGCTTGAATGTAAATTGCTTTCGAGCTTGTTTTACGCTAAGCTATTGGAAAGTGTTTTGAATTTTTTTTCTTGATTGGGTTGTTCACCCTTTTTGACAGCGTCGTGATAATTTTGTTTAACGTTAGAACTCTAGTCTAAATTGTTAATGTTTTCCTTTTGTTCTCTGTGTAAGCTCTTGAAAAATCTTGCAGCACTATCTTTGGGATTGCTATCATCGAAAGAATAATAATTGAAATTCATCAATTGTGTATTTATTTTTGTCTTGCATTCAGGTTGGCAGCACAGGTTGGCAGCACAAATGAGAATTCTACTTATTTATGCTGCCAACCTAATTTATAATCCGGTTAAGTTTAAATTGCAATGAAAATTGAGTTGATTTGGACCGATGCCTTAAATAAATTTCTTCAATTAAGTACCTTTGAATTGCCCACAAAATCATTCTATTCTCTCGGTCCTTTAAGGGTCCCTGTCTCATCAAGACTTGTTTTTTTTTTTTTTTTTTGCGGAAATCAAGATCATTTCCAAGTGCTCAAGGATACCAACCGAACAATTCCGGATCCATTTTGTGCTTGTTTAACTTTAACTCATGAATCAATGTGTCATTATTGCGACCTTGAAAGGCTCAAATGGAAAAAAGTATACTACATTTTTTAGTCCTGTTTAGTGGGCTCTTTCAGTGCTACAGTTTGAGCCCTCGAGGCATTCTTTCCAGTTGGGACTTGGGAGTGGTTTCTTCTGGAAAGTCTTGCCAGGAAAATTGTTCATTCAAAAGTCCGGCCCAATACTGTAGCCACCTGTGAAGAATTTTGTCGTCATCCACAAGAAGCTGGCTCTGAGCATTGTTGATGAACTCCTGGGAATCTCTGGGAATTTCTCCTCCTCGGAGCGGCAATATTGAAGATTGTGAACCCTGTATTCAAGATGCTTTGCCAAAGGTCCCGTATTGCCTGGTGTATATCAGCAGCCGGTGGAGAAACCTCCTCCAACTCCCGATACAGGCCCTCCATTCTCTTTGCTTGAACCTGGGCGCACTTTTTCTTAGCGTCCGGCGTATATATTTCAATTCCAGGCGAAGCTTTTCATCTCTGTTGTTCGAGAAGCCTTGTCTTGAATGCCGCTTTCACTAATAGCTTTTCACTAATCACGAGTTTCACCTCATCTGAACACCGCCATGTTTCTTAAACCTGTTTGTAGTCGCCCCTTTGATATTCCTAGGAGTGATTTGGACTTCTCAATGCACGTTCGCTATAGGTCATCCCACTTATTTTGTGCTCTGCACTGAACATCTTCATTTTCGTCAATGTTGTGATAGAGGTAGTTTTGCATCGTGTTTAAAAATGCTGCGCCTTTTTCTTTATCCAAATTTTACCAGCTGATTCTCCCAGAAACCTTTGCTTGCCTAGTTTTCTTCTTTGACGGTTCCCTAAAAATGACGGTCAGCAGCAGACGGTCTTGTGTTGCGATCGCCTCACCCAAAATCACTTTGCAAACTTTGACCCACGGTTTTATTATGTTGTATCGCTTATAAAGATTAAAGATACAAAATTATGTTGGCCATGAATCCAGGAATCCATTTCCAATATTCATTATTTAAACACCAGCATTTAAATAATGAATATTGAATTTGAAACCCTCCGGAACGACTCGGTTTGAACGCTTCAGAGCATAAACTTCTTATCCATTCTTAATGAGTGCCTTAACAAGTCAAAACGAACATAATTTTGACAAAAGAGTCTGATGCCAAACTTAATCGCTTAAAACACACATAGCGCAAGGGTCTTGCTTTTTTATTATATGCTCCCGTTGAAAGGTTGAAAGGTTATAAAACTACTGAGGATTGCATGTCAGGAAGTCTGTTTCACATTCGTGATGTTCTGTTAATAAAATAACTCATATGTATCTCGTGGTACGTCCTTTTATTGTCCTTTTAGTCTATGTCTGAAAGAGCCAAAAGACTTCTCTTTGCTTATGTCACCCATTTGTTTTAAAGCACGTTTTTGTACCTGCCCGGAGGTGAGCGTTACTTCAGTGTTTGTTGTAGTTGTTCCAAAAAGGGAACCTGATTTTTAAATGCTGCTTGAAAACAGCGCGGATGGACTGAGAAAGCCTCTCCTGACAAATGGTAATTTTTAGAGGTTTTTAGAGGTTTGTCGCGAGGTACAACATCACAAAAATTTACGATTGCTCATTTAGGAAGTTGAGCCAGTCAGGTTGTTTAAAGCAACTACTCTTACGACACCACCCTTTACTAAATTTGTGCTTGGATTTTATTTTGATTTTATTCGATTTTTTTCAAAGACGAATGTGCTTGTATAGGAGCCAAAGAAGAACTCCTCGGTATAATCTTGTGAATAATTTCTTTTCCCCCATTCGATTTATGCCTACTTGTGCCTTCATACGCGACAGAAATATTCCAATTACATCTGGAATGCATTATGGATGCACTTAAACATCTACCATAATATTTACTACACTCACATGTCGCCGATTATTATTCTTATTCACAGATAAAAATTATTAACGAGAACACTCTTGACCTTGCTACGAGTTCTTATTATCTTTGCACTAACGAGGAATACATTCTGAAGAGTTCTGGATCGTATGTATTTTCGAATGCAAATTCGAACCTTGACTCTTTGAAGCTTGATGCTTTGAACTTTAGGCTTCGTCTTAATTGATAATTTGTTTTGTTCTTCCACCCCGCACCCCTTTTGTGCCAAATAGATGTTGAACTGGATAACTTGTAAGCCGAAAAACCGACACAACTCGCGGGCTGAAGTGCAGTTATTCAAACATATTAGGGGATCGTTCGTAGGATTACCGGGGTTTTGAGAGTAAAATTGCTTTTCTTTATTCGTGTAAATAGATTTAGATCAAAGGTTGAATGTTTTGATAATTCTTTTTATGATGCTGTTATCTGAATGAAATATTGGGCACTTGACTATAAAGGTCGACACATATCTCCAAACTGTGTTAACTTTCTTAAAATCACCCAAATACCCGAGCGATGAACGTTATGAAGCGGTCAAGTACATAACACATTTGTCTTGAGGATTTAAGTAAACCTTAAAAGCTCATATTCAAATAGAGCATGAATTCGCGAATTTGCGCCTGTCTACAAGTACCAAACTTCCTTTGGACAACTAGCTTCACAATTTTCTGATTTATTCAATCTATTCAAGGTATCCATCCGGCAACAACAACACATCTGTAAATATTGTTATGCGCCATGCCCCACATTGCACTGTACGCAAGAGCTCGAGCTTGCCAAATCTGCGACTGAAAAAGAACACCAGCCAACAACAGCTGAATGTATCGCAAGCGCTCAGCACTTCCACCGTAAGTTTACAAACGCGACAACTTGGTTATGGTCTCATAAAACCTGCCACATGCTTTCTTAATTTTCAGGTTGAATCGTGTAAGTCAAGAAATCTTCTTCCAATGTGCCAGATGCCAATTTCCACAACTTCAGCCGGCAGCCCCATTCATTTTTCGCCCAGCAGCAGTCATCATGCCTCGTCCCATATCGACTCGAACGGAACGAATTCCGGTTCGGCCACGTCTAACACTAACAATACCCAAACCCTGAAGCAAGTGAACGCCAATCAGCCGGCCTTCAATCTAGTCAAGCTGTTTATCAAGCAAAAAAGCAGCTGCTCCAGCGATACAACTTGCATGGACGTCTCCTCGGGCTGTTGGCCGTCGAGTGAGGGCAGCTCGTCCCTGGAGCAAAGGATTCGCAAGAAAAGCATGAATGACTCGGGCAAGGGGTCAGCACTGAGTCGCCACGACGAAGAGGAGGATCCTGCTGATTCCAGCTACCAGCTGGATAGTCTTGATATATGTGATAAGGAGAGAAATGAGACCACAACAACAACGCCTGTGAAGAAGGTCAGGAATGACCTTTACCGTGAGGTATTCGATTCGGCTACATCGCCACCGACATCGCCGGCACACAAGAAGATCCAACCGCTCAAAAACCCGCAAGTCATTAACTTGACAAATAATCAACAGCACAACAGTTACAACAACAACAATAACAATAACAACAACAATAACTCCTCATCGGAAGGCAGCCGTACGTCGGAGAACCTAACGCAGGTATACAACGACAAAAGGAGTCAGCGCATGAAGATCTCTTCCGAGATGATAACGCGTTCGATGCAAACATCGGCTCGTGATCGGTTTAAGTTCGTGCCGCCGTCGTTCCTGGCCAAGCTGAGTAACCTCGGTGAGGAGAAGAAGGCACCGATCTATGTGATCTACCCGAACTATGCTCTGCCCGATTTGGGCTTTGTGAAGACCAACACAGCCGAGGTAATCTTTACGCCGTTCAACTACAAGAATGCAGTTGGGGTTAAGAAGCAATCGGGGGCGGTGAGTGAGGAAGAGGTACTGAAGAATGTCGACTATAAACACGTGGTCGATTGGAAATCGCTGGCTACTTTGCTGCCTGCTGAGTACCGGCGACAATTGAAACACATTCCAGAGGTCGACGTTGTGGACCTCGAGGCGGAGTGCTCGATGAAGCCGCTTTTCTGCATGACACCGCCGATAAGGCGAACTAACAATCGGGTCAATATCTGTGATTGTGCTCAGTATTTCCAAATGACAGGGGAGGACGCTACAGGCACCGGAAGTGGAGGTGCCGCTTGCACGTCCAGCTCTGGATCTAGTCAGCCACCCAGCTCAGGGTATCGCGGCTCGTCGACCCTTTTGACCGATTCGGAATTTGAGAATCCCAGAAAGACAGAGGAGTCGGATCCCCTTAAGAACATGTACGTGTATCAATACGAGAACAACCGCATGGAAGGAGGCCTCGAAGAGCGACCTGCTAGCGCACGAACTCCTCGTGGTATTTTGCGAAAGAATCCAAGTCGACTGACGTCTGGTGTGCGTAACAAACGATCAAGTTTGATCGAGGACCAGAACCACTCAAATGTACGAAACCTGGAGAAGCGTCGTAGCTTGCAGGAGCCTGGAACGTACTTCTCATCAAATGACGACCTGCAGAACCCACTCACTGAGGACTACCTGGCCGAAATGGAGGAATACTATGACGAGCTGCACTCGAACCTGAAGCTCACCCAGGGAAGTCACCGTTTGTCGCGCAAAGACATGGACGCTAGGGCACGTGCGGAGAATTTCCTTGCCAACGTACCCAAATCTGAACTTAAGTATTACGCTGAAATTGCAAGCATTTTGGAATCTGTCGAGGAGAACCATCACCCAGCGCAGCAGTACGACGCTGCCGAACTGAAAAAGGAGGTCAGCCGAGCACTGAGCCAGAAAAAGGTCTCATTCAATCAGAAGCACGATGGCAACACGCTCGGGCTGACGGGTCATACGCATGCGCAACGCTTTACCACTCCGCCAAATTCACCTAACATCTCTGTGGCTGGCCTGCGCTTACACAGCGCCGGAGCAGTGGCCTCCCATCGCGGTAGCAGCAGCAGAAAGGAACAAGAACTGAACAAGATCTCGAGCAATCGATTCAAACGTTTGCAGATTCAATGGGAACTGCTGAGCAAGGACTCTAGCATGATGCTGAAAGATCTAGCGTGCGAGCAGGAAACAAAGAGTGGAGGATCGACGCCAACATCAGCGAATGCGGCGCACAAATCAAGGATACCGCGGCCAGTCAGCTACCCTGCGGGGAAGTAAGTAATTTACCATATTTTTCCATTTTAGCGAGTCAGTTTTGACCACCAATGCACGACCATTTCACACATCTTTTTTGTTAACTCTGCCATTGTTAACTCTTTTTTTTCTTCTCTTTTTTCGTTTTCTTCTTCCACTCTCTTATGTTGTGTTCACGACTGTTTTGGTTCGATCGACGTTTGTTTGTTTTATTTGCCCGAAATATCGCACAAATTTTAACACAAATCCTAAAAAAAAAACTAGGAAAACGCTAAATGCTAGTCCTCAATCTCCTTCTTCTAACCTCAGAGTGATACAGGACCCAAAAAGCTTACGATCGCCCAGTCGAATTGTACCGCCTAAAAGGTACAGCGTTCCGGCGACATCTCCAGCGGTCTCAACAGCACATCATCAGGCAGCGGCGACGACTACACCTGTGCCAACACCCAGGGCACGTACTCCAAACAGTCGAACAACGGCCACAGCCGGGGCGCCACACCACAGTGGCAGCAACAGCAACCCAAACACCCCGAAACGGAGAGTACAGTCACCAAGGTAAGATGAAAGTTTATGTTGAGATTAAGAAATTAGATTTTAGTGTTAAGACCGATGCGGTGGTATGGAGATAGGAGTTTTCATCTAATTACGAAACTCTCCTAGTGCGAGTTCAAGGAAATGAAGTTACCATAGATAAAGTTGTTTCGTTTATCGTGTGTGCCGAGAGGAGGACTCCGTCATACATTATGTTGTTCCACAGTAACAGCCCTAGGACCGATTCCTGGGTCACTTTGTAGACTTTTTATCCTTCGTCTGTACTATACCTAAGCTTCCTGTTGCTAAGGCAATTTTGCTAAAATGCGCCGAAGATATTATCATGCAATCATCCTGATAAGAAGGGACTAGTTGGCCGGGTTGAAAGCGTTTCCTATGTCTACGATTCACTGTTCAGTATTGTTTTGTGCTGTTTACCCATCTTTTTAGCAATGGTGTGCTCTGCTATTTCAGCAACTGCAGATCACTTTTTTCTAAAGCCAAATTGCTGGTGGGAGAGAGTGCCATTCTCCTCTGCAATTAATCTGCGATAGAAAATTATTTTTTCAATAAATAAGCATTTATGGCAGTAAGATGATGGGGGTTTGCTGCCTTTGGTTATATTAACAAATACTGGGTTTTTCATTTATCATAAACCATTCCCTCTTCCAAGCAGTTTTAAAACGTCAATATAAAGAGTTTTGGTCGATTTTCTATCGCAGCCGCCTTAACTGTTTTATTTGAAATTCCATCGATTCTAGGCGCCTTGTTACCGCCAATCTTCCTGCATGCGTTAAGTAGCTCTGCCTGGCTAATTGGCTGGATACCCTTAGAGTTTATCTCTCGATGCTACACGTAGTAGCTGGACTTCAAGGAAAGGTGCTCTACTATCGAACTCAGCATTATTAGACATGTTATTGACGGAGTCTTATAGCCCATAAATTTTGTCATCATCATTCTGTATTCCGCCCCGAGGCATTAATTTAGGCTTAATCGCAGAGATGTTTATAGCATGCGGCCTTGATCGTCTTGATAACTCTTCTAAGATAATGCCTGTCTGGTCTTAAAGCATCTAAACGTTGTTAAAAGTTAGGTCTTAAACTAGTGCGGTGGCTTTTGCGGCGGGCATAAAAGCATTTTGTCCTAAGCTCCTTTATAGTACCTCTATAGTGCCAGGACACTGCGGTATAGAGGGAAATGAGCAAGCTGACGAGCTTGCAAGAAGAGGAGGACTCCTCGAAAATAGTGTGGTTTTTAACATCAAACCACCCCTCTGCGTAGTAGGAGGCAATATTGAGGAGAAAATTATTATGACTGCTAACCAAAGGTGGTCCAGACTGAATGGACATAGGGAATAGGGCCACGTTTTAACCGGAAAGGATCAAAGGGAATATTAAAAATTAGCAGGGTCAAGCTTAGGGCTTTAGTGGGAATTCTGACAGGTCACTGTCTCCTGCGGAAACACGCGAAGAGGCTTTCTGACGCGAATATTTGTCGCTTCCGCTATGCAAGCGGTTGAGGATATGACACACATACTGTGTGAGTGCGAGGCAATTTCACGTAAACGTAGAAAATTTCTAGGGGAATATTTCTTTGAAAGCTTAGAGGAAATATACGGCACAAACCTTAGGGGCATTCTGGGCTATTACAGGTATATTGAATGTTTCATCCGGGAGCATGTTTAGGTTTTGCCTTTTGAATTGTAAAATTCATCTGGCTCTCCAGGGATCGCGATGGGCCCTTTTCGATGCCTAGTGTTTGTGTGGCCTTTTTTTTACCACACCCCTGTTTAACCTAACCTAACCTAAGCTCCTTTATATCCTCATTTCATTCTTCTCGGTATTGTTGTTTATTGATGCAGTTCAAACTGAAGTTTGGTTATTTGAAATGAGTCCCTGTCCAATGCTCTGTTACTCCTCTTTGGGCCTGTAAATTTTCGTGAAAAGTCAGTTTTATTATTCTTGATTTCGATTATTATCACCTGATGTACACTCGGAGTATTTCTCGGTAACATTCCATGTTACATGATAGTTCTTGGTATAGAGCTTACTATGGTGCTTACTATGGTGATATCGATGATGGAGCTCATTCCAGCCTTCGGATATAACTGTTTGCTCGCCCCTTGTTAGCTATGTTTACCGACAGGGGTGCAAATGTTTCAAGTAGAACCTGTGCTCTTTTGTTGGTAATCATGCTTCCCAACTTAACGGTGACCCGCTCCTACAAAATGTCATTCTAATGTCCGCCGGCCGTAGGTACCTAAACGTGTTGTGCTACATCTGTCAAAGTTCTGGACATCAAGCATCTGCCAAATTTAGATATGCAGGAAGACCTTTAATACTAGGGAAAGCCATTGATCAAAGTATATAAGGATTACGCTATGTTGTCTTTTTTCATTGGCCGAGTTTGCCGTCAGTGGTATTTAACTGTCAAACTATGTGCGTGAGAAGAAGGCCGCCAGCTTCCTCACCAACAATCAGAAATAACGAATGAGTGACATTCGAATACCAACGACGTTTTGCGCGGAAGGCGAGCTTTTCTCTTGTATTCGCATACTCTTGTGGTCTCTCATTTGTGATTGGAAAAAGACCCCCTCTAAAGCCCAGTTTTTTTTAGTGCATAGTTAAGTTCGAGTTAAATAAAAAAAAAAAACTATTTCCGAAACAAAAGCAAACTGAGCGAGCAATTTTTCAGTGCAGATTTGACTCTAAAATGACCGAAATTTTCTCGAAATTATTGACTCTCCCAATTTTAAGTTCTCATAGAAACAGCAGGCAAATACGTTCGATTTGTTCTCCAGATTCAACCAAAAATTCAATTTTTCACAGAAACCTGCAAAGCAACTGTCATTTCACATCAGGTTTATTCGATGAATGCTTCAGTGTGCCATATGGCACCAAAGAGTGTGCTTTTTTCGCAGTTCTACGTGATGAAGCGAAGACAACAGCTAAGTATACTCTGCACTGTTTATGGTATAGTGTACTCGAAGAACAGCACTGTGCCGCACTAATGCAACACCGAAGTCCCCAGAGGGCTTTATCGGGTCAAAAAGTTCAGTGTTGTAAAACATTTACGTTTTGGTTTTCTATCAGCTGTGCAGCGTTCGACGAAAATATGAGATTTTAGGGTAGCACATAGTTTTTGACAAAGCTGATCGTACTTATAAGTGGGAGTACATTTTCAGGGCACAACTCCTTACACAAAAAAAAGCAAGGAAGCTTGCTTGCCGGGGTTAACTCACCAAACTAAGCGAGCTAAACGGAGATTAACCGTGATTTAAAATTGACTGGAAACCTCTGTTCTGGGTAAAACTTATCTGAGTTTAAGTCCGAAACTAGGAGGATCTCGTGGATCACTGGATCAAAACTGGTATTTTTTCTAAAAGAAAAAAAGACTACTGGATTTTTACGGAATCTTGGGTCCATACTGAACCTGGGTAATATTCCTGGGTCACTTGTGCGAACATAAGAAGCTTCATAAGGGAGTAGTAAATAAGCTTGTCGTACGATATGCAGAATGTTACACACATCGATTAAAAAAAAAGTAAAATAAAAAAAATAAATAAAATAAAGCTTGTCCCCTGATTGATGTACTCAAGCCTACAACGGGTATACATCCTTGCAGTGAGCTATAATTTGGAATGCCATTTTGTGATTTTGTGGCACACTAAACATAGATGGCGCTTTTTTATGCACAGGATTGCACAAGCTCGAGTTCCAAATTTAGCCGAAAGTCATTCAAGATATGCCTATAACGTTTAATGATAGAATCTCAATATATTACAGAAAAAAATATGCATACTTATATAAATATACACATTTTATATATGTATTAAATACAACACAATTTTTTTTCTTTCTTCCAGAACAATACCACGTGTTCGATAAAATTAAACAAAATAATCTCCTCTCATAATAATTTATCTAAGAGAAGTCAGGTGACAGTCATCTAAAAGGGAAACAAAAAATTCATGACGAAATTCATGAAAAATTTAAATGTTTTCATTTTTCTCAATAAGATCAAGAGAAAATGTTATTTAAAACCTATAAAGAGTATAATTTAAATGAAAAGTTGTCACGTGTTAGGTTAGAAACAAGGTTTTTTTTTGCTATAAAAAGTTATATTTTCTGTTTCCTTTATTTTTATTAATTTTTTTCCTTAATTTTTCAATGTTAAATAATAATTAATAAACCCGTATTAGTCATTTTGATTTTATTCCTAAAAGAAGTGCATGAAGATATTATTCAAAAGAAAATATATTATTTAAATAAATAAAAAAAACAGAAAAAAATAAAATAAAACAGACGCGAGAGAATTCACAAAGTATAATTGTATTTTTTTATTACTATTCTTATTATATTTAAAAAATAAACTATTCTAGTGTGTAAAGCAAAAAGTAAATAAAATTAAAAAACAAAGGAAAAGATGTATTTAAATGTATAACTGAGAACAAAAACATTTGTGTTTATTGTTTCATTATTTCGATGCATGTTGATGAGACTTACCCCATGTGTACATTCATAGAGATGGACTTTATTTGAAACTTATTTATGCCAATTTGTGTTAATGTTTATTTTTTATTTTAATTGTTTATCCAAAAATGCTATGCAAAGATATTAGAAGAAGAAAAAAATAATGCTTAACGTTTTTTTTTTGCATGTATCTATAAGAAGGAACTGGGTTAAGTATTTAAATTGAAATTCTAAAAGTTCCATTTGTTGATGAAACACAAATCAAAGTGAATACATACACCAGGTGGGTTTAAATTTTATTTATAAATTTTACTCAAGACACAAAAAAAAAACGGTTGGCGATAAAATCAAAACGCATAAAAAAATAATAAAATTATTTTTGAAATCTACTTTACGGCTTGTGTTTTATTTTTATTTAATGGCTTCTTTTTAATTTGTCCGTTGATTTGCTTGGTTTTTATTATTTTCCATTGTGGTATTTTTTTTTAGAAAATGGAGTCGAAGGATGAGAAATCTGTTTGATTTTGAACAATGTCTAAACTTCGACTTGATTCAATTACAAAAATATTGACGAAACTCAGCACAAGATGTTTTCTATCTATGGTATAACGATGTCTTAGGTAATATAGGTGCGTTTTAAAGAATCTAGTTGAAACGCGACATTTTCCAACACCCTTTTATCGATGGCTGTTCAAACGGAATATTTATATTGTCTTTTCAAGGAAGAATTCATCAACTGTTTCATCCTTCAATATGGGAGAAATTCAGCTTGAAGTAAATTTTAACATAAACACAATATGGCAGCAAAACTGATCTATTATTCCTTAATATGCTTTGTCATAATTAAGCTATTTGCCAAGAGGAAAACGATGGTTTTTCCCCTCCGCAATTACTACCTCACAAAGCTTAGGTCAGGCGAGCTGTGGGATACGTTTGGATTTCTAGACCTAAGCATTCTCGCCACCTTTCTGAATCCATCAAAAAATAGAGCCATTCCAACCAAGCAGAAAAAAATTCGCATGACAACGTGCAGACATTAGGGTTGTCATTATAAAAACTCTTTACCCAAATGCCATGTAGAAACTAGAACAGAAGCCCTCAGCTTCTATGATTGCATTGTGAATCTTTCGTATGTGAATGACAATTAAAGTCATGACCACTAAACGCAACTCAATAATAGATTCATGTCAAGATCAATCTCATATGGATGCATTCAAATGAGATTTACTTTGTCTAATTATCCAAAGCTACTTACCACAAATCAACGGTCAATATCGCCCTTGAGTGTAGGCCAGGCATCATCAGAATAGAATTAACTTCATTGTCATCCTGTGTTTATTAGTTTTCATGGTAATTTTAATTTATTTCAAAAGTGCAAGGCAATAGCTTTATGAAGCTTCATTCACCCCACCAACGGAAACTGAACTATCGATACAACTACGGACCAAACAGCCTTCGACCGTTCTTTGACTAAATTTCCCACTTTTATGCAATTATTTTCTCTTACAAAGAAAAAACATGGAAGAACCTGAATCTTAACAAATAATATAAACCTAATCCTAATAAAAAGAACACAATTTGTACGATCCTAACCTAAAATGGAATAAATAAATGTCTTATCATAATAATAATAATAATAAAAATAAAATAAAATCACTTTAAACCCAACAAAAACGCTTTATATTAATATATAAAAACTTAATTTGCCTTCAATAAGATTCCACTTTGAGCAAACAATTTTGTTAGCAAAGTTGGAAAGCTTTCTATTATATGAATAAATGAAATTATATTTATATTCAAATAAATACATACAAACAAAATTATGTTACTTTGTCATTTATACACTCGGAATGGATATGGAAGAAAGGACTAACATAAAAATATCTTAAAAACAATTGGAAATTAGACAAAAAAAGTGTAATAATGCTAGATAAAAAGAAACTTATTTAAATGTCATATAAAAATTAAATATATAAAAAAATAACAATATTTAATATATGTATTGGAAATATGTACTATAGTCAAAAATATGTGCGCATACATTAATTTTCAATTGTTATTCACCCATACGCTCTCCATATCACATTTTATGAGGCATCCTTTTCTGATCTTATTTTAAATTTTTCTACAATTTTTATTTGAACAAGTGTGCTCTATTGAAAAGAAAATAATATTTTCACTAATTTGATATGAATACAAAAATGTCAAAATAAAATAAACAATACATATTTATATATTGAAAAAATAAAACAAAAGAGTAAATATCATTTAAGAGACTGTACATAGGTATGCTGAATAACACTTTTTTTTTGGCTCGATTTATTTAAACACAAGAAAAAATAAATTAATTTTAATATTAATTAAAAAAAAAAAAACAAAACAAAACAAATAAAGTAAGAAATAAATACAAGATAATATGGTTTGTTGCTTTTTATTATCAAATCGATTTAAAAGAAAATATGAGAATATTATATTATTTATCATATTTAAATAGAATACAAATCTGATATAATAACATGTATTGAATAAAAATTAAACAAAAGAATATAAGCTGAAGTGTGTTTTTTTTTTATTTCAAGTAAAATTTTATGTAGAGGATATTGATGGCAGTGAGTAAGTTTGGGGTGAGTGGCATTTAAAAGGCTAACAAGTGAGTTTAACTAGATTGCTCTTGAAACATGATGACTATATGAGAATTAAACAAGGATCAGACCTAATCAGCGAATCAACTGTCATTCAAACTGTCTATCTTCAGAATCTAGATCTAGTACTTATTTCCTATCGCAAATTCAAACATTTTTTATTGAATTTTAATCGGTTTTCATGTTGATAAAAAAAAAAGGCTGAGACAATGAGTGCGCATTAATCAGATTGACACTCTTAATCTTTGTAAGTAAAGATAGTCTGCACAAGTAGGCGCAAGTTATTCTCCAGATAAGGCTTAAGTGGCTTTAGTTCGAAAGATTAATTTTTAATCAATCATTGCTCAAATAAACTGCCAATAAACGCATTCAAAAATATAACCCACGCATTGTAGACATGAACCAAATTGACAAAAAAAGCAACAACTCAAAGTGGAATAAGATCTACGATAAGTTTCTGACACTCCCGCGTGATGAAATTGGGTATATTCAGTTAGCTTTAAAAACTTTTAAAATCAATTTAACTCGAAATTAAAATTTCACTTTGCCTAGCCAAATATTTTACAAGGTTAGGTCCTCAACATATTGATTGCATCAAGATGATTGCTTAAAAGAATTGTGAAGTTTTTACGTCACAGGAGAAAACGCACGATTATTAAAATATATGAGACAAACTTGTGAAAGATACCAGACGACCAGAAATAGGTAGGTCTCAGAAAGTGGAAGAAATGTCTACGGATCAGTGCAAATTGTCATTTGGTTTATAGGGATGGTGTCAAAGTTTGGCGATCCCAATGATTTTGGTGTAAAATACAAGTAATATCGTAAGGATCAATAGCATTGTAGTAGAAAACAACAATTTCGGGGTGTTCTAGGCTGGTTTTAGCCACGCGCGGATCCAGGAATTCTTTCAGGGGGGGGGGGGGGGGGGGGGGGGGGGGGGGGGCAGGAATTCTTTCGGGGGGTTTCCCGTCCATCTCCATTTGGTTTTACCCCATTTCGCCGAATTCCATTTCGCAAAGGCTCTCTTCGCCAAATAGAATGAAAAACGTGTGTTTTAAACGTGTGTTAAAAATTTGTTTTAAGCCGAAGTGAAATGAGGTTGCAGTATTTTTGAGCTTTTTCATACGACCTAGGGTACCTATATTAATTTGAATGCATAGTTTTTAACACAGTAAAATAATCACTGTAGACCTCCAAGACCTTTTAGAGATATGTTCAAGACTGACAGGTGAAATGATTTTGGCATGTCCGTCCGCCTGTATGTGTGAAGGCTTAAGGTCTTTTAAATTAAGCTGGAGAGCTTGAAATTAAGCTTAAAAGCGTCTAAAAGCCTTTAACACGACGAAAACTGAACCGCTCCCCCGATCGACCATGCTCACCTTTACTGTATTTAAATGTCTTTAAAAACAGGGTTTTTTGAGAATTCACTCTAAATTTAAAAATTATTGTAGAACAAATATTGAGGATATTGGAGTTCTTCTAGGTTTGCTTTATACAATGTTTTGAGCACCGCCCACTTTAAGGAGCGTTTTTAGAAAACTGTTCTTTTTTGGCTAAATCTTCGTTTTTTACGCATATATTTGTTATTAACTTCCACGAAGTGAGATTCTATAGAAATAGAGGTTCTCGAAGGTTCTAACGAAATAAGTCTAAAAGACTTTCTTCTAAATCCACTCCCATTTTTAAGAGCGTGGACCAGGCGCGAACACATGGGGGGTTTGGGGGTTTAAACCGCTTCCCCCCGAAATACTTGGAATGGAACTAAAGAAATAATTTAACCGAAATTCTGGGATCATCATTAAGTATAATTAACATGTCTCCCAACCAAAACAAGGGGGCTACAGAGGGACAGTACCAAAAAAAACATATTGGTTAAAAAAAAATTTTCATTCATATTTTTTGAAACCTCCCCCCAAACTGAAAAGAAATTGAATTTAAACTTAAAATAAAACTACTCGCACCTTAAGGAGAGAACGAAAGGTTAATTACTAGTAAGGTACATGGTTGAAATTTGATACTTTAAGCTCTTGATTTTAGCTCTTTTATATTAAATTTCAATCTCTTCTTGTGGCCGGTTTTTGAAAGTCTTGTGATGAATTTTTCAATAATAGAGATTTTGCCGTGGATGTGCATTAGGACATAACAACGGATGCGATTTCTAGTCATTGCAGACCATGACATATTCACCATGACGGGGAATTCGAGAAGAATTTTTCAAAATTATTCCAAAGAAAACCTAAACTATACGCTTACAAAATATAACTATCGTATATGCAGGCAATGAGATGCATTCATGGTTTTGTGAAGGTTTTTTAGTTAAGAACACCATTTAAATGCCCCTACACAGGCGCGCGCCTGCCCTTAGAAGAGCGATTAAGTCACGTGAGCGGTTAAAGCCTGCAGAAAGTAGAGATTAAACCCATTAAACCCGCGAAGCCGAAGCAGGCCACTCAAACAATGTTGTATACAACACTGTTGTTTGCGTGTTTATTTAAAAGTTTATTTATTAAAACGTACATTATAAACGATTTTTCTATCATTGTTTTTGATGCAATAGCAACATGAAATATTTTTATGTAATAGTTCGTAGCTCAGGGGGGGCAATTGCACCTATTGCCCCCCCTCCTCTGGATCCGCGCCTGGTTTTACCAACTATTTAACTACGAACTAAAGCATTAATCCCAGTTTAGCTAGATCGTATGGTCTGTTTCAGTACGAGAGAGTGGTAGAAGCTGCTCACAGGTTTTTTTTTTAAGGAATGACTGTGCTACCCTAAGAAAATAACACCACCGTAGAGGAATACAGCGGGACAAATTGGAAAAAGTTTAAAGTATATAAAAAAACGAGAGCGGCTCCTATAGCAAAGGCAAAGCCATTCAATATTGAAAAGTCTTAAGGTTAAGTAAATAGATTAATGAGGGTAAAATTATCCGCGGCTCATGACACTTGGCACCTAGGTCTGCGGTCATGTTGTGATGCCCACCTAGTATGGGATAATCTGTTACTCCCGGAATAAAATAAATCTATAGTTTATTCAGCGAGCAGTTTTTCAGTGCAGAGTAATAAACTAAGTAACTTAACGTAACTTAAATAACGTATCCAATTTCCAACAGTCAAAAATCTCCCCTTTATTTACTATACTGCAATGGCAGCATATAATAACTAGTATACACCAATCCTATAAATATATTTTCTTAAAATTGCACCCGAAATATTCAATTAATATTATATAAGCGAAACAAATGAGTTATCGAAATGCGTTTGAAAAAATGCCATAAAGTTCGAAATCGTCATTACAAGAAAAGAAACAAAGTCGCAAATATACTTAACAACATTTTATATGCAAATTTAGCAACAATTGCCCGCTAAGCCTTCAAAATAACCGACGGACCGCTCCGTGTATGTCTTCATACTTGACGGTACTTTTTTTCATTTTTTGTACTTTTTACTTAAAATTAATTTTGATAGCTAATTAAATGCTAACATTAATCATTAAGTTTATTTTGTAGCCGAAAGCCCTGGTAGCTAGTGCTATTAATAATATTGTTAATTGTAATTTATTTACTTAACAATAAAGAAAATAATAAATAATAATAATTTTTTATAGCTTTGAGTTTCAGATATTTGGTAACTTTTTATCGATTTCATATAATTTTAGTCGCGTTGTAAAAAAAGACCGTCTAGCATGAAAACATACGCGGAGCGGTCCTGCGACCTTGCTGTAGGTGAGGCTTACATTTATTGTATAGTTTTTCGAAGTGGAGTCTACTGTCCTTATATTGTGTCATTTTTAGTTTTGTCACTTAAAAAAGGGTAGCATTAAACTTTTCCTTAAATTTTTTATATTTTTTTCTTAAAAATAAGCTATAAGTTTTTTTTTAAGTTTTTGTGTTAGTTAGCGTTCATGTGCCTGCGTCAAATTTTTAAATTTTTGCTTCTTACCGTTTCGAAAATAGAGGGAAGGACATTTATTTTCTTGGCTTTCTTTACCATTTTTAAAATTTAAAATCCATAAAACAACAACTTTGATTTCTTTTTCAATTCCGGTTGGCATTTCTTTTTAAATTTTACAAGCAGCTACGTTCCGTTGGCCACTTTTCTTAAATCCTGCGGACATAGATATCTAAGAAAATGGTAACACATGTTGTTTTCTATTTGATTTTCTTATGTTTTAAAACTTAAGGTTGGAAACGGCAATATTGAAACTTTTTAAATGCAGTAAACTTGAGTTGTAAACGCTTCATATTTCAGCCAAATTTTTATTAGATCGTCAGAATCGTTAAGAGACTAGCAACCTTTAAGAAATCGTTTTCGAAAATATTTTTACGTTTTCGAGTCAAATTGTCGAAGTTTTTTAATATTTCGAAGTTTGCTTTAGCTTTACATGAAATCTTAGTATAAGTAAAGCTATACTTTATACCGTTACGGAGCTAGAGGAGGAGAAAAACCTTCTTTCGACTTTTTTTTCTAATTTTTTAAATTTCAAATCCATAAAACAACTATTTTGAATCTTTTTCAGTTCCGTTAGACTTTTTTGCAATAGCACAACTACCTGTGCTAGCATTGGATGTTTTTTTTTTTAATTCTATGGCAATCACCTTTTTTATTTCTTTTTTCGTTAGAAATGGCAATTTAAAATTTTTTTAACGCAGCTTGCTTTCTTTTATTACGCTTTGTACTTGAACTAAATGTGACCAATATCGCTTTTACCGTTAGGTTTGGTTAGGTTTGGTTAGGTTAGGTTGAAGTGGCTGTCGGGTTCGAAAAACCCAACTCACTTAGACCTATGTAGGTCCATTGTGATACCACGTGGATCTGGAAAAATTGCCTACTTACTCGTTGAGCCATTTTGAGCTACTAATGAAGCGTAAGAGACGTTTTGGGTCAATCGTGCTAAGATCACTAAGAACATTTTAGAAAAAAATCTCCAAGGTGAAGATTTCGGTTCTTAGAGAGAGCAGGGCATGTGCAGAGAAGGTTGAGAGTGGTCTCTTCCTCCTCCTCGTCCATGCAGCTCCTCCAAATATCATTAGAAAAGACACCAAGCCTTGTAGCGTGCTTGCCTATCAGACAGTGTCCTGTAATAACAACGATTGTAGCTCTCATGTGCGATCAATTAAGAGCTATCAAACGCCTAGAGCGTTTAAGAGCTAGATTAGGCCAAATTGGTTTCGTTACTAGACATGTACTACCACTTGTCCATCTAAGATTTTTTCTTTCTATTGCATCCAGTTTTATCATGAGTTTGCATGTCGAAATTGAAATGCGTAAGGAGCCTTTATCAATAGTTTTTGAAAATGTTTCTTTTCTGTTTTTAAGTTAAATCTCAGGAAGTTTTGAAACTTTAAAATTCCCTATAATTTTCCTTAAAATTTTGGATAATCTTTGATACGAGTGATTTTTTCGATATGATTTGTCTAAACAAGACCAGAGACCAGAGACACACGTTTTTTCATGAATTTTTGCGATTTTTTTTCGAAAAAGCGTTCAAACGGCAGTATTTTAACTTTTTCTGAAAAAAATATGAATCAAGCATTTGGTTTGATTGGTGTTGTTTTATACGTGTGTTCTATATTGTCTTTGTGCACTAAGCGGCTTAAAAGTTATGGTCTCAAACACTTTAAAAAACGTCACCAATTCCAAGACTTCATTTCTAAGAAATTTAATATTTTCAAAAACTTTGATTTTTTCATTAAAGTTTGGTATCTACTTAACTTAAGTTTCGCTTTTCTTGTTCTTGGCTGCTTATCTTCTTAAAAAAATATTGAAGAACATTTAATCTAATCAATCCCATGCAATTTTTAACTGTTATTTCTGCTTAAAAAATTGCCCTCGTTGGCTTCTCTGACTACTTCCGAACTTTAAAAGCCCACCAAATTTTGTCTTTCTACGACTTACAGTTCGGAAGTTATTACACGATTGGACGTACGGACGGATAACGTAGCGATACCATAAGAGGTCCTTTATACATTTTTTGACGGACCGCTAACGAATGAAAATTGAGTCTAAACTTCACTTCACATACACAATCAAAGCTACGTACACCCAGCCTCCACCGTAAAATACGACGGTGGCGAAAATTCGAGTTCGGTGTCGACACCGAACAAATTCGGAGTTCAAAAGAACATTTACATGATCATGATTCCGTTCAGAAAAGAACCATTTTTTGTCTGCATTCCACATCAGTTTCACTATTTGGTGTTGTAAGGAATACGCCATTAGGCTTAGCTGGTCTACGCAAGTGGAAGGGGACTTTAAAAACTTCGCTTGTAAGACTGTAGACGGCTAGCTTAAGACAAGGTTGGCTAACAAATCTTGTTCTTTGATACCTGTTCTTATAGTCCAACCTCGACTATAGCGCCACATTAAGTATAAGTAAGTAAGTAAGAAGTTCAAAAGCGAAAAAACATACAAATTGTTTTTGAATAGATTAGACTTTAAACAACCTATCACAATCGTCATAAATTTGATTAGAAACGCCGCATAAGCTTCTGATCTTTTATTGACATTCGCAATAACAATTAAGTGCTACTCAGAGCCGCGAAAGTTCTCATAAAGATGAAACCAACAATTCAACCGATAGTAGCTAATTGTTCATTTAGTAGAAAATGAGATAAGTAATATGTTCTGTTCAGGTACTGTACGGGTTGTTAGTGAATTTATCGATTTGCTGAGTTATCTTTACATTTACCGGCAAAATAAAAAAGAAAACAATAATACAACAGTGTCATCTGTTTTGACTGGTTTGGGATGATCTAAGTAACTTTATCTGAGTTAGTAACTTTATCGACTTCTTAGGTACCTTTCACTATTTTTTATACCTACTTTTCCCGCAAACATCCATAGGTACACATTCTCCGATTGCAATTGAACCTCATTGTTGTGTACTGGGATAGTGTGTACCAACCGACACAATAATTGTTTGATAGCTTTATCAATCCACCGAGTTGTGAGACTCAGTACTCAGTACTCTCGAAAATTCATTCAGTTTTCAATTTCAGTTGCTCCTAGACCGCGACGGAGACTGGAGCCACGCTTTGTTTTGCTAAAAAAATAAAACATCTTTACGAGTGCGCCAGCATTCGAATGTCAAGTTTATTCATAATGCAGTTCAGATACCTTGTGATTTTTGCGATTGTCTTAATCGCAAGTGATCGAAGTGGAAGTGAGAGTGTCCGTGAGGTTGAATTGATGTCGGGTTGGTCGTTAAGGAACCAAAATGGCTGTGAGTACAACATGCACCCGATTCCATATGGTCTTCATAGATACTAAATAATTATCTGCCTATCAGTATCTGTTAACTATGAGATACACGCGAGTATCGGTTATTGGGTAAGTGCACCCTAATCGAAAGTGATAGGAGGTTTTGATGAATTACTGTACTGCTGTGACATTGTCTACACTGGGAACAAACTTTCACCGACGAGAATGGTTTGAAAATAATTGAACCGAAAATTAGGTTAAAAGTTCAGAGTTGGGAATTTGCTTTAAACTAGTGATAAAGCAGGCGTGACGCATATATTAACTGGCTTTGAGGGGCTCAATTACATCCTTGGCTGATTGCAGAGGTTCAGTGAAATTATCATTGTGTTTGAAGTGCAGCACTTGAGTGCGTTTTCTAAGTGAAGTTGTCTGAGAGAAAGATCCTTCTTTAACTGATATTGTAGAGCAGATACACTTTTATGGCAGGTCGTGGATAAACCGGGTCGATGACTTGAAAGAATATACATACTTCTACTGATATATATTCTTACAGTTATGTTAAACACTTTTAGTAATTTTAGCTTCAATGTTTAAGGAATCGAATTGTATAAATTCAATGGTGCCTAAGTTGCATGGGGGAATCACAAGCGATTGTTTAATTTTCTTACCAAATTTTAAGAATTAATTGGCCCTCATTATGTAAAGATAATGATAAATTCTGTTTTTTTCGGTTGGATGACAAATGCCGCAACCAAAATTAATAAGTCGAACGCATGTTGGGTCTCAATGTTGAAATTTGAATTGTGCTTATCAGACAATGTTTGCAACATATGGTTTTTCGTAAATGCTTGTGTTCTTATTCTGTAACCACCAAACAAGTCTCTGATTTTTGGTCACTAGCTGTTAAGCTGAGTGGCCCCACTTGGGGCGAAAAGGTTTTCTTATGGTCCAGTTCTTTTTTTTATACCGTCCAGCCACTGTTGTCCAGCCATCATTATAGTCAGTTCATTATGAACCACGAGGACTTAAGTGAAAATTAGCACGAGTGGAAACTGGCAAAATGAAATACAAAGGTTCCGACTGATCATTTGCGACTGATCAGTGGCGCACGCAAGTGGAAGGGGACCTCAGCCAACTTCGCGTGCGAAACTGGAGACGGCTAGCTAGAGACAGAGCTGGCTGGCGAAGCTTGTTGGCCGAGGCCCAGGTCCACCCCGGACTGTAGCGCCACCTTAAGTAAGTAAGTAAGACTGATCATTTGAATGACATGTTGTCTTGAGTTTATTTCTGCTTTTTACAGACCTTAATTGGTATAAAGTTTTTAAAATATGGCGCAATAAACAAAAGCTAGTTTGTTTGCTTGTATAGTTTTTACTTATACTTATTAGGCGGTTTAATTGTCTGCAATAGACCCCTCTGTTACTTGTGTTTAAACACTAGATTAAGTTTAAATGAATTCAAGTAAAGTTTATTTGTATGACATATGATAACAAAATTGATTTTATAAATTGTTATTAGTGTTAGCAATAATATAATTAAAAATTCTTAAAAGATTTAATTGAATGTAAACAGGGGCGGATTAGGGTAATTTGCCGCCTGGATAGTTCTTTGGCTTTGAAATTTCCGGTGGCCATAGTCGGATAGATCTTTTAGGAGTACGGATGTCGGCAGCTCGAACCCTTCCATCTTAGCCGGGAATGGGTTGCATAGTACTCTTTCATAGCATACATTTTTGTAGTACGTTATGTTCTCATGATTAATGATAAGAACGTGGACCGGAACGTTTAGTTGAGGTGATGCAGACTTGGTACGTTGCTGCTATACGATTCCATCGTTAAGGGAGCTGATTCCTGTTGAGTTGTCTGATCTTCATTTCTGCGACTAAGAAGTGCCCTGGTGTAAGAGCTTTAAAGAAGTTGGGGTCATTTGTCAATATGCCTGAAGTTCATCGCTGCTCCTACTTCAGAAGCCTTAAGAAGCTTAGAGTTCTTACTATATACACAGCACAAATAGAGAGTCTTTGGAGAGCATAGAGCAAACAGAGAGCACAAAGGAGAGTCTTTAAGTAAAAGTATTTTTTGTTTTGTGTTCTGTGGTATGTTTGCTTTTTTTAACCGACCGCCTGCCCTTAGAAATCTACCTGCAGGAATGTCTTCCAGGATTTGATTCAACCACTAGATTGGTTGCTTAGAAGCTTAATTTTCTCACATCAAAACAATGTCGATTGGATAATACATACGATTTTTAGGATCGCAAAGTTGAGCTCCTTAGTTCGTAAAATAATGCTTGTAAAACTAAAATTTTTTATGCACTAAAGAAAGTGGGACTTGAATATTTCCAGCAGAAGCAGTTCAGGTCATAAGATTGTGTTGTGGGATTGGTGGGCCAATCTTGACTGTCCAATCAAAACGATGGACCTAAAGGTCTGGCGTCTTCAGTTTTTTTTACGATCCAGCTTCGAGAAACTATGTCTGCTGGATTTTCTTTTGTGGGGACGTTCCTCCAGGTCATATCCTTTGACTTTTCCTGAACATCAGCTTCCCTGCATCCCACAAATGTAGTCAGTTAAGACGATTGCTTTGAAGTCCAGTGTAAACCATTGCTAACGTTTCTCCAAAAAAATTACGTGTACTTATATGATTTCTCAATAATGCCTAAAAATATCCATCCTAAATGTGTCTCTTGCAACATAGGTAGTTTTAGAAGGATTCATCCGCAAGTTCAAGGCACTTTTAGGCAGATTCCAAAAGCATAAGTTAAGCGATGAATCCGGCTGGTAGCGCGCAATGGATATGGCGTTACAAAAAACTCCAATTAAAGTTAGAAGTGAGTTATCTCTGAGCATTTAGTAGTTTGGGTAAAGGAGCTTGATTCAGTAGATCGCACTATGTCAATATTCCTATTGTGCTGCTAAAGATTCAGGTGGTTGGCAAATATTTCGTTTACAAAATTTTCTTTTGAGCCTGAATCTAGCAAGACTATACCAATTTGGAAACTACCATATTGATCCCTGACTAGAACAGTTAGTGAGATATAGAAGTAAGGCATTAGCCGGGTTTCAACCACAGGTGTGTTTTCTAGAGCCCAATATGTAGCTGCAAGGTTTGCAGATATGTGATTGATCCTCATGTCATCAACAACTGGCGTTTTCTGACCCTGGTGTAGCAAAGTATTGTGTAACTGATTGCATACCTTACACAAAATGGATGATGGACGGACACTTGGAAACCTTTCGATTGTATTTAAAGCATGTACAATGCGCTTGTCTCTTGAATTGTGAACGTGAGAGCGAATCACTTATCGAGCAAAATGGGCCTACTTGGACGGTGAGCATATTAAACGTTTTCCCAATTTGAAGCCTTGAAGTTTGTTGTTTTGGGCTTAACTGTCGTGGGATTTCCCCTTTTTAGAGGTCCGTCCAAAAATGGAAAAAGGACCTCTCATGGTATCGCTATACGTTGTCCCTCCGTCCATCCGTCCGTCGATAACTTTATAACTTCTGAACGGTAAGTCGTAGAAAGACGAAGAAAGTGTGCGTATAAGCTGCGGAAATAGTCAGAGAATTTAACGAGGTCAATTTTTCTTAAACACAAATAAAGGTTTAGTTACACTTTGAAATTTCATGTGAAAATGGACCTAATGTTTTTCAGTGTTTTTTTTTCGAGAAGTTTAGTAGGCAAGAGCTAGAAAAACACAACTTAGGTTAAAGAAATACTAATACGGGTTTTACACCGAGCCAGAATCTAGATTCAGAGTAAAAAAGTCCCAAATCTAATTAAAGTCAATTAGATTTCCCATACATTTGTGTGATTCAGAATCTAAATTCCCGCGAAATCGAGTACAAATGTAATAGATTGTATTCGATTGTATTCGAAAATAAAAGCAAACACACTTTTTTAATTCAATCAAAAGAAGACATGATAACCAATGAAGTTTGTTTATAAAATAACAAGGAGAAATATTTTTGTTCTTTTCTATACTATTTAATTGTGAAAAATTGGACAGTTGGTGTTCAACTGATCGAAAGTCAACAAAATCTAGATTATTTTCGCAGTGTGAAAGGGTCAATTCGATTTTGAAATCGAATTGCTCAGAATCTAGATTCAGGCTTCGGTGTGAAAACGGTATAAGCTTTAATTAAAATATAAAACTCGAAAATGCATGACGTTTTTCAAAGTGTTGGAGGCCATAACTTTTGAACGGCTTATCGCTCACAATCAATATTGAACACACTTATAAGGCCGCGTTATCACAAGGAACAGAAACGGAATTTCATACATTAGCAACGCAAAAAGCATTCAGCGAATTTAGGCTTCAGTTGCTACTGTATGAGATTCTGTTTCTGTTCCTGTTTTACGTTGCTTGTGAAAACGCGGCTTAAGTAAACCAAGTGCTTAGGTCATATTTTTCAAAAACAGTTTGAGTACTGCAGTTTTGACGCATTTTCGAAAAAAAATCGCAAAAATGCGATGAAAAAACGTGTGTTTCCCCCTTTATCTGCGGTGCTGTTTGGGGGAATTCTATGAAAAAAAATCACTCGTATCAAAAATAATTCAATATTTTAAGGGAAATTATAGCGGATTTTGAAATTTCAAAATCTTCTGAGATTTAACTCAAAAACATAAAAGCATTTACAAAAACATTTTTTTTAGTCTTTTTTAGATTCGGTTAAAGTACAAAGCTTACAAAAAGAAGGGCTGCGTTAAAATTTTTTTAAGTTGCCGTTTTTAACGTAAGTTTTTAGAAGCCTGTTTGAAAAACGAAATGAAAAAGGAGCTTGTTTTACCGTTTGCGCATAAACCGGTGGCCATAGAATTAAAAAAAAACATCCAAGGCTAGTGCTGCTGGTTGTGCTATTGGAAAAAAGTCTAACGGGAACTGGAAAAAACTTCAAAATATTTGTTTTATGGATTTTAAACTTAAAAAATTATAAAAAAGGTCAAAAGAACGCATGGTCTCTATCTCCCAAACGGTATAAAGTATAATTTATAAATTAACACCGGGCATAGCCCACCTTCTTAAATTTTATACAAAACTATAGCAGACTTCCAATATTCAAAAACTTCGAAGATTTAACTGAAAAACGTGAAAACATTTTCGAAAACTATTTTTTAAAGATTTCTAGTTCCTTAGCGGTTATGACGCCCTTGTTTAAATTTGACTGAAGTATGTAATTCTTAAAAGGCAAGCCAACTGTATCAAAAACGTTTCAAAATTGCCGTTTTCGACCCTAAGTTTTTAAGCTCATTCAAACATGCGAAATAAAAAACAGCATATTTTTACCGTTTTCTCAGAAATCCATGACCACAGAATTTGAGAAAAGTGGCAAATGCTAGCACAGGTGGTTGTAAAATTGATCAAAAAGTCTAAAGGTTATTGAAAATAATCGAAAATGCTGTTTTATGTGTTTTAAATTATAATAAGCCTAAACAAGGCCAAGAAAGAGTATGTCATTCCCTCTATTTTCGTAACGGTAAAGCTTTTTGCCAGCCTTCTTTTAGAGTAACGAAACCCAATACAAAATCATCCAATATAAGAACAGTAGACAACACTACGAAAAAAGTATATTACAGATTGTACAATATATCCAGAAATAATTTTAATAAATGAACATTCTACTATGTGAAATTATTAAAATTATGAAAATTATTATGAAAATAACATTCTACTATGTTACACAAACTGCGCAATACTATAACCTTCAACAAAAGCCGACGGACCGCTCCGCGTATGTGTTCATACTTGACGGTCTTTTTTTTAAGCCAGCATATCAGTTTCCGTTATTTTACGAAATGCTAATTAAAGGGTCTAAACTCTAGCGTGACATGTAAGAGGTTCAGGATCACATTTTTGCAAGTCCTCTTTTCGACAAAGTAAAACCTTAAAATAAATTTTGTACTTTCTAATACCGTTTATTGATGTAATAAATAAAATCGTCTTGTTTTTCTGTAAACTGGTCTATTCGCATGAAAAGCTGGTCTAAAGTTGTTTAATATAGAACGCTCATTAGGATCTAGAAGATTCCAAAACTTTGTCAACTGAAATTAGATTAATGTTTGGTTATTTACGACACACATAATCCATGATTTTTAAATTGGCAAAATAATAAATAGGTACTTACATATTTATATGAAATTGGCAACACATCTGAGAATACAAACCACAAAACTGACTCGGAGCAGGGTGGTGTTGTTAGTGAACCTAGATATAAAAAAAAAAACGTCAAAGTTTTTGGAACATTTTCAAGCATAGTTTAACCTACCCTCGTACGCAAAGTAGTTCTTCAAATCTAAATCAGGCAAAAAGGATGCCATCGTTACTGTACCTTCCAACTCTGCAGTGCTGTTGTAGCTTGTTATAGACTCTAGGGCATTGTAAAACTTCTTAAGCGTCCCATGGCCCTTAGTATGGTACTGAAAAATATGTTTTCTAGCTTTAAGTTAAAAAAAGAAAATATTTTTGAAAATAATGTACCGGAACTCCTTTAAATAAGACACCTAAGACTAGAAAACCGTCTGAATGCTCTCTAGCCTCTTCAATTGTAGCATATTTAACATTTTTGTGAAGAATGTGCATTTCAACATCATACTGATAGCCGTCAATAATATGCTCAGATCCTGGCCCATCCCATGATCCCCAATGAAAATGTAATTGTTCAACTTCAAATAAATCCTTCCGACCACGGGTCGTAACCGAAGGTCTACTGCCGTCTTCATTGAAGCGGACACCAACTTCCGCTGCAATTTATGAGTCGTTTTAAATTTTGTTTCTTCAAGTAAATTTGTATATGATTTACCCGTATAACCGTTGTTGTGGACTTCTACCGGAGTAACTAAAGGCTTTGTGTAGTGATGGAATTGTAACTGCAAACTCGGATCGAAGTATGACTGAAAGCAGAAAGAGATTTTATTTAAAACAAGTCAATCAGTTGGAAAACTGACAACGCAAAATTAAACTGATAAAACAAAAAATACAGCCATAATATTGTCGTAACACGAAATTTCAATCTTCAATCTCACAGCTCAATTAAAAACTGTTGTTTTGCCTTAAAGGAATAAATGTCCAGACAAATGCTATTTGTAGTTTGTGTGCTGCCACTCTCCTGTCAAATCCTACGGCTATATCATTAACTTTGCATCTGGACGAGTTAAAAAATATTCAAGTTCATGCAAGCATTTTAGTTAAAAATTCACTTTATTATAAAAGGCAATAAGTTTTTGCACTATTTTTCCTTGATCACAGACACAAGGACGATCGTCACTACGTACTTACTTCTTCAGTGTACAGTTCTAATGGTGATTGGCGACTTCCTTCACAATCTGGATACTGTAATCGCCACGAACTCGACTCATCATAATGCCAGTTTCCTAAGATTATGAGTACAATGACATGTTTAAGATATTTGACACTTAAAAGATTTAATTTGATTTTGTTTTAATCTGCTGCACTTTTGCTAATAATTATCAAATGATTTGAACAAAAAAACCCGATTTTTGTAACGACTGTTATACTTTGAATTTACATTTTTTTATAGTACCTGCATATGGTAATATAAAGAACCAATTTCGCAGTAAGCTTGTTGCTGTAGACGTTTTCATTTTATTTTAACAAAATTCATTTACTGACTAATCGGTTAGAAAAACAAACTTTAAATGCGATGATTTATTTTATTGTTGCTGTTAAATAAGAACATTTTGCAGTGTTGCCATTGGGAGTGAAAGAGTAGCGTAGTTAATCTAGAGTTTGTCAGATTGAGTTTTATTTTATATATTTTACTTATGAAGTGAGCTTTCTTAATACAGTCTACTGATAATCTTGCAGGCCTTCTGGAAATTATAAAAAAACTCGTAGAAATTCATAACTTGGGTGGGCCGTGGAGTGGGCCTCACAGTTGGTTCTGCCTCAGTTTGATGTCAATCATGTTGTATGTCTCCGATAATTTTTTTTTCTATATGATAATTGCTTCTGCTGCATCCGAATATATTAAGTAAGAACCAAGTTCCTATATCTATGAAGTAGACATCAATAAGTAATGTTGGTTTCGCTCAAGACAAAAGACTTGACATCGACAGGACATCCTGGCCAAAATGTGTAATCGGTATTTATAGCTCGAGGTATTGAAATTCGTTTCATTATAACTTCGTGTTACAGCAACTTGTTTTAAGAAAAAAAGTTATCGTTTCTTTAATTAAAGCGAGGATCCGTAAATCGTTGTTTCGCTGGACTTTAAAACGAATTATATACTCAGGTCTTTTTGGAACTTTCTAAGCGCCCTTCTTAGAGTCTAATGTCACTGATTATTTTCAGGCGTGATTCCATTGCGTGGCTTGGAGCTTAGATGTTTGCTTAATCATTGATTATAAGGCAGCTGATTTTTAAGTCACGAAAGGCTGATCAGATTCCTTTGACGTTTATCACAATATCCACATTTTTGTTGCAGAAAGAGAAAACAAAGTGTTTTGCTGAATGCACTGCAAACCGACGAGTATTTATACTAGTTTATACGAGTAGTATACTGGGATTAATAATTTCCTATAATTTAGATCCAATATTATTTTTGATCTCCATCAACGACTTGTAGGAATTCGTCGGCTTTCTCATTTCCATGGGTATTTTAATACCCAGGAACCCACCAGAGTTTGGTATTCTTCCTTGAACTAAGTATGTGTAGTGTTGTTATGGTCACAATCTTCACCCTGTTTTCACCTCAATGGCAAATAATAAATTGTGGTGAGTTAATACCATCACCTAGTTCGGTTGGATTTTTACTCTGTCTAGGTTTTCTCAAAAAAGTAAATTTGGTTGAGTTAAGTAGCGGAATTAGTTATAGAAATACAATTCAAATGTGTACGTTGTACCCTACGCCTGCCAAGCCCGCACGAAAACGCCCTACGTTTGTTTTGCATTAAATGTCTCTTTGACATTAACTGTAATTTTGACGTTGACTGTCAAACTTTTAACTCAACCACACAGATCGGTCCAGTCGAGTCGATTTGCGTCAACTCAATCTGAGGTCGGCTCAACTCTGCGTATAAACCTAATACATGCCACAAAGTCTTTTCTTAAGCCAACTAGTGGGAGGGTTACAATCCGCTTAGCGAATCGTTGGATACCCCATCCCAATTAACCACTGTCAAGCTCCGAATTGTGTCATAAATCTTGGTTGTTAAATTTCAGTTAAGAATCTTCTCCCTAAGAAAGGGGCGTGGCATCCACCCTTCTCAACAACATCGTATTTTTGTTTATATTTTTTATCAGAAGTGGTATACACGTTTTGACTACATTTTCATATTAAAAAATTGGTTTATACTTAAAAACGCCCCCAAAAGTGGGCGTGGCGAAAATTTATTCACTTGAGTTGATAGCTTACGCACATATCTGAAGATATTATAGTGCAAGTTTTTTGGATTTAAAGCAAATATATCAAATAAAAACCGTTTATTAGAATGCATATCAAGTATGACCACGCCTACAAGAGGCGGTATTCGCTTTTTTTTTTTTAAATGCCAATCACAATACACTTAAGCGAGGATATCGCATACCAAGTTTCAGCTTCCTGCGACAACCTTGATTTTTCGTGCTATTAAGTAAAGTGGGCGTGTCAGTGGGCGGATTTAAAAAATGTTTACCCTTGTACTGCTTCGGGACCTAGAAAGAAAAGATATCAAGTTTCAAGTTCCTAGCTCAAAATTTAAGGCATAAAAATTACCGACAGACGGACGGACGGACATGGCTCATTCGACTTACAATTCGGTCTCGATCGTATGCCCTGAAGGTCATGGGGGTCTACGGTGATTATTTCTCTATATTACAAACTATGAATCAAACTTAATATACCTCCTATCCTATGGGATGGGGTTTAAAAATTAAAACCGGATTTCATCCCAAATTCCCAAATTCAAATCAACAAATTCCACGTGACACATATAAGTCCATATGAAGTGACAGCTAGAGCGACAAAAGTTCGGCTTGTTTTTGGGGGTAATTATTTATTTCCTTTGCCCGAAACATTTGACTTCGTTTTTTTTTCTCAATCGCAGGCACACCTAACAGTGTACTGAAGCAGTGCCGTGGCATAGTGGTCAGTGTATTACGGCTTATCATGCGGGAAGGGAGGTCAGGGTCCATATTCTACTGTCATTTAAAAAAACTCATTCTTTTCCACGGTCCCACCTCAACGAGGCTATGACAAAACCTTCAAGAGTACAATTTGTCTTAAAAAACGTCTCGAAAAGCCGTTAGGATTTGTCGAAATATTGTAGGGTCCCTTGTATGTGTTTTGAGAGCCTCTGTATACAACTTTAATTCGCTTTGGCTGTTTGGTAAGTTATTGCTAACCCATGTTCCCATTTACCTTCCTTCATAAACCCATGGTTTAATAAAGGTGGTGTGTAACCAATCAGGGCACGAAAAGCAAATATGTCCGGGTGATCCCTCAAGTCCAAAACGCAATGCTGCGTTGTTACGTGCGTTCGATGATAAGCAGAGTAGAAACAACGGGCGCATAGGGGGAAAAACGAAATATTACTTCAAAACTTCACTCCGCGTATGAACGTAAAATTAGTAGACGCATCTGAAGATCAACTTTATACTTTTGCGTGCGTTGAACAACGTTCATTCATTGCGTGGGAGTGAGTATAGTTCTCTTCAGGTCTATAGTAGGTTTTGGGAAGAAAAAAAGTTTTTTTTTGTTTATAGTCAGAATAAAAAAAGTTTTGCGTAGAGTAGAGAGGTTTGAGTAAAGAATGGGAAGTTCTCCGGTATTATTTCTATTCTGCAATGTGTTGGTTTTTAGCATGGACAGACACGAGTGCACCACCTTGGATATACTTGCGATGGAATGAACAGAAATAATTTTATTTACATTGCTAGAAAACTTGGTTTGTTTTTAAGAAGCATCTTTTTGCTCTTTCTTTTGCAAATATCTTTAAAAAAAATCTTTTAACAGAAATTTAATGTGTTTGAGCATTGAGCTTACACTTTCCAATTTCCTAGCCCAAACAAATTTGTTAGGTGCGTACTTTGACGTTAAGTATCGTTTAGTTTTGAGAAGGGATGGTGCCGCACATTAACGTACGCACGCAGCAACGCAGCATTGCGATTCTAGCTTAAGCCTTGTCTGTTTCATTCGTACTTGACTTGCCGTGCTGCATAATTGCATCAATTGCGACACAAACACAACTTTATATGTCAAGACCATAGTTGCTTAATTTTTCAGGTCGACCAGGCAGACCAAATGCAGGAGTGGTGACAGATTGCCTCCCTGTGGGCAACACCTTACGGTTTATATTGATGCTGATGTCAGTTTTGGTAAAGAAGTTATCATTCGATTTTCAAGCATCACTTTGTTCCATTTATAGTTGCGTTGTCAATGTTTTTGTGTAGCAAAGTGTTTCACATAAAATTATACCCAGAAGCAGTTGTGCGCAATCTCTTTTTCTTCTTCTTATTCTGTCAGAAAAGGTGAATCTAACGTACTGTGAATTTGTCCGAAATGCTAGAGGATTTATTTGTGTATAAACTATTTATTTAAAATTTAAAGTCCATATATTTTAGCAAATGGGTTTTTAGGTAGACAGCTAAGAATTGTAATACACTGCAGTGCGAGGTCTTTCTTTCTTACGAAAGTGGTTACCACTTCGTACTATTTCTTCTCTAAGTTTACCAATACTTTTTGTTCAGCTACTTTTTATAAAAGTTTAGTACCTACAAACAATATTTAAACACATAGGTTGGCAACACTGAAATAAATTTAAGTTATTTTAAAGCATTTTCACGTGTCGTGCTTAAGCTATAATTTATCGATTAGATTGGACATTTTTGCTTGGAACTAAGCCTAATCTGCAGCAAAACTTTACCACTTTCGACGCTTTCACATAAAAGTGCCAATTTAAGAATTCACGTTCTTAAGGCAATTTAACAAATGACTAAAATATTATTTCAATAGAAGCAGAGTATTTATTTTAGAATATAAAAGAAATTGTTTACAAAAATATTGTCTCATTACAGTAGTGGTGTGGATCAATAGGTTACCTAAATAAATCCTGTACTCATTAAATAAATTCACGATTTAAACAAGTCAATAACCTCTTTATGGAAATTAACGGTCAAACGTTAGAGTCACGAAATACTAAAGGCAAGTATTGCCAATCTAGTTAAACTCGAGTTTCAGGAGAGCCATATATTTTAATGAGCTTGTCCGTATATAGAGGTGTCGAAGATTTGAAAGATGAAAGTAATTTATGGTACATTTGACTGGGAGTAGGTGTAGAATTTGCATATTCAAATACGATCAGTTTTTGTTACTAAAAGAAAGTGATCTTAGAAATATTGGATAGGTAAAATATCTTTGGTTCTTAAGTTTCTTTTTTAGCTTAAAGCTTATATTTTGTGTTTTGTTCTTATACGTATTAATGTTTGTAGTAGACATGCCGAGCAATACAGAAAAAAAAACAGGAAATTTGGGGAGAAATAGGTCATATATGGAATCAGTTGTTTAAAACATGTGCTACAAAATTTAATAAAACTGATAATGCTGTTACATTTTTCTGATAACACAGTCATTTTATAAAGTTTAATATAACACGAGAGAACAAAAGTTGTTTTGTTTTCACCCCAGGAAGTAAAGCCTCAAACGCAAAAATCAAACAAGTTCTAACAAAAGCACGAAATGCAACAACAACTTGAAATATTTAAATTGGGGTCTAATTAATTTTTTTTGTGGCTTTTCTTCATATTATTGGGGCATTATTTCATTTTTCATCTCATATAAAAAGAATTCCCCACTTTTAGGGCCTTATTTCATTTTGAATTTGGGGCTTTATTTAGTTGGGTCATTATTTCCTAGCACCGTGTCGATCAACTGTGCACCACGTTCGAATACCGAACTCAATAAAAATTTTTCCAAGGTCCCACCTCCGCAAAAGTCATTTGTCATGACAGGGTTCTGTGATAAAAAATAAAAAAACTCTTACTTAACCCACAAAAACTTTAGTGAATGATCCGGAAATCGTATGAGATATACATATGTGTGTTTCTCACCGCTGTCAAATTTTCCTCTCACTTGATTAAGCCACCAAAAGCTTAACGAAAACCTAACAAAATGAAGTAAGAGGCTACTATAAGCCCGGCCTTTCTCAAAAAATTGTAAGGACGTTGCTCAGATCTTGAGCTGACATCTCTACACCTTGTCATGATTTAAGTTTGAGCAGAACTTGAACAGAACAGAGTTGTCAAGCTCCTATCTTAAACGAACCTGATTCGTTTTTCTCGAGTTTTTCATTCCTTTAAAAGGTAAACTTTACAATTGATTTGAAATTCAATGTATGTGTAATCCGACAAGGTGCTATCTAGCGGAACCTTCCATTCAGTGGTACATTGTTCTGTTAATACTGTTGTCAGACGATGAGATGAAATTTAAAGACGATCTACTCTCGTGTTACACTCCTTTTACACTCGCGTGACGCGTGCTTAACTGCTCAAAACAGTGTTCTGAGCATAAGCATCGCACGCATTATAACACAAGATGAGGCTCAATCCTTTAGATTCAAAGCCCCAGCGTTACCCATGGACAATTTGAAAATGTTGCCAAAAAAAGTCGTCCGAGGCAAAAAATGCGTCCCACTTAAAAAAATTACACTAATGTTTAAATTTTACAGAAAAAAAAATTTGTGACAAGATAGAAAAAAATTGCTTAAATTTGTAGTCTCAGACCCGCCGCTCAAATGATACCCAAATAGTAAAAAAGAACAGAGAGTTAAATGTGGAATAAAAACTTGCTTGTTGCAAAATCTTTTAATACCGACCTTCAACTTCTACATACATATTAAAATATTGAGTTGAGAATCACAAAAGACATGATCATCCCTAACATAACATGACGTAGGCGGCTCACCTGCTATTAGCAGAAAAAATTGAGAGTAACATTGCAGAGTTAGCTCCGTTAGTAAATTGTCGACTCACGGAATTAATAATTCTCCCAAATCTCGCTTCACATAGAAAAACACAGGAAAAGAAGTTCGAGTTGTTCTCAGATGTCATTTTTTATAGAAACACGCAGAGCAACTACCATTCCACAGGGAAAAAACATTCAAGGAAGTTCATACTTTTCTCCAAAATTGATCCGGGATCAAGTCACCAAATTTAGTGAGTTTAGAAGGGATTAACCCCAGATCTAAATTCACTGAAAAACTTATTTCTGGGGTTAGTCTCAATGTAACTCGGAAACTCTGATGATTTCGAACTGAAAAACCGGCCCTAAGGAGGGTCTATCGCCTGCTCTTCACCCTCGAGTAATTAAAAAGGATCTGTTCCTCCAGGTAGGGGGTCGTCCCGTCGGGGTTACCTCCCGGCTACGCAAAGAAAACACTCGACGGATTTACTGCTGACTAGAAAATTTATTCGACTCATTTATTTCGTTTAGTGAAATTGTTTAGTAAGAGGCAGATGCAATAACTTTTCTCAATTTGTGGCTGTTGCATGCATAAATGATTTGAAAATTAAAAATGCGTCCCAAAGTCGCCTGTTTTTTAAAAAAGGGTCAAAAAACCGCTTATTTCGAAATGCGGTCGCCAAGCGTTCCGATAGTAGAAAAGTCGCCATTTGGCGACACATGTCGCCCATCGACAACTCTGTCTAGCCCTAAGCTCAACAACTTCCTTTGGTTGAGTTATAACCCCTTATAGGAAAAGTAAGCCGTTGCAACAACAAAGGTTTCCCATTTGAGCGGCAATCATGGCAAGGAATAGAATACAACCAGGTATTGGGTCAAACACCTTTTATCTTTTCTGCCTTGAAGGATTTCGATGCAAAAAGAGAAGTCCTAGGTCTTTCGGACTTATATTAAGAACTTTGTAAGGAGCATTCAATGTCAAAATCGAAGCTATGTGTTTGACAATTCTATAAACCAAAGTCTTTTGCTTTAAACAGTCGTTGAAGATTATCATTGCCGAAGTTTGACTTGATTTAACAAACTAGAAGCACACAGCCTCAACTGCATCGACAGCGTTGTATTCACTGATGCTGCTCCATATATTTTCACAGCTACAGCATTCATCACAAATGCAAGAGCTGCACCAAAAGTTGGTGTGGTGCCCTTCCTGATGCCTTCCTGATGCCTCCCATGCCCGTGGGAGATCTCACGATGTTCGGTCTCCCTCCAACAGTCGCTACTGCTTTCCTCGATAGGAGCAGAAACGTATTCATTTGGAGCCCGTGCGCGGGCAAACTCATGAGGACGAGTGATGTGCTTTGGTCTAATCGTCTTGCTTTTTGGTTCAATGGGAGAGGAGGCGATTTCCGTTGCAAGGAACTAGTTTGCATCAGATGGTGGCGGACAACCACCATCTTGTCCCGTTTTATAAAAATCCCCAAATAGTTGACCAGAGTTCGATAATGCGCGCCTGTTCGCCTTTCCTTCGCTCTTTAGTCAGAACATGCCTCTTCCAGAGCCCGTCCAACTACAGGGTTATCCGTTGTAGTCACTTCATCCGTGCCCCAGGAGTAGTTGAAAAGGCTGCGGGTGGTTTGGAAATGCTCTTCGAAAAATTAACTAGAATCCACGGGCTGGTCAGACATATCACCACACTAAGTGAAGCACCTCTGTGGGCAAGTAATATAACAGACCTGCCTGAAGAAGCTTGCTGCTTGAAGCCCATGTCCGCACTGGGCTAAATAAAGTTAAACATGGTGACAGGATAGTGACAGGTTATATGTCTGACGCTTTTGCGAAAATCCTTTAATATTACTTGCACTCATTTGATTATAAAGTTTCTTGTCTATTTTACAGCAATTTCAAAGGACAACCTAAAACTGCCATCAGGCGTTTACAGTGCCATCTACAACGAAGACGTTCTTCTGTCATACAACGATGTGAATATGCGATGGTTATCGTATGACAACTGGACGTATATACGAAGTTTTTCAGGTATATTTTCTTCCCTATACAGAAACGAACTGCTGATTTAATCAATAATGGTTTCTGTAACTTCCAGTGAATCAAACGGATTTGGAAAACGTGAAATTCATAAACCTAACCTTTCACGGCATCGATACAATATCCACAATCTATCTTAATGGTTATTTTGTTGGTGAAACGGACAATATGTTCGTACGATACTCGTTCGATGTTCGGTCCATTTTAAGAGTTGAAAATAAACTCGAAGTCGTTATAAAATCTCCCATTTGGGCGGCCAGAGTCATAGCCGATGGCTTGTATGACCAAGGTATAGATGTTCCTCCGAATTGTCCGAACTATCGGTATCACGGCGAGTGCCACATGAATTTATTGCGGAAGATGCAAGCGAGTTTTTCCTGGGATTGGGGCTTAGCTGCGCCATCTATGGGTATCTGGTAAGAAACACAAACATAAATTTTTTCATACAAATAAAGATACATTTTTCCATCTTTTAGGAAAACGGTTTCCCTAGAATACTATCAGGTGGCTGTAATCAGAGATATAGACGTCGCTGTGTCCAAGAATGCCACACATTGGCTAATGGATATTCGGGTCTTTTTGGATACAGGTATCAAACAAAACTTCTATGGAGAACTCATCTTTTATGCTGTGTAGGTTGCTTGATCCTGTCGATTATTTAGTCTCACAATGGTTTTTTTTTATTTAGGGAACTACTTACTAATCCTGTCAATATAAACTATCGAACTAAGCAAATCGAGTACACTTATCCAATTATTCAATTTGTTCAAGCCATTCCAATTGTAAGGCCTCTTCATATGTGACTAATAATTTCTGTTATGCAATCTATCAATACATTTGTTCCTTACAGGAAGAAGTTACCTTGTGGTGGCCAAATGGATATGGACAGCAGAAGATTTATCCTCTACATTTTACAATGAATACATGGCTGGATAAAGAGGGACCCAAGCCAAGAGATCGAACAATATCGCAGAAGTCTATTCGAGTCGGTTTTCGGACAATCGAACTTATTCAAGACGATTTACGTAAGGATCAATCGCAAATAAAGTTCAAACCCATTTAAGGTTTACAATTTTTTTTTTTTAGAAAATGGCAATAGTTTCTTTTTCCGGGTCAATGGGATTCCTATGTTCATGAAGGGGACTAACTATATTCCATCCCATATTTTACCAGAGCTTAGTGCGGATCAAACCAGAAGTAAGTTGTGAAAAAAGGTGAGAACGCTCGAGATAAGCCGAGACACACAGTCGATTCAATTGTGACCTTAGTTTTAATGTACACAGCTAAAGTTCGAACTTTTTCTCCACAGTTAAACATCTTTTAACATCTGCAAAGGACGCTCACATGAACATGATCCGTGTATGGGGTGGCGGTATCTATGAATCGGACTACTTTTACGATATGGCTGATTACTTGGGAATTCTCATCTGGCAGGACATGATGTTTGCCTGTGCAATGTATCCAACCAACTCGGAGTTTTTAGAGTAATTTTTAAATTTTTTCATCTTTCTTCTTATTCGTCTTTAAACAAGCTTCCTGCCTTTTTAGATCAGTTCGAGTAGAAGTTGTACAGAACGCGAAACGGCTTGCCCGCCATCCTAGTGTGGCGATCTTTGCCACAAACAATGAAAACGAAGTGGCTATAGCTCAAAATTGGTACGGAACCGATTCCAACCGCAGCGTATTCGAAGATGCATACCGGAAGCTCTACGTCGGTACAATCAACCATGAGCTTCGCATTATTTCCGATAGTTCCCGCCCAGATCCTCTGATATCTTCCCCATCGAACGGTGTTAAGGGTCGTGAGGATAAATTCATTTCGACTAATCCCCAAGATTCCAATTACGGCGATGGTAGGTTGATTTTCATTATTTGAATAAGAATTATAATTAAAAATTATTTCTAGTGCATTTTTATGATATCATTAAGGACTCTTGGGATGCTAGCATATATCCCAGACCTCGATTCGCTTCGGAGTATGGTTTCCAGAGTTTGCCCGCTTCTGGTGCTTGGAAACGTGTACTTGGTGTCAATGATTCGCTCTACGAATTGATGGATCATCGGCAGCACCATCCTATGGGAATGATGCCCATAACCAATATGGTCATGCGGCACCTTCCAACGCCGTATAAGGACGAGAGTTTAGAAGCCACCATTTACTTAAGTCAAGTGGCCCAGGCCATGTCAATAAAAGTCGAAACGGAACTTTACCGAAGCATGCGAAGCGAGTTTAATACGATGGGAGCTCTATACTGGCAATTGAATGACGTTTGGGTGGCGCCTTCATGGTCCAGCATTGATTTCTATGGAAACTGGAAGGTAATTTCGAAAGCCTTTGGCATTAGATTTCTTTATGCACTTTTTGCTTATCCAGATTCTTCACTATTGGGCCAGAGACTTCTTGGCTCCAGTGAGCATCATAGCCCTATACGATTGGCGGTCAAAGGCAGTTAACTTAACCCTGGTCCGGGATGAAATAGATGACAATGTCCTAGAAGCTGATGTTACTATGAATGTGTTTTTGTGGTCTGAGCTATACCCTAAGAAGTCAATTACATGGCAAGCAGAGCTAGTAAGTAGTAAGACTCTAGATCAAGCACATATAACCTCACAAAGAATCTATTTAGAAACCAAATTCGGTTCACCTGAACAAGATTATACCAATGGAGCAGATATTCGATGACTCCTTTACAAGCAGTAATTCTTTTGTGGAGTTTGTACTTAGTAGCGGTGGGAGTGCTCTCTCACGTACTTATTACTTTCCGACTATAATTAGGACAGCTGTAGGCATATCGGACCCGGAACTAAAGGTTTGTTCTGAAACAATATGTGATGAATTTTAAAGAGTTCCTTTTCCAGATTGAAATATCTTCGAAGTATTGCCTCAATGGAAAAAATAGTTATAGCTTAGCGGTTAAAGTGCAACGACCAGCGATCTTTGTGTATATTGAGATCCTTCACAGTTCTGTGAATGAGTACAAGCTGTCGATGAATGGCTTCGTGCAACTGAATCCGATACAAATGATCCACTTGGAGTTTACAACGAAGAAGTGTGTCGACTTAACGGTGGACGATATCAAAGTGTTGACTGTGAACCAATATATGCTTTGAGTGATCACCAAACTTGTGTACATATTTTTTTGATTTTAGGAGCTATTTTATTTGCAACGATACTTTTTGATCCCTGCAAAAAGTATTTTTAAGGAATTTCCTTGCTACATATATTTTCAGACATGGGTCCCTTAAAAAATGTTAACTTAATGCGCTTGGAAACGATCAGAGGACAGACACGAAAGGCACTGATTACATTCCAGCACGATCTCTGATTTGTTCGTAAATTTTAGTCTTTTATTAGTAAAAATAAGATTATAGAGAGATAGCGGTATTTTTTAATCCGGTAATGGGACTTTATTGAGCACACATTTTGGGATCATTTTGCCGATTTATTCTTCCCATAAAAACCCCTCTTTAGACAATTGGATCCAAATGAACACAGCCGAGCTCCACTTCGTACATTTTATCGGCTAAAAATTTTAGAAAAATTCTAAAACAGCCATCGAACCCCGTTTCGAGCTTAATATCGTAAACTTGAAAGCACATGAACGTCGGTGTTGGTAGCAATATCGGAAGGCAGATTGGTGGCGGATTTGATAGCGATATGGCTATTTCCAGAACCGTGTTATTGTCGACTCTTATGAAAACTTTCATTCGCATTGTCGCCTTAAGAAAACTAACTGCGACGCATACTAAAAAAAAACCCATTAGTGGTAAAACATATGAAAATAATACTTGTACTTAACACTTCTTGTCAATGTTCTGATCTTCTATGCGTATCCCTATGCAACATCTGCATAGCACATTTGAGCACTGGCAGGGTTCCCAGTAAATTGGTAGATTAGAAAGTACACCATCGTCGCTGGCATTGTCAAGGTTAATTGCTGCAGACTGATCGTCAGATTGGGGATTGTATACGACTAGATCAGCTTCACTTTGACTGCGGTCGGGGTTAAGGTAACAAATGATCATCAAATATGTTGCCATAACACGAAAAGCGGTCATTTTGACTTTGTTGATCGATATTAATCCAGTGAAAACAGTCAGAAACTGAATGGCAAAGTCACTGAACAGGGTGGAGTATTTTTACAATCCAATAGTGTATTTCAATCTTTCGTCAGCGATTTTTTAATGTTTGCTATGGAGGCATATGGGAAGTAATCAATTTTTACATTCGGCGGCTCATTAACTTAAATAGTGGTAATTATTTATACATTTTTCAGAGAGATACGTTATAAAGCCAGTAGCGGCGCAAAAGAAGTATGTGTATAGTTTAGGCAGGCGACCAATTAGCTAGAGCAAAGGTAACGAAAATTATTCTATTACTTAAGAAGGTTTGATACCTCCGAACCCCGACTTCGTTACTTTTCTTGGTGGTCAAAGATGTCCATAAAACACTGTTTGGGTGGTTCTTAAGAAAAAGGCTCCGCGTGTCTCTTCGTCTCATTCACCGGCCGACCTCGCATGCAGGTGCTCAGGGCGTATGTCCATCTTTACCTTTAGTTTTAAATTGAAAATCTCGAAAATGTACAAGATTTTCGAACAATTTTAGTTTTCTAGGATTTTGAATTCTGGACAAATGTTTCGGTCCCGTATCCAAGACAACAATCGTGAATTTTACTTGACTATCTTATGTGCTTCAGAGTTCTTTAATTGTTTTTGTCACTATTCCAAAAACCCCACATTGCTTGCTGCTATGTACAGGTATTTAGATTTACATTTTCCACGTTCGAGAATAGTAAATAAAAAATTATTAATACTTTACTTAAAAAAGAAATGGATATAACTTCGAACCTATTTACCTTAATGTGAGCGTCAAAAGAAAGTGTCCCCTCTACTATGTCAATTGTACCTAACAGTTAATAAACAGTTAATAAACAACCTAAAAGTTAATTTGTAGGTAGGTACTTACGGGAAAATTTAAGTTTAGTAAAAAGTCACCAGTTTGTTGTTTTAACATATTTCAAAAGAAAAATCTGTTGTAACAAAAATAAATAAATAAATAAATAGAGTGGCGCAACAGCTCGAGGTGAACCAGGGCCAACTTCTCAACAATGTATGCTGGTGTGTTAATTTATTTACATAAAAGGGGACCTACAATTTTTTGCCGAATCCGAACGGCACTTTGAGAAGTTTTTCAAGACAAATGATACTCTCGGAGGGCTTGTCAGACCCTCGCGGAGGAGGGGACCGTGAAAAAGAGCAAGTCTTTTTTTTCAGGTGACGATGGCAGAATCTGTTGTACTTATAGAAGAAATAACACTTTCTGAAATTAGCAAACCACGTACGGTTGAAACTTGAACTATCAAAATAGTTGCGGCACACTGCATAAGCTGAAATACACAGCAGAGCAATGATCCTAAACATAAAATCCAATTGGCAATGCAATGGCTATTTTAACGGACTTAGAGATCACCCTATGCAATCCTCAAGTATTCGTGGAAAAAGGTACCTCGACAAGCACAAGTAGATTCAAAAACGTGTCATTGTATCAAAACGATCTTTTGTCCCAAAAAAACTTAAAACTAGTTTTATTGGGTCAATTGCAAAAAAATCTGACCCTTCAGCGGTCCATCAATAATAGAAAAATGTCATCATATGGTATCACTTCGTTGTCCAAAAAAATGAAATTTATGGATGAATCATGAAACATGAAAGATCATGCAACATAAAAATGAAATGCCACATGAAAAATGAAACATGAAACATCATGCGACATGAGAAATGAATCATGAAACATCATGCAACATTAAAAATGAAGAATAAAACATCATGCAACATGTAGCATGAAACATTATGCACCACGAAGAATGAATCATGAAACATGAAACATTATGCCACATGAAAAATGAAAATTGAAAAATGAAAAATTAAAAGATGAGAAATCCAGTCCATTCGCACCTATTCTCCTCTTTGAACAGTGAGACATATGGCCTTTTCGGTTGGCGATCCCGGATCAGGGCGTTCTTCTCCCGGATTGGGGCTTCTCTCAGAACCGCCAAACACGTTTTTCTTGATTTTGAAGTTTGTCTAGCGTTGTATTTGTGAAGCAAAAGCTATTCTACAGGGGACAAATGACATTTATCCAACTTGACATTGACACATGTATGATAGTGTGCGTGCTTCTGCTTTTGATTCTGGATTCAAAACCAGAAGCAAATTTCTCTTTCATCCAGAAGAGGAACTATCAAACAACAGGAGAGTCCAGAAGTCTCCCGAACGCTCCCGGACGACCAACCGAAAAGGCCAATAGAAAGATGAAGTTCAGATTAAGTTTGGTACACACACTTATAAATTCCGTAAAAAAAAGTTGTACAAGGGCAATTTCTTTTTTTAAGCAAACGGTTTACTTGCAGTTTAAATTTTGATGGTAAAAAAGACAGAAAGTGGTTTGGCATTTAACTTGAAAAGTTTTACAGCCAGGAAAAAACATAGACTAAAAGTCCAGTCAAATCGTTTCCGTGAGTGTATTAAACGATGGGTGAATTGTAGAAAATTACAGCTGTTTTAGCAAAATGCAGAATGCAACGGGAAAACCATTTTTTTTTTTTTCAAATTTGGGTATTTTTTCAGTGCGCTCTAGCGCCCAAATTTTAGAACCAAAAATCGCTTCTAAGGCAAACTTTTATAGGAAATCTAATTTTCTTTATTTTATTTATTGCAATCTTCCTAGAAAATTTGGCATTTCTATGAATTTTTGGCAAAAAACTAAAAAAAGAATCGAAATTTTTGCGATTTTTGAGGTGAAGCCATATACGTGGGAAGTAGCAAAGTTGAAAATCGGGTTACTTGAGGAGGTGTGAACCCTTCGGTGTGAACCCTTGCAGGGGGAATTCTCACGCAGAGGCTGGTAAACCCACACTACAGGCCGCTGGCGTTAAAATTTGGGGGGGAGGGTAGGTGCTTTTAGTGTTAATAGATGTCAAAAAATATAGTTTTACATTTTATTTGAATGTTAAGTAAAATTTTATAAAAATTTTAACATTCAGGGCTAAACTAAGCCACCGCCTAGTTTATCCCGAAGCCTTAAAGTTCGCTTTATATGGGGGCTATTCTACATTTATAATTTTTGACTTAATTTACGCTTAGTAAAAACTGTTTTTCTTGCTCCATGTTAAAACATTTTATAATAATTTATAAAAAATTTCACTCATTGGTTAATAGAAGGGAGTTGCAGCTATCCTTAAAGGATATCTCGGTTGGGTTACAAGAGATCTCATAGGTTTGGAAATTTTAAGACCTAAAGGCGTGGGATTTTCTCTATTATAGATTTTTTTGGTTTGCTGATCACGAATTTCGGGTCCTTTTTTCTCGAGAAATTAAGGCTTCACCCTTAAAACAGACAAAAATACCACTTAAAAAGAGGTAATTTTCTCGCACTTTGAGCGTTAATTGATGTCGAAATTTTTTTTAAAAATCTCAACATTCGGGTTAAATTAAAGGTGTGAAAAGTACCCCTAAACGGGTAATTTTTCTATACTTACACTTTTTGACTTAAATTATGCGACAAATTTGTTTTTCGGACCCTAAGTTTAATATTTAATGATAATTTATATAAAATTTGTCAGAGGGGTTTGATACTTCCCCTTAATATGAGTATGCCCATTTTAAGAGCTAACGGGATGAGATTTTCGAAATTATGTATAAGTTTTTTGGGTTGCTGATCACGAATTTTAGGTGCTTTATTATTAAAATTTGCAAGGACACCGTTAAATTAATAACATTACCCAAATAGAATTGAACAGTCCATTTCATTTTATTCCTGCTCCTTAGGATCGTTAGTGTTCTCAATAGTTATATCTGGTTCAAAAATTGAATGGCCGATTTCATACGTGCTCTTAACAGTCACCTTCATTCACATGTGAATCCTGAATGCAATTTTCGCAATTTGTCTTTTTTAAGGGCTATTTTGAAGAGTTGAAATATGGTTCGATTTTCGAAATACGCTTTAAATCATTTAACTTGCCTTACTGCAAGTTAGTGCCATTAAATGCTCATAGCTTCTGATCTGTTTCTAAAAGTTTTATTAATAATATTTTTTAAACTTTTAATTAAAAAAAAAGTTATTAATAATATTTAAAGCAAGAATAAACCACTTGAGCATCAAGCCATAATATGTTAAGATTATAAGAACAAAAAACGCGTTTGTATTTTTTTTTTAAATTCTTTTAATAAAAACCAGTTACAGTCCGTAAAATAGACCGTTGAATACCCCATACTATCCCACATTATAATATGCTGATGTTATTGTTATTTTTTGACATGTTATAAGAAGTGCAAACTTCTAAGGGGGGCGTGGTTCAACCGGCCCTTACAACAAACTATCAATATTAACACAGATATGTTAATGTTTAAGTACAGGCTTAAGTACTTAAAAAGTACTTATTACTTAAGTACTTATTTTTAAGTACACGCTTAAGTACTTAAAAATGTAATTTTTTGGTTCAAATTCAATATTGTTGAAAACTTGACCCCAAAAAGGGGGGGGGGGGGTGGTTCAAACCTTTGTATGAACAAAATCTGCCATAAAATCTCGTTTACCTTACATGCTAAGTTTTTTGTTTTCTTCTTTCCTAAATAAGACTTAGGGCCAGTCGAAATTACGTTTTTTTTTAATATTTTAGGTTTTTCTTCAATTCTGCCTCCAAAGGGAGGCATAATAATATAGATGCCATAACAAATAGATGCCACCCCACTGGAGGAGGTTTACCAATTAACCCAGGAGGAGGTTCACCAATTCTGTGACTTACATTCATTAGGAGATGCTTAGTGTCAAATTTCAGCCTTTTAAGACGTTTTACAGTTTTGAAAGCTTTGAAGGTAGTTGCTCATTTAGACCGATTGTGGGCGGATTTCAAAAATGTTTACACTTGTACTGCTTCGCATAAAGTGGAGCTTACGCACGAAATTTCGGCTTCCATAAGGTCTTCCATAAGGGGGTCTACCATTATTATTTCACCGTGTTACAAACTTAATATACCTCCTATCCTATGGGATGGGGTATAAAAAGAAAAAATTTACATGCCACCCTGCGGTTCAAAAAAAAAACGTCGTCATCATCATCAAAATTTTCGTTGACCGCTTATCCTTAGAAGGGTCGCGGAGTGAGGGCAGCTAAATAGTTCTTCCATCATCCCTAATCCTCCGCCACCAACTCAAGAGATACAGGCGCAATCCCCAAACGGGTCACGGAGATGTTCTTTACCTGATCCCACCACCTGTTTGTTGGACTACCAGGCGGGCGACGCGCTCGCATCCCGGCTAACACAACATGTCTAGGAAGTCTGTCGGGGGGCATGCGAACAACGTGTCCAAACCATCGAAGAATTGATCGTTCACTCGGAGAAGTAGCTGCTCAAAATTTAGATTCCCACGAATACTGACATTTCTCACTTTATAACTAAGAGTAACACCAACAACGCCTCCCAGAAATCTGATTTCGGCAGCTTGTACCCGCGATCAAAAAAGCGTTAGTTCTTAAACTTAAAATTCTCATTAAAATAAGAATAGTAAACTTATAAAAAAACTTGTATAAAATAAAAATAAATAGAATGGCGCAACAGCTCGAGGTGAACCAGGGCCAACTTCTCAACAATGTATGCTGGTGTGTTGATTTCTTTACATACAAGGGGACCTACAATTTTTTGCCGAATTTTTCAAGACAATTAATACTCTCGGAGGGCTTGTCAGACCCTCGCGGAGGTGGGGACCGTGAAAAAGAACAAGTCTTTTTTTTTTCAGGTGACAATGGCAGGATTCGAACCCAGACCACCGGCGTAGTAACCACACACACTAACCACTACGCCACGGCACCCCACCAAAAAAAACTTGTATTGCAATTAATGAGAAAATTGTTTGTATAATCTTAAGTCTAATAATAGGGCAAAAATCCAAAGTCCCATTTTATTTTCTTCACTACTACGACAGGCTACTCATATCTCCTAAAAATTTCACTCAAAATATTTTATAAATAGTGTAAAATCTTAGACGTGTTTGAAAATATGTCATGAAAGTCGGAAACTGACAATAAAAAAAGAAAAACATAAAGCCGCAAATACTCTAAAGAACATTTTATACAAATTTAGCCTTCAGCATAAGCTGATGGACCTCTCCGTGTATACTTTTATATTGTTTTTTTAATGAAAAAAAAACTTACTTTACACCACTTGGGTATCCTTTTTCTTGGATTTTTGGTAACGCCATGTCTTAAATCGAATTTCCAAGTACTGCTTCGAAGCGTTTGCCACAAAATTAGAGGCTTTCTGATGGCTTAAATTTTAAACTCGAAAGCTAAATTACGACGATGCAGTTTACAAGTTATTGTTATCCGTCTAAGTGTAAACTAAAACTTTTCACAATATTGTTAGCTACTGAAATCTATTAAGCTTCTTTTCTACTCACTACTCTCATGTGGACAGACGCACCAATATTGGTTATAAATTTGAAAATAAGTGAAAAGCCTTAAAATCGAGCTACGAATCGACACATTCATGAATCAATAAATAAAAATTAATAATTCAAATAAGAGTTTACTGTAAAATTAATTTTATGAAAAGTAAATAAACTAATCATTAAGTTTTAGCCAAATCAAAAAAGATACAGAAGTAATATTTTTGATAAAATTATTTGTTTAACACACTTTTGCTATTGTACCCAAAAAGATTACAGGAAGAACAATGGTAGTTCAAACCAAACACTCTGAGATACTTGACGCATATGGCGTGTTCATGTTATTGCCTTTTAAAACACACAGCGGAGTTTAAACAGATTAAAAACCGTTGATCGGCAGTGTACTACATTCTCTTGTTGTTAATTTTTAGATCGATTATGTTTTATTATTTTACTAGGTTAGAAGGTCAATGTAAAGGTTAAATTTGACCACACAAATTATATAAATGAGAAATAAAAATGACATAATTAATCGGATTTATTAATAACCAAAAAATATTTACAAGCACCCAACAGAAAACATTTGTTAAGTTAGTGCAACATCCACCCCTGAGTGGATTTGAAATATTTCACTCATTAGTTATGTTCAAATATTGGCGGGAAACACAGTCTATCAGTAGCAGCAATTTTACTTTTTTTGAGTAGATACTTTAAAGAAGCAAAAGTATCACTAAATATTTCCGTGGCTTGATAGTTGTCAAATGGTTTGCCTTAAGTGCTAACATCAACATGGATTTTAACAGCCATTTAGTAGCTTATTTATTAATTATACACTCAATAGCTTTTATCCATTCTCGAAACGATGGAAGGGCCAAAACCTCTTTGGTAATCTTCGACCCAAAACTCAAAAATCATTCCGTTATTGTGCTTGACTTTGACATAAGTGCGTTGGAAAAAAATACACGTACCCTTGACTTGCCATTCGAACTCTGTACGTGTGAGGAACTTCAATGTAGCTGCTCTATTGGAATTCGTCTGCTGAGACAAAACATCAACCGAAGGGGTAATCTTTTTGCTACATAGAAAAAAAAAACTACTGATACTCAATTTACTTTACTTTAGTGTGCTTACAAATAGGCCTCGCACTAACAAACCTCAACGTTCAAATTTTAGTCACTTTGCAAAATCAAATCATCTTAAACATGCAAGTGCTGCTGTTGATGCCACAAGTGTTCTGTATACCAATTTTGCTGCCAATGCCACTGTTTGTGTGTTTAAAGGTGTATGATATCGTCCTGCCAAATGGAGCCGAATTCGAGGGTTGCTTTTCACTTTTACTGAGATTTTTCAATCAAGACTTTTATGAATTAAAACTTGGATGCATTCGCTTGGGATCCAATGGACTAAGTTTCTTTCGAAGCATGTTAGCGAAGACTATTTTATCCTCAGGGGAAATGATGTAAAAAATAACTGTAATTGTTTAAGATAAACTTATTATATTGGCTGATTTTTTAGCCTTTGGCTAATTGAAATAAATATCCGAGACATTATGCCAGGAACCTCAAATCACCCATAAGTTGGAAATTTTTTTTTCAAAAACAATCAAAACACACTTAAATAAAGAAGAAACAAGATGGACAACATTTTTTATTATAACAAACTCGCGATCAAGGGGTTATGACTACCCTTGAGATGCGTAGAAAAGATAGAAAAGAAAAGTAATTCTCCATCCAACACGCAAATGCTAATGAGCCAGTAGGGAACATGTAAGCTCTGCACAGAAACGACGAAGCTTACCCCCGCAAGTGTTATGCCTTTACGGAGAAAAGCAATAATATAACTAGCAGAGTAGCTATTCCATAAAGGCATCTTACATGCATCTAATTGTTGTCCATTCTATTTTCGTATTGGAAGAGAAAGACGTGTTTAATATTCGGCCGACTCTAACCTGGATAGCAGACGCCGACCAGGAAGCCGCTCATTTTAAGACAGACGATCCCGGTTTTTTTCGTTTGTTGCTGGTTTTGATCCGCCCGGATATTTTCCATACCTTATCTGTTGAGCTATCCCCTATCCGCCACCTGGGGAGGCGTCCAATTGAGGACCAGCAACCCCAGGAGGCACATCTCAAATAATGATTCGAATTTAAACGTATATTAACTAATAAGCTTACCGTTGCATATATTGGGGAGCAATCTCTATGGTAAAGCCATTCACACGCAAATTGGTTTCAAGTCATCACAACCGCCACTCATTTGATTTTTAGTACAAATAAAGGACATTCATTAAGCATTGTGTTTATTTAGCAAAAAATTCATTTTTCTTATGAATATGTACGAAAATAGGTTCCGAAATTGACTGGTCATATGCTGATCTAGAACAAAAAACGAGAAGCATAACAGCGGAGAACCCAGGCCCATCAGATACAAAATACTTCCTATGAAAAGTATGTCTCAAAATAAATATAAAAAAATACAAAAATCGACTTGAAAAATAAGCTACAATTACATGTGTTGAGGCTTGAGGATACCTAGCCTAGACCTATTCAAAATAGTATTTCCAAAAAATTTTATATTTTGGTATTGTTAGCAATTAATAAATTCATAGGCCTATGTGACTCATAAACCTTAAGCCTTACTGAACAAAAAAAAAACTCTGGTTAAAAGACTGCACTTAAATATATTGCCTCCGCTTAGTGCTTTATAGCTTCCGTTAAAAATTCCTATTATGGCAAAGTTTTAAATTATTGAATAATAGACCCCAGGTGGATCACACATAAAAGTATGTTTTAGTAGATTTTATAATGTCCAATAGTTAGTTGTTCCCTCTGTGTATAAATGTATGATTTCCAAAAAAAAGGCAATTCAAAAGTTTAACGCACTCAAAAAGACCATTACCCGCGCCATTATACGGCCGATCTGTATGCCTCATATAGTTTTCGGTGTCGGAAATGTGTTCGCTTTACATTTGGATAACGCATTTGCTCATAATTTCCTCGATAACACTGAGCCAAGGCCAAAAGAATAAAAAGGGCAAAACCGATCTTGTGGTATACGATATAAATTCAAGCAAACAGACCTCTGCGGTCGATGTCGGCACCAAGCCAAAGGATGAAGACGAAGGAGTGAGTCTTGTAAATCTGCCACTGTACTGGGTGCCTTGCAAGTGCACTCAAATGCAATGTAACTGCTGTATTGGAATACGCCTTAAAAATCAGAACATCGATAAAAAAGGTTTGTTCGAGTAAAAATTATCGAGTGGCAACTAAAACGCAAATCTCTTTATAGTGTGCTTTCAAATCACTTTGGTACTGGCCAGCATGACGTTGAAAATTCAGATCAAATTGGAAAACAGGATTCTGTTGAACACGGCAGTGTCACTTTTGAAACCACCAACGATATGCATGCCAACCTTTCTACCAGTGCCTCTACTGATTTGCTTGCAATTGTCCGATATTGTCCTGCCCATCGGTGTCGATTTTGAGGGATGCTTTACGGTGCTGCTGAAATTCTTATCCCAAAAAATTTTCCAAGTGAAGTTAGGATGCGTGCGTCTGGGAAAGGGCGGTGCAAAGTTCTTTAAGCCCACTTTGGTTGAGGAAATTGTGTCAGCAGAAGATGACCGATTGGATATTGTACGCGGCGATAATGACGGAATTTCTCTTGAGGGTATGTGAGGGTGGGAGCTAGTTTTTATATGTTTTTAATATTGGCGTCAATAAAGGTACAAATGATTAAAAGTGAATTTAAAACAAATATAATGCTTTAAAAGTACTAGTTTCGGATTAAACAAGTTATTCATATAAGGGTAAGACGTTCTTTTTGGTGAAAGGAATCTCTTTTTAATAACCTGGGCAAAGATAGAAACCAGAAGCCAAAAAAGGGTGCAATGTAAATAACCAGAGAACGATTTTAAATAACGCTATTGTGAAATAACTTTGCTGAAATATTGTCTTTATTAAACTTTTGGGACCTAGGGATATGACTATAAATTTTGAGACGACTACAGACAGCGGGACCAGAGAAGGGCGAGATGTGCTGCAGTATTTATTTGAATAATATTTTTTCGTCCCTCTAATGTATGGAATAAAAAATGCAAAACGAATTGTAATAAAACATTCTGAGCTTAAATGCGAAATAATGCAATAAAATCTGGGTCTGACTTTCTTAGAAAGTTCATCTGAAAGTTACCTGAGTTGTTAAGCTCGCCAAATAACTTCTTGTTTTTTTGAAAAAGCTATAAGAAAAACTACTGAATATTTTCTCAAATTTCTTTTTTTATTTGAAAGTAAACCTTCCGGTTAATAATGGAAAATAATTTCATTCAAGTGGCTGCCCCGTCTGGCCATACCGTAGCCTACACGATCGGTGCAATTTCTAAGCACATTATCGATTGTGTCCAGCTGTATTTTACCAATGGCTTCACGAATATTGTCCTTTAAATCATCGGTTGTCTTTGGCTTTTCGGCGTAACACTTATCTTTCACAGCACCCCACAAATAATAGTCCAACGGTGTCAAATCGCAGCTTCGAGGGGGCCAAACGACATCAGCTCTGCGGCAGATAATGCGATCTTCAAAAACTGGGCGCGAAACATCGAGTGTAGCTTCGGCTGTATGGCTCGTAACGCCGTCTTGTTGAAACCAAATGTTACCAATATCCTCCTCTTCAATTTTTATGAACAAAAATTCGTTCAAGATGGCCCGATAACTATCGTCATTGACTGTAACGGCCACTCCTTGCTCATTTTCGAAGAAAAATGGCTTAATTATGCCTCTAGACCAAAATCCGTAACCAAACAGTGACTCGTTTTGGGTGTATCGGCTTTTCATTGTATGCGTGCGGGTTTTCTGTGCCCCAAATGCGACAATTTTGCTTGTTTACATACCCGCTAAGATCAAAATGAGCTTCATCTGAAAAGATGATTTTTTTTTGGCAAAATCGACATCTTCTCTAAGTCGATCGCAGGCCCACTAAGCGAAGCGAAAACGCATATTTCCCAGCGTTGTTCAAGCGTATACAGAACCACATTCGTTCAGCGGAAGGATAAAACTAATTACCTATCAAATCAGACATGAGCTAAGTGTTACCATTCACGAAATAAGAACTAGTTGAAAAAAACGTTGGATGGCGGCCCCCTAACATGGATTCGATCCTTGAGACTGAAATAACCTTGAGGCTTTACAACATCTGCTAGCCAATATGTGCCGTTTCTAGTGATATTATTTGGGTCTCTCAGACCTTTCCTAATTTGCTTGCCTTTTACTTTCTTGTGCTTTGGAATCGACCACTTTTTCGGCCACTTCAGGTTTATGATTATGGGTCCCCTTTCATTGGATATCTGGAAATGTAACTGCAACCCTTCCCAAGATAGCAGTTAATCCACTGACATTTTTGCCATTAGATGTCAAACATGATGACATAAGATGTCTTATGTCCTGATCTCTTCTTAAATAAAAATTGTCTAGATGGTGTACCCATAAATCAGTAGGTACCATCTCGTTTTGTTCCACAATGAAAAAGACTTAATATTGTAGATTCATATTGAAAGCAATCAAGGACCTGTACCCGCTGTCCAACCACCCTTATTTAAGCTTGAGTCAATGCTGTTGTACTGATCATTTCACTTTCGTATAATTTCACACAAAACCCAACTGACTTTGTCGCTCAACGTTTGTTGTTATATGATAGTTACGTTACCAAGATGTTTTGAAGAAGATAGTGACCGTACGTCACTAATCCCGAACAGGAAGGATTTCCTGTGGTGAAAGAACGAAGCATGGTATTAACACTGCTTTGAATTTCAAAATCATCCGACAAGTTTGATTTATGCACAACGTGACATTTCGCCCCATTAAGTAGCCTAAAAGATATCTATAAACTTTTCTGCAATAAATAGCCTTTGTATTCTGTCAAAAGGCTTCTCGAAGTCAAGCAGGTGAAATGGTGATCTGAATTTAACAATGTATATAAGATTAACTAACCATCAAAATCAGTTACGTTCCTGCTTCATGCGTGGCTTTGAGATGGACTTGCAAACAGTCTTTTATAATTTGTAGCACTATCTCAGCACTATCTTTGCACTATCTTAGCTACTTCAGGTACCACGCCTCTTCAGTTAACACTTTCAGTTAGATTTCCCTTTGAAGCGTGATTATCACTTTTTTCTACTGATCAGGGAATGCCTCTGCCATCTTTCCGACGACATTGGAATTACTTAAATTGTCTCGGCAGACTGCAGGAATTCAATCTATTCCTGCAGTCTTTTATCACTGTGCTGGGGTACTGTTATCCATGTTAGGGAAATTTTTACTTAGCCAAATATAATCGAACAAGGTCAGGTAAGAAACACTGATACTTCATCCCGTAAGTGTTATGCCTTCATAAGGAGAAACAATGGAATTACCATCCGAGTTTTTGGTTCCACCCTGTTAAAATGGCTGCTAGTTTGTTTATGACCGATTTCAAAGTGCATTAGTGACTTCGACGACTTTATTCGATACAGATGCCGTTGGATTTCTTAAAAGGTTGTTCTACACCACCCGAGCTATTTTTATCCCGGTACCCACCATCTGGTGAGCGTTCCACTATCCGTCACCTGGAAGGCGCTGCGCTCCATCGAGGACAAGCAAACCGTGAACCAAACCAGCAATTTTGGTTTGGAAACCACTCATTTAAAAACAAAAAGTTTAAATGCCGAATTAAGCAGAAATCCACCCAAAGACAAGCAAAAATGCATCTTTCACCAGATGCTGAATACAGCAGGTTGGAGACGAAATCAAGAAAACCTAAAATCCGAAAGCCCAAAATACCTAAAATAATATCCCAAAGCGAAAAAGCGAAATCCGCAAAAAAAACAAAAAGAACAATCCTGAACATTTTGTTATGCAAAAAGCGAAATAATTGGAATCACACCGTTTTCTTTACGGAGTCAAAAACGAAGAATAGACAAAATCTCATAAGTCAGTTCCGAAAATCTTAAAACATAAAATGATTGAAAGCCAAAAACTTGAATGTAAAATCTAAACCACAAAGTTTTTTCGAGGTAATTAGGTATTTACCTCGAGCCTTTTTACCAATAGAGATTTTTATACCTGACGTCCGTCCGTCCGTATGTCACCAATTTTAAGGCCTTAAATTTTTAGATAAAAAGCTAAAATTTTGTACGTAAGCTCTCTGTTATCCGAAGCAATACAAGTGTTAAAATTTTCAAATCCGTCCACAGACACGCCCACAATCGGTTTAAATGTGCAACAACCTCCAGCGATTTCAAAACTGTAAGACGTCGTGAAAAGCTGAAATTTACCAATAAGCATCTTCTAATGATTTTAAGTCATAAAAAATAAAGATAAAGTCCGCACACCGCCCCTTGTGGGCGTGGCATCGATTGAAAGAGTAATCTTTCAAATGCAATTTTTTCAATATTTTTGTTCCAAATTGAAAAATTTTTACTTAATATATTAAGTAAAAATGTTTTCTATATTTGGTTCATACAAAGTTTTGGGCCACGCCCACATATAGAGGCGAAATATAGGAAAAACCTATAATTTTCCAAAAAAACATGGATTTCGACTGCATTTAAGGCTTACTTAGGGCAGAATTTTTTTTTTTTTTTTTTTTTTTTTTTTTTTTTTTTTTTTTTTTTTTTTGAATACTAGGATGGACGGAGACTAAAACTCCAAAATCTTTCAAAGATACCAATACGCCCACTATAGCAGGTACATAATACCGAAGTAGCCGATATTGGTTATGCCCGATTTCCACGTGCTAAAAAACCACCCATTTATGAGAGACACTATGAAACTGCCAGAACGCACTTCATAGTAGTAAATTTTCGCTCTCTCATAATACTTCTTGACTTCTTGATCAACACTATGGAAGCGTAAACTACTTGTTAAGTTAACTTAGTTGTAGTCAAGAAGTATTTTTTTTTTTTTTTTTTTTTTTTTTTTTTTTTTTTTTTTTTTTTTTTTTTTTTTTTTCCCGTGGGTAGGTAAAAACCCTCTCATAGTGCCTATGAAGGTTTTTACCTACCCACGGGAAAAAAAAAAAAAAAAAAAAAATACTTCTTGACTACAACTAAGTTAACTTAACAAGTAGTTTACGCTTCCATAGTGTTGATCGCATTGGATAGGTTGCTTTCCAGTGAATGCACCTACTAAGCCGTTCATTAATGCGGCTTCACCCTACGTCGCTAGATCGAAGGGTCTTGTTCTTTGTAGTCGTCGCTCGTTGTTAACATTGTTAAGAGTCTCGTTTAGAGTACGGATCATTTCATTGTTGCAATGAACATGAAGGCGAGCATTAAGCTTTCGAGCGAAGTTTGTTACTTCTTCGCCCACGGTAGCTATTCCTAAATCTCTGTGAATATCGCTATTCCTAATATACCATGGAGCATTCACAATTGCTCTTAGTGTTTTGTTTTGGAAAGTCTGCAACATGGACATGTTGCTCGGCTTGGTACAACCCCAAAGTTGTATACCGTATGTCCAGGACGGCTTTAACACCTGCCTGTACAAGAGCAGTTTGTTATATGTGCTTAATTTCGAAAATCTTCCGATAAGCCAATACATTTCCCTGAGCCTAATCTCGAGCTCGTCACGCTTCTTCTTTACGTGTGGTTTCCACCTTAGTTTAGCGTCCAGTGTCATCCCTAGATACTTCGCTTCATTTGCATAAGGTATTTGTACAGAATTTATGAACAGAGGCAAATTGTTAACCCTTCTGTAAGTGAAATTCACATGCGTAGACTTGTTCTCGTTAAGAGCGATTCGCCAAGTCTTCGTCCAGACACAAATTCTGTCCAATGCTCGTTGGAGGTTTCTCGTTGATGACTCGACTGATTCACCTGTTGCCAGGATGGCCGTATCGTCCGCAAACGTGGCCACGACTGTCTCGTCATCTAGAGGTATGTCTCTTGTGTAGAGCAGGAACAGGGTCGGACCGAGGACGCTTCCCTGGGGTACGCCAGCCCGAATTTGCTTGAAACTCGAGTATTCACCACTACACCTAACACGAAAGAGTCTGCTTTCAAGATAATTTTCCAATATTTTAAACATGTCTTCCGGCAAATTTTGCCGTAGCTTATATTTCAAGCCCTCGTGCCATACCTTGTCGAAGGCTTGCGATACGTCGAGGAAAGCACTTGAACATATTTTTTTCCCTTCTAAGGCTTTTTCAATTTCATGCGTTATTCTGTAGACTTGATCTATTGTGGAATGGTTAGGTCTGAAACCGAATTGATGATCCGGGATCAAGCGTCTTTCTGCAATTATTGGTTGTAATCGCTTCAGCAGAAGTTTCTCAAATACTTTCGATATTATCGGCAGAAGCGATATGGGCCTATAAGATTTTTTATCATTTGCGCATTTCCCCGGTTTAGGAACCATAATGACTTCAGCAACTTTCCATTGTCTTGGAACGTATAGAAGTCTAAGAGAAGCGTTTATCATATAAAGTAGCTTGACTAATGCCTTTTTTGGTAGCTCTTTTAATATTTCGCCAGTGATCAGGTCGTAACCCGGGGCCTTATTATTTTTAAGTTTGCTAATTGTCTGTCGGAGTTCAACTAACGAAACTTTTTTCATTCTAAAGCTACCAGGTTCCCCGTTGTTGTTTAGAACGTCAGCCAACGGCGGACCGTCGAAAGGCTTGAATGTTTCTTCTAAATGTTCAGCGAACAAATTCGCTTTCTCTTTGTCTTCTCTTGCCCATTCGCCGTTAGCTTTTTTTATTGGTGCCGAGTGGATTATAGGTTTCTTGATATACTTAACTGCTTTCCACAGCGAGTAGTTTGAGGTCCTATCCGCCGACAAGCCTTCAAGGTATTCAGTGGTCTCACGATTTTTAAGATCTTGCAACATTCCTTTCAGTTTGTTAGAGAGGCGGTTCAATAGGGTTTTGTCTGGGGGGGCCCTCGTGCCTTGCCATCTCCTACGCGCTCTTCTCTTTTCACGAATCAATTCTTCGATTTCGAGCGGATATGTTTTACGTACATGCCCGTCGGTGCTAACTGCGTTCTTTTGGGACGAATTGTTGTTCCAAGCAGCGCTCTGAATTGCTTCAATGAATTTGTCAACTGCGGTTTCTAACTCGAAAGGAGTTTTCAATGGCACATTCAAGCCAACACCCTCCTTACAGTCCTTTCTGAAAGCGTCCCAGTTCATGTTTTTGCTAGCTAATCTAGGAGTTCTTTCTATTTTCGCCAGTCTTCCACCCATCTTCAAGATAACTCCTGAGTGGTCTGAGCAAAGATCATAACACTCTTCAATTCGCGTAAGGTATTTGGGGTACCCTTTAGCGATGAAAAAATCGACAAGGTCAGGCTTTTTATTCCTATCGGTTGGCCAATATGTTGGCTTACCCGTGGAGAAAAAGTCCACCCCACGCTTCATACTATTTTTGTACAGTAATCTGCCTCTTGTTGAATTGCATCGTGAGCCCCAAAAAGTATGCTTCGCGTTAAAGTCACCCCCAATGATAAAATTGGACCCAATGAAGTCATACATACGATCAAGATCGTCTTCCACCAGTCTATATCCTGGCGGGAAATAACAAGATGCAATGTTATAATCTAAGCAGTCAATTTTTACAGAAACTGAACTGATCTGCATAGAGTCTAGCTCAACTTCTGTGTTCTTGAAGTGCTTTATGCAGTTCTTAATGTAGAGGGAGGATCCTCCTCTCGAATTTTGCGAAGGGTGATGTGCGTGATAGTCATTGTAACCTTTAAGTTTGGGTGTAGACCCGTTTTTAAGGTGAGTTTCCGTAATCATGCAAATATCAATATTGTTTTTCCGTAGAAATACTTCTAGTTCGTCTATTTTATTCAGAAGGCCGTTTGCATTCCATGTTAGTATTTTAAATAACTGTTTCATATTCATGTTCTCTTGTAATTTTTTCGAGGCTTAAACTCGAGCTTGCTCAGTTTGTCAAATATAACTTTGTTGATTTTAGTCTGATCCTCAAGTTTCTCCAAGATTACAGCGAGGATCTGAGACACTGCATCTGTTGTGGGCGATCTTGCCTTGCTTTCGTTTGCCGCAACCTGGGCGTATGATTTCGGTGCGACCAGTGGTGGTTTCTCCGCTGCACTTGAACTGGCGCCGCTCTTTTGTGGAGCTTTTACGCCTTTTGTCGACGCCTCCTTTGCCAATCTTCCACTTTTGATCGGCTTTGGCGTCTTTGGAGTCTTTGGCTTAGGAGTTTCAGCAGGTTTTGGGCGTCCTAGGCTTTGATTCTGACCTCTAGTATTTTCCTTAAGAGGTTCTCGTCCCTTTTGCAGCTCTATGGCTACTTCGCATCCTCGATAGTTCGCGGGGTGGTTTCCGTGGCAATTGGCGCAAACTGCTGGAGCCTTTATGTCAACCTTGCACTCTGTTGACAGGTGTTTTCCGGCACATTTCACGCAACGTGGTTCTTTTTGGCAGTAGGCACTTGTGTGCCTGAATTCTTGGCATCGCTTACACTGTGGTATCAGTCTATTGCCCTTTCGCATGGGTTCGATTTTAACCCTGATGTTAAGTATCATTTTTATTTTATAAATATCGTTTATGCTCTCAGTTCTTTCAAAGGAGAGCATAAAAATTGGAAGGCCGCGTCTGATCACAGTGTCTCTTTCTCCTTCCGTGCGTTGCTTTTCCTTTTTAATGATATTGACGGCATCAATAATTTTAAGGCCTTTATTTTTTACGTCTTTTACAACGTCTTCTTTTGTGCATGATGGGTGGAGCCCCCTTACAATGACTCGCAGTGGTTTCTCGTACTTATTTTGATAAGTATACCACTCGATTCTTTCTGCAGTCAGTCTAAGAGACAGTGCGCGATAGGAATCGGCGTTGTCAACATTTACTTTCCACACGTTATTTCGGTGCGAGGTAAGCTTATAGTTTTCTGTTCTCACCGTGTTTGCAAGAAGGTTGCGCAATAACCCAAAGTCTGCTATCCCGACGATGTTTATTGCGGGAGGTGGACGAATTTTCGCTTCTGGATTAGCCTTGTTTGAGCCAGAGGGCTTATCTTCTTTTTGTATTACTTCGGGAGAGGAACTCGCCTTTCGCTTCTTGCTAGACCTTTTCCTTAAGACTGAATCGGTCTCAAGTGCAAGTTCGTCCTCGTCCGTGAAGTATTCGACTGCTGGTCGGTTCGGTGTTACACACTCTTTCGTTACCTCACAGTCTTTCGTTAAACGAGTATTTTTAATATCCTCGTTTTCTTTTCGCAGAGAGTCAACTTCCATTTTTAGATCTTGGAAGAGTCGCTCCATTTCAATAAGCTTAGCTCGGAGTTCATTATTCTCCTTTTCTAAGCTCTTAATTTTCACAGAGTCCTGGTTTACCGGTGGACTGCTTTTTCCGGATATGTTCGATCTAGGTGGTGGTGATCGATTTAGTTTTGTCCTTTTCTCAAAAGGATTTATAAGCAATAAAAGGCTCTCCCCAGAATCCGTAGAGCCTGCCTCCGAAGAGGGTGGATTTTCCAGCATAGCTGGGCTGCCACCTGGGGTAATCAAATCTTTCGTTTTGTTCATTGCCATTTTTTTTTTAACTTGTCGTTTTTATGAGAAATAGGTAAGTCACTTCTATTTTCATTTTTAAATACAGCCGCCCCTTTGGAGACAGACGCCGACCAGTGAGCCGCACAATGTGTGACAGACGCTTCTGGATTTTAATTTAACCTTCAGATTCATCTATAAGTTAAAACCTTACTGCCAAAAGGTGCCCCAAATGGAGCAGCATCGACAGCATCCGTTGAAACATTAAAGAATATTTCTTCCGGTGAATTTTAGTCGGCTCTTACGACAGGCATACCTTACCTCAAGGCTATTCTAACCCCGACCTTGCAGGGGAGAGGGCAGAATAAGAAATAAATTTCAGTACATAAGATACACCGTACACTAGTCTAGATTTCGCTCATACAAAGTTTTTGGCCACGCTCATCTTTAGAGACGATTTTACATAGTTATTGAATTTGAAACAAAAAATTTAATTTTTGCGTACATTTTAGCCGCAAACTTGAATATTTCTATGCTAATATTGATTTTTGACTCAAGGAGCTGGACATGCCACGCCCCCTTTAAAAAATTAATTAAAAAACATTATAAATTTTTTTTTTTTGCACTAATTTATGATTCACGAATTGTAACGGGAAGGGGATGGAAAACAAAAAAATATAAGAATGGAAATCAGAATAGGAATGGAAAGAAAAATATGAATAAGGTATACCGCGGTTCGTTACAGACGGAAGCTAATACATACGTACTCTTGCACATACGTACTCTTGCACTGGTTTTTTTTTTTAGTTTTTGTTTTCGAAACAATTGTCGTTCCACTTTTCTTTTTAAACTATTTTTTCTAGATTTTGGTATGGATGGGTAAATATTTATATATCGAGATGTGGACGAGTAGTGAACGCGCAATATTTATGTTATACAGGCGAAAGCCTTGTAGCTAATGTTGTAGTTTTAAGATTAATCATGTACATTGAAGTTTATGAACGGAGGCGCTTGCTGCCCTGCTATTTGGCATTTTTACATTCATTGACGTTTCAGAAATTTGACTTTTCGTGATTTTGAATTTTACAGGATTTGGATTTTTGGGATTCTAGGCTTTCAGGACTTTGTCCATCACAACTGGTAACAACTGAGATGCTGTGATCAAGCAAAGTTTCATATTTTGCGTTTTTTATTAAATTGGAAATTCTCTTTGAGTAATAATCTACTTATTTCGACCGGTACGCGCTAGTGTTCGGAGTTAACCTGGGCTTAGCCTCAACAAGCTATCATAGCCAACATGCTCCTTAACCAGTTGCGTCCAGTTTTGCACGCGATTCTAGCAGAAGTTTATTTCCACTTGTTCTTGCACTTAATCTTAAAATACAACGAAACTCTTACTGAAATTCCACCAAGGCCTTTGGGCGCCCATATTAGACTCAAGTTTTTATTACAAATCGCAAATTTCCGCGTCAAACATCTCACTCTTAATGATTGGGCTTAGCCAAAAACAAAGCTCTCGTAAACCTTAAGAAATCGAGCAAAATTCTATTATATGGACCTGGCAGACGAATGGTGTCTAATGACACTTTTACGAAAAACAACTTAAGCTCATCTAAGTCTTTGATGGGTATACTTTCATATTTACTTAAACTAATTTTAACAATGAAAAAAAAATGTACGTAACTCTACCTTTTATATAAGGTATATATTTTAGCAAGTCTTGTGAGTCTCTAGTACATTATAAGTATCTTAGTGTAAGAATTATGAAATGGGATTGGTTTATGCTCTGCTAACGAAGCGGTACACTCTGTTACGGAAGCCATTGTGAACTAACGTTCGCACAAAGCATGGCTTTACCTGTGACACAAACCCATTTATGTTAATGGCAGAAAGCATGAAAGCTCTCCTAAGAGAAAATAACAAAAAACCTCCCACTCACATAAGCTCAACATAGATTTTGTACCCTCCGGTCAATGGTCGGTCCACCATCGGTCATTCAATCCAAGATCTCTCTTGAAACCTTTCGGCTTAATTAAACAATAAATGCTTTACCTAAACGGTGGTATTTTTTTTTGTCACGGTATGTGTTATTACTTCACGTATGTCAATAAAACAACAAATTAGCAATTAATTACATATCTGAGTGTTTGATAATCAAGCTTACAACCTGAAGGTCGTTGCGAATGACACACAAAGCTACTGAGGGAAGATCTACCAACATCGAACTTCAAACTTGCATGTGATGTCGGGGTCCGGCAGATGTTCTTAATGGTTCTTTGAAACTTGTTTGCATCTACTTGATTTCCTTGACGCGGTGTTTAAGATTTCAATTTTAAATTGTCATAATTTGAATAATTCTGTCAGAACAACAGCGCAGCCGCACGCAATGCTAAAGAATATAATCCAATTTATGGTAGATGAAACTAAAAGTTGCTTAGAAATAAAAATATAGCTTCGCAGATGAGCATGACGTTAACAATCTTGTTTTACACCCCGGTTATGGAAATGAATGATCAAGGCCGTGTTCACAAGAATGATTATGAATTATTTTCTACCCAGCGCATAGACCGAAATTCCGTGCACTAAAACGTTACTGGTCAACATAAAAGTTTAGGCCGAAACCACCCACGATCCTATCACCTTTCAATGACATAATCTATGTTAATTTGCTCGGAATCTCTAAAGGCGCTGCAAAAACTAAGATCCATAGCCCCATATTTTTTAGGCATCATATTCGGACGGTTTTGCCAAAAATCCCCCTGCTCCGTATAACGAAGCAGATGAACTAACTTGTCACTGAGGAGGGGCACCTTTACCCATGTCATCTTAACGTTTTTATATCTAAGCACCATTGACCAAGAGCAACTTCAGTCTGTCTTAGCGTTTGAATCAATCAACTTCTTCGTGCGGTAAAACTTAACAAAACAAAAAATGGCATCACTTAAATTGGTGGGTAAAATGAAACAAGTAACTGTGTCTTGAGTGAATTTGTGATTTAATGTTTTTTTTTTTATTAAAATGTAGTTCGTCCTTGTGGTCTGTTTGGCGGGATTCACAACAGCACAATTGGGGCTTGGACTATCCGGCGCTTTGCAATCGGCTGTACCACTTGCTAAGCAAGTGCTTGACGTTATGATCCCTAAAATTCTGCTCTTGGAGTACAATAATGTACCTACCGAGGAAGGATATCGTTTCAAGTGAGTACTTCAATTATTCGGGGAGTGCGAAAGCGTGCTGAGTTGACACAATATAATGTCCGACCAGGAAGTGATGTGTTAGTTTTGAAAGTTCAGTGAATGGCTAATTGAAACTAAATTGTAAATTTGCATTGTGTAGATATCAGGTTTTTCATTAGTTCTTTTGATCACTTTTGGGTTTTTTGCAGAAACAAGTTCTAGTTTTTATTTTTCCGGCAGGAATTGCTGGCTCTTAATGGTATAAATTCTTGGGCTGGGTTTTGTTGTTGAAACAGCACTTGAAGAGTTAAGTTTGTGCATCAAATTTGATGGAAAATGTAAGGGTCAAGAATGAAGAAGAAAGCATGTTTCTGCAACCGAAGTTTTGTTAAATTAATAGCAAATCTCTTATATGAATTTATGCCAGCCCGATCATGTTTCTGTAAAAGTTTCAATTCTTCAGAAGAGATTGTCAAAGCTAGGTTTTCTGTTAATTTGAAAATCACTAGATCCTGTGATTTTAAGAATCTGTGCACTATTAAAAGAATATCTACATTTTTAGTTTCTTCCAAAAAAAATTAGGAACTATTTAAGTCAATAATGCGTTTTAAAGTTTGATGCTTGTTTTCTTATAATATGTAGAGCCTTAAAATTTGTTTGTAAATCATGTTAAAAATGAGAGGAAACTTAAGGATTTAAATTTTTTTCGTTTAAAGTATTTTAAGCGTTTAGGCGATGGTTTTTTTTTTTTTTTTTTGATGTTTTGTTAATAAATCTGTCTTAAGATCGAATTAGTTGGCCTTAACGACGATTTTAAAGTCAAATTTATTGACCTTAACATTAATGCTAAGGAAAAAAACTTGATTTTAAGCTGCGCGCAAACGTAGTTTAAGTAATATTAGCTAAAATTTCTCCATGATTAGCTAAATGAATTAATTTCTTAAGGTTTCACATTAATTTACTAATTACTTGAAACGAGATAACTTAAAAATGTTTTCACTGAACGGTACCACCATTTTTTCGCCGGGGTTCTCCTGGCCCTGGGCTTTAATCAACAAGCTTTGGCAGGTAGCTCCGTTTCTAGCCAGCCTCCTCTAGCTTTGCATGCGAAGTTAGCTCAGGTGGATGACCCTTTTCACTCATGTGTGCCACGTGAGTCCCGGTAATCCTCCGCGCTGCACTGGCGGTGTGGATTCAAAAATTTTCTAATCTTGGTGACCCAGCCATCACAATCATTGTATTTTCATTCATTTGGTTAGGTCACTGTACAGCCCGCCCTATTTTCGCCTATGCAGATGGGACCAAAAGTCACATGAAGGATTTTCCTCTCAAAGCAGGATAAAGAGTTTTCATCCGCCTTTAACAGAGGTTGTATACTTCTGGACATTTAAAAGGATTAGGATGATAGGCTTTGCTACTCAATTGCATTCCCAGCTCAAGGAGTAGCGATTTGTGTCCGTCTGTGATTATAGATGGATCCAGGTGGACAAAGTCCCTAACTACTCCAAGTTAAAGCTGTCCATGGCAATTATTTGTCCAGGACATAAGTATTAAGTGTCTCTTGATGGGAGCATATACTTGGTTTTGTTCTCGTTGATTGCTAAGCTCGACGCTTCCGTCACAAAACGAAGGCTTTACTGCATTGTGCTGTGTTCTCTCAATTATGTCAATCTCGTATGCGTGTGAGAGTGATGGCTATACAAAAAGACAAAAGCTATACTAGAGCTATACTGGTTCACAGCCAGAAGCAAATTTCTATTCTTTTTAGGAAGAAAATGTCAACCGATTAACACGAAAAAAATTTCAGGAGAGTCCAGAATGTTAAGGTAACATTACTGGAAAGTAATGTAAAGGCCACAAATGTACGGACTTTATTAATAGATTGTGCCAACATGGAATCCTAGTCGAATTGAATCGCACTAAGAACAGCCTATATAATATGAAGACACCTTATTTTCCGTGCAATTTAAGTTAGCCCGCCCTTTTTTTCCATGCAATTTAAGTTAGACGGCACCCAGTTGTCCACAAAAAATCATGTGTGGAAAATAAAATCATGCCACGTAAAATGACCGAGCATATAATTTTCATTATATTTTTTTCGGTGGCGCATGCGTAACATTTTTTTTAATATTTCCCTTGTAATTATGTGCAAACCATTTTTATACCCAACCGAGGGTATATTAATTTTAATGCATAGTTTGTAACACAGTGAAATAATCATCGTAGATCCTTAAGACCTTTTAGAGATATGATCGAGACTGACAGGTGAATCGATTATGCCATGTCCGCCCGTCCGTCTGTATGTGTAAAGGTTTTACTTCTTCAAAATCAAGCTAGAGAGCTGAAACTTGGTACGCGGCTTGGTTCTTATGTTGCACAGGCAAAATATGAAAATTGGTTAAATCCGTCAACGGCTGCGCAGACTACTGGCTTCAATGTAAGACAAACTCCATTTCAAATTTTCTTACAAAATGCCTTTTAGTCAAGTTAGACAAGGTTGATTTATAATCCATCACTTCAGATTATAACCTCGCGCCTAAATGAAAAAGAAGAAGAAAAAGTCAAGTTAGACAAGGCGTAGGAATACAAATTTTGGTATAGAGCAAAAACGGCCCAAAACCTCTAAGAAGGCAAAAATTGGACCGCTTCGAAAGGTTCACTTCAAATTGATAGAAAAAAAATGGCAACTGTTAAAGATATTTCTATTTGCTAAGTTTAATCTGTACAAAGTTCTGAGCTCCGCCCACTTTTAGGGGGCGTTTTTAGGAAAATACAGTTTTTTCCGAAATAATTGAAACGTCGTGATTCTAACGAAATTACAATTAATTGATTTTAATTTTTAGCCCAGACCCACTTTTGGGGCGTGGCCTGTACAAATAATATATCAATTCGAACAAAAAAAAATTTAAGATTTGGTGTTACACGGTGTATAGGGTCGGGCATATAGAAGTTTGTCACAGACGAACTCTTGCACTTACTCACTTGTTTTTTTTTTAAGTCGGATGATACAGAAAATTTTACCGATTTTCGTTTTGAGATACACGATCCTAGATTTTTTTTGCTGTTTTTAGGCCATTTCAAATTTCATTTCCATTTCAGGCCAAATTTCAGGCCATTTCATTTACTCCCCTATACGCCACCTTGGCAAGCACCGTATTTTATGGTATGAAAGGGTTACCAGGAACTTATGACTTCCAGCAGTTTTAAGTTTTCATTTTTAATTATCAGTTTACTATTTTACTATAATTAAATGTATTTGGCTGGCTTTATCTTTTTGCAAGGGGTTTTTTATTCACACAAGATGCATCTGTTGCATTGACAAAAGTCTTACTTTGTTATGTTGAACTTATTGAACTCAAAAATCTTACAATATTCAAAAACTGAATTAATTTGTCTTTCCTTGCTGACATGTCTCCACAGCGACCAAAACTGCGATTAGTTAATAAAATAATTGAAGGAATAAATTCTGAGTTGTTTTCACTGGACACACATAACGCTTTATTTGACACGAGCACTCTCTTGTTGATAGTTGCTATATTTAAATATAGAATATAAAAATTCTAAATATAGAATATAGAAAATAGAATATTTAAATATATATTAAAATTTTCGAGATTAAAAATGGGGGAGTTTTGTTAATCGCGGATTAGTTCTTGGTGGAGACATAGCATTAAAGCAATAGACATCAATCATACAAATTTTTGAATCTGACATTGTTCCTCGACAAATTCTATTATTAAATTGAAGCCAACATGAAAACTCTACATACAGTTTAGCGAAATAGATTATTGTACCTCTCCTATGTGCGGTGCATTCTGAAGCAACAAGAAATTTCTAAGAATTTTTTACCCAGTTCTTAGCAATATATTAAAACGGTTAAAGGTGGTCTCAAACGTCCAAGCCATCTTGGAGTAAACACCATCACCTAAGGCTTAGAGTCCATATAATCAGTAAATGCTCATTTCAATCTAAGGTCACGAAACACAATTTGAACTTGTAAAAATCTACAATCTCGATTTGAGCATCAAAACCGCTTGCATGTTGCGCTAATTATCCAATGTTGTTGAGGTGAAAAAACCTCTATTAAGCTTGACGATAAAAACCCAATCGACAAACTCTTTTTGCTTCCGTCTTTGTCACGTTTTTCCCAGTGACTCCAGCCCTGCCTTATTTGCTTTCCGGCTTTAGATCACATATCTATTAGCAACATTAACATGTGTTTTACCATTAGATGCCAATCGAATTCCTAATGGGTTTCTCAACCAATTCAGCCATGGGTGTATGGGAACCTTGAACTTTATCCAAGACATTTTTTCTTCGATGCTTAACACAAAGAAGATAGTAATGAGCAATTTGATTTTAATCGCAATTCACTTGTGTTCACAAAATGTGTTGTACTACCATTAAAAAATTTCGGAATTTAGAAGTCACTGACCATTTATTTCGTAATTGTGGGACAAATAAGTCCTAAGCTATTTAAATGATCATATTTATAATCTTGTCATTGCTTGAGGCTTCAAGATACCAACTAATGGATTTCAATTTAGAGTTGATTAAGTATGGATTGACTATGACTACCTCGGCTAATTTTATCGTCAGCTATGTTAATTTTTCATTCAACTTTTCGTGCCTTACGGTTTGAAGTACTTGACGCTTCAACCGAGCATGGTTGAACAGATTAGCCTTTCAAAAGGTCAGTGTGTTGGCACTGTTAGACGGATCGTTTTAGTATGATTGACGGCATTCCATAAAACGTTTGCCCAAGTAGCTTACACATGCAAAATGTTCTCAATTCTCCTCTGAATTGAACTCTCAAATGATCAGAAATTTAAGTGCTGTTAAAGTTACAGCATAAAAGCAGTTTAACAAAATCAATGATTTTGACAAAAAGCTAGTGCAGCAAATAATAATTGTCCCTGGCTTTTTTATGATAAAATATTAGTTTTCACAATAATAAAAAAGCCTAATCCAAAGTTATTAGCAGTTTCCTACAAGTTTTGCTTATTACAAACTAATTTGTAATTCATTGCCACCTACTGAGCGTCTTCCCAGAAAAATATTTAATGGTAAAGTCTTGGGCCCTAATCTTATATAAGCTCGGCCTCGTACTCATATGAGGTGATGCCGAAATATGTCAAGGTGTAATTTATTAGTTTTGTAGGTTTACAAGAATCACGCCGAAAATCTAAAATTATAATTCAAGGTTATATCTCAGACAGAACCAGATTCTAGTTTTATTTTGCTAGATATTTTGTTGAACAAAATTATGCCTTCCTGTGGCACACCTAACTGTTTTGTATTCGAACAAGATTTCGCGTTATTTGGCAAGGGAATAATTGGCTCAGGGATCCTTGTAAGTTTTGTAAACACTCAAAAATTTCCCTTTTTTCTTCCATAGCTACAAGACATCCGATGGCTCATACCGCGAAGAAGTTGGCATGATCGTCAATCCTGGCACCGACAAGGAAGAACTCGTCGTGATGGGCTCATACAGTTACACCGAAGGAGATATTGAGACTGTTACCATGTACACTGCCGATAAGAATGGCTACAGGCCCAGGGTATCGCTTAAAAATCGTGGTGTATCACCAAAACTTTTGCAATCTCTGTCTGGTTAGACTATAGTGGGTTAAATTAATAGTGTAAATTAAACGAAAAAATAAAACAAACAAACAGATTTTGTATAAAAGAAAAAAAATATCAAAAAGTTGTTTTGTCTCGATTGGAAGCCTAGAAGGCGATTCAATCTTTGGGCATTTATCAGCATATCGACATTTTGGACATAAAAAGTGGTAATAATCAAAAATAGACACATGAAACAAGTTTCACTTTTCAAACCGACATTATATGCAGGCATTTCACATTAAAATATAATTTTATGCTTTGAAGGTCGAACATTTTTAGCGAATTTCATGTCGGATATTGTAGTCAGGTCTGACGGTTGTGTTAACTGGAACTTGTTTTAAAAAAATGTGCTATTAGCATATTGTTGGCGAAACAAATTTTATACCTAGAACTGAATAAATTTTAATAATTAGCCACAAGAAATTACATAACGATTTTAACATCCAGGTATCTAGTTCATGGACCTGTGACATAAAATGTAGAAAAAGGTTTGCATACGGATATGAAAACTGGGCAAAATTTGAATATTAAAGGAAGTTAGTGGATTTCGGAGGCAAATTTTAAAACAAGTTTTGTTGTTTGAGAATTCTATGCCATTTGACACAAATGGCTTCCTGCAACTGAAGGGCACACACGAAAAGATAAATTTGAAAGTTAAATTGAAATTATGGCGCACTTAAAAAATGACAAATTCAAACATTTACTTGTTTTGACAAAGGCATTGATTGACAGGGTTTTTCATCCAGAGACAACTAATCACATTTCAGGGTTTAACCGTGTCTTGCACTTATCGACTAAGCTAGTGTTCGAGATTTTGTTTTGATTATGCCTGCTAGAATATAACGAAGCTACAAGATAAGGCTTCACATCGCGGCTTCACATCTTAAAACACACATCTGGCGGGTATTGAGCCAGATATGCCTTTTTATTGTCACGACTAACGTGCGACATTGGTGATGGTGTGTATTGTGGAGGATATAAGACAGTCAGTGTCTAGATCTACATTTTAAGGCTAAGATAAATTACAAAATCTCACCCTTTTACCTGTGATTTTATTGAGGTCGTCGAAGAATATTGCAGTTTGGATTTTCTTTGCCGCTCAATTTGTGGATACTATAAACCGTCAACCAGATTAACCATATGGAGATCGATGCAATTTACATTTGCATTATCATGTACGAGACGTCCGAGCTGACTGAAAAGCCATCATTGAATCGGATACACTTTATAGTTGCCAAGGTGCAGCTGCGGATCTATCTGGTCCTCCAGGTTGGGGGTCGTGCCGTCGGGGTGACTTCCCGGCCACGTAAAGAAACACCAGTCACGAAGCAGAAACAAGCCTCGGATTCGGACGGATTTACTGTTGAAATCAAACGAAGGATAACTCTTGCCAATCGCTGTTTCTTCGGACTAAGGAGGCAATTGAGTAGCAAAGCTCTCAATTGAGGGCTTAGCTCTCTCTCGAGCAACTAAAGTGTCTATGTATAAGACCCTGATCATTCCAGTCCTGCTTTACGTTGCAGAAGCATGGACCCTGTCAAAGGCGGATGAAAACACTTTAGGCTGCTTCGAGAGGAAAATTCTTCGGACGATTTACGGTCCCGTCTGCATCGACGGAGAGTGGAAGAGGAGATGTAACATCGAACTGTACGGGCTGTATAGCGATACCAACCTAGCCAAAAGAGTCAAAACACAACGTCTACGATGGCTGGGTCTTCTAGAGCGGATGGACACCCACGCCCCGGCCCGGAAAATCCTCGAATCCACACCGCAGGGACAGCGCGGTAGAGGAGCACCGAGGCTCAGATGGCGCTCGCAAGTGGTAGGGGACCTCAGCCGACTTCGCGTGCGAAACTGGAGACGGCTAGCTAGAGACAGAGCTGGCTGGCGAAGCTTGTTGGCTGGGGCTCAGGTCCACACCGGACTGTAGCGCCCCCTTAAGTAAGTAAGCTGCGGATCTACCGACCATTGACAAGAAAGGAAATTCTGCGAGGTAGTTTGACGTTGGCAGGCTACGATCGCAAAAGATCACCAGGTCCTTCTCCCATAGAATTTTTCAAAACCTTCTATGAAGTCCTGCGCGTGTTGATAGACATTTTGCCAAAAAGCCATCTCAGATACCGTTCCTGGTGTGGTCTATTTCACGCGGCTCAGTTTTTCAACGAAACCCTTTGTTTGTCTGTAAATGCTAGCAAGCTAAACAAGAAGCATGAAAAGGGGACCTTCACAACAGATAGACCAGAGCTGCTCTTGGACTCAACAAGCAAGGAAGAAGAGAGGAACCGGATTCGCTGAAGGAAGAAGTGTAAGCACGAGAAGCTCGCGATTGTAGAGCTAGAGAGATGCTACAACAGGAATGAAGATCGAAAGTTCTATCAAAAGATCAAAACTCAAACTGAAGAATATGTTAGGTCTATCAAGGGAAACCATTTCTGCAGATTGTATTAAGGCGAAGACAAACCGAATCTCGCCGTCAGACAGAAAAAAACATTAAACCCGCACAAAGAAGTCACCTTTCTTCAAGTTTGGCAAGCATTCCCTGTTTAGGGACAGCAAAAAATGCTGCCTGTGCTGTCGCCTAGGCCCTGTTTTAAGGACTCTCCACGAATCGGCTTTTAGCTCCCGATTCTGAACGTGGAGGAGCCCTAAAAGTTTCTCCGGGTACGCGTAGGGACACGGTTGGGACACGTGTAGGGACACAGTGTAGTTCTCCAATTCCGCTACCGTTATGCATCTAAGTTTGTATCTTTCCACGCTTCGCACACCTCCGAAATGAAGCGGCGAAAGAAATCTACCGACAGTTTTAATGATTTTAATCTAATGACAGTTTTGTTTCCACCTTTCGGCCGCCCTCTCAACCAGCACCATCAAATTGAAGCTCCTCGTTTCCTGCAGTGGATAATTCCTTCCACAGGGCGTCCTTGAACTTCTCCTCGATGTTTTTCCACTGATCGATTGTCTGACGACCGCAGGCTTCCAGCTCGTTGACAACAACAACGAGAAGCTTTTTTGCATCGTTCGACTCCACAACGTCGTCCGATCTGCTTCTCTTGCTGCTGAAGCTGTCCTTTCCATCAGATGCACTTGCCCCTTCCTTAAGCTTCTTCGCATAGGAGGCGGAGGGCGCCTGGCTGGTGACCACTCCTGTCTTTGCAGCAGCATTTTCCCTTGCAACCACCCTTTGAGTCAGCAGTGGGTTGGCCAAAATAGCCTTTGCTCCCTCTAAGGCGGCTTTTCCCCAATTATTCAGCTTACCTATCTTACGCTGGGCGTTGCGAAGCAGGAGCTTGTTCCTTTGGTGAGCGTTTCTCACGCCCTTAGCGACAGTGTTGGAGGTAGTAGGCACAGCGTTCTCGCCAGCTGCTTCTACGTTTACCTTCACCGAAGCATTTCCCTTACACATTTTAGCCTCGGGGAAGGCTTCAACAGCGGATGCTCCAGCTGTCTTAGCACCCCTCTCGGCCAGATGACTTCCCTTTGACTTTGCTTCTGTGATGAGCGCGGTAGGCACAGCGTACAGGCCAGCAGTGTCCACCCCTATCATCACCGAAGCGATTTCCCTTTCAGTGTTTTCAGCCTCGGAGATAGATTCGACTGCGGATGATCCAGCTGTCTTAGCAATCTCTTCGGCCTTTGTGCTGCCCTTTAAATCACCGGCGAGAGTACCAGCCTGCTCACCGGTGAAATCGCTATCGTTAGTGAGTGTTCTTTCGAACTCCTCACTATCGCTAGCGTAAAGCCCTGTTTCGTCTAAGGCCCCTACCAGGAGAGAGATGGATGAATCCGAGGGATCATCTTTACTCACCTCTTCTTGGACAGGGCTTGTTCTTTTAATCATTTTTTTTTGTATTTTTTTTTTTTGTTTTTCTATTTTAAATTTCAAATTTGGTTCCCACGAGTAGGGCCGGAAATAAAAGGTCGACCCAGGCAGAGCCGCCATACCTGGGCAAGGCTAAGTATAACAGGCCCGCGCCAAGGCGCCTGAGAAAGCTCGTACGTGGTTGGTTTGACCCCCAACCTTGCATCCTACGGCACGGTTTGTACTACGCTCACACCACCACTGGAATCAGGTTTGGTAAAACTTAGTTCGTTACTCATCAGCCTGGTTGAATCTTTGCAACCTAAGCCCCATACCGGCGTTATAGAAGATGACGCTCACGGCAAGGCGTCTGCCACGTGGAGGAAGACAAACCAAACCATCACAACCTTTTAATCGACTTCAAGGCTGTGTAAGACAGCATTTATAAAAACGATGAGCTATTAAGAGCAATGTCTAGTTTTGGCATCCCTATCGTCAGTTTGAGCAGGATAGTGATGAAAAAATCACGCTGTTCCATCATCGGTAAAGCCCTCACCGACCACTTAGATGTCAAAATATGATTCTGACAAGGTGACGCGCCGACATGCCACTTCTTTTACTTCATACTTGAGAGAATAGCGCAGAGCTTTTGAGCCAACACCAGATGGGACAATCTTTTAAAAGTCCCGTTAAATTACACCATTCGCAGACGACATTGACGTAATCGAAAGAACAGTTTTGGGACGAAAGAAGGCGCAATTGAGTAGCAAAGACATCTCTCGAGCAACTAAAGAGTCCATTTAGAAGACCCTTATCATCCAAGTCCAGCTTTTTAATGCAGATGCGTCAAACGTGGATCGGATGAGTCATGTAGAGTGGATGGAGGGGAAAAATGGAATGTAATTTCGCGGGTACAAGTTGCCGAAATGAGACTTCTGAGGTGAATTGCTGGTGGAAGTCTTAGGATAAAGTGAAAAACGTCAGTATTCATACGAATGATGCGCTGGTTTGGATACGTTGTTTACATGCCCCTTAAATAAGTTTTTCGACACGTCGTGCTATCCGGGATGCGAGTGCGTCGGCTACCTTGTAGCCTAAGAAATAGCGGCGGCCAAGAAAAGGATGATAACTGGTAATGGTGATGATGAACACGTTTTTTAAGCTTCATAACTTCCGGAATCATATGTTAAGTCATTTCGTTAAAAAACACTTTCGTCTCCTCCGCTTTTTTCAAAAATATTGCGTGGTTACTTCTATTGAGTGTTCCCCCTCCTAAGTGAACTTACCATATTGGACCACGCATTCTATAAGTTAGATTCGTTTATTGGATTTTATAATATTGATACAAAACAAAAATTCGAACAAGATGTCAATATTTCAGGGGAATTTGCGTGTTTGATGCTCTTTACATTGGAGTCACAATTTTTTCAATTTGAAACAATTTTAGCCTGTCGTTGGTGCTGCAGTAGTAACGAAAGTCATTGATCCTGATGACATCTTAACACAATTCAAAGGGATGGTCGCCACATTTTGACCACCCACGCTCGCATAGATTGTCATGCACATTTGTATAGCTGTCAGGCCAATCAACTTCATGTCATGAACCTTCAGGCACATACTGACAGCTACTGGCAATGTAATCGGGATACAATACGTTGGCGGATTTTTTGCTGAGAATGAAAACTGTGACAACACTTTGGAGTCTAATTTGATTGTCACGTCAATCGAGAGTGAAAGAATGCTTAGCTTCAGCACGACGCACACTGAAATGTTTTCAATTAAATTGAATTTGTTATAGAAATTTTTAAATCAATGTTTCTTTTAAATTCAGTTGCTCATTACCGTTCTTTGAAAATCCGACTGCAGCGACTTTCACTCCTGTGCAACAGGTACATGTTACAAGCACACATGAGCATGGATTATCCTTGTACGGAAAAGTGACAAGATCTGCTGCTGATATTGCAGTTATAGCTGTTATGAAAACACAGCAAAAAAGGATCGTTTTTGACGTCATTACGGAGCGAATGTTTTCCAAAAACTATGAAATAAAACCACAATTGAAGAAGTTTTGACCTTTACGAAAGTTTTTCGCGAATTGAGTGAAATTCAACGGCGATGCGAGGTAATATTATGTCAGTTTTTAAATTAGAGTGTCGATCATTTAAATTAATTACTTTGGAGTAATGGTGTATGAAGTGATGAAGCTATGAAGTTATTGATCAATTAGATCACCAACGCGTGACCTGTGTAATTCTGTAAATTTCGCACAAGACTTAAGGCGCGAATGGCAAACATTAAAAGGTATTATTTATGTTCTATGGCAAAACGTTAAGGTACGCACATAATTCATTTAGGGATTGATTTGCTTATTTCCCTTTTACGCAAGTAAATGACATGTGCCAACAATTTATTACGCACATACATAGCTAAACAGGGTATTTATTCTTAATAGGAAGTTCTAAAAGGGATTTGTATCATTCTAAAAATATTTTATATTCATTTCTTTGATATTCAAAAATATTTTCATTCGGTTTTGGACAAAATAATGACTTAAAGACCTGTCGCCTCTCGAAAATGCATAGAAAGATAATTAAATAAAAATGTCTGTCACCTTCAAAAATTCAAATAGAAAAGGAGGGCATCTATCAGGTAAAATATGTAGAAAAGCTTCTCATACTGGGTTTCTTCTAAATTAATTAAAAAACATCTACGAAAAACCGTTCAAAACTCTTTTATGCCTGACTTGATGACATTTCGGATTTCAATGACATTTCTCTAAAGTGTGAAAACTATTTCGTTGTAAATATGCCAATAGAAAACGTATTTGTGGAGACATACTATAAGACTTAATATTTCTATGAACTAACCTTATCACTCTTTTCTACGCTATTTAGCTTTTTTCACTGTGCCCTTTTGTGGATTTCAAAGAAACCTTTTAAATTTTAGCAAACCAAGCTTTGCGGAGGGTATATCCAGGGGCAGTTGTACCTATTTTCGGTGTGAACCTTCGCCAAAAAAATGAGTCAATGAGTCTGGGCAGTATTCATAAATGGACAACTAAGGCAGGGTTACCGTCTTCGGTGTAAGCCTTTACCTCTGGCGACTGAAGTGGGAATTCAGTTTTCCTCCCGCAACTAGGATATACACCCGAATATAGGCATCGATAGAGGGTATATAGAGGACGGGGTATCTAACCATTCTCGGTTTGATCCCCCCAAAATAAAAACCTTGGGCTGCCATAAGTAAAACGAATGCAGTCATTAAAAGCGACGTTAAGTTTACGCTTGCACTCACTATCTAAAACGGGATAAACAGAACTCTTAAAAGTAAAATACGGCATGATGAGCGATTTTGCAAGGTTTTTCTTCAAATTAGTTTAAAGCAGACCTGAAATAAATCTAAGAGAACGGAGTCCGAAATAAATTTTCCCAATTGCATCAGATACAACACTACAGCAGCTTAGGGAACTGTTGATTTTGAGTCCGAGGTACCTGACAACATTAGCATAGGCAATTACCTCGCCATCAACTGAACACTTGAGAGCAACTGAAGGAAAATCAATGTGGTTGAGTTCAGCTCTACCGCACAGCATTGCAAGACTTACCAGGTTTAATATTCAGGCCATTAGTACGTGACCAGGCAAGAACAAGGCTTAGATTCTTATTTATCTCGCTAAGCAATCTTCCATCAAGCCTATTTCCCGGAGAATTTTTTTCTAGGTTTTTGCTGGTCCCCACTTGGGCACCTCCCCAGGTGGCGGATAGGGGAATGCTTACCAGATATGTTGGGTACCAGCATAGAAAATATCCGGGGCGGACTAAAACCAGCAACAAACGAAAAGTCCAGAAGCGTTTGTCTCAAAAGGAGCGGCTTCCTGGCCGGCGTCTGTTACCCAGGTTAGGGTCGGTCGAATGCAAAACACCTTTAACTCTTTCAATATACAAATAAAACGGACAACAATTCGATGCATGCCAACTGTGTTTATGAAATATTCTGCTGGTCGTACTATTGCTTTGCTCCGTAAAGGCATAACACTTGCGGGGGTAAGCTTTGGTGTTTCTGTGCAGAGGTTTCATATTGGGCTCATCAGCGTTTGTGTTGGATCGAGAATTACTTTCTTCTCCTATCTTTTCTATCCCCAAATTCTTTCCGCTCGTGATGTGCTACGCATTTTAAGGGTAGTTATAACCCCTTAATCACGAGCATATTTAAATAGAAATATACAGAAGAACATCATCTGCATACAAATGAACAGAGCAGTTAAAACTACATCGGGAAGGTCATTCATGAAAAGTGAGAACAGAAGAGGACCCAATACAAACCCCTGCGGAATACCTGAACTAGAAGCTAAGGGCCCTGAAGTACCAAATTCAGCTTTGACAATTTGCACCCGATCCCTAAGATAACTGCATAGAAGTCTGAGCGAAGTCCTAGAAAAATTAAAAATTCTCTTGAGTTTGGAAAATAAAATTGCGCTGACTATGCAGTCGTAAGGCATTCGACGAAGAAGTTCAAAAGCACCAAAACGAAAAACATACATATCTGAATCCAGAGCAACCCGAATGTCAGGAGTAACTTTAATAGCTACGAATTCACAACTATGCTTATTCCAGAAACCAGATTGCCATTTTGAAAGCAAGCTATTAAGATTTAGGTAACTTTGGATTTGATCATGCAAAATTTTTTCAAAGACTTTGCAAGGGAAAGATTAAATGCTTATGGGTCTTAATTCAGAAGGCATTGAAGGGTTAGCTTTTTTAGGGACTGGTAAAATGTTTGCAATTTTCCACACATCAGGAAATTTGCTACTATAGATGCAAGCGTTGAAAGTGTGGAGCAGGTATTTCAGGTCGATAGGCAGGTGTACGATAGGCAGGATCAGGATCCTTGTCCATGCAATTTCAGCAGAAATCGGTCAAGGAAGCACCTAGTCATTCCGCATACCTCCCTATCAGACAATGGCCGGTGAGAGTCACAACTATGTGCCGAAGATTCAACCTTCTGAAGGAAATTAGTCTCTTTGGTTTCCTAAAATCGAGGTTTGCCTTTGATAGACAAGAGCTTATGTTGTTAGACTAGCAGTTTTCCATTGTGATGGCGGTATCAAAGTGAAACTTTGAGTGCTACAGGTTACGCTGGCGCAGCATTATTGTGAGTCCAATTAGCATAAGCACCATCTTTGGCTACTACCATCTTTGGCTACTACTACTTATGCAGTTGCCTGAAATATCCTAGCAAAAAAGCAATCTCATTCACGTGTTGCTATACCAACTTTGATGGTAGCGTGAGTAAAATGATTTAATGTGGTTAAAATATTAGAAAGAAGAAGGAAAGAAAAAGAAAGAAGGAAAATAGAGGTGTTCGTAGTGAGCATGTCTTTGGGCGGATGCAAGCGATTTTCGAGCTCTGTCTTACAAAATCTAGTGTTAGGGTGACAGCTGAATTTAGATTCTCTCGTTCCGAAATAACGACCTACAACTGTTTACATACATATGGATGAGCAGACGGATTTCTAATCCAATTCCTTTGCCGGTATTCGTTCATATTTCTGCAATAACGAAATAATCCGAGCTCTGGATGAGACGAGCCTTGTGCGACGACTCTAACGAACGAGACGGTTATATTTAGCGCCGTAGGAAGAAACCGCATATTTTGACGATATTGTAGGTGTTTTCTTTGGAAGGCAACCTGCCAAACACGATAATTATTGAAACTTGAGCTACTAGTAAAGGAAACTTAGTCGTAGTCTGACGGAAAAATGGTAGGATTTTTAGTGAGTAAGAATCTCACACTACTACGAGCACGCGCGGCTGGTCCTCGAAGTGCCTAAGAAGGTTTTTACCTACCCACGGAAAAAAAAATTCTAAAGGGCCCTAATACTCCAGACCAATATACACGTTCCATCGGTCACGTCGAAATACAAAGCTGAATATACACTACTATACTTGGTACAAGGAAAAGAAGGTAGCTCGACCTTTTGGCAAAACCCTTAAAGTCTAAATGATGAAAGAGTTTCGAACTGGAGACCTTAAAACAAAATGCGAAATGCACTCCGCAAATGTTGAAGAGGTCAAAAAGTCCTCCATATACTTGTTCTTCATTGTACGGATTTTCAGTCTAGGTCTGTTTTCATAAGCAAGCATGTATAGAGTAAAGCTATTTCCTACCTATAAATACGGATGAAATTACACGCCACTATAAGTTAGTAATTTTAGCCCTGTTACCGATAAAATGTTTCTTTTTATGAATGAAATAAAAGGAAGATCTATCAAGTAAAATCACTAGCAGTAATGTGTGCTAGCATCTCATAACATGGATGATCCAATCGAAGACTGAAAATGAAAGTGAGTCAATCAAGCCGATGAAGGTTGATTTATTACGAAATGAATTGATCTTTGGTCTTACCGGCGATACAAAATATCGATGTGATCAATTCATAGATAAGTTCAAAACAGAAGTCCTACATAAATAACCCTGATAATAATTATTTAATACGAATGGATTTTGCGGTTTTCTCGGGGTGCCGGCAATAAATCAATGAATTTCGTATTTCTGATCAAATTATTGAAAGCGGGTTTTAAAATAACATTGCGAACTTTATTTGTAGGTGCATACATATGGGCGGACTATACGGGCTAACAGATAATTCAATAAGAATGTGGGCGCATTGTTGCAAAACAAAAAGCAGACAAATCGTGTGCGTTTAGCTAAAACCATCTCGTTTGGCCTTTTGATTTCCTCGTCTAATAACATTGTGAGATCAACAATCAAGCCGCTTTGATTCTTAAGCATTTGTGGTCAACTGATTGACGTGCTGTTTCTTTGTTTGTCTTTTTTATATTTGATGCAAAGCGGACTTTGTGTGACTTTGCGGACTTTCGGTGACGAATTCACAACTGACGACATTTTTTATACATTCATTTGTGCCATTCGCGATTTGGGAAATTTGCTACTTAAACATATTTGTTAATTGACTCGATTGGATTTTTCTCGCATCGAATAAATTTGCACACTTTAGATCAGACTCAGACTAGATTAAGATTAATTAGATTAAGATTAAGATCAATTTAATACAAATGCAAATTGTAGGGCAGAATTTTTAGCTCTACAGAAAGAGTATGCATAAGAATTTCAGGACCGGAAATGTGTTTAAGGCCTAGGATACACGCCGACAGAAATACGTGCGAGAAAATGCCGCACGATTTTCTGCCGCAAGCATACCTACTCAGCATACGAGCAATAATTTCCTGTGCGACTCCTGACAATTGTGATAGTAATCTAAATTTTAATTGTTGAAAAAAAAGTTTGTCGTGGGGCTTAATTATTTCAGTCTGCAAAATTGTTGAAAATTTTAATAACCGCTACTGGTTGGTTGATAATTTGCCGCACGATTTTTTGTCATCGTGTGTCATTGCGCAAAGTATAATTTAACTATTGTGATCCTTGTTATTTAAAATCTTGGAGAATTATTTGCCAAAGCTTTCCAGCAGAAAAACACATGCTTTTACTCATTTTGATGGGATAGCTAAGAAAAACTAGTTTAAGCTTGAGAGCTTGCCATGACTTCAAGACATCAGACGGCTTGTAACTTTTAGGGAAAACTAAGCGGTGGTGACGTTTAGTTGCAAATCTGATCAAAAAGCTTAAGATTTCTTTTCCAACAATAACGTTTCTTTTCCAACAATAATTTCCGAGCAAGGGATTTCCTGGGTTATTGATAGCTTCAAACGGGTTGAGCCTCCAAGCCGCTGATGAATTTTTGGCTATCGTACTACAGAGAACACAAGGCTTAGCTAAGCTCAATATTTCGAAAACTAAACCCATCTTGGAGATGCACTAGAGTGGTGTAGACAAACGCGGGCACGATTTCGCAAATGACTTAGGTCAATAAGTCTAACCTCCTTCCTTCTGTATACTACGAATGCAGATTCTGCCATCAGTTTGATTCTCCTGTGATCAGTAGAAGACGAACAATAGAAAAGTACAACACTGGGCTTTTCAAAAACCTACATACTGATGCCAAAATTGAATCACTGATTGAGCTGACAATAATTTTAGAGACAATAGTCTCCCCTGAATAATTTTAGAGACAATAGATAGTTTCTAAAATTATTCAGACAATACTGGGCAAAAGACCCTTAACCAAACTTACCCATACAGGAACGCCTAAGGATAGAATCACTTCACTCCTCTTCTTATGAACAAAATTCTCGTACAACTGGTCAGGGATAAATATGTGATATTCAAATCGGGAATGTTTCCCTTTCCACCCTTGAAATCATCGACAATGCTCTGAAGATGGTAAGCTTCTGAAAGATGTGAGCGTGGCATAAGCCTTATGTTGTCCACTACAAAAAAAGGACCTGATTTTATCTCACCCGTTTTAATGATCAACAACTCACACCAGTGTTAAGAACGTGGGTATCATGCTCGATCCAAAACTAACTAAACTAAAGGCTCGTGATCGGTCGTGTACTTCTGGAAAGAAGCTGAGAACGAGGCAGGTGTAGTGCGTCCGATTATCACTTATATGGGTAACTAATATGGTGCCCCGGCTTGAGTAACCAAACTGTTTGGTAACGTTCCCAACTGACTACATTAAACTTATACTAAATTAAAAAAAAGGCTTTTACGTAAGTTTTCCTATCAGAGCTCAGTGGGAATAGGACGAAGTAACGAAGAGCTTCGAATGAAGGGGCTCTATTGAAGAGGCCTGCACGTAAATAGGGCATGGCGAAGCGCACAAGCAAAATACTGCCGTTTTTATAGATAGCCAAGCTGCCATCAAAGCTATCCATATCCACTCGGCTGCTCTTTATCCTCAAATTGGTTCTGGAGGCCAAGACGAGTTTTCTCGCCTGGACGAAATTTTCAGGATCACATTTTACTAGGTTCAAAGGCATAGTCGTTTTAAAGGAAACGAGTATGCAGATGAGCTGGCTAGATAGGGTTAAGTTTTGCACACCTCACCCGCAGCAGAGTTCCACATTTCGGTAGGACCGGTTAAAGAACAAATCCCCTTTAATTTCGCTGAAATGGCAGTATATGCTCTGCATCAATCATATATTAATGACACCACTACTAAAGGGATACCAACCCTTATCCGTTTACTTCAAATTTAGAGGCAGAGTTTCCACAACTCCACAGAATTAGGTACCGATTATATTCCATCAAAACCATCACAAAACAGGTCAGACAAAGGCAAATCATACTACTTGGGTGCTACTTGGGTTCATGGGTGAACCGCCACCTCTACCTGCCTAAATATGTGCCTCTGTTTAGAGGGGTATCCGGCCTTAGAAAGCGAATTCAAAGCTGGTTGAGGCTTATCTTCAGTTGCACATGCCATCTGAAGCGATGTATGGATTGGGAGCCCATTACGTAGTGAAAAGTAATCATCCCTCTTAAAAAATTAAATTCTGCTGTTGGCTCATCATCATCATTTTCGAATGCCGCTTATCCTTTAAAAGGGTCGCGAAGCGAGGGTGGGTTAATGGTCCTTCCATCTTTCTCGATCCTCCGCCACCAACTCAAGAGACTCAGGCGCAATCCCCAGGCGGGACTCAGAGAAGTTCCCTACCTGATCCCACCACCTGTTTCTTGGCCTACCAAGGGGGCGACGCGCTCGCATCTCGGCCAGCATGACCTGTCTAGAAAGTCTGTCAGGGGGCATGCAAACAACGTGTCCAAACCATCGAAGAATCAATCGCTCCACTCGGAGAAGTAGCTGCTCAACATTAAGATTCCTACGAATACTGACGTTTCTCACTCTGTCCCTTAGAGTAACACCAGCAACACACCTCAGAAATCTCATTTCGGCAGCTTGTACCCGCGATCTAATTCTTTCGGTCATTACCCAAATTTCATGACCATAGATGAGGGTCGGAACGAACACTTAATTAAAACCTGAGATCTTTGCTTTCACTCCAAGCTCAGCTTTCCTGATGACCGGCCGGCGCAGTTCCTTTACTATTGCTCCAGCTTGGCCAATTCATTATCAAAAGTAGAATTGGCTGTTGGCTTTTAAGTAAAACTCAAATATTTTGTTCGGTTTTTTAACATTGTCGTTTGAGGGTTAATAATTTTTTTATGAGCTCACATCGCTCGAGAAGAAGAGATTAGTGAAGAAACATAAAAGACAGGAGAGGTACTGGTACCCAGAAGGTACAGATAGAAATACTTTTTGGTTTAAAAGCTGAGAGCTGGCCACATGTTGTTTTGCTTCAAAAGGGCGAGCTTCTCATCACTCGGCGGCGCGGCAATATCGCAATCAGATTCTTTATGAGATAAAATGCATAACAGGAGACATTACGATGGTGTTCCAAAGGCTCATACAGCTTTGCATTATGATGCCTTTAAGCCTTTTTGGATCGAGTTGTTGCAAGGTGGTCTGCTAGACATAAGAGTTTATGAACGTTTTATTTACATTTACAAGCTTTTGCCCAGCTTATTGGTTTGGACACACTAAATCCAAACAGGGGTCTATTGAAAATCCCCTGTTAAATAATGACATAAGGGTCAATATTACTTCATTAATTTAACATCCGCAGCAGCAAAATTCGTCAGGACGAATTTAACAGTCAGTCTGTTTTGATTACTAAAACGATCTTCAGAAAGCAGTCTTGATACTCGTAAAAATCTTTAATGCTTCCAAACAATCCCCACTATAATTGTTTGTCGTATCCCATACTAAGTTCTTTAAGCAAGAATAATTTAAAGCACCTAACACAACCTCTCCAGTTTCGTTTTCTATAAAAATACCTTAAATTCAAATTAGTTATTTTTTTTGTTTTTGTTTCAATAAGTTTCTGTGCATGCGCTAAGGAATAAATTCTTGATTTCAAACCAGACCTGAGAAAGAAAAAGCAGTTAATCTTGTACAAATCTGCACTTATCCTCTGCTTAAATCGTTTTGACTGAGCTCTACTCTAAAAGTATATAAACCCGATAAACGGCTTCAATAGCAATGTCACATAACGACCGCGTACAAGCATTCATGGTCACCTGGTCTTAAAACTCATCTCTGCCTTGGTCTACCAGGTCGTCTTTTAAACCAATTATCATTAACTTATTTTCTAAATGCTGGTATTTAACGGATTCCGCCGTACAATAAAATTTGTGTCTTGCAGTCTTGTCGCAGCTGAAATTGCCTTTTGTGCAATTCCCCCAACGATAGCTGCCTTCGATTTTTTTTTCCTTTTCATTAATGAATCTATTCTGAAACTTCCTTAAAGCTGACACGTGATGTAAGAAGTTAATCTTTTGACAAGTCTATCTTGGTGCGTGCGCGCGCACCTGTCCAATGAGCAAGTGCTGTGGATGTGCGCGTCAATTGATGCGGGAACTCCCACGAATTGCTCAATTGTTTGATTGACGTGAGTTTTTCGTTTTGGATTTTCGTTTGTTGAGTATTTTCGCAGCATCATTTAGAGTCAAGTACTGTGTACGTACTGTCATGTTTCACTACATTGTACTGTATGCGGTCTTCATTGAGTCAACAACCGGCGCAAGCCTACCTTTAAAGGTATTTTTGTTGGTATAAAAAACTTTTGCCGGTTTTGCAATTTGGATTTTGATTTAAGAAAACAAATGAAACAATAGACTGTCGAGGCCTTGAAGTTCAGCTCTAACGATGATGAGTGCGGCATCGTTACCTAAACGGTAGTAGGTACCATAATTTCAGTGCAAGTAATCAAACTTGACAGTTGGTTATAAATTTGATTTTGAAGATAATTTTTCAAAAATTCCAAAGGTACTCATCGCATGAATTTGTGAGATAACTTGACCCGGTTCGAATAGTTTGGGTATTGTATATCATAATCTGGTATTGGGAGTGGTTTTCTGGGAATTTTTGGGTAACCTATTGTGTACCTATGTTTTAATGCTATAACCAGCTTTACAGGTGCGTGAGATTAATGATGGTACGGGTACCTTACCTTAATCTAATGAGTGATTGTTATTCATTACTTGCATCATGAAATCTAAAGATGCTCCATTATGGGGCTATCCATTTGCAGAGCGAATTCTGACAGATCATGTACCTCGTTGAAATTAAGTCTGGGACCAAGAGTGTCAGGTGTGCAGTAGGTATATGCCTTCTACAACTCCTGTCTAGATCAAACTTAAAATATTTATTAAGATTCTAAAAGCATTTTTCTTTCAATGTAAGTAAAAAGTGTGGGTGTTCTACAAAAAGGTGTTACTCCAAGTGTCTAAATGGACACAGAGGATGTCTTAGGCCCCTTATACCTGGCGTATGCTAGACAAGGCATAAGATTACAGTAGGGAGGTCAGTTACAGAGGGAGTCAAATTTGTTGATTTTTTTTTTATCTTAATACATAGGCATGCGGATCTGAGCGGCTCGATTCTGAATATATTATTAAAAATCGTTGGATGCAAATAGTTTTGAAATTATAGACAAAAATAGGTCTTCTATCCTTACCTCTATCCAACATACATCTTCTATCCTTACAAAATTCGGGCCAATAAACTCCTGCAAAAATATGTTGAGGAACCATCACAACTTCACTTGATCTTTGTTTACGTTTCTTCGAAAAACAACCCATAATTTCGAATTTCGCAACTTTTTATCGCCATTACCATTCTCATTGTCTCAATATCCTCTTCACCTTCACCCTAACCGAACTCGAGTTTAAGTAGCAACAAGTTCGAGAGGCCCGTAAGTTCAGTTTTCCAGACCCACAGAACTATCAAGGCGAAATTTTCTGCGTCTTTATTAGATTAAATTCGTTGGTCAATTGCAAGTTTTTCCGAACAGAATCTTATATTAAACAGAATCTTATATTCTGCAAAATTATGAGCGACACGATTGTAGTTGAAAGATCAAATATAATTGGCGAAAGTCAAAATGCATTCAGCAAATTAGTTTATGTCCAAAAATATCCCTCTTAATTTATTTTGTTTGCAAAAATTCGTGATTTTTAGCGAAAATTGTGTGTTTCGTTTTTTAATGAAAAGATTTTTCTTTAAAACCAGTGAGTAAGTGCAACAGTGCGTATGTAATAGCTTAGGTATACCCTATTCCTATTCCTATTCCCTTTCCATTCCTAATTATCCTTTCCATTCCTAATTTCCTTTCCAATCCTATTCTTCTTTCCATTTCTATTCTCCTCTCCATTCATATTCTCCTCTCCATTCCTTTTCTCCTTCCCATTCCTATTCTCCTTTCCATTCGTTTATTTTCTTGTTTTCCATCCTCGTCCCGTTACCATTTGCATCATATTAAATAGAAAAAAAATATTCCTTATAAGTTTTTGTTTACTTTTTCTTTCAAAAAGGGGTGTGGCATGTCCAACCTCTTCAACTGAAAATCAATATTTGCATAGAAATCTGCAAGTTTGCGGCTAAAATGTACGCAAAACTGTAATTTTTTGGTTCAAATTCAATAATTTTGTAAAATCGATCTCTAAGGATGGGCGTGGCCAAAAACTTTGTATGAACGAAATCTGAATAGTACTTTATGTGCTAAATTTTATTTCTTTTTCTAGCCTTAGTAAAGCTTAAATCAGTTGAAATCCATGTTTTTCTGGAAATTTATAGTTTTCTATTGAATTCTGCCTGTGGGCGTGGTCCAAATTTTTTTATGAACAAAATGTAGAGTATTTTCTACATAACATATTAAGTAAAATTTTTACGATGCCAAAAATGTAATTTTTTGGTAAAGTAAAAATTTTTCGATTTGGAAATTGATGCCGCGGACACAACTTTATTTACGACGCCCACGACTTTATTTTTTATTACTTGTAATTATTAGAAGATGCTAAGCAATGAATTACAGCTTTTCACGACGTCTTACAGTCTTGAAAGCACCCGAGGTTCTTGCACATTACGACCGATTGTGGGCGTGTCTGTGTGCGGATTTGAAAAATTTTAACACTTGCTTTGGATGACAGAGAGCCTACGTACAAAATTTCAGCTTCCTAGCTCAAAATTTAAAGCCTAAAAATTTGTAACATACGGACAGACGGACGGACGGACGGCTCATTCGACAGACATGGCTCATTCGACTCAGAAGTCGGTCTCGATCATATGCCCTTAAGGTCCTTGGGGGCTATCGTCATTTTCTCTATGTTACATTTTCGCCTGTATCAAACTTAATATACTCCATTTCTGTGAAATAGGGTATAAAAAGGAAGCTTAACTCATCGGTTTTGAGTATTGTATTGATAATTCGCGAGTTCATGGCTACCATGGCAGGTAGTGTCATGTAGTGACGTGTGCGTGCTGCCATTGAGCGAAAAATAGTGCAAGGAAGTAATAGAGCTTTTAGTCGTTCAATAAAGCAAAGCTACATATAACCACATGTTTCCTTTCTTCCGAAAATGCCACCCATAGGGTCATACTGACCGAGAACGATTAAATAGAGTGGCGCAACAGCTCGAGGTGAACCAGGGCCAACTTCTCAACCATGTATGCTGTGTGTGCTATATTTTTTTCACATACAAGGGGACCTACAATTTTTTGCCGAATCCGAACGGCACTTTGAGAAGTTTTTCAAGACAAATGTTACTCTCGGAGGGTTTGTCAGACCCTCGCGGAGCTGGGAGCCGTGAAAAAGAACAAGTCTTTTTTTTCAGGTGGCAGAGGCAGGATTCGAACCCAGACCTCCGGCGTCAGAGGCACACACACTAACCACTGCGCCACGGCACCCACCGTGAACGAGAACGATTGCTGAGTCGAATAATCCATAAGCGACTCATCTATTTTACGCTTTAAGGCCTTACATTTAAGCTTAACTCTTAAAAAGTCATGTCTTTTCTACATCATACAAAAGTAGATGACAAAGTTCTTCTTCGCATGGCTGAACTATGCATGTGGAGGGTATGCTGTTACTCTGCTTGGGTTCACTGCAGAATTCGGGGTGAATGGCGAGGATGAATGTATGCCTATGCTTTCAAACATATTTTGTTTACAGTTAAGCTGGGGTATCCTCATCTTGAGTTAAAAATGAAAAGAAAGATTAATAAACCCTTGGTAAAGTTTGATTTAAGTCTAACCATCTTTCCAGCAGGTACACATTTTAGGGCTTTATACTTCTTGACCGATTGCTTACTGGAAGAATTGGTATGGGCAGATCAACATGAAAATAATAAGATCGGTTAAATCCTTATCTATATGTGTTATTTTAGGATCTTTTTTTCAAATTGTGAACCTATCAAAAAGCGGAAGAAGTATAGTTGACCAAAACGATCAGAAATAGCGTCACATATTTTGTTGGTCCGTGACAAAAGATCCTTATCTCCTGCAATAAAATGACTAGTGTTTGACGAAGTGGCAGGACGATGAAGTGTTTGACGAAAGGGGCAAGATTCGCAAAAACGGGAGTGTGCTTTTGTTGTGGCAAATGTAAGTCCAAATAATTTGTGATGCAGCAAAACTAATTTGTTACCTTGGGCTTTTAATGTCCAGGTTCTAGATCTATATTCGCAGCATCTATGTACCTGTACCACCTACGAAATAGAGCTGCGCACAAGTGAGTACATACAGTATTTGCATTGGAATGTGCCCTTATTAAATTCGCGGCTCGTTTTGCGCTGCCTGCAACAAGACATTTATTATTTATAATAAATTAATTCAATTTAATTGCCTTAAAATTAAGGATTTCTCCTTGGGTCCCTATGAATTTCGCACGACTAAAACGTAAACACTGCTTTGTTTGGCCTCCAGTCACCTAAAGCAAAATGGCGGACATTCTTTTGACAGATTCGCCCGGCGCTCTATTGATCGAAAGTTAATACAGTGATCATTGATCAATGATCAACAAACAAATTTTTTGCGGTAAGTTTGAAACAAATTTAGGATTAGAATTGATTAAAAGTCAAAACATGAAAAGTAGGATTTTGTAACATTGAACAATTTGGCTCTAAAACCTATATCCGCATTAAAGTAAAAATGAGATAGCTGCAAAAAATGAAACCGACCTTTTTCATATTTCCCCCTAAAGCAATCTTTTTCAACTATAATGCCCACGAGAAGAGTAAACCTTGTCTTCAACGAATATTCTGTCCTCCTAAAGTCGCCTTCCAAGGCTCGTTTTTCTTCATTCCTAACAAGCACTGCAAATGAATACTGCCATCCAATAACAACAATGCTTAATATTAAGCCAAACTGATGTTTTTAAAAATTATCATAAATGATATACGATATGCTAGCATTATGAAAATTCTTAAGCTAACTAGCTATGCAACGACAATAGAAGCCATAAAATAAATTATCTGACTTTTGTGTCTTGAATTTCGTTCGAATGATATTTATTTCTTTCTAAGCCAGTTTTAAGAACATTGCAAATCTCTAACACTTACCTCCAAATGACATTTTGCACAAATAAATTAATTTTGTAACAATGCCTTTTAAAACTATTTTATAGCCATAATAAAACCTCATGCCATTACATTGATAACTGAAGCTGACAATGAAAAAGCTTCTCTTGATAGACATAAAAACAAGAAGCAGGAGATGTTGCATAGCTAAAGGTGCAAAAGACAATTTAACTTTAAGCTCGTTTTTACGCCTCAATATAGACCATGTTCGATTGCATGCATACGCAGACCAAAAATCTTTAACCGGTTCAGTAGCAAACATAAAAGAAAGTTCCGAATTGAATCTTTTGACTACGAACGAATACCATACCAATGAACATTGACTGTTGAGGTTGACTGTTAGAAGCAGGTCGTTTTAAAAATAATGTAATAGCATGTTTCTACCGGGCATTAATCGACGATTTGTATAAATCTTCATTAAATTCTCTACAAATTACGCGATTAACTATATAAATCGTAATCCTCTCGAGAAGCGATTAAAAATAAATCCCCTCATAGATCTCAGCCATTCTTTCCACAAACCACTTTGAAAAAACACTGAAAGTGTTCACGTATGATAGATCTGTCAGAATGCCGATTTCAAATTGGATGTTTACAACGGAAATTTTTTTTCGCTCCTGGAAAATAAATAACATCGACACTCTCTTTCGAGCACCAGACTGACTCTCAAAATTAATCTGCTGTGTTCTGTGCTCATGTCAAATTAATCCTATATTGGTCTGCTAGAAGCTCTTTGGTATTTATTATTAATCTAATCGCCTCCGGCTAATCCTTCTTTTATTGCCGGTGGAAATATAGTATAAGGTTAAGGTCGCTAGGTACAGAGCTTCATTAAAAAAACCAAAAATTCTAAAGTTTTTTTTCAGAAAGATATTTTTTTTTTCCGGGGGTAGGAAAAACCTTCATAGGCACTACGAGTACCGGCCGCGCGTGCTCATAGTAGTGTGAGAATCTTACTCACTAAAAAACCTCCCATTTTCCGTCAGACTACGACTAAGTTTCCTTAACAAGTAAAGTAGTTCAAGCTTTTGTAGTAATCGCGTGTGGCAGGCTGCCTTCCAACGAAGGCACCTTCAATACCGTCAATCAATTTATTCGGTTTCATCTTATGCTGCTAGATCTAACGGTCTCATTAGTTGTTCGGATAATTTCATTGTTGCAATGTCCGCGAAGTCGAGTACTAAGTTTGGGAGCAAAGTTTGTTACCTCGTCAGTCACGGTTGCGATTCCTAGATCTCGGTGTAGATCGCTATTTCTTATGTACCATGGAGCATTAACGATTGCTCTGAGTGTCTTATTTTGAAAAGTTTCTAAAATAGATATATTGCTTGGTTTAGTACAACCCCAGAGTTGTATACCGTACGTCCAAGATGGTTTTAGCACTTGCTTATACAAAACAGTTTGTTATATACGCTAAGTTTCGAAAATCTTCCGAAAAGCTTATTCATTTCTCTTAACCTGATTTCGAGCTCGTCGTTTCTTTTTAACGTGCGGCTTCCATTTAAGTTTTGCGTCTAGAGTAATTCCTAGATACTTCGCTTCATTTGAGTACGGGATTTGTACAGAGTTAATGAATAAAGGTTTGTTGTTTATCTTTTTATAAGTAAGGTTAACATGCGTTGACTTAGTCTCGTTAAGGACGACTCGCCAGCTCTTCGTCCAGTCGCATATTTTGTCTAGAGCGCGCTGGAGTTTCCCTGTTGATAATTCAACTGTCGTATCAATAGCGAGAATAGCAGTGTCGTCTGCGAACGTAGCTAAAATTGTTCCCTCATCGGGGGGAATGTCTCTTGTATAAAGCAAAAATAATATTGGGCCGAGAACGCTTCCTTGCGGGACACCGGCATTTATCTCTTTGAATTCCGAGTACTCATTTCGAGTCTTACTTAAGGTAAGACTCTAAGATTCTATAGAGTTTTTCTGGTAAGCTAAGCCTTAACTTGTACTTCAGACCTTCGTGCCACACCTTGTCGAAGGCTTGCGATACGTCGAGAAAAGCACTAGTACATATCTTTTTCGCTTGCAGAGCTTTTTCGATTTCGTTTATTATTCGATAGACCTGGTCGATTGTTGAGTGCTTTTTCCTAAATCCGAATTGGTGATCCGGAATCTATAGTCTTTCTTCAATGATTGGTTGCAACCTTTTAAGCAACAGTTTCTCGAATACCTTAGATATTATCGGCAGTAGCGAAAAAGGTTTGTATGACTTTTTGTGGTTCGGACATTTTCCTGGTTTCGGAACCATTATGACCTCGGCCACTTTCCATTGATTTGGAACGTATAAAATTCTCATAGAGGCGTTAATGATATAGAGTAGCTTAACCAAAGCTTTTTTCGGTAGCTCCTTTAGAATGTCGCTAGTAATTAAGTCGTAGCCAGGGGCTTTGTTGTTTTTCAGATTATTTATCGTTTGAAGAAGTTCAGCCAATGACGCAGTTTTTATTCTATAATTATCTTGTACCTCATAAGGATTGAGCTCCTCGGCCAATGTTTCCCCGTCAAACGGTTTGAATGTTTCTTCTAGGTAATCTGCAAATAAATCCGCTTTTTCTTTGTCTTCTCTTGCCCATTCGCCGTTGGCTTTTCTTAATGGCACAGAGTGTGCTATAGGCTTCTTAACGGACTTGACTGTTTTCCAAAGAGAGTAGTTCGAACCTTTATCGGCAGTCAAACTTTCGACTTTTAAAATCTTGAAGTTCGTGCTTCAGTTTGTTAGAAAGGTGGTTCAAGATGGTCTTATCCGGGAGTGCTCGCGAACGTTGCCATCTCTTGCGCGCTCTCCTCTTTTCACATATTAGCTCTTCTATTTCTCGCGGATATATTGTTCCGCTGTTCGATAATTCGGACCTCCGTAAAGAAGTGTTATTCCACGCAGCTCTTTGAATAACTCTCACGAGTTTATCTAGTTCGTCTTCTATTTCAAGTGGCGTTTTGAGCGGTACATTTAGAGCCACGTTTTCTTTGCAGTATTTTCTAAAGCCGTCCCAGAAAGATATAGCAGAATTGTGAATTAAGAATAATTCAATTAGGAAAAAGACCGTCAAGTATGAAGATATACGCGGAGCGGTCCGTCGGCTTTTGTTGTAGGTTAGGCTAACTTTTAATGTACCAATTTCTGTAAAATTCTATTTGTGTATTAGGTATTATTCCTGAAAATATTTTACATTCTGTTGTATACTTTTTCGCAGTGGAGTCTACTGTTCTTGACTAAACTGTTATAAGCTTATTGCTTTTTTTTCAAACCTATTGTGTTGGTTAACGTTCACTGTGGTTGTGCCTGCGTCCAATTTAGTCGATGTAAAATGAGTGCCCAGAAGTTACAATCGATATAACATACTTCCTAGCTGCATAATTTTCGTCAAACCACAAACTACTTCAAAACTTCTTCTGTATTTTTCTATTTCAAAAGATGGCCTACGTTCGATATTTATTTGAAATTTTCGCCTCTTACCGTTTCGAAAATAGAGGGAAGGACATATATTTTCTTGGCCTTTTATACCATTTCAAAAATTTAAAATCCATACAACAGCAATTTGTTTTTTTTTTTTTTCAATTAATGGAACGCAGCTGGTTAGGCTTTTTTTCAATTTTACAACCAGCTGCGTTCCATTGGCCACTTTTCATAAATTCTGCGGACATGGATATCTGAGAAAACGGTAAAACATGTTGTTTTCTTTTTCGTTTGTCTAAATTTGATTTAAAACATCAGGCTGTAAACGGCAATATGGAAATTTTTAAAATGCAGCAAGCTTGCGCTTCAAACGCTTAATATTTCGGCCAAATTTTAATTAGATCATCATTACCGTTAATAGACAAGCAACCTGTAAAAATTCGTTTTTGAAAATGTTTTTGCGTTTTTGAATCAAATCTTCGAAGTTTTTGAATTTTCAAAGTTTACTTCGGCTTGACATGAAATCTCAGAAGACAGACTATGCCCGTTATACTTATATTTCAAAGCTATACTTTATACCGTTTCTTTTTACCTTTATTATAAACACGATTTTCTACACGTTTCTTCGTGAATTTTTGCGATTTTTTCCGAAAATGAGTTAAAACAGCAGAATTAAAACTTTTTCTGAAGAATTTGTCTTAAGCATTTGGTTTCCTTTGTATTCATATGTCCAATATTGTCCTTGTGCACTAAGCGGCTCAAAAGTTATGGCCTCAAACACTTCAGAAAAACGTCACCCATTTTCAACACTTCATTTCTCAAAAACATTTCAATATTTTTAAAAAATTTCATTTTTTTAGTTAAGTTTAGTATTTTTTCAACTTAAGTTTCGCTTTTCTTGTTCTTGCCTGCTTATCTTCATAAAAAAAGATATTGAAAAACATTTAATCCATTTTACCGTGAAATTTAAAAACTGAAATTAAACCGTCATTTGTGCTTAAAAAAATTCCCTCATTGGATTCTCTGATTATTTCCGCTGTTTTAAAGCACACCAAATTAAGTCTTTCTACGACTTACCGTTCAGAAGTTATAACACGATTGGACGGGCGTACGGGCAGACGGACGGACGGGCAGACAACGTAGCGATACCATAAGAGGTCCTTTTTCCATTTTTGGCGGACCCCTAAAAAACGTATGTTTCGAAGTGTGAAATATGTGACCTATCTGGTCGCCTTGAGTTTGTAAAGGGTGAGGATATTTCTAAAGCCTTAAGCCCACTTAATCCGTTGCGTCTACACGCGTTGCGAATACACAATCATTCAGCACGTTTGTATCAAGTTGGAGAAATATTATTTGCCCCTTGTAGAATAGCTTTTTCTTTTGTTTCACGAATGCAATGCCAAATCAGTAAACTTCCAAATTAAGAAGAACGTCTTTGGCTGTTCGGCTGTAATCCCGGCTTCAAAGCGCTCTTGGGCGTTCTTCGGAGTGCCAAAAAAAGGCCATTAATCACACCATTCCAATTGCCCCATTCTATTTCAGACCGTTTACAGATTGAAAGGCTGTGCATGCTTCTTATAATTTAACCCAACTTGTCAAATATTTCTAGAAGTGTTGTGGATATTTATAGAGTTCTTTATTTAAGAGATTTGGTTTTGCTGTCAAAAGATTTTACGGTTTTTCGTTTTCCACGCTTTATATAGAAAATAAATAGTCTTAGTGAATTCTCACCGGAAAAGAGGCGTTTTAGCGATTTTGTAAGATCTGAATTCAATAACAGCTGCCTCATATTCTCTGTCAAATCGAAGCAATTTTATATTTTTATTTTATTACGAACTTGCTTGTTGTTTGCCGTCAGCACTACATTTCCCTTCTTGCCAAATGGAAAAAAAATATTCAAAAAGTTATATGCGAAACTTTCTTCAGATCAAAACTTTTTTGTCTTATGTCCCGGATTCATTTTGAAAGCATTGGCGTCCGTCTCCTCGTTTCCATAAGATTCAGATCGACTTCCCCACATGAGCAACAAAACGTTTTTGTCGATCATCAGAGTTTGTAAATGAGTAACCTTCCAACTGCATGAATGAAAGACCAGAAATGTACGCCATGCGACAGCTGTGACATTTGTTCCGCAGACCTAATGTGAATCTGACGTCATCGGTTTGGAATACCACTTGTAAGAGAGTGAAAGAAAGTCTGCCCGAATACGCAAAAATCTGCTACATGGCCAATCATAGATCATGAATCTGTTCAAGCATTTCCAAACCGATAACGAGGTACATGGAAGATGTACATTTTTTTCCCCAGATGGCAAATCGTATGTTCGTTCCGTGATTTGTGAGCGACAACCGTCTAGTTTTGTCTCGTTTCCATGATTTTCGATGATTTTTGTGTAAAACTCTATTTTTATTTCTTGACAATTATTAGGTTACCGACTCCATTTTCAAAGCTGCCACATGCACGAAAAAGAGACAAACTTTAAATAATGTACATAGTAGCTTACACACTGCATAACTACCTACTACCGCATCCAGCTATAGGTACTTTTAACTGAAACTTTAAGCTTATATGCACAATAATTTTATACTTTACCATAATAAGCAGCAGAATTCATCGTTCCAAAGATTCAGAAAACCGCAATTTCAAAGGACTTCACTACTCGTTGTCAAAAGTGCTTACTTATCTTTTCCAATAATTAAGTTTTTATTGTAATCTTCTTATACGATAAGATCTTAAAATAAATCAACAGTTAGCAATCGTCATTTAATTCTCTTTTTTTTTGCAATACAAGGACCTTTATCAGGCAGTAGGTATAATCAAAAATGCGATTAGCGCCTTAAAGCTAAATTAATGAGTAACACAGTAAAACATAAAACTTATTGCTGTCTTGGTTTTGTATTAATCTTCTTCCTTCCATTACACTAAATAGTAATATTTCTGTCTTTGCATTTAAATATCCTTTCAATAACTTTTTGATGTTTCATCGAATTTCCTTGCGGTGTGGAGCCATCAAAAACATTCTCTCTTCTTATTCTACAACGCCATTATTGTTGTCATGGAAAACCTTACACATGACCAACTTTACCGACGCAAGGAAGTCCGATGGATAACATCAAGAGGGACGCGGTGGTGGCACCACCGAGCGACGTTGAACTGGAGGTGGAGGTGGTGCGATGCGCATCCTTTGCACTGGTACTGGCACTGGTACTTGGAGGTGAGCGCTTCCATGTAATTTGCTGGCACAGCTCACTGGGAAAGCTTGCGAAAGAGGTCGCGTTAACCTTTCTACGGGGGGTTTCGTTGTTGGCGGTGCTGGGGGTGGAGGTAGGGTCTTTGAATTTATTTGTCTGGGGATTGCTTTCACTGGGGTCCTTGGAGTGGGTGTTGGCGGTACGGAGTTGCGAGATGTTGGTTGTACAGTGATGGGCGGATTCTGGACCGGGGTTGGAACAAACGGAGATGACTTTTCGGACGCGACATGATTTGCATTGGACTGCATCGAAGATTGTGAATTTGTTCGAACGGGTGTTGGAAGCTCGCAGCGTTGCTGAATTTGAGTTTTTATGGACGGTGAGAGATCATCTTCAGCATCCGATGACACTGAATCGTAGGGTGAGTGTAAGGGTGATGGTTGTGGAGATGGCGAGTAGCATTCTTGGTCATCGATCATGGTACGGAAATTTTGTATGGAATCGTTCAGGGTCCACAACTGGGATAGGAGCGATATATCTAATTGTCGTAAGCCGTACTGAAATGGAAACAAAGAAAAATTATCAAAAAAGGTGAAAAAGGTGTTTATTTTAAATTTAAAAGCTTTGCTTTGACATTGAAAAATAAGGACGGAAGAGAAAAACTGCTCTGATTTCCTCCCATAAATGACCTTCAGGCTATTAACACTGTTTTTTATTTCACACCATAATTAATCGCTAATTAAATTCGGAAGCTGATCAAATTGATGCAAAAATGTGGAGACTCATGCAAATCAAATCTAATTAAGGCCCGTATTGGCTGAAAACCCAACTGCGAACACTGCGAATACGAAACCCTGTCTTACCTACTTTTCATAAAAAAATAATTTCGCTCGCTTTTCGACTGCCATCCACCATCGTTAACCGATTATGAAATAAGTCTGCGCCGCAATTAATTTCGAAAAAAGTTTTCTCAATTAATGGGGTACTACGGTCCCCTTGAACTCTTTTGACTGTTGTAAAGTAATAGTTTGTCAATATAAAACCGCAAGTAACATTTATTATCCGATTACCCGGCAAAGAAATCGCGAAACAAAATGCCATCAATGACATTTTGCCATTTTTCGATATCGAATTTCTTGCTCAGATGCGCAATCCGTGACCGCAACAGATGAAAGAGATAAAGACCGTTGAGCGATTTTAATTCATCAACACCATACTTTATTTAGCCACTAAGGTGAACGGTCTTCTTCCCGTTAAGAGTCTTTTAATTATTTTTTTTGTAAACGGAATGTGCGTGGTAATGCGATGTTTGAGGACACAAATCGGGTCATAAGTGCTACCAGATTTGTGCTGCCGCGAAAGTCGATAGTTTGGTCAAATATGGACACATTCGATGAAAGTGAATTTGGTCTTATAAACATTTTTGTTTATATTTTGTCTCAGTAGGGTATTAAAGTAGAATTTGCATGTGAAAGAGGAAATTAGTAAATTAACTTATAAGGAAAAACCGATTAGTGTAAACGAACTTTAACACTGGAATAGTATAATGTGGTGAAATTATTCGGAATTTTAGAATTTCGATTTCGGTTTCACTTTTCCAAAATAAATTTTTGTTAAGCAGCATGTTTTGCGATTAGACTTACAAATTTAAAAATGGAATTTCTATGATGCGTTTGACAAAAGGCAGTGCACAGAGCATTTAATTAGATATTAAATATTTAAATTGAGACAACGCAACGGTACAGGCTTGTACCTACAATAATTCAGTGACAAATGTAAAGAATAAATTAGAGCTACAACACCGTTTCGCTCGTACGATGATAAGACGAACAGCAGAATTGTGACAGTAAGAAATATTTAAACAATGAAATAAACAAAATTAAGGTTATTCCAAAAAATGAGAAATAGACAAAAACGACGCTGTTCGATGCCACTGTTTGGTGATAGCTTATACTATATTAAAATGTTTGGTATTCCTCAATCCGAAAAGTCGTTTTGGGCTGTTAATGAAGAATGGTTGGTTTAGTGTGAGTCTCTTCTTATCTTATAGGGCCCCCGACCCATGGAGAGTCTCAACTTCGTTCCCAGTAGCCTTCCATCCTCTGCGATCCTGGGCACGCTGCTTCCAATTGTCCAGACCAAGCGCTCTGGCAGCCGCGATGGCTTGGTCCTTAAAACGGAGGTTCGGTCTTCCTAATCGTCTCGAGCCTGGGAGCTTGGAATCGAAGACCCTCTTGGCTGGAGCGTTGTTGCCCATACGCTCGATGTGACCGAGCCAATGTATAGTCTTCGTGTTTTGGCTTTTTGAACTACATCCACATCTTGGTACAGCTCATAGAGTTCGCGGTTATATGTTCTTCTCCATTCGCCATACTCGCACACAGGACCGTAAATTCGCCGCAGAATTTTTCTCTCGAAAAGCCAAGTATAATTTCACCTTCTCTGCTTATCGTCCAGCACTCGGCGCCATAAAGCAGAACTGGCACAATAACGGTTTTGTAGAGCTTCATTGTAGAATTGTAGAATTCATTTGTTTTGCCAAACCGAAATAACAGCGTTTTGCTAGGGTTATTCTTCGACGAATCTCCACTAGGGTGTCGTTTGTGGAGTTAATGTTATCTCCGAGGTAGATGAACTCCTGAACTACCTCGAAGTTGTCACTACCAACAGTGAAGTTTTGTCCTAAGCGGCGGACGGATGTTCCTTTGTTTGTTGATAACATATACTTGGTCTTATCTTCATTTACTTCCAGGCCAACCAAATTCGCCTGTTCTTCAATCGCCGAAAAAGTCTATATCATGCGATATCGTCCGCGTACCCCAGTATTTGCAAGGATCTGTTGAAGATAGTGCCTTCCGTGTTTACCTTTACCCTTGCGCACTAACATCTCGAGAACAAGATTGAAGAATGCACATGACAATGCATCTCCTAGCCAAAGCCCAGTGCATGTTTGGAACAGTTCCGAGGAGCTGTTCCCAAACTGCACGTTGCACCGTGTGTTTTCTAATGTTACACGGCACAGTTTGATCAGTTTTGGCGGGATCTTGAATTCGGCCATCGCCAAGCAGAGCTCATGATGATGAATGCTGTCGTATGTGGCCTTAAAGTTGATGAAAATATGGTGTGTCTCGACTTGAAATTCATTGGTCTTTTCCAGAATTTGTCCTAGTGTGAAGATCTGGTCTATGGTCGATCTGCCGGGCCGGAAGCCACACTGGTAGGTGCCGATTAGTGTGTCACAGAACGACCTAAGACGCTCACAAGTACGTTTGACAGGATCTTGTTTGCGACATTTAACATGGATATGCCTCGATAGTTCTTGCAAGACATAGGATCGCCTTTCTTGAAGATGGGGCATATAGAACTGATTTTCCAGTCTTCGGGCACGCTTCCTGTCACCCACACTTGGTTGATGATTTGTGGGTGACCCACCAAAACATCACCTCCGTGGTTTAGTGTGAGTAGACTCCTATATTTCCCTGCTAGGGCTGGTTATTAAGAGAGAATCTCTTTCTCATTTTCGGCTCCGGAATTACGATTGTGTGGCGACGTTGGCGATTGTGTGAGAATGCCTAATCTCACCGCTTATGACCAGTTAGCCAATGGTTTGTAATAATCGCCGTTTGTTTAAAGAATATAATGTTTCCATTTTATCGCAGGTCGGCCAGGGCCACCTCCTCTTAAATGTGGTGCAAATAGTTAATCGACCGCATAGCAGGTTACTCTACCCTATAAGCAAGCCTTCTCGGCTAACCACCTGCATGAATCCTAACAAACACGTCCCAAAAATCCAAGCCTTGTAGACACTTTTGTTTCTCATGTTGGCGCGAACAACTAAAAAATACAAGTCCTACCTATGAAACCCGCTAAAAGCTACCCCAAGACCTGAAACACAGTGCAAGAATATGAAGTCATTGCGTCAGGGAACTCCATGCGTCTTTAACGTTCTGCTTCAGCAGCTGGATGGCCTCTGGATCAGGTTTAAGGAAAAGAACTGGGAAGCGCCTTTCAGTCAGTTGGAGAAGTTAGAAGTGTTGAGTCCCTTTGGGCAACTAGGAGAAGTGTTTGAAGAAGTGTGTCCCTATGGGCAACTAAGCAATTTCTGTGACCGCAAAACTGAACTTGTTCTCTTCACCAAAGTCCCACACATCGCTCCCCCCCTCAATCAAGGGCACTAGCTTAAATTTTAGTGAAGGAGTTAAATATCTGGGTCTCATCTTCGATAGAAAGCTGGAAATCTAATATACAGGAAAGGGTCCGAAAAGCTACGATAGCACTCTTTTCCTGAAAAAAAGCCATCGGTAGCAAGTGGGGAATTCAACAAGGTTCAAACGACAGCTTGCTTATCCGGAGCACTTCACACCACTGCCTCAGCAGCACTAGACACCCTGTTCCATCTAATTCCCCTTGACATTTTTAGCAGACAAGCATCTGCTATCACGGCTACCCACCTCAAAGGAAACTCTCAGTAGCCCGATAGTGACATACATTACATAGGTCCCTCCGCTATTCTGAACACAATCAGATTTCCCTTGAGAAACATAGACTTTACCATACGCCTGTTGCAATTAAACCAGAACTTCCAGACAACTATCCCCTCAAGGTCTTCTTGGGATGACTGTGCGCCTCTGGAATGTGAATCGATTCACTTCTACACTGATGGATCAAAGACAAATGACGGGGTAGGTGGGAGTATATTCTCAGAAAGACAAAATCTTAGTCTCTCTTTCCGTCTTCCGGATCATTGTAGTGTTTTCCAAGCTGAAATCATGGTAATTCAAAAATCAAGCTGGTTTAAGAATAACGTTATATCCGCGCATATATTTTCTGACAGCCAGGTGGCCATCAAGTTTCTATAAACTCTAAAGCAGCCTTAGACTACCATTCGTCTCTAAAGGAGATGGCGGAGCAATTCAACATTCTCCTGTGCTGGGTGTAACGCCATAGTGACATTTCAGGCAACTGTAAGGCTGACGGAATGTCACTCACCAAACTTGGAACTACTAAGCTTTTTATAGATCGAACATAAGTGCTACAATTGGTGCCATTCAGAAAATCCACAAGATATTGCAATACTTGTGAAACTTGAAAAACTTGTCCATTAACCTTAACAAGTAATGAGAAATGGAAGCTACAGGGGCAGAATATAAATGTCGTTAAGGAATTTAAGTATATCGGAGAAATAATTTCAAGCAATCTGTGTACGAAGTAACACGTCACTTCGAAACTTCGGCAAACAAGGGCCGCGTTATGTGTATCTTGGGAAAATTTAAGCTTTTCAGGCAGTTGCAAAACCTATAATGCATTACGCCGCGCAAGTTTGGGGCTACAGGTATTATGAGGACCTCGAAAAACTGCTTCGCTTCTTAATAAAAAGAGCTTTTGCTCTCCCTTCACGACACTTTATTAAATTCTTCATATCAAAACCGGAATGCCGCCGATGTTCATAGATCCACTCAAACTTCATTTCGATTATGTCCTCAAAATTCTGCATATTGACTCTTCCAGGTTGGTCAATAGAATCGTAAAATTCCTGATCCCCAACCGGTTTACCTTTGTAAGGTCATGGATCGATTTAGCTGATTATGTGGGTGTGTCGATCACTTTGGATATGGACAACTTATCGGGCTTAAAAACGAACCTATACTCTCATGTCTCGAAGCTGGATGAGAAATATCGTCAGATTTTTATTGACCGGGCTAAAGCATTGCGATATAGAGATTATTATAGGGGACCTGCAGTTCGATTTAGGCAGATCGGGCTACTGCAACGACATCAATTCTGCGAGCATGATTTCTACAATTTTGAAGTACTTGACCTGAATTTCGTTCCCCGTAGGCCAGAATTGCCGGTCTTATGCGATGTCTGCAATTCTCAGGAAAGAGAAAATATTGGGCACTTTCTCGGTTCAAATCTTATTGTTCAAGAAATTCGACGGGACGTCTTCGGAAGGAGCAAGCCCGTAACTGCGAAAATGTTCCAAGAGAGTAGAGCTGCAATAGAATTCGCGCAGGAAGCTTTTAATACTTTTTACTTATATTTTTCGTTTTGTAATTTAACTTCAAACTATACGTTAACCTTAAAATGCGTAAAATCTTTTGAGCTATCAATGTTATTAATTATTTGCAGTTTTTAATCTGTCAATCTGACGAAGGTTTTTTAACCAGGTCATAAACGACTTTTGTTATCTAAGCGACAACATATTATCTTCCCTTATCAAATAGGAGATGGTCATTGAGGACACATATACTACAGTAAACACCCTCTTCCCGAAACTAAAAAAACTTTTATAGTTTAATTATTATGTGAAAACTATTTGCCCGACAAAAATTCAGACTTTTGTCATTCAGAAACCGTCGGGCATAAAGTAGGTAGTTCGGGTTTCAATACTCAAACAAGCTTTTCACTCGGAACCCATACCTGAATGGAATTATATTTCTTGAGTGCTCCGAGTACTGATTTAAGACAAGAGGGAACATAAGACCCACTTAAGAAAATCTTCAAGAATGCTACGAACAAAATAGTAAACCGACATGACAGAGAGAAATTTCAGAGCTTAAGAAATTTCTAAAGTCGTCACTTGCATTCACACAATCGAATAAATCTACTTTGTGTCTGTCTTTTGTTTCCGGAAACTTAAGTTTCGAAAAATATTCCACATTCAGCCAACCACAAGAAGAAGCTCTTACCTATACCTACCCCCAAAAGAATTATAAGTCACATCCTCACCGCAGTAGTGTAATAATGAGCTGTGCTTGGTTGGATAACAATTCTTAAAAAAAAAAGTCTTATTATGGAAACTGGTGACAGTCGGCCGATATTTTCTATTCTACAGCTTTCTCTGAAACACAATACATACCCCCTGGGGTTACGCTTCAAGCAAAGAAAAAAAAACTCATGAAACTAAAAACTAACATCAGCGGCCAGACAATATAGAAAGCAATTAACGTCACTCATTCTCTGTCCAGTCGCTCCGCATTCCTCAGGGTCTGGCGCTGAATTATGCAAGAAATGCAACCCGTGACACCCACAGAACAGCGACAAATTGAAGGAGCTTAAAGTTGGAAAACCATACAGATAGTTTTCATATTCTTACACTTTGGGATTTTGGGAAGGTACCACACACAACACAACCATCAGTAACTATTCTGTTGGGGGTGTGCAGTAACCCCCTTTAGTTAATCCAATTAAAAAAGTGATTTCTGTTCTGCCAGCGCTTCTGTGTCAGCTGCTTGGAGGTGTCGAATAATTTATCGTAAAGAGAAAATCAATTTCAAATCAATATCGAAACTAATTTAGTAGTTCCTGGCTCCATATGCGGTTGACGCCTTTTAAAAACTTCGTCTAGGAATAGTCGCCAATCTACAAGGAAGGAAGACGAACTTGCATCATCGCAAAAAGGAAGTGAAGCGTAGAAGCTAAATAGAATTACATTTGGGATTAGGTTAATTGCCAAGGCTATGTAGGTCAAACCAGGAAGTAGAGCAAACACTATTTTACCAGTAAGCTTATAGCGTGAATCGTAATGCGATAAAGGCAACTTGTGAAACGAAGGGATATTTGCTATAACGATGTAGAAGTGGCAATGACAATAAAATGTAATCGAATTAACAACTAATGACCTTTACTATCGGAGATTTGGCTAATTAAAAGGTTATTTTTAACTTATAGCGGTGGGAAGTTAAGGCTCTCGTAGTTACAGGATGAGGCCGTTAAGACTATGGTTAGTTTTAAAAACAATAAAGAAGTTATACCCCAACTAACATTATTCCTCCCATAACACTCTACGAGAGTCTTATGAGGTTATTCTCCAAGAGCTTGCTCTTGAAAGCTCTACTTCCTGGCTGAACCACATAGCATGGCAATTAACCTAATCCCAAATTTAACTCTATAAAGCTTCTACGATTCGCCTCCTTTTTGCGATGATGCAAGTTCGTCTTCCTTCCTTGTAGATTGGCGACTATTCCCATAAATCTCTTGGAATTTTCCTCTCATAGAGTCCTACGAGAGCGCTTAAGAGAGTCTTACGGGAGTTAAATGGCCCCACTTATGGGAGTTGTTTGTTCTGATAAAATCTCATAAACTCTTCTTGCAAGAGATATTTGGTCTCATAATAAAATATGTTCTTCTTATGGGAGTGTGAAGAACTTAATCTTGTTTGAAAGAGAGAGAATTATAACAAACAATTTTTGTGTCATCTTTATCATGTTCTGTGCCAAAAATGCTTTAATTTTTTAAGGACATAAAGTAAAAAAGAAAACAAGATATTCTTCTAAGAGAAATTGTTATTCTCAATGCGCTATTTGATGGTACACCATTGTCATCAACATTATTGACTTTAATTATATTTTTTCTGAGATTATTTACGCAAGAACTTTGTGCAACTGAAAATTTATCTGCTAAAGTTAACATTTTACTTCGATAAAAACAAACCGCCACAAAAATAATCAGTTTAAAAAAGAAATTATAAATGATAGCTCATCGCAGTAGGGTTGCCGCATTTTCGCTGTTTAAAATGTATATTTTACCTCAACCAAGAGGGTAAGGAGTAAAAAAGGATGTAAAAGGGTATGATCGCTGCTGAAATGTGACTCGAATGAGCCATGTCCGTTCATGCATGTTCAATTATGTATTCGTTCACAATCAATAAAAATGCTAAGGATGCGAATACAAGGTGATAATTTCAGTGTTACAAACTAGACATTTGAAAATATTCGCCAGTTTTAGGGCATGATAAGAACCAAATTACAGCTCTAACCATCCTACAAAGAAGAATAATTAACTTTTCGGCTTTAATAACAACTTTTCGGTATAAAAAAAATTTTTTTTTTTTTTTTTTTGAATACTAGGATGGACGGAGACTAAAACTCCAAAATCTTTCAAAGATACCAATACGCCCACTATAGCAGGTACATAATACCGAAGTAGCCGATATTGGTTATGCCCGATTTCCACGTGCACTATGAAACTGCCAGAACGCACTTCATAGTAGTAAATTTTCGCTCTCTCATAATACTTCTTGACTACAACTAAGTTAACTTAACAAGTAGTTTACGCTTCCATAGTGTTGATCGCATTGGATAGGTTGCTTTCAAGTGAATGCACTTACTAAGCCGTTCATTCATGCGGCTTCACCCTACGTCGCTAGATCGAAGGGTCTTGTTCTTTGTAGTCGTCGCTCGTTGTTAACATCGTTAAGAGTCTCGTTTAGAGTACGGATCATTTCATTGTTGCAATGAACATAAAGGCGAGCATTTAGCTTTCGAGCGAAGTTTGTTACTTCTTCGCCCACGGTAGCTATTCCTAAATCTCTGTGAATATCGCTATTCCTAATATACCATGGAGCATTCACAATTGCTCTTAGTGTTTTGTTTTGGAAAGTCTGCAACATGGACATGTTGCTCGGCTTGGTACAACCCCAAAGTTGTATACCGTATGTCCAGGACGGCTTTAACACCTGCCTGTACAAGAGCAGTTTGTTATATGTGCTTAATTTCGAAAATCTTCCGATAAGCCAATACATTTCCCTGAGCCTAATCTCGAGCTCGTCACGCTTCTTCTTTACGTGTGGTTTCCACCTTAGTTTAGCGTCCAGTGTCATCCCTAGATACTTCGCTTCATTTGCATAAGGTATTTGTACAGAATTTATGAACAGAGGCAAATTGTTAACCCTTCTGTAAGTGAAATTCACATGCGTAGACTTGTTCTCGTTAAGAGCGATTCGCCAAGTCTTCGTCCAGACACAAATTCTGTCCAATGCTCGTTGGAGGTTTCTCGTTGATGACTCGACTGATTCACCTGTTGCCAGGATGGCCGTATCGTCCGCAAACGTGGCCACGACTGTCTCGTCATCTAGAGGTATGTCTCTTGTGTAGAGCAGGAACAGGGTCGGACCGAGGACGCTTCCCTGGGGTACGCCAGCCCGAATTTGCTTGAAACTCGAGTATTCACTACTACACCTAACACGAAAGAGTCTGCTTTCAAGATAATTTTCCAATATTTTAAACATGTCTTCCGGCAAGTTTTGCCGTAGCTTATATTTCAAGCCTTCGTGCCATACCTTGTCGAAGGCTTGCGATACGTCGAGGAAAGCACATGAACATATTTTTTCCCCTTCTAAGGCTTTTTCAATTTCATGCGTTATTCTGTAGACTTGATCTATTGTGGAATGGTTAGGTCTGAAACCGAATTGATGATCCGGGATCAAGCATCTTTCTGCAATTATTGGTTGTAATCGCTTCAGCAGAAGTTTCTCGAATACTTTCGATATTATCGGCAGAAGCGATAAGGGCCTATAAGATTTTTTATCATTTGCGCATTTCCCCGGTTTTGGAACCATAATGACTTCAGCAACTTTCCATTGTCTTGGAACGTATAGAAGTCTAAGAGAAGCGTTTATCATATAAAGTAGCTTGACTAATGCCTTTTTTGGTAGCTCTTTTAATATTTCGCCAGTGATCAGGTCGTAACCCGGGGCCTTATTATTTTTAAGTTTGCTAATTGTCTGTCGGAGTTCAACTAACGAAACTTTTTTCATTCTAAAGCTACCAGGTTCCCCGTTGTTGTTTAGAACGTCAGCCAACGGCGGACCGTCGAAAGGCTTGAATGTTTCTTCTAAATGTTCAGCAAACAAATTCGCTTTCTCTTTGTCTTCTCTTGCCCATTCGCCGTTAGCTTTTTTTATTGGTGCCGAGTGGATTATAAGTTTCTTGATATACTTAACTGCTTTCCACAGCGAGTAGTTTGAGGTCCTATCCGCCGACAAGCCTTCAAGGTATTCAGTGGTCTCACGATTTTTAAGATCTTGCAACATTCCTTTCAGTTTGTTAGAGAGGCGGTTCAATAGGGTTTTGTCTGGGGGGGCCCTCGTGCCTTGCCATCTCCTACGCGCTCTTCTCTTTTCACGAATCAATTCTTCGATTTCGAGCGGATATGTTTTACGTACATGCCCGTCGGTGCTAACTGCGTTCTTTTGGGACGAATTGTTGTTCCAAGCAGCGCTCTGAATTGCTTCAATGAATTTGTCAACTGCGGTTTCTAACTCGAAAGGAGTTTTCAATGGCACATTCAAGCCAACACCCTCCTTACAGTCCTTTCTGAAAGCGTCCCAGTTCATGTTTTTGCTAGCTAATCTAGGAGCTCTTTCTATTTTCGCCAGTCTTCCACCCATCTTCAAGATAACTCCTGAGTGGTCTGAGCAATTTTGAGCATTCAATTTAATCAAAAAAATTATGTTTTGAGAGTATTCAAGAGTTTTATGAGAGTCTTATAAGAGGTTTTTCTAAATTTGTAAAGCACATCTCTCGAGAGTATGTTTTTTGGGACCCGTAGGCTGCAAATTAAAACACATGTGGACTGTTGACATTATGTAGCGTTTGACGGGCCTATGGAACACCTGGATTTCACCGAACCTTTTTATTTAATATGTCTTCTTAACTAGCATATTGAACATCTTTCTTCAGTGTTTTCGGGCGCTTCTTCAAGTTTTCAATCGTTTTGCCGCCTTCATGTTCTTCATAGTTCTGCGCTTAGGCGAGCATTCCCTCACTTACTGTAGGAGGCAAATTCCCGGACAAAGTTTTTTAAATCTAATGTTTGCCCTTACTTGCCTTCTCAAACCAAAGGCCACCTGTTTTTGAATTTCGGTCTATTTGCATTGAGTCTCATTTCGGTATTAGGTTTTTCTCTATCGCTCATTCAAAGATTTTAAAAACTCAATCTTAACCGACCGCAGTGTGTTCATTGTGCCAGAAAATATAACCCAACCCCATTTCAGCGATAAACTCCAACTCCTAGTAACAACACCAGCTTTGCCCAACTTTGTATGCAGTGCAATGTAAATCCGAGAACCACACCCTATGGGCAAAGTATATAGAGTCAACAAACTAGGAGAGGAACTGCCTCGAATGTGCAATTTTGTTGCGTGCCAACTGGATGTATTGCGCCTAGACGGAAGGGATTTGCATAAACTTATTTTTTTTTCCAGAATTTATTATTATCGGTATACTTTATTGCTGCGCAAATGTAAAAGACTGCAAAGGTTTTATTACCCCAAAAGCAAATGTAACCAACCATTATTGTCCCGTGTGATTCCTGTCATTGTCGTCTCGTTTGCCTACATTTGGGGGAGGTAGATGAGGATTTCGGTACGCAAGTCAGGTAGTCGGTCGCGACTGCTGAAGAGGAATTCGACTTTAAAGTTCAACAAAAGTTTATTGTGACGAAGGCAAAGACCACTGAAAAGCGAGATCCCACGCTTAGTGAATTTTATTTCAATGGATTGCGTGGACTTCACGTAAGGTTCAAGGTAATGAAAATGGCTCTATGCAATGGAAAGAAACAATGAAATCCCAAAGCGTATAACATAAAAGCGCACAATGTAATGACTTCAATTACACAAATTAAATTGTAATGCATTTTCAAACAGCTGCCTCTTCCGCAGAAGAGCACTGAACTTTTGCAATTTAAACAAATTGCCCGTCATTGCTGGTCAAGTTCATAATTTATGAAAGAGACCAGCATGATGAATCTTAAGCTGATACTCGTATTACAATTTGGCTGGACAAGAAAAACTCGCACATTGCTGTTAAATTCCTATGTATATAACCAAGTTTACTGTTATTATAGGTTATGGTAGCACCTACTATTCAAAGAGCTATTACAAGGTTAACAACTTTCCCGTTAATAAATACCGCCTGTAGTAGGTATAGGTTCTCGTTCTACTATCGGTTAGTGTACTTAAGGTGTGAAACACAATCAGCGCGCGCAGCTATGCCGCTGAATGCACATTCAATTTGAGCACTGGTGCCTTCTGTGTTGGTGCATAAATTTTCTTTTGTCGTGGGCAAGTTTGTAAGATTCAACTTTGAGATACACAACAGTTTTGATAGGATAAAGTTACTCTCCCCTAAGCCAGGCATAAATTCTTGTTTTTACTCCAATGGCATTGGCTCGAGTGTTAAATAAGATGTTTTCCCAGAAACCGTTGTGCCTGGTGACATTTATGATTCCTTTGTTAACTTGTTAGTTTGTGACTTTTGTGATCGACTCAGGTTGATAAGAGGAAAATACGCGGTGATCCAAAAAAATAAATTTTGTGGGAATTTAAAATGCTCCTTGATTATAGAACAAGCTGCAAAAGGTTGTTAAATGTTAAAATTTTTTAAAAATTGTTAAAAATCTAACGTTTTTGCCACCAAGTTTGGAAGTTGCTTCAAGAGATGTGTCTACAATTCTTTATACTGGATTTTAATCAAAGATTTGCAATTTTACAATAATCTTGTTAAAACGAATCTCTTGTGAGGTTTTTAACACCAGTTTAAATTTTACAACTTAATTCTAAAACTGTGCAGAGAGTGCAGAAGAAAACGACCATTTCGCAGGTGGGGCACTTAAGAAAGTTGTGATCTCAGCCGGGGTTAATCTCAGCTTAACTCGCCAACTGTGCAGTGGCGTAGCATGGGTTGAGGTCGCCCAGGGCAGACCCAATTTATGTCGCCCCTAGTAAATTCTTCACACACTAAAAAAACCTTTGTCTACGGTTTCAACCAGTTATACCTACACATATGTTTGTCACTAAACTTGGTAAAATTTCTCTTAAAAATGTTGTTAACTGTTGTTCGTACTACTTTCTAACGAGTAAAGGAAAAAAGAAGCCTAAATGAAAATGTTCCCTTATTAATTACTTTCCAATTTCCCAATCCCTAAGCCGATAAAAATTACTTACCTCAAGATTTTAAATAAACAAAGTTAATTCTCATTGAATCTTAATTAAATTAACAAAAAATCTTTAGAAAAACAGGTTAATAAACAAACTATTTTCGAACTAAAATGTGCTTAAAAAAAAATGTTTTTAAGTTAAAGATCAAAGCATTTAGCTTGGTTCAAAATTTTTAATTTAATTATGTAAGTGAAAGTTAAAAGTTATGTAGGTAGGCAGGTACATATGTAATTAATTATTTTACATGCCATCCCTTAGGATAGGAGGTATATTAAGTTTGATTCATAGCTTGAAACATAGAAAAATAATCACCGTAGATCGAGACCGATCGACCGATGATCACCGATGATCGAGACCGAATTGTAATTTTAATGAGCCATGTCCGTCCGCATGCCTGTCAGTAATTTTTAGGCCTTACATTTTGAGCTAGGAAGTTGAAACTTGATATAATGATCTTTCTAGATCTCGAAGCAGTACAAGGGTAAACATTTTTGAAATCCGCCAACTGACAAGCCCACTTTACTTAACAAAATGAAAATTAATTTAAATTGCATTCTAATAAACAGTTTTTATTCGCTAAATTTGTTTTAAATCCAAAAACAATTGCACTATAGAATAAATTTTTGCCACGCCCACTTTTGGGGGCGTTTTTAAGTATAAACCAAGTTTTTTATATAAAAATGCAATTAACTTGTGCAAGTATACCACAAATCATAAAACATATGAAGGGGTTGAAATAAAAGTATAGGGGGTTGATATCAAGCTCCTTTTTAAGGAAGAAGACTCTTAACTAGTAAATTTTAAATACGATTAAAGTTAATAGAAACTAAAATTTAACCACCAAGATTTAAAACGCAATTCAGAGTTTGACGGTGGTCAATTGGAATGGGGTATCCAACGATTCGCCGAAGCGGATTGTAACCCTCCCACTAGTTTTTTACAAGATTTGTTTTTTATTATTTTACAGAAAAATTTTATTTTCCAACTATTTTTCCTATTATTTTAATCAGAGCAAAATCTGTTGCCAGTAAGAACGTTTATGTTTAAGTTTACATTACAATCTTCTCTTCGTTTGGGTACAACGAAAATATACCTTAAACAAAAAAACGAAGACGAAGTTCAGTCTCCAGCAGAAATTAAAACGAGCCTTATCGATCATGAACGAACACACAAAAATATTTTTTTATTGTTCGTGTTCGTTCGATTTTTCTGTATATTCGCTTTGTGAGTGACAAAAGTAGAACCGATGGAGCACTCAGACACAACTACTGGTCCATTTTACTACCACGCGGACACCTTACTTTAATGTATTTAGTTTACCCGTCTTTCGAAGAAAAACGAGAAGGAGCTTCAGTGATTAGGTGTTCGGCACTCATCACGTCAGCCCCAAAGATCCGCCACCTGATGCGAGCAAAGGCAGGACAACTACATAGGAAATGTTCCGCTGTATCGTCGTCCTCTCCACAGGCAGGACAGGTGGTGGTTTCGCTCAAGCCTAGCACATTCAAGTGCTTGGCGAAAGCTTGGTGGCCCGTAAGGACGCCTACAAGAAGTCTGCAATCGATTCTCCTGAGAGATAGAAGAAAAGACGCTGACCCCTCGCAGATATCCGGGCGTAGTCGTTTAGTCTGTCTGCACCCATCGCAATCACGCCAACGAGCCCTGTGCTCACGAGAAACCCAAGTATCAATGGCAGACGTGACAACAGATACAGGCAGGCCTAAAGCAGGTTCGGGTCCTGAGAAAACCTCTTCTGAGCCTAGTCTGGCAAGCTCATCAGAGATCTCATTTCCCTGGATACCAATGTGACCTGGAACCCAAACCAGATTCACTGCATTTAGCCTTCCGACTAAGTTCAACGAATACTTGAGTTCGAGCACTATCTTGGATGAGGTAAGAGGGTTGAGCAACGCATTTAGAGCGGCTGTCACTGCAAACGCATATGCTTCTCGCCCTTCACCTGTCAGTCACAATATAGCGCATAGCCACTAGGATAGCGAAAATCTCCGCTTGGAAGAGAGACACATATTTACCTAAGGGGTAGTGAAGCCTAATGTTCTCGCTTTCCACATAGACTCCAGCACCAGACCCCTGTCCGGTTTTGGAGCCATCCGTGAAAATACGATGGCATTCTTTCCCTGGCTCAGAGTCTGGCCGAAGCCATTCCATTACCTGAGAAAAGTCGACTTGGTAGGTTTGTCGCAAAAGGATTTTTGGGGTCATTGCGTCAGAGGGCATGTCCATAAGACAGAGGTCAAAGGACAATTCTCGAACAAGTTCTTCAAAATTCCAATGCGTTGGTACCAAAAACCACCTCTTTTTAAGCGAAAGATGGTTTTCAGCGTACACCCCATGATAAATATATCAAGGGGGTGAGGTTCATCAAAGCAACTAGAGCAGAGCCCGGCGTGCTAGGGAAGGCCCCTGTGCAGCCAAGACAAGCCGTTCTTTAGAGTTTGGCAAAAGAGGCAGTAACACGTTTCCGCGAAAGCCTGCTCCACCAAACAACCGATGCGTATGAGAGCAGTGGCTAACCATGGCCGTATAGATCCAGAGGACCCTTTTCGGAGGTAAGCCCCATGTCTTGCCAAAAGCGCCTCTGCATTGCCAGAAGGTGGAAAATGCTTTTTCGGTTTTGGATTCAACATGCTTGGAGCAAAGAAATTTTTTTTATCAAGGACTACTCCCAAATATTTGACTTCATCGGATATCGGGATAGTGACACCTTTAAGCACGAGTTGAGTCAGACCAGTGACATCCCTCCTTCTCGTAAAGAGAACAACTGTAGTTTTAAGAGGATTCACTGAAAGCCCATTCCTAGTGCACCAATCACCGATCAAGTCCAGGGATCTCTGCGCCTAAGAGCACACAGTCCCTAGGTTTGAGCCGACAGAAAGAACGGCAACACCATCCGCGTAGGCTTGTGTAGCAATGAGTACATACTTTTGTTCGAAGGTCGAATATATTGGTGATCGTTTTGTTTTTCCCAAGAAAAATGAAGATCCGTTTGTTTACATGGAAAAACTCGTGATGATCGTTTGCGGTGACGAAATGTTCGTGAGCACACTCTGTTCGATCGTACTCGTGTTTTCAATCAGGTATTCGATTACGACGAAAATTTTCGGATCGTTTTAATCGCTGGAGCCAGCTAAACAATACAAAGCTTACAGTTACATACTTATACACAAAATTTCTAGGGCGCAAAGAGATAATGTGTATTTTCGAATGCAGATTTTGTGTACTGTGAATTTGTGTGTTCTGCCGTGGTTGTCATTTCTGATGAAATGTAGTGTAGTTGCATACTAAGGACGGACCAGCTTCATTGGATTTTGTTCTTAAGCAACACAAGGAAGGTCTGATTACTTACTGTGAAGCAGTGCTAATGCTGATAAGCTTTGTAAATAAATTCATTGGACTAAAAATGGAATCCGTTCTGTAAATTTAATATGTAGGTATTAAAAAAAAAATACCCTCCGAATTTGCCGCCCTTAGTAAGTGCCTCCCGGGGCTGTGCCCCCCTTGCTCTACCACCTCTCTACGCCACTGTAACTGTGGTGAGTTAATCCCGGATCAATTCTGGTGAGCAGTATGAACTTTTTTTTCCGTGTGAAATGACAGTGGCTTTGGGTGTTCGTGTGAAAAATTACAACTGCAAAAGACTCGAACTTATTTTCCTGTGTTTTTATACCCGACCAAGGGTATATTAATTTCGTCGTAGACTTCTAAGACCTTTAAGAGATATGATCGAGACCGACATGTGAATCGATTTAGCAATGTCTTTCCGTTCGTCCGCCTGTATGTGTAAAGCTTTTAGGTCTTCAAAACCAAGCTATAGAGAGCTGAAACTTAGGTTTACGGCTTGGTTCTTCTGCTGCACAGACAAAGTGTGAAAATTGGCTTAATACGTCAACGGCCACGCCCACTACTGGCTTCAATGTGAGACAACCTCTATTTCACTTTTTCTTATTAAAACGCCTTTTGGTCAAGTTAAACAAGGCGTAGGACCTCAACTTTTGGTACTGAGCAACACTGGCTCAAGACCTTTAACAAGGCAAAAATTTGACGACGCACAATATGGACCACGCCCACTTTAAACATGTTAAATCTTTAAAAATCCGATTTCTCGAAAGTTCACCACAAATCGAAAAAATTATATAAGTATTAAGGATATTTTTGTTTGCTAACTTTGCGCCATGCAAAGTTTTGAGCTCCGCCTAGTTTTGAGGGGCGTTTTTAGGAAAAAAGGGTTTTTTTTTTGTGAAATAATTTTCACTTTTACCGTATTTTCTCATGATTCTAACGAAATAACAATTAATTGATATTAGTTCTTAGCCCATGACAACTTTTGGGGGCGTGGCCTATTCAAATAGAATATGAATACGGACCAAAAAAGTTTAAAATTTGGTGTTATACGGTATATAGGGTCGGGTATGTAGAAGTTTGCTTCAGATGAACTCTTGCACTAACTCACTTGTTCTATGTGCAGTGAAAGCTGGGGATAGTCAATAATTTCGGCAGTCGAAGATTTTGACAACTGACGGTGTTAAGCACTGTAAATCTGGTTGACTGAGTTAATTCTAGATTCGTTTTGGGAAAAAAATAACAAATCTTCGTTTAAATTGGGCTTAGTTCAGCGCTGAAAAACTGGCCCTTAGTAAGACTCACCCTCACGGGTATCTGTTTAAGAACAAGATTCCCGCAAGGGTGAGTTTTGTTACGTTTTATGTTCTAAAGACTGTTTCTGGGCAGGCTTCAGGATTGGTCCTAGGCAAAATTTGTTTCAGATGAGCTTAAATGCGAAATCATTCCCTCGAGTTGTATGCATCTCTTCTGAACGAGTAGTATACATCTCTTCTGAACGAGTAGTGTGCATCTCTTCTGAATGAATTCGAATCAGAACTTTTTGATAGAGCAGACATAAGCTTCGTTTATACGCTTCGTTAAAAAGTTGAGGGTTTGAGTTGAGTTGAGCTAGAACTGCGAACTAGGTTTTTCAGCACACATGACGAGTGGGGTTGAGTTGAGTCTAGGAGTTCAAATAACAAATCAAAAATTTAAACTTTTGCATATTGAAGCTGCAAATATGCCAATTCCACACGAAAAAGCATACAAATACAAACAAATGTCGAATTGTGAATATTTAAAGTTAAATGCTCTGATTGCAATTTCAACCTAGGTATATCCCGCAGAGCGAGTGCGGGATTGAGTCGAACTCAACTCGACTCCAACTCAGTCTGCGTTTATATGAGGTCAGAGCGAGTGCGGGGTTGAGTCCAACTCAACTCGACTCCAACTCAATCTGCGTTTATATAAGGTCGAACCTGGCTTGAAGCTCACTTGAGCTCCTTGGTCATTGTTTTCTCATATGTGACTTCAAAGCTTGTGTCGGTGCGTCCAACAGGCATAGAAAATACGAAGTTGGAAGACGCAGTGCTGCGAATCAAAGCAGAAACGGAAACCATTCGTCGACATATGCCTTGCTATGAACGCCACAGAGGCGAAAGCCAATATCAGGTATCAAAAAGCGTTTTTGAAATATTTTTTGATAGGTACTTTTTCCAGTGCAGGACAACGTCTGTCCGGTCGGGCTAGTATTATGTAATTATTCACTTATCGTAGGAAGTGCAAGTGAATAATTAGCTTCCATAGCTTTTCTTACCAACTAGAGGACATTGTAACAAGTATTTCGTCACCTTCACATTCTGTTTACCTTTGTAAAGGCATAGGCAGCCTTTTAACCTTGCTATAGAAGTATGACAGCATACTTAAGTATAGTTTTAGCAATTATGTGGTCTTTATCGTGGTGGGTAGGAAACCTCAGCTGAGCGATAAAACAGTGAAAAGCAAGCTACATTACAACTATGTTTCACGGAAAAAATTAACTTCACAATGTTTGGGTCACCTATATCTATGTTTGTGGTTGCGGAGCCTTACATTGGGACTCTACTTCACGAGTCCGGCATCCTGTGGCGTGAACTTTCAATTTGACAGTCGGGACAGTCATGGAACTATTTGCCACATACAATTCGCTGCCTCAGAGGTACATGTGCAGTTTCCTTATAAGCGATATGGAAAAATTTCAAATTTTAATGGTCTTAAAGTTTCGCCTGGACTCAAGGCATGCAACTTTTGTCTCTGATTTATATATCAGAAAGTTTTCAAACAACTTATTCACGTTTTGATGGGCTAAGGTAATCTAGCGTAGGGTTAAAAAAAGCAGAAACACAAAATCAAGTGAATTCTTGCTATTCAATAAATTGCTTTGACATATTTTGATACAAAACTATGCAACCCTTCAAATTGTATTTGAGCATATTTATGACGGTTTGTTTTTAAATAATTCCGTTGCGCTTATTTTTTAGTTTCTCTTAACTTGATGCCCTTACAAAAGGTTCGATAACAAGGCTATCGCATATATGTAAGTAGTTAAGACACACCTCAGTGGATATTGTAACCTTTGCTCACAAAAAGAAATAAGCGCGCTCATTACAATTATTTAAAAACAAGAAACAATTTTAAATGTCATTAAAAGCATACATGCCACATTTTTATTGAGCAAAATCAACATGCAACTTGACGTGTAAGTGTACAAACAAACACTTATAGAAATTCTGTCAACTAATCCCACTTGTGACTGTGCGACAAGTGCTTGTTGACCTTTTTTTTTTATGTAGAATGCCTACATATTACGTTCGTGCAACCCCACCTACTATCTGAAAATACCAATCGACCTTCAACCACATCGATGACTTTTAAATGCAACACAGCCTCAACAACCCATAATCACAAGACCTAGATGACAACTCGCCCGCAGCGAATAGCCCTCGAAAAAATATGCCACCACGAATATTTGACAACAGTGTATATAAATTTTACGTTCGTGACAGATTGCACGGTCTGAAAAGCACTTTCATATGTCATCTGTCATCCTATTCAAAGGTTATGCAAATTCCTCCTTTCGCCTCTTGGGTTATACAACTTTTGCAGAGATCCACCTGAATGTGTTGAATTAGTGCAGATTGCCTCGGGTGTGTGGTGCTCTCAAACTCCAGTACCAATCCAGAACAGATTTGAAGCGAATTTGCAAAATGGCACTCGAGGCGAGGATACTGCATCAAAGTGACGTTTGCGCCGAATGATGACTTTCACTAGATGAAGCTGTCTCCGGCATTCAGCTGCTGGTTTTGTTTCACCTCAAGTGGAAATTGCATGTATCTCGGGATTAATGGTACAATTCATTGCACTCGAAGTGCTTCCATGTAATAGCTGTGGTTATGCACTGGATCTGGCGAAATGTACATTTTTCCAACTTCCATTATTATATTCCTGGCTTCCATTAAACCTAGCTGAAAAGGTCAAAGTATTTGACTGGTGTTTGCATTGTTATGGGCGAACTACTTTTTGAGTATTATCCGTGGTTCTGTTTTGTTGTTGCTTTTTGCATGGAAAATTGCGAAATAATTAACCGATTTTTTTTATGTTATTTACCTTTTTCTTGGGTCTGAGTACTTTTCAAGCACTTACCTGAGGTTTTTCGGTTTTGCTTTAGTTTTGTTCTCATGTGCCACTTGGGGACTGAAGTCGCACAGCAATGTTGAGGCTTGTGCTACTTTTGGGTGCTTTTGCATGTCATTGCACTGTCATTTCATCTGGATCGTGATTTGACAAAATAACAGAAAAAGAATAGATTTTGTGTTTGCTTTAGTTTTGTATTTATTTTCTTTATTTAACTGTTAAATGATCACTGAACTGAACTCGGGTATTCACACTTTATTGCAAAGTTTGAAATGCAGTGGGGTGACACAGCATTAAGTGATGATCATTTGAGTGTGTAAATTAAAGAGACTTACAAAAGTTTAATGTTTAATGATATTTGGTCGTGGACGCACTCTTTACAGAGAAAAATTACAGTTAAAAGTCAAAAGATGGAGATTAGTAAAAAGATATTAACTTAAACTTATGTAGACCTGAAGTGTTTCCACCGAGCAAACCAGATTAACTTAACGCAAGAACTCTCGTGTTATCATATTGGCTCTCACAAAAGAGTGACGATGACATTTTCCTAAAGCAAAGAAAATGTCTGTTTTCTATGTCCCAATTTAGAATAGATATACCTTCGTAAGTATGTAAATATTTGTCACGAATCTCTTAGGCATTTTTTGCATTTGTTTTTGTATTGTTTATAATTTTGTTTAGTATTATATTGATAATACATTTTTTGCATATTTGTTTTTGTATTGTTTATAATTTTGTTTAGTATTATATTGATAATACAAGATAAATTATCTTAAAAGAAGTATTTGGACTTAATCTTACTTAATATGGCATTTTGACAAGATCTTCTCTAAATTCCTCTTAATTTCGAGATTCACTATACGAATTTTAATCTCTTCAGCAAAAGGATTAAAAATTAATCTAGGCAATCAAACCGTATAGAATTCTACGTCACGTGTTCCGTTTGCGTTCTGACGTAACAAATCAAACAAACCTTTTAATGACAGCTGGGTATAATCATCCTAGTTGAGCTTGTTGTTTAAGAAATTGCTGTTTATTGATTTGCCAAAGATAAGTTGAATTGGACTAGATTGTTTTGTAAGTAACGGGTGATTTTTTAAGAGGTTGAGAACTTTTTTTTAAAAAAAAACACAAAAAATTAATGAAATATTTATTTGAATCGATAGTTTGAACCTTGCAATTTAATGTTTAAAAATAATTTCATGCAAATGTTGACCGCGGCTGCGTCTCAGTTAGCCCATCCGCTGAGTCCAATTTTGGCATACTCTTTCACACATATCGGCCGGTATCTCACGAATGAATGCATGGATGTTGGCTTCTGTCCCTATAGACATTAGCCTTGACATACCCCCACAAAAAATAATCTAATGGTGTCAAATCGCACGATCTAGGCGGCCAATTGACCGGCCCGAAACGTGAAATGCTCAGAAGGTCGAGAATGCCGACCATAAAATGGAAGCAGCGCGCGATGAACATTTCGAACCGAGCACGAATTTTGATAGTAAAATTCAATAATTTGCAAGCGTTGTTCATTTGTAAGACGATCCATGGTTAAATTGCAAACCAAACTGAAGCTGTTTGACAGTAACACAAGGTACTAAACACACGTCAGCTGTCAAAACCAGTGTTGCCAAAACCAAACCAGCTAAAAAATCAACCGTTATAAGCAAATAAGAATTAATGCTCAGCTATTGAATTATGTGTGGTTGGCGGAGGATAAGAAGTTTTTATGGAGGTTTGGGGGAACAAAACATTCTTTTGCGGGAACTCTCACAATTACAAACAGACGGCAGAGGAACTGGCGTACAGATATTGTCAAGAATAGAAGCACGAGTCCAGTTAATCTTCTTTTTTTTAGTGGAAACACTAAACTTTAATATGTTTAATTAATTTAATCTCCGTTTTATGTGCGGTGGAAACATCTTTTAATATTGTTGATGAAGATTTTTGTTAATCATGGATTAGTTTCTTGTGAAAATATGGTATTAGGTTCCTTAAACGTGAAATGTCTATGTCTAGGCAGGTTCACCAAAAAGAAGATTGTTGATAAAGGCTATATTCAAGATTAGATCTTCTTCGACTACTGTTTTCTTGAATACGCCCATTGATTGAATATTTAAATAATGCAATATAAGGTATAATCCGCAAAGTGTCAAATGGCTTTTGGTTCTGAGCTTTAAAACAATTTATAGCGGTTCCTTTTGAACTGGATAGTTTGAAAGGTTGCGGTTGAATGTTTGGAAAACGGGAAGCGTTTTAAGGTACATTCAGAGCACCAAATATTTTTATTGAATCATGCCCAAGCTTTATTTAAAACGAACCAAAGGCACATTAGCCTAACAATTCACCTGCTTTATATATCGTTAAGACAAAACTAGGGCGAGTTAAAGCCCTTATTGCACAAATATCAGACGATAGTGCTCTAATAAAATGTTAACAAAATTGTGGGTTATAGATCTTTTTTTTATAAATTGAAAGCAGACCTAATGAAAAACTGACAGTTGAATAAAAAGATTTTTACCGTCCTTTTTTAAAAGCATATTTTATACTTTCAGTGCTTTTTTTTTACCCCGTACTGAATCGCTTATTTTGGCAACCCCTACAATTTTCTCCTTCAAGGGTGATGACCTCTTTCTTCTTCATTCTTCCACGTAAATTAGGTGTCAAAAGATCCGCAGTATTCGCCAGCACCAGTAATTGGTTTATATATACTCTTTTCAGCAAACAATTTTATTGAAAAGGTTACTGCTTTCAGCTTATGACGTTCCGCTGAGTGATTTCTGACAAATAAATGGTAGGTATAATGAAGATCGATTCCTGCGATAAAGAAAAAGTGTTTTTTTGCTGTTCTTATCCCTAACTGAACACAACAGTCAGAGTCACTATGCAGTGGAATGTAGCAGGTTGATGGACAAGGAAAAAAAGTTGCCCGCCAAAAAAAATAACACCAAGATCACGTGCGTCTCGGTTGAGGAAATAACTTGAAAATCTCATTACACACTTAAATGCATAGGGGTGATCCAGCAAGTTCGTTTTTTTTTGTGCTTCAGTTTCTTTGTCAAGATCGAACGCAATATTGAAGACGCGACTTGAGGTCAGGTGCAAAATGGATACATAAAACTTCTTCAACCAAAACGGATCGCAAAAGATTGTAAGAGACAGCAACAAAGTTAAAAAAATAAACGAAGATTGATGCAGCTCTACAAAGGTATTTGTTATGATCAGAAAGAAACTTGCCCCTCGAGTCGTATGTGCATCAAAAAAAAAAAAACTAAGCTAAAGATTTTGTATACTTCTACGTTCTATATACAAGTCTATCTTTAGAACTTTGCCAATCTCTAATACGCACAGCACATACAATCTTTCTCACCAATGCTAAAGGAATAAAGACATATCAATAATTTTCAGTTAAGCAGGAAAGTCTTATTAATTCAGTCACAAGCCGAATGGTGTCAAGTCATAAATTTTGACATCCAGGTCAAGTAAAATGCCGGTAAAGGGTTTAATTGTTGCCCTGGGAAAACGTTAGATTCGCAAACATTTCCAGAAGAAATAAACATAACAAGCATCCATCTTTGATTCCACAGTTAGTGAGGTCTGCACTTGCAGAATTGTGGCACATCGTTAAGAAAAACCAGGGAGTACTACACTGCGTACGCAGAAGAAACAGTCCGTAAGTTAAGTCGTTACTTAAATTTCATGAATTATGACTCATGACCATGACAAAAATTTAATTATAAACTTTTTTCTTCCACTCCATGTTCAGGTTTTCTGGTGACCTGACCTGGAGAAGTTTTTTCACATTGCTCCCACTTTGCCAAGCCAACAGTATTATATTAAATTAATCCTTGAATTGCTGTTTTTTTTTTTCATTTTTCATAAAAAGGCACGAAAACCCTTAACTTTCATACCAACATTATCATCAAACGGCCACAAACCTAGCAAGTGTCTGATGATGTTCCGCTTCATACGATATAAGGAAATTAAATTTTTCCGCAAAATCAAGATGGACTTATTTTTATTCTAGCCTTATGCAAGACCGTAAGGCCACAGCAACATCTTGGACACGTGTATGGCTTGGTATAGTTCCGAACTGAATACACTGAACTCACTGAAAACACCCCAGCCAAATAAAGCTCAAAAAAAATCTTCCAAGTAGAGTTTTAAAAACAAAGACCCTATCATTTACACCGACGCAAAGTTCAAAGGGGAACTGTGGTGTGGGCCAGTGTCTACTTAGAATCATCGCAAATATCAACATCATACCGCTAGCCAGATGTTGCCAGCGTTTCCCAGGCGGTATTATGTACAACTCAACTACAAGCTACCCGAAAGGCTTACACACAATTGGGCGTGACACAACGCACAAACTAATCATTGCTTCCTTTATAGACCGTCTAGCCGCCATAGAAACTATTGATTCGGCTGCCATATCATCCACATGGGTGTAGGTTCATATACTTTTCTAGGTTCCAAGAGCCGAGATAGGGACACAGAAGGAAATAAACGGCTTAAGAAAAATAGGCCCTTAATACAATAAAAATAAAATAAAAGAACTCAACAGAAGGCTCACTTCACTTAACGCCTAACGAGGACCGGGTCTGGAGAACTGCCGCAGATGAACTATTCAGTATGTCCCGCAAAAGTTTATCTATTTTCCAAGCGGAAGTCTTAAAATAAATTTAAGTTTTAACACAAGAGGAAGAATAAAATTCATCTTCTCGGGAAGCCAATTTAACGAAGCCTGTTCTGGAAACAGTCATCTCATCGCCATCCAATGAAATATAGTTAAAGACAACTTAATCATTCTTTACTGGACTTCAGCCCACAGACTCATTAGCTAGATACGGGGCAACTACGCCACTCAAGGGGCCTGAAGCCCTTTCTGTGGAGTCAGTAAAAAAAAACTCTTCAAGAACTATACTCAAAACCTAGCTAGAATCAATTTCACCGAAGTCTGGTTTAACACACCTGGACAACATTGCTGCTAGAATTTCTTTCCTATAGATTCTCCCTCAAAAGGTATCTAATACCCTCACCAACCGGGCCAGAGTTGATTAAAACCCTCACTGTAATTCGACATGCATACTTTGTCTATAGAGCGACGAGTACACTCTATACACATATGCGTGGATTGCCAAGCCCTCCTGCATCTGAGGAGCGTATTCTCGACAAATAAATTATTCCTTCGAAAAACATGAAAAACCGATATCCTTTCAAAAAGATATTTGTCTTCCTGACTGCCTTCGGAATGAAAAGATGGCTCTATATGATATCATCATGGAAGGCAATGGGATCCTTTTTGAGAGACAGCAGAAGGCTCTCCCTTAATCTAATGTTAAGTCCTCTATATGCATCGTTTTGAAAGTTTTGCCAGCATTTCATTAACCACCAGCAGCCTTGCGATGTAGTTTCCTTATCTATTTTACCTTTTTCAGGTCACGCAACACGCTGCAGTCGCTCCATCTGCAGGCCTTACGCATTACTACTTCAAAGATGTGTATCGTACTTGAGTTTAATCCCGCCAAATCCCTTTCTCTGAGACGGCAATTCTTCTGCTGAAATATTTTATTGGCGTGTAAAAACTCGTGTTCACCGAACTTTGTGTCAACGTATTCGGAAAGTTGAGTGCCCGAGTAAGATCCAAACGTAGGTTATTTTCTTCTTTCTGAAGGTTTTGTAAACTTTTTTTATACCCGACCGAGGGTATATTAATTTTAATGCATAGTTAGTAACACAGTGAAATAATCACCGTAGACCACTAAGACCTTTTAGAGATATGATCGAGACAGACAGGAAAGTCGATTAAGCCATGTCCGTCCGTCCGTCCGTCTGTCCATATGTATGTAGTTTTGAGGTCTTTAAAATTGAGCTAGGAAACTGAAACTTGCAGCGTTGCTTGGTTCTTATTTTGTACAGACAAAGTATAAAAATCGAGAAGATCCACCCACTGCCACGCCCACAATTGGCTTGAATGGCAGACAACCTCAACCTTTACATTTTATTTCAAAATGCCTCTTGGTCAAGAAAGACAAAAAATAATGGACCGCCCACTCTATTGACTATGCCCACTTTGAAACCTGATTTCTCGGGAAATTCATTCTAAATTAAAAAAACATTGTATAACAAATATTAAAGACATTACCATTTGCTAAGTTTGTTGCATACGAAGCATTGAGCTTTGCCCATTTTTAGGGGGCGTTTTTGGGAAAAAACGGTTTTTTAGGTATTAACATTCGCTTTTAACGCATTTTCTCGCGTTTCCAACTAAATTAGAGTTAAATGGTTTTAATTTTCAGCCTACGCCCTTTTTTAGGGGCGTGGCCAAAACAAATAATTGACATTCAGTACATGAAACAGACCAAAAAAATATTAAATTTGGTGTTAATGGGTAAAGAGGGTCGGGTATTTAGAAGTTCGTTACAGACGAACTCTTGCACTTACTTACTCGTTTAAGTTATTTTTACACCCAGCCCATACACCCTCCGACCAGCGCACCAACGGCCACACCATGCCGCTTCACTCAGAAAACATTTTCTGAAGAAGCAATGACTGCCACTGAAAAATGTCACCATTCCTTTTCTCATTCTCTTCATTTCGTTATGTCGTCGGCCAGATTTCTGACCCTCAAATATTTTGGAACACTTATTTTTTCGGGAAATATGCTTCCGCAGATAGGTACCAAACGTAACAAAGGGTGTTCCTAAGCTTCTATACTACTTATGGAAGTACTTACTTACTACTTATTAAACTAACTATTAAACTATACTACTTACGAAAAGAGTCACAAGACAAATATAAGAACAGAAACTAATCTTTAACCTTCTTAGTATGGAGGTGGTTATGATTTTTTTATTATGACACACAGGCAAACAGCTGCGTCAAGACTTCAAAATACCTGTAAGAAAAACCTCGGCTGTAATTTTTCCACACAATTGACATCTCTGTCATTAAAGGGGACCATTGCTTTTTAACCTTGTTCACCACTCCTCAACCTTTCCTTTTTTTCGCTATCCTCAATTTGTTTATTCTGATCGCGTATCCATGACTTTTTAAGTACCGTATCGAGCATATCAAGTATGTATATCTGTTTTGGTAAAGATGTATGCATATCAATTGAACTGAGCAAACGAATAACCTTTAAAATCAAAATCCGAACGATACTTTGCCATTTAATTGAACGAATAAATGCTACAAATTATAGGAGTGGTGGAACAAACGATCTATTGTTGCAAGAAACGTTGGTTTTTGGGTACCTTAACGAGTATCAGTTTCGCTTTGTTGCTCTATTTATGTTTTCACTGGAGCAACTTCGTTACTAATCTTCTGTAATTAATCAATTTTTAACTCACTATCTGTACTCCCTTGTCTAAATTAAAATGCCATTAGCTATATAAACAAACTGAATAGGTTCATATAGGTAAGGCGTCTACTACACACAATTATACTAGATTTTTTCAAATTGCATAACGTTCAACTGTATAAATGCTACACAGTTTGTTTATTGCAAATATTTATAAAGTTTTGGTGTCTACCTGTAATTAGGTATAGACACTATTGCAATCTCACTTCAGGCTTCGTGGAGCTTAAAATTAAAGTAACCACACCGCGCACGATCGTTGTTATAACTCAAGCATGCTAATGCCATTAAACCACAAAAGCACTGTGCAATGTCTTGTTCTGCTTGTGTTTCTTCTTTAACAAAATGTGAAAGGTATGGAAGGATTGAACCAAATCTAGCAAAGCAATCGAACCCCAAACAAGTTGACTGTATCAACTCTTTGAAGCTTTTTATTCAAATCGTAAGAGTAATTGCAGAGGAAATGTAAAAACAAACAAAACTGTTCTAATATTATGTACATACCTAGATTCATCGCAAAAAAGTTTAACAAATCGGTATACTTATGCCAACTTTTACCACACTCGCCACCATGTTGCACATTCTGTCCAACATTTCCAAAAAAAAAAAGCTCCAAGCGACATACAGCGCACGCGTATAGGCTTTGTTGTGTCAAAACCATTTTAGATAATCTCTTTAGGTTCACAGTGTCACGTCACGATCGTTGGGAAACGAGATCAAACGGGTCTTAGCTGATGGTGGTTTTGTTTTGACAGACACTTTGAAAGTGCCTTGCGAATTTGTCTTGTTTGTGCGAACTTACATAAAATTTCATCGTTAGCATTTCGCCATTATACAAAGACATTTGAAACAAAAGCTTCAAACAGTTATTATGACAAATATTCACTTCATTGTAACATAAAAGATACCTATAAATAGATTTCTTGCAAAATTTTTTAGGCAAAATTACGTCGAAATAAAGCAGTGATTTATAAAAAAAGCACCAATAATATTTTCAGTATGTTTATAATAACGAAAAAATTTTAAATAGGTATCTTTTTTTTTTGCAAATATTTTAAAATGTAGAACACCTTTATGTAATCAGTTTGCCAATGTTGCCAATATATTATTAGCATTGGGATCCCTTGCAGATACAAACCAATCTTTTGGCTATGTCAAATTTATATACAAAGTGTTGACGCAAAACTTAACAAAATTTATAAGCTTAATTGGCTTAAAATTAAACATATTTTACTAATTTTTTCTCCACTAATAAAGTTTGAGTTCTTCAAAACTAAATACATATCAGAAACAAACACATTTCTTGTTCAAATAGTCAAATAATAATAAAAACATGACGAGCTTTGGCTGACCAAATTAAAGAAACCTCATTATAAATTAATCTTTTTTTTATTTTCCATTATAAGTTCAATATGTACCTATTTATATACAAACCCCTTGTCTTTTATATATATAATAAGATGCGCAGCTCATAATAACCAAATAATTAAGAGCTGCCCATCTCCTTGGCATTCTTTAAAAATTTTTGAAGTAATGGAATTTTCATCATTATTTTCAAGTCTACTCGACTTGAATGCAAAGATCGTCCAAATTTTTTTGAATTATCATTTTTTTCCTTAACCCTTGTAGTTGTGCCAAACACAGAGGCATCAGTCTCCTTAACATCCGCATACAAGATATTTTCTGCACTGTGGAATCTTTCATTCTGCATTCTGTGGAATCTTTCAAAAGTCGTTACCATAACTCGCATGCGCAGCAGAAAATGACATATTAGGAAGACCACAGCATGATTCCAGTATCAATATGGACTTAGAAGCCATTGAGGGAGAGATCATTTAGGGCCGGTTTTTAAGCTTTGAGTAAAGCCCAGCCCAAACCGAGATCTGTTAATCCTGTAGCATAACGAATCTGGAGTCAACCCAGCGAGCAGTTTTTCAGTGCAACTCCATCGACAAAGTTGTCAACATCTTCGACTCTCAAAATTATTGACTCTTCCAACTCTCACTTCACATAGAAAAACATAGGAAAAGAAGTTCGAGTTATTCTTAGATGTAATTTTTCACAGAAACAATCAACTGCCATTCCACACAGAAAAAAATGTAAAGATTCAGAGTTGATCCGAGATTCACTTACCAAATTTGGCGAGTTAAGCCGAGATTAACCCCAGATCTAAGTTCACTGAAAAACACATTTCCGTCATTAATTTCTTCTCAACTCGGAAAGTTGGATAAACCGCACTGAAAAACCGACCCTTAGAAATAGAAAGAAACACTATAAGGATGAGGTAGTTGGACTTAATCTTCCTTGGCTCTGGTATAATTTCAGGCAACGATACCAGCGCTGAAATCCAGCGAAGGTTAATTCTTGCCATTTTCTGGTTCTTTGGACTAAAAAGGCAATTGAGTAGCAAAAGCCTTTCGAGCAGCTAAAGTACCCATTTACAAGACCGTCATATTCCTGGGTATGCTTTACGGTGCAGAAGCATGCCAAAGGCTGGAAACGCTTTAGGTTGCTCCGAGAAGTTAATCCTTCACGAGAGTTTTAATCTCTTTTGTAGTGACTGAGAGAGGAGGAGGAGTTATTAGAGGCTGAACAGGGTCCTCGCTTATAGCCAATAGAGTCAGAATATCGAAAAGTGATCGCAGCCAAGGTGAATTTTGTTGGTTGAGGCCCAGGTCCACCCCGGACTGAAGCCCAGCCCAGTTAGTTAGAAAGAACTCGTACTGAAACAGCACTTAGGGAATGTACTTAGGTTAGGTTAGGTTAGGTTGAAGTGGCTGTCGGATCCAAAGAAACCAACACACTTAGACCTATGTAGGTCCATTGTGATACCACGCGGATCTGACTCTATTGCCTACTCGTTGAACCATTTCGAGCTATTAATGAAGCGTAAGAGACGTTTCGGGTCAGTCGTGCTGAGATCATTATAGAAGAAAGCTCCAATGTGAAGATTTCGGTTCTTGGAAAGAGCGGGGCATGTACAGAGAAGGTGGAGAGTGGTCTCTTCTTCCTCCTCATCCATGCAGCTCCTGCAAAAGTCGTTGGAATAGACACCAAGCCTTGTCGCGTGTTTGCCTATCAGACAGTGTCCTGTAATGACACCGATTGTAGCACTAATGTGCGATCTATTAAGAGCGATCAAACTCCTAGAGCGTTTAAGATCAAGCTTTGGCCAGATCTGTTTCGTCACTAGTCCATCTGAGATTTGTTCTTTCTATCGCATCCAGTTTAATCATGAGTTTACATGTCGAAATTGGAATGCCTACGGAGCCTTTATCAGGCAAAATTGGGAGGGTAGTTCCAAGTTTGGCGAGTTCGTCAGCCTTGCAGTTACCTGGAATTAGGGAATGTACTTGTATTAACTTTAATTCATGGAGAAGTACTTTTAACTTCTTCTTTTTCATTTAGGTGCGAGGTTATAATCTGAAGTGATGGATTATAACCCTCCCACTCTACTGCATTCCTAATGGTGCGCTTGTGGGGTACGCCGGAGAAGTACTTTTAACATAGAGAAGTAATGATTTTAGACCCCAAGACCCTAGGGGCACGCACGATTGAGACCGAAACGTGAGTCAAAAGAGCCATGTCGGTAGCGTCTGTCGGTAGTTTTTGTGCCCCTAAATTTGGGACAAGAACTAACAATCTGTGCTAAATAGTTCCTGAAGCAGTACAAATGTAAAAAAATCAAATCCGCCCACTGACACGCCCACTTTTATTTTTTTCATGAAAAAAGAATGTAGTAGGACGCTAAAATTTGTCGGGCTGTAAAATTTGTCCTTGCTTAGCTTATCGCGATTAGCGTCAAAAGGAGCGAATAACGTCCCTTGTAGGTGTGATCTATCCATTTTTCAAAAAATACATAGTTACAATGTTATTGAAAATGGGTTGACGGAGATCAATTATTCAAATGGTTGAAGGAGATTTTCAATTAATAAATTCTTAAAGCAATTTAAGTCAATTCGGGTGGGTTGTCCAAATTTCGCCTAAGCAGATTGTTGACGGCACCCCGCTGACGGGACCATTTCAGTCGTTTTTGGAGCATGTATAAGTTCTGCGTTTCTAATTCTTGTTTTGCAGTACTCTCTCGAAATTCTGACAACTTTATCTGTCTTACAAACCTTGCCTTGCGAACGTACAACATAAATTTTATTTTGTTGACGATTTCCTATAATTATTGTGTCGTCGTCGTTTGGACGTACTTGGAGCTCAGATAGTTTAAGCCGAGGAAAAAAGTTTGTTGAATTTCGCACATGCAGTAGAACGGAGCCGCTGTAATGTCTTTCTTCAATTTGTTTTAGAGCAGGGTCACATAACGACGATGACAGAAAATCGTTCGGTGAATTGTTGTCCGACTTAAAGCACAAAACGAAAACCTGCAAATTGGGGTTTTTTGCCGTTCGATTTTCCTTCGTCGAGTTTCCCCCGGGCCTTAACGGTTTAACAGCGCAAAAAAGTACCTTATGTTTTTGTATGTAAAAGTACAGAATTACTTTCCTGCAACTTTTCTTGACTTTCCGACCTGCAAATATCTTTCGATCACTGTAAAAAGCCAAGTATTTAGGTGTTTCCAATATCAATTTGATTTTGCCTATGGCCAGAAAGAAACAAACATATCATTTGTTTAGTGCAGTCCGAGCACCATCTTGCGACCAAGTCACGGAGACCGACTTAACGATCGCCTATGTAACTTCATAAGTATACTAACCAAATATGTAGTTCCTTAAATGTCTGAAAAGGTTTTTGTGAAACTTAAACATACCGAAATAGCATACAAGAAGAAGTAGGTAGTCAGTTCCAATTTTTTATTTTAACTGAGTCCAAAAACTCGTTACAATCAGATAACTTCAGAAAACTGTCAATAATTTCAAAATGACATAATGAAGATGCCATCGACCAAACCTATATCAACATCGAAACAAGCTTCGCCTAGATTACTGTCGGCTCTTTTAGGTCATTGAGTAATCATTCGGAATGCCGATTAATTAAATAGGTCTAAACAGTTGCGAGTTGATGCCGTTAGCTTTCAGATAACCCATTCAATAAATCTAGCCATTTACACACAATTTGGTCACGAAATGTTTGAAAGCAGAGCTCAGGGTGTGGAATTGTAAGTAAGCTAACTAGACTTAAGTTTATATAAAATAATTACTTCCCTGCCTTATTCCTTTACTATAATATGCGATTCAAACACAGTTCTGGAACTCAAATGCATTGTACCTCAGTTGAAGTCGAACACCAAAGTTGTATAACAAGGTTGCGTGCAATAAATTACTGAAACTGAAATTGGAATTCATCAGCCCAGCTTCAGATACTATCAATACGGAGACCAAATTGCACAAAATCAAAGAAACGCCCTGCCTGCATTGGAAGTGATCGACACCTACCTATACGTAGCCCCATGGAAGACAACAACATTTTGTAACTTTCGTCATAACAGATGGCATGTATTTGCATATTTTGGAATTCCCTTGCCGCGATTTATATATAAATAACCCGTGCAGCAATAAAGTTTCTTTGAGTGCGTCTCATGAACAGAATAGATAATCAACCACAAGATAGATCAAGCCCGATCGCACTTTAAGCAGTCATCATCATCGTCGTCATCTGTGATGAGAATACCAGGTTAAGCGTATAATGGTATCACTTGGAGAAACGCAAGCGAGCCATAAAAGTATTCATAGATACACATTAGACTATGCCAACAATCCAACCTAATAGTGTGATGCACGCTTGGTTGGATCCAGCTTTATACACTCCGCCTATAACAGACGGTATGTAATTGTTTTGCACTTAATTTATCTGCATTCAAGAATCTGCACTTGGGTTTGAAGAGATTTGCAAAAGGTGCACGTGTTAACGGAGTTCATGTTTGCCATACCAATCTCATGTGCAGGAGAAATTTCGAGTTCAGATTTACTTTCCTTGGTGAACAACGCCCACCTAGACGGGAAAGCTGACACATTTTCGATTTTGAAAGGTTTTTGGTTCAGTGGATGGAACTTACCATTTCTTTTCGTAAGACTGCCAGTTGCTTGTCCAACGTACTTCCGACTATTGGATTACCATTCAGTGTGGGGTCAGCTTCGTTCTCACATTCCAGATTTTCTGTATTCGGCTCATTGAAGGTTTGATTGTTGCTGAGGCTCTTCGGAAGAGGTGGGAGATCTGCCATGGACATTTTTCTGAAAGTGGTCAAATAAATAAGGCAATTAATTACAATTTTCTTCAAAAGAAAACTACTGAATATTATGAGGAAAAAACAGTTGTAACTTATTAAAATGGAACCTGGAGAACATTTATCACTTTTATTCCTTCACATACAATTTTTTGCCGAATCCGACACATCTGACACTTTGAGAAGTTTTTCAAGGCAAATGATACTCTCGCAGGGGCAGGCACTATTGACACCTTACATACTTCATACCCGTTCTTGACCAAACGCTTGGTACCCGGAGCAGTAGGTTAATAAAATACTGGAAAGTATCGAATGAACCGTCGTTGTGGGATCATAGAATAATCTTATTCGATCTAAATAGCACAGGTCTCATTGAAGATTTCGTAATAAATCCAAGAAAGAGAAGTGGAAAGCTTTCAAGAAAAAACACTGAAAAGCATTCTACAGCAAATTGACGTAAGACAAGCTCCATCTCACTGTCTGTCTAAGTTTAGAAAACGCAGCAGAGGGCATCACAAGAGCCATCACGAACGCGTTTCAAAGTAACTGTTCCCTAAGCACAAATCAGATACCTATGGAAGTGCCATGGTAGAGCAATACCTGTCAAAACTAGGATCTAAAATGAGCAAGCTGTTAAACATGGCTAACAAAAACTAGCGCAGCTACAGAGAGGCACAAACCAGCTACAATAAAGAAATAAGGAAAGCTTAAAGGAATAGCTTCCAGATATGCTGTAGCTAGTACTGCCTGTGCAGCAAGACTGCATAAGGCTCTTGCGAAATTAGCTGAATTGCATACGTCTCTACAGAAAATGGATGGAAGCTATACCGAGAATGAGGAACATTAGTGAACCTAGAAACTCATTTCACAATAATGTTTGGATCAGGGCCAACACATCGAGACCTCGGAGGGTAGACAGCGAAAGCCATTTGCTTTAAAGACCAATAGAATGGGCCATAAGCTCCTTTCAACCTTTTAAGTACCCCAGGTGTAGACGTCATTTTACCAGCCCCATTACAAAACGGCCAAGAAATGCTACTCCCACACTTCGTGGGAATAGCAAAAAGTAGTTTTGCCCTGGGATACATACCGAACCAGTGGAGACGTGCATAAGTTGTTTTTATCTCAAAATAGGGGAAAAAAAGACCCAACGCAACCGAAGTCCTATAGACCGATCAGCTTAACATCCTTTCTTCTAAAAACAATGGAAAAAGCTGTGGATATAGTTGCATAAGAGAAGAAGTGCTTACTTCTCGCCTTTCCAATGCCAGCATGCGTACAAAGCGGGCAGATCCACCGAAACCGCTCTATATCAGCTACCGAAAATGCCCCCGACATCAAAGAGACAGTAATCTGTCCTTTTCTAGATATCAAAGATGCATTTGGTAATACATCACTCGAAGGCATTAGGAGAGCCCTAGATAAGCAGTTAATAAATATCACAGTTTCTAGACTGATACATGAGCTGCAGAGCACAAGATCAGCGCAGACGCACACATAGTAGGAAATTATCAAGGTCAGAGCAACAAGAGGGTGCCCACAAGGAGGACTATTGTCACCACTTATGTGGAGCCTATAGTTGTGGATGACCTATACTTGATACATTAAACAATCTAGGCATCAACTGTCCTGTCAGGCATATGCTGATGCTATAGTATCAATTGCTAAAGGGGGAAAGTTTGAAATAACGCTCTGTAAAACCATTCAAAGAACATTCAAGGTAGTCCAAAAATGGTGCAACGCAGTTGAGCTAAATCTAAACCCGGCCAAGACAAGCTTATAGTACCCTTCACCACGAAAACCAGTGAGCAAGTGCTACATCCTGCCATCGTCACCTGAAAAAAAATACTTGTTCTTTTTCACAGTCCCCACCTCCGCGAGGGTCTGACAAGCCCTCCGAGAGTATCGTTTGTCTTGAAAAACTTCTCAAAGTGCCTTTCGGATTCGGCGAAAAATTGTAGGTCCCCTTGTATGTGAAGAAATCAACACACACAGCATACATTGTTGAGAAGTTGGCCCTGGTTCACCTCGAGCTGTTGCGCCACTCTATTTATTTATTTATTTAAGTGCTACAGTGTCTACGCATCACAGTCCGTAAAACGGACCGTTGAATACCCCATCCTAACCCACATTGTAAAATGCTGATGGCATTGTAATTTTTTGACATTTCATTAGAAGTGCATACTTCAAAAGAGGCGTGGTCCAATCGCCCCTAATAACAACCTGTCAATTATAAGATATTTCCACAGATACTTCCAAGTTACGCTTAAATGTAAATAAAAATGTTTTATTTTGGTTGAAATTAAATAATATTGAAAAATCGACCATTAAAATTGGGCGTGGCAAAAAATTTGATATGAAGGAAATCTGGACTAAAGTCTCGTTTACCTAACGTGAGACTTTTTTTGTTTCATGCTTTCCTAAATCAGGCTCAGTTCCAGTCGAAATTACCTTTTTCTCGAAAATTTTAGGTTTTTTTTTCAATTCTGCCTCCAAATGTGGGCGTGGCCCAAAATCTTGTAAACAAATTGTAAAACTAAGCGTTTTCTACATAAGATATTAAGCGTCACTTTTTCAATGTGGAGCAAAAATATTGAGTAAACTGCAATTGAAAAATTACCCTTAAAATAGATGCCACGCCCACTGGAGGAGGTTTACCAACTAAATTTTTCTTTTTTGTGTCTTACATTCATTAGGAGATGCTTAATGTCAAATTTCAGCCTTTTAAAACGTCTTACAGTTTTGAAATCTCTGGAGGTAGTTGCACATTTAGACCGATTGTGGGCGTGTCTGTGGGCGGCTTTCAAAAATTTCTACACTTGTACTGCTTTACATGATGTGCGAAATTTCAGCACCCTAGCTCAAAATTTAAGGCCTAAAAACATTGTGACATACAGACGGACGGTCGGACGGACGGATGGACATGGCTTATTCGATTCAGAATTCGGTCTCGACCATTAGTATTTCCCCGTGTTACAAACTATCTGACAAACTTAATATACCTCCTATCCTATGGGATGGGGTATAATAATATTAAAATGAAAAATATAAGACTATCGGTCACGACACTGATACCAGTCAGAAAGGTAAAGTATTGAGGCTTAATCCTAGACAGTTAACTCATCTGGAAAGCACACACAGAAAATATTTCCTGAAAGGTTACTTGTGCTTTAATGATATGCAGGAGCCCCGCGGGTAAGTCCTGGGGATATAGCCCGAATATTATGTAAGATGGATGTAGATGATAGAGCAGTAGCAGCAGTTTAGTTTACAAGTTTATAGAGTTTGCAGCAGAGCGCAAAGACTGGCATGTCTATGCTTAGCCGGGGCTATGTGAAATGTCCCACCGCAGCCATTGAATTGCTTTTGGAACTAACCTATTTACACTTCGTGGTTGTGGAAACAGCTAGGAAAACTATCTTTAGGATGGCTTAAGAGGGGATTACGTGGGAGAGGTGCATTGGGTCAAAGGAATTGAGGTAAAGTTCACGTACCTCTACGTACGTGATTGGAATTCATCGTGAAGAAGAGCTGGAGGAATAAATCCAAAACACATTGCCTGGCCACAGCGCCACCAAATTGTATACAGATGGGTCAAAAACCGATGATGGAATCAAGAATGAATCCATGGGCAAATATACTATCAACCTTGACAGAAATTACAGGAATTGCGACATAGCAATAATGTTAGACAGCCAGGCCTGTATTGAGGGGCTAAACATAGTCCGATCCAAACTTGAAAAGGACTGCCTACATTATCTCAACGATCTGGGCAGGTATAACTTTTAAGGCTTTGGCGGTTGTTAGACATAATTTTAAAGGTTTTGGGAAGCAGCGGTATATGGGAAACGCGGTATATCCAAAAACGTTTAAAATTAGATCTGGGCAGGGTCAATAAAGTGACCCTTTACTGGGTACCTGGCCATATTGGAATAGAGGGGAATGAAGCAGCGGACACCTTGTCAAGACGAGGAGCAACAGAACCCTTCATAGGACCTCAACCTTTCTGCGGCATAAGGGAGCACACCCTCAGGAATGCAGGAAAACGGAGAAGGTATATCGAGGAAAAATGTGGTTAAACCTTCAAGGTCTGAGGCATCCTGAAACTACAACCCAGAGCAGATTCTACGCATGCATCAGCAATAAAAATAGCCTACGCATCGTTACAGTCGCATTCCTAACAGGGCTCTGTAAACTCAAGGAACACTTAAGGAAAATTCGTCTAATGGAGGAGCCCTTCACACATTCTGCAATCCTGTGGGGCTCAAAATACCAAATACCAGACAGAAATATACCCACCTTGGATCCACTTCTCATTCTCAGATTCTTAAGCGAGACTGAACAAGAGAAGTTGCTCAAGGATGAGTTCTCTCAGCGAAGGCCGAACAAGAGCACACACCAAATTTTGTAATGAATTATATAGTGCGACGGGAGCTCTTTTGAGGAATAAACTACTCCTAGGCTTAGTAAGGGTACCAAAAATAATTTTTTATGAGAGGGAGATTTGCAAATGTACACTTTGGGCCAATACCAGAAATTGAATCAGTTTTACGTGGAAATTAATAATCGACATCAACACTCTAAGTACTACTTCACAATAGTCACGTATTGTCTTTTCAACATCCACATCAGCTGCAATCAGGACGCAAGCAAGACTTGATTGTCTGCACTTTTTCTTGAAAACAACAAAAGGAACTTACGCAATCTAACAACCAGAAATAACAAAAGATTGCACCAATTTACTAATGTCCAACCATTATTGCAATTTTTTTTTCCTCCGGAACGAATGTGTATAGTGTGTACGAGTACTGTATAAGCGTTCACTAACACTTTCTCTTTGTTTTCGAATTACACACGGCTACTAATCAATGTTCAGTTAATTAATGGCCGCCGGAAATCGCTTAGCTCTATTCCAGCAGGTCTCAAAACTAAGGAAGTTGAATTTTCTGCATATAAAATCGTGTAATACGTCGGAACGGAGGTGTGGCCATGGGTCATCTTGCATTGTGACCTTTTATGAATAGACTTTATGATAGAGGGCCCCGCCCCACTCGAATGGGCCACGAAAGAAAAGTGAAATTAGTCAGATTAGGGCTCGAGACTATATTCTGTTATATTCTCTCACATTGAAAATTTTTTATGAATAATGAAATTATCACAGCCTTTTAATAATGCGTCCGATTAATTTATTTATCTTCGTTTTCCCATCGTGCTGCCATTCAACTATCTAATGTCTGACCCAGATTCCTAAAGAAGTATCTTAATGTATCCACAACTGGCATGAAAACCAATCCAATAGAGTAGGTCCAAGAACCTGATTTTATCCACACTTCTTTGTGCGGTTTCTATAATGTTTCTCTTGGCTTCCAGGCACGCCACTCTGGTGGACAATCTTCTCTACACACAAGGTCAGTGGGAAAGAAGGTATTTGGAAAGCTTCCAAAACAAACCTCTTTTTGAATACATTCAAAGATATTAATTGATGAAGACAAAGCAAATAATGCATCCAAAAGTCTGCCTTGTTGAGATGTTAATTTTTCCTCTTTTCACAGGTCCGGATAGACATACAGTTGCACTATGTTGAAGAAAAGAATAACACTTGAGATGTTTACAATTAGATACGTTGTTGCTTTTTTACTTATGAAATCGAGGTAGGAAAGGGTGCTTTCATGCTTTTCACGTAATCTATCTTCAATTCTGATGGGTGATTGCAATTAGTGAGTGAAACTTCTGCCATAAATATGCAGATTGAAACAACTTAATTTAAACTTATTAACATAACTCCTCTAGCGAGGTGCTATTTATGAGTGCTTCTCAACTGAATTTATGTAAAGGAATTTGCTTGCCGACGTATTCTGAAACAGCAGATATTTTGGTAAATAAAAATTGACCATAAAAACAAAATGAAACTACTGATGTGATACTAACAATTACACTGCAATAGTAGTTCGGTAAAAGTGCCATTTGTAGGTGGGTTTGAAACAGGATAGCTTAATTAATTTTCAAAAAAAAAAACGGATGTCAACGAAGCTTATGTTGAAATTCGTGGTAACCGATTGGGCGCGTCGAGGAGCGTCTGTCTCCAAATGAGCAGGTTCTGGTCAGCGTCTATTATCCAGGTTAGGGTCGGACGATTGTGAATCCAGGCATCTGGATAAAAATGCATCATCCCTCTTGCGCTTCCTTTCTTGAACTGGAATTATTCTTTCTGTTAAATCATTGGAAAATGAATATAATGAAGAAAATTGTGGCATAGAAGCATATGTACATTTAGAGTATAGGGGTATCCATAGGTTTTCTAAACCAACGTCTGTCTGAGAATCGGCCCATCCGCACCGTGTTTCTGTCTATCAAAAAACCCGGTGGTCTGGGCCTGGCAAAAAAAGGTTGGAAACTGCAGCATTTACGGTGGCAACTGCGCTACCGACAACGCCGCTTATTTGGATTTGGTTTCGTCATTGAAGGCAGACTTAGGCATCTTGAACTTAAAGTATGTGAACGGGCACCTCACAACGATCCGCACCGAGGCTAGATTCACCAACATAAGCCTCATATGCGTGTATGCATGCCCCGACAGAAGATAAAGATAACGACGTCTTAGATGTGTTCTACGAGCACCTAGAAATAACTTTGGGCATGAAAACTATAGATACATGGCGTCAAGTGTGTCCTAGGCGACTTCAGTGCTAAGCTTGAATAGAAGGGCATCTTTGGACGTTCGGAAAGTACAGGCCGCACAAAATAACATCCGATAGCGGATTCAAGCTGATCGAGTTTCTGCGGGCTGGAATGTTGTGCTGCACAGTTCACGCATCCCAACATCTACAGAGGGGCATGAAGATCATTTTCATTTGACGCCCCCCCATGGAGGCACTTTATTAGCTTAATACTTGCCTTAAATATATAACTGAAATTAACCCTAAACAATCTAAACTTATCTAAACTTACAGCTCTAAAATTAAGGTGTAAAGGACGGCGGTAAAGGATATTTCGGAGACAGTGTTTATTGAGGTGTAGATCAAAAAAAGTGGAGTTAGCGATGGAAGTTTATGCGAAAGAGGGGCAGAGCGTAGCTGCCAAGGATTAGTGTTGAGGGTAATTATGTGAAGCAGTGAGGGGCAGTCAATATTTCCGGTTAGTAGGTCATGGATGCATGGATGAAAAGTATGTCTGCAACCTTACGGCGTTTTTTGAGGGATTTTAGATTGATTAATATAAGACGATCGCGGTAAGGGGGTAGATCATAGGTGTTGGCCCAGGCAGACCACGTAGGGCGAAACTAAGAAACCTACGTTGGATCGCCTCAATACGCGAAGTGTGAATAGCGTACGAGGGGGACCAGACTTGGCTAGCGTATACAAGAAGGGGCCGAACGAAGGGAATGTATAGAGATTTGGTAACGTAGCAGTTGGAGAACTCTTTGGACCAACGTTTCACGAAGCCAAGGGCCGAGTTGGCATGTTTTGATTGATCTCACGTTAATTGATCTCACGATCAAGACACTCATCCAGTATCATGGACAAACAAACCTTCCGAGTGGTCAAAATTAACTCACTACCTTGTTCTAGCTTAGGTACAGCTATAAATATCCCAACCAACACAAGAGATCGCTAGGTCCTTCTCCAACCGATTCTCTCAAAACCTTCTGCGAAGTCCTATTCAGCCAGCATTCTAGGTATTTATATAGGCAGTGGTGAAATTGCTTAAATGCTATCCTCGATACCGCCTCTGTTGTGCTGGGTTTCACTTTTACACGGCCACCACAAAGTGACCCCTAGGTTGACGATGAATGCCAACAATGACATTTAGCTAAATATGAGAATATTTATCTAAGGGGTCCCACACAAAACGGCTAGATCTGATCGGGAGCTCTAGCCGTTTTGTAAAAGAAAAACAGAAACAGCAAGAGAAACCCGCAGTTGAAAACATAGAGAAACGCTACAACAGGAATGAGGTTCGAAAGATCTAATAAAAGATCAAAGGGTCCTGTCAAAAGCATAAAGTTTGAACCAAAGGCTTTAAGGACTATCATGAAACATCGCTGTAAAATCGAAGCATATGCCCGATAAATGGAACCTGAGAATAGTTTGCCTTGCCCTCAATTCCTCTGAATTTCTATAGCAGTCTCCTGCCATACTGTGTAAGCGAAGCGCTTAATTCGTTTGTCAACAATTAAGTGAGGCTTCGGGCCAGGAAAGTCCGCCGTCGATCAAACCCAGACCCAGAAATTTTAAATCAATTTTCAAGTTTCAACCCCCAAAACTCCCCCTGCGTTTGCGCCTGACGGGATGTAAAAATTTCGCTTTTAAATGCTTTATGCTAGATGGTTGCATACATTTTGGACTAATACCCCGCCTTTTTGTACCCCATCCCATAGGATAGGAGGTATATTAAGTTTGTAACACGGTAAATAATAATGGTAGACGCCCAAGACCTTAATCGAGACCGAATTCTGAATCGAATAAGCCATGTCCGTCCGTCTGAATGTCACATGTTTTTAGGCCTTAAATTTTGAGCAAGGGTGCTGAAATTTCGTACGTAAGGTCCACGTCATGCGAAGCAGAAAGCAGTACAAGTGTAAAAATTTTTGAAATCCGCCCAAAGACATGCCCACAATCGGCCTAAATTTGCAACTACCTAAAGAGTTTTCAAAACTGTAAGAAGTTCTAAAAGGCTGAAATTTGATATTTATCATCTCCTTATTAATTTGGTAAGCCAAAATTTAGTTTACCAATTTTTAATCGGAAAACAAAAAAGAAAAATTTAATTGGTAAACCTCCTCCAGTGGACGTGGTATCTATTTTAAGGGTAAATTTTCAAATGCAGTTTACTCAATATTTTGGCTCGAAATTGAAGAAATTTCGCTTAATATTTTATGTAGAAAACGCTTAGTTCTACATTTTGTTCATACAAGACGCCCACATTTGGAGGCAGAATTGCAGAAACCCCTAAAATTTTCCAGAAAAACCTTATTTCGACTGGCCTTGAGCCTAATTTAGGAAAGAATAAAACAAAAGAGGAGCAGGTTAGGTAAACGAGACTTCAGTCTAGATTTCGGTCATATAAAGTTTTTAGCCACGCCCCCTTTTAGGGGCGATTTTTCAAAAATATTGAATTTGAACCAAAAAATTTAATTTTTACGTACATTTAAGCGTAACTTGGAAATATTTGCTAAAATATCTTATAATTGATGCATGGTAATTAGGGGCGGTTGGACAACGCGCCTTTTGAAGTTTGCACTACTACTATAATGTCGAAAAATAACAATGCCACCAGCATTTTACAATGTGGAATAGGATGGGGCATTCAAAAGTCCGTTTTACGGACTGTAACTTCTGCGTACACACTGTAGCACTTACTCACTGGTTAACTTCAAGAATCACTTTTTTTTACCCCCACAAAACAGGGCGTAGGTATATACTTTATACAATAGAACTAAATAGTATGTAAATATAATATACTATAATTGTACTATATATTTTTTATAATTGTAATAAAAGGCATAAGACTTGATGGGCATGGCTCAATCGATTCTCCTGTTGATGTTATTCATTACCTCCAAAAGGACTTAATCCCTAAGTCCCTACGGTGATTATTTTACTGCGTTACAAACAATACGTTAAACCTTATGTTGCCTGGGGGCAGAGTTTAAAAAAAAATTACATAAACTTGTAAATAACACTTTATTTCAAAGGACCTTTTGACTAAGCAAAGCAGGGCGTTAGAATTCTAATTTTTGGTGTACAGTGATTAAGGGAAGAAAACTTCAACTGGCAAAGTTTTATCAAATCGACAATGCCCATTTTTACCATTTTAGATTTTTTAAAACTTTATATATCTGAAAATCAATTTAAAAAATAAAAAATATTTTAGAAATAAAATGCAATAGATATTGGCAAGCCTACCCTAAGCTTGGGGCAAATACCTGTACAAAGTTTAAAGCCTACCTTTTGGGGGAGTCTTGGGGGAAAAAATTTTTTTTAGCCTAAATTTCCGCTTTTGAGGCCTTTCGGTATGTTTTAACCGAAACGAAACATTACACATTTCCCTTCTGGGGATGCTGGTTCCTAATTGGGCGCCTCCCCAGATGGCAAATAGGGGAATGCTCACCAGATATGGTGCGTACCGGACCGGTATGAAAAATATCCGTGGCTGACCAAAACCAGCAAGAAACGAAAAATCCAGGAACGTCTGTCTCAAAATGAGCGGCTTGCTGGTCGGCGCCTGTTATTAGGTTAGGGTGGGCCGATGATTAAACACCTCTTTTTCTTCCATTAGCGGGGGTAAGCTATGGTGTTTCTGTACAGAGTTTTCATGTTCCGTACTGGCTCATCAGCATTTGCGTGTTGGGTGGAGACTTACTTTTCTCTTCTTTCTTTTTTGTTCTAAAATTTTTTCCGCTCGCAATGTGCTACGCATTTTAAGGGTAGTCATAACCCCTATATCGCAAGTTAATTATAAAAAACTAGTGAGTAAGTGCTACAGTGTTTACGCAGAAGTTACAGTCCGTAAAACGGACCGTTGAATGCCCCATCCTATCCCACATTGTAAAATGCTGATGTTATTGTTATTTTTTAACATTTTATAAGTAGCCAACTTCGAAAAAGGGCGTGTTTCAACCACCCCTAATTACAAACTATCAATTATAACACAGATTTTTCCAAGTTACGCTTAAATGTACGTAAAAATGCAATTTTTTGGTTAAAATTCAATATTTTTTAAAAATTGACCCCTAAAAGTGGGCGTGGCTTGTATGAACGAAATCTGGTATAAAGTCTCATTTACCCAACCTGGAGGTCTTAAAAAATAAAATAAATAGAGTGGCGCAACAGCTCGAGGTGAACCAGGGCCAACTTCTCAACAATGCATGCTTGTGTGTTAATTTCTTTACATACAAGGGGAACTACAATTTTTTGCCGAATCCGAACGGCACTTTGAGAAGTTTTTTCAAGACCGTGAAAAAGAACAAGTCTTTTTTTCATGTGACGATGGCAGGATTCGAACCCAGACCTCCGGCGTCTAACCACTACGCCACGGCACCCCCTGGAGACCTTACAGTCTTGAAAACTCTGGAGGCACATTAAGACCGATTATGGGCGTGTCTGTGGGGGTATTTGAAAAAATTTAGCACTTCGGATGACAACGGACGGAAGGACATGGCTTATTTGATTCAGAATTCGGTCACAATGATATGCCCTTAAGGTCTTGGGGGTCTACCACTGTTATTTCACCGTGTTACAAACTATGTGACAAACTTAATACACCTCCTATCCTATGGGATGGGGTATAAAAACGAGAATTAAATGTTTTCTTATAAGCCCATTTCTGAGGGCGTGGTCCAAGCATTAAGTTGGCCGGCAAACTTAAAAATTTTGTTTTACAGGATGAATAGATTAGAGTGTTTAGAAATTAGAAGTTCGTTACAGACGAATTCTTTTTTTACAAATTATCTTCTTCCCATAGTAAAACTTAAACCATGCTTAAAAGTCCTTTATCTATTTAGTCTGTCAATAACCAGGAAACCCGACAAACCAGCAGTCATAAGTCGGTTTCTCATGTCTGTCGTTACTCCTTATAGACGATTTACAAAGTCCATAGTGTTGATATGCCACCGACCATGGGCATGCATGAGCCCATGCGTCTTTGACCCAGAAATAACTCGACTGCCTGTCTCACATATACGTACACATCCCAACGTAAAATCACTTTTGATATTGCTTTTTCATATCCATATCGCTTACAGCAACTTGTACAGGGTTATCGGCATGAATAGTAATTTCTTTTCGACTGCAAGCTGATATAAAACGCCGAGAATAAAAATTATTAAAAGGCAATGTGGCTGCCCAGTTGTTATAGCTATGCACAAATACTCTTTTACTACCAGTTTATGGAAAATAAAAGAACACATCGTCGAACGTCCACGATGACAGTTGCTAACCTATTTCACGTACGTTTCGCTAATAAGTTGCAACGTTGTTAGCGAGATTGAACATATCGATCCGCAAGCATGCAACGGTAACACATTTGCCGGTATGATGACGTTACCTAGTGTAGTCATAGCTTAATTGAAAAGTTAGCAAAAAGTTGTAAGGCACATAGAGGCATGGAATGCTGAGGAATATAGTAGCTCATAGGTACAAAAAACCAACCCATAATTTTTGTAAGAATAGAACACAGAATTTTATGATAATATCGAGGCATCTTGGTAAGCATAAACAATATATTCAAGGCAAGCCTTTGCTACCGACTATTTTTGAAAAAAAAACCAAATCCTTTTATGGGTTTTCAGTTGTAACTGTGTCCCCTCGTGGTGCGGTTGGTGGGACAAAAAAATTTTCTTTACTACTTTATATGCTGACCATCAATGAGCTCTGGTTTCCAAGAGAGTCTTAATAAAGTATGTACTTCCTTCCGCTTTGACCGTTTTAACCAAAGCCATGTTTGTACGTTCCTATACGACTTCCTTTTCACTGCTCGGCTTCAAAACAAATAGCTCCGAAATAAAAACAAACTTCATCATAATGCAACTCTTACTGGAGAGCGATTCAACCGTCAAGGTAAACTCTTTTAAGGACTACTTAAGTTGCAAGGTCTTTCGAAAAGGATTTTTTTTTGTAGAGGAAAACATACACTTTACATCACACACACAAACTTCAAAGGTTGTTCAAAGTAGTAATTAAAATGCACTCGTGCATGCGTCGTCCTCCGACTCAGAGAAATAATTTTCTCCTTTTGAAACCACAAACGTCTACAGAAACACACTATCGAAGCTTAGACCTAAATAAAGTGCATTTGCATAAAATTTGCCTTAATACAATGTAAGTCAAATATTTGTATGGGTCACATTCCCAAAAATGGGTGGGGGTAATAGGTAGGTCTTGGGGGTCTATGCTTATAATTTCTTTATGTTACATTTTCGCCTGTATATAAAATTTAATATACTTCATTCCTGTGGAATAGATTATGAAAATACTGAATGGCTCTAAATCCTGTTTAATGAAAAAAGCTCGCATTTGTTGTCCCCTTACTTGCACATGCGATAAGATTTCAGTAAGGTTCAAGTTTGGGTATGAACAACTATTTCTTGCATTCGAGAATTTGTGCTTCGAAAGGTTCCGAAGTCTTTTTTTTTTAGACTCTCGCGGCAACCAATCATATAAGCTAACCAAGAGGACAAGAGTTCGTCAGTAACGAACTTCTATATACCCGACACTATTTTCCGTTTAACACCGAATCTAAAAGGTTTTTTTTTGGCCTGAACTCATATAAAAATAAATAGACTTGCGCAACAGCTCGAGGTGAACCAGGTCCAACAATGTATGCTGTGTGTGTTAATTTCTTCACATACAATCCGAATCCGAACGGCACTTTGAGAAGTTTTTCAAAACAAATAATACTCTCGGAGGGATTGTCAGACCCTCGCGGAGGTGGGGACCTTGAAAAAGAACAAGTCTTTTTGTTCAGGTGACGATGGCAGAATATGACTTCATATACTGTAGCACAATTATTTGTATTGGCCACGCTCCAGAAAATGAGCGGGGCTGAAAATTCAAATTAATAACGACCAAAAAGCCCAATTAAGTAAGTTTTATAATAAAATCAATTAATTTTAATTTCGTTAGAATCACGAGAAAATTCCTTAAAAACGAAACTTATTTCTTAAAAATACAGTTTTTGCCTACATACGCCACATAAAAGTGGGCAGAGCTCAGTGCTTTGTATATAGTAAAGCTTCTAAATGGTAATATGTATCTTTAATATTTGTTATATAATTTTTTTCGATCTAGAATGAATTTTCCAAAAAATCAAGTTTTTGAATATCTAACATTTTAAAAGTGGACATGGTCGATGGCCTGATGGGCGATAACAGTTTTGGCCTTATTAAAGACTTCTGGCCAGTTTTGCTCTATACCAAAATGTGAGCTAATACGCTTTCTCTAACTTGACAAAGGGCGTTTTAAAATAAAATGTGAAATAGAGTTTGTCTCATATTGAAGTCGTGGCCGTTGGTGAATTTAACCTTTTTTCTAATTTTGTCTATGCAACAGAAGAAGCAAGCCTGTCTCCAAGTTTAAGCTCTTTGTTTTCATTTTGAAGACCTAAAAGCTAAAACCTTCACACATACAGACGGACGGATGGACACACGCACGCACATGGTTTTATCAATTAAAGTGTCGGTCTTGATCGTATTTCGTAAGGGTCTAAGGTGTCTACGGGGCTTATTTCATTCTGTTTTAAACTATGTATTAAAAATAATATACGTTGGGTCGAATATAAAAACACGCTGTTATGATACACGAAAAAAATTTATAGGGGCGAAATTGATAGTGCCCAAAACTGCTTGTTGGCCAGGCTTCAGAAGCCTATGATACACCACCGTTCCTACCTGCTTCACTTCAGGGTGAACTATTCTTCACTAGAATAATTGTACCGGCCGGCGTGCGTATTGAACAAGACAACCTTTGGTGATTCGAGTTAAATAGTACCAGGAATTTTTGAGTCTTTGTAACAAATACCAATAGAAACCAATAGCAATCCAAAAGGCTAGTTTTGATTTTGCTATTGCTAGTTTTTGTTCGTGATCAGGTATCGAAGCTTTTCCCAAAATGCAGCGTTTGAAGGTTAGAGAAAACTGTAGTTTTGTGCTAAATGAGTTTGGGAGAGGTGAAAGTTTTAAGGCAAAAGTGTAAAGAGGTGAGAGGTGATTTAAGTATTGTCTGCCAGTGTTTGACTGTGCCCGAATCTCGTTTATGCAACTTTTTTAGTTCAACTACAAGTACTAGGTACATTGGATGGGTGAAAATTAAAGAAATGATTTAAGAAATGAAAATTAAGAAATGATTTGGTCACTGCTGTAGAAGTTTAAGGACAAGAACCCAAAAAAAAACTGATTTATACTGCGAAAACAAGACAGCCTGAGTCTTCAAATCAATTTCATCATATTAACTTACGATACCTGGATAGGTGAGCACCTTTCAAAATGTGATGATATTCAAGTTCAACAAAACAATTAACATTTTCCGGCAATCGCTTGTTAGTTAATTAAAAGTAAATGTCATTGGAAAACTGTATGCGACATTGTAAACTAAGGAAAAACATTTTTCTTGAGTGCCAGAATTCTTCTTAGGATGTATTGTTCTTGAGGACTTACACCAATGTTTAACTATAAGAGCTCTTGAGTTCTTATCTATGTATTTTTTATAGCTCCCGGAATTTCGTTGACTTGGTATAAAAACTCCGGCTGACTGACTCTTCATCACAGTTTATTGAACAAGTTGATTGTTTAACAACAAAAATGAAATATTTCGGTAGCTTACGAGTTGTTTAATTAATTGAGTTTCCTTAATGTGTTTTTTTTTACTTCGTAGTTGCTGTATTTCTAATGACCATTGGTCTGGCGTGCGCCATGGTTATTAACACATCTGGCCGACCAGGATGTCTGACGGACGTAGAAATGAATATTGTTTACTACAGGAATATCTGGGATCCAACTGTCTTCTGGGCGTGCACCACAAAGGGAGTAGCGGCGACCAAGGTTAAATGTGACGACGGTATGGGTTACTTAGACAGCTTGAAGGGATGTGTAGAATGGGATAATTGGGAATGGGAAAAGCCCTACTTACCCCCCAGCCAAGCCTAAGTAAGATTGCCGGCCTACGATTGTTATTTGCATATTGTTATTTGCATAACCAATAACCAATACAACGAAAATATATCTTAAACTTTTTTCTTCTCAAAAAAGTAATGTGGTTTAATTGAGCAATATTGACCGGATCATTCCGTGCTTTGTTGTCCCAAACGAATGGGTTTCGCTATGTATTTTATGGTCGAAGGCCGGGTATAATTTCTCATTATTGGCAATACTATCAGCCAATATTCTGCCAATTAACCCGTTGAACGTCCTATTCTTGTCTAAATTTGAGTCGCTTACCACAAGCGATGGAATGCTGAGGAATATAGTAGCTCATAGGTACAAAAAACCAACCCATAATTTTTGTAAGAATAGAACACAGAATTTTATGATAATATCGAGGCATCTTGGTAAGCATAAACAATATATTCAAGGCAAGCCTTTGCTACCGACTATTTTTGAAAAAAAAAAAACCAAATCCGTTTATGGGTTTTCAGTTGTAACTGTGTCCCCTCGTGGTGCGGTTGGTGGGACAAAGAAATTTTCTTTACTACTTTATATGCTGACCATCAATGAGCTCTGGTTTCCAAGAGAGTCTTAATAAAGTATGTACTTCCTTCCGCTTTGACCGTTTTAACCAAAGCCATGTTTGTACGTTCCTATACGACTTCCTTTTCACTGCTCGGCTTCAAAACAAATAGCTCCGAAATAAAAACAAACTTCATCATAATGCAACTCTTACTGGAGAGCGATTCAACCGTCAAGGTAAACTCTTTTAAGGACTACTTAAGTTGCAAGGTCTTTCGAAAAGGATTTTTTTTTTTGTAGAGGAAAACATACACTTTACATCACACACACAAACTTCAAAGGTTGTTCAAAGTAGTAATTAAAATGCACTCGTGCATGCGTCGTCCTCCGACTCAGAGAAATAATTTTCTCCTTTTGAAACCACAAACGTCTACAGAAACACACTATCGAAGCTTAGACCTAAATAAAGTGCATTTGCATAAAATTTGCCTTAATACAATGTAAGTCAAATATTTGTATGGGTCACATTCCCAAAAATGGGTGGGGGTAATAGGTAGGTCTTGGGGGTCTATGCTTATAATTTCTTTATGTTACATTTTCGCCTGTATATAAAATTTAATATACTTCATTCCTGTGGAATAGATTATGAAAATACTGAATGGCTCTAAATCCTGTTTAATGAAAAAAGCTCGCATTTGTTGTCCCCTTACTTGCACATGCGATAAGATTTCAGTAAGGTTCAAGTTTGGGTATGAACAACTATTTCTTGCATTCGAGAATTTGTGCTTCGAAAGGTTCCGAAGTCTTTTTTTTTTAGACTCTCGCGGCAACCAATCATATAAGCTAACCAAGAGGACAAGAGTTCGTCAGTAACGAACTTCTATATACCCGACACTATTTTCCGTTTAACACCGAATCTAAAAGGTTTTTTTTTGGCCTGAATTCATATAAAAATAAATAGACTTGCGCAACAGCTCGAGGTGAACCAGGTCCAACAATGTATGCTGTGTGTGTTAATTTCTTCACATACAATCCGAATCCGAACGGCACTTTGAGAAGTTTTTCAAAACAAATAATACTCTCGGAGGGATTGTCAGACCCTCGCGGAGGTGGGGACCTTGAAAAAGAACAAGTCTTTTTGTTCAGGTGACGATGGCAGAATATGACTTCATATACTGTAGCACAATTATTTGTATTGGCCACGCTCCAGAAAATGAGCGGGGCTGAAAATTCAAATTAATAACGACCAAAAAGCCCAATTAAGTAAGTTTTATAATAAAATCAATTAATTTTAATTTCGTTAGAATCACGAGAAAATTCCTTAAAAACGAAACTTATTTCTTAAAAATACAGTTTTTGCCTACATACGCCACATAAAAGTGGGCAGAGCTCAGTGCTTTGTATATAGTAAAGCTTCTAAATGGTAATATGTATCTTTAATATTTGTTATATAATTTTTTTCGATCTAGAATGAATTTTCCAAAAAATCAAGTTTTTGAATATCTAACATTTTAAAAGTGGACATGGTCGATGGCCTGATGGGCGATAACAGTTTTGGCCTTATTAAAGACTTCTGGCCAGTTTTGCTCTATACCAAAATGTGAGCTAATACGCTTTCTCTAACTTGACAAAGGGCGTTTTAAAATAAAATGTGAAATAGAGTTTGTCTCATATTGAAGTCGTGGCCGTTGGTGAATTTAACCTTTTTTCTAATTTTGTCTATGCAACAGAAGAAGCAAGCCTGTCTCCAAGTTTAAGCTCTTTGTTTTCATTTTGAAGACCTAAAAGCTAAAACCTTCACACATACAGACGGACGGATGGACACACGCACGCACATGGTTTTATCAATTAAAGTGTCGGTCTTGATCGTATTTCGTAAGGGTCTAAGGTGTCTACGGGGCTTATTTCATTCTGTTTTAAACTATGTATTAAAAATAATATACGTTGGGTCGAATATAAAAACACGCTGTTATGATACACGAAAAAAATTTATAGGGGCGAAATTGATAGTGCCCAAAACTGCTTGTTGGCCAGGCTTCAGAAGCCTATGATACACCACCGTTCCTACCTGCTTCACTTCAGGGTGAACTATTCTTCACTAGAATAATTGTACCGGCCGGCGTGCGTATTGAACAAGACAACCTTTGGTGATTCGAGTTAAATAGTACCAGGAATTTTTGAGTCTTTGTAACAAATACCAATAGAAACCAATAGCAATCCAAAAGGCTAGTTTTGATTTTGCTATTGCTAGTTTTTGTTCGTGATCAGGTATCGAAGCTTTTCCCAAAATGCAGCGTTTGAAGGTTAGAGAAAACTGTAGTTTTGTGCTAAATGAGTTTGGGAGAGGTGAAAGTTTTAAGGCAAAAGTGTAAAGAGGTGAGAGGTGATTTAAGTATTGTCTGCCAGTGTTTGACTGTGCCCGAATCTCGTTTATGCAACTTTTTTAGTTCAACTACAAGTACTAGGTACATTGGATGGGTGAAAATTAAAGAAATGATTTAAGAAATGAAAATTAAGAAATGATTTGGTCACTGCTGTAGAAGTTTAAGGACAAGAACCCAAAAAAAAACTGATTTATACTGCGAAAACAAGACAGCCTGAGTCTTCAAATCAATTTCATCATATTAACTTACGATACCTGGATAGGTGAGCACCTTTCAAAATGTGATGATATTCAAGTTCAACAAAACAATTAACATTTTCCGGCAATCGCTTGTTAGTTAATTAAAAGTAAATGTCATTGGAAAACTGTATGCGACATTGTAAACTAAGGAAAAACATTTTTCTTGAGTGCCAGAATTCTTCTTAGGATGTATTGTTCTTGAGGACTTACACCAATGTTTAACTATAAGAGCTCTTGAGTTCTTATCTATGTATTTTTTATAGCTCCCGGAATTTCGTTGACTTGGTATAAAAACTCCGGCTGACTGACTCTTCATCACAGTTTATTGAACAAGTTGATTGTTTAACAACAAAAATGAAATATTTCGGTAGCTTACGAGTTGTTTAATTAATTGAGTTTCCTTAATGTGTTTTTTTTTACTTCGTAGTTGCTGTATTTCTAATGACCATTGGTCTGGCGTGCGCCATGGTTATTAACACATCTGGCCGACCAGGATGTCTGACGGACGTAGAAATGAATATTGTTTACTACAGGAATATCTGGGATCCAACTGTCTTCTGGGCGTGCACCACAAAGGGAGTAGCGGCGACCAAGGTTAAATGTGACGACGGTATGGGTTACTTAGACAGCTTGAAGGGATGTGTAGAATGGGATAATTGGGAATGGGAAAAGCCCTACTTACCCCCCAGCCAAGCCTAAGTAAGATTGCCGGCCTACGATTGTTATTTGCATATTGTTATTTGCATAACCAATAACCAATACAACGAAAATATATCTTAAACTTTTTTCTTCTCAAAAAAGTAATGTGGTTTAATTGAGCAATATTGACCGGATCATTCCGTGCTTTGTTGTCCCAAACGAATGGGTTTCGCTATGTATTTTATGGTCGAAGGCCGGGTATAATTTCTCATTATTGGCAATACTATCAGCCAATATTCTGCCAATTAACCCGTTGAACGTCCTATTCTTGTCTAAATTTGAGTCGCTTACCACAAGCGATGGAATGCTGAGGAATATAGTAGCTCATAGGTACAAAAAACCAACCCATAATTTTTGTAAGAATAGAACACAGAATTTTATGATAATATCGAGGCATCTTGGTAAGCATAAACAATATATTCAAGGCAAGCCTTTGCTACCGACTATTTTTGAAAAAAAAAAAACCAAATCCGTTTATGGGTTTTCAGTTGTAACTGTGTCCCCTCGTGGTGCGGTTGGTGGGACAAAGAAATTTTCTTTACTACTTTATATGCTGACCATCAATGAGCTCTGGTTTCCAAGAGAGTCTTAATAAAGTATGTACTTCCTTCCGCTTTGACCGTTTTAACCAAAGCCATGTTTGTACGTTCCTATACGACTTCCTTTTCACTGCTCGGCTTCAAAACAAATAGCTCCAAAATAAAAACAAACTTCATCATAATGCAACTCTTACTGGAGAGCGATTCAACCGTCAAGGTAAACTCTTTTAAGGACTACTTAAGTTGCAAGGTCTTTCGAAAAGGATTTTTTTTTTTGTAGAGGAAAACATACACTTTACATCACACACACAAACTTCAAAGGTTGTTCAAAGTAGTAATTAAAATGCACTCGTGCATGCGTCGTCCTCCGACTCAGAGAAATAATTTTCTCCTTTTGAAACCACAAACGTCTACAGAAACACACTATCGAAGCTTAGACCTAAATAAAGTGCATTTGCATAAAATTTGCCTTAATACAATGTAAGTCAAATATTTGTATGGGTCACATTCCCAAAAATGGGTGGGGGTAATAGGTAGGTCTTGGGGGTCTATGCTTATAATTTCTTTATGTTACATTTTCGCCTGTATATAAAATTTAATATACTTCATTCCTGTGGAATAGATTATGAAAATACTGAATGGCTCTAAATCCTGTTTAATGAAAAAAGCTCGCATTTGTTGTCCCCTTACTTGCACATGCGATAAGATTTCAGTAAGGTTCAAGTTTGGGTATGAACAACTATTTCTTGCATTCGAGAATTTGTGCTTCGAAAGGTTCCGAAGTCTTTTTTTTTTAGACTCTCGCGGCAACCAATCATATAAGCTAACCAAGAGGACAAGAGTTCGTCAGTAACGAACTTCTATATACCCGACACTATTTTCCGTTTAACACCGAATCTAAAAGGTTTTTTTTTGGCCTGAATTCATATAAAAATAAATAGACTTGCGCAACAGCTCGAGGTGAACCAGGTCCAACAATGTATGCTGTGTGTGTTAATTTCTTTACATACAATCCGAATCCGAACGGCACTTTGAGAAGTTTTTCAAAACAAATAATACTCTCGGAGGGATTGTCAGACCCTCGCGGAGGTGGGGACCTTGAAAAAGAACAAGTCTTTTTGTTCAGGTGACGATGGCAGAATATGACTTCATATACTGTAGCACAATTATTTGTATTGGCCACGCTCCAGAAAATGAGCGGGGCTGAAAATTCAAATTAATAACGACCAAAAAGCCCAATTAAGTAAGTTTTATAATAAAATCAATTAATTTTAATTTCGTTAGAATCACGAGAAAATTCCTTAAAAACGAAACTTATTTCTTAAAAATACAGTTTTTGCCTACATACGCCACATAAAAGTGGGCAGAGCTCAGTGCTTTGTATATAGTAAAGCTTCTAAATGGTAATATGTATCTTTAATATTTGTTATATAATTTTTTTCGATCTAGAATGAATTTTCCAAAAAATCAAGTTTTTGAATATCTAACATTTTAAAAGTGGACATGGTCGATGGCCTGATGGGCGATAACAGTTTTGGCCTTATTAAAGACTTCTGGCCAGTTTTGCTCTATACCAAAATGTGAGCTAATACGCTTTCTCTAACTTGACAAAGGGCGTTTTAAAATAAAATGTGAAATAGAGTTTGTCTCATATTGAAGTCGTGGCCGTTGGTGAATTTAACCTTTTTTCTAATTTTGTCTATGCAACAGAAGAAGCAAGCCTGTCTCCAAGTTTAAGCTCTTTGTTTTCATTTTGAAGACCTAAAAGCTAAAACCTTCACACATACAGACGGACGGATGGACACACGCACGCACATGGTTTTATCAATTAAAGTGTCGGTCTTGATCGTATTTCGTAAGGGTCTAAGGTGTCTACGGGGCTTATTTCATTCTGTTTTAAACTATGTATTAAAAATAATATACGTTGGGTCGAATATAAAAACACGCTGTTATGATACACGAAAAAAATTTATAGGGGCGAAATTGATAGTGCCCAAAACTGCTTGTTGGCCAGGCTTCAGAAGCCTATGATACACCACCGTTCCTACCTGCTTCACTTCAGGGTGAACTATTCTTCACTAGAATAATTGTACCGGCCGGCGTGCGTATTGAACAAGACAACCTTTGGTGATTCGAGTTAAATAGTACCAGGAATTTTTGAGTCTTTGTAACAAATACCAATAGAAACCAATAGCAATCCAAAAGGCTAGTTTTGATTTTGCTATTGCTAGTTTTTGTTCGTGATCAGGTATCGAAGCTTTTCCCAAAATGCAGCGTTTGAAGGTTAGAGAAAACTGTAGTTTTGTGCTAAATGAGTTTGGGAGAGGTGAAAGTTTTAAGGCAAAAGTGTAAAGAGGTGAGAGGTGATTTAAGTATTGTCTGCCAGTGTTTGACTGTGCCCGAATCTCGTTTATGCAACTTTTTTAGTTCAACTACAAGTACTAGGTACATTGGATGGGTGAAAATTAAAGAAATGATTTAAGAAATGAAAATTAAGAAATGATTTGGTCACTGCTGTAGAAGTTTAAGGACAAGAACCCAAAAAAAAACTGATTTATACTGCGAAAACAAGACAGCCTGAGTCTTCAAATCAATTTCATCATATTAACTTACGATACCTGGATAGGTGAGCACCTTTCAAAATGTGATGATATTCAAGTTCAACAAAACAATTAACATTTTCCGGCAATCGCTTGTTAGTTAATTAAAAGTAAATGTCATTGGAAAACTGTATGCGACATTGTAAACTAAGGAAAAACATTTTTCTTGAGTGCCAGAATTCTTCTTAGGATGTATTGTTCTTGAGGACTTACACCAATGTTTAACTATAAGAGCTCTTGAGTTCTTATCTATGTATTTTTTATAGCTCCCGGAATTTCGTTGACTTGGTATAAAAACTCCGGCTGACTGACTCTTCATCACAGTTTATTGAACAAGTTGATTGTTTAACAACAAAAATGAAATATTTCGGTAGCTTACGAGTTGTTTAATTAATTGAGTTTCCTTAATGTGTTTTTTTTTACTTCGTAGTTGCTGTATTTCTAATGACCATTGGTCTGGCGTGCGCCATGGTTATTAACACATCTGGCCGACCAGGATGTCTGACGGACGTAGAAATGAATATTGTTTACTACAGGAATATCTGAGATCCAACTGTCTTCTGGGCGTGCACCACAAAGGGAGTAGCGGCGACCAAGGTTAAATGTGACGACGGTATGGGTTACTTAGACAGCTTGAAGGGATGTGTAGAATGGGATAATTGGGAATGGGAAAAGCCCTACTTACCCCCCAGCCAAGCCTAAGTAAGATTGCCGGCCTACGATTGTTATTTGCATATTGTTATTTGCATAACCAATAACCAATACAACGAAAATATATCTTAAACTTTTTTCTTCTCAAAAAAGTAATGTGGTTTAATTGAGCAATATTGACCGGATCATTCCGTGCTTTGTTGTCCCAAACGAATGGGTTTCGCTATGTATTTTATGGTCGAAGGCCGGGTATAATTTCTCATTATTGGCAATACTATCAGCCAATATTCTGCCAATTAACCCGTTGAACGTCCTATTCTTGTCTAAATTTGAGTCGCTTACCACAAGCAACAATAGAAGGGCGCTTTAACCACCTTGCGCACTCAAGATGTCAGATGCGTGACTACAGTGTGTCAAGTATTCATTCATACGAGTATACCAATAACCTCATTCTTGTTGAAATATTTTAATATGCGCTGCAATTTAGTATTGAGGTCCACAAGTTGTTGGTCACCAGCAGAGCAATATTAAACTTCTTGACAACATGAGTTTTAGTTAACTTTTAAGTTTTACATAAAACATAAAATTTTATGTAGTTTATGTTTATCCGAGAATTTTAGTTTCGAATTTCATTTTTCCAGTTCTTCTTTTTTTTTCATTCTACATATTTCGGGGGGGAGGGTGGTGGGGTTCAACCCCTAAGACCCCCCTGCGTTCGCGCCTGATAGAAGCATCCATCAAAGTAGTTTAAGAATGATTGTAAATTTTGCGACTAAAACGTATAATTCCCCTACCGGCAAGGATTTATACACAAGATTCTAAAGAACATATGACAACCTGTGTGTGTGAGCATAGTATACCTAATTTGGGTCTCTGCTCCCTTAGCGACATTCAGTTTGACATTGCCTTTTAACTAGGACACCCAAATGGGTCAAGCCTTTTAACCACTCTTCCACTTGATGGCATTCAGCTGTTATGCAAATATAGCATGAGCAGGAGCGCACACTGTAAGATAATGTCCCTTTTCCAGGGAAAAATCAACATAACCTCGCAAGAAAGTGCTAGCGGCGCACATGTAAGATCGTAGACCAACACGTTTCAGTCTAGGTAAATGCCATCAATTTTTTAATGCTACTTTACTTACTTTTTAGTCGTTACCAGTGGAAAGGTTTAATTTATTTTTGCATAACCTTTTACACCTTCGTTAAATTTGCGGCTAGTTTTTTTTAACAATTTCTCAAACATGTGTAAAATGCATTGCATAGATGGATGTATTAATTCGAGAATCTGGTTTTCGACATTTGGCATGGTAAGAGATACGCTTTACCACCAAACGAATCGTCATCAGCATCACTATAAAATAAAGATTAGATTACAATTTTACGTTTGGCATAGTAAATTGCTTCAAAAATAAATAAAATTTTCATTATTCTGGCAAGATTTGACATATAAAGTCACGTCATCCCATAAAGAGACTGACTTTTTTGGTCGCTGGCTCTTAGACTAAAAATAGTAGTTGTATTTACTAGTATTTCAACTCCACTGTACGACTTAACACTAAACGTCAGATTCGGAATATGTCATAGAAACGTTTACAGCACCATCATTATAAAACTTAATGTGCTAGCTAGCACCATTAGTTTTGCCATTAACGCAGGCTATAAGCGCTGAGAAGTTTAGTTCTATAACGCAGGTTTTATTGCTGTGAGAACATTTCCAGAAAAGCATTTAGATATAAGACTTTTAAATTTTTGACAGAATGCTATGAATTTAATCAAAATTACATTTTTAGGCTAAAAAAAGATATCACACAAAAATTTGAGCCATGCTTTTATTTAAATTTAGAATAATATTAGTCCTTTTTTACCATTTTTTCTATGGTCTAGTCCTTGTGCATCAAAAAAGGTTTATTTGGGCTTTTTTGGTCCAGCAGTTTAAGTATTTTATCCGCTTTGTGACATATCCACTTTTAAGGCAGATTTTTAAAAGGAGTCTCCTTGGAGCTAAGCACTCTTAGGGTATTTAATACATCCATGGATAAAACATTCGCTAAATAATACTTTTGCAGGCGTTAATTACGCCTGCCGTGTTAGTAATTAAAAATGGTCAAACTACCTAGTAGGGAATAGAAACCAACTTATAGCATATTGTTATGTGGCGACAAGAAATAAAACAACACGCAGGAGTCGCTGAACGCACCCATCGATTCACTCTACAAACGCACCCGCTCGATTCACTAAACGAACATACCCAATTGTCATTCCAGTCGTCTGACAGCAGCTGTCATATTCGAAGTTCGAATTTCGATTTCCCCTCCTTGGAATTCAGCGGAGAATTCCAAGTACCAGTGGGAAGTTGCCAAAGGGGAAGTATGGAACGTACTAGAAGGTGCTTAGTTTTGTATAAATACACGGGTGACAGGCTCGTACGAACAGTTATATTTTAAACGTGGACTTGTGAAAATGATTGAGTTGAAATAAAGTGTTGAATTCTAAATAGTAAAGTTGAATAACAGTGTGATCTGAGTTTAAACAAGTTTGTTTGATAAATAAAGTGTTTCATTGTGTGATTATAAAAGTGAAATTGAGTTTTATTCGACGAACCCCAGGCCGAAAATATTACAATATAAAAAAAGAGTGATGATAACCCAGTAAGAGTAAGAGTAAGAGTGATGAAAAGCCCAAAGCCTTATACTAGTTCTACATGAAGCTAGACAGTCCTCAAAATCGCAGACAATTCGCGAAACCCGAAGTTTCTAAAGATAACGCAGAACATCTAAAGTGCTATAATAGTGCTATATGTGCTAAAAAATAGTCGGTTGGATCTGGCTTTGAACCCGCAGGACTTTCCGATTGTCGTTCCATCTACACCATATTAAGTGGGGCTTTACTTCCATCTCGGGTGCTTTCATGAACAGCCTACATGTTATCTCTGCGTAACATAAACTAATGTCCTACATACAAAACTCATGTTTCGAAAATCAATCACCGATCTAGTTGGCGATCCGGAAGAACGCTCTGATTTGGGACGGCAGTTAAAGAGAATCAAGGCATGCCCTTGATTTTTAAGGTTGTCTTTCGTTGTATTTTTGCAATAAAGGATATGCTGCATGTCAAAAATGACATTTCCCAAGCTCGGTTTATATGGTTTATGATGAACCAGAAGCAAATGTCCTCTTTCAAGGAGAGGAACTGTTAAACAAGTGCCAACAATTTGTTCCAGCAGCAGTACTTACTATTATTGCATTTAACCCTTAAAATTTTACCTCGATTCTTAATGTCTCTTTTTGTTTTGAAAAAAGAACTTGTGTACCAACCTAAAAATTGCGAATCGTTAATTTTCCTAGTAAAATTGACACTTTTGAGCCCTTAACACGTTTATAAAATACACTAAATTTCCTAAGCAGCAATACTACAGTTTGTTTTCGCGCTGAGTGTCAATAAACCTTATTTAAGCGCCTTACTGACAGATTTCTTTTAATTTAAATTTGTTTTTATCTATATTCAGTGTGACGGTACCGATACACTATACAGCGGCAAATGGGATTAAACTACAGCAAACCTGTGCATATTTTAGGTAAGTAGGTTTCGCAAAATTCGATACACTTAAGCCTGTTTTCTTTGCTGATTATACTATTCATTTTCAAACTTGTTAGTTCAGTTAAATCTAGGTGTGAAAAAGTTATAGCGGATTTTTTTCTAAATTAAGTTATATTTAATTTGGAACTTGGATACATAGTTATAAGCTACAAAATGAAAGTAATGAAATTTTATCATTCAGGAGGAGAAAAAGAGGAGTTAACGAAGTACTTATGTAGTCACAATAGTCATAGTGTTAAAGAACCAGTCATAATCATTAACTTGACCTTTCTTTCTTAACTTATTTCTAACATCTCTGCAAGATTCCTAAATTTGAAGGTATCTATTTCGCTTTGGCTACAGCGTGGTTTAATTTACTTTTCCATACTGTTGCCTCGTATTTCAAAGTTGCTTTTTTTTCTGCGATGGTTCTCATGATTTATTTTTAAGCTTCTCGTCTCGTCCTCACACATGAATTTAATCCTCATCGAGTCGACGTCGTCATTCGCACTTTGCACATTTTAATTTGTTTTGCTTCGCGGGAAAGTCAAAGCCCGGTTGGGATTATTCCAGCAGCAATAAAACCGTTACATAAGTCATGCCAAACCGGAAGAGCTCTTGAGCATGTACACGTGAGCGTATACACTCCGTCAGAGTCAGAGCCGATGAATGATGTTGCCTCCCGCCACTATAATAAAGCAATGAGTTGGAATTGTGTTTACTTATGAAACCCGTTCCACTAGACTGGGATGTTATCACAGTTAACCTGTCCCCATATGCTTCCAGGTGCAGCGGCAGCCGCGAACCGACAACAACGTACAACGATGAGATGAGGCCAACCATGATTAGAGTGTCACTGGGCTGAGTGCATTCGGTTTGTTTTTGTCTCTTACGCCTTTCGACTGTTTTTTTCTACCTGGGGAATAAACCTGTTGGCGTTGCTTTTGTGGATTGTTACTAATATTGTGTCTACATGTTTCGAGTCCTCGCAAAGAGCTGGAAGCACCTGTTCTTTTAAATGGACTTATTATGCAAAAGGAAGACTATTTGGGCTTTGTGATTGTGACCGGTTATGATCTTCCGCATTCAAGGCAGATTTAAGATGGAGATAAAGTGATCTTTTACCTTGATTATGTATACCTTCATTGAAGGTGTTGTATTAGGTGAACCCACCAGAGTAAAATAATTCTATGGAATTATTTGTTGAAATATAACATCGTGTGCTATCATTGTTTATTTTAATATTTTTCATATCAAAATGTGTATATTATAATATTTTTTAATATTTAATAAAACTAGTAGATGGGTGGGTCACAATCCACTAAGGCGAGCCGTTGGGTGTCCACAATCATAATTGACCCTTGTCAAGCTCCGAATCGCCAAATGTCCAAAATAACAATCTACTCCAGTAAAAAAGGGGCGTGGCATTAACCATTTTTGTTAAAATGTGTTGTCCAGATGTGGTTTGCATGTGTTAAGTGCATTTTTATATCAGAAATTCAGCGTTTTATCAAGTACGCCCTTAAAAGTGGGCGTGGTGAAAATTTTTGCACTCAATTAATAGTATACAGAAATGTGTGAGCATATAATGCAGGATTTTCTTGATTACAAGCTAAAACAATTTGCATACCTTGAACTCCTTGTTTTGCTGATTTCCATTTGGGAATAGGAATCAAATTTTGTAGGTAACAAGACGAACACGTACCCACACTTGAAATACGCGGCAAGTCATCTACGTAATGAGGGCCAATTACTTTTGACAGACCAGCTAATTAATACTCAAGCGCACAAGCCGTTAGGTAAATTCGCATTTCTTTGGTCACTCCGTTTCTCGCCCGCCATAATCCATGCAGATGCGATTAACGGTGCAAAACAAACAGATAAAGATATTACTGCAAGAGTTTAAGCAAAAATAAATAAAATCTCTCTGCTGGTAATGACTAAAAAGTAAGTAAAGTAGCACTCAAAAATTGATGACTTTGCCAAGAGTGAAACATTTTGGTCTACGATTCTACATACGCGCCGCTGCCGCACTCTTGCCGGTTTATTTTACCCTGGGGTAGGGACATTTTATTGCAGTGCGTGCATGCGATACTTGCATAACAGAGGTTTTACCATCAGTAGAGTGATTATAAGGCTTGACCCATTTGCGTGTCCTAGTTAAAAGGCAATGTCAAACTGAATGGCGCCAAGGGAATTGAGACCTAAATTACGCAACCACAGGTAGTCAAGTCATGCTCTTAAGAATACGATGTAAAGAGTTGGTAGGAGAATTATGCGCTTAAGTCTCAAAATTTACAATCATTCTAAAGTTAAATTAAAACTTCTATAGATTAACTTAATTTAAGTTAAGATCTCAAGTTGTCGAGGAGTTTAATGTTGTTCCGCTGGTGACCGGCAACTTGTTGACCTTAATATTTAATTGCAGCACATTTCAAAATATTCCAAGAAGAATGAGGTAATTGGTATAAGCGAATGTATGAATACTTGGCACCCTGCATTCACATTTTCTGCGCGCAAGGTGGTTAAATGGGCCTTCTTGTGTGGGGGTGTGGTAAGCGTAGCAAATTTAGAATGATAAAAGAAATTTTTGAGTTTAACGAGTTAAACAGTGGCAGACTATTGCCAACAAAGAGAAATTTAGCTCGACTGCGATCTATAAAAATACGTAGCGAAACAACTTGTTTAGGACAATAAAGCATCCAGGATGGTCAACGTTGCTTAACAAAAACAGATTCTTTTCAAGCAGAAGGAAAAGGTTAAGATTTATTCTCGCATCGTTTCGTTATTGGTTATATGCAAATAACACTCGTGGGCCATCCACTTACTTAGGCTCGGGTAGGGGGTAGGTGCGGTTCTTCCCATTCCCAATCATCCCATTCAACACATCCCTTCACGCTGTCTAAGTAACCCATGCCATCATCACATTTAACCTTGGTCGCCGCAGTTCCTTTTGTGGTGCAAGCCCAGAAGACAGTTGGATCCCATATATTCCTGTAGTAAACAGTATTCATTTCTACGTCCGTCAGACATCCTGGTCGGCCAGATGTGTTGATAACCATGGCACATGCAAGGCCAATAGTCATAAGAAATACAGCAACTATGGAGAAAAAAATATTAAGGAACCTCAATTTAATCGTCTTATACTCTTTAGCTACCGGAATACTTCATTTTTGTTGTTAAACAATCAACTTGTTCAAGAAACTGTGATGAAGAGTCAGTCAATCGGAGTTTTTATAGCACCAAGTCAACCAAATTCCGGAAGCTATGAAAAATGCATAGATAAGAACTCAAGAGCTCTTGCAGTTAAACATTGGTGTAAGTCCTCAAGAACTTTACAACCCAACAAGAATTCTGGCTCTCGGGAAAAATGTTTTCCCTTAGTTTACAATGTTGTACAGTTTTCCAATCAAATTTACTTTTAATTAACTAACAAGCTGATACGAAAATGTTAATTGTTTTGTTGAACTTGAAAATCATCACATTTTTAAAGGTGCACACCTATCTTAAGACTGTGGATAATTATGATGAAATTCTTTTTTAAAATAAAGCTGTCTGCGCAGTATAAGTAAGTTTTTTTTTGGGTCTGATCCCCGTACTTCTACAGCTATGACCCATTCATTTCGTGGGGCTCTCGACCCACCGTCGAAGTGCTTGTAAAGCAGAAACGCTCCATTAACTCGTTATCGACAAACTTAAACAACTGATGCACAAAATACTAAAATCATGTGTCACTTATCACTGTCATCCCAAAGTTTTTTTGCTGAGAAGTTAAGTTCTATAGCGCAGGTGCTATTGACATTTCTAGCACCTATTTTAAAACAGTATATGTTTGACATATCCGAAGTATCTACTACTTTGGACACTTGGTTGCCAGATGTCACACAATAGAAAAGTATGTAATTGACAGAAATTGCTGTGAGAATATTTCAAGAAAATCATTTAGGTATAAGACTTACATTATTCACAGAATGCTTGAATTTTATCAAGATTACATTTTTTACATTTTTTACATTAAATAATATTCATCCTTTTTTACTATTTTTTCTATGATCTAGTCCTTGTGCATCAAAAAAGCCTTTTTTGGCCCAGTGGGTTAAGTATTTTATCTGCTTACTGACATTTCTACTTTTTAGGTAAAATTTTAAAAATTTCTCCTTGAAGCTAAGAACTCTTAGGGTGTATACTACATCCACGGATAAGAATAAAACATTCACTAAATAATACGCTTCAACTAACGCCTGCCGTGTCAGTAATTAAAAATGGTTAAAGTACCTAGTAAGGAACAGAAACCAACGTATAGCATATAAAAAAATGATTGATGGCAACCCTAAATAAATTAGCGACATGTTTGACAGAAAAGCCCAAAACATTATAATAGTTCTACATGAAGCTAGATAATCCTATATAGTTTCTAAAAGAAGTTTCTAAAAGGTAACACAAAACACTTAAAGTGTTATAAAGGTGCTATATGTGCTCTACATAAGACCTTGCGTTCTTTATTTTATGTTATATTTATCTTTAAAAGAAGCGCTTTTCGTCCTATTTTAATAAATTAGTCGAAGAAATTAAATGCGCTTTTTTTTTGCTAAATGTAAATGCATGTAATTGCACTCTTTTAACTCAGTAATTTCGTTAACATATACGTAGTTTTCTGTTTCAAAAACATCTACGCTTACATAGAACAATATGAGAGTGCATACCCAAGTAAAACAATCATTTTAACTTAAAATTCCTTAAAAAGTGGGCGCAGTCCAATGTAAAGTCCAAACTTTTTCTGCTACCACAAACACAATTACAGGGCAATGTTACATACCAAAAAATTAGCGCATCATCAAAAAAAATTATAATGATGCGCTAGCATCATTATAACAGCTAAAATTTGAAAACAAAACCACACCATGAAAGTAAAAGGTGAACCCCATGAAAGTGTGTGCACCTACAGTTTTTTTTTTCAAAATGTATTGACAGCCAAATGAGTTCTATAAGAGCTCGAAGTAGAACCCTTTTTTCGCCCACAATTAAGTTCTATAAAGTACCATATCGCCCTTATAGGGGTTTTGAAAGGGGCTCCGTTACTTGTATAGAACCAACTTCAAGAACCTTAAATTTTTGTGATGTTTAAAATCACAAAAAACCCTTTTTAAAAAATAAATTAAAACCTCCTAAGGATATTTAATAAAATATTTTTTCGTCTGCTACGGTTTGCAAAATACCCTGCCCTACCAAAAAAGACAACTTCCGCGCCTCCAAAAAGTGTGCGAGATATAAAAATATAACTGTAATAAATGCTTTATGTAAGGTGGTTGCATACATTTCGGACTTGAATTTTGCTTTTTTAATCAAAAAAGTCACGTTTTTTAAGACCACGCCCACAAAAATGTGCGGAGACATATACTATATATATACAAGAAAGTTAGAAAATGTTAATATCTATAACTTTTGCTATGGCATTCTTTGTCGAATTTCATATTATATTTATTGAAAACAGTAATTTTAAGTTAAAATTCCTTAAACATTGGGCGTGGTCAATGTAAAGCCAAACATTTTCTGCTACCTCAAAGACAAAGCTCACTCACCAGATTTCAACTCTCTAGCTTAAGTTTTGAAGGCCTAAAAGTTGTTTACATACGGACGGACATGGCTTAATCGATTATCCTGTCGATCTCAATTATACCTCTAAGGGCCGGTTTTTCAGTACTGAGTTAAGCCCAGCTTAAACCAAGATCTGTTAATCCCGTAACAAAATGAATCTGGAGTTTACTCAGCGAGCAGTTTTTCCAATGCAGTGTTAACTCAGTCAACAAAGTTGACAAAATCTTCGACTCTCGAAATTATTGACTCTCCCAGCTCTCATTTTACATAAAAAACACAGGAAAAGAAGTTCGAGTCATTCTCAAATGTCATTTTCAACAGCAACGCGCAAATCAACTGACATTCCACGCAGAAAAAACATTCAAAGAAGTTCATACACCAAATATGGTGAGTTAAGCCGAGATTAACCCCAGATCGTAGTTCACTGAAAAACTCATTTCATGGGTTAATCTCAGTTTAACTCGGAAAGTCGGATGATCTCCCACTGAAAAACCGGCCCCAAAAGGTCTTAGGCGTCTACGGAGATTATTTCACTACGTTACAAACTATACATCAAACTTGATACACCCTGGCTAGAGCATAAAAAAAGGAATGGAAAGGTGAATAAGAAAGTAAAGGAGAATAGGAAAAGAGTATAAAGTGGGCCACGGAATATCTGTTAAATTAACTGTTAAACTTACTCACTGTTATCTGATATTCTTTTTTCTTTTTGGTCATATACAAAAAAACTCAGATAGATCGGTCAAAGACTTGGCTTTTCACTATTATAAGAAAAACTTTGTTTGATGAGATTTAATAAAAATTGGGAAAAGGAGTTTCAATTTTAAGAAAGAACTCCTTTTTGCGCAGTAAAACATTTATATTGATTAAAAAATTATAACAGGGTTCTTCTCACTCGCATTGTGCTCACTTGCAAGTGAATCATTGCTGTCATATTTTTACAATAGATGCTGAGCTCCAAGGATGTCACAACCACGTCCAAATGACGTTACAATGTGATGAAGTTCTTGCAAGGCTCATGAGAAAGCTAAGATTATAGCGATTTCAAGCAATACCGATATTTGAAACCTGCATGAATATTTCGGCATGAGGAGCCAGCCGGGAGGGTGGCTGTCGTGTTTTTGATGGTGGATCAAAAATGAGTTAGGCCGAATATTTACGCCAATTTAGAGCTCTTCAAACGCAATTTAAGTGAATTTCCTTTTAATGTTTTGAACTGACTGACAAATATTCTTTGGAGAACTGCAAAAATCAAAGTGAAAGAATTCAATTCAAAAGGCTTCTACTAGTTTTGCTTCCTGACCGGGCATCGGAGCTTTTCCCAAAGTGCAGCTGTAGTTTTGTGAAATATTACTATGAAAGAAGTGTCTGAAGGTGTAAGAGATGACTTAAATACTTTCTTAAATACTTTATTCGAATCGACAATGGATAGACCAAGAGACTTAACTATTGAATTAGCCACAGCAGTAGAAGTACCAGAATTGGAACCCAAAAAAAATATACTTTTACTGCGGAGCATGACAGCTATAGTCTAGAAAACAATTTTATCATACCCACGATCCTAAGATAGGTGTGCGCCTTAGAAAAAACTGACGATTTTCACTTTAAACAAAACAATAGACATTTTCATACAACCGCTTGTTATAGTTAATTAAAAATAAATGTCATTGTACAACTGTACGACATTGTAAACTTAGGAAGAACATTTTACTTGAGTGCCTAGATTTCTTGTTCGGAAGCAATGGCTCTTAAGGACTTACACCAATGTACAACGGTCAGAGCTCTTGAGTTCTTATCTATGTATTTTTCATAGCTTCCGGAATTTGGTTGACTTGGTGCTATAAAAGCAGCGGTTGAATGGACTCCTTATCACAGTTTATTAAACAAGTTGATTGTTTAACAACAATAATGAAATATTTCGGTAGCTAACGAGTATTACACCATTAAATTGGGTCTCCTTAATTGTTTTTTTTTTTCAATAGTTGCTGTATTTCTTATGACCATTGGTCTGGCGTGCTCCATGGTTATTAACAAATCTGGCCAACCAGGATGTCTAACGGACGTAGAAATGAATACTGTTTACTACAGGAATATATGGGATCCAACTGTCTTCTGGGCGTGCACCACAAAGGGAGTAGCGGCGACCAAGGTTAAATGTGATGACGGCATGGGTTACTTAGACAGCTTGAAGGGATGTGTAGAATGGGATGATTGGGAATGGGAACAGCCCTACTTACCCCCCTCCCAAGCCTGAGTAATGCTGATAGCCTACGAGTATTATTTGTATATAAACATAAACGTAACAAGGCGAAAATAAATCTTTAACTTTTCTCTACTAAATGAAACAGTGTGTTTGAACAATATTACCCATTTCGTGGCAAGTTTGCTGTTTTATAAGTAAAGCAGAATGCGTTGCTGTGTCTGTGTCTGGCAGTTCAGCATACGGAAGCACGTATAACAATAAAATGTGTATCTAGCTATGTCTCAGGATTTCAGGCAAAAACTTAGCGAGACACAGCAACATCAGACACAGATACTCATTATGGCCCATTTTTAAGAACTAAGGAAAATTATACGTTGAAATCCCAGAAAACCGCTGCTACTACATTTCCGGCATCAACATTTACAATTCAAATCGGACCACATGTCGAATTTTGTTGAACGGTTTTATATATGGGCAGCATTAAAAGGATTCACGGGCTTCTAGTCCTGTTGAATAAAGCAATGAGGATAATTTTGAGAAGCATTTTTCGGTTTAAAAAAGCTAATTAGAATTAACTTAAATAAAATATAAAGTTTTTGATATTATTTATTTTAATAACGCGTAATTTTGTGGGGTGCCGTGGCGTAGTGGTTAGTGTGTGTGCTTACTGCGCCGGAGGTCTGGGTTCGAATCCTGCCATCGTCACCTGAAAAAAAAACTTGTTCTTTTTGACGGTCCCCACCTCCGCGAGGGTTTGACAAGCCCTCCGAGAGTATTTATTGTCTTGAAAAACTTCTCAAAGTGCCGTTCGGATTCGGCAAAAAATTGTAGGTCCCCTTGTATGTAAAGAAATCAACACACCAGCATACATTGTTGAGAAGTTGGCCCTGGTTCACCTCGAGCTGTTGCGCCACTCTATTTTATGTTAAGTTCAACTGGTTCCACAGCGAAGTGTCTATGTGGTCCTTTTCACCACTCCCCTGTTTAATCTTACCCAACTTAACCTAACGCATTTAATAAGCTAAGTTGGCTAGAGGGACTTTCCGCAAGCTAAAAATGGAAAAGCACAGTCTATGGATGGTCCATGTATAGAGTATGACCGTGATCAAATTAATAACTTTTCTTAGAGCAAATAAAATTTAGTTTTGTTTTGTTCTTACGATTAGTTTTTTATGATTATGAGATTATTTAAGCTAGACTAGGGCCAATGTTAACGGCCATGGCGCAAGTTAGGACAATGATCATGAGAAATACAGCAACTACGGAAGGGAAAATAATAAAGGTCACTGAATTTGATGATTCAATACTCTTATCTACCGCAATATTTCATATTGGTCGTTTAACAATTAAGTTGTTCAACGAACTGCAATGAATTGACAGCCAACGTGTAGTTTAATAGCCCCAGCGTTAAGGAATCTCAAGTCAATTAGATAAGAATTCAAGAGTCAATTCAAGTAAACATTTATACATGCGCTCATGGATATTGCAACAAGAATTGTGGCCCTTAAAAAAAATATCTTTCCTTAGGAATGACATTTATTTTTAACTTGTTTTCAAGTGATAACAAGGAATATTGGCTACTGGAATTTATAGCGTTTAAATATGTAGGTTAGTTTTAACTATTTATACCCGAACCAGGGTATATTAAGTTTGATGTATAGTTTGTAACGCAGTGAAATAATCACCGTAGACCCCTAAGACCTTTTAGAGATATGAATGGGACCGACAGGAGAATCGATTAAGCCATGTCCGTCCGTTCGTATGTAAACAACTTTTAGGCCTTAAATTTTAAGGCAGAGAGCTGAAATTTCGTGGGTTGGTTGGAAGTCCAGTCTTTTAGATCAAGTTTAAAAAAATAAGCTGAATCCGCCCACAGACACGCCCACTACAGGTCTGTATGTGCGACCATCTCTAAATTAAAAAAATACATTTTGCAAATTTTAGCTATTTTAGCTAATGACGCTAGCGCATTCATTTTTGATACGTAACATTGCCTTATAATTGTCTTTAAGGTCGCCAAAATTTCTTAGCTTTTTCATAGACCACGCCCACTTTTTAAGGGATTTTAGCTTAAAATGACTGTTTTTCAATACATATATATGAAATTTGACAAATAATTATATGGCAAAAGCTGTAGATATTAGCATTTTCTAACTTTTATGTATATATTGTATGTGTCTCCGCCCACTTTTGTGGGCGTGGCGTTAAAAAAATTGATTTTTTTAGTTAAAAAGGCGGAGTTTTAGTCCGAAATGTATGCAACCACCTAGTATAAAGCATTCAACAGTTATATTTTTATATCCCGCCCACTTTTTTGTCGGGTATTTTGCAATCCGTCGTAGATGGATTGAAGCTTTTGCATACCCACTGTTATACTTTCGCACTTGTTACAGTTGAACATTATCACATTTATACAAATTTTAAAATCTTCGTACTTTGACTATAGTAAGTCTTGCTCTAGATGACTAAATTTTAATCCCCATGCTTCCAGTGTGACTCAAACACTAATCACTCGTTAGCACTCCCCAAATCGGAGTATATGATAAGATTATACAAGGAGCTGCATCTATTCATGAAGTTTAACTATACAACAGGTGGAAAGCCCATAGTCTTATCCCTAAACCGAAACTTAGAGCAATTTACAGGAGTGTTTTGGAATAAATAGAATATTAGGAGGTTAGTGTTACTCACTTGAAAAATAATTAGTTTCAAATGTAACCAATGTAAGACTTAAAAGCTCTTAATTTTTTTTTAATATGCACTCATGAAGAGTTGTTTTATCTTTCTTAACAGCTTAGCATGATACTCAAGTGCCGCCTTTATTTTACTTTGTATGATACTCAGGAATATTGTGCTTATTCACCTGCAGAAGAGCTCTTATGTCTTATCTCCTCATTTTTCTATATATTTTATGTTAGATCCCTTTGTATAAATACGGTTGACAGACAGATAGTCACCCAGTTTGGTAGCACCTTGCATTATTGGTATAGTAAAGCATCGAAATGAGGCTCTTAAGTAAGTCGAACATTCAGCTTTACAACCTTAAAATCTTGTCACAGTTTATTTTTCTACGTAGTTGCTGTAATTTTTATGATCATTTCTGGTTCCTATGCCATTGTCATTAACCATAATGGACAGCCAGGATGTCTAACTGAAGTCGAGTTAAAAGTCGTCTACTATAGAAACATTTGGGATCCAACCGCTTATTGGAAGTGTGTCAAATTAGGAGAACCTGGAGTACTGCTGCGTTGCGATGGGCAGGGTTGGTTAGACAGCAAGAAGGCATGTGTTGAATGGGATGAGTGGGAATGGGAACAACCATTTAACCCACCAAGCCGACCTGTGACAAGTTAAATTTTTTGTTTATTACTTTTTTCTTATGACTACCTGTTATGAGACAGGGTAAAAATAAATATTTAATTATTCAGTTGCATTGAAAATGCGCTTATTTTAATTAAGAAAAAAAAAACGCCTTCGCAGAATATCAGGCGTAGAAAGACGTCTTGTCTTCTTTTGACAGAGGTGAATAAAATTACCAAAACAGCTACACAAATACACCCAAAAGTTTCTGTACTTAAATAACCTAGTGTATAAATTGACCGCATCTCTTTAAATCTGATCCGTGAGATTGACCTAGCTTGAAAAGGACTTAAAAACGTTTTTGAGTTCGGTTCGGCAAAGCGTAGGACACTTATTTTTAATCTACTCCATTCGCAAGACCTTGAGTGCTGTTCTGTCTAGCAAAGGTACCAGATATATAGGATTCCTTCAATGGGAAAAACTAAGAGATAGAAAAATCTAACAGAAATGTACTAGATAAAGATATACATAGGTAAATAAAGTTAGATAGAAATCGTAGAGAGAATTAATGAAAAACCAATCCGGTGGGCCTTTTTTAACAGTTACTAAGGTTTAAAGTCACAAGAAAGACCGAGACCATCAAGAACGTTGACCTACACACCAGACTTTCAAAGTCGAGAGTTCATTAAAAAACACCCACAGCAACTTCTGTCCAACAAATTTTTCTAGATAAGATACCCTACCAAGGTATATTAAAGTAAATCCAAAGTTTGCCACATAGTAAAATAATAACCTCGATTGATGTCAATTATAATATATTTGTGAAAATACATCTGTGTGCGTCAAACAGGAAAGCGTATTATTATCTGTTACCTGTTCCTTAACGTTACCTGTTCATTTTTTTTACTTTCATTTTACCAACCTTATTCTTAAAATTTATTAAAACAAGTGAGTAAGTGCACGAGTTCGTCTGTGACAAACTTCTATATACCCGCCCCTATATACTGTGTAACACCAAATCCTAAATTTTTTTGTCCCGAATTCATATATTTTTTGTATAGGCTACGCCCCCAAAAGTAGGTCTGGGCTAAAAATAAAAATCAATTAATTGTAATTTTTTTAGAATCATAACAAAATGCGTTGAAACCGAAAATTGATGCAAAAAAATAAACCCGTTTTTCCTAAACACGCCCCTTAAAAGTGGGCGGAGCTCAAAACTTTGTATGGAGCAAACCTAGCAAATAGTAATATATTGAATATTTGTTATAGAATTTTTTTTTCAATTTGGCGTAAACTTTCCGAGAAATCGGTTTTTCAAGATCTCACATGTTAAGAGTGGACATGGTTGATATTGCGGGCGGTCCAATTTTTGCCCTCTTAGATGTTTTGGGTATTATTGCTCTGTACCAACATTTGAGTTCCTACGCCTTGTCTAACTTTTGAAAGAAAGTTAAAAAAAGCATTTTGAAAGAAAATTTGAAATAGAGGTTGTCTTACATTGAAGCCAGTAGTGGGCGTGGCCATCACCGGATTTAACTAATTTTAACACTTTGTCTGTACAAAATAAGAACCAAGATATACTCCAAATTTGAGCGTCCTAGCTCAATTTTAAAGAGCTAAAAACTTCACACATACAGACAGACGGGCGGACGGACGGACATGGCTTAATCGAGTCACCTGTCGGTCTCGATCATATCTCTAAAGGTCTTACGGGTCTGCGGTGATTATTTCACTGTGTTACAAACTTTGCATTAAAATTAATATACCCTCGGTCGGGTATAAAAATAGTGAATATTATTCATTTAACGAACAGAACAATTTTGATCGCTAGGTTTCTTTGTCTAAATTATTGTGCCGACGACTGTACACTTAACAATAATAATGTATAATAACATATTAATATTTTGAAATTTTTTAAATGGATACATTTTTTGATGTAACACTCTTCTCAGACCGTATCATATTATAATATATAGAGAATATAGAGTCTAGAATATAGAATCTAGAATCTAGATTTAGATATCTCTCTAAATCCCTCTTATAAAAATTTATAAGATATCACAATTATGTAGAATTCAGAACAGAATTTAGATTCCCATACGAAATCGAATATCGAATCTAGTACTAATCGAAATGTAAGAACGATCACACCTTTACAATTGCTAAGCTAAATGTGTACGTATGCTGAATTCACTGCTGAAGACAAATCAGGTGATAATGATTTTTTTTTTACAAAATGAAAAATAAAAATGACAAATAATTTAGATTTTACGGTAGCCACTTTTTCCTTCCTTTACGCCCGCGGTTCCCAAATGGTGCTCGGCGGAGCACTTGGTGCGAGTTTGTTCAAGAAGCCGAGGAGTCAGATTCTAGCGTTTCTGGGCACATTTGGATGTCATGCTTAAGACTCATTGGTAAATCTCTTTTAAGTTCACAAGTTCCAAAAAACGACAACTTTGCTAATTACCAGGTACATCTTTGAAAAAATTTTACTTTATCAGAAAATATAAAATTCGATAGCAAATGTTACTTGTTCGTAGTAAGATTAGTAAACAGTAATACTTTGTTTCCACCGGACACAAATCCGTAATTTACACAAATCTTCAACTAATCTCCAACAAATCTAGAGATTTTCCATACAAGTTTTAACCCTCGGCGAGTAATTAAAAATAATTCGCCTCCAAAATCTCCTCTTTTAAGTTTTAACCCTTGTCAATTTTAACTTTTTCCCACATATTTAGAACCACTTTAAGACTAGAGAAAGAAAACAGAAACTAACCACGTATGATAGATCTGTCACAAACATGATTTTATTGGAAGGTTTACAATGAAATAACTTTTTTGGTCCTGGGAAATGTCATTGTCACTGTCTTTGGAGAGCCAAAACGACAACAAAGCTCGTATTAAGTTAATCTTATGTTCGTCCAGTGCATACACTACGGGATTTTTCTTTAATCGTCTCCCGCGAATTGAAGTATTGAAAAAAACTCTTTCTACGTGTACCGCAAATTAAATTTAAAAAAAGTGTAACTAGACATTTAAAGCAAATATTATAATCTGATTTCAGCGAACCGAATTGTACCGATTAAAACAGTTGCATCGCCAATAAAATAGAGTGGCGCAACAGCTCGAGGTGAACCAGGCCAAAGTTGCATACCTTCTGAAATAAGTTGCCTTACTTATTACAATGCGTTGTTATATTTTTTTGTCATGCTGCTTTTTTTATAATAAACAATTCATATTTTTGTATCTCATTAAAAAACATGTTGGTGCTCTGCTGTCGAGAACTTCCGAAAAAGATTGAGAATCGCTGCTTTAAGAGATCGGTGATTTTTTTTTTGAGCTAATAATAATAGAAACACTGTTTCATCCTTCTCCTTGCGTTTCGTTGAAGCATCCTAACTTCTTCGAAATGTAGGGACAAGGATGAAATGGAGTTCTTATCATTATTTGCTTCAAGAAGTGACGACCATTAGGCCCAAAGGAAAAAGTCTTTGTCGTAAATTGTCATTGTCTTAAATTGGTCTCATTATAATTATCCGAAAAACTTTTGTGGTCTGCATGGTGCACTCAATAATTCGATATCTTTTCGGTATATTTCAGTGCTTTTTTACAATAGTTTTTCTAGTTTATTTTTTTTTAAGCAATTTTACTTGCGACAACTGTACGTAATTTGACGGCTGGCTGGTGAGAAAGCAAACCGGAAACTGTAGGCCCAAGTAAACGTCAACGAAATTCTCATTATTTTCGCAGTGTGAAAACATCAGCTTAAGTTTCAAATCTAGCTCAGAATCTAGATTTGGACTCGGTGAGAAAAGCGTTAGCATTCTTTTTTGTGCACTGCTATGAAGTGCGTTCTGGCAGTTTCATAGTGTCTTTCATAAATTGGTGGTTTTTTAGCACGTGGAAATCGGGCAATATCGGCTACTTCGGTATTATATACCTGCTATAGTGGGCGTATTGGTATCTTTGAAAGATTTTGGAGTTTTTGCCTCCGTCCACCCTAGTATTCAAAAAAAAAAATCTTTTTTGTTGGGGGTTACTACTCTACTATCCCATGCAGGACTCAGACACAACTACTGGACTGGTCCGTTATACTACCTTGCAGACACTTTGTACAGCATACTATCGAAAACTACAGGTTTTCGAAAACAGCAACTAAATCTGCTGAACATTGTTTTGTAAAATAAAAGCATGACAAACAAGAAATGCAACAAAAAGAATTTCGTACTGTCATGTTGCTTATCAATTTTAAACCAGCGTACGATGCCATTTGGAACATATGCTTTATATCATATTTAAGAATCCAGGATGATAATAAGGATTGGTTTTCTCTTTTTTATGCTCTTATTCTCTTAGGTACAGTATACAGTATTCGCAATACTTTTTCGTTCTCTCGGGTGTTCCCCGTCCCAAAAATCGATTCATTGTTCAAAACTAATAAATCTTCCGAAAACCGTCCCAATATTGTCCAGTTTCATTATTTTATCACTGTTTCGATTAAGAGTGAAATAGGGAGCAACGTCTACACCTCGAGAAATTAAACTGCTAAAACAAGAAAGCTCATCGGTTCGTCCTTAAACTCCACGACGAACATTTCATTGAAGTTTTTCCATCAACAAATACAGTCCAACACAAGCCCTTAAAAGTGAGTCGAAAAAATTAGAATCTTGTCCACTTTGTATAACATTTATCAATGTCAATGTAGGACTTAAAAAACCCTTAAAGATATTTCCCAACAATCACTTTCTTTTATCTGCGGCCAATTGACACTCCTTAAGAGTAGTTTTATCATTTTTGATAATTTGACAAGATACTCAAGTGTTCAGATTACGTGGATGCAACTCACTTGTATTGTGCTTATGCAAGAGAGCCCTTAAGCTTTATCTCTTAATTATTCTCCAATTTTTAGCTACTAACATCCCCTTGTATTCTAAATTAAAGCCTAACTATAAATACGATGTTCAGACAGATAGTCAAGCAGTTAAATACCATTCTTTTCAGCCAAACAACAAAATGAAGCTCTTAAGTAAGTCGAAAATTACACTTAAATTGACATTTACTTGTATAAAACAGTTTTAATTTATACTTAGTTGTTGCACTTTTAATGACCATTGGTATGTCCTGCGCCGTTTATATATTCGATAATAACCAGCCAGGATGTAAGACGGAGACCGAGTTGAAAGTTGTCAACTATAGAAACACTTGGGACTCAACGGTTTATTGGAAGTGTATCAAATTAGGAGAACCAGCAATACGTGCAAGATGCGAAGTAGGGCAGGGTTGGATGGACAGCAAGCAAACATGTGTTGACTGGAGTGTTTGGGAATGGGAACAACCATTTCGCCCACCAAGCCGTCCTTAGATATGTAAAGTTTATTGTTTAGGGTTGTAATATTGTTGCTTATGAGATGAACCAACAACAAATTTTCGGTTATTTATATACGCATAAAGAATAAGATTCGTTTAATTCAAAAAGATAACTGCGGAACAATAATAATATTAGGCTTTTAGACAAGGCCATGGCTAAAATTAATATATGGGGTTTGGGGACAGAATTCCGAAAACCGAAAGCCCTTAATCTCAGAAATCCTAAATCCCGAAAAGCTAAAATCGTGAAAAAAATACTCCCGTGAAATATATTGCTTAAACAGTGTAATATTCATGTTAAATCTTTTCCTTCATAAATTATATTATGTTTTGCTAATATGTAGTGAAATATGAATGGGGGCCTATTGCCCCTACAACACACTGCTTGTTTGTTTTTAGCTTGCTTTATTCTTCGAAATTTTTGATTTTTGGGGATTGTGGCTTTTCGCGATTTCGATTTTCGGGATTCTCTCCGTCTACTCCGCCTCCCTTATAAAAGTAAACTTTGTTGAAAATAATTTTTTTTGTAGGTGTGTGAAGTTTAATACTGCTCACCTTGTCAGCTTTACGTTGAACTGTTATAAGGGTGTGTGATTTTCAGACCAAATGGCGATAATTGGTGAAATGAATACCATAAGCCATACCTCTGTAGGTGTTTTGACAATTTGTAATTTTTGAACACAGGCAGGCGTTTCTTGAATATTTTATGCGGATGTGATATTCTTATCCACAAGTTCTATACATATTTTCTTCTGTATCGAGAAACAAACAGTAGTACATAAAGTTTCATACTCCAAGGACTATTTTAAAATGTCAACCTAATATTATGTCTCCACCGGCAAATAAAAAAGGATTAGCGGGAACCGATTAAAAATAAATCCCAAAGTGGCTCCACTGGACAAATATAGGATTATTTTTACACGAACACTCTGTTTCTGCCATATTGGCTCTCAAAAGAGAGTGGCGATGTCATTTCCCAAGAGCGAAAAACTATTTCCGCTGTGAAAATCACAATTCATTTTATCATATTGACAAAGTTGCGTAATAATGACAAAAACAAATTTTATAGTATTGAGAAAAATTAAATTGTTGTGAAAAAATTTTGTTAGCTTGAAATTTAAAAAAAAATTAACTAAGAATACTAATTGCTGAAAATTACCACCCTTTTTTAAATTTAAAATGCATAAAAATAAATAAATAGAGTGGCGCAACAGCTGGAGGTGAACCAGGGCCAACTTCTCAACAATGTATGCTGTGTGTGTTAGTTTCTACACATACAAGGGAACCTACAATTTTTTGCCGAATCCGAACGGCACTTTGAGAAGTTTTTTCAAGACCGTGAAAAAGAACAATTCTTTTTTTTCAGGTGATGATGGCAGGATTTGAACCCAGACCTCCGTCGTAGTACGCACACACACTAACCACTACGCCACGGCACCCCACTTAAAATGCATAAAACAGCAATTTTGGTTTTTTTTTCAGTCATGAAATTACCCCATCAAGAATCGAACCTAGAGTTTGCTTCTACACTGCAACAGCGAAGGCAAGCTTAAGCTGCCAAGAAGTTACTTAAGGCAAGAAGGGGAAAAAACTAACAAAAGTTAGTTTACAGTTACTAACAAAAGTTAGTTTTTCATATTGTCAATAGTTTGCAAAAAAACGTATCCTGTACTAAGTTTTGTTGATCTGATAAGAATTTCAAAAAAAGTTTTTGTAATTTGAACAAAGTTTTTTTTTGTTTCGTACAAAACCGAATTTTCGTTTTGCTTTCTGTCATAATGGAAAAAAAATCAATTACTGATGTGATTGAATAGCTTTGTTACCAAATATTCTGTTAATTTAAGAATATCTTCATTTAAATGGAATGATATTTGCTTAAAATGGCAATTTTCATTATTAAATTGGCTTTTATTGAATTTTAACAAAAAAAAAAATTGTCAATATTGCCTAAAAAATTATTTTCAGTTTTTTGTTTTTCATAATTGACTCGCGATCAAGGAGTTATAACCATCCTTAAGATCCATGGGACATCACGAGTGGAGGAAAGATTTTGAGGAAAGATAGAAAAGATAGTAGAGATAAGTATAATTCTCCATCTAGCACGCAAATGCTGATAAGCCAATACGGAACATGAAAACTCTGCACAGAAACTCCAAAGTTTACCCCCGCAAGTTTTATGCCTTTACCGAGAAAAGCAATGATAAAACTAGCAGAGTATTTCTTAAAAACCTCTGGCATGCATCTAATTGTGTGCCAATTTATTTGCATACTGGAAGAGAAAGAGGCGCTTAATATTCGACCGACCCTATAACCTGGATAACAGACGCCGACCAGAAGGCCGCTCATTTTGAAAAAGGCGCTCCTGGATTTTTTGTTTGTTGCTGATTTTGGTCAGCCCCGGATATTTTCCATACCCACCATATTTGGTGAGTATTCCCCTATCCGCCACCTGGGGAGGCGCCCAATCGGGGAACAGCAACACCAGAATGGAGTGAGTGAGGGAATTTCAGTGTAGGTGAATTTTTTTTCTTTTGCCATACAGCCAACTACAAAGCTTTACTTCATACCAAAATGTAGAGCCCTGACGCAATACAACATTGATAAATTGTGATTTAAGTGCTTTTAAACAAGTGGGAAAGTGCAACAGTGGGTATGCAAAAGCTTCAATCCATCTACGACAGATTGCAAAATACCCGACCATACCAAAAAGAAAACTGCCACGCCTCCAAAAAGTGGGCGGGATATAAAAATATAACTGTTGAATGCTTTATACTAGGTGGTTGCATACACTTTGGCCTAAAACTCCGCCTTTTTAACTAAAAAATCATTTTTTTTAAAGCCACGCCCACAAAAGAGGGCGGAGGCACATACAATATATACATAAAAGTAAGAAAATGCTAATATCTACAGCTTTTGTCATATAATTTTTTGTCAAATTTCATATAATTTATTGAAAAACAGTCATTTTAAGCTAAAATCCCTTAAAAAGTGGGCGTGGCCAATAAAAAAGCTAAAAATTTTTGGCTACTTAAAGACAATTATAAGGCAATGTTACGTACCAAAAATGGATGCGCTAACGCCATTGTAACATAGCTAAAATTTGCAAAATGTATTTTTTTAAATTAGAGATGGTCGCACATACAGGCTTGTAGCGGGCGTGTCTGTGGGCGGATTCAGCTTATTTTCAAACTTGATCTGAAGGACTCTCTGTCTCAGCTCTCTGCCTTAAAATTTAAGACCTAAAAGTTGTTTACATACGGACGGACGGACGGACGGACATGGCTTAATCGATTCTCCTGTCGGTCCCATTCATATCTCAAAAGGTCTTAGGGGTCTACGGTGATTATTTCACTGCGTTACAAACTATACATCAAACTTAATATACCCTGGGTCAGGTATAAAAATAGAGGTGGTCGCACATGCAGCACTGTAGAGGGTATCTGTGGTCTGATGTTAACTGTTTTAAACTCTGTAGAGCAGGATTTCCAACTCAACTACCAAACTTTATTTCTCTAACTCAAGATTAAAGGGCCAAAAATTGTTAACATACGGACGAACGCGCATGAATCGATCATATCTCGGAAAATTTTAACCGAGCATTCGGAGGTGATTGCTGACCACTGGCAGATGTGTGAAATGGCAGATGTGGAAATGGCAGATGAGTGGTGGAACAAATGAAAATCGCGGTTGTTGTTGTGGTGCCGAAAGTAAACAATTATAACAATTTGATAGATTATTTTTTTGTAAAATTGTTTTTTTGCATTAGTTTTACCTGGTAACAGATATTATATCAAATTTTTGAAGTTTTGTTTTCTTTTATTTTGCATTCTGACTCATAACCAACTAATGTAGTCGAGTGCGTTATAAAGTCAGAACAGAGTACTCTGAGAACGCTTAGGGGTCTCGAGCTCTCGCATTCATACTCTATAGAGACTTTATAACACTTTTAGTTCGACTAAGAACTTGACCTAATTATAGTTTTTCCGATAATTTGATCCGATGATTGATGATTTGATCCGATAAGTTAATATTATCGCACTTGTTCCTTCATCGCGTTCTTTTGGCACACACACAGGGTCAACTTAGATGGAGCATTAAAAATGAAAACAAAATATTATAACAGCGCCAAGGGTTGAGTCGGATGATCTCCCATTGAAAAAAATTGCCTTTGAAGAACCAACAAAAAAATTAGTTCCAATTCCAACATATCTAAGGTTCTTATACGCTTCGAACTTAATTACAAAGTATGGCCAAACCCCTATCTGCGAGAAAAAAAATCATGTAGAACCCAGCACATCTGAAGAAAAAATTTCATATTTTTAACTTGTTGATGTCAAGATAATAAATTACCAAATAGTGCAATTATTCTTATCACTACACATCTTCCATTTAATGATAAATAACAGGGGAGAACCAACATTTTTATATATATAGCTAACAGCTCTGCAAGAGCTTTTTAGACAGTTAACCAATTAATTAACGCAACCATTTTGGGTTGAACAACAAACTAAACTGCAGGAACTAGCCAGGTGTATGCGTTCCATTTAATTAAGTGATAAACACGGCATTGGCAACCTCGTATTATCCCATCCCAATCCGTGGAGTACAACCAACCTCATGCATGTTTGCATGACTCGCAACTCTATGGCCAAACGCAGGCAAGACCGTAATAGTCGTTATTATCGCACAGAATGGGGCTGACACTTTATGTCGTGGGGAGTGGTAATGCACTCTTTCTCTCACTTCCGTCCCCCCGATAATGGTCTGCTGTGGGTAAATGTTGCTTTGTAAAAAGTGTCAATAAACTTAGCCAACTCTGACCAATGTTGGACAAAAGAATGGAACACCTACGGACAAAGAGCAATGTGCGGAAATAGCACAACCTTTGTCCGTAGTGTTCATTGTTTGGGACAATGCTTAATTGGAACCAAATGTAACTTCATAGGGTTGAACTATATAACAGACCTTCGACGGGAGGCAATTCTTTATTTTTTCGCAGGGCCCGATCAAATGAAGTTGGAGTTTTATGAGTCAAAGTAGGTATCTACTCTCATAAAATGCAATGTACCCGAAACGCTTATGAAAGCCTAGAAAAATAGCCTCACTGAGTTTTGTGTATAAAACCGTCAATAAGCCCTAAGAAATGATTTTCACTCTAAATTTTTTTGTGACCAGAGTGTGAAGCGGTATGAAACTTGATCAGGACTGGCTACACGGAAAAGCACAGCCACCTTAGAAAGTTTAACTTAACTGCTTTTGCTAATAACACACAGTTGCCCGAATACAGTAATACAGTCGTTACATTTGCGAATCGAAAGATCAACAGCGAAAGAAAGGCTGTAATCTTTTAATTTTGGATTTCAGTTAAATTGGATTTGATTCCGAGTTACGTGAATCTTTCATCACAATCAATCTGTCGACAGGGGATAATCAATGGTTTATATTGTATAGATTGAGATACGGCAAATAATAGAGGGCAATCATCTTGGGCTGGAGGGGAACGTAACAGCGTTTGTATTTTATGTGCAATCAGAGTGTGCTGTGCTGCCTGCGGTTTGTTGCACTGGGGTAGCTATAGAGAGAATTAAATAATAATAATTGTCGGTGCTTAAAACGAAAAAATCATAAAACTCCTTTGAGTCGTTGCATCGGAAAGATAAGGCAAGGAAATTCATAAGGCAAGGAATACAGGAGAGACTCAAGACTGGGACTCCTATTAAGAATCTCTTAAATCTTTCAAAACTGAAGATTTCCACTTCCACGTGGAAGAAATTCTGCGAAAAGATTAAAGAATCTGCGGAAGCATCCAGGCTCCGAAAAGTTCTCTCAACCTGTCCCAATGTCTCTAGCTTTCTCAGAAAGGCAGATGATACGTATGGACATTATCCAATGAAGAATCCTTGAAACTGCTGGTAGATACCCATTTCCCGGGGCACTCACCAGACTGCCCAAGCTCAAGCCAAGCAAGGGCTACGCCTATTAGTAATCTGAACTCTCTGATAACGCGTCATAAGATCATGTGAGCTATAAATAGCTTCAGTCCCTAAAAGTCACCAGGACTTGACGGAATAATACCAGCCGAGCTTCAACAAACGTCCGACTTGATTACCCCCTTTGGCTGGAGACCATTTTTAAAGGCTGTCTTTCTTTGTGCCACATCCCCACTAGATGGAAGCAAATCAAAGTGGTCTTTATCCCCAAGGCGGGAAAAAGTTCCCACGTTTATCCCAATGTTCTGAGACCTATCAGCTTATGATCGTTTCTATACTTAAAACATTAGAAAGGCTCATTGATCGACATCTAAGATCAACTATCTAACTATCTAACTAAGACCCGTCTAAACTTTCTCCATCTCAGCATGCGTACGGCAAAGGAAGATCCGTAGAAATGGCTCTCCACACACTAGTGCGATTCATTGAGAAATCTTTCAACCAAAAAGAATTAACGATGGTTGCTTTTCTAGACATAGCAGGCGCTTCCAACTACATCCATCCGCGCGCAATCACACAAGCACTGGAAGAGTTAAACATAGAGGCGGGACTAGTAGCATTAATAAAGCAACTTCTTACTAGTAGAGCAATTAATGCCACTTTAGGTCACGCTTCCTTGAAAAGCTCGACCAGAAGAGGTACACCTCAAGAAGGAGTACTATCCCCTCTTTTCTGTAACGTTGCGATGAATTAGCTGCTACTTATACTAGAAAGAGATACTAGATCGTTTTATCCGGGCTGCAAAACGATTGCCTACGCGGATGATGTAGCCATCGCCTTCTCGGAGAAATATCCCCAAGTACTGAGAGACTTAATGCAACATGCCCTCACTCTCCTCCACAAATGGACGACTGCGAATGGTCTGCGTGTTAATGCACAAAAGACCGAAATTGTCCTCTTCACTAAGAAATACAAAATCCCCCGCATTGACCCTCCCACCTTAAATGGCACCAGCCTACCGTTTTCAAATAAGGCGAAGTACCTTGGCCTTATTTTCGACAGTAGACTAAGCTGGAAGCTCAATACAGCTGAAAGACCAAGGAAAGCCATCACGGCCCTTTATATGAGCAAAAAGCCATTGGGCACAAATGGGGACTACAACCTCACATGACGCATTGGCTCTTCACAGCTGTTATTAGACCAGTATGATAAGCAGTATGGTGGCCCATACTCAACGTGCCGACGTCTCAACGTCTTAAGAAAGGTACAAAGGTAAGCATGTTTCTGTATTAGTGTTGCCCTGAGAACCACTCCTATTGATGCGCTCGAAATCCTATTGAACCTTACCCCCTTGGACACCTTTGGTAAGCAAACAGCTACCAACTGCGCAATTCGACTCAAAGCATACTTCATACTTCCCAGAGAAAAACTTCGAAACCCGAATTCCGAACAGAGACCTGTGGTACGGCGGTAATATACCTTTTGGTAACGCCATACACTTTTACACAGACGGATCCAAGACGGAAGACGGTGTAGGAAGTGGTGTATTCTCTGAGTGCCTTAACTTAAATAAATCCCTTCGCCTACCCAACCAATGCAGCGTCTTCCAAGCAGAAATAATACAAGTTAGTGAAGCCCTGTCCTGGCTAAAGTGGAACGTGATATCCGCCCGCGATATTTGTTTCCTTATTAACTGTCGCACATCTCTTGATGAGATCCCCGGACAGTTTTCCATTCGCCTGTGCTGGTTGCCAGGTCATAGCGACATCATGGAAAACTGTGAGGCTGATAAACTCGCTAAGAACGCCACTAGACTACCAGAAGATGAAATCTCCTGTAAGGTACTCCCCTAGCTACCTTCAAATTACAGCTCAAAAATCACAGCATACAAAAACTAACGCCAGATGGAGGACAGGCACCACTTGCTTAACCTCCAAGCAAATCTGGCCTCGGCTCGATCGATCCAAGAAGATCTTATAGCTTGATCTCCTTAAATAGATCCAAAATTAGCACTGCTGTGGGAATTATTACCGGGCACTGCCTATTAGGTCTTTACGCAAAACGACTAGGTCTATTGTCAAACGACTTCTGTAGAAGCTGCCTAGATGAGGAAGAGGAAGAAAGTGTACAACACTTTCTTTTTTTCTGCCCGGCACTCGCGTCGTACAGGAAATCCATACTAACCTTAGTGAAACACCGATCAAAAAGCTACTAAAATTCATTGAAAAGACTGACTGGCTGTCATAGAATTCACGCCCACCTACTCCCTACAATGGGCCTACTTTTTGGCCTAAGTGCATTTAATAAGCCACTTTCCTACTTACCTACCTACCTGCATCGGCAAGAAGATGTTGTAGTAAGACGTGTGCCAACTATCTCCGAAAAGCATTGTTATTTTGGAGAACTAAAATTTTGTCAGCTGGCTGGACTAAGCCAACAGTTCAGGTATGATTGTTTTTTTTTATTAAAAATTTAATAAATGGCTTAAGAGTAACTTGAACTACTTAAAAGACATATTATAATCGATGGTATCTATTAAGTGGACCAAATTTAGACACACAATGCGGTACGTTCAGCAATTGTCACACTGCAGGCAGCCGTCAGATAACCGTCTGATCTTGAACTTCCGATTGTCAATCGCAATGGCTTCTGCAGGGAAACAAAATTTAAAAACATAAAAGAAAACATTGCTCTTAGACAAAACTCCGAGCTCCTACTTCCTTCATTTTCAAGGAGAAATATTTATAACTTAAATAAAAAAGTTATTTTGCAGCAAATTTTGACTATTAAAATAGTTCATTTCATAAATATGCATGGAATTCGACAATATGGTCAAAACGAAATGAATTAAACCATTCCGTGGATCCTATTTAATAATTCAAATCTCGAATTGATCTAATGCAGGCGATATTGAGCTCATAGACGATGTCTGCTTAAGTCAAATAAATTCGAACGTCTGTGCTTTGTTTAAGTAGGTAGGTGGAGATTGCTTCTTTTAGCCGTCGGAGTTTAAACTAATTATGTATGCGGTACGCCTTACAGTCAATAAGGATGCCAACCTTCACAAAACATGCCCCCACAAGTGTCGTAACATTTTTTTCCAATAAAATAAATTCTTAAATTTGTGCTCATCCACTCCACTGTCAGCTCCACTCCAATTGTTGTTATGCTAAAAATATTAACCCAAGCCACCAGCACAGAAGTCAAATTTGCCAATGATTCATCCAAGTAATTATACACAATTTTCATATCTAGATTGGAGGAGCAGATGTAGATAGCAATTACAGCCAACACTGAACACTAGACTAGAGTTCTCAGAATCATGACAGAATCGTAAAAAGCTGGAAGGAAACGTAAACAAAATTTTCGCAAAAAAAAAAAAACGATGAGAAAGACGATAAGTGATTCTTATCTTCGCTTAGGTCCCGTACCCCAATTCGTCTTAAACTTGAACTTCAACTTGCATGCAACGTTAATTAGATTAGCGTTTCGAGATTGATAACCATGTGAAAGGCCTAATTGAATTAAGGGCGCTAAGTTGCGATGATTAAATCTCGCTTCCATTCAAAGGCAGCGAATGGGATTTACGTTCCGATAGCGTGACTATCTGCAATAGACAGTAATAGATCGGTCGGTAAAACTAAGCGAATAGTGCTAAGTTAATTGAGAATTGATAGGAGTGGTACGGGCACCTACCTGGCACAAGACTTTCGATGAGGCCAGGAATCTTTGCTCCTTCGAGTACCTACAACGTTTCAAAGAAAGGTTTCCACATTCGGTTACCAGAGCACTTAAGTGAAAGGCGAATGAAACACCCTAAAAACTATTTCCTTGACAATGACCATTTGACAATACGAATATCTTTTACGAAATTACGCCAAAATGCGATTTGGATATATGCCAACTTGCAAAAACCACCGCAAGTACCAGAGAAGCATATACCCTCTATCTTCTAGAAAAAAAACTACCCTCATTCTGTATATATAAACACACTTTATGTACGCTTCGATGCGTATATTATCCGCCCTTGAGAGCCTGCCTCAACTCTTTCCACTGCAGGGTAAGATGTTGTTTTTCTACCTACATAAGGAAAATACGAATGGAGAGCAGAAATCGATTTATACGATAGCATTTGCTGCCATTCCAAAAGTATCTAAGAAATAAATGCTCAATCCTGAGTCTTCTAGCATAACGATGCAAAGCCATTTTGTGTCACTTACACACATAACCATACCTGAGTAGACAAAGCGTTTGCTATAAAGCACTTTTTGCAATTTCCTGCTTTACTTACATGTTACATATATGTATGTAGTGAGTTGAAGATGAACATTTTGTGAAATGGCGTAATCCAATATTCTTATACAATATTCTTATATTTCTTTATTATACTTTCATGCCGATGCCGGTGCACTATTGTGTTGAAAAGCTGCATGTTCTTATGAGCAGGAACGACTGATTATGAGCTGAGTATGAGCTTCGATTATACCATGTTTCCACCGGGCACTAATCGGCGATTATATACATACTAGATTAATATACATTTTCATTAAATCCTCTACAAATTATGCGATTGCGCATATAAATTTAAATCTTCTCGGCAAGCGATTGAAAATAGATCCCCTCTCATAAATCTCATTCACCCTTTTTACGAACCACTCCACTTTCAACCCTTTTCGAACACCTTTATAACAGTTTGAGAATCGAAAATGAACACTGAAACTGTCCGCGTATGACAGGTCTGTCAGAATTACGATTTTAATTGGGATGTTTAGAACGGAAATCTTTTTTCGCTCCTGGAAAATGACATCATCACTCTCTTTTGAAAGGCAAAATGACAGAAATAGAGTGTTTATGTCAAATTAATTCTACATTTGTCTGGTGGAACCTCTTTTGGATTTATTATGAGTAGTCTTCCGCTTATCCTCGTATTATTGCTCGTTGGCATATTTTAGGCAAAGCAGGTAAATATTCCTTGCTTGGCAATTGACGTGTCATATCATATATCAACTAGTGGGAGGGTTACAATCCGCCTAGGCGAACCGTTGGATACCCCATCCTGATTGACAACTGTCAAGCTCCAAAATGCGTCAAAAATCTTGGTTGTTAAATTTCAGTTTCTATTAACTTTAATTGTGTTAAGTTGTGTCAATTAAGAACCTTCTTTTTAAAATAGGGGCTTGGCATCAACCCCTTTTCAAAAACATAATTTTTTTGTCATATTTTCATATTATTGGATGTGGGATACACGTGCTGATCGCAGTTTTTTATTAAAAAATTGTTTTTTTACTTAAAAACGCCCCCAAAAGTGGGCGTGGCAAAAATTTATTCATTTGAGTTCATTCATTTTTGGATTTAAAGCAAATATATCAAATAAAAACCGTTTATTAGAATGCATATTAAATATGACCACGCCTACAAGGGGGCGGTTTTCGCTTATTTTAAATGCCAACCACAATATACTTAAGCGAGGATAACGCATACCAAATTTCAGCTTCCTACGACAACTTTGGTTTTTCATGCTTATAAGTAAAGTAGGCGTGTCAGTGGGCGGATTTCAAAAAAATTTTACACTTGTACTGCTTCGGGACCTAGAAAGAACAGATATCAAGTTTCAAGTTCCTAGAATCAAAATTAATATATCTCCTATCCCATGGGATGGGGTATAATGAGTGCATGACTGCATGCCACTCTTATTGCATGTGTCACGAAATATATTCTGGCAAGCGATTCAACTGTTCTTGGATACCTTTAATGACAACTGCCGTGCTTACCGCTCAGTCTATGCCTGTGCAACATGAAATCACAGCCTTTTTATTTGTGCCTTATGTGCGATTAAAAAATTTATTTTTTTAATTTTTAAACCGCACATAACTTTTTGTACAAAACCCCAGTTTTTTCTACGGCGACACTCATAAGCCAACGGTAAATTCATTGAATGGGTGCAGTGTGCTTCTGGCGTATCCATCGAAAATGCCAGGAGCAGCTTTCCACGAAAGGCATTCCAGCGTTTGTAGGCCGACCTGCCCAGAACGCAGTCATATTCTGTCATTTTGACAGGTCGGCCTTTTAATGCATTTAGAAAACGATCACACTTTATCTTGCGTAAGACAGTATTATAGCGTTTTTTATTGAATCTCAAATGAATTGCTCTCAAAATCGGGAACTGCTCCTTTCAATAGACCATGTTTCTCCGTTTGGCGACAGGTAAAATCACATACATGCGATGGCAATCAACTAGCACGTCCGCACATAAAATAAAAACAAATAAAATTGCTTCGATTTGACGGATTTGACGTTTGACAGAAGAGATGTTTGCATGTGTTAATGAGTTCAGATCCAATCTACCAAGATCGGGGGAGCGCATCTTTCGTGTTTAGAATTGATCTAGAAATGCTCTTCTATTTTCAATGAAACATGCAAAATCGAAAAAGCTATTAGTGAAAGTGATAGAAAAAAATGCCTCTAGGCATACAGTCTGATCTAGCTTTTATTAAAGAACCTCCAAAAGTATGGGTAAGTTCAAGCGGTAAACTGGTGTGAATTCGAGCTTTGGCGATCGAATGAGTTGATGCGCTCTCATGTGACTTGTTTTTAACATTCCATTGGAAAATATTGTGCAAAGCTTGTCAGCTAACTTCCAGTGGCAGAATTTGCTAGAAAACGCTGTAGCTACTTGCATACTCCTATACGATACGAACAAAATTCCAAGATCATCACGAGCTATCTGTGGCGCATTTGCGAGCATGCAGAAGCTGATGCAGCTGAAGTAGGTTTAACCGTGAATGAGGGCAGAACCGAGTATAAATATCCTTTTATCAAAGAGGTAAACTGTACGCCGACATTTTGGCCAAAACCTCCAAAAAGGCAGCTATAAATTCTATGTAGCTTAGGACTTAGTTTACCTTGACATATTTTTACCAAACTACGTATTACATCTGATAAAAAGATCATCTCAAAGAGCATAGAATAGCTCTTGCATCTGCAAAAGGTCCTATCTCGAGCTATAGTCATTTTCTATGGCGAAAAAATATGGTCTCTACCTAATGCCAATGATGATATCCTTCGTCGGTTAGAACAAAGCTCCTTAATAATTGGTCCCATAAACATTGCGGGATAGACGGTGTAACAGGGAACCTTACCTGTTGTACGGAGTCATTCCTAAGCTAACTGAAGAAATTGGTCATTGGGCACTGGGCAGTTTGAGATGACTTGGATAAGCACATTATAGCTTGAATAATATGATTATGGTTTCCGATTGAGCGCTTTCCAAAAGGTGGCGGATATGGGAACTCTTACCAGGGCAGATATCATCTTCAGAGCTTATATCTGCCCTAAGCTCTGACGGCTTGAGGCATATAAAAACTTCAGAGCTTGGTTCCTGTTACACATAGGTATACTTTGGGCCATCAAAAGTGGTTTTAATTTAACTATATTTTTATATAACACGTACCAGGTCATTTAACGTGCTGGTATGTGTATACTAGGTCTAGGAATACTAGGCTCTTTTCTATTAAAGTTAAGAGCTTACTCGTATTATGCCCATAGTGTTTGAAGAGCCTTAAAAACGCTGTCAGCAAGCTTTAATGTTTTCTTAGACTTACTTTTCCTATACTAGTAATGGAGCAGGTCAAAACCCATTTAAATCAAATAATTACTTGAGTGCCCTGGGACCCATAACGTTGCTGAAATTTTCTGATGTTCTGATTAAAGTTTTTTTTATACGAAACTCCTCGAAACTCCAACTCAAACAATTCAATAGTCTCGTTCGTATTAAATACTCCAAGCATTGAGCTCTTACTCATTCCGTTGTTAATTTAAATAAAAAAAACATTTCAATGTATTTCACGTCGAATGTGTGAAAGCAACACAAATTGATTGATTTAAATTTTTTTCGATCGGCAAATTTAATAATGATCCTCAATTGAATAAACGAGTTATTTTTTGAGAGCAAGGTTAGCACATACCCATTTATATCTACAAAAAACTGTCAGTATAACACGGATAATTGTTCACCAGTTTTTCTTGATTTTATGGCGGAAAAGAGTAATCAAAACCATTGACTGCATCAGTATATGTTCAAGATACAAGACTTTATTGCTTAAACGCACAAAAAAAAAACATAGGTAGATAAGTAATCATATGCAGTCCAATTACTTTTTACTGAGTCATAGCTTCACTAAGTTTAATCACCTTGCTTATACCTAGAAGAATATTATTGTCGAAACAGCAAAAATAAATATACAACCCTAAGACTGCCCTAGACTTAATTCAAACTCACAACCTTCTGCCGATCTGGTCTGTTGGTTCAAAATAAGACACAACTTGAGTGTACATACACTTTTGACGCACCGCAAATCCAGATGGAAAAATAATTGTGTCCTTGCTTGCAATAACTTGGGAAAATTACACTCTACTCTCAAAAGAACGCATACATATAGCAAATATCTAAGAAACCTCTGAGAACAACAATACATATACTTCTTGAATGCTAAAATGTTCTAAAAATCATTTCAATCGAACTTACCTTCTTTCCCTCAATCGTTCCTCGCACTCCTCTTCGTTCTTGGCTTCTTTGACACTATCCCATGAATCGCCAACGCCTGATGAACCGTCGTCCGGCCTCTCCTCGTCCTCCATACCGGAATCCTCCAAACTTATTTGACAACTTGTCATAACCTCTTCTTTGCCATTTGCACCGACCTCAATCCAATCCGAGGTGCGTATCCTTGAGTGCTCAACACCGCTTGGCGACGAGTCAGTTGAACAACCCGATGGGCAGCGTTGACGGGCCCGCTTGCCCTTGGTGACACTCCCATTGACCGAAAGTCCCAGAGCGCTACCCGTTCCGCTATCGTTCATTGATTTCTCATCCACCGACTTTCCGTCACCCACATCGCATGGTTTCTCATCGGGCGATCTGTCACTTCCGATTTGAGTGTGATCCTCGTGACTCCCGTAGTCCGATCGCGAATTCAACTGATCCACAGAGCTTGATCTCTTACGCATCGCAGCCAATTCAGAAATCAACATTTCCTGGAAGACAATCTTCTTTTCTGGTGGAATTGGATCCTCTAGGCGCGGCTTAATCGGCGATAAATTGGCCCGTGTGTTGTTACCGTTCTGATCGCCTTCGATTTGAAGTGAGTCCTTAGATTTCCATGATTCGCTTCGATGAAGTGGAGGGAGGGTACTCATTGATTTTGCCTGATATTTTGTGTCCTTGGAGTGGTGGACAATTTCGGAGAACAAGCGTTCGGCGGCATTCTTTAAATTGTTCTTGATGTCGAAGTTTTTACCCGCCATAAAACCTTGAGTACCACCAATGGACTCCCCACCATTGTTGTTATTGTTGTCGCCATTGGAAATACTCGCAATCGTTATGGTGGACCTGGTGAAGTTGTCAAGAGTCGTTTTCGAACGACGCAAAAACCCACACGGAGCTTTGGATATCAAAGTTCTTGGCTTGGGTTGAGGTGGTGGATTCTCTTGCAAAAGACTTCCATTGTTGTTGTTCGCAACAATAACAACCTCAGTGCGGTTATCGATTGCCGACGATGACGACGACGAGTTATTATTGTTCGAGCATTTCCTGTCCCCTTTACCGACTGGCACTGGGGCTGTTGGCTTTGGTCTTTTCAACGCCACTGCAGGTTTGGCCTGCAACGGTGGTGGAGCATAATGTCCTCTTTCAGCAACCACCGTTGCGACCCCATCGCCTGTGTTAAAGGAATACCTCTTCTCGCGCTGCTCCTGCCTCTTCTGCAAATTGAACGATGGCGATTTGTAGACAACTGTTCGGCCATCTTCTGCCGGTTTAGTGGAAGATACAGTTGTTGTTGATTTAGCTACTGCCGATGCCGAACGATTAGACGACACGCTAATCGACGATAAGGTTCTCAATGCATCGCCGGTACGTGCTTTGAGTAAAATTGTTTGTGGTCTTGGAGGAACTGGTGGTCCAGGTCTTCTAACCGTAGCCATGCTCTCTTTCCTCCGGCTATCTGCTTTGCTGCGTGATTCGTGTTTAACACGAACAGAGATGTAAACAGAGAAAGACTAAAAACACAAACCAGAACTGTTTCGTATTCTAGGTCACAATTTGAATATTGATACGCAAGAGCGTTTTAGATATCGATTTCCCTAACTCACTCACACTAGGCTTTTGACTAATTGCACAGAAAACACCTTGAGATACATTACATATTGTATCTTTTCCACTCTTGTGTAATAATAATAATAAATTTTTTCTATCAAACTCGACTGTGACTGAAAAACAAAATATACCGTTAAAAGCTATGCGTGTTTGCTTCACTTTCACACAGTCACAATGGAATTTTTGATTTGTTTAGACATTTATTCGTAAAATTTTCGTTTGCACTTCAAGTGTATCTCGCACTTGTATCTACTAATCCATTGCGTTGGAATTTCTCGAATTCAAATTCGTCGCTTACCGTGACCCAACGTTTCCGTTTGAAAGTCCGTCGTTGACTGAAGCCAACGCGAGCAACTACCACCGTACAGTGGTTTCTTTGAATCGATTGAGATACCTTAAGAGAACTGCTTGACTAGGTGAGCTCAGGTTCCCCCATCATGATAGATTGTTGCGGATTGCGGTGGGCGCTTCATTTGGGGCTTGGGGCTCCACAGACGTCAGACGTGACATTGCGTGAGAGAACACAGAGGCCAATATATCTAGGTTCTCTTTTGGAGTTGGACTTGGATTGTATACACACCGCATTGTTTCTCTTTGGCATCTTTGTTCAGTGTTTGGGTGGGAGGACGTGCGTGGTAGATGAACGTATCCTGGCAGTCAGTTTAGAAAATTCGTAAATTACAAGGCAATCTCATGGGGTAGGTACCTAGCTTCGCCCGAAATATGAGCAGCGATATGAAATGATGTCCTAATGTGGGTGGAGAAACCAGTAACAAATTTACCCTTGGGAAAGCTTAAAACGAAAAATCGATTTTAAACTGCGTCACTGGTAGGTTCATAGCCATATATGAAATGACAGGAAAAGTGCAACGCTAATACCTAATCAAGAAAATTATTTCAATCACCGTCAAAGAAGCGTGATATCTAAAAGACTCATGTTAGGAGGTATATAATAGCAAACTACTTGGAAATTTGTTGGATATTTTTTTGAAGAAAAACTGGCATACTTGAAAACAAACTCAGGTTTTCAAAATTGAGCTAGAGACCTTATGGACAAAATCTTTAAAGTACCTCCGTTCCAGAAAAACCTTTTTCATTAAAGGCTATATGATATTTCGCTGGTATACCAAAAATCAAATTGAATTGAATCAAAATGAATTGACGCCATCCGTTATGAGGTCCAATAAAGGCAGCGCAATAAAGTCTGTCATCGAGCCCTGTAAGAGCGTCTACAAACCATTAATTTAAAACAATAGAAATTTGGCAGCATTGTCTTTTCGGCAGCAAGGATATCCATTTCGCACCCACGCACATTTATCTCAAGAGTCGACGTCTACACATCTATTCTTTTCGGAGCATTCGAAGTGGAGTCCGGCTCCGTTGCGTACACATCTTCAGCAAAAATATACCTTCTTATCCCCGTTTAATCACGTTTTAACCCCTCAAAGTAAAATTTTTATCTTAAAACTGTCTTTCTAACCTAGACCCGAGAAGCGATAAATTAATAACAGCTGCTTCCTTTGGCAGTCATTGTTGCTGTAGAAAAGGTTTGTGAAGTGAAGCGGCTTGATGTGGCGACTGGTGGTAAAAAAGAATTGAGTAGCTTAGAACAACTAAAGCTATAGAGAAGCCATCAGAGAGGTACAAGGAGCCTGCATTGTATGGATTCAATGTAGTTACCTAACTTCTTAAATCCACAAATAGCTTACAGACTGTACAGCAAAGAAATAGGCATGGAAAATGTTCGGCAAGAGCTTGGATCACGGTTATAGATCTGAAAACAAGATGTTTTGGGTTTTGGCACACTATTCGCCAGTTAGTTTAATATCGTACAAGGGGTTGAATCCACCTATATTTCTTTCAAAAGAGAGCGATGTCTTACGCAGATTCAGTGAGCACTTTTCGTGACTGCTCAACCCCTAACTGGGCACTTAGGATAGGCAACTAACTTTTGACGAAACTAGGGCGGAGAATAAACTAAGTTACTGCCGCGATTAAATCGCTAAAAGTTGGCAAATTCATGAAATCCGACCAGAAATGTTCAGACAATGGGTGAAGAATAGGTGTTTAATGGCGAATACTTACGTGTCACTACACTATCCTGTTATTTCCAATCGCTGGGGTGTCTTGGCCTGGGAAAGTGGCAAAGCACCTAGCTCCGATTGGCAACAGGAGTCATTGCCATAGTGCCCATTTTCGAACAAGGGGACAAAAGAGATTGTTCTTACTAGGGGTATGTATAATATCTCCTTTAAGTCTTCCGGGAAAAGGGGAAAAGTATTCGCGAAAGTGTTGGGAGCACGTTCCAGAGCTGCAATCGAGCTTTTGTTTGGGGCAGAGCAGCGCGGGTTTCGGACTAGCAGAGCAGAGCCATAGCCGACCAACTTTTTACTCTTAAGTTCATTCCGTCAAAAAAGTTAGAAAAATTCCAATACATACCTATCTACAAAATTCGTAATAAATTTTTTCCTTAATTTTAAGTAAAAAAAAACCTCTTAAAAAATAGGCGTGGTAATTGTTAGGCTCAAACTTTTTCTGTTGCCGAATTCCGTTAACAATTACAAAGTAGTGTTATATACCAGACTTCGATGATGGGTGGAAGCTCTTCTGGTCTGGCGTCCCAAATCACATGACTGCACAGGCGGGTGTGGGGATACTCACAAGCCCCCGGTTGTCAGAAAATGTATTCGATGTCATTCCGTTAGGGGGAAGGATTCTGATCTTGAAGCTTAAGCTTGAACGATCGACTCTGGCTCTGGTTCAGGCTTATGCACCAAATCGAGAGTCAGAGTATGAGTCCTTCTTGAACGAAGTTGATGCTGCCCTGAACAGAGTGGCAGAAATGGACTTCTTTCTCCTGATGGGTGACTTGAATGTACATGTGGGTACAGACGACAGTACTTGGAGGAGTGTGATTGGGAGGCACGGTGACCCGGATCAAAACAGGAACGGAGGGAAGTTGTTGGACTTTTGCTGTGCATATGGCTTGTCCATCATGAACACCTTTTTCCCACACAGAGACATTCACAAATACACATGGTACAAGCACAGTTTAAATCAGAAGTCACTGATTGATTTCTTTGTTGCACCATCGTGTGTTCAAAGCATGATTTGTGATGTTCGAGTTTTCAGGGGAGCTGAGTTGTCAACTGATCACCACTTAGTGCTGCGTAAATTGTCAGTGACAGTATTCCTTTGCCAGCCAGGCGAAAGGTTGCAGGATGCTGACTCTGATTTCAGAGTGCGTTTTGCACAGCATGTTTCGGAGGAGTTTGAACAAATTTCAACTGACCTTTTGAATGTAGAGGAGGAATGGCAGCTGTTTTTATCGGCAGTCATTGCCTCTGCAGGAAATGTTTGTGGAGTGAGGCGGCTTGGGGTAGCGGCTGGTGGTGAGAAAATAACTGCTTGGTTTAAAACGCCTGGAGTTCAAGAAGCCATCAGAGAGAAGAAGAGAGCCTACATTGCGTGGATCCAATGTAGAAACTCAACTTCTCGAGCCCGGTACAATGAGGCGCGAAGGACTTCCAATCTGGCAGTCAGAACAGCCAAGGAACAGTCATTAAAAAGTTCGGCGAGAAGTTGGAGCACGATTACAGATCTGCAAACAAGATATTTTGGCAGACCATTCGCCGGCTCAGAGGAAGGAAGTTAAATATCATCCAAGGGGTTAAATCTAAGGACGGTACACTTCTTTCAAGTGAGAGCGATGTCTTGCGCGGATGGAGAGAGCACTTTTCGGAGTTGCTCAACCCCCAGCAGGGCGCTGAAGATGGCATTCCCACTGCTGACGAGATAAGGGCGGAGAATAGTCCCACAGTAGACGAAGCCACTGAAGCCATTAAATCGCTAAAAGTTGCCAAGTCTCCTGGAGTTGATGAAATCCGGCCAGAAATGCTCAAGGCAATGGGTGAAGAGGGTGTTAAATGGCTAACACGTGTCATTAAGGTGGGATAGCGGGAAGGCTAATAGCGATTGGCAAACGGGAGTTATAGTGCCCATTTTCCAAAAAAAGGGAACAGGAGAGATTGATCCAACTATAGGGGCATATCTCTCTTGAGTCTTCCGGGAAAAGTATTCGTGAAGGTGTTGGAAACGCGTTCCAGAGCTGTAATCGAGCCTTTGTTACGGGAAGAACAGTGCGGCTTCAGGCCTAGCAGAGGCACAACCGACCAGCTTTTTACTCTGAAGGTTATTCTTGAGAAGGCCTGGGAATATGCCAAACCGGTCTATGCGTGTTTTGTAGATCTGGAAAAGGCGTATGACCGAGTCCCTCGGGATACACTGTGGAGAGTTTTGCAGGACTATGCGCTGAGTGGGCCTCTTCTGAGAGCCATTCAGTCTTTGTATCTAAACTGCAGAAGCTGTGTACGGATAAATGGCGTCAAATCCCGTCCTTTTGATGTGCGCGTTGGACTTCGCCAAGGCTGTGTTCTGTCGCCGCTCCTTTTCATAGCATATATGGACTGGATGGTGAGGCGCAGTCTTGGCGAGCAATGTTTCGAATTGGCTGGCATCAGGATGAGCCATCTGCTTTTCGCAGATGATTTGGCCATCCTTGCATCATCCAAAGAGGAACTTCAACGAGCTTTGGATAGGTTTGCAGCCGTCTGTGGTGATGCTGGGATGAAAGTAAACGTGAACAAATCGGAAGTGATGGTTGTTTCCCGAACTCCTGTGGGTGTACCCTGCACATAAATGAAGTTCCATTAAAACAGGTGGAGAAGTTTAAGTATCTCGGGGTCTTTTTCACGAAAGATGGGAGAAGTGATACTGAGTTGTCCTGTAGAATTGGCCAAGCTGGAGCAATATTAAAGGAACTGCGCCGGCCGGTCATCAGGAAAGCTGAGCTTGGAGTGAAAGCAAATATCTCAGTTTTTAACTCAGTGTTCGTTCCGACCCTCATCTATGGTCATGAAATTTGGGTAATGACCGAAAGAATTAGATCGCGGGTACAAGCTGCCGAAATGAGATTTCTGAGGTGCCTTGCTGGTGTTACTCTAAGGGACAGAGTGAGAAACGTCAGTATTCGTAGGAATCTTAATGTTGAGCAGCTACTTCTCCGAGTGGAGCGATCGATTCTTCGATGGTTTAGACACGTTGTTCGCATGCCCCCTGACAGACTTCCTAGACAGGTCATGCTAGCCGAGATACGAGCGCGTCGCCCCCCTGGTAGGCCAAGAAACAGGTGGTGGGATCAGGTAAAGAACCTCTCTGAGTCCCGCCTGGGGATTGCGCCTGAGTCTCTTGAGTTGGTGGCGGAGGATCGAGAAAGATGGAAGGACCATTTAGCCACCCTCGCTCCGCGACCCTTTTAAAGAATAAGCGGCATTCGAAAATGATGATGATGATGATGTTATATACCAGAATGACGGTCAAGTATAAAGTAATGCACGGGGGGGTCCGTCGTTCATTAACATACATTTCCTTTTTTGTTAAAAAACTTTAAAAAAAGACTACAAACGTGTTTTTTGTTTTCTAAATTTTAAAACATTTTGAGCTACTCAGGTGATTTGGGCTTGCGTTAAATTTAGTTGATAAGACAGAAATAGATTTCTTTACAGAAAGCCAGTCTAAATTATTTAAAGCGTATCTCGAAAACCATGCAATACTTCAGCCCTGCTATATTTTTCTTTCGAACCCCGAAAAATTGTCTATGTCTGGAAATTTTTTTAAAGTCCATAAAACGAATACACAATCTTTTTTCGGAAACCCCGATATTTTTTTTTCAAAGCAATGGCTATTTTTTTCCAATACTTTGGGCACACGTTTATGCCCGACTCAGGGTTTATTGATTTAAATGCATTATTTGTAATACAGTGACATAATCACCGTAGACCTATAAGACCTTTTAGAGGTGATATGATCGAGACCGACAGGTGAATTGATAAAGCCGTGTCCGTTCGTCCGTCTGTCCGTATGTGTGAAGTGTTTAGGTCTTTCAAATTGAGCTAAAGCCAAAACTTGGTGTGTATTTTGATTCTCATTTTGTACAGACAAAGTATAAAAAATTATGTAATCGGCCCACAGCCACGCCCACAATTGACTTAAATGTGACACTACCTCTAATTCACATTTCATTTCAAAAAGCCTCTCAAGTTAGACAAGGCGTAAGAATTCAAATTTCGATACAGAGCAAAAGTGGCCAGAAGACTTTAATTAGGCAAAATGATCGCCCACACCATCGACCATGCCCACTTTTAACATGTTAGATCTCTAAACACCTGATTTCTCGGAAAATTCAAACTAAATAGAAAAAAAATTACAAGACAAATATTAAAGACATAAATAATTGGTTAATTTGCTACATGAAAGTTATGGAGCTCCGCCTACTTTTTGGGGTCGTTTTCTAGGAAAAAAGTGTATTTTTAAGCAATAATTTTCGTTTTAAACGAATTTTCTCATGATTCTAACAAAATAAGAATTATTTCATTCTATTTATTAGCTAACGCCCATTTTTGGGGGTGTGGCCAATACAAATTATTGGCATAAAGTAGATTCATGAATTCAGGCGGTCAAAAACTTTTAAATTTGGTGTTACAGGGAAAAGAGGGTTGGGTAAGAGACAAACTCTTGCACTTACTTACTTGTTTTGATTAAATTTTTCATTTTGCTACAAATTCAATCATCATTCAAATTCAATACGAAACGCATAAGGTACAGTTAGGCGCAAAATTATCTTTGCAAAATAGACGCTACTAAAATAGATTCTAAAATCTAAATCAGTATCTAAATCAGTGATTTAGATAAATCAGCAAAACGATCTTTTGCAAATGTACTCGAAGCTACCACTACCCTATAAGCATTTCCATCATCACCTTGAAATTACATCAATGTAAAGTAATTAAGTAATAAAAAGAGTTTGTAAAGTTTATTGGCCCAAATAATTCAAGACAAAACAAGGCTTGTCAATATTTGAACGGCCATACTGATAAGCTCCAAGGTGCGTGGTGTCCAATTGATTTCCTCCCACGTATAAAAACTCTACGTGACAATGAAACAATTTCTAGGGCCATAATTTTAACTCAACCGTTACCTAGAATACCTCAGAGTCTATCACTCAAGAATGCGTAGATTCACTTTTGCAGGGCGCCTGAGTTGAATCACTAACTTTTTGCACTCCAAACATACTGGTTTGAAACAAGAAGAAAAGTTAAATCCAGTTGTAAACTCTAAAGCACATTGGAAGCATGTTGATCGGGTTTTGTCGGCTTATTGCTTTGTTATTACTTGTCCAATGGACTCAATCGCTTTCTATCCAGGATAGCTCATCCTCGTGTGGATCAAATTGTGCAGTTCGACTCAACCAGATGGGAGTGGAAGTAAAATTTTTGCAGGATAATTGCAAGTGTGAGGATGGCAATTGTCGGTGTTGTTTCCAAGGGAATTGGCCTCAATTTAATATTTCTCAAGATTGTAAGTATGAATTTTAACTATGTATGCGGCCAGTATCTTAGTGAGGACGTAATTTTTTATATCTAGTTTGCATGAATGCAGAGTTTATAGCAGAGGATTTTGAGCTTCAAATGGAAGCAACCTTAAATGGTAACACTTTGGGTGTGTTTATGCTGTCAGGAAGGAATCCACCGCCGTTCTGCTTCCCAGTTCCATTTCCGATACCTATTCCGCTGATGATGTGCGTCCGCGTAAAGGATATTTATCCAATGAATATTAATATGCACTTTTGTGTGGACATGTTAATGAAATTTGCTGGATTTGAATTTTTAACAGTGCCGTTAAATTGCATGCTGATTGGAGTCGATGGTGTTAATATTGTCAATCAGAGGAAATCTAGCGTAGCTGAAAATGAAACACAAGTTGTGTCATTAAATGTTAAATAAACCGATTAAGTTTTATGGCAATCCGATTCAGTGTTTGAACTCATGGCAACTCAAAGTGGAAGGCTGTAGGCACTATCAGCAATATAAGTAAGTACATACTCAGCTTAATTACCTGTGCTTTACGGAACAGCCACTGTTCATCGGAATTCTATACTAAGACCAAAAGGAGCTACCTATAGCGTCGTTTACTCAGTAGTGCAGTGGTTAGGGTGCACGAATTTTCGCGTTTAAGTTAAAGATGTTCACCCACCAGACAATTTGGCTGCTCAACACACTATAAGATTCGATAAACTAAGCGCCCCATAAGAATGTAACTGAGTTCTAGCGCAGCACATCGAAATTTTTCGCCTCTGAACTTTGACTTAGGATAAATGCAAAAGCCTGACCTGAAATTTTCACACCACGGCCGATTTCGGGGCGTAGTTCTAGAAGTGTCACTAGAAAACTCAGTTAATTACACTATAATCTTGTAGAAATGCTGTACCCTGTTGACACTCAACCCCGACTCTTTGTTTTGGATAGGTACTAAGTAGGTACACGCTTAATGTTTGCAATTTGAAGTAGGGACCACTAGTCTAGCAGCACTGGACAAGAAAATCAAGAAAGCTCAAAATTCATGTTGTGTCTTCATACTGGCGCCCTAAGGACAACTCCTTAACCCTAAGCCTCACCCTTCAAAGCGCCTAAGTAATTCTTCCCTTCTCGATGATATATCGAAAAAATTATGAAATTTATGGCGGCCAGAGCAGCACTTAGGGTGTCTGCACAACTGTTGGACTCTCTGGTAGCCCTAAAAAAGCTTGAAAGACAGACAAGCTTATATAAGGCTTGATGCCGAGCCAGAGTGAAAAGCGAACTTCCTGTGCTCCCTGTACTGACTAGTTTTCGCGAAAAATTTAATTCTAAAAATTTAAAAAAGTTCAGCTCTAGCGTTTTCATTCTTGTCGATATAAGGATAAGTGACACGCTATGCTTGCAGCCTCATTTACAGGTCAGGTACCCATTCTGATCTGCTCTAAGGCCATTAATGCAATCCTTGGCCCTGCAACTATCTTAAGGTAATATGGGCCATGCAAGTATTCTCATTGGTCTTGACGCGACTCTCAACACTATCGACTATTTGTAGCCTACTAAGACTGAACCGTCAAAGACGAAACCAAAACTGAAAGGAGGAATGGCTCAGACTCAAGGTTGATGAGGTTTTAAACAAATGTGCAACAGAAGTCTACAAATACGGATCAAACAGTTTTTGGGACGTCGAAAGTTTTTTTTATGGACAGTCTTATCAGGCTTAGCCGCCCCAGTCATTCTCTTGATATTTGTCCCGCCCAATTCGGTCTGCATTATACAGGCTAAAGCCGCATCGGCAAACATCTCGTTGACGGCTGTTCCCTGCCACTCCATGATGATGATCTTTCCCTCGACCGTCAGATCTAAGCAGTTAAAAACGTGAATCTTCTTTTCGTCCATTATTGTAGTCACTGTGCCGGGCCCACCATAGGCGCCCGGAGGGGGGGGTCAAGTGCCCCGTCTTGCCCCCCCCCCCCTCCCCCCCTTGGCTCGGTGCGATTCGTCATCAAACACCAAACCTATATTATTTTACGAGGAAGTTTCAAGAAATACGACTGTTTAATTGAATTTTTTCGTCTTCTGCGGGCGCCCATGGGGCCCACCAACACGATCCAGCAGTAGCTTCACTGTGTCTGTATTTAGTTAACCCGTCTTTCGAAGAAAGACCTCCTTAGGCGTGTAAGAAGGGGCTTCAGTAATAAAGAGCTTAGCTGTTCGGCACTCACCACGTCAGCCCCAAAGATCCGCCACCTGATGCGACCAAAGGCAGATCAACTACAGAGGAAGTGTTCCGCTGTACCGTCGTCCTCTCTACACGCAGGACAGGTAGTGGTTTCACTCAAGCTAAACACATTCAAGTGTCTAGCAAAAGTTTAGGCTTGAAGAACTAAGAAGGATTTGTAGCTGACAAAGCAGACGAGTCATCTACAAATCCTTATTAGTTCTTGTTTTAGTAATTCAATCCCATTTAGTTGTTGAAACGATTTTTATTTATTTAATACCTTAAACCTAAACATTGAGCCACCGTTGTAAAAGTAGAAATTAGGTTATCTGCACAAGTGCTTGGTACAGCTTCTGTACAGCTGTGTGGATAAAATGCCGTAAGTTTTCATCTTCCGCGCAGTTCACAGCCTTAAAAAACAAATAATTGTTAAGCCAGATAACAGTAAACCTTAAGTAAAAATCCTCACCAAGGTCTCCAAATTGACTTCTGCTTTCTTGTCCGAAACTGTTATTGGCAGCACATCACCCTTGAACATCTTCGGAACAGAATGCTCACCGAAAGTGTCCTGTAATGTCTCAATTAGACATTCCTTGAAGTGGGTCTTATCAGGCTTAGCCGCCCCAGTCATTCCCTTGATATTTGTCCCGCCCAATTCGGTCTGCATTATACAGGCTAAGGCCGCATCGGCAAACATGTCGTTGACGGGTGTTCCCTGCCACTCCATGATGATGATCTTTCCCTCGACCGTCAGATCTAAGCAGTTAAAAACGCGAATTTTCTTTTCGTCCTCTATTATAGTCACGGTGCCGGGCCCTCCAACACGATCCAGCAGTAGCTTCAGTGTGTTGAAGGAACTTCCCCAGGGAATGCTTTGACGTTGTGTGATGACCGACATGCTCATGTCGGTGTATTCTGGAATGGATAGCAAATATAATGAGAATTTGAGGAAATAACTAAAGCAAGAGTAATCTTACTGGCTAAGTCGGATGGTGCTAGAATGTGGTATTTGAAGTCACGCTTTACTAGAACTCCAGACAGTGTGGATCCAACAACTGGCTCCTTGGCTGCCAAGGTTCCCATGACCTTGGCTGTCTTCTCGCCGCGGAAGTTCAGCTCTACTGAGTGCGTGTTTCGAGGATTGTAGAAGGTAATCGTCGTGTTGGGATCGGCTTCGTATTCGCGTTGTAGAGCCGACTTTAAGCGGAACATTTCGTTTTGTTCGCCGTGAACGAGAACCTTAACAAAATGGTTAAGTTAAGGGGAATCACTAAACGTCTTACAACTTACCACATGAGCTGGTTTCAGTAGTCGAATAAACTCACTAGTCTGCTGGTAGTCCGTGTGAGCTGAGAATGAGATATAGTCAACAGACATGTTCAGCGGAAGTTTCTGCCCAGATAGTGTTGTAATCTCCTCCGGCTCTGACAGAATGGTCTTCGCAAGCGTTCCTTCTACGCAGTAGCCAGCAATGATGACTCCATTCTTTGGATCTGTGCACCAGTTCTCAAAGAGTTCCCTTGACAGGCCACTTTGCATCATACCAGGCGATGCCATCACCACACACGGTCCAATATCATCAAAGTGGTCAATCCCCTTAAGATTTGAGATGTGCCGGAAGACAAATGGATTGTTTACGGCAATCTGACGACGAATCTTGTCGTTCATCGCGTTAATGTAGGTCTGGTAGACAGCCATACACTTCTTGGCCAGCGACGAAGCATAGTAAATAGGAATGTCGTGCAACTCGGGATTCTGACTCCAGTACTCGTCCAGAATGAGCAACAACTCCTGAGCACGACCCAAAGCAAATACTGGAATCAGACAACGCCCACCCTGCTGAACGATTTTCTTTACCAGCGTAGTGAAACGCGTCTCCCGGTCCTCGCGCTTTTCGTGGATATGTGTTCCATATGTCGACTCGGTGATGAGCACGTCCGGCTTCATCGCGGGAATTTCGGCGGCCATCAAGTGGCGATCCTCCTGTCGCGAGAAGTCGCCTGTGTATAAAATCTTAACCCCGGCTATTTCAATCATGAACATGGCCGCTCCCAGGACATGCCCAGCGTGGTATGCCCAAAACCTGACACCCATAACATCCCGCTCTTCGTGGAAGTTGATGGTTTCAATCTTTTCCATGCTGGCTTCCAGATCTGCCTCCGTGTACAGCATCTGCTCGGTGGAAATGTTGCTGATCTTGATGTAATCTGAAAGCATCCAGCGATAAATGGCTTTGGTGGCATGTGTCATAAAGCATCGCCCGCGAAAGTTGGTCTTCATTAGAAACCATGGAAGGGCTCCACAGTGATCTAAATGAAAGCTGAAACGGGATTTTATAGAAGACACGAATGAAAATTGTAATTTACGGTCTTACTGCGAAATGAAGAGCAAATCGACTTCATCGGCATCGATGAGATCTACATAAGGAAGAGCATCCATTCCGGACAAACCAGGATGTATACCGCAATCGAGCTGTGAGGAGTTTCAAAAGAATCTTCTAGATAAGGCACAAAGTAAAGATTAGTAAAAAGTTTACCATGATTTTCTTTCCCTTAAAATCCAGCATGATGCAGGAACGACCGACTTCTTGTCCAGCACCACTGTGTAAACAAAAATGAAGTAAATGAAGAAATAAATACAGTTTCAATGATGGATTTTACTTACAGTGGCTTAATCTGAAGAAGATCATTTTCTTCAGCCGGAACGGCTTCCTCTGGTTTGTTGGACATGGTCTTTTAGTAATATTTTATTCAACTTTCTGGAGGAATAAGAAAATAGCCGGCACCAGAACGCGGTTTTTGGATGAAATGTCAGCGAAGTCCAAGCCAGCTGATGCTGATGTCAGGCTGCCAAATACCAACCATCACAGAAAAGGTTCTCTTGTCAATGACCTCAAAACGTTGATTTCGTAGAAGTGTTATGCCAAAATCACAGTACGGATTTCGCTAAATAGATTTTGACAGCTTTTATAGAAATTTTTATAGTCGTCCATAACCCTAAGCCATAAATTGCTGAATATTTTATAACTTACTTACTCAAGGTGGCGAATATTTTAAAAACGCCATAAATTACTGAATAAATAAATATTCAACTTCGGACATGTAGAAGACATACTCTGAGATAGTTTTTTGCAAATGTGAGTAAATTCATCAATTCGTCATTTCCATGCAATTCCGTTTTGGAGCTTTTACATCAGCTGATCGCGTTAGGTAAATTATTTTTGTATCTTCTAGATGTATTCACGAACACGGAAATTTAAAGCTTTATAAAAGCCTTAAAATGGGTGTTGGAGGGCAAGAGGGACGCAAGTAGAATATCTAGTTATTTATTAATTTTTACATGAGATGCAAAAATTTTGTTATTTGACTTATTACGACCGCAGTCATATCGATACTTCGAAAGGTGCAGCAGTGGCAGAAGAGATTCTATTTTGGTAAAAAATAAAACAGGCTTGACTTTTTCACAGTGTCATGAAAAACAAATCAGCGTTCCTCAGGTAGTCAATCGATCGGGATTCAATCAACCTTGCGTTCGTTCGAATTTCATCGGTCCATTCGTCTTTCTAACGACCGTGCTTTAGATATGGGATTGCGGACGATTTGATTCTAATCCGACACTAAAAAAATTGACTATACCAGGCAAGGTTGCAAGCCACTAGAGCTGAGTTGAGTTGAGTTGACTGGCTAAAGGAACTCTTTGTGTAATAATCGTGTTGCTTTTCCTATTAACACAAGAGAGGGCTGATTTTGTTCCATTCCATTTAAGAACTCTTAAAAAGGTTTTATATGGTGAATAGATTGATTTGGAAAATAAGATGAAATTACCAATACTTATAGAGGAACGGATCAAGAGGATCCAATAAATCACGATTGATACTAAGCATTCTACTAAGCTGCGCAAAACCTTAAGACATCTCCTGGGAGCTAGCAAAGGATATCGGGACCTACGTTACCCACTGATAAAATTGTTATTGGGGCCAACCTTTTTGTGGATCAAACGAATAATATCTGTTAGCATGATGGAGGAACATGAGAGCCCCATAATTTACACTGAAAGTGATGAAATTTCAAACTGGCACTCAGTGTCACTCAGTGTCACTGAGAATCGTTTCAAGAAAAATTCTATTAAATATTGACTTCGCGGTACGTTACTTTAATGAAATATCGCCAAAAGGCAGTGTTGTGGAGTGGAGTATAGTGTACTGAGGCCGAGTGCGAGTGTGCAATGTTTCCGGAGTGGAGTGCGTAAAGTCGTATGAAATAATCTTCACTCCCCATAAGTGATCACTCAAATAGAATGAGGGGGCTCAATTTGCATACAAATTTTTTCTTCACGTATAAAAAAGTCTGTTTGATAACTTCAAAAGTTGAATTTTGGAATCCAAATACAAGGGAGCTGCTGATTTCATTTTTCAGATTGCGCAATAAATGCGGCAGAATTGGTTGGATTGGACAAGGATGGTACTTTTCGCGCCAAGGTTATCGGTTTTGCTTTCTCATCAAATTAGGCTAAATTAGGCTAAAATTTTATTTCTCATCAAATAAGGCTAAAAATTAGAAACAGTCACCAAGACCAAGCTTATTTTGTTCCATGCAACAGCAAGTTAGTTTTCGCGGTAAATTCAGTGCCATGAGCAAAAAGTTGCATAAATTCCGCAAACCAAGGCATTCTTTGGTAATCACATAAAAAACTGTTCTGTTATAAATCTCAAATCTTGGTTTCAGTTCTTTGAGGGAGCTATATAGCTGCCTGAAGTTTTCGACTCTTCTGCCTTCAGCCCAATGAATCCGTTGCATCCGTTACGTCAAAGTACACAACTGACAACTGAGTTAAATATACACGTCCTTATGGAAAGCGGTCCATAGAAGAACTTCGTGACGTACGTCGTTTCCAATAAGAACCGTGTGTATTTCAGTGAGTTGTCAGTTTTGTACTTCGACGTAACGGATGCAGTGGATTCATTGGGCTGAAGGCATTCACTCCATTTTTATTAATATCCAAAGAAATTTCCAAGTGCGCGATGATAATTTGGAGTGTTCACTTTAATGTCACAGAACCTGGAGTGGAGTGGAGTATATATTTTTTTAAATTTATAATATTTATAATAAAGTAAAGTTGAGTTCATTCGTCTTCACTCATTTTATAAATACGACCCAATGTGCTTAATAGCAAATAATTTTGATTTATTATTTTATTTATAATCGAGCATGAGATCTGTCAGGCAGAAAATCGAAGGTGCGACAAGTTGTTGCCAAAACCTTGTCGTTTTGCTCCAGACTCAGATGATAAATTACTGAATAACAAGATATACGACAACTTGCGTCCTTATTTACGTTTTTCATAAAGCCTTCAAGGCTTTTATAAAGCTTTAAATTTTCATGTCGGTGAATTCGCTTGAGAAGACAAAAGAGACAAAACAGAATTGCGTGGAACTGGTAAATTAATGAATTTACTCACATTTGTAAACAAATAACTCAGAGTATATGTAAAATTCGCCAATTTAGGTTTGTAGGCAAAACTTTTACTTTTTTAAAACTTGTTTTACTAGCATTGAACTACTATAGCAACACTTTGACGTAGTTGTAGCGGAAGTAGTAACGAAAGTAAGAGCTGTCAAAAGTATCCATGCGCAGAGTCGAACCTGGCCGTGAAGCTGGTTTAAAACACATTGAAACGCGGTTTGAGTCAATCGACTTGCTGGTTACTGCTGCGAGGTGTGTGGTAGTATACTAATCTATCAGTTGAACTATATTTAAAATCTATATCTACTTCGAGAGGAGGCAGGTAGCTAGTACGAATACATTTCGAATATTCTGAATGAATAAAGAATCGCAAAACGGAATCATCGGAATATTCCGAATGAATATAGAACCGAAGATTTTTTGCCGGACCGGAATAGTTGAAATGAATGAAGAAAAGCATCCGTAATCTTCTCTGTCGTGCACTTCGAGTACTTCGGGCAACGCGTTCTATGGGCTCGCGCCTTAACAGGGTGTCAGCTTAGATGTTCTTAAAACTCAATAAAACGCGTATACTTACTTTTTTATTTTACTTCTGCATTGATTTTGACTTCTAGCTTTATTTTCAACAGGAAAAAATTAAGCCACAAATGTATCTCAAAAACTATTTGCCAATTTAAATTCCAACTGCCGTTTTTTAGCACAGCCGTCATCAGCCCTGCCACTGCTAGGTGGCGCAACAATTATCAGGAAGATTCCATCCAACTGACACACACCCCTGCAGCACAAAAAAAATATTTTGCGCACTGTCAATCTGACGTTTGTTTTGGAAAGTACAAAGGACGGACGACAACGATATAATTTTTTTCCCCCTTTCATTCATCAAAAAAGATTAGTGGACTTACTACTGGAAAAAAATGTTTTTCCCTTTTATATAAACTTTGCAAATTGTGTTAACGTAATTTTTAAGCTTCTCGTCTTGCTCACAAACCGAACATAATGACCAGCCCGCAGCTGTGTCGCATATGTGAAAAACTCTAATCCAACACGCATAGCAAGAAAAAAGAAATAAATTCGACGACGATGATTAAACCCGAAACTGACTCAGACAGTTCTGAGGAATTCTACGATGCCGAAGATTCCACACCAAATCGATTGTCTAGGTAAGGAATTGTAACAAAAGCTGATCCAGCCCACTTCGTTCATAATTATTTCACTCGCCATGGATTTAGAATAAGAAAAATGTGTCTCATTTGATTTTGCAGAAAATCCCCACCCGATGCATCGCAAAACGAGAGCCAGTTCATATTTCCCGAGCCGGCTGTTAAGGTCCACAACAGCGACGACGAAGCCACTCCAATTGGTGGCGGAACACCCTCCACCATCAGTCCATCGACCAGCTTGAATGCTCGCTACACCAAGCAGGATGTGTTCGTCGAGCCCAAGCCAATGGGAATGGTAAGTACCCTGACACAGTTGATGTCATCCATTGCATGCCAGAGACCCCTCCTCGTCTTATCACACAGTCCCAATGTCGCGGTAAAGTAAGTCCATTTGCATGTTTACTGTCCTTCACCTGTGTTTTTCTGCTTATGAATTTCAACAAACTCTCAGTCTCGGCTATTGCCATGTTTGTGGTCTTGTAATGACCTCACAGCCAATTGTGGACACTGGAGACACCTACACCGACACCGTCCGTTCGGCTTTATTGATTTTTATGATGTTTCCTCGTTGCGAGCAATTGAATTGAAATCAAACCAGTAGACTCGGGCGCCGCGAACACAGTTTGGCTTGGCTTTGATAAATTCATTTTTGGATATGAATGTGAACGAGTGGTTCTGGTTGTTTTACTTATTTTTTTTTCTTTATCTCGTGTCGGGCAGTGGTACAATTAATTCAATTGGTTTTCGATTATCGCGGCAAGTTAATTGGTTTTTCCTTGGTTGTACGATAAGTTGGTAAGAAGTTTTGTGTGGAATTGATTAGATTGCTGAGTGACTAGAGACTGGATCGTTAGCAGCGTTTACAGGTGGAGTTAATGTGCCCAAATTGATTGTTCGACCCAATTGCGTTTCCGATGTCGTGTCGCTATTCATATGCAAATGGGATGTGGTCTTTACCTCTGTAAACAGCGTTTCACTTTCATTTTTTTGTCCATGTACACAGTTTTGGCATTCATATGGTGAGCAGGTGACCAAATAATCAAGAACTACGACACAAACACAATGCGTTTGTTTGTTTTGTTTTCTGCTGATTTGATGATTTCATTTCCACACACCACAGGTTGTACACTTGTGCATTTGCTTGTTGATTAGACTGGTGCTACCATTTTTTATTTTTAACAACAATGAGTTATGTCTTCATATAGGTAGGGTTTCCTACTTTTCATATAATGTTTCCAACCAGAATTAGCGTGACACATAAATCAGCATTTTCACTTTTATTGTTAATGTTTTTTAGGAATGTTTGAATTAAATCCATATGATTTGATGCATAAAATTTGTAGTGTTTGTTGGAATGTATGATTAGAATTGTATCATTCTATAAATATTAAATGCAATAAGGATAACAGTCTAAACCTATTACCAAAAAGTGTACTGTATTCTATGGCCAACAATCCGACCTGATCAATCCTACCTACGGAGGTAAACAATTCTAAATTTTGTCCAGTAAAGTCCATGCATTACGAAAAGGATTGAGAATCAGTAGCGTCAGCGTTGACTTAAAGAACCCTTTGCCTTTTTATTGACATCTTGGCTGTAGGCGGTTGTTAGCGGTACGTCCAAAAATGGAAAAATATGGTTCTCTGTCCGTCCGCCAAAAACCAGTTAGTGGTGCAACTTCTGTAGGGTTGTTTGTTGAAAGAAAAAATTTTGTGCGCTTTTCAAATGCAGAAATAAAAGGAGTACACATACCTGAACAATTTTCTGTATACTGTATATTATTGGGGTTTGTATAGTTTCAGCGCTAGGGAATAAGGCCCCAGAAAATAAAGCCCCACTCAAAATGAAATAACGCCTTCAAAAGTGGGCGCGCAAAAAAATGTTCATTGAAGTTGGAACCTAGTATGCGTGTATATCTAAACATTTTGTAGTGCAACTTTCTTGATTTCAAGCAAATATATTATATAAATGCCGTTTTTAAGAATGCAAATGAAATAAGACCAAGTCCACATAGGGGCATTTTTAGTTTTTTTTTTTTTAAATGTCGATCACAATAAACTTAAGCCTTAAGCCCAATGAATTCGTTGCATCCGTCACGTCGAAGTACACAACTGACAACTAAGTGAAATACACTGTTCTTATGAGAAGCGACGAACGTCACGTTCTTCTATGGGCCGCTTCACTTTAAAACGTGTGTATTTAACTTTGTTGTCCGATGTGCACTTCGACGTGACAGACTCAACAAGTTCATTGGGCTGAAGGCTTAAAGCAAGGATACAGCACACCAAATTTCAGCGTCTTGCAAAAATTTGACTTTTGATGCTAATAAGTAAAAAGGGCGTGTAAGTGGGCGGGATCCAAAAATGTTAAAGCTTAAATTGCTTCGGAGTCTTGAAACTACCGAGAGACAGACGGACGGATATGGCTCATTCGACTTACAATTAGGTCTCGATCATATCTATTTCTATCAAATCTATGCATGCAGGACTCAAGAAAAGAAGCCAACGCTAGCGGAGGTGGTTGTAATATTGAAAACTAGTCGAAATTGCTGATTTATGGATTTGAAATTTAAAAAAAAAAATATATAAAAAGGCCGCGAAAACGTCCTTCCCTCTACATCCGAAAGGGTAATAGGTAAAAAACTTTAAATAAATAACTAGACTATGCCTTATTTGTATAGGCGACGCCCCTAAATGTCGGCATGGGCTAAAAATTAAAATCAATTAATTGTGATTTCGTTAGAATCATGAGAAAGTACGGTAAAAGCGAACATTTTTTCAGAAAAAAACAGTTTTTTTTTTACTAAAAACGCACCTTTAAAGTGGGCGGAGCTTAAAATTTTGTATGGAGCAAACTTGGCAAATAGTAATAATATTTTTTTTTTGTTTTAGAGTAAATTATTAGAGAAATCGGGTTTTCAAAGATCTAACATGCTAAAAGTGGGCATGGTCGATATTGTGGGCGGTCCAACTTTTGCCTTGTTAAAGGTCTTGGGCCAATAGAGGTGAAATAGAGGTTGTCTCACATTAAAGCCAGTAGTGGGCGTGGCGGATTAAGCCAATTTTCACACTTTGTCTGTGCAACAGAAGATCCAAGCCGTGGACCAAGTTTCAGCTCTCTAGCTTGATTTTGAAGATCTAAACCCTCACACATACAGACGGACGGACATGGCTTAATCGATTCACCTGTCGGTCTCGATCATATCTCTAAAAGGTCTTAAGGGTCTACGATGATTTTGAACGATGGTTTGAAAAAATAAATGTTTTCCGATATGTGCCTCAAAACACTTCAGTTGATTGACTAAAATTTGCTGCTAGCAAATATGTTAAATATTTCAAATATAATATATTTTATTGGGGGATCAAAAACAATTTTTTTTTCTATAGAAGGGAGGGTCTATCTCCCCCTTCTTCTTTCTTCTTCTTTTTCATTTAGGCGCAAGGTTATAATCTGAAGTGATGGATTATAACCCTCCCGTTCTACTGCATTCCTAATGGTCCGCTTGTGGGGTACGCCGATTTGACCTCAGAATATACCGGCAGGCCACCCAGTTTTGGATCTCTTCGTCACTGAGGCAAAATAAATGCTGTTGTGGTTGCAAATGTGTGATCCATGAATGCTTAGGACTTCCTCTCCTTCGCTATTGTGCTGGAATGTTGATTGAAATTGCCTTTTTGACGGGGTTCGTAGGATCTCTCCTTTGAACGTGGCAATACTAACTGTCGTGCTCCATTTTTCTGGAGATACGTTCTTTCACATGGAGGCTTCCTCGGATCTTTGTACTTCTTATTCAATCTCGCTTTGTTACTCCTGCTGTCATGCGAAGCATCTTCATTTCACCTGCCGTTAATTTGCTCTCATAATTCTTATACGCTGTCCAACATTGTGAAACATATGTAAGCGCCGGACGCACACCTGCGGTGTAGAGCTTTCCTTTCAGCTTAGGGGCATTTTTTGGTCACAGAAGATGGCGGAACTTTCTCGCCACTTCATCCACCCTAAGCTTAAGCGATGATCAATGTCATCATCACAGTTTGCTTTGCTATTGATCATAGATCCCAGGTACTTGAACTTTTCACACTTGGGAAGCACCTTTCCATTCAATTTAATGTCTGGAATTGGTTCGGGTGGGTCAGAGAATGGGCAGCACTAGTACCCATTCCCCTCTAAAATATCCACCCATATATCAAGTGCTCGCTGCAGGGATATATGATCTTCACTTATGATGGCCCCATCGTCAGCGAAGAGTAACTGATTTATTTTCGGGTCCGTCAGGACTACAATGAAAAGCAAAGGACTTAGGACGCTTCCCTGGTGTACACCGATTTTAATTGAGAACTCATCAGTGACTCCGGAAGGACATCTTACTCTTGTCTTTGCTCCATCATCCATATTTTCTTCCAGAACTCTGAGGGTATCTGATCTAGCCCACCCGCTTTTCGCTTTTCGGAGTACTTAACCGCCTCCCGAACCTCGTCGACTGTGATGTGTGGTATTTCTTCTCAATTAGGAGTAGTTTCTTCTGGAAAGTGGTGCCTGGGAAACTGTTCGGTCAAAAGTCCCTCACAATACTGCCGCCACCACGAACGAATCTCCTGGGAATTTCTCCTCCTGTAAGCGGCAATTTTGAAGATTTTAGCCCCTTTATTCAAGGTGTTTTGTCGAAGATCCTGTATAGCCTGATGTGTATTAGCAGTGGAAAAAGAAACTTCCTCCAATTCCTGATACAGGCTCTCCATTCTCTTTGCTTGAGAACCTGGGCACATTTCTTCTTAGCAAGACTCTTAAGGTGTCTATATCTCAATTCCATGCGAAGCATTTCATCTCTGTTGTTCGAGGAGCACTTCTTACATGCCGTTTTGTTTTCACTGATCACTAGTTTCACCTCATCTGACCAACACCATGTTTCATTGACTTGTTAGCAGTGGCCTTTTGAAGTCCCTAGGAGTGATTTGGCCTTCTCTATGCACGGTCGCTGTAGGCCATCCCAAATATCTTGTGCTCTGCACTCTACATCTTCGTTTTCGTCAATGATGTTACAGAGGTAGTTTTGCATAGTGTTTAAAAATGCTTCGCCTTTTTCTTTATCCAAATTGTACCAGTTGATTCTCCCAGATAGCTTTGTTTGCTTAGTTTTCTTTTTTGACGGATCCATAAAAATGACGGTCAGCAGCAGGCAGTGTTGTGTTGTAATCGCCTCACCTAAAATCACTTTACAATCTTTGACCCGCGGTTTTAGGGAACATTCCCACCGGTGCTGTGAGTGATCAGGTGCCTACTTTCCTTGACGAACATGGTATTAACCACGATTAGACCGTATGACTTGCAAACGTTTAGGATATCTTCACCCGAAGAGTTCCTAGTGCCATACCCCAGTCCACCATGGCAGTCTTCATAGTCCTCGTTAGATTTCCCGACATGTCCGTTCAAGTCTCCGCCTACAAACAAAAGCTCTTCCTTTCGGATCGCCTTGATGAGATTATGAAAATCTATCCAAAATGCATATTCTTCCCTCTGCTCACACACAACTTGGGGAACATATGCACTAACGATGTTGCACACCTCATCTTGCATCCCCAGCTTGAGAGATATCAACCGATCGCTATAAAGTTGCTCTGCCGCAAGGATGATACCGATTCCGTTCCTACCTTGTTCAGTTCCGTTGTAGTACATCTTGTAAGCTTTTGTCTTTACATCCAAGAAAAGCAATAGATTTCCGGTGTTCCGCCATTTCGTCTCTTGGACACACAAGATGTTCACTCGCCTTTTAACCATCATCTCTTCAAGTTCGTAGCTACGACCAGTCATGCTTCCAACAGTCCAACTCGCGACCCTGAGCTTGCGCTTAGGCAGTTGCATTATTTTGCTATCCCCCGGAAACCGGGCGTGGCTAAAAACTCTATATGAACGAAATCTAGACTGAACCTGTTCCTTTTTTTGTTTCATGCTTTCCTAAATTAGGCTCAAGGCCAGTCGAAATTAAGTTTTTCTGGAAAATTTTAGGTTTTTCTTCAACTCTGCCTCCAAATGTGGGCGGGGCCCAAAGTCTTGTATGAACAGAATGCGGAACTAAGCGTTTTCTACATAAAATATTAAGCAAAATTTTTTCAATTTCGAGCAAAAATATTGAGTAAACTGCATTTGAAAATTTACCCTTAAAATAAATGCCACGCCCACTAGAGGAGGTTTACCAATTTAGACCGTTTGTGGGCGTGTCTTTGGGCGGATTTCAAAAATTTTTACACTTGTACTGCTTCGCATGACGTGGATCTTACGTACGAAGTTTCAACACCCTAGCTCAAAATTTAAGGCCTAAAAGATGTGACATACAGACGGACGGACGGACGGACATGGCTCATTCGATTCAGAATTCGGTCTCGATCATATGCCCTTAAGGTCTTGGGGGTCTACCATTATTATTTCACCGTGTTACAAACTGTGTGACAAACTTAATATGCCTCCTATCCTATGGGATGGGGTATAAAAAACATGTGTAACAGCTGATGTCAATTTTTAACGAAACCAACAAACCAATTAAAATACGAACACGCTCATTTCGGTTATGAATCGTGACCATCAATAGAATCTGTTATATGTATGTATACACAAGATATTAATTTTTTCGCGCTTCAAAGATCAAATCAATTAGCAATATTTCTGCACAATGGTCGTTTGTCATATGATGGCATTCATTTAGAACAAAACTGATAAAGAAGTAGGTATCACATTCCGTTCTCAGTTGTTCTCGATATAATTTGTTGTATTGCCGAAGAAGAAAACATTTTATCAGCAAAACAAAATTATTCTATTAAAACTGTTCATATATTTAAATAACATACTCGGTAGTGAATTGGTCGAAATATTTTTTAATCAAACTCACCCAGTTCATTGACCAGAAGACAAGTCAAGTCACCCCTCAAGCTAAACCATAACGACGTAAATTACTGCAGATTGGGAATAGCCTTCAATCCTATTTATTTTCGCTCACAAGTATGTTAAGCAAATTGCGAGGCAAACCTCTCAAACGAAGCTAATGTATCAACAATAAGAAGCTATTTGCAAAATCCCCTGAACAATTGTTAGAGTAAGTTATTCCAATGCCCACCTTAGGTTGTCGTAACCCAATTTCGACAAGACCCTACAATCTTGGTGTTACACAACCGATACATTTTTATAGATTAGCCACACAATCAACCTAATTTCACCCATTAAACTCCGATACCAATAACCTCAATAGACAAAAGAAGAAAAAAGAAAAACACATTTTTATCACTTACACCGCGCAACAGGGGGCTCCGATATGCGCTGCGATCGTTCACACCGCGCTGCTTATGTAAACGACCTACAAGCACGGTAGTTGACTGCATCGCAGAGGCACTCCCCGTTTCGCAGATATCAGCTACCATGCTTTGGGTAGCGCTTGTGGAAGAGCGATTAAATCAAATCAACTGTGACGAATATGACGCAGCTGGCGGTGCGGTGTTATCGAATCCAGAGAACAATCAAGTCGCATTTGGAACAGTAACGAATCTAAGCCATACGTGTGTGTTGCGAGTGTGTGTTAGCTAGCTGCATGTTTTTGCTTCCATCAATTCTCTCAATTAAACTAACAACAATGTACAAGTCAAAATTTTCTCAACAATCAAAACAAAACAAAACTTTCTCTTTATTTTTTTCGTTTATTGGAAATTGTTTAGTATGGTAGACAACGCTTTCGCGAACTGCGACAATGCATGCAAAATGATGAAGATGAGAATCCTGGAAATACACTGACACCTGATTCTCAGGTACTGTTTAATGTTTCTTTTTTTCTTTTTCTCTTATAATCTTTCTCGTATGTGTTTTTCCGGCTTAAGTTTAATTTATTGATTGATTTCTTATATTGTACCGCCTACAGAATAGCTCAACTGATGGTGTCTTTACCAACCGTCCTACCCATCCGTTCCGCATAATTGAAAACGATGCCATTAGTATCCAAAGCATGACTTCCTTAGGGCGGGTTGGAAGAATTTTAGCGGGAAGTATTGATCCCTCGGGTAAGCATCAACGCTTAAAGCGACCTCAGTCCTTTTAATCTTTTTGCTTGATCTCCACAGCTATAAGCATAGATCGCGACTCTATTCAGAATTCAGTGTCCTCTAACTCGCAGCAAGCACAAAATCCCAATCCATCGGCGACAGCGAGTGCTGCGAATTCACAGTCCACTACCCCTGATACGCAAACTGCCTCCAGTCGTAGTGACAACGATACAAAGTCCCTAATCAAAGAAGCCAGCGCGCAGGTCAAGGACAAACGCCAACAAATGGATCAGCAACAACAGCAGCCAAACAAGATTATACTGCAAGAACCCGATGTCATTGCGAGCACCAAGCTGGCTCACTCAAAGACAACTGATAGCATCACATCGAGTGGTCCTATCGCCCCGCCTAGGCGGAAGAAGAAATCACGAAAAATCTCTTCGAGTTCCTCGGAACAGTTCAACATGAACGAAGGCTTCCGCTTGCCACCGGCCGATGATGACGACGACACCACCTCGATTAGTAGCGTCAAAGACGTGCAGAAACTACGCGAAGACATTGTCAAAGCAATAGAAAACTCATGGAATGAGAACTTAGCGATAACCACTGCAGCGAGCAACAGTCGCCCGGTCACAACGACCGCCGTTGGCGGTTCGATAAACAGAATTTCCCATTCGTTGGGCAACAGCTCGACATCGGTGTACTCGAAGCCAAGCCCGTCAAACAGTGCCAAGAGTAATTCGGCGCCTGGTCGCGTGAGGTACTTGTGAGTATTGTGTTATATTGCTTGTCAGTTAATTATTCGTTTAGTTCTAAATATTTTATGAAATTGTCTTTCCATGCCCTACCACGAAACAGCTCAATAGATCCTAGTCAAGGACTGAATCTCTATAAAGCTACTCAGGGTGGGTATGTGGTGAAGCCACGCGATGAAGCGTCCAACAAGGCCGAAGGTCCAACGCAAGAGGAGATCGATCGAATCGAAAAGATTTTAATGGAGAATATACCGAGAGCAAAGCTGGCGGGTACCGGATCGAATAGTTTGGGCAGTGAAACGAGGTGAGTAATTGCTCTGTGCTGGGGTGCTTAAATTGTTTTGTCTCTTGTCTCGTCGTTGCTCGTTATTTTATGGTGCTGGAGCTGTTTGTTTTTGTCTCTGTGTTGTTTCAAACACGTTCTTCATTGGTCATTATTAAATGTTATCAAGGGAGGCTTACAATCCATTGCTTAAGACGGAGAAGGTACAGACATGTTGATCAATCTAATTGCAATAGCCCTAAGATCTTCTCCTCCCGCCATATGCTCTTGTAGGACAGGAAATCTTAGAAAGAACTCTAGTTTCGAGCATATTTTGAAAAAGCTTTCTCCTTCTGTTTTTAAAACAGGATTTCTTTATGAATTTTTTCTTAATGATTTGTTTCAATAGCTTTGTCAGTATCTCTGCTTCGTATTTTAAGGTCCGTTGGTCATTTGCGCAACAGAGTCATGGGTCTTATTGATATCAGTTTTTTAGCAGCTGAACTCTTTAGTAGCTGAACGTTTGGTGGCCCAATCTTTTGTCACGCAGATATTTTCTCGACACTTTTCAAATCAATACAAATTTTCTTGCGCCCCCGACGTGGACTCTGATTAAAAGTATTCAAAGCAAGGGCGACGCCGTTTCCCTTTATCCCCACTACCTTCTATCAATTTAAACTAAGCTCATGGCCAACTTTTTCCCTTTTTCCTCTTTACAGGTCTTTCCATTTCTTTGTTATTTACCAAATAAGTAGATTACGTCAACCTCGGAATCTACGAATCAAGTTTGTTGCTAAAAGTTGCTAAAACATCCCTGTTGTAAATGATTTAAAAGAATGTGGTCCTACATCACATTCGCTTGTGTAGATTCCTTCTAATTTCGGCTAGTCTCGTTAGGCGTTTAACCTTTAGTTCGAATAAAAAATACAAACGCATTGGCATTGTAAATCTCTTTAAATCTCTCATAACTCTCTGTACTTCATTTCATGCACACTCTCAGATATCCATCACTCATCTATCGTTCGAGCAGTGATAAGGAACGTCGCAAGTCAGCCGGTGACGAAGACGTTCTGAAGCAAATGAACATCTATGTACGAACTCGCACAGACTCTGGTAAACAATTAACAGATTTTGAAATCCTGGAACAAGTTCCTGTGAAAAATTTGGATACAGGAGAGAATATGCCTTTATCCGCAGTAAAATCACCACCCGTCCCAGAAGGTTGGAATCCATTGTCATTGCACATCCTCAAATTGACCAGCCATCTGGAAGTGATGCAGAAAGAGTCAGATGAAGAGAGTGTTATTGGTATTCCGCCAAGTAACGAGGTGCCGCCTGATGAGGAGGAATGCGAAACCGAGGATGGCAATCGGCTAAAGAAGAAAACCGCAAAAATTAAGCGCTTCTTCGGCACTACTATGCGTAAGACTGTGGACAAAGCGAAATCACTAGCCTCGGAGGTTTCTCATGCGCGACACAAAGAAGATGTGGCCGACATCGAGGATGTAATGAATCCAGAGCAGAACATAAAGATAAAGGCGTCCAGTACGAACAAGGGTCCGTATGAATTCACAAAGCTGCAGCATGTGCAGGTAAGTGGAGCGTGCCGCGAGGATGTATTATTCTTTCATTTGCTGCTTTATTTAGGATTTGTCTGGAGAACATACTGGCGCTGTGTGGTGCATGAAATTTAGCTCTTGTGGAAGGCTTTTAGCCACTGCTGGTCAGGACAAGGTGCTTCGCATATGGGTACTAAAAGATGCGTACCCCTTCTTCCAGGTACGAAAAAACTTTCAAAACATTTCGAGGGTTTTAAAAAAACATTTTTCTTTGTTTGTTTTAAGGATATGCGAACCAAATACAACGCCGACCAGAAATCTTCACCTACACCTTCGCAGGAGTCGTTGGTGTCCCAACACTCGGCCGAAGAAGCGATTGCAATGGCAACTGCTGCAGAAAAATGCACTGGTCCATTTATGCCAAAAGCATTCTGCTCCTACATTGGTCACACTTCTGATCTCCTCGATGTTTCCTGGTCGAAAAATTACTTTATTCTGTCGAGTTCCATGGACAAAACCGTCCGCCTGTGGCACATTTCGCGCAAGGAGTGCCTGTGTTGTTTCCAGCACATTGACTTTGTCACAGCGATCGCTTTTCATCCACGCGATGACCGATACTTCCTCAGTGGCAGTCTGGATGGCAAACTACGTTTGTGGAACATTCCCGACAAAAAAGTGGCTCTGTGGAATGAGGTTGACGGCCAGACAAAACTCATCACTGCGGCGAACTTCTGTCAAAATGGTCAGTTTGCAGTTGTAGGATCATACGACGGGCGATGTATTTTTTACAACACCGATCAGCTCAAGTATCATACCCAAATTCATGTACGGTCGACGCGCGGCAAGAACCGTATTGGTCGCAAGATCAGTGGCATCGAGCCCATGCCTGGTGAGGATAAAATCCTTGTTACTTCCAACGACAGCCGAGTAAGGTTGTACGATCTTCGAGACCTTAACTTGAGTTGTAAGTACAAGGGGTACGTGAACGTTTCATCGCAAATCAAAGCATCCTTCAGCCACGACGGAAAGTATATTATGGCGGGTTCAGAGAACCAATGCATCTACATTTGGAAAACTAACCACGATTACTCCAAACTGAGCTCGGTATGTGCGGGTGTTTTTTCTCAAATTATTATTTGTATCCCTCCAATAAACATAGTGTTTATCACTGCAGGTTCGTCGAGATCGTAGTGATTTCTGGGAGGGTATCAAGGCACACAATGCCACCGTAACATGTGCCATTTTCGCACCTCATCCTGAGGCTATTATTAAGCCGGAACCCGATGAGATATCAAATGAAAAGGTATTTAAAAAACAAAAACCCAACCAAATAGTTATTGATTAAATTCTCCTTGCAGACCCAAAATCAACAGGACCCTTTGGTTGAACAGCGCAAAAAGGGCTGCGGCTATGTGCTGGTGAGCGCAGACTTCAATGGAGCCATCAAAGTCTTCATCAACAAAACCAAACCAAAACACAGCAGTTTGCCGTACACAGCAATCGCCGATTAAAATACAATTTCGACTTAATATAACAATACTATGCCAAGGTTGCAAATAAAATTGACAAACCATAGATATTCTGTAAATTTTATTGCTTCTCAATTACGTAAGCGGCTTCGACTATACAATGCAGAGAAACCATGTTTAAACACTTTCAATTATCAACCCGAAAAATAAAGGAGGAAGAAAAAGTGCTATTATTTAAAATTAAGCAAAAAAAAATTTAGTTTTTCCATTTGTCAAGTGTAGACTAGTATTTTAAAAATCTTCGAGTATTGTATGTTTTTTTTTTAACTTTTATTTGTTTTATTTTATAGTGCAGTGAGTGTTGCGAATATCCGTGTTAGGTTGCATATATATTTTGTTACTTAGATAATGATAAATAAAAATAAATGGTTAAATTTTAAAACTAAAATAGAATATTCGATTATGATTAATGCAACTAAAAAATATATTTCATTGTAAAATATTAAATATCGTAAGTTAAAATAAACAAAAATGTGTAATAATAACAATAAAGTCAAAACTATTATTTATAAACAAAAACGTTTAAGATGGGTTTTGGTTTTGCTTTAAATTTTTTTAATGGGTTTATTCTTATAACAGAAAACAACTTTTCCGGAACACAATAAAAAAGTGTATCACCCTGTAGATCACCTATTATGCGCGAAACACAACCTGACACCAATAATTTGGATTTTACTTTACATCAATCCATATCCTAGAACTCGAAAATTTCCTCTTGAGCATTGTAGCATAACATTAGAAAAACAGCTTCGCTCCTTGTGAACGGCTTTCAATGATTTTAATTAATAAAAAGCAAGCAGATACGCTTGCCTATAATTAATTAAATAAAACATTAATACTTTGTTAAAAGAAAGCAAAATATTATTTTATATAATTCCATAAAAAAAAGTAGAACACCCTGTTTCAATTTTTTACATGCGTTAATTGATCTACAATCTAACAACAGCAATCCGCAGTTTATTTGGCGTCAATCCATAGCCCCCTAGATCTCGAAGAACCGCCTGTTAAACATTACAAGATAAGACGCCCACAAAAATGGAAAAATACGGGAAATCATACCAAACCGAGTAAATCACCAGGCGCATCCTCAGAAAGCAGTAGGTATACTATCTGCTTCTAGCAAAGCTACGACAACTTTAAACAGCTGCAGCTTGTCTGTATGTGAGGGGACTTCAATGATTTAAGTGTCGTATAAAAGAGGACAAGGAGCAGATTAGTTTGCTTATAACTTTATGAAGAAAACTCCATTACTGTATGAAATAAACTAAAAAGTTTTTTTTATTCAGGTTCAAAAAAATAATGGAACACGCTGGAGCAAATTTTTCTTGCCTGAATTGATCTACAACACGCCTGCCAAAATCGCTTTAAAATATTGCAAAATAAACCTGTGAGAAGAGCTCGTCTGTAGCAAACTTCTATTTATGTACCCTATATACCGTGTAACACCAAATCTTAAAGCTTTTTGCCCCGAATTTGTATTGCTACGCCCTAAATATTGGCGTGGGCTAAAAATTAAAATCAATCAATTGTAATTTCGTGAGAATCATAAGAAATATGCGTTAATAACGAAAATTATTTCTGAAAAAAACCTTTTTTTCCTAAAAACGGAGTAGGCGGAGCTCAAAACTTTGTATGTAACAAACTAAGCAAAATCTTTTATATTTCGATTTCGAGTGAACTTTCCAAAAAAGGTTTTAAAAGATTTAACATGTTAAAAGTGGACATGGTCGATATTGTGGGCGATCCAATGTTTGCCTTGTGACAGGTTTCAGGCCAATACTGCTCAGTAAAAAAATTTTAGTTCCTACGCCCTGTCAAAGATTATATTATATAAAGATTGTAACTATAAGATCACTGTGTTACAAGCTACGCATTTAAAATACTATACCCCGGGTCGGGTAAAAAAACTGCAGAAATGGAGAAAGACGGGAAATCATTCAAAATCGAGGTAGGTCTTTCAGAAAGCAACAGGTGTACTTTTTGCTCCTAAAGAAATTATGCCAACTTCAGACGGTTGTAGTTTGGCTGTTTGTAATCGACTTTCTATGGTTGGTGTCAAGCGAAAGAGGACAAGGAACAGGTCAGCTCGCTTGTAACTGAAAAGCGAATAGTCCCTAGTTTAGTTAAATAAATTTATATTGAATTGCAGTAGAAAAGTATTTATGGAACAGTTTGAGGCAAAACAGTTATAACGCAAAGTAAACTGCAAGAAAACAGGGCTTTTCGTCTTTAATTTGACACAAAAATCATTGAAATCCATTTATAGACAGCCAAGCTGCAGCCGTTTGAAGCTGTCGTTATTTCGCTAGAATGAAAGGGTGGACCGGCTGCTTTCTGCAGGTTTCTGAGCGCCGTGGCTGATGCTTTACTCGATTTGAAATGATTTTCCGTATTTTTTCATTTATAGTTTAAGACGGGTTCACTCGGGTTCTAGGCTGTGGATTTGGGCAAAATAAATTGCGTATGGTTGCTGTCAGGATGTGAATTAATTCACACATAAAAAAATTGATACAGGATGCTTCATTAATTTTTTAAATTGAATAAAAAAAAAAGAATCATTTTAATTAATTTGATACAGTAATGGAGTTTTATTAATTAATTTTTAATTATAAGCAAGCTCATCTGCTTCTTTTCCTCTTTTATTGGACACCAAAATCATTTAAATTCACTCACAGACAGCCAAGCTGCACCCATTTGTCGTTATTTCGCTGGAAGCAGCTAACTATTTCGTTAATAATGCCTGCCATTTTTCAGGGTGTAGTAGACTGTGGATTTGAGGAATATAAACTGCATATTGTTGCTATGCAAGGTCTAGATTAATTTGCGCATGAAAAATTTTTCATTTCGCAACATTTTTATGCAATCCATTTTTTAAATTGAATAAAAAAATATTTTAATTCATTCAAAACAGTAACGGAGTTTTGTTAATCAACTTGTTAAGTAAACTTATCTGTCTCTTTTCCACTTTCCACTCTTTTCAAGCAGCCGCTTGAACCTCCTGATTTTTGCGAATTTTGGCTCCCATTGATTTACTTGGTTTGAGCAGTTTTTGTTTTCCTTCTTTGTATTTGTTACTCTTGCAATGTTTAATATGTTTTGTCAGGTTCTAGGCAATGGACTTAGGCAGATTAATTGGAGTATCCTTCACGGTGGTTCTTCAAATTGACGCAGCTACTTACCACACTTGGAAAATATCTTGAAGGGCACCTTAAATCACATGAAAAAGCATGTCACATAGCTTTGAGCTCAAAATCTTTTGAAGAAGAACAAAAACAATGCGGGTTTATTTTTTTATAATTAAATTTCTTTTTTTGCTTTTTGTTTTATTCGTTATATAAATAATAATAGTTTCATTAATTTATTTACGTTCTATCAATTTCCATTTAAAATAAAACTAGTTTTCATTTTATTTAAATTATGAAATAACTCTATGCGATGATAGCTGTTATTAATTTAATATTATTTTAATTACGCGAAGATGATCTTAGAGTATAAAGATGTAATTTCTTAATTAATGCTAATTTTTTTTTTATGTATATATATATCTTTTGTTTTGTTAAAACTTATGTAAAAATTACTTTTGTGTTATGATTAGTATTTTGAAAAAATCATATTTAATTTTAAAATATGTTTTTAAAGTAATATTTTGTATTGCTATTACTCTTACAAATATGAAATAACAGACTTTACGAAAATTGATTGAATCTGAGGAGTTGTTCTTTTTTTTTATTTTTTCTCTGTTCCATAATTTATTTTTTAGCCTTATTATTTATAAATTATGATGAACTAGTTCTTGTTTTATTGGTTTTTTTTTAACAAATTTTGATTAAGTCTTCTGTGTAAGAAAGTAGTTTTAAATTATTTCTAAATTTTAACTCAAAATCATTATTTAAGTAAAGAAAGCACACGCCAAGAGATGGACTTTATGTTTGAATTTAAATAGGCACAAAATATTGCGTAATCTATGTATGTGGTGTCCCTTTGAAAATGTTTACATGTTTCTTGTTGTCTCAGGTTTGGTGAATATTCTATTTTATTACTTGTAATACCAGTCGGCCACCTTTGATGGCAGTACGAATCGTATGCTTTCATTTAAAAGTTATGTTTATTTTTTTACAATCAGTTCTACAACGGTCGCAAGATATGTTTTGCATTATTGCTGGGACCATGGCTCAGAAAAAGGCTTGTTTTATTTTGGTTTCTATCTTTGTAGCAAAAAGAAAAACTAAAAAGGACACGCCATAGAATGTCAAAAGAAAAAAAAATATAAAAAGAGACAACATTTCTTTTGTTGAAATTTGGCTAGAATTGAACTTGCACACAATATTGTTGGATTCTTTTATACTTCTTAACCTAAATTACTTACAGTGTATGTTTTATTCTATTTTGTTTGAATTTGTATTATCTACTAACTTAGTGTAGAAATGACAAATATTGTTTTTTTTTCAACTTTCTTTATTTAATTCGTTAATACTTTTGTATGAGAGTATGAGAATATTTTTTTTCAATTATTTATAACACACATGCACACATTTATAAAGTTTAAAAAATGTTTGTAGTAATTTAGTCATTTTTTTTTATTTTTTATTATTTTGTTATAAAACTTTTTTAAGTTATCTTGTAATGCCCTGAAATAAAATTGATTTAAAAAGCGAGTTTCGGGGTTTTTTACACATTGTTTTTTTATCAATTAAAAATCGCTGAAGAACTTAAAAATTCATCACGATACGCAGGCAAAGTAAAACGACAACGTGAAGAGGAAAATTTTAAAATTATATTTTGAAAAATAAAGATGCGACGACGAGGCGAATGCTCCGATGTTGTTCGGTGTGTCAAGGAAAGCTGCAAGCGAAACGAACTTTGGCCAAAAACAAAGACAATTTATGTAATTTGAAAAACCCTAAAAATGTTGCAGAAAAACATAACATTGTTACAATTTGTAACGAGGAAAAGAAACGTCGGCCCTGAATTTAAGGCGGAGAGATGAAAATATTTCCTTTGCTTCGAAACTAAAAACTATAAGAACGTTACCTCACTTTTGTGTTTCGAGTTGTAATCAAGTTGTTCCAACAACCAGGTTTCGGAGTCTTCTGCGTTGACTTAAGTCGGCTATAACGCCCTTATGCATTAACTTAGTTCTCTTTTTGAAATCGTATTTCTTTTGTCACCAATATTTTTTGTTTTTGAGAAGCTAAGAAAAATAGGCCAATATTGTACATTACCCTGGCAAGGCTAGTTTTATTTTTCTGGATTGGCAGTTGACGGCCGCTCATGTACTCACTACTCTAGGTTCAGAAAAACATTAAAGAAAAATACAGATAGCCAATTGGTTTAGTTGGATAACATTGAATTAATAAGTCAGGGAATTTTAATGCAAATCGAAGTTATTGAAGATATAAACCTTTCACAGGTCAGAAGCCCGTTAACGAGTATCTCAGTCGGCTGTTAGGCAAAATTACATGACAGGCAAATTCTATTAAAAATGACTATTAACTTGTATTCGCACTGAACGCATATTTTCTAGCTCACTAAATCGGGAATTCTTAACCTGTGTTCAAATATCATCAGAAGTTTTTTTTTCCAAGTCTTAGTAAAAAGAAATGTTTGCAAGTTTGGTCTGGAACGCATCTTGTACCCATTAAAAATCTCCGTTTTCATATTAACGTTTTTGATAACTATTCTCTGCGATACATGCAACATTGGCAGTTGGCTTACTCTTCAGTAAATAGGATTTTCGTGGCTACACAAAAGTGAGGGATGTTATGCTAACCCCTTATGCTTTACGTTTTATATTTTTTAGGACATTCAAAAGATAGAGATGAGATGAGACTGAGATGAGATGGTTTGTCCATTCGTCTTCGAAAGAATAAAAGCCCCTGCAGATTCTTAGTTTCTGGAATTCGGCTAAGCGGGCATTTATGCGTCAAAAAAAAGTTTATTTCTTTCGCAAGAGTTACATTCACTCCAGAGTAGGGTGCTCTGTTTGGGTTACAATCCGCTTTGGCGATTTGTTGAATACCCCATCCTAATTGACCACCGTCAAGCTCCGAATTGCGTCATAAATCTTGTTTGTTATATTTAAGTTTCTATTAACTTTAATTGTATTTAAAATTTATCATTTAAGAGTCTCCTTCCTTATAAAAGGAGCGTAACATCAAAGTAAGCAGTGCAAACTTTGGAAAGAGGCGTGGTTCAACCGCCCCTTATAACAAACTATTAATATTAACTGGCATTTCAAAGTTACGCTTAAATGTTTGTAAAAATGCATTTTTTTCCCTTCAAATTCAATAGGTATTTTTGAGAAATCGGCCTCTAAAAGCGGGCTTGGCAATTGACGTGATACTGACGATTTCAGTGGAATTATAATCTGATTTCGAATGGGCAGAAACAAATGAGCATTTTTTGGGTTCGAATAGGTACAACAAACATTTATTCAGAATCTCTATGGGAAGTTTTCACGACATAAAAATTACGAAAAGAATTTCGTATGAAAATTCTTCTGTGTTTCCCACTCATTTTTGAACATTCTTTTTTCAACAACTTTCCCCATTTTAGTCACATGATTTTATAATCATGCTTTTTAGAATAAACTCAGCATGATTATAACTGAGACATGATTATAACTGACACTTTTTTAAAGCATGCTTTTTAGAATAAACTCAGTTAAAAAATTAGTTATTGTTTCAAGGAAGTAAAAATAAAAGAAATAAAAAAAATTTCTAAAAGATTTTAACTAACTTATTTATTGGATTGAATAAAATTTACGTTTACCGTGCGATCGAGCAATTCTAAAGCTTCACTTTCACTATGAAACAGTTGACATATTCAAGGATTACAAGATAAAATAGTAATAATTCTTTAAAAGTCCATAATTCAATATGTTGGTAAACTTTCTCACTCACAATACTTAAATGTTAAACCACCAGTTGTGTTAATAATCAAAAAAAGGGCACTAATTTTTCCATTTCTAAGAGTTAGAAAATTAGTTATGATTGCACTGAACATAGGAGATGAGAAATAGACCGGGTTCATAAATGCAGAATTGGTACTGTAGACAAAATTGTAGTCCTGTGAAAAATTACAACTTTTGATTGTACAAACAAGACAAATTTTTCTTTTCCAGTATTCCTGCATTTATGGTGTCGGCCCTACTTATAACAATTCAAAACTCAACTCAAATTCAATAGAATTGAAAAAAAAAAAAAAAATAATAATAATAATAGAAAAACAATTTAAACTTAAAACTAACGGTTATATCCCAGGGATAGTGTTAAGAGAAGAACTTTATACTATGTATGTTAGGAGAGAAGGTATAAGTAATACTTTACGCCTCTGATGTGAACGGATCCCGCGAATGATGAATCTTCAGGTGTTTGTTGTGGTTCGTCTTGGTGGTGGAACTCTTGCCACAGATAGTGCACTGGAACGGCCGTTCACCAGTATGGATACGCCTGTGCTCAATCAAGTAGTAGTGCCGGTGGAAAAGTTTGCCGCACAGATCACAGGTGAATTTCTTATTGCCGTGATGCTCGCGCCGGTGCCGGATATAGTTGTATTTTCGTATGAATTTGCAGCCGCAATGTTCGCAGGTGTACGGCTTAATCTGCTTGTGCGAGTTCATGTGATTGTTGTAGTCCACTTCGCGTACGAACGCCTTCACGCATTGATCACATTTGAAGGGCTTTGTCGTGCGGTTGGCGTGAACCCAATTGTGAATCTTTAGATTCCACTTGGTGCTAAAGGACTTGTTGCATATTAAACATTCGTGCTGGGTGTCCATAGAGTGGGTGGCCATGTGCGCCTTGATGCTCGATTTAGCATAGATTTGCTTGCACATCGGACACTCCATCGGTTCGGTGTAGTCGAACTTATCGGAGTGCGCCAGTCGTATGTGACGTCGCAAACTGTTTGCGTGCACAAAACGATCCCTGCAGTATGGACAGCACTTAGGCTTCAAGTCATGCGTCTCTTTATGCCAGATAAAGCGCGCTTTTGAGGGTAACACTTCACCGCAGTAGCAAACATACTCCTTGTTGCGATTAATTTTGATGCCGTGGCGTTTGCGATGTTGCGTTAGGTTGGAGTAACGTTTGAAACTCTTGCCACAGATCTTACACTTGAGTGGAGTGTGGCCAGTGTGCATTCGCATGTGCTCTACGAGGGCGCTGCGAATGACAAACTTTTTCTCACAGTAGGTGCACGCAAAATCCTTCCAGCCGAGATGCCGCTTAAGGTGAACCATAAAGTTTTTCCATCTTGTGAACTTTTTGTGGCATGTAAAGCACTCGGCAGGATGCTCAGCCAAGTGCTCGTCGAACAACTTCACAGTCACAAAGTCGCGCCTGCAAACAAAGCAAAAGAACGATGATTTCGACTCTGCATAGTATTGCTGAGCGTCGCTTTCGTTCTTTACGCTGAGAGCATTCAAATTGAAGTTGATAAGCATGCGATTGTCTCGTGCACGCATCGAATCGTACTTGGTGCGAGACAAAGTCGTGCTTGTTGTTGTTGCTGCAGCTGCGAGACTTAGTGCCAGACTTGTAAGACTCTTTTTGCTGTCCTTCTGTTCTTGGTTTTCTTGTTCGATTTTGACAATCGCGGCCTTGGAGTCCTCCTCTTCCGGCAGTGCAGGTGGGGGGAGTAACGCGCATGCGTCCAGACCAAGCAGCAGTGAGGCGCCGGCGTCAATTGTATTCATCGTCGCCGTGGTAACTGTCGAAGTCGGTGGGTCACGTATTAGTCGACGATTGACACGCTTGTAGCCGTGCTGCTTTATCAAATGTGCGTTCTTCTCCTTGAGCAATGGGAAGTGTGTATTGCAGTGTGCACACTGGAAGCTCTTCTTGCGTATAACCTTTGCCGCCGGTTTTGCCTTTCTCTTCGACGTGGAAGGTAACGCGTCCGTAACTGGCGATTCTTCGGTAAGCCGCAAGCCAAAGCTGAAAAAAAAAAATACAATCAATATGCACCCCCATAAAACTGCGTGAAAAAATTACTTTTTAGTCTCTACAGATGAACTTAGATCCTGCGGCCGAAAGTAGTGGTCGTGGCTCCAGCTTTCATGTGTGGACATAAAGTTCTGATAGGGATTCGGAAAACGAGCAGGAAACTCGCTATAAAGCTGGAAATGTTAAGAGAACGCATATTGTTAAACATACTGAATTGCGCACTATTTCTCAGTACTTACCGGTTGACTCCATGAATTTTCCAAACCACAATTGCTCTCCTGTCCCGAGATCTCTCCCTTTGCTGGCATCTTCTCATCCGTGCGTATGTTTAGGGCATCTTCTTCAGTTGTTGGCAAACTTCCCTCTGTTGCAGCGGCAAAAGAAGTACTTCGCTTGCAAGAATCCAAATCCAGGTAGCTACCTTTACCGTCTATTTCAAAATCGTTTTCACTGCTTTGCGATTGATACCATGTACAGCTGGCACTGTTGCCACCACTCGTACTAGCGCTGTACTTATTAAAGTCTTCATTGCAGTACATTGGCGGTGAGATGTCGTGCTTGTGTTCCTCCTGCTGATTTGCTTCTGTACTATAAAGGAAACTAAATGGATATTCTACGTAAGAAGTGGTAGATTGCTGTGGTTGTGGTTGGTTTTGATCCTGGTGCTGCAACTCGCTGCTGTCGGGAAGCGCAGACTCAGACAATGCCAAGTGCTCAGAAGTCGTCAAGGGCTTTGCAAACAGTGAGGCTGATGGGAACTCACTGGTAGGCTGTGGCGTTAGACCATCATCTATGGTCTGTGCTGTGCTTTCAATGTCCATGCCGAATATAGAGTGCATTGGGTGATCCTCTACTTCCTCTTCCTTTTTCATACACTGGTCAAGGAATGCTGCTAATACAGCTGGGGATTTGTTTTCCTCTAATTGCTGATCTGACTGGGTGTTGTCTCTCCCACTGGATGTAGAGGGCATTACATCGTCATCGGGAGGAAGCTTTTCATCAGCTGCTGCAAATAGGGGCGGCGGCACAGACTCAGCAATAGTAAATGCAATCTTTTCACTTTTAACACTTTTTTGGTCTTCATCAGCTTCCGAGATCACTTCTTCCTTCTGATTATCTAGTGAAACTATTTCCGTTGATGTGGATGCAACTGGTGTTGGGACTTGAGTCGGTGTTGGAGCTCCAGCTGGCTTGCTCTTTGGCTTTATTATAAGCTTTTTGGGAACCTTTTTGATTGGCCGTTTGATTGACTGCTGATACGTACAAATGGGTTGGTTATTTTCTTTCTTTATTTGCTTCTCCTGATTTTCCGGCTCGATAGGGTTGCCCTGATCTGTGTGGTTTTGTGAGTCCGAAGGGCTTGACTCCGCTATTGTTACCTCTGCTTTACTGACTAACGCAGTTGTTGTTAAGGTATTTGAGTCAGTGTTTCCCTCTTCATTCTTCATCACAAATTCACTTGTTGATGCCCCAGCACCTTCAGGTTCATCTGCGATTATTGCGCTGCTCGTTGTTTGCTCTTGCTCTTCAATTTTTTGTTGATCGTCGGTTATATTAGCCTTTGACTCAAATTCTTCTGTACCTTGTGATTGCGCTGTCTCCTCCACTTTTGGTGCAAAAGAAGGTGAATTGCTTCGAGCGCTGGTGTTCGCCGCAAGACGTATCACACTTGTTGTGCCTGGCATCACAGGTATTGACGGTGCAGTAACAGGAACACATACAGGACTACTGTCGTTGTTTTGTTGACACTCTTCGGTACTCTCATCAAATTTCTGATCATTGTCTAACAAAACCCCATCTTCAAGCTCTTCGTTGAAGCACATGTCGCCTGCCGTTTCCTCCTTCACTTCCTCGTCAACTTCGAATTTTTCAATTTTAATTATTTCAGTTCGAGTTTTGGCCACCTTGCCGGAGGCAATAATATTGCCCATTAAGTCAAGGTATTCATTTATGTCTAGTTGTACATCACTGAGCACAGTTATGCCGGATTTCTTTTGTTCCCTTTGTTCAGTCGCTTCACTTTGTTCTGAGGATCCTTCAACAGTCCATGCGCTATTCGATCCATCATCATCTGCAGACATTTTCATATCGTCACAATTGGAACCATGATCAGACAAGTTATCGTCGTGATCTTCGTTAATTTGAACAACACTCGGTGGCATATGATAGACTCGTTCTATAACAGAAAATTCTCCATCGTCCTTTTCCACACACTCTACGACATGCTTTGGAGTTTCCTGAACAATAAAGTCGCCATTTTCTCGCTCCAAATATTGTGCGGTCACTGGCGATTCGGCGAACCTCAACACTGACGGCGAGCCCGTCATTACTGCGTATGGCGAGTTAGACTGTCTGGAATACTGCCCGTTGGATGACATAGGCGAACGGTATAATTGAGGAGGTGGCCGCATTGGTGGTGTCGCAGATGATCTTCTGGGCGACATTGCGTTGTTGTCACAGGGCTCGTTGAAAAGAGCGCCTACCTGCGAGAAGCTGGACTGGTGCTGCTGATTCAGGGGTGGCGGTGGAAGAGGAGGTGGCAATCGTGATGGCGTCGCAGATAATGACGAAGACGACGCCGATGATGATGATGTTGGGGTGAAATTTCCTGGGGTAAAGGGTGGGCGATTGACATTATTTACCATTAGGTTTTGGCTGTTTTGAGATCGAATTTGGCTTATGGCAGCGCCATAAGCGGGTGGTGGTTGTAACGGTTTTGGTGGCTGTTGATACGAGAATAGCTACAACGGAAGGAATTTCATTGATGAATGAGAAACATTATGAAAAGCAATACTTACTCTCATTGGAGGTTGCGAGGATTGTTGGCCAATAGAAGAATTTGTTCCACCATGTGGATGACTGTTGTATGGATTGTAGTTTTGTTGCAAATGATTATGATGATGAAGATGATGATGTTGCTGTTGCGGCATCGGTGGCGGCGGCAGTTGCTGCTGCTGATGTTGCTGGTGATTCTCGTAATGATAATATGGATTCGGTGGTCCAAGGTAATTATTACTGTTGCCGCTACTGCTACCATTGTTGTTTTCAAACAGATATCCACTTTGTCTATTACCTAAATCTTGATGTAGAGGTGCATGCCCTGTCGATTCTTCAGAATCGCTTCTTTTTTCTTGCATCCCCAACGTCTCGGATGCGCTATTACTTTCACATTCGCTAGCCTCCGACATAGGTGTCATCCTCTCATCGCATTTGTTGGCTTTCTTTGGATTATCTGGGGATTCAGTCTCAGATACCTCACTTTTAAGGCTTAATTGTACGAGGGCTTTTATGACCTGCTCCTTAGGATGTGTCTCCAAATGGTCGGATAAATCCATCCCAGGCAGTAGAAATAGTGTGCATACTGGACACTGTACGTTGCTCGCCATTTTGTTTGTATTTTGTTTTCTAGTTTTGTAGTAGGAAGCAGACTGTATGCTGAATTCTTCTAGTTTGCCCTTGCTCGGCAAATTGTACGTGTTACGTAAGCGAACAATAGAAAAAGACTTTATTTGAATCCTCTTGGGATCAGAAGATTCTTTTTCGAACCACTGTCAAAAGTTCTCCATTATTTAGTTCAACAAAATTACCAAAAGTGCCTAAAAGCAAAAAATAAAAAATATTACAAATAATATTTATTTTGTAAAAAAATTTAAGATTATTTGAAGTCGGATTAAGTATTTTTCAACGAAATATGGTCCTACGCAATTACGTTTAATTTTATGTGCTTTTAAGATTTTAAAGGTAAGTCGTGCAAGGAAGAATTGTTTAACATAAAATTATACACAGCGGCATGGTTTGACAAGGTTCGATCTGAGATAATACAAGCAGCTACCATTGAATAGAATTTTCGAACCTATTTGCGTGATCATAACGACAACAACTTGTTCTTTATTATAAGAAACGTGTGGAAGACACACTTAATGCAGAACAAAGGCAAAGCTATAATATATAGGCAAAATGTTAATGAATCTACTACCGACTCGGAAAAATCAAATCGCTCGTTGGCATTTTATCTGTTTTACTAGTTTTTTTTTTTAATTTCTTCTCTCAGGAAAGGCCATTCTCTAAAGCACTGAAACAATGTCCTGAGTTGTTAGGAGATAATTATTTACTTTGTTCTTAAAAGTTTCCAATACGCCTTTTTTGATTGATTTTAAACACACTAAAACAGTGTTCCAAGCTAATTATTTACTCTATTTTTGCAGATTTTAAGTTTTTAAGTGTTAAGTGGAGTAATTAAGAATTAAGTCTTCAGGTAGTGAATTCCAAAGTTTGCTTGTAGAAGAATTTTGAAAAAGTGTAGAGCGGGGTGTTTCAAGGTGGACAAAGGACTGATGAGTGCCTATTGATGGCCTTGGAGATCGTTTCAAAGAATAGTTTTCAGGAATTAAATTTCTTAATTCTTCAGAAAAATTACCATTTTTATATGTTCAGTAACACAAAAACATCTAAGTTGTTAAGTAAGGATTATTTATTCAACGAGCTATTATGGGCATAGTTCAGTAAGATCAGAATTAAGTGGTTTAATTTTACTGCATCTAGATTATAAGGCTATAATAAGGCTATAATATTATCAATTAGATTTTTTAAGTTGAATTCACTACGTTTTATTCCAGGTTTTTGCATTCGAAATAAGGGCAACAGTGCAACCTTAAAGAGTTAAGCGCGAGTTAAACCATCATCTTTTATTCTCGTAAACAATGAACATGTAGTTGATCCAAGGATTTAGACGGAGCTAAGTGCGTCAATAAAGTTCAATAGACGCATATCGAAATCTGCGACTCTCGAAATTATTAATTCACTTACCGAACAATATTCGCGTATTCTTTTGAACACCGAACTGCCATACCGAGCTGTCAAATAGAACTCGGTGCTTGCGACAATTTCACCGTGGTGTACACTCGGTTTCATTGTGGAACGACAAATACTGCACCGGTGCAGTCATCACGTTAAGTGTCAAATCGCTTTCGTAGCGTGATTTTGTTGGCGTCGGTTTTTTGTACTTTTTACTTAGAATGCTTTTTGATAGCATTGAGTTTAATATACATATTTAGTAAATTTTTATCGGTTCCACCCAATTTCATTCGCGTTGTAAGAACCACGAATTAAAATTGAGTTGGAACGTCACTTCACATACACAATCAAACTACACCCAGCCTTCCCCTTAAATGCGACGGTGGCGAAATTTCGCGTTCGGTGTCGACACATTTCGTTCGGTGTTCAAAAGAACATTTACATGAGCACGATTCCGTTCACGTGTATGAGAAAAGAACAGTTTTCTTCTGTATTCCACACTAGTTTCACGATGCGGTGTTGAAAAAAATTCGCCATATCTCTCTGCCAAAAAGGTGTACCATGTTATTTCGAAACCATTTAGATGTCATATCCTCAATATAAAGAATTTTGAAAACTCGAGAATTTCAGAAATCCATCAAAAATCTCAAAAAATTAGTCTCGGATTTATATTTAAATAATGTCAGCTCCAAACGTGAATATGAGGTCCTTGGACCTCATTTACAAACATTGAAACACGCATAGGACGGCATGCTGCCCTTCTGCTTTGTCCAAGCTGCCCTTTGCCTTCATTTAGATTCAAAAAAATTTGCATCTTTAAAAAAAATCTCAAAAAACATTTTTGTTTCCTATATTTGGGCGAGGAGATATCGTCTTTTGAGATTTTTTTTTATTCGAAATTTTGTAACATTCCAAATGTTTGCATTCGGGCCTTGTAGATTTTTTTAAATTATTGTTTGTTATATTTTAACATATGAACTGTACATCTCTACTCTTAATCTGTTTAGTATTGAATCTGTTATTTTGGGCGAAATTTAAGTATCGTTATTCAAAACTGTTTTAAAATACAGGGTGGCAAAAATCCTTTTCAGGATTTTTTTCAATTTTTTTTCCCTAAAAAAACTTGTTCTAAATATAATTATTTTCAAATAGTTTTGGCTTGATCTCATATGTTTTGTGCTTGTGTCAAATTTGGTAGATGAAATGTAGTTGGCTTAGAAGTTGAAGTACATTTTACTAGCAGTATCGTTTCACTCAGACAACTAGTGTTTTCTAGCACATCTGTAAAACCATTTATTATTTTAAACCCATTTTAGTTTTTCTTGAATTTTATAGAATGGACTGTTCCTCGTTACTTATTTAGAAATTATGCCTATAACCGTTTGGCAGAGAGAGAGGCGGATATATTCATATCGTTTTCGTTAAGATACTAGATGCGTCTAAATATATATTTTTTAAAATGCTTTAACGTTTTTGCCTTATTGAATTTTAAATCTCTGATTTTTTAGCGGTCCGTTCAAAAATTTAAAAAGGACCTCTTATGGTATCGCTACATTGTCCGTCTGCAGCAGGCAAGCAAGCAAGAACAAGAAAAGCAAAACTTTAGCTAAGTAGATAGGTACTGAACTTTAATGGAAAAATTAAATTTTTGAAATGAAAAGTTTTTGAGAAATGAAGAGTAGAAAATGGGTCACGTTTTTAAAAGTGTTGGAGGCCATAACTTTTGAACCGCTAACAAAGCTTATGCACAACGTTAATATTGAACACACCTATATAGCAACAGAAAGTTAACCAAGTGCTTAATATTTTTCAGAAAATGTTTTAATACATCCGTTTTAACGCATTTTCGAAAAAAAAAAATCGCAAAAAAGCAAATCATATGAAAAAATCACACGAATCAGAAATTATCCCACGTATCAGAATTAAGAAAAATTATAGCAAATTTTTAAGTTTTAAAACCTTCTGGCATTTAACTCAAAAACAGAAAAGCATTTTCAAAAAAAATTTTGAAAATCTTCAAGTATCTTAACGGTAAAGGCGATCTTGTTCAGATTTGGTTAAAGTACGAAGAGTACAAAAAGAAAGCAAGCTGAGTTAAAAAAAGTTCTGAGCCCTTTCTAACTAAGTTTTTCGACGCACATTTAGGAAAAATAAAATAACGTTTTTTTACCGTTTACGCAAAAACATCGAAGAGTTGACTCAAAAACGTAAAAATATTTTCGAAAACGATATTTTAAAGGGTGCTAGTCTTTTAACAGTAGGAAAAATAAAAAAACGTTTTTTTACCGTTTACGCAAAAACGTCGAAGAGTTGACTCAAAAACGTAAAAATATTTTCGAAAACAATATTTTAAAGGGTGCAAGTCTTTTAACAGTAATGACGATCTTACATAAGTTTGGCTTAAGTACGAAGTGCTTACAACCCAAGCTACCTGCATTTAAAAAATTTCAAAATTGACGTTTCCAACCTCAAGTTTTTAAACCTATTTAAACAAACGAAATAGAAACCAACATGTTTTACCGTTTTCTCAGAAATTCATGTCCGCTGAATTAAAGAAAAAGGCCTAAAAGTGGAACGCAGCTGGTTGTATGGTTGTAATTACAAAAAAAAACCTAATTGCTGTTTTATGGATAGGTATTAACTATTATGTTCTTCCCTCTATTTCGAAACAGTGAGAGGCAAAAATTTGAAATAAATAACAAACGTAATCCAAACCTTGCAATAAAAAAAATCTAACGCAGTTTTAAAACAGTTAAGGGTTTGACATTAACTTTGAAACACTTTAGTTGACTGACTTAAATGATGCTGCTAGCAAATATGTATATATCGTAACTTCTGTGCCACTTTTTTTACATCAATAAAATTTGATGCAATTACAACCGCATGAAGGTTAACCATCACAAGAGCGATAAAAGAGAGATAAAACAATACGCTTATAATAGTTCAGTTTTAAGAAAAAAAATATATAAAAAAAAATTAAAGGAAAAGTTTTATGCCACCCTTTTTTAAGTGACAGAACTCAAAAATCACCCAATATAAGAACACCAGACTCCACTGCGAAAAAGTATACAACAGAATGTAAAATATACCCAGAAATAACAAGAAACAAATAGAATTTTACACAAACTGCGCAATGAATGTTAGCTTACAACAAAAGCCGACGGACCGCTTCGCGTATGTCTTCATGCTTCACAGTTTTCTTATTTAAAATTATACGTAGCACACGTTTTTTTTCTTACTTTTTGCACACTTTTTTAAATGTAAAATCTATGAAACGGTTATTTCGATTTTTTTTTAATTTCGCAGGATGTTTTTTTCAAAACTCCGAGCACCGGCTTCTTGTATGTGAAGAAATCAACACACACTGCATACATTGTTGGGAAATTCGGCCACTTATTAGTTTTTTTTAAGCACCTGCATTGGCAAATTTTTTTGAAAATCCGTAGATTTTTTAGGCTTAAAAAAACTTATGGCGTATTCTTTTGAACACCGAACTGCCGCACCGAACTGTCAAATAAAACTCGGTGTTTGCGCCAATTCCAGCGTGGTGTACACTCGGTTTCATTGTGTACAGAACAGCAAATACCGAACCCGTGCAATCATCACGTTAAGTGTCAAACTGTTTTGACTTCATTTTGTTTACTTTTTTTTTCATTTCGCAGAGTGATTTTGTTGCCGTAGGTTTTTGAACTTTTTACTTAAAATTAATTTTTATAGCTTTGAGTTTGAGATATTTAGTTATTTTCGATCGATTTCATACAATTTCAGTCGTGTTGTAAAAAATCACGAATGAAAATTGAGTCGAAAGGCCACTTCACATACACAATTAAAGCTACACGCAGCCTCCACCGTCAAATACGACGGTGGCCAAATTTCGAGTTCGGTGTCGACACCGAATAAATTCGGAGTTCAAAAGAACACCTACATGAGCACGATTCCGTCCAGGTGTACGAGAAAAAGACAGTTCGTTTCTGTTCACACCAGTTTCGCGATTTGGTGTTGAAAACATTACGCCATAAGGAGCGTATATTCTTTTTTTTTTTTGAAAATACGTTTTTGTTCGAGATAAATCTCAGGACTTTTTCAATCTTTTGAAATTCAGACAATTTCTGACACTTATAATTGTTTTCCAAATGATTTTTTCGAATAGCTCAGGAGATACGTGGGGGGACACATTTTTTCATGCGATTTTGCGATTCTTTCAGAAAAATATGACTTGACCCCTTATTTTAACTTTGAGTAGCTTTATAAGTATTAATCAATGTTACCAATGGTACCAAAAAACAAAATGCTTTTTGTTTCAAAAAATTTTTATCCATTATCAATGAAATTTTAAACTTCAATTAAACCGTTATGTGGCCATACAAAAGGAAAATTTCTTTATTTTTAATTGCCGTAGTTTGAAAGCGCATCAAATTTTGTCTTTCTTCAACTCACTGTCATAATTGTCTTACGCCCTTAAATTCTTAAATATTTTTAGTGAAATTTTCGGAAGATGTTTTGAAGTGTAGAAAAATAAGGAGAGGGGCATCTTTGACTATTTGTCTGATGTAGCTTTAAAAATATTAAACCTTTTTTTTATTAGTTTGTAGGTGTTGTTAGCACGGTTGCCACACACAGATGTTATCACTTGGTAGCTTCCTACCAAAACTATTAGTTTTTTCTGCATTATTAGTTGAAGGATTTAGTAGTTTTTTCTTACGAACAAAAATTTTAGGTTTATAAATCATTAACAATAAACTTTTTTTGCGAGAAGAATTCAAGCAATAAAATGGAAATCCATCAATTTCGGGAAAAATAAGTTTTATTAAAACGATTGGATCAATTTTGTTTTAACTTTTTTAAGTTCGTGCTCAATTTAATACCCTTACAACATATTTTTGCTAGGTACTTCTCAGGGAAGTAATTTCATTTGCTCCTGATAAAGCAAAAACTAAGAAATATAGCTTTAGAAATATATTTATTGTAAAGTTCTTAGAGTGGGGTTGAAATGCAAGCGGACGAAAATGTCGAAAGAAAAATCCTTGTCCTTGAATCGAACCCAGGACCTTCCAATTGTCGGTCATAGGTGCTACCGTCTACACCACAGCCCACTTCCATCTCGTGTGTCCAAATAGCCTACATGTTCTATGGGCATAAATAATACACCTAAATCAACAATATTGTAAAGTTCGCAATAGTACTAGACAGTAAAAAATAACGAACCTAATTAATACTTGGTCAGAAAAAAGTTATTTTCATACATTTTGACAGCAATATAAACTAATTTTCGGGAAAAAAAATTTTGGGAGGAGGAGATATAGCATCGAACTGTACGGGCTGTACAGCGACACCGACCTAGCCAAAAGAGTCAAAACACAACGTCTAAGATGGCTGAGTCATCTAGAAGGGATGGACACCGATGCCCCGGCCCGGAAAATCTTCGAATCCGCACTGCAGGGACGGCGCGGTAGAGGAGCACCGAAACTCAGGTGGCGCACGCAAGTGGAAGGGGACTTTAGCCAACTTCACGTGCGAAACTGGAGACGGCTAGCTAGAGACAGAGTTGGCTGGCCAAGCTTTTTGGCTGAGGCCCAGGACCATCCCCCGACTGTAGCGCTAGGTGCCTTAAGTTTTTTTTTTTTTAATGTCTTCTCTCAGAAAAGGCGAACCTATATCACTTTAACAGTGCCCCGAGATGTATGGAGATACTTATTTTCTTTATTTTTAAAAGTTTGCAGTTTATAAGTGTTAGGAAATATGTAATCAGGCAGTGAATTCCAACGTGTGCTTGTTCTATTAAAGAACGAATTTAGAAATAGTGTAGTGCGAGGTGTTTTGAGGTGAACATGGAACTGATGAACGCTAAACGCTTGCCTTGCGGATCAAACAAAAGAAGAATTTCCAGGAATTAAGTTACTTAATTCTTCAGAGCATTTGCCATTATAATATTTATAAAAAAGACATAAATCAGGAACACGTCTTCGGTGAGACAGTGATTGAATATTTGTTGTAAACTCTGGATTATTGATTAAACGAATGGCTTTTTTTTAATTGAATCAAGAAGGCGGAGAGAATGTTTAGGAGCAGAGCTCCAAAAATGAGAGCAGTATTCATTCAAAATGCAGCTTATTTGAGCTTTGTAAAGTAGAAGTAACTGAGGAGGAGAAAAGAATCGTTTTGCTCTAAGCAAATAGCTTAATTTTGACGAAGCAGAGAAATAACATTGACTTCAAGAAGGTGGATATTATCTTTAGCATAAATGATTTTTTTTTCCATATTAAGGGGTAGTAGGTATATCTTGAAAAGACAGAATATTGTGTTTTGCTAGCATTAAAAGTAACAAAGTTTGCCTTACCCCAATCTACAATCTTTTTGAGATCAGAATTAAGTAATTCAATTTGAGTGCATCTTTGGCTATGAGAAGTCATGGCATTAAAAGGTGTTCTGTTTGAGGTGGAAGCAATAAGAGTACTGTCATCCACAAAGCTAAATATTTTATTATTAGTTGAATTTAACAAATTGTTTATGTGTAAAAAAAATAAAGTAGGAGACAGAATTGAACGTTGTGGAACACCTGCGTTAATTGTAAACAAATCGGATGATTCACCATCAACTACGACTTTGATTGATCTTTCATTGAGAAAATTTTCTATCTAACCACAAAGTTGTTGCGGGAAACCGTAAGACACAAGTTTAGATATAAGAGCTCTATGCCGTACACGGTCGAATGCCTTGGAAATATCGAGATAGTTCTAGATTCACCATGTTTCTCAATAGATTTTGTCCAAATGTGAGTAACAAAACTTAGCAGATCTCCAGTTGAACGTTTATTACGAAAACTATACTGATGGTCGCTTAAAAGGGTATATCTCTCTAAATATTTTATCGTTTCTATATTTACAGCCTTATCCATAACTTTAGACCGAATAGATAACAGAGCTATAGGCCGATAGTTCTGTGGCAAACATTTCTTACCCTTTTTGGTACTGGTTGAACTCTGGCTACTTTCCAAGATGATGGAAATATCTTTTGGGCAAATGAAAGAGTAAATAATTTACAAAGTATTGGAGATAGTGCAGATACACATTTTTTAAGTACAATAGCTGGTATGCCATCAGGACCTGTTGCTTTTGCTTTTCCCACAACAAGTATTAGACGAAAACGGATATTGTGCATATTTGATTCGACTACCGGAATGTAGGAGGCTGTAAATCACCTGGATCTATATTTGAGTTCTGGGCAAATAAGGTAGCGAATAAATCAGCCTTTTCGTGAGAAGATGTAGCAAGCGATCTTATCTTCTTTAACTAGGGGGGAAAGAAGAAAAACCAAATTTGGTATTTATAACCTCGGCCATTGGTCAGAAAGGTCGTGATCCATTTGGACAGTCGATGAGTTTATTTGTAACTCTTTCATTAAAAATTCACTTTGAATTGTTTATTATTTCATTGCATCTTTTTCGGATTGTGAAATAATTATTTTTGCTTGCTTCAATAGGATTAAGACGCCATTGCCTGAAAGCTCTATTTTTGGCAGCTGTAGCACGTTCGCAATTTCTATTGAACCAAGGTTTATTTGATTCCAGTCTTTTCACATTGTGGGGAATATATGACTCCATACCAACAAGAATAATTTCAGTAACAGATTCCGCACAAGTATCAACATAAGAACCGTTAAAACAAACCTCTGACCAAGGAAAAGATGAAAAAAAGTCACGAAGATCGTCCCAGTTAGCAGCATTAAAGTTCCAGATTAAGCGACTAGGATTCCGATGTTCTGGTACTGATGGAGTAAGTGGACGAATCGCAGGTATAAGAACATGGTCAGAGTTTCCTAAAGGGGCAGAAATATTTATATTATATAATTCAGGCTCAGATGTAAGTAACAAAGCCAAAGTCTTTTCGAAATCTGTAGAGTGGATTAAACCTCGTGTTGGAACTTCGATAAGTTGACCAAGATTGCTTCAGCTAATCTACCAGCTTCATCTGTAATGTCAGGAAACCCAAGCCAATTGATATTATGTGCTTTTAAATCTCCAAGAATAATGTTCTCAGCTGAAGGATGATTGATTTGTAACCAGTCAACTTTCTCAGATAAGTAATTCTAGAATTACTGTCGTCGGACGATCTATACACACAACAAATAAATTTTGATCTGCCTTCAAGGTCAATCTTAAGCGAAATTATGTCTAAAGAAAAGGATTCCATTCCATCATCATTTGTCTGGCTGTCACATTGCGGCTGTACTTACTGCAGCTGAAGACAAATTTTCGCATAAAAATTAATAAAAAAAATATTTTTCGCGTACTCCCACACCTTGCCTCAGTGTTATCTGACGAGCATTGGCCGCAAATCGTACTACTACTCAATCACCAAGAATTCTCCGCAATACTCGCCGAAAAATTTCCGAGAAACCAAAAGAACTGTTCTGGACGAACTAGGAACCTTGTTGAGCAACTCATAGAGAAGCATCCAAAGAATTGCATCGCACAATACGTGTTTTGGTAAGTTTTTTGGAAAGGATCGCATCAGCCAGGTGCTCGAAGACGTAACCAACTCTTTGAGGCCGATCAACGCTAACGTAATCGCCAAGGAAATCACCATGACTGGAAAAAAAATCGAAACATTTGCTCAGCGTCACGGTGAGCACGAGAAATTCAGACGTAAAGTGCCTGCCTTATCCGGGAGGGGTTTGAGCGATTTGGCCGGATCGCAATATCCGATTAAATTTGTGAGAACCTTCAAGACCGACCGAGCCATCGAAGCGGAGAGCCAGAGAAATCCATCGTTGACTTCCAGGCTACGGAACGCTTTAAGTGGTCCATCGAATAAGTTCGAACCGTCAATAGCGGCTTATACCGAGACTCTAACGAAACTGCTGAAGAACAGCGAGCATGACATGCAAAAGGACGATCAAAAGAGCATTAAAGTGGCCTTTGCCGAGGGCTATTTGGCCGCAGTGAACTCTGACGAAACTCACAAGTCGGGGAAGACCATGAAGTACCTCAAGGTATTTCAACAGCTCCTCATCATAGTGGTTTTTCTGGGGATATTTGTGAGCTTCTTTTCGTCCTCGAGTGGTTCGATGTTTAGGATTCAGTTGGGTAACCAAGTAGAAGTCGATCCGGAGGAAATTCTTGTGACATTTGACGATGTCAAGGGCTGTGACGAGGCCAAGCAGGAATTGAAGGAAGTAGTCGAGTCCCTGAAGAGCCCCGAAAAGTTCTCGAACCTCGGCGGAAAGTTTCCAAAGGGCGTGCTACTTGTTGGCCCACCTGGTACCGGTTAAACATTGCTCGCTCGAGCAGTGGCTGGCGAGGCTAATGTGCCATTTTTTCATGCTGCTGGGCCAGAGTTCGATGAAGTGCTTGTGGGTCAAGGAGCCCGCAGGGTCAGAGATTTATTCAAAGCAGCAAACAGCGAGCACCTTATGTTATATTTATCGATGAAATCGATTCCGTCGGTGCCAAGCGAACCAATTCCGTTCTGCATCCATATGCGAACCAAACGATTGTAGGAAATGGACAGTTTCCATCAAAACACAGGCATAATCGTTCTAGGAGGCACAAACCAACGAGATGATCTCGACCAGGCCCTCCTAAGACCTGGTCGATTTGATGTCGAGGTGGTGGTATCTACCCCTTACTTTGGTGGTCGCAAAGAGATTCTGTACTTATATTTGTCAAAAATTTTGCAAGGTGAAATCGATATTGATGTGCTTGCAAAGGGGACACCTGGTTTCACCGGAGCCGACCTGGAGACTATGATAAACCAAGGCGCTCTATTATGAAGCAACCAAGGCGCTCTACTATGAAGCATTTAGAATCGGCGAGCGATAAGGTGCTTATGGGACCAGAACCAAAAGCCAGACTTCCTGATGAGGAAGCCAATCTAATTACTGCTTACCATGAGGGCCGACATGCCATCGTAGCCTATTATACAAGGGAATCACATAAAGTCACTATAATGCCGCGAGGTCCTTCCCCTGGACACACAGCCAATATTCTCGAGAAGGAGCGCTATCACGTTACAAGAGCTCAGCTTTTGGCCATGATGGACACCATGGTGGGTGGTCGAGCAGCTGAAGAACTTATTTTCGGGATTGAAAAAATTACATCGGGCGCCAGTAGTGACCTCAAACAAGCCACGTCAATCGCTATGCATACGGTTAAGGACTGGGGTATGTCTGAGAAAGTTGGTTTGCGTACAATCGAAGGTCCCAAAGGCCTGAGCACAGGCGATTCGTTAGGGCCTTACACCACCGTGGAGGCAGTCGATGCCGAAATCAAGAGAATCCTTAGTGAGAGCTACCGAAGGGCCAAGGCTTTATTGAAAAAACACGCCAAGGAGCAGAAGGCTCTCGCGGAAGCATTGCTCAATTACGAGACCCTAGACGCCGATGACATTGAGGCCATTATGAATGGAACGCAGTAACAGTATACACCAGTATGATACAACAGTAAATACAACAGTATGAACTGCTTTGATTTTTTTTTTTCTGTGTGGAGTTGGCAGTTGCTTTGCGTGTTTATTAAAAAAACGACATCTGAGAAGAACTCGAACTTCTTTTCCTGCATTTTTCTATTTATGTGCAGTGAGAGTTGGGTGAGTCCAAAATTTCGAAAGTAAATAATTTCGAGAGTCGACGGTTTTGACAACCTTTGCGCTGAAAAACTGCTCGCTGGGTTAAGTCCAGATTCGTTTTGTTCCGGGATTAGCAGATCATTGTTTGAGCTGGGCTTAACTCAGCACTGAAAAACTGGCACCTAGTGGCACTATCATTTCAGTAAAGAAATTTTAACGATAATAAGCGTGTCTTGAAAATCATAAATTTTCGGACGCGCTATCGTTTTTCTTCTTGAGACTTACAAAAAATAGACTTAAACGAAACACACGTCGATCAAAAAACTGGGGTTAAGTCCAAATGATCTTAATATAAGAAAATAGACTAAGTTTGAATTTCTTTTCCAAATGGTAAATATTACCTATTCTGATATAGAGATAGACGTCAAAACGAACGTTGAAATACGCAAATTTAAGATAAAAAAAAACATGCTTTGAAATTATTTTTCGAATGCCGTTTTTTTTTTTTTGTGATTTTTCCATCATTTTGAGTACATAATTTTAGGATGACGGTAAACAACGAGTTTTTATTTTTTTATTTAAATTATTTCCGAAAAAGTTAAGTTGGAACCGACATTATAGAACGGACTATACTCACCCGTCTTATACTTGAACAAATTTTTGATCGTTATCGTTTAACTATTACCATAAAGATACCTACCGAAATGTTTTTGAATTTTTAAAGATGAATTCCAGAATTAATGGGGTGCCGTAGTAAAGCGAACGATCAGGTATTAGTGTGCTTATACGATACGTCTGGGTCAAAACCTACCTCTGCCATCTAGAAAAAAATGGTTTTCTATTTTTGCTTGCTTCTGTTCGCCCGAGAGCAACATTCTTCCCGTAAGTCCCTTTGTATGTGAAGAACACAAAACACACACCATTCATGGTTCAGAAGTAAAATCGGGTTCAACTCGAGCTGTTGCGCCACTCTCTATTTATTTTTATGTTTTTTAAATACCTAGGAGCAATGTTGCCAGATTCAGGGATTTTCCCCGTTTTTTTTTTCGGATTATTCGACCAAAAAGGGAAAAAGAGTCCAGAAAAGGGGAAAAGTTATTAACAGTAAAAAATCAAATTTTTCTTTCAATCAAAATTCAATAAGCAATCCCTTCAAATGGATAAACGCAACCCACAAGCATGTGTACGCAGAAGTTACAGTCCGTAAAACGGACCGTTGAATTCCCCATCCTATCCCACATTATAAAATGCTGATGGCATAGTTATTTGGAGCGTGGTCCAACCGCCTCTAATTGCAAACTATTAATTATAAGATATTTCCACAGACATCTCCAAGTTGCACTTAAATGTACGTAAATATGCAATTTTTTGGTTCAAATTCAATATTTTTGAAAAATCGATTCCTAGAGAGGCGTGGCTAAGAACTTTATGTGAACGAAATCTGGACTGAAGTTTCGTTTACCTAACCTGCTACTTTTTTTGTTTCATGCTTTCCTAAATTAGGCTCAAGGCCAGTCGAAATTAAGTTTTTCTGGGAAATTTCAGGTTTTTCTTCAATTCTGCCTCCAAAAGTGTGGCGTGGCCCAAAGTCTTGTAACGGGTGATTTTTTAAGAGGTTGAGAACTTTAAAAAAAAAAAAAAAACAAAAAATCAAAAAAAATTAATGAAATATTTCTTTGAATCGATAGTTTGAACCTTGCAATTTAATGTTTAAAGATAATTTCATGCAAATGTTGACCGCGGCTGCGTCTCAGGTAGCCCATCCGCTGAGTCCAATTTTGGCATACTCTTTCACACATATCGGCCGGTATCTCACGAATGAATGCATGGATGTTGGCTTCCATGCATTCATTGGGTGTAAAATTCAATAATTTGCAAGCGTTGTTCATTTGTAAGACGATCCATGGTTAAATTGCAAACCAAACTGAAGCTGTTTGACAGCGACACAAGGTACTAAACACACGTCAGCAGTCAAAACCAGTGTTGCCAAAACCAAACCAGCTAAAAAATCACCCTTTATAAACAAAATGTGGAACTAAGCATTTTCTACATAAAATATTAAGCAATTTTTTTTCAATTTCGAGCAAAAATATTGAGTAAAATGCATTTGAAAATTTACCCTTAAAATAGATGCCACGCCCACTAGAAGAATTTAACCAATTAAATTTGCCCTTTTTGTGTCTTACATTTACTAAGAGATGCTAAATGTCAAATTTCAGCCTTTTAGAACGTCTTACAGTTTTGAAAACTGTGGAGGTAGTTGCACATTTAGACCGATTGTGGGCGTGTCTTTGGGAGGATTTCTTTTTTGGAAAAATTTTTTACACTTGTACTGCTTCGCATGACGTGGACCTTACGTACGAAGTTTCAGCACTCTAGCTCAAAATTTAAGGCCTAAAAACATGTGACACACAGACGGGCGGACGTACGAACATGGCTCATTCGATTCAGAATTCGGTCTCGATCATATGCCTTTGATCATATTATTTCACCGTGTTACAAACTATGTGACAAACTTAATATACCTCCTATCCTATGGGTTGGGGTATAAAAAGAGGAAAAAAATTGATGAAAAAAAAGGGAATCGTTAAGCGAAAAGTCTGGCAACACTACCTAGGAAGGGTGGAAAGTTATTTGAACATTTCCCGGTCCCAAAGTTTAGGTAACTCAAACTCCATATAGAGGTTACTCTACATAAAGATAAGATATGTCGGCATTTCAATTAGTGATGGACCGATTAAGGCCCGTACTTTAAACTTTCCTTAGTGTTAGGATTTTTAATTTCTGTTCGCTGAAATTTTTAGAGAAATTTATAAGGCATTATTTAAAACCTGCTAAATAAAACTCCTCAATCAACTGCACGCACACGGAAAGTATAAACTCCTATTCTTTGTCATATCACAAGAAATAAGAACATCAACTCGAAATCCAGCTCAATAAGCTACTCCACTAAACAACCCTAAAACAAGGAGGCGAAAGCAAACATATGAGCACAGAATGTATCGGGGAAAAGCTCTCTGCCATTTTACACACTGTTTACCTTCGAATAAACTTGTTATAAGACACACGAGATGGAGACGATGGCAATGGCAACACAGAGCACACAAGGCACACTCGTGTGTATACACGTTCACGTTGGAACAATGAGTTGCACATCTGCGGAATACCGTCAATATTTTTTGTTGTGTCTACACGGGCCCGCACATTTCCACTCGTTGTAGTGAACCCCTGACTGGTGTCGTTTTGTTGTTCTTTTTTTCCTGTGTGTGTCTTGACCAAAAATGAACACCAACCATTCTTGCCCAACGACACGACGAGCAGAAGCACTCACATGCAATTCGTAATGAATATGGACGTCTAATTTGTTTCTGCCATTTTATATGATATTCACCTGCTCAGAAGCACAACTCACAAGTGTTTTACACCGCACACACCAGCACCGAGAACCACGAGCAGCTCCCGACAGAAAGGGAAGACGAATCGTGGAATCAATCACTCGAGCAGAGTACTATCTGTAAAAGTGATTCCCAAGACACATTAACCCCCAAATCAGAGCTCCTGCTCACAAAGTCATTTACCTTGGTCACAACTCGCGAGACACTTGGTGGCAAAGGCAAATCCATGTGTAAATCAAAATAAAACAAGTGTAGCCGTAAAAACAGAAGAAATATGATTAACGCAGGGGTACTTACAGGGTTCTTTGCAGCCGCAGTACAAATATTAAATTTCTTTGCAGTGAAGTCATAATTTTTTGTCTTCGGGTTCTTTGTGAAGTTATTATCAGTGATACGGGCTGTGGAGTTCGCTTTTTTCGGGTGAAACGTATTGATTTTCTTTTTGTTTTTTTTTCGGTGGTCGAAATGTGTTCGAAAGCACCGAATTGCTGGGGCTTTTGTGTGGAATGAAAAATGTGTGCTCCACTACCACGATCTCTTTAGTTCAACGAGTTTTTATCTTCGTCCATTTATCGTTGGATATGCCTGGTGGATGAGAAACAGAACAAAAAATCCTCAATACACAGAGAGAAGAACGTATATGAAAACGCCATCAAAAAGGAGGAATTTTTTTCGCCCTCAGTGATGATCATCATCGATTAAAAAGCACACAGAAAAGAGAAGAAACTTTTTTTTTCTCGATGTCGAACGAAGTCGTCGTCGTCGTTGTATGGTCGTTCAATGACATAAAAAATTCACTCACGATTTTCACAAAGGAATTTCCCACTTAGAATGGTCACATTTTCACTTCAGACTTTGCAATTATTGTAGTTTGTTTATTAAATTAACGATAAATGGTTAAATTTGTGGAAAATATGAACAATTTTTGGGGGAAATTTGATAAAGTTTCACAATTAAAATGACGTCCGATGTGAAGTAGACATGTTTATTTTAATTGATTAAAAATTATTGGTGTTGTACTAGAACGCAGCATGATGGTGGGGAGAACGTACTAGACGGCAGAAAACAAAAAATGTGATGCTACGGTGTTACCATCAGTGTTGATCTTGGTCAATTCTATGTTTCTCAAAGAATTTCTAATTGGATTTGCTTTGTATTTTTTTTTTTTTTTTTTTCAATTGCTAGGTTTTCGTTTGTGTAGCCGAATACTACCTATTTTTAAAAACATGTATTTGACGGCGCGTTGTAAGACGAATTTGGAAATGTAGTCGCATCGAGAAGGCGATGACGAACCACATTTATAAAATAATATTAAAATTAATTAAAATTAAAAAAATTAATATTAAAACAGTATGCTGAGAGATTTATCTTGATTTTCATTATTCATTAATAAAAAAAAATGTCAAAAAGAAAGAAACCTTTACTCCAGTCTATATATGTATTTATTTATGTACTTATAGCCAGGAAAGAATAATTTCTTTCTTTCTCAGAAACAGAAACTGAAAATAATATCAGAGAGAGCATTCAAATAGCCGTAATTGAAAACTTTTGGCACATAGCAAAAGTTTTTCAAGACCTTTATTTTGTGATTAGTCGCGTCTTGCAATAATTGGCATGCGGTTAAAATTTCAACTTCATCATTTTCGTAAAATCCCACTACAATAAAAGCCCCTCTCCTAATGAAGAATAGAAGAACAACCAGAGGCTATAAAATAAGGAAATTATCTCCCACTCCCACAAATCAGCGGCAATAGACAAACGGCCTTCGATTACCTTTGGCTGAGGGAGTCATAAGCATCTACAGGAGATAAGCAACCAGAAGAATTGCACGTTCAAGAACCCGAATCCGGATGTCATCAAATAATGCCAGGACGTCCAGTCGTATACCATCGACAGCGTATTTGTCCCTTGGAACCGGCAACATGGAACGAAGGATTGTTTTTTATTAAATTATTCATTTTTAATATAAAAAAAGTCCAGTAAAGCCAGTAAATTTTTGAAGCCTTGTATCCTCGTTTCTTGAGAGTGTACTTCCGCACATATTGAGAGTGTAGTCCGCATTGTTTTGTTGATCCTTCAGGTTGCATTTGTTATAGAGATTTTTCGAATGTACACTTGGCCTTTGCCTTGAACATGTCGCATGACAAATCTAGCCAAGATTCTTGCTGGTGTAGTGACCCTCAACCACAAATTACTTAATAACTAGATATTCAACTAAAGCGTCCCTTTCCCCCCAAAACCCATTTGTTTATTTGTTGTTGTTGTTTTGAGTTCCGTGTCGGTGAATACGTGTGAGAAAAGTAAACAAAAATTTGAGAGCCCGCCAAAATAGCGAGGTGAATTTCACACTGACATTTGAAAAATTTAAATACATATCTTAAAAAAGTCATAAAAGATAACACACAAGTCATTAAAGTCAAAATGACAATTCTGTTTTAATTTTGCCCACACTTGGGGTGAATGCGTTTGAGACGCTTATTATTATTATTACGCAGTCGGGCTTTTCTTTTCTCCAGAATCGTTCATGTGTTATTGATGTTCAGTTTTTAATTATGTAGGAATGCAGAAAATATTAGTTATTCAGCAAAACATGAGCAACAGTTAGGAAACAATCGAGAAAACTTCCATCTTAGGAAAAGGCTTTCGACTTTTATTTATTTATTTAAGTTATTTTGTCCGAAAACGGTTCTGATCTTTTTCTTGTATCAATGTGTTTGTAAGAATTTTCTTAAGAAAGTGCTTAAACAACAATTGGCCATATGATTTTTTTTTGTTTTTATACCCCATCCCATAGGATAGGAGGTATATTAAGTTTGATTCATAGTTTGTAACATAGAAAAATAATCACCGTAGACCCCCAAGACCTTAAGGGCATATGATCGAGACCGAATTGTAAGTCGAATGAGCCATGTCCGTCCGTCCGTCTGTCGGTAGTATTAGGCCTTAAATTTTGAGCTAAGAACGTGAGACTTGATATCTGCTCTTTTTAGGTCCCGAAGCAGTACAAGTGCAAAATTTTTTGACTTCCGCCCACTTTACTTAATAGCATGAAAAATCAAAATTGTTGTAGCAAGCTGAAATTTGGTATGCAATATTCTCACTTAAGTGTATTGTGATTGGCATTTACAAAAAAAGCGAAAACCGCCCTCTTGTAAGCGTGGTCATATTTAATATGCATTGTAATAAACGGCTTTTATTTGATATATTTGCTTTAAATCCAAAAAACTTGCACTATAAAATATTCAGGTATGTGCATAAGCTATCAACTCAAATAAATAAATTTTTGCCACGCCCACTTTTTGGGGCGTTTTTAAGTAAACATCAAATTTTGAATATAAAACTGCAATCAATACGTGTATACTGCATCTGATAAAAAATATGATAAAAAAGTTTATGTTATTGAAAAGCTTTTAAAAAAAGAAGATTCTTCACTGACAAATTAGTAACACAATTAAAGTTGATAGAAACTGAAATTTAACAACCAAGATTTTTGACGCATTTTGGAGCTTAACAGTGGCCAATTGGGATGGGGTATCCAATGATTCGCCTAGGCGGATTGTAATCCTCCCTCTAGTTTTTTTTTTTAAACTGGAGAGAAATGGAGAGAAAGACCAAAAAACTGCAGCAGTATTTTAATTTTTCATAAAATTCTTTTATCATTGTCTTTCTTGTTTCTTAAGCTTGCAGTCGGTAGCGTGCAGTATTGGTAATCACACGCTTGTGAATTTTGATACAGGTTTTTTGCGTTTATTTATTTCTGGAAGATTTTTTTTGCCTTCAAAGTTGTGATAACTTAAAACTTAAACTTGTCGTAAGAATAAACCCTAAAGGGAATTAAGTATTGCTGATACTAAATTTTATATGAACTTTTTATGTTTCGTTTGTATTAATTAGAGGTTTAATGTACATAAAACTCAAATCCGATTACGGTAAAAAAATTAAATTAAGTTCTCTAAAAATTATTTTAAGTTCTCACGGAAAGCAACATTCATGTAACACGACCCCAAACTGCGACTTCCAGATATTGGAATTCGTTACAATTTTTCTCCGGTAGACGGAGCAAAAAGCTGATTCCGCCATGATTTCGTGGTGAATCACTTGAACTTCGTGGTGAATCTCTTCAAGTATGGAATACATTGACGCAATGTGAGAGTATGCATGGATTTCCAGGCATTACCAAGGCAACAGCTTGTAGGCCCCCCGGCTTTCCAGTCTAGTTGAATATCTAATTCATTAAGTAATTTGTGCCCTCAACCTTTTTCGAGCTAAGACTTATTTGTTTAATATTAATTTAACTCAATGCAAAACGAGCGACTAATTACCGTCCGATCGTCCGTATCGTTTTGCCAAGGAGTCCGCTGCTTCATTCCCCTTTATTCCAACCAGTACAGGGTCACTTTATTGACCTTACTGGCTCCAATATAAACAAGGGTTGCTATGCAAGAGCAGCGTTTTGATTTTCTGTTCCAGAAACAAGTTCCTGGTGTTGTTGATTTTACGTCGCTGATTCAGTTCAGTTGCTAAAAACGGTGCCATTAAGGTTTTAGTTGCTAATTTATGAGATTCTACTTCTGTTTCTGCTCCTTGTGACAAGGAGGCTTAATAGTTTTCAGCGCTTGTTTGATATGCTTCTTTAGCAAAGAAATGGAACACAGCCAGCAACTTCAAAATTGGTGCGACTGATGTTGTGTGTACTCATTTCATAAGGGCTTACTTCTTCCAAAAGTTTTGTTAATGTATTTTTGAGAAGTCGAAAAAAAACTGCAATGAATTTCTTGAATTCGAAAACGGTTTTAAATTTTTATGTTAAGAAAACACCATGCATTCGGCAAATTAATTGGATAGAAACTATCTCTCATGGCTCTGCAAATATTTGTCAACCTTTGTGTTGGTTTCTCAACATCAATGCGGTCATCAAAAAATAGATCTATTAAATTGATTCTCCCTTTTTGTGGGTCAATTTGAATTTCTTTCACAAATCACCTAACCTGTCAAGTTTGCTTTGATTTTTGTTCACTTGAATTTTGACACAAATTGTGCGTTGAAAGGCGTTGCTGTGCGTCTGCATCGGGATGCAGTCGTATTCAAAACATACGACTTGCATAATCACGAAGCAAATACGATACGATACGAGTAGTCGAGGTGAATTTTTGCACTCGACTTGCGTAATTGGGGTGATTATTGAGAAGTTGGCCCTGGTTTACCTCGAGCTGTTGCGCCACTCTATTCATTTATTTACCACAAACCACTGGGCTGTTTTGATCCCAAATGGCTGTCATGAGCTTATATATAAGTAGGTAGCAACTATCGTTAAGTTTAGCAGGAGCTCCGGCTGGGCAAAGTTTTTCTTTAAAACTATGATACATCTACTAGGTAAGAAAAGGTTGAAGTAGCTTTCAGTGTATCCGCCAGACAAAAACCCGTTACAACCCGTCCTTCTAATGTTTGTTCTCTCTTTTAAATCCGCAGTATGATTTTGCATGTGGAACCTCCACGAGGAACCTCCATGAGGCCTCCCAGAAATTATTTTGGGCTCTCATTCCATTAGCATAAATAAAGATGTCATAGCCAAATTCAATCATAATTTCACTTGAAAAAGGCTCCTTAGTTAAGGCTAAGGTGAAAAGCGTCAATGCGATGGCATACTACCAAGTTTCAATGCGGTGGCATAATACCAAGGATTTCAACTAATTCGCAATTAACATAAATCTTCATTTAAACCTCTACAAATCACGCCGAAAAGCGATTAAAAATAAACCCCCATTGACCTTTTTCACGAACCACTTCCAAAACTTTTCAAACATCTTTTTAACAGTTTGAGAATCGAAAAAGGACTTTGAAGCTGTCCTCGTATGACAGATCTGTCAGAACTAGGATTTCTATCGGGATGTTAACAACGGAGATCTTTTTACGCTCCCGGAAAATGAGATCGCCACTCCCTTTTGAGAGCCGAAATGACAGAAAAACAGTGCGCATGTCAAATTAATCCTATATTTTTCTGGCGGAATCACTTTGGGATTTTTAATTAATCGTCTCATGCACGTATTATTGCCGGTGGAAACATACCTAATATTATGAAACTTTTCATGAAATGCCCATGTAAAACATAGCTTTAAGAAACATCGCATTTGAAATTTTATACTGCCATATCTGTGCTTCGATTTGAACAGATTTTTAACTTGCCTCCTCCTCCTCCGTCATCTGTCATATGAGTTGATATCGGGTTGTGCGGAAAGCGTTCTTCAATTTTTTAATTTTTAGCTAATTCGGAAAAGAATTTAATTTGTCCAAAATGGGGGAAAAGAATCCTGACCAAAGTATTATGGATAAATCCATGCGCTCGGTGTTCGGTAAAAGACTCTTCTTCTATCCTTTTTCGATTGTTTCTAAAACTATTTTCGCGGCTTTCAGTCGGCAACATTCCCTACGAAGCGACCGAGGAAAAGCTAAAGGAGATTTTCAGCGAAGTTGGTCCGGTTTTATCATTAAAGTAAGTTTATTCTGTTTTTGGGAAAAATAATCTTAAAAAAAAACTCTCATCTTAAAAAAAAAACTCAGACTTGTTTTTGATCGTGAAAGCGGCAAACCCAAGGGCTATGGATTCTGCGAGTACAAGGACCAGGAGACCGCCCTCAGTGCTATGCGCAACTTGAACGGCTATGAAATCGGCGGCCGCACACTTCGTGTTGACAACGCTTGTACAGAGAAATCCCGAATGGAAATGCAACAGTTGTTGCAAGGACCTCAAGTTGAGAATCCGTACGGGGACCATTGTGATCCTGATCAGGCGCCAGAAATTATCACAAAAACCGTGGCGTCTTTGCCGCCTGAGCAAATGTACGAGCTAATGAAGCAGATGAAGCTTTGTATACAAAACAACCCATCGGAAGCTCGTCAAATGCTCCTGATGAACCCTCAGTTGGCGTACGCCCTCTTGCAGTCGATGGTAGTGATGCGAATTGTTGACCCGCAAACAGCTCTGGTAAGATACCCTACGGTTAGTTGTTTTTAGAAATTTTGTCATGTTTTGCCTGTTGTAGACGATGCTCTTCAAGGCCAACCAAATGCCGCCAGTGCTTGGTACCAACGCAATGACGGGCCAACCTCAGCAAATGCCCCTGTCGCAGCAGGTCCCTCTGATACAACAAGTATCCTCGTCGCAGCAGACCTCTTCAGCTGCCTTGATGGCCAATTTTGTTATGCAAAATCAAGACATTGACTTGCGTGCTGTTGATCCCAGGGTGTTAAGCGATCCGCGTTCAATGAGTGAAGCACGCGGTATGCCAGATCCCCGTGGCATTGACCCCAGAATGTCGCGCAATATGGATCAAGATATGCGCGCTCTGCCCAATCCAGTTCCTCCGCCAGCAATCGGACAGCAGATCGATCCACGATCACAGCGCATGCCGCAACCAGTAGCGGCACCAGTGCCGTTCCCAACCGATCCACGACAACGTCAAGGGGATCCACGTCTTCGTCCTGGCATTCCAATTCAACCAGTACCACAGCCAGTGGCTGCACCACAAACCGCACAGCAGAATCTTCAGAGCCGCCTTACATCCAATGGAATTCCCAGCGACGCCTCGGATCAGGAGAAGGCTGCTCTCATCATGCAAGTATTGCAGTTGTCCGATGAACAGATTGCCATGCTTCCACCAGAACAGCGTGCCAGTATTTTAGTGCTGAAGGAGCAGATCGCCAAGAGCACCCAACGTTAGAAAACCATTTCTTAGTTACTTGCTGAAAGGTAGATCTACTTGAAATACATTTTTATGACCCTCTAAATGTGGTTTTTGTGTTACCATTGGCTGCCTACTTTGTGATCGCCGGCGGATTATCGCCACACATCCTGTTTCCAATTTCTACTTTGCTGGGAACGCAGGAATTTGGTTCGTATTTTAATTCACACATAGCTCCAAAATTTTGTTAGCAAACTTAGGACAGATACGATAGATGAGTCATCGAAGCTCAATCATCGCAATACAGCCAGCTACAACACAACCTTCAGGACAGGACCTACTTTAAAAGACTGTAAATCAACATAAGAAATCTTTCGATAAAAACAAATTAAACAAGGCTCTGCTCCGCGCCGATTACCTTTGCAAGAATTAAAAACAAGCGAAACGTCATGTACACAAAAAAACAACTAAAATCATTTATTCGTTCAAAAGTAAAAAAAAAAACAAAATTAATAGAAGAAACTTAACTTAAACTTTTTTAAATTCATTGCGAATTAACACTCGCTCTACTTCGTGCGAAGTATAAGCCTTATTCTTTACAAAAATACTTTTGTACGATGAGATCCTCGTAAACGGGCGCTTCTTTTTCGTTCTTCGATGCAAACAAGCAAATTTCAGTCGTCTTCCCACGCTGCCTGATTATTCTAGCGTAGAGCGTACGGTCCCGCAAGCACTTTTTTACAGCTTGCTTCACATCCTTCTCGCGCATACGTGGATTCGCCTTGAGTCCAAACAGTTTCATTTCGAATGTCCGCAGCGGCCATACAAGCAAATCGTTGGGGCACTTGCGGACGTTCTCTTCGCCGACCATTTCAGAGTTGAGAAAGTCCACGTAGAACACCCTGACTTGGCGGGTGGCGGCATTGTGTGAACGTATTATAGCACGATAATAAAGCTTGTCCTTTGAATACTTGGCAAGGCATGGCGTCTTTTCTTCGAATGACGTTAGCTGTGGGTTCTTTCGCGCCATCAGCTGAATTCGACGGGCAAGTTCAACTTGGCGATAGTCCAATTCAGAGAGATGTGGAAAGACGTGCAAAACAGTTGGAGAGCGGGCGTATGCCACATCACAGTAAAAAGACTTGACGCTCAGCGGCAGCTGGGGCGCTTTAAATGCCTCGATGCCGCTGAAGTTAGACAAAAGCGAAGACGAGTCCAACGGATCAAAATTATCGAAATGTGAGCCAACCTCAGATTTGGGCATGGGCGGAGCACCATCAACATTGTCATCGAACCAGTGATTGGATCGAAAGCTAAACTCCAATTCGACTATGTCGTCATCATCATCGCTATTCGCCGCACCATCGGCTGTTCCAGATTGCTCCGATTCGATGTCTGTTATTGTCCTGTAAAGCATTTCGTTTTGCAGTTTTTCAAACATCTGCCGGTACTCTTCCGGGTTGAACATGGCTGCATTGTCCTTCTGTGTCGCATTTACATCTTGCTCGGGATTTTCAAGCATCGGATCGGTTATTTGCTGTTTCATAAATTCTCTCAGCTCGTCCGCCGAGTCAAGGCTTTCTGCTTCATTGGGTGGATCGTCGGCTATGGGGATTATTGGCGCTCGTTTATTGGTTTCTTTAAGCTTTCTGTTGCCGGCACCGCTGGCGAAAGCATTCTCAATCAGGTACGTTGCCAGATCGGTACGATCAAAGCGGATGCTACACGACTTGATGTCTTTGTTTTCTTCTCCAGGGGGCACGCGGACCGCACAGAGTTTATCAACGATCACACCGTGGATAAGATCTAGTATGGTGGTGGAAAAACAAGGCTGCCCGCCTCTAGGCCTGATTCCATCGATTCTGTACCGGTGTGCTTGAATAGGAGTATTGGGATATGGAGTCCTTTTGTACAGGTCCCTCGCATCGCACATCTCGATGTTGCCGTAGTCCACGAAACGAACTTCGTACTTTTTGTTCGGCAGAACACGGAATATGGCGGCCCGATACAGAGAATTATCCAAGTGGTAACGTGCTAAGCAGGGCTGTGCTACACTCCACTTTTCGTCTGTCTTCGCTGAATTTTGCTTAAAGTCAGCCATCTCGTTGATTTTGCGGCGCATTTTGGCCAGCAAAGAGTGTTTATCTGCATCGTGCATGTATACAATAGCCTCGTCATCAACGTATGTGGGGAAGGCAGTAAATACAGTCTTTTCTATTGGCTTTGCCGGCAACCACTGAGTAATGGGGGCTGAATCACCACCAATCGACTCATCGATTTCGCAAGTGGAGGCATGGGAAGCTTCATCTAACTCGAACGAATCGTCATTTAAGCACTCCGGCATCTCCTCAATTGTTTTCTTGAACTTATCGTACCAGTCCTCCAGCGTTTGCTGACCTTGTTCCAGCTCTTCCTGGACAAACTTATCCAATTGCAGAGTAATGTCGATCTTTTCGGCCAAGTGTGCAAGCCCGGCACAAACCAGAATTTTGTTGATGTTCGTAAACTTGGTCGTACAGGGAGCGAGGGGATCGCATGTTTCTGTCATTAGTCCCCAAAGGACAACAGGAACGGAAGCGTTTACTCTTGTACCCTGAATTGTGGCACCCAGCGACTCGAAAGTGCTAACACCGTGGATAAACTCGTCGATAGCGGACTTTGACCAAGATTTCATACCGCCCGTTGGATGAACACAGGCCAAGTGACAGAGAATTGCTGCACTACAGACCCTATCGAATAGATCGTCCATGGCATCTAATTTACTTGTCGGAATTTCTCGAAGCGTTATTCCTTTGTCCCGCAAAAATACAGCGTACAAGGTTTCGGGCTCATCGGCGTCAATGTCGACTATAACCCCACGATACCACTGTTCGGCGGCGTTCACGCTTATACTGGCCAGCACCATACAGTGGCTGCTTACTTGCCAATCGACGTTCTCGCTGGATGTGGCATTCTCTGATTTTCTTTCATGAGCCAGCTGTAGCTCCTCGTGGAACTTCAAAATTCCTGGAATGTGCTCAACCAAATGAATGTAGAACTCGCCCGGGCTGTTAATGTTAACCACTTGTACTGGTGTTCGTTTCAAGGTACGAGTAGTGGGTGGTGGCGTCACCCTACTCTCAACCGCCAAATGCTTAGGTTGCTCTTCCCCAACATGAAGTCTACCGATTGGGGAATTTGCTAGACGTGTATTCTCGACCATGACAGAGCCTTCTCCTGTTGAAAGAGCGTGCTTGTACTTGACCAGCATGGCACCGACGTTGACGTCTAGATGTTTTTTTAAAACATTTAGGATGACTTGGTAACGAAACTGCTCGCTGGATGAGATAGTCATTTGCACATTGGGATTCAAAGTCATGCGAACAAATTCGGCTATGGCTGTGTCTGTCCATTCGTAGGCGTTTTCTTGTAGAGGTTCCACGTGGGCCAGGGAACATGCGATGGATAGTTCTTGGACGTTAAAAAAACGCTCCTTTAGAGTGTGCAACTGGCGCCAGTTGACAGTAACAGATCGGCCGTCGTCCACGAGGCGAACACGAATGCCATCTAAAGGTGAATAGAAAAATTTGTTAGCACTCAGGAAATGCAAGGAGTTAAGCTCTAGATAAAAAAAATAGTCTCAGCCTTAAAATTTAAATGAATGCTATATGGGACTGCTCAAACGCCTTACCATAAGGGCCACTCCGCAATGAATTAAAATGAGAAGTAATAATCCGTCTTTTCCTCTACCTCTTATACTTTCCACTAATGAGATGTTAACCAAAGGATTAACTTAAGGGTTGCCAAATGACTTGTTAGCGAGTCAAGCAGACGGGTCTTTAAATTTGTGGCAACTTAAATACATAAATCCTAGAGAAAAATTAGCTAACGCCTGAATACGTAGATTTTTAGAGTTTTGATTTTTCGCTTATATCAGAAAGGCTTATGCGGACAATATATTTTCACTCCACAGGCTGGTTAAGAGTCGTCTGTATAAACGGCATGCGTTACGTATTTGCTCAGAATCCTTCTAAATGGAAGCCCTTCTGCGTCCGGGGACTCACAAATGATTCGCCTTTGAACCGTCAGTATTTAAATGCTTTTAAATTTAGCTTCGAAGGCAAATTTTATATTAGATGATGAGGTATAGCTTCTCTCGGTTTCATACATACAGCATTAAAAGGAGGCTCTACAGAAAAATTAGTAATGCTTGGAACTTTGTATTTACTCTTATAAACCCAAGGCTCTGTGCTTAACGTCCTTTTCTAGTGCTCTCCTCGACTTATCGCAGGAATTCGACAAGGTATGGCACGAAAGCTTGAAGTATAAACAAAGCGGTCAACCTTGCCCGAAGGAAAATATAGGATTTCGGATAACTGAAACGACAAACATTTTCAAGATTATTTGAGCTGGTGTACCTCAGGAAAATCGTCGTCGATCCGACCTCGTTCATGTTCTACAAGAGAGGTATACTTTAACATAATAAGACAGTTATGGCCACGTTAACGACTATTCTGGCAACAGGTGAAGCAGTCAGCGAGCTTTGGACAAAATTTGCATCTGAACGAAGATGTTGTTAACGAGGTAAAGTCAACGCCTGTCAATCGTAAGCACAGAACAACTTACCACTGTTCTTTAGCTCCTTACAAGGAGGACGAGTGACGAGCTGAGAAAAATGTTGGTTTTGTTTCATTGAATTTTTTTAGGCAGCTGTTCAAGCCGTCCTACACAGGGTTTATATGAACTTCATACAGTACGTATAAAGTACAGTAATCCCCATTTACATACCCCCTCGATTCATTGCACAACCCGTTAAGTAGCTTTATAGTTCTATACTCTGGCTATTTTTTGTCAAACCTCATATAATTTTACCCTTTCACGTAACCTTTGAGATAGACATTTATCGCATATTTACACAACCCGTTTAACGCCCTTCAATTTTTAACACCCTTCAACCCAAAATGTAAATCATTTTCTTTCCACAAAATACTACACAAAACGAAAATTGAGCATCCTTGCCTTGCATTCACATCAACTCCTGAGCTGACACCAAACTAGTTGAACTGTCATCAATGTCCCTCGCAAAAATATGTAAAAATTGAGGAAGTGCAAGAGTTCGTCTGTGACAAACTTTTATTTACCCGACCCTATATACCGTGTAAAACCAAACCTCACAGTTTTTTGTCCCGTATTCATATATTATTTTCAAAAGTGGGCATGGGCTAAAAATTAAAATAAATTAATTGTGTTTTCGTTAGAATCATGACAAAATGCGTTAAAACCGAAACTTATTTCGGAAAAAACCGTTCTCTCGTAAAAACGCCCCCTAAAGGTGGGCGGAGCTCAAAACTTTGTATGGAGCAAACTTAGCAAATTGTAATATCTTTAATATTTGTCATATAATTTTTTTTTTCGATTTGGAGTGAACTTTCAGAGAAATCGGGTTTTTGAAGATATGACATTTTAAGTGTCCGATTTTCGTCTTCTTAAGGGTTTTGGGCTATTATTGCTCTATACCCAAATCTGAGTTTCTACGCCTTGTCTAACTTGCCCAAAAGGCATTTTGAAAGAAAATTTAAGATAGATGTTGTCTTACATTGGAGCCAGTCGTGGGCGTGGCTGTTAGCGGATTCAACCTATTTTCACACTTTGTCTATACAAAATAAGAATCAAGATTGAGCGTCAATTTAAAAGACCTAAAAACTTCACACAAACGGACAGACGGTTGGTCATGGCTTAATCAGTTCGCCTCTCTCGACATATCTCTAAAACGTCTTAGGGGTCTGCGGTGATTATTTGACTGTGTTACAAACTATGCATTAAAATAATATACCCTGGGTCGGGTATAAAAGAATGAATAAATAAGTCTAAATGCGTGGACAATTTCTTTTGACAGCCTTAAATAGACACGTTAATGGATAATTGCTCCAAAAAGAGAGTGAAACCTGATGTAGTTATCCAGGGAAGGGAACACTGCAGTTAAGTTATTGAAGCCTGAGATCGCTTTGAATAAATCTAAATAAAACGTAAGGTGCAACAGGACGGTTCGAGATGAACAAGGGCCAACTTCTCAACCATGTATGTTCTGTGTTGTATTCGTCACATACAAGGGGCACCAACGATTTTTGGCCGAATCCGTCCGACACTTTAAAAAGTTTTTTGGAGATAGTTTTTTCTCTCGGAAGGATAGCCAGACTCTCACAGAGGTGGGAGAAAAGGCGCGAAGACCAAAGACCGTAAAAAATGACGAGTCTTATTTTCAGTTTAAAGAGGTAAGTCTTGAATCCAGACATCCCGCCTAGTAACCACATAGAGACTCCTATGCCACTGCACCCCACAGAGCACCTTTAAAAAAAAACTCTTTAGTCAGATCTACAGACGACAGAAAAACGAGCGACTACTTAACATACCGACTAAAAGCTCAATCGTTTATATAACAGACATACCCCTTGGGTATGGCGATTACGGCACCCCCAAGTAATATGGGTATTATTACTTGGGGGTGCCGTGGCGTAGTGGTTAGTATGTGTGCCTACTACGCCGGAGGTCTGGGTTCGAATCCTGCCATCGTCACCTGAAAAAAAACTTGTTCTTTTTCACGGTCCCCACCTCCGCGAGGGTCTGACAAGCCCTCCGAGAGTATCATTTGTCTTGAAAAACTTCTCAAAGTGCCGTTCGGATTCGGCAAAAAATTGTAGGTCCCCTTGTATGTAAAGAAATTAACACACCAGCATACATTGTTGAGAAGTTGGCCCTGGTTCACCTCGAGCTGTTGCGCCACTCTATTTATTTATTTTTTACCCTAATGTCAAAATAGATCGACAATCCCACTCAAGTTCTGCAAAACGCTTGCGATGCCCATAATGGGCTTAGGTAAACGATTCGGATATCGGAAACTGTCCGGCTTGGTTTAGTCGCATTGCTTGTGCTTTTGATTTCTAAGGATTATCAGGATGAGTGAAGGCTTTAAGTCACTTATGTATGTTCTTTAAAAAGGGTTCTTCTTACCTACTTCTCATAATGAAACGTTTTCAAAAATGCTTTTTGTTTTTCAATATTGCGTAATTTTTAACGCCTCTTTTGGGTTTAACTGTAACCCTTAAGTTCTGGCACACATCCGAGCTCTTCAAATATAGAAATGGAACAGTTTCGCATCCACAGTTAATGTTACAAAACTAAAAGATGGCTTCACTCCTATAGCCTCAGTAATTATTCATGAGTTGGTAATCCCTTAATTACTTACTTTGTTCTACTTGTAGAATGTGTTATCTTTGTACGACAGATGCAGAGGAATGACCAGTTTCATATCATCATCATAGTCAGCGAGGGTGTTTAAGTCCTTCCATCTATTCCGATCCTCCGCTACCAATACCAACTCGAAAATCTTCGGTGGTACCTAACGCGCAGAAATTCACAAACAATTCACCAGTCGTACAAATATAAAAACCAGCCTTTATCGGTTCGCTGCACTGATTCTGTAGAATGCGAAGTAATTTGAGGTTCTTGAAAGACGGTCTTTAGATGCCAGCCTCAATCTTATTATACTTAGCATCCTACCCAACTTAAATTCAACTTTCGTCGAGCCGGTTTGGATTGAGATGAAATTCTAAACCAATGAACACCAAGGTGCTTGTTCTTTTCATTTCGCTCTTTTATGAACTGAGGGATTTAAACCCTGGTTGCTTCAGATTTTGTTGGTTTATAATTTTCTGACGTTGTAGGTGAACTCTCGTAATACACTATACACTTGGTTAAGATAAAGATTAACTATGTTTGATGTCGCTGAGCTTTCTTTAGTGTTACGCAAAACGTCGCCCAACCTGGAAAGTAAATGGTGGTTAAATTTTATTGAGCCGATGTTGAATGTGAACCAAACCTAAACGTCAAGTTTTTTCTGCATATCATTTGACATTTCTCAATTTCATACTAACTCAATTTGAACAATCGAGCAATGCGTTAAAGTTATTAAGGCTTATTATAAAATGGGCGTTCAAATCAAAATGCATATCGGGCACTTCGTGATTTTTTCGGTCAATTTAATCGTCCAAATGTGCGTACAATCAGAAATTTTGCTCAATCAAAAATTTGAGCAATCCGGGTCTGTTGGAGATGTGAAAACACCAGTGCATGCTCGTACAGCTCATACTGCTGAAAATATTGCTGCTGTTAGCGACAGTGTTGCTGAAGAGCCGTCCACCTCAACTCGTCGTCGTGCCCAACAATTGCACCACTCACGCTCGTCGTTGATGAACATTATGCATAAAGATTTGCATTTACACGCTTACAAGGTGCAATTTACTCAAGAACTAAAGCCTTTTGACCATTTCAAGCGTCGGGAATGATCAGAATGGTGGCAAGAAATGGCAACAGTGGATGATAAATTTTCGAAGAAAATCATCTTCAGTGATGAGACACATTTTCACCTCAGTGGATTCGTCAAATCGCCCGACGAATGGAACCTCGGCATTGTTTGCCCGATCCTGAAGAAAGGAGACCCTCTGAGTTGTGCCAACTACAGGAGCATAAGTCTTCTTAACATCGCATACAAGATCTTTTCTGCTGTACTGTGTGAACGCCTGAAGCCGTTTGTCAACAATCTGATAGGCACATATCAGTGTGGCTTTAGGCCAGGAAAGTCCACTATCGATCAAATATTCACATTGCGGCAGATCTTGGAGAAAACCCAGTTCCCCAACCCAATTCCAAATCGATACACACCACCTCTTCATCGATTTCAAGGCCGCGTATGACAGCATCTATAGAGAAGAGCTATATAGCGCAATGTCTAGTTTTGGCATCCCTGCCAAACTCGTCAGTCTGTGCAGGATGACGAAGGGAAACTCACGCTGTTCCGTCAAGATCGGCAAAGACCTCACCGACCCCTTTGATGTCAAAAAAGGATTAAGACAAGGCGACGCGCTGTCATGCGAATTCTTTAACATCATACTTGAGAGAATTGTGCAGAACTCTCGTGCGAACACCAGAGGTACAATCTTTCAAAAGTCCGTTCAACTACTCGCATGACGCAGACGACTTTGACATATCGGTAGAACAAAGCGTGATGTCAGTGAAGCCTTCGTGAGTATTGGGACGGAAGCGGCGAATATCAGTTAATCAGTCAATGAGGGCAAAACCAAGTATATGCTGTCATAAAGAAAAGACACCCAACACCGACGTCTTGGGCAAAACATCACCATCGACAGCTATAACTTTGAGGTAGTTAGGGACTTTGTCTACCTGGGTTCCGCTATCAATTCAGACAATGACACCAGCGCTGAAATCAAACGAAGGATAACTCTTGCCAATCACTGTTTCTTTGGGCTAAGAAGGCAATTGAGTAGCAGAGCCCTCTCTCGAGCAACTACAGTGTCCATGTATAAGACCTTCATCATCCCAGTCCTGCTTTACGGCGCAGAAGCATGGACCCTGTCAAAGGCGGATGAAAACACTTTAGGCTGCTTCGAGAGGAAAATTCTTCGGACGATTTACGGTCCCGTCTGCATAGACGGAGAGTGGAGGAGGAGATAAAACATCGAAATGTACGGGCTGTATAGCGATACCGACCTAGCCAAAACACAACGTCTACGATGGCTGGGTCATCTAGAGCGGATGGACACCAACGCTCCGGCCCGGAAAATCTTCGAATCCAAACCGCAGGGACGGCGCGGTAGAGGAGCACCGAGACTCAGGTGGCGCATGCAAGTGGAAGGGAACCTCAGCCAACTTCGCGTCCAAAACTAGAGGCGGGTAGCTAGAGACAGAGCTGGCTGGCGAAGCTTGTTGGCTGAGGCCCAGGTCCACCCCGGACTGTAGCGCCACCTTAAGTAAGTAAGTAAGCATTCGTCAAATAAGTCGATTCGTCAATTTTCTTTTGGTTTTTTTGAAATAAAAGGTGTACGTCGATAAGCCAGCAACAATTCAAGAGCTAAAGGATAAAATAATTCGGCGCATTAACGGCATAGCACCTCAAATGTGCTTCAGCAATATCGAAAATTAGGACCATTGGATAGAGGTGTACCGCCGAGGTCGCGCCGGCCATTTGGCCGATATTTTGTTCCATACATAATCGAACCATACCAATATTATCATAATAAAAATAAATGACAATAATTTCCTAAACAATTCGTGTTTTACTCAAAATCAACATCGGCCCCTAAAATTTAACCACCTTTTACAACATCAAGGCTACGTAGGTACGGGAAAATAATTGCAAAGAAACATTTTCATATTAAAGGCGTTACTTTTGAAGGTTTCGTTGAGGAAAGGGAATGGATTTTTTTTTGTAGAATCTAAAGTTCTACAATCGACATATTTATTGCAGTAAAGGATATGTTTGTCTGTTGGATTTTCCATAACCCAAATTTTAACCCACCGATAGGGATGATAACAGGCTTAGGGAAATACATCTAGAGCAAAATTGTAAATAAAAACTTTAAACTTACTTGGGTCGTCGATCTGTTCGACGCATCCTCGATACCATTTCTCATCTACAAGCAGTGCGCAGCACATTTGTAATTGAGCACAGTAGATTGTGTCGCTTGGCTTATTTGAGTACTCCACGTCCATTTCGGTCTCTAAGCGTTTGATTTCGTCAAGTTGAGAGAACTGTAACAAAAAAGGTAAAAAAAGTGTAACTAACAATAAAGCATAATCGAAAAAATACCTTGACGGCAAAAAACTTTTGAGGATTCTCAATAGAAGTGATTTTCACCCGAAATATCTCTCCGGAATGCAGCATTGGTTTTGAGAGTCTATGTTTCATTTTAGACACTTGTGTTATCTAAAACCAAAGGTTAAGTTCATCTTTCAAGCACTTAGGTAAACCAGACCATTAAAACTTACCTTCGAAACAGAAAATCTTGAGTCTTGGTGTGATGTGCCAGCCGAAGCATCGACACCCAGTCCTGTATAGATAAGAACATCACGTAGCGAAACTGGATGACTTGCGTTTATTGTGAAGACCTCAACATTTGATAGGGTCTTAGCATTGTCTTGAACACAATGTACAATTTGAACTGGCTTACTGTAAAAAGAGAATAAAATTACAAAATTTGAAAAATTATACAAAGTCTAAAACATACTTTTGAATAACATCTTCCATCACAGTACGTGCGTCGGAGGACCACTTACCACCAGCCGGTGCAACACCTATTAGCGAGCATGCAGAAGCCGCCGGCGGAATGATTTTTAGGTTTACATCAATTTCGCGAAATCTATTGTTACACTAGTAAGTTGGTCACGTAACCTATTTTTATAAAATAACAAATCCTACCTGCTCTTTGGGACCTCCTGGACAATACCATAGTCCAAAAGAAACACGTTATATTTCGGGCACTCGTTGTCTTTGGTCTTTTTGGTTTTTTTTAGTTCCTCTTTTGCGATACCGCGCAGCCACGCCTTATCGGCGAGATGGTATACCAGATACATCTCGCCCACATTTACCGAGTCCACGAAACTAGCATTTGCATCGAGCAGCGCCAAGTGCATGCGTACGGAGGATATAATCTCTTCGTCCTGGATAAAAAAATGCGAAGGACTTAGAATGTTCGTAATACGATTGACTCGTTTGCTCCTAGGTGTCATATAAGCGACAGACGTCGACGGCTGAGACATTATCGATTCAGGTAGAAAAGTGCTGTCCATCGCATCAGTTTCTGCCAGTGACATTGGCTCTGGACTCTCGGCTGGGACGAAACTGTTTTCATATGAATGCGGCATATCACCGTACATTGGTGTCAATCTGATTCTAAGCTTTGGGTCCGAAGCGATGACTTCGTACGACTTGGAGATTTCCTTGCGAACATCTTTCACCTTCTTGAATCTGTCAATGGGAAATATGAGAAATCAAAGACGGGGGCTTAATGAGAACAATCAAGTCAAAGGATGTGTTGTCTGAGCTCACACAAACGGATTCTTTTCAATTTGCGATATCTGGATTTGGCAGGGCATCGTTTCCAACTGCACAGTAGCTTTTGCGATCACAGCGTTTATGTGAAATTCATTCGGTGGCTTATGAATGTACCCCTGAAGGGTCCCTCGGATGTTCTGTGGAAATAGGACGTTGTCTAACGGAGTTTTTTTTGTTAATGGTTATGAAATACTTACATTTAAGGTTGTTTTATAGTCGGCGACTTTGGCAAATGTTTCGCGGATCGCCTTCTGTGAAGATCGAGCTGACTTTTTAAATTCGTTGATAATACGACGTTCTTCCAGCTGAAGGTGATTGTGTAGCTCTAGAAAAAAGTCGTTTATTTCAACGATGACTCCAGAAGCGAAGCCTTCCAGACGATTCTCGCATTCCCGTGTTTCCTGTAAAAGTTTGTTTTTACATTACTATCAGTTTCGAGTTTATTATTGTTTTTTATTTTAAAGATTATTATGAAAATTATTTTTAAAAATTCTTATATCTGCTTGAATGCAAAAAAGTGCCTTATATAATATTTTAAAGGAAAGAGAGAGAGAGTCATTTTCAGAATCATTTCCTACTAATTCAGGTCCTATTGTTTGTATGACCGTGTAAAATAAATGTTACCGACTTCCGTACAGACCCACCTGTCGGCCTTTTAGAAATTTTTTTTTTTTGAATACGGAGGCTAAAACTCCAAAATCTTTCAAAGGTACCAATACGCCCACTATAGCAGGTACATAATACCGAAGTAGCCGATATTGGTTATGCCCGATTTCCACGTGCTAAAAAACCACCCATTTATGAGAGACACTATGAAACTGCCAGAACGCACTTCATAGTAGTAGATTTTCGCTCTCTCATAATACTTCTTGACTACAACTAAGTTAACTTAACAAGTAGTTTACGCTTCCGTAGTGTTTATCGCATTGGGTAGGTTGCTATCCAGTGAATGCACCTACTAAAGCCGTGCACCCTACGTCGCTAGATCGAAGGGTCTTGTTCTTTGTAGTCGTCGCTCGTTGTTTACATCGTTAAGAGTCTCGTTGAGAGTTCGGATCATTTCATTGTTGCAATGAACATGAAGGCGAGCATTTAGCTTTCGAGCAAAGTTTGTTACTTCTTCGCTCACGGCAGCTATTCCTAAATCTCTGTGAATATCACTATTCCTAATATACCAAACACCTGCCTGTACAAGAGCAGTTTGTTATATATGCTTAATTTCGAAAATCTTCCGATAAGCCAATACATTTCCCTGAGCCTAGTCTCGAGCTCGTCACACTTCTTCTTTACGTGTGGTTTCCACCTTAGTTTAGCGTCCAGTGTCATCCCTAGATATTTCGCTTCATTTGCATAAGGTATTAGTGCAGAATTTATGAACAGAGGTAAATTGTTAACCCTTCTGCAAGTGAAATTCACATGCGTAGACTTGTTCTCGTTAAGAGCCAAGTCTTCGTCCAGACACAAATTCTGTCCAAGGCTCGTTGGAGGTTTCTCGTTGATGACTCGACTGATTCACCTGTTGCCAGGATGGCCGCATCGTCCGCAAACGTGGCCACGACAGTCTCGTCATCTAGAGGTATGTCTCTTGTGTAGAGCAGGAACAGGGTCCGACCGAGGACGCTTCCCAAGGGTACGCCAGCCCGAATTTGCTTGAAACTCGAGTATTCACTACTACACCTAACACGAAAGAGTCTGCTTTCAAGATAATTTTTCAATATTTTAAACATGTCTTCCGGCAAGTTTTGCCGTAGCTTATATTTCAAGCCCTCGTGCCATACCTTGTCGAAGGCTTGCGATACGTCGAGGAAAGCACATGAACATATTTGTTCCCCTTCTAAGGCTTTTTCAATTTCATGCGTTATTCTGTAGACTTGATCTATTGTGGAATGGTTAGGTCTGAAACCGAATTGATGATCCGGGATCGAGCGTCTTTCTGCAATTATTGGTTGTAATCGCTTCAGCAGAAGTTTCTCGAATACTTTCGATATTATCGGCAGAAGCGTTATGGGCCTATAAGATTTTTTATCATTTGCACATTTCCCAGGTTTTGGAACGATATAATGACTTCAGCAATTTTCCATTGCCTTGGAACGTATAGAAGTCTAAGAGAAGCGTTTATCATATAAAGTAGCTTGACTAGTGCCCTTTTTGGTAGTTCCTTCAATATTTCGCCAGTGATCAGGTCGTAACCCGGGGCTTTATTATTTTTAAGTTTGCTTATTGTCTTTCGGAGTTCAACTAACGAAACTTTTTTCATTCTAAAACTATCAGGTTCCGCGTTGTTGTTTTGAACGTCAGCCAACGGCGGACCGTCGAAAGGCTTGAATGTTTCTTCTAAATGTTCTGCAAACAAATTCGCTTTCTCTTTGTCTTCTCTTGCCCATTCGCCGTTAGCTTTTTTTTATTGGTGCCGAGTGGATTATAGGTTTCTTGATAGACTTAACTGCTTTCCACAGCGAGTAGTTTGAGCTCCTATCAGCCGACAAGCCTTCAAGGTATTCGGTGGTCTCACGATTTTTAAAATCTTGCAACATTCCTTTCAGTTTGTTAGAGAGGTGGTTCAAGAGGGTTTTGTCTGGGGGAGCCCTCGTGCCTTGCCATCTTCTACACGCTGTTCTCTTTTCACGAATCAATTCTTCGATTTCGAGCGGATATGTTGTGCGTACATGCACGTCGGTGCTAACTGCGTTCTTTTGGGACGAAGTGTTGTTCCAAGCAGCGCTCTGAATTGCTTCAATGAATTTGTCAACTGCGGTTTCTAACTCGAAAGGAGTTCTCAATGGCACATTCAAGCCAACACCCTCCTTACAGTCCTTTCTGAAGGCGTCTCAGTTCATGTTTTTGCTAGCTAATCTGGGAGCTCTTTCTATTTTCGCCAGTCTTCCAGCCATCTTCAAGATTACTCCTGGGTGGTCTGAGCAAAGATCATAACACTCTTCGATTCGGTATTTGGGTAAGGTATTTGGGGTACCCTTTGGCGATGAAAAAGTCGACAAGGTCAGGCTTTTTATTCCTGTCGGTTGGCCAATATTTTGGCTTACCCGTGGAGAAAAAATCCACTGTTTTTGGACTTTTTCTCCATCTACCTCTTGTTGAATTGCTTCGCGTTAAAGTCACACCCAATGATAAAATTGGTCCCAATGAAGTCATACGTACGATCAAGATCGTCTTCCACCAGTCTATATCCTGGCGGGAAATAAAAAGATGCAATGTTATAATCTAAGCAGTCAATTTTTACAGAAACTGAACTGATCTGCATAGAGTCTAACTGTGTTCTTGAAGTGCTTTATGCAGTTCTTAATGTAGAGGGAGGATTCTCCTCTCGAATTTTTCGAAGGGTGATGTGCGTGATAGTCATTGTAACCTTTAAGTTTGGGTCTAGATACGTTTTAGAAGATGGTTGTGAAAATAGAACTTTGTAGAAATTTCACTAGACAAAGGCGAATTAAAATATGAAATTTATCCGGCAAATTATTTCGGTGAGCCTTCAAGCATGTTTGTAACTAGTTGTATCATGGATGAATTCGAATTGGATACTTTAAAGCCTGAACATATGCATGGTAAAGATTGACACATTTTGTTATCACATCACATTGCCCCCCTCATAGTTTTGTTCGTCCCGAACAAGCACGTCATCATTGCTCCCGTGACAACAGTTTAGGCGTTTCCCATAGATAACTTTCATTTTGGCTCTTGGTCCTTGTTGCATTCGAAAGAAGACTGAAGAATCATTAATTTTCAGAACCACTTCGTAGGGGTCTTCCCAGTCCTGATGCAGCTTCAGCAATTTTCCCTTTCTTCAGTGTCGATTGTAAAGCCATACTAGATATCCTTCTTTGATTTCCGGTGCTGTTGTTCTTGCATCATACCTGCTCTTTGATCATTTCTCTAAGATTAACCACGTTGTCCTCTTGACATTTTGGGGCTTTAATAGGGAATCCTGGGTAGACTCCTGGCAATCTAGGGTAGCCTGGCAGTTCGGCCAAAGTATAGAGTTGTACTTTATGAACCGCATTTCAATAGGTTCATTTCACCCAATCATTTCGATGTTCCAAGATGTTCCTTCAGGGTCTTGCTAAGGCGTTCCACCATTCCATCAAATTGTTAGAAATTGAAATTTCTATCAAACCTTTTCTTCTATGGTTGATATCATCTCGTCAACCCCAGCTTGTTTCGTCAATGGAAGTCGGCTGGTAGCAGCAGGTCAGCGGATCGTTTTGGCATTTTCGGTGTCGACGCAACGTTGTACTAGGTGTGTTCGACCATAGTCCCCATCATTTGACGCAAATATATCAGAAAGCATAAAGCCTTCAGCCCAATGAAGCCGTTGCATCCGTCACGTCGAAGTACACAACTGTTTTGTATTACAGTACGCGGCTTTGTATGTCTCAGTAGTTAATCCCATAAAAAAGGTAGCTAGTCAGTGAAGCTAGTTCAGAGCTGGCTGGCGAAGCTTGTTGGCTGAGGCCCAGGTTTACCCTGGACTGTAGCGCCACCTTAAGTTAAGTCAGTGAAGCCGCACCTACTCGTTTTAATTTAATGAGCCCTGAAACCAGAAGCGATATATGCCTTTAAGATTTTCTTTTGTTTTGGAACTTTTGCCTTGGGACGTAAAGAAGTTCCAGAAAAGCGTTTATAAAATAAAGTGGCTTCACTTATACCCAGTTCCTTTTCGTATTCGGGTCGTATGCTAGAAACTTTCTCTTTTTAAACTTTCAAATTGCACGTGCCCACCAAAGTTTAGGTCCTATCAGGCTATAAGGTGACGTGTTGACATGTTGAACGTTTTTTGAGTCCTACAGAGAAATTTTTGAATTTTTTTTGTCGATCAAAGCCCTTAATTTTCCATGTGTAATCGATATCACCACTCGAAAGACATTTGTACTCATCAGTTTACGCTTCAACAGATTCTATACTGGAATCTAATAGTCAAAGCTCATCGTTGATTCACCGTATACATATTTATAACCCCAGCCCAATTATCAACTTTTTATGAAACTGTAATTATACGAGCATTCTATTTAACGATGTGCACCGCTCTAGACTCTCCACAAGCTGCATGCGAAATAGATACAGCCAAGTCAGAGCCAAGAAGGTTCCTCTCACTTTTCGTCATCGATCTCCGATTCAACTTCAACAAGAGATAAACTAAAATGAGTGATGGTGAGATACAATCTCCGTGCGCCATTCACACTTTCACGGAAAATTATAAGAGCCCTCAAATACCATGCAGAAGGTTATGCGCTTTTCTAATTAGCAGCACCAGCTCTATCTGCCTCCATCATGGTAAATAAAAATGCAAACTAATTGTAGCGGTTCGCACTTAGTAGACTTAACATCCTGAACGTAATATGTGTCTCTAGAATAAATGACTGCAGAAAAAAGGTTCCCACGCAACATATGTCTTCACCACCTCGAATAGGCAACTCAATTAGCGTTCCTTAAGCCCAAGTGTGCAGTGCTCAAGTGGCTTTTGCGAAATCCATAGGAAACCACCATCTTAGACTAAGTAAACACCTGGCACATGGCTGATTTTGTAAGATTGAATAAATACGGAGCGAACACAATCCAGTCAGTTACACTGAAGATGGCCATCAGTCCGTCGTCGATCGGTCGCCGCGTCGTCGTCGTGTGTCGTGAACCGACTGACCAACATCAGAAACCAGCTTTTTTTCTTTTCTTTCTCAAGAAAATGAAGAAAATTAGGTAAAACTTGTTGAATGTTTTCAATTGAAGAAAAAAAAAGTATTTATCTGAGCTGACACTTTGCCACAATAGATATTAATTGAAGTGCGGCGGCGTGATGTAATTTGCTGGGCTATTTGTTGTCGGCGAATCCCATTTAGGCTGAAGTAGGACGACGCGTATTGATTGAATCAATTCGACGGCACGGATTAATGATTGGATGCGGGGTTGACAGACACAATGCTTTGCGAGGGAATTCCGCGGTATCCAATCGTTGAAGAAAGTAGGTGCACGCATGCGCAGTGTGTGTTTAGTCTTCAAAATCGCTGTGTAATTTATTGTGGACTTTTATAATGAAGCAAAAATATGAGACACGAAATGAGCTTTTAATTGGTGGTACGAGAGTATTACTTGGCAGCAATGCTAGGTTTTTAGACAAAAAATTTATTCAATTAAGTCAAGTATGCGCATATCGTTGTCTCAAAAATGCGTGTGATTACGAAAAGATGCAGATGTAAACTTTTTATAGGAATTGTTACGACTGTCCGTCATAGCTTAATGCAGTGTTTACGCAATTAATATGGGTGCAGGATACGCTATTAAGATTTTATGTACGAGATATAACAGTGACAGTTCGAACAAGTTTTACAACTCATCAGACGGCTATTTTTCTGCTAATGGTGATGAGTCGGCACTCAAGCATTTGGCGGCGTAAAATACACATAAAAGACAGTGGTCGTCGAACAAGGATGATGGTATGGTTATTGCTTTCATTAGATGGAATTTGGAAACCTTCTGGAAGGATGAATATTGTCATTGGCTTAAAGAAAATGGCGTCAGTTTATCTACATTTTTCTTATAACAAGATCTTGATCAATAGTTAATGATTATTCTTAAAAAGCCTCAACTTGATGAAATAGGAGAGTTCCAAAATGTGAGAAAATGGGTTCCCGATGGAACCAGTAAGGAATCTGAAATTCCTGCACAGCTTGCTCCCGCAAGTGTTATGCCTTTACAGAGAGAAGCAATGATATGTCATTGTGATGTGGCTCATTTTGGCTTTTATTTGGAGATAAAGGAGGAGACAACGATGCTTATATTTTACCGACCCTATCCAGGAGCACACACCGAGCAGAAGCTGCACATTTCCAGACAGAAGTTCCTAAATAATTCTTATGTTGCTGGTTTTGGGTTTTGGGCTTTGGTCTGGCCAGGCCATTTTCAGTGCCGGTACCTTTACGAGTTTGGTTTGGTAAATATTCATTGTTCTTAAACAGTAAGAACAACTGTTACGATGTGTTTCAATATAAGTACTTAAAGATACGAGTAAACTTGTTTTAGTTGGATTCCAGTGCATGCTGGATGGTCGGCAGGGTGGCTTCGTTTTGTCTTATTATGACAAACTGGTTTCTAGATATTGTCAAAAAAGGTATTGTCATCTAAATAAATAAATAATATGGCGCAACAGCTCGATCTGAACCAGGGCTAATTTCAAAACAATGTATGCTGCGTGTGTTGATTTCTTCACATACAAGGGGAGCTACAATTTTTTTTATCGAATCCGAACGGCACTTTGAGAAGTTTTTCAACACAAATGCTACTCTCGGAGGGATTGTCAGACCCTCGTGTAGGTGGGGACCGTGAAAAAACAAGTTTTTTTTTTTAACTGACGACGGCAGGATGCTAGTCTCATCTACCCTTTTCGAATTAATATCCTCTCAATTTGTTTTTGTAAGCAGTCCTCACATGGGGTTAAAGTCGTATTACACTGCATGTAAATTATAGCTTTTAGGGTAGAAGTATTCACACTGCGGCAAATCTTAGAAAAAAAAACAAAGAAATTTTATATACCCACCACCTTTCATCCTCTTCAAGGCCACGTATGATAGCATCTATAGTGAAGAGACAAGCTATTAAGCGCAATGTCTACTTTTGGCATCCTTTGCCAAAACTACTAGTAGACGCATGTTATGATTTGTTGCGTAAGAGTTATATAGTGACGACCATAGTATCGTAATGGTAAGTGTTGATGTTTACAAGTAGAAGACAGAACAAGCTTCAAACCCTAAAAATTAAAGGTATTCCTCTTACAACCAGTTTACATCCAATAAGTTTCTAGGGATAACTCTAGACAACCAACTCACCTGGAATTCACAAAAAAATCAATATGCATAAAAGCTACGAAAGCTTTATGGACCCTAAAACAGCTTGTTGGTAAAACATGGGGACTCAATCCCAAAATGAGCCTGTGGGTCTATACTCAAATGATCAGGCCAATTATTTTCTACGGCGCTGCCATATGGTTAAAAAAGTGTGAGCAGCGGACAGTCATAGAAAAGCTAAACAAACTGCAAAGGCTAGCGTGCATCTGTACCATTGGAGCTATGCGAACCACTCCCACAGATGGTATGGAACCTTATATATAGCTGTTCAGGCAGAAGCAGAAATACAAGCTAAAAGTCTTCAACGCAAATATACATACAAAGAAGGCAATCTTCAAGGGCATCTAGAGATATACTGAAGAAAGTGGATTTGGTCAGGGAACTGAAACTTTTCAGCGATATCATAGACGTTATTGTGAGCTTTAGCAAAATCTACAAAATCTTAGTCCTAAAAAGAGAGGAATGGACTAACAATCTACATTGGCTAAATGACGACGCCCAAAAGTATATGGACGGGTCGAAATCAAGCAGTGGAGTTGGGGCTGGTATAGTAGAACCGAGGTGCCACGAGCACGTACCTCTCTTTAAAGAAGCCACAATTTTTCAAGCCGAACTCTTTGCGATTACCGAAGCAGCCCAATGCATTTATAATAGAAATCTCACCAATGTAAAGACCTCAATATTCTAATACAGCCAGGCAGTCCTAAGAGCTCTAAGGAGCGACAGATATGACTCCAAGGCTGTTTGGGAATGTCACCAAATTCTAAACACACTGGCTACCAAAAACAGTGTAAAGCTGATTTGGGTGCCGGGACATGAAAACTATAAGGGTAATGAAAAAGCCAACATTCAAGCCTGAGATTTCTTTAATAGGGCCTTTTCCCCTCTTTGGTTTTAATAAGGCAGCCATTTATCATCAAATAAAAAGCTGGACTATGTTGAAACTATGAAACTGGACTATGAAAAGCTGGAGTATATGTTTACAAAAGTAGAATAATCTGGAAGGCCTCAAACACTCTAAAAAATTCCTCAGGTATAACCCCAAAAGAGCCAAGGAAGAACTAGAACTCAACAGATCCGCTCGAAGATTGTTATGTGGAGCTCTCACTGGACATGCAGCATGTAACTATCACCTGTCCAAATTAGGCCACAGCAGCTCTGAAGTCTGTAGACACTGGTGGCGAAACACAGGAAACTATGGAACACCTTTTGATAGAGTGTCCTGCTCTTACTCTCCACAGATTTAAAATTACTGGGATACTCAATTTAACAGGGAATGACTATGACAACATACCATCTAGGGAGTTTATCAGGTTTGTAAAGATAGCTTTAAAAACCTAGATCAAAGAAAAGGGCTACAATAGATCTTTTAAGTCGCAGTAAAAGTGGGTATTATACTCGCACCCTATACATTCAATTCAATTCAAGTGTTGATGCTGACTGTCTATCCTAAAGTGACACGGTCGATTTCTGCCCGAAGTTCAATTCTCTGAGTCTATAGTTTGTAAAATTATGTTATTTAAAAAAAAGTTCAATATTTCATAAATTAAATGTAAATGTCTCGCTTCACCTGATTTGGATTTCCTAGCGACAATTTCCTTTCAATGATATCGTCTTACTGCTGTTACTATCGAATACGTGAATAACAATCGATTCTACGATCACCTTCAAAAGATCTAGCAACAAGAGTCTCCTTAACGAACCAATATATTGATTCGTCGCCCAACATTCACTTTTTCGTCAATGTTTAGGCTTAAGCGGATGCTGCCGGGAAAAAAGCCCAATCATCGTGAATTGTACTCGTATAACTGAGGTGAATACAATTTAATTTTTTTTTTTTGCCTATAGTCGAACAAGATTCGTGTGTTACAGTTAACTCGTGTAGGGGTTCTCATTTCGTCACTATTATACCAGTTTCGAGGCGAAATATATGGACACGAAATATCGATTAAGATTTCATTGCTTTAAAGTTAAACCAAATGCGACTGCGCACAGATCAAGTATATACGACTATAGAAGTGCGGTATTGGGTGCTTGCTGAGGGCTAAAGCTTCTTTTGTGGAGCAAACAAGATTGAAAATGTCAGCTGAAAGTCACCCGGAATATGGTTGTCGAGACCATTGGCAATACTATCCGCGTTTATGTTGAGGAATTGTTTCGCATGGGCTTGTCTAGGAGGCCAGGCAATGTGTTGTTACGTGCCATGATTGGAGAAAAAGTTCACCGGGATATGACTCAGTCTGGTCTCTAGAGAGACAGCATCGTCGTCGTCGTCGATGTTGGATTGAAGATTACGACTGGGCATGATATGACGACAACAACGGCCATTCACATTTGGCTCAGATCGCTTCACAAAAGGAGATAAACATATTCTGGTCGAATGAACGACATTATTATTATATGCGAATTGTTATTGAACTGTTTTCGTCGCTTGTAAGTTTATTTGTAATAAAATATTGGGATACCATAATTTTTCGATTCATTGAATTTGCGCGCGCATTTAATTTGTAAGATTGCAATAAGGTTGTTGCAAATTGGATGATCGCATGAGAATCGCAGATTTATTTTCAGCTGCTTATATGGTTCATGTTTTTTTTTTCAAAGAAAGATTTTTCTTAGTTTTAATCTTAATTAACTAAGAAAAATCAAAGTGGTCAAAGGATAGACATGTGCACTCAAGAGGATGCAAGCATCCACAGGTTTTCTAAACCCACCTCTGTCTATCAACTCCTACTCTCACCTCCCCGTGGTGAACACCGGGTGCCTAGTACCTCAACTGGAGATTGGGTTCCAACACCTTTGGAAGGTTGTTGGGGGTAGCAGACGAGAGATGGGGGGAGGAGTGTTCCCACTAAGGCACTTCTCCTTGCATCCGGACGGCAGCGGAGGAATTCCCCAGATGGAATCAACGGTGGCGTCCATAGTTCCAGTCAGGCCGAACTACTTAGTGATCAGATTATATGGGCTACTCCGACGTATTCGGAGCTCAGGCCTATAAGGAGCGGGCTATCCGGCTCTCCGTCCTTAGAGCTAAACAAAGGATCTGGTGCTCTAGGTTGGGGGTCGTGCCATCGGGGTGACTTCCCGGCCACGTAAAGAAACACCAGTCACGAAGCGGAAACAAGCCTCGGATTCGGACAGATTTACTGATTTACTCGGACGACCAATGCAAACGAGAAAAGGACAACGAGCTTCGGATCTGCACGTGGAATGTTAGGTCCCTTAACAGACCACGTGCAGCCGAGCAACTAGCGGAGGCCCTTAACGACTGCAAGGCAGACATTACTGCCATCCAAGAAATGCGGTGGGACGGGCCGGACAAAAGAAGGATGAAAAACTGCGACCTCTACTACGGCGACTGCTATCGGCATCAAGGACAGCGCCTATTTGGATGTGGTTTCGTTGTTGGAGGCAGACTTAGGCAAAAAGTCTTGAGCTTCAACCCTGTAAGCGAGCGCCTCGCGACGATCCGCATCAAGGCTATATTCGCCAACATTAGCCTGATATGCGCACATGCCCCCACAGAGGAGAAAGATGACGAGACCAAAGATATGTTCTACGAGCTCCTGGACAAAACTTATGAGCAGTGCCCTAGCTACGACATTAAGATTGTCCTAGGTGATTTTAATGCCAAGCTAGGAAGGGAGGGCATCTTTGGTCGTACCGTCGGAAAGCATAGCCTGCACGACACGACCTCCGATAACGGGTTTAGGCTGATCGACTTTGCTGCGGGGCGACACGTTGTGGTAGCTAGTACGCAGTTCCCGGATCTCAATATCCACAAAGGGACATGAAGATCTCCCGATCAATCAACCTCCAACCAGATTGACCATATTGCGATCGACGCAAGGCACTCCTCTAGTATCATGGATGTCCGAACTTCCCGAGGGGCCAACATTGACTCGGATCATTAATTTGTTGTAGCCAAGGTACGGCTGCGGATATCCCGACCAGCGCCAAGTAATGGAAACCAGTAATGGAACCAGTGGCAACATTGCCAAAATCCTCTGAAGTGCTGGGTTTTACACGGCCACCACAACGAAACCCTTGGTTTGACGATGAATGCCGGCAAGCACATGCAGCTAAACAGGAAGCATACAAAGCGGCGCTGCACAGAAGGACTAGAGCTGCTCGCGAGCTCTAGTCCTTCCGAGCAGAGGAGGAGAGAGGAACACCGGCTTCTCCGAAGGAAAAAGAGAGAGCACGAGAAGCGCGCGGAGGTTTGAAAGTTTTACCAAAGGATGGAAAGTTAGGGACTTTGTCTACCTGGGTTCCGCTATAAATTCAGACCAGTGCTGAAATCAAACGAAGGATAACTCTTGCCAATCGCTGTTTCTTTGGGCTAAGGAGGCAATTGAGTAGCAAAGCCCTCTCTCGAGCAACTAAAGTGTCCATGTATAAGACCCTCATCATCCCAGTCCTGCTTTACGGTGCAGAAGCATGGACCTTGTCAAAGGCGGATGAAAACCCTTTAGGCTGCTTCGAGAGGAAAATTCTTCGGACGATTTACGGTCCCGTCTGCATAGACAGAGAGTGGAGGAGGAGATATAATATCGAACTGTACGGGCTGTACAGCGATACCGACCTAGCCAAAAGAGTCAAAACACAACGTCTACGATGGCTGGGTCATCTAGAGCGGATGGACACCAACGCCCCGGCCCGGAAAATCTTCGAACCACACCGCAGGGACGGCGCGGTAGAGGAGCACCGAGACTCAGGTGGCGCACGCAAGTGGAAGGGGACCTCAGCCAACTTCGCGTGCGAAACTGAGACGGCTAGCTAGAGACAGAGCTGGCTGGCGAAGCTTGTTGGCTGAGGCCGAGGTCCACCCTGGACTGTAGCGTCCATCAAGTCCATCACAGGGAACAGACCAAGCAAATTTGGTACAAATTTGGTTACTTACTCTGAGACCAAAGGGGGGACCTATAATAAATGAAGACTCTTCCAATATGCAAATATCACTTTTTGAGAAATTTAAATCATCTGCTCCATATGGAATAGACGAAAGTTATGCTGAAGGTTTTAATCAACTGTTGCCCATACTGACAAGAATATTTTTTTACTGCAAGCCTTGCCTTGGCTTTCACACACTCCCTATTTGACGTATGGTTAAAGTAGTGTTTAAACTAAAACCGTGTAAGCCTGACTATAATCAAACCAAAAGTTGAGGTCCAACCTTTGTCTGCGGAGAAAGTTGGAGAGACTTGTTGGGCTGCGCGTGTTCAAGGTTGCTCTTCGACTGCCTGCTTTTTCTGAGATGCAACATGCTTATCAGCGCAGAAGATCCTGCGAAACTTTCAGTGAATCAGTCAGAAGACGAAAGGTCTCTGGTCTCTGAATCAACTAGTGCTTAAAGGTGTCCCTACTCCGATATGCGAAGAAGTCAATTACTGGAAAGTAATCCTTGATAGAAAACTTATTTGGGCCAAGCATTGTTTCATCCAAAACCGACAAAAACGTTGCCCAGTTTCTGGCATTGCAGAGACGCTTTTTGCAAGAGATGGAGCTTGTCGGCGAAAAGGGTCCGCTGGATCTATACGGATTTGATAAAAGGACTGGACTCTGTATCTAGGTACATACTTGAGGAGTGGACGCATAAAACCACTCCTCCACAGGCTTATGCGAAAACGTGCTACTTTCTACGTCTTTTTTGCCAAACTCCAAAAAGCATCTTGTGTTGACTACACAGGGGGCCTTTCCTAGCACGCCGGACACTGCTCTAGATGCTCTGATGAGCCCTTGATCAGCCCCTTGATATATTATGGGGTGGACGTTGAAAACATCTTCCGTTTAATGAGTTGCGGTTTTGGTACGACGCGCATTGGAATTCTGAGAACTTGTTCGAGACATGTCCTGCAAGCTCTGTGTCTTATGCCTTCTGACGCAATGACACCAGAAATCCTTTTGCAATAAATCTACCAACGAATTACAACGAATTTTCTCGGGCAATGGAATGGCTTCGGCCAGACTCTAAGCCAGGGAAAAAATTCCATTGTATTTTGGCATTTATTAACCCTCTTACCTCGTCCAAGATAGTGCTCGAACACAAACATTCGTTGAATGGTTTTATTCTTCCAGGTCACACTGGGTATCCAGGGAAATGAGATATCTGGATGACCTTTCTAGGCAAGGATCAGAAGAGATTTCCTCAGACTTTTTCTTAACACTTGAATGTCTTAGGCTTAAGCAAAACCACCTACTGTCCTGCCTGTAGATAGGACTACGATAAACAGTGGAACACTTCCTCTGTAGTCGCCCTGCCTTTGCTCGCATCAGGTGGCGGATCTTTGGGGCTGTCTTGGTGAGTACCGAACATCTGAGCTCTTCATCACTGAAGCTACTTCTCGTCTTTTTTCCAAAGACGGATAAACTAAACTAAAAAGTGTCTGCATTACATGAAGTATAATAAACCAGTTGTTGTGTTTAAGCGTTCCAGTAGCAATCTGCAAAAAAAGCCATATTCCGTAGTGCGACGCTTCGATACTATTTGTAAGTGAATTCTATGAAAAAGGTTTTAAGCACTACTTTTTAGATTCTTTTTTCTTACAATTTATACGATTAGCCCTGGATGATTTTCCGTTCTTCGAGTCCACCACTGCATTACCTTCTGGACGATTTTCATCGACTAAGGCAGACTTGCAAAATTTTATCTGTTAAATATCTGCAGTAAATTTGCCTATAAAGGGTTTTTCAATAGGGAAGCTACAAAAGTAGAGCAACAGGGACAGCAAACGACGCCATATTTTTCTTGCGGTTTTTTGACATTTCTCTTCAGTAGGGTTTGCCATTTCATGATGGAAAGATATACGAGCCAACAACAAGTCGAAATTATTAAAATTTACTACCGAAATTCTGAGTCAGTGGCCTTAACGTTAAGAGAGCTACGTCATCTTCAGCGATGAGGCTCATATCTGGCTGAACGGCTTCGTCAATAAACGAAATTGGTCAGTATTGGTCAGGCAGCGATCCAAACGTACTCCATGAGTCATCATTGCATCCCGAAAAAATTACGGTTTGGTGTGGTTTATGGGCCGGCGGCGTCATTGGGCCGTATTTCTTCCGTGATGATCAAGACCGGCACGTTACTGTGGATGGGGATCGCTACCGTTCAATGATAACCGAATATTTTCGGCACGAATTGGATGATATAGACTTGGAGGACATTTGGTTCCAACAGGACGTCGCCACAAGCCACACAGCGAATGTCACAATCAATTTACTGGAAACCAAGTTTGGAGAACTTGTTATCTCACGCTTGGCCGCCTCGGTCGTGCGATTTGACGCCGTTGGACTATTTCCTGTGGGGCTACGTCAAGTCTATGGTCTATGCCAACAAGCTAGCGACGATTGAACGTCGTACGAATATCGAATGTGAAATTGCAGCAGTATCGCCGATTTATGCTTGAAAACCGTCGAAAATTGGGTTTAGCGTCTGGACTTCTGCAAGCGTACCCGTGGTGGCTATGCAAAAGAAATTGAGTTCCATACATAACGGCATCGAACGAACTTTCACGGAAATAAAGAATTTCATTTATATCCAAAACCATTTTTGTCGGTAAGAAATATTTTTCTCAGCGAGTAGACCTTCAGTTGAAATATGAAAAATTGAAAAGCAGATGCCGTCTTTTTGAGCAGGATTCGTAAGAACATTTTCGAAAACTAAGTTTTTTTTGAACATTTACCTGCGGGCGAAAACTTTAGCCCACAAAGGAAATTTTATCGTACTTAGAACAAACTGTTCTTTGTCACGTCTCGACTCTCAAACTTGAAAATATGGCACGAAAAGGAACTTAACAATTCGGTAAAAAATCTTATTGCGTCTGCAGGACGTTTTGATTCAATCCCCACTTTGGCAGTTCTGAAAATGAAAAGATCTGTTGCGACAGATAAGCATCACAATAATTTTAATTTATCAATAACCAAAACTTAATTTACGTAATCTAATACCGTCACAGCCTATATTTAACACTATTTTAAAAACCTGCTGGAAATTGTACACTCTACTAAGAAATCGTTTACTTAAAACTTAAAGCAAGTCGTTTGCATCAGTAACAGTATCCTTCTCCCCAATGGACAATGAAACTTGTAGCAATTTATGTCGTTATCTCAGTGAAATCGTTGAAGTTAAATGACTGCGTTGTCTTTCGTATCGAATTTCCTTGTGGTGCTGTTTAGTGGGCCGTTGTTTTTACCAAAGATTATCGAAAATTGCTTACAATTCCAAAGAAGTCCATTGTGGTTCAGGTTTTAAAATGAACTGTTGATCACATGCCAAGGAACTGAATCACATACGCTAGTCTTAGTCTGTGTTGTGGCATGGGCACAAAAAGATTCAGAACTCCAAGGCAACCTCAGTCTCTCCGTATATCTACGTTTGCTTTTCTAAAAATAACCACATCAGATCTAATTACCCGTATTCCCATGGCAATACGATCCGCGTTTTCTTTCTTTGACCAGTCGCATCCGACGTTCATCAGTGATTAGAGATCTGCTATGGCTTTTGTGTGGCATAGTCTCCGGAGACTATGGACCATCGGCTATGACCAAAGCACCAGCACACTCTTTCCATCATCATGATGGACCAATGCACGCCATCATTATAACGACCTTGTATTTATAATTATAGATTGAGAGCAATGAAGAGTGTCTTTGCACTCGGCTTCGCATTTTTCACTGCACTCTTATGAAGGCACCCATATACCTAGAGCTACGGTCGACTGAATCGCCTTACCGGCCGACGACTATTGGCCTAATCCCAGGGAGTCAGCCAGCCAGAGTATCATCTCCTCTGCATTTCGCATTTTAGCTGGCAGCAAAGTGATTTATACGAATACACTCCATTCGACAGGTTGTGTGTTAATTGAGATAATTATAAGTTTACAATAATTTGTTTACATAAATAGTTTTAACAGAAGTATGTAGGTCAAAGCCCCTGAGTCAATCACTCGGAGGTATTCGTATTTGCCAGCCGTGGTGGGAGTGGTTTTGATGATTTAACACGCCGAATCGTATTAATGGAATAATTATATCGACAATTAGTTGGATTAAAGCCCAACCACTTTGAGTGCGTAGGTAGGTCATTTACGGCTTCTAGGCATTTTTTTTTTTGACTAAAACACATGAGCCCTGTCAGCCCGAAGCCAATCTTCGAGAACTGAGAAACGAACGTTTTTCATGCGTAAACGTGGGCGAATCACGGCCATAACGACCAGGACTACTGTACTTGCATAAAGTCGCTGGTTTAGGCCTGGTTAAAAGCTTACCAAGCATTTGAATGCGTTCACGAGCCATAAATAAGATTCGTTTGTTGCGCGAAGAGTTTCTCATATATCTTTCTGCAATTGTTGAGTGTTGCTGTTGCTTGTTGGATGATTTTCAATGCTCCATGGCAGGCTGATTCATGATCATTTGCCGAGAGACAAAGACAGTGCGAAAAGGTCGATGGAACAGCATTCGATATCCGTTTTCAATTAATTTGAATGTTAAACGTTTGTTTACCCAGAGGTGTGGTATCATGTGTGTGGAATGATGTATTGATCAGTGGTAAGGTTAAACGTCAAGATGGTGAATAAATAAATAAATTAATGAGAGATGTTATGTGTATGGTTTTATTTTGGAAAATGATAATTGCAGACATCCATCTGTCTGGATATCGCATGTTGGAGTTATAGCCGTTGTTGTCGCATAGCAATTAGATGTATATCCTATTCATAATTGCATATCCGCCAATGCTGTCAGGTTCTGACTATCACTTTTTTAAAAATTAAAAAAAGAAGGCTAAAAAACAGATATTTTTTTTAAGACGCCAATGCAATTGGTTTTGTGTTTCACAGAATACACACCATGTTGAAGGTTGCAATTTTATTTGAAAGATTGAATATTGCCATGACGGGTCATCAAATATCTTTTCATTCCCTTAAAAAAAATAAAATTAAGTTATTAAAGTTTGAAATAAAATAAAACGAAAAAGTCTTGGAACTCTTAAAACCTAGCTCGTCTTTTTGAGTCCAAACATTTCGCAAATATAAACAGATGGATGCCGCCGATTGACCATCCAGGGAAGGATTAATAGTTAAAACATATAAAAGTTGGCAATAAAAGTAGGTTAAATGGGTAGGCACTTCGCACGGCCTACACCCGCGTCGCCAATTCTTGACTTTCGAAACTCAAACAACAAAATATTTTTTATTATAAACATTCGTTAAAATTCTTTTAGCAGTTAAAAACCATTTAAAATGTCAATGCCTTTCAAAATATTCAAATTCATCCAATTTTGATTAAACAAATTTTTTTGTTGATACCTTACCAATAAAAGAAAATTTAAAATGTTTTACAAATAATTAGGACTAAAAAAAAATTTGCAAGAAACTAGGTGCGTTACAGACAGGTATACACATGGAGGGAGACCTTTTTAATGGAGGGAGACAGAGATTTTTTAAAAAAATCATCGTAGACCGCTAATACCTTTTAGAGATATGATCGAGACCGACAGGTGAATCAATTCAGCCATGTCCGTCGGTCCGTCTGTATGTTTAAAGGTTTTATGTCTTCAAAATCAAGCTAGAGAGTTTAAACTTGATACGCGGTTTGGTTCTTCTGTTGCACAGGCAATGAGTAAAAATTGGCTCAATCAATCAACGGCCACGCCCACTACAGGCTTCAATGTGGGATAACCTCTATTTTACTCTATTTCTTTCAAAATGCCTTTTGGTCAAGTTAAACATGGCGTATGAGCTAAAATTTTGGTCCTTAGCAATATTGGCCCGAGACCTTTAACAAGGCAAAAAATGGACAGCCCACTTTTAACATGTTAGATTTTTAAAAACCTGATTTCTCGGATAGTCACTCCAAATCGAAAAAATTATATGACAAATATTAAAGATTTTACTATTTTCTAAATTTTCTTCTCCCCTTTTTAGAGCTCCGCCCACTTTTAATGGGCGTTTTCAGGAAAAAAACGTCTAATACTCGCAGATTTTTCGAAATAGCTGTCCATTATTCAACTTTTAAATGCTTTATTATTTTTATTATCGTGTATAAAAAAAATAAATAAATAGAGTGGCGCAACAGCTCGAGGTGAACCAGGGCCAACTTCTCAACAATGTATGCTGGTGTGTTGATTTCTTTTACATACAAAGGGACCTACAATTTTTTGCCGAATCCGAAAGGCAGCTTGAGAAGTTTTTCAAGATAATTGATACTCTCGGATGGCTTGTCAAACCCTCGCGGAGGTGGGGACCGTGAAAAAGAACAAGTCTTTATTTTTTCAGGAGACAATGGCAGGATTCGAACCCAGGCTTCCGGCGTAGTAAGCACACACACTAACCACTACGCCACGGCACCCCATTATCGTGTATAGTACAATTTTATAGGTTTTTTAGGCCGAAAAATTCAAAAATATCATAAAAATTTTTGTTTCTGATGACAACTTGGTTAAAGATCCGCAAAATATGCTACAAAGATGAAGGTAAAATTGTTGGTCAATGGGTTTTGTTTTGTGGCTTTTGTTATTATTTTTATTTAATACAAATATTTTATTTGTGTGTTATATGTTCTTGCTTTCAGATACTAAAACAGCCCTTCTTTAATCGTGTTATTTTTATACCCTGAGATTTCGAAACATATCCGCCCGTTGAAAAAATTAGTAGTGTTGACTTTAATTTTAGCTCTTCTTTAATGAAGATTCATTTTTGTCCCTTTTTATTTATTATTGATGAGACCAACAAGAATAGAAGAGTACTTCTCTGTAGGACAGACATTTATGCCGACTAAACCAGCTGTACGCCCACGAGTTTTATTATTTTTTCTTCTGGTCAATTATACTAGTATCCAGACACCTGAATTTAGTTTGCTAAGAACTGCAGTGAGGAATAGCTTAGATGTTCAGCACACACCACTTCAGGACAAAAAACTGTTTTTTTCTTGGTTTTCGGTTGAACAGAAGAGTATGCGATGTCCGATAAAAGGGACTGGTTTGTTATACTTTTCGAGACTTTCACCGACCTGTTCCATTTAAAAGGCACCATCGAAGAGTCGACCGAAGTGCATGTCTTTTCACGCGTCGTCAATCCGTCAGCTGCTTTATTTTCGTCTTCCCCGCTGTATCTTCAGGTCCAACTATAAGACTTGGATGAGCATAAGTCGGCTTTCAAATGTCTCATTACAAGCCAAAGGCTCACAACTGGAAAGCGGTCCACAGAAGTGGGTGCGCACGTCACGCCCCATAAGAACGTGTGTGCTTAACAGAGTTGTCAGTTGTATACTTCGACGTGACGGAGGCAACGGATTCATTGGGCCAGACCCATTAGTCCTACCATTGCAGTAAGGGCTGGTAGTTCACATACATGACAACACAAGCTCGAAATTTTTAGTTGAAGGAATTAATCGCATAGGATTCTGCAGCTCCTATTCAAACGTTCTTCGTTTTGAATGTTCAGCTGCAGCAGTACCCTCTAGACTCTAAAGCCTTTTAAAAGATTTCAAAAATTTGTTCATTTCTTGGCCTTCATATTATTACTAATTGAATCTGGACTTTTGATTATTATTATGACATTATTGCCACTAAGGCCCCAACAGGAAATTTTTTCCCTAGGTAACCCAAGTAGCACACTCTGGAACCATAAGCATTGGTTTTTGAATATTGGACTTATAAGACACTCAAAATGGTCTTCAGTAGGATTAATGGTTTTGCAAGGTTTCGTTATCGTACCATTGGTGCGCAGCTTATTTTCTCATAAAATTGGTCATAGAAACGTTTACTGCACCATAATTATAAAACTAAAAGGGCTAGCACTTAAGGTTCCGTAAACATGGTGCTATAAACATTCCTAAAACTAACGTTCTATTTTTAATAGAATGTTATGGCTGGCAAAATATATTAAACACAAATATTTGATTTCTAGAGAATACTCATGCTTTTTTGCTATTTTTTCTAGGAACATTAATGAAAAGCTAACAGAGCGTATCGTTGCTTATATTGGGGCCAGGCCATGATTATAAGGCTTGTTGAATTGAAATTGTTGTAATAACCCACCTCAAACCACCAAATACAGAAAACAGAAACCAACGTATATCATAAAAGAAAAAAGAGTGATGGTAGCCCTAAATAATTTAGCGCCATGTTTGACAGAAAACACAAAACCTTAAAATAATTCTACATGAAGCTAGACAGTGCTACATAGAACCCAAAGATTCTAAGAGGCCTTGCATTCTAAACCTTGCATTTTTTATTTTATGCTATATTTAATATTTCAAGAAGCGCATTGTTCGTTTTCGTCCTATTTCAGTAAATCATTTGAAGAAAATTCCCATTTAATATAAACGAAGTGATTTATGCAAAAAAATCAACACTCTCATAGAATAACATAGGAATGTGTGTACATATACCCAACTAAAAGAAAAAACACACCATGACAGTAAAAGGTAAACACCATGAAAGTGTGTGTACCTACATTATTCTTTTAAAAATGTATTGACAGTCAGATAAGTTCTATAAGAGCTCGAAGTAGAACCCTTTTTGCACCCAATATTAAGTTCTATAAAGTGTCAAATCGTCCTTATAGGGGTTTTGTACGGGGCTCCGTTACTTGTATAAAACCAACTTCAAGAACCTAAGGTTTTATGATGTGGTGCTGAAAACGTAACGGTGGCCGTGACAAGAACTTCTGTGTTACTTGGGAATGTTTCATTTGAAGCACTAAAAAGAGATGCAGAATCATGCCGGTGTACTTTTTTCTTTCGACATTTACGTCCGCTATACTTATTTCAATTTTTAATCCACTCTACAACTAAGCGCCAAAATAGAGGCTTAATTGTCATCATAATTGTAATTTACTTAACACGACATGTTGGCAAAAAGCTGTGTCACGCATTTAAATTTGTCTTACACATATACATATATTCAAAAACGTCAGCGAGAGCATAAAAGTGTTCGTGGTCCTTTTACTCAAAATTCCCTGCATTAACCTGAAAATAGAGAGTCAAGCTATTTAAATACAAAAATGTTTCAAGTGACAAACAATGTTCTCATTACAACTATGGTTTGCGGGTAACCAAACAGCAGTCGCTGGTATGGTGTAGCTCAAAAATTACAAATCATTCGGTAAAGGCCAACCAAAAAAAAGTCAGCTTCAAAAGATAAAAAATTACCGCCCGCTATAAACTAGTCGAATTCGAGCAGTCAATACCCAGTTGCATGCTTCCCATAGGTTTTACAAAATTTATACCAGGACACCGACAAAAAGAGGAGCCGCATAAGATACATAAAAGGAAATCATGGAAAGAAATTGAAAACGATAAAGACTAAACCTCTAAAGTTAAAATAATTTTTGTGTTTTATTATTCAATCAGCTAAGCGAATTTTTGTTGGACTGGACATATTTTGGAGATTTAGACTAAGTTGACACGCGCCAGAATTGAAAACAAACCCCCTTTGCGAGAAACGAAAGAGTTGAGCAACGAACTGGCGAAATTAGATATGGAACTATTCAGCTATGTTTCACAAAATTTTAAAAATTTAGTTTTCAAATTATGAAGCAAGTTGGAACACCTCCATATTTTACTCGGTTTCAAAAAACAGCATTATTCAGAACCTATACAACCAAACCTTTTTCGAAGAAACAAAAGAGTTGAGCAACGAACTGGCATGTGTAAATTCTGCTTCATAAATAACCAATTGGGCTCCTATAAGGCATCCATACTTGACTCATAGTACGTGTTATAATTAAGAAAAATTGCCAACTTAGTCCAAAAGACCGCTGGAAACCACAAATAAAAATCTCCGTGATAGAGATTCTCCCGGACAAATATAATATATCTACCCCATGACACGAACAGAAGTCGCACCAGCCGTGGTACGTATACTGCTCTGTAAGTTGCTACAGCAGCAGCATACGACAACGACCAACAACAGCAGCAGCAGCAAAAATCATCAACATGCAATGTTTACAACTTTCAAGTTTTGCGTTTATTGTACTTTTTTTTCGTTGCGCTGTTTAATGTTTCTTTTTTTTATTCTAGTTATGTACCACCACAAGTAGTCAGCACTGAGAAGGAGATTGCTTGCTAGTGTGCCTCCAACTCAATGGAGCACCTTGTAACTATAGTAGACTTTAGCTAGTTGGCTACCTCCAAGTTTCCGACGCTGTGAGTTTTGTATCAGTTCGCATTTGGAAGTCACGCGGATTTGTTGCAACTAAATTCGTCGCGGCATCGGTTTTTCTACACAACTGTTATACGCTCCCATTCAGTGAACAATAAGAAGCTCTCCTACCACCCGCCGTGACACGAAAATAGGTGCTCTGTGGTGTACGACTTTGGGTAATTGTGACATGCAAATTGTTGGTGTGGCAAATCGGGATCCTATTCTTGAAAAAAAAAAAACTTAACGAAAACGAAAACATAAACGACGGAGTCTACTGGGAGTGAAATTTATTGAAATAGTTTTTTTTTTCAATTTATTTTCTTTGCTTGCGAGACGGAGGAGGCTGTAGTAGATTAATCAAGATCGTGTTTTAGTGATATTGTATTTTGCGTGGAACACTTTTGGAGTTTGTATCTCACACATATGGGCTGATAGAGCAGTAGTCCGGTTGTTGCACTTTTTTTTTGCATATAAGCAAACTACACAACATCACTGCCATCGACATCGTCGCCGTTTGCCGTAAACACCTCCAAATCAAATTACGTTCTGTTGCAACGAAAAAACCGTCAATAGACACAACATAAACTTAGACTGGAAAAAAGTCGTATGGGAACATAGTTTTTTTTTTTTCTTCACTGTACTCACGTGAATGTTGCAACATTTAGTTTAGGTGCGTAGAATTTGCCGTCATCAGTGTCGTGTGGCCGTGTGTTGTTCATTGAAATTAAGTGCACCGCGATAGATTTTAGTGGTATTTTTTTTTACAACGGACTCGTTTGAGGATTTTTGTGTGTAGAAAATCGGTTCGCATGATTCACGCTGTGTGAAAACTACCTGTTGTGTTTTTTTTTTTTTTTTGATCAACTAAAACATTTTTGTCTGCGATTTTTAAGCCCACCGAAATAAGAAGCAGGAATTCAGCATGTTGCGAAGGATATCGTTTTTGGTGGTGATCATTTTTGGATACTTGTTAATAACAGGTTTGTGATTATTTTTATTCAGTGGAGAACATAGTTAACAACAATTGATCTTTTAGTTCATAAGTTTTGTCATAACTTGGAAATTTTGAAATTCTCATGTGAAATTATTAGTCAGAACAAATTTGTTTTTTCACAAGAAAATTTAGGATTCTTTTCCGATTTAAGCACACTGATAAATTTGTAGGCTTAACTTGGCGTAGTGCAAAAAGATCAGAGCTACATGACCGCGAGCATTCACGGCGAAATATTTAAAAGAGGCACACCACACCTTAAATTTGTATGGAGAAGTAAGAAGAATTTGTTACGAAGAAGGGGGCTGAAGTTTGACCAACTGATTGCAATGCAAAACTTGTCAGCTTACAAAATATTCATCAAGTCCAGTTTAGGCTATCAGCCTTTGCACTCTGTTGTTGAAGTTAGATCACGAGTTGACCTGTGACGTTAAGTTTGTTTGAACAAAAGGAGATTTTTCAACTACATGCTTACTCGCTATATTAGAATAGCAGCAATAACCGAAATGCCATAGTTAAATTAACTAATGGAAATAACTGCAAGTTGGTTTTTATGTAAGATCTCGTTAAGACATAGAACCCACTGTAGAAACCAACAATTGAAAATCTAGAAAAACAAAAACTTCGAATAAGATTTAAAAGGCAACATTTTGTTTCGAGATCCTTTAAGTTTGGAAATATGACTTACAGGGTGTTTCCACCGAACACTGATCCGCTGTTAAGACAAATCTTTCTTTAATCTCCTCTGAATCGCGAGATTACCATACCAATTTTAGTCTCTTCACGAAGAAAGAAATCGAAATCCCGTAGTAAATCTTTTCCATGCATGAATTCTAAAATAAAACCGTACAGAATTCTACGTGTTCTGTTTGTTTTCTGACTAAACAAATCAAATAAATCTGTTTCTCAATAAAAATTGGTATCATAAGCTTAGCTGTGTTTGTTGTGTTGTGCGAAGGAATGCGCAGAACGGCTGATATTGCTGTTGATGTGGTTGATTTAATTTTGATTCTTTTTGAATCTATTATCTGAGTTGGCCGGGAGCCAAAAATACTCTCATTTACAAGGATATGTGCAGAGGACGTGACAAAAATTAATATTACAGGATGCCATTCAGAAATGTCAAAGCTCCTTCATGTTTCAGTCAAGTTAATCTCCTTTTTTCCATTGGAGCTCCGTAGCATTTTGGGATTAACTTTTAATCTTCCTACGTTAATCTCTTGGGGCCGATTACGATATGCGAAGCGCATCGGATCCAATACACCAATTCATGTGCGATCCGCTTCGTATTGGGTTATTATGCAATGCCTGCCTTCCAGTTTCCAGTTGTCAAAGTGACTGACCCTCCCAAGAAAATACAAAAATCAGACAAATCAGTATGTGTTTCGGGTTCTTTCGAAACACAATAGTGTGCGTTTCCAATCCGCCACCAAAATACCTATCACAATTGACTTGCGCCATGACACTTCGCGTTCGCATTGCATAATTGGGCGAATCCAGGCGGGAAAGCGAAGATATAGCAACCAAATTCGACTTCTCTTTGCATAATTGGGCGCATTCGCACGGCAAAGCGAACCGATCGCATATCGTAAAGTCTAAATCGAGATGCAATGAAATTTGCGATTCGCTTCGCGCAATCCTTTTTTATGTGCGGTGGAAACACCTAATTAGGACCAGTCATATGTAACTACCCTAATTTACACTTAACCCAAATCCTATCGTGGGCAAAATAGACAGTTTTCACATAGTCAGAATTTATTAGATTTTTGGTGTTCGAGTTGTTCGTCCTTCCAGATTTTTTTCAAGATAGCAAAGTACATCCGAATTCTCCGTGGACCACCTCATTTTCGAGTGTGACACAAAAATGTCGACAAAATCTCGTAAATCAGTTGAAAAATCTCGAATGGCACAATATCTTACTTGCTTACTTAAGGTGGCGCTACAGTCCGGGGTGGACCTGGGCCTTGGCCAACATGCTTCGCCAGCTAGCTCTGTCTTCAGCTAGCCGTCTCCAGTTTCGCACGCGAAGTTGGCTACGGTCCCCTTTCACTTGCGTGCGCCACCCGAGTCTCGGTGTTCCTCTACTGCGCCGTCCCTGAGAGATTCGAAGATTTTCCGGGCCGGGGCGTTGGTGTCCATCCGCTCTAGATGACCCAGCCATCGTAGACGTTGTGTTTTGACTCTTTTGGCTAGGTCGGTATCGCTGTACAGCCCGTACAGTTCGATGTTATATCTCCTCCTCCACTCTCCGTCTATGCAGACGAGACCGTAAATCGTCCGAAGAATTTTTCTCTCGAAGCAGCCTAAAGTGATTTCATCCGCCTTTGAATGCTACAGTCCGGGGTGGACCTGGGCCTTGGCCAACATGCTTCGCCAGCTAGCTCTGTCTCCAGCTAGCCGTCTCCAGTTTCGCACGCGAAGTTGGCTACGGTCCCCTTGCACTTGCGTGCACCACCCGAGTCTCGGTGCTCCTCTACTAAGCCGTCCCTGAGAGGTGGATTCGAAGATTTTCCGGGCCGGGGCGTTGGTGTCCATCCGCTCTAATTGACCCAGTCATCGTAGCCTTTGTATTTTGACTCTTCTGGCTAGGTCGGTTTCGCTGTTCAGCCCGTACAGTTCGATGTTATATCGCCTCCTCCACTCTCCGTCCATGCATTCCTCTCAAAGCAGCCTAAAGTCTTTTCATCGCTTTTGGGCAGAAACTGTAGAGACATAAAAATCTCGGATAAAATCTAAAGCGTACGTTTTTTTCTATCTTGACGGAACTGTGTGAGTTTTCTTTTGCCAACCTGCTGAAATTGACAAGTTTGGCCAAAACTAGACATTGCCCTATAAAACTCGTCTCAAAAGATTATGTGGTTATACGCAGCCTTCAATTCAATGAAAAGACAGTAGTATTTATGTGGAACTTCAGGGTTTTTTCCAAGGTAAGCCGCAGTGTTAAATATCCGAATGATGATGGACTTTCCTGGCCTAAAACCACATTGACACCGACCCGTCAAATTGTTAACCAATGGCTTTATGCGTTCACACAGTACAGCAGAAAAAATCTAGAACGCGATGTAAAGAAGTGTGACGCCCCTGTATAGTACCGGGTAAGCTTTTTTCAGAAAATATCTTTTATGTGAGCTGGCGCGGGAGCTCCTAACTAAATTATGACCCGCGGACTGGAAAAGTTCGATAGCTAGGCCGTCAGCTCCGGCTGTTTTGTTTCGCTGAAGTCTAGACGTACAGCTACTTTCATTTCATCCAGGTTCACCGGGTAGGCGGTGTCATTTTTCGTCGTTTTATCGCTTTCTTCGCCAAGATTGCCTCTTTCATTCTGCCTGAAAGCGAGTTTCAATAACGTTTTTGCCGTTTTACAGTCTGCAGAAATGTTTTTTTTTTCATAGCCCCAGCACAGACTGCGATTCCACTACGATGTTTCCCTTAATCATCCTTCCTGGGCCCGTTCAAACTTGGCTTTCAAATAGACAAATATGTCAGACAAATTCTGGCGCATAAATGCGGGATCAAATCGCTATTGTTGGCGAATAATTAATGTCGCCTTTGAGTGAGATAACAGAAGATGAGTGGAGGGCTCATATCCAAAGTGGCTTCCGTTCGAACATGGCTTCCAAAAAGTCTAATTTTCCATAACTTTGGCGCATTAATGGGCTCAAATCGCTCTTGTTGGTGAACGATTAATGCCGCCTTTGAGTGAGGTAACAGAAGATGAGTGAAAGACTTATATTCAAAGTTACAGAGTAGTGCTGAAAATTCCAACTCAATGGAAGCTTCACTACTACTACAATAGCATTTTCAGCCTCATGAAGTTTAGTACCTAAACTTTTAATAAGCTTTTTTTCTGTATCTTTGTTTGAAGTGAAATAGGTGCGTAAGAACAGAATACTTAAAAAGTTCGAAGTGAATGCTGTTTTCTTTTTAACGATTTAAAGTAGGAAAACACTTTTAACTTAAAATTGTGATGTTTTAACAATAATTAGCAACTACAACATCTCAACCAGAACAGGTACTTTTCAATATTTTCACCAAAAGAATCCAAGCAGTAATCCCCCTGCTGGCTGATAAAATTTTATCGTTCATTAATTGGCACCCAACGTGGGGCTTTTCTTTAAATCTTATTTCTATGGTAAAAAATTAAACAAATAAAATCATTGTTTTTAAATTGGTTGACTGCAGCAATAGTCTAAAATAAGTGCAGAACATTTTATTTCACATAAAATGTGAGCTTCTGTGAAAAGAACCCAAGAACCCAAAAGAACCCTAAAATGTGAAAAGAACCCAGGAAAATTAAGACTAAACCATTTTTGCCTTAATTTTTGATTTTCATGATTTAAACCTTAACTTTCAACTTTAAGACCAATATTTATTCAGTTGCCATTAACGTTTTAATTCTCTATGAAGCGTTCCAATCATTTTACTTTTTGTATAGGGCACTGTTAAAAAAAATTTTATTTCTTTTGTATTGATTTTTTCTTTGGGAGAATTCAAAACTAATCTTGAGGTATTTTAGATAAATTTTTAAATATTTAACCTGCGGTCGTCTATAATCATGGACAAAGCGCCGTAAAAAAAACGAAACTTTCTCTTTTATTAAATAAGAACTGAAGCTCGTTCAATATTATAACGACGACTTATTCTACAAGAGGTCACCACTCACCAGCCAACCTCTTTCCGAAACCCAAATGTTCAATGACCATTATAAAGGGACTTATTGCTAAAACAGGTTCACCGCCTTATCCTCGGCTCAGCATTAAGTTTTAGCGTGAAATTTCCCATTAAGTAAACTTCTCTCTTATTTAAAAGAAAACACTTTAATTACGTCCTACGACCTTAAATAGTGAAAATCGATCATTCTCATGACTCATAAGATTACATCGCTCTTAGCGCGAACATACCTGTAATCACAAGAAGCTCTTTTTAACTCTTTAAAACCGATTCTCACCACGTAATTGGCTTGGCAGTCTTCCCATTTGCATGCTTGGCACAGTTCAATTAAAAATTCTAAAACTACACAAAAACCAGCTCTCCTTGAAATACTTGAAGCAATTGAAGCCAGCAGCAACAAGAATCTTCTTCAGTCGACCGTACGAGTACATTTCAAAGCTACCATCGTCATGAGATCACCTCAAGACCCCCACTTGGCGGCATGAAGATGAGCTCTTGTCTGTCAATGTTTGTGCATGGTTCAACCGATAGCCCCTCAGGGTGGCCGCCAAGAAGTAGCCATTTACGGGCCTCCTATAACTTTTACTCCAAACAAGTGACGTACTTTCAAAAGTGTTTGCCCAAAATAGGAGACGAAAATAGACTGATCGCCGAGCAAAAAAACAACAAACAGATCACCAAACCAACCATGTTTCATGGCAATCGGAATTTTGATATTTTTGTGAAAGGAAAAGTTATGCTGCTCCAACAGCATCATCGTATAGGTAGCCTCTGCCAGCAGCGGTTTTATTATTACATTAGCGAATGCCATCTTCATGTAAGCCAGCCCCAAGTGGTTAAGTGCGCTACAAGTGGGTTGTGGTAGCGAACGGGCTGGCTGATATAGGTGGGCTCTAGGAGCAGTTGCTTTCGCCGCAGCTAAACGGATTCGGGTGGTTGAGAAAAAGTCAAGAGGCTCTTAGAGGTGTGCGGCGGCGTCCGTGCAAGCTGATCGTGGTTGCATGTTGCATAAGCGCAAATTAAATAAGGTGGGTAGCGATGTAGTCTGGTCTTCTCGTAGCGCCCCCAGTCACCTACTCGGCGATTATGCCTCTCCATACAATGATATGTGCAAGTGCGAATGGATACCTGTATTTTACGAAATGATTAATCATGAGAAAATATCATTTGCTAACGCGGATACACGCTGGCGCACCGTCGACATGGTAAACAGCCATCAACATCGACATCGACTCCAATGACATAGCCACGGCTCGGTAGAAGATGATACTAAGTCAACAATTGCGGGCTGCTCGAGAGTTGTAGGTGCTGCGGCTGCTGGTGAAGGTTTTATCTATTCATGCTTGGACGCTGATCACCTGAACCCGGAAGATGTAAATGCGCAGACTGTCCCCCGTATTTCATGGTGATTTCGACATTAGCACAGGATGACACGGGAATTAAATTAACGGGCATGACCAAAGGTGCTCGTTACGATCTACCTTGGAGATTAATTTAGTTTTGTGCCAGCTGTTCCGTCAAATGAGATTACTTGATTGGAATTGAGGTTCTCGATTTTGTGTATGACCGCCACAGTTTTGTATTTTTGCAAGCTAGTTTTATGACTATATAGGTAAGTGTTGAATTTAATATCTAATTATGGTAATTAGACGACATTCAGAGACACTCTATTCAAGTTAGGGAAGTTGACAAAACATCGTTTAAGCGCAGGCGTTGAGAAGATGTAATATGGTGGCGCAGATGGTTACTGGATGGATGGATAAACCTCACTAGATACTGTCGAACTAAGAAGTGGAAGAGTTCATATGTATATTCAGAAATGTATGATGCTTCATACGTTCCAAATTTTACGTTTGATTGACAGTAAATTTATTTTTAGACTTCATTTGTTATAATTATCTTGCGATCAAGGAATTATGATTGCCCTAAAAGTACGTAGCACACCACAAAGGGCAAGGAGTTCTCGATCCAACACCTGATGTGGGTATAACTGTTTAATGGCACAGCTTTGTAAAAATTTCTTTTACATATTCTATTGGGCTGAAGATTGGGCAATATTTGACGAAAAAAAGGTTCAAAGCATTGTGAAGAACCGGACGAATTTTTTAACACAAACTCGCCAAATTTTATCGCAGCCTTTACAAAGTTTAGGACATTGAGCCTTGAGAGACAAAAATGTAGATAACGCCTGTTTTACTGTCCGGATCAGATCTAGTACACAAACTGTTGTCCTTGGGTGTGACGCCCCACGTTTCCTACGTGCATTTATATATAGGGTGGTTGCAGTCTCAAGTAGATATTCCCATCGAGTTTGCTCAGTTTTATTACATCGATGAACATTTCCTATTAACTCGCAATCCCTATTTCCAAATACGGCATTGCCATTCCGGTAGATGGAGTTGTCAGAGTGACGCCACTGTTAAACCTTGATTTTATTTCAAGAAATAAGTTTTAATTATAATGGACCAAATTGCAACAGTTGGCTCTTACACGGTTCAACTCACCAAGGTTGATCAAGCAAGAGAAATTTTTTCAGCCCCACGTTGGCCGCCAATACTTTGATGAGAGCTTTATCCTATGTCACACAACTGTCAGTGCTCAAAGCTAGTTTTGACAGTTTTGTGGCAGAGAGAAACTTGATTATCGAGAGCCCTTTAAACACTTTGCTTTTTTTTATACTCCGATTTGACTCCGATTTGACTCTGAAAAAATCACTATTAAAGCTGTCACATGGCTAAAAGGGAAAACTCTAAAAGACCGCAGCGTATTACAATTACATTTCTAAGGATAACGACACTTATAATAAAGTGCTTAAAAGTTTTAAGTGTGCATTCTTTTAGTCTTCGGCAATGTTAAACTATAATTTTTTAAAAACTTTCGAGAATTTAATATCCCAATTCGAGGCATTTAAAATGTTTTCAGGGCTTTATAAACTTACTAATGCCTCACTGGATTAATGCCAGTTTAATGCTTACAACTTGGTCTAAAACGACTGTCCATGGCACAATTTTTTTGTTTTTAAGAATGATTGCAACATTTTAAAAACTATAAAAACGCCCATTGAAACACCTCGTTTTATAACTACTATTTAAGATTTTATTCCCAGCCAATAAACTTTTATTTGTTTCAATTTCTTCAGGCACGTCTACATAACTATTTGGAACATTAAAAACTCTATAAAACTTAAATGTTACACTCAAAGTTAGTAGGCATAACAAAATGAGTTCATGTTTACTTGAAGCATATAAATCTCCCTCCCACAACACACAATAGTGAAAAAATCTTGTTTCACCAAATTGAATAGTCATGTTACGCAAAACAAATGAATAATTTCTCATTGTTGTCTAATGAAAATTAAATTAATTCCAAAGAATTAATCGTTTAAATGCAAATTAGCTCTTCACAGCAAATTCAATGGACGGCTTCCATTGCGCACTTCTTAAGGCGTGGAAATTAATTTTATATTTCACTTGAGGTGAACTTTACTGTCTTGATGGCAAAGCCTAAGCCACTTAATTCGTTCGCCCGACACTTCATTAAAGCACAATGAAATGATTGCTGACCTTCTTCCAGTTTTGTTTACCACCGACCGCCGCGCCACCACCTCTGTATGCACAATTTTTTTCGAGTCTTGTTAAATGTCAAGTTTGTTCGGGCAAAGAGACAATGGAAACAGGGCAACTGCGGGGTATTACCATGTTAAAAAAAAAATTGGGGCCATTCTCGTTGGTTTTATAAAAGCTTCTGATACTATCCGATGATATCCATAGGAGTTGTAAGCCTGTCACATAAGATCTGATCAAGAATTCTATTGTGCAAAGAAAATGGTTTTTGGCATGCGTGTCGGAAAGGTGTTGAAAAAGTCAGGCACTGTTCGCGTCATGTATCAGATCAACTTGTATTACATGGTAGAGCCTGGTCGCTTATATTTACAGTGTGATTGAAAAGAGGCAGCTTTGGCAGTCAGTGTACTCTATACTAAGGGCGATTTTATTATGAATGTGATCCACCGACACCCCTGAATATGGGCGGGCCTTGTTGTTTGTCTACTTACTTCTTCTACGTTCTCTTGATCGTATTGCCGATGCAATGCAGAGACGTTGACAGGCATTAACAGTTAACAAAAACAAATCTGCAAATAAAAAAACTTGCTTGATTGCAGGACAAATATTCTATGATTACCGGAATATAAATACTATACTCTGGCACAGGGCCAACTTCTCAACAATGTATGCTGGTGTGTTAATTTATTTTACATACAAAGGGCCCTACAGTTTTTTGCCGAATCCGAACGGCACTTTGAGAAGTTTTTCAAGACAAATGATACTCTCGGAGGGCTTGTCAGACCCTCGCGGAGGTGGGGACCGTGAAAAAGAAGTCTTTTTTTTCAGGTGACGATGGCAGGATTCGAAGCCAGGCCTCCGGCGTAGTGACTGCGCTGCTATGCCTACATTCTTTAATGGCGTACATATGTCTAACTATGTTTGAATACTGAATAAATAAATTGCACTGTTGCTTACTCAGTGATATTTTAGTTTTCCTGAAAAGACGCCAAAGGAAATTACGCCAAAGTGTCTTGATGAAAAAATCAAGGAAACAACGCGGAAAGCTTTGGAAAATACCAAAAAGTAAAACCCAATTTTTACTATTGGCTCAGTTTTCAAATGGGGTGTGGAAACAAGACCAAAAAACCGCTTAAAATTGGTTGAGGACTTATTTATTTTAAGCGTAGGTAAAGCAGGGGCTTGCAGCGTGACTGCGCTTTTCTCACTTTCGAAATTATTTCGTTTTTTTTTAATTCTTTTTTTTTGAAATTCTCATAGGCTAATGTAACTTTTTTGGCGTTTTTATACCCCAGCCCATAGGATAGTAGGTATGTTTAGTTTGAATAATCATCGTGGATCTCCAAGACCGAGATTCAAGCGCGTCGCCACCCTGGTAGGCCAAGAAACAGGTGGTAGGACAAGGTAAAGAGCATCTCCGAGACACGTTTGGGAATCGCGCCTGTGTCTCTTGAGTTGGTGACAGTGAATCGGGAACGATGGAAGAACCACTCAGCCACCCTCGTTTCGCGACCTTTTTGAAGATTAGGCGGAAACAGAAAGTGATTTATTGATGGATTGATCCTCAGGACCTTAAGCGCATATGATCGAGACTGAATTGTAAGTTGAAGGAACCATGTCCGTCAGACCGTCTGTCTGTCGGTAGTTTTTAGGCCTTAAATTTTGAGCTCGGATCTTGAAACTTGATATGTATATGGTCTCTTTAGGTCTCGAAGCAGTACAAGTGTAAACATTTGTAAAATCCGCCCACTTTACTTAATAGCATAAAAGATCTAAATCGTGGTAGGGCGCTGAAATTCGATTATGCAGTATCCTTGCTTAAGGGTCTAATCATAGCTATCATCGGATAGCATCATTGAAACAAATCAGTGGAACAATGCCTTCGGTTTTCTAACAAGTACAATCATTGAAAATTTCTGTCAGTGTCAACAAACAGCTACAGGCATTTGAGGTTGCAGTTGATCAGAGAAAGGAAAACTGACAGTTGGAATGCTTTGAAATGCTTTTCAGTGGATTTTGTCGCAAAGCCACAAATCAAAATTCGCTGTTCCTTGAAATCGATTTCTGTCAGTTAAATAAGTAAAGCGAGTTTACATAAAATTTTAACACAATTTATGCATTTTTGTTACGAAAAAAATTGTGCAAGTCATAAGCTTCATTTTGATACCAATAACAGCCACCATTGTTTGCTCAAACGTCTAAAAACATGAAAACAAATTTTTCAATGATGCAATCCGGTGATAGCTATGATTAGACCCTAAGTGTACTGAGACTGCCAATTAAAAAAATTGAAAAACGCCCCCGTGTAGGCGTGGTCCAATTTCGACGCGGTCAAAATACCTTCTTGCTGTCGGACAGGAAGCTATCGCGAACTACGTTGGGGCCCACGGGCTATTTGCCATGGCTACACGGCTTGTACAGCACTATGTCGATATTGATCGGCTCCTTCGAATTTGCAGAGCAGCTCGGTAACATTGGAGTCCTGCCGCAACTCGGTCCCTGAGATCACGAGCTTATTTCAAGAGAGGATGCGGTGGCATTTCTGGGCTTAATCTCGAAGCCGAAACTAGATTCCAAAATGGGTCCGTCGCGATTACATTGTAACAAGTTGAGTTTGCAGTTCAAAGGCAAAAAACCTTACTCTCTGGTGAAACATCCGTGCAATGGTCAAGAAGACCCATGAAGTAACTGCCGTCTGTTTCTAGACTAGACTTTCTAGATTTTCGAAGAAATATTTTCCTTGAAATTTCCTGGAACTACAAGAGACGCCTCGCATGTAGGAGTAGGATTTTCAAAAAGTAGGTATGTGTTTGATGTAAACAGCTTGAAAATTACTGCAGGCGCGGCAAATATCCGTGTCTGAAAGTCTAACCATCTTTGCGTGGTCTTGCAGGAGACAGTCACCCCGATTACGCAAGTCGTAGACAAAAAGTCACCTCGACTCGTACTCGTATCGTATCGTACTACTTCGTCACAGATGCAGCTGGGTAGCAACGCGTTTCATCGCACTTCAAATGCACAAGTAGTGTCAAAATTTCAGATGTAAAAAATTAAAGCAAGCCTGAAAGGTGCGATGATTTATGAAAGATATCAAATTGAACAACGAAAAAGGAGAATCAATTCAATCGATCTTGGTTGGCAAATATTCACAGAGCCACTAGAGATAGTTTATTTCAATAAATTTGCCGAATTCATGGTGTGTTCTTAAAGTTAAAATTTCAAACCAATTTCCAACTTAAGAAATTAATCTAAGTTTTATTATTTTTTTTTTTCGACTTCCCAAAAATACAATAACACAACTTTTGGAAGAAGTAAGACCATTGTGAAAAGAGTACACACAACGTCAGTGGCACCAATTTTGAAGTTGCTGGCTGTGCTCTATTTCTTCGCTAAAGTAGCACATCAAACAAGCGCTGAAAACTATTTTACTTTAGCAATACCACAAGCAATGTTTTCAAATATTTTAAACAAAATGTCCAGTAACATATCGATATAAAAACATTTAAAAAAATCTGTTTTTTTCATGTTTTTAATAAGGTTCACTATTAAAATGTCAAGTGAAGAAAACACGACTAGATCTGTTGAAAAAACGACTAAATACGACTTGCATAATTACCGATGTGAACCGGATAACGCACGCGATGGTTGCGTTTTTCTTTTTGACATGAAACTTATTAGCGTACGAGTATGTTCGTAGTGACTCTCAGTTTCATAATAACGAAATACGAGCAAACTCGTATGTGACTCTCGAATACGACTTGCGTAATTGGGGTGAGTGTCTTGTCGCAGGAATCCGACTTAAGTTCTTATAGTTTGATTCTGTTTTATTTTATTAATACCCTAGATCTTTTACCGGTTTTTAAAAAGAGACCTATAAGGGCCTTGAAACCCTGTGTTTATCCATACTTGGCCACCTATGTCAAGGTTAGGTTGATGGACCCTTTTGACAATAGTCACAGCTCACTTAGACCAGCAGTTGGGTCCATTGTGCCCATAATGGGAACCTTCTTAACACCTGGAACGAAAACAGAAATAAAGCGCTGTTAAAAGCTCAGAGTTCCGCCCTCTTGGACCCATCCGGATTTGTATACAAATCTTAGGAGGTCCTTTAGATCTACATTATTTAGATCTTCGAGCTCGTTGAAGAAGTAACTGCCGAGGGTACTGCGCCTGATGCTGTTTAGGGCTGGGCATTCGCAAGCAGGTGAAGAGCACATTCAATTTCTTAAACGTCCCTGCAGCTTCTGCAGAAATCGTTATGCGGTATGCCTAGCCGCTGAGCGCATAGACCCACAGCGCAGTGACCCGTGAGGATTCCCGTTAGTGTTTCGCATATTCCTGTGAGCTAGTCCGATCAAAAATAGTGATCTCTTTTTGCTTACCGCTGGCCATAGCTCCCTTGTGTGTCTGCACATATCGAGTTCTGTCCAACGTAAGTTGGTTCTACTCAAGGATTAATCCTACTTGCTTTCGAGCTCAGCGGAATTCTTATAGATTTGAGGGCTAGAGATGCATTCATCCCAGACCCATATTTCGCAAGCTTGTCCGCTTCTTCGTTTCTTGGTACATCGGTGTGACCAGGCACCAAACACACAGTTACAGTGTTGCCAAGTGATAACTCGTCCACAATTTCCCTGCATAGTTTCACAGCCCTTGACTTCACTACGTCTGATTCCATGGCTTAAATTGCCGCTTGGCTGTCAGAGTATATGGTGATGTTCTTGTTTACGGGGCTGTGTTTCTTCAGCTCAGAGGCAGCTTGGATTATGTCCGCCAGCTCCGCCTGAAGTGCTGCAATCGTCATTGATCCGAAAAGATTTACTTAGTCCCAGAGCTTCACAGAAGATGCCCGCGCCGGTTCCGACATCCATCTTAGAGCCGTCAGTATATACGGCAATCTCGTTATCTCCTGTAATGGTCTTTTCTTCCCATTCACCTCTTTCAGGCATTCTGGTAGCGAATCTCCCGTTGAAAGCGAATGTCATAGGGAGGAAATCCGTGACTGGGGTATCTATGGAGGCACCCCATTGACCCATATGTCAAGGTTGAAAGTCTTTGATTTTTTCGTCGACATTGCAAAGGCTGATGATTCGCAACAATACCACCTGCATGAGGTCGGTTGCCCTAAGAACCGACATAACTTCTGATTGGAAAATACAGCCTGTGTTCAGTAAGTATATGGATCTGTAAGAATGCCTTCTTGATTCTTTTGCTACTTTGACCCGGATACTTCGAGCTTTCCGAATTGCAATCAGCTTAATTTAGGGAATTTGAATTTCGTCATTTCTTTATACCCCATCCCATAGGATAGGAGGTGTATTAAGTTTGTCACATAGCTTGTAACATGGTGAAATAATAATGGTAGACCCCCAAGACCTTAAGGGCATATGATCGAGACCGAATTCTGAATCGAATGAGCCATGTCCGTCCGTCCATCCACCTGTATGTCACAAGTTTTCAGGCCTTAAATTTTGAGCTAGGGTGCTGAAACTTCGTACGTCAGGTGCACGTCATGCGAAGCAGTACAAGTGTAAAATTTTTTGAAATCCGCCCAAAGACACGCCCACAATCGGTCTAAATATGCAACTACCTCCAGATTTTTCAAAACTGTAAGACGTTCTAAAAGGCTGAAATTTGACATTTAGCATCTCTTACTGAATATAAGACACAAAAAAGACAAATTTAAGTGGTAAACCTCCTCTAGTGGGCGTGGCATCTTTTTTAAGGGTAAATTTTCAAATGCAGTTGTCTCAGTGTTTTTGCTCGAAATTAAAAAAAATTGCTGTATATTTTATGTAGAAAACGCTTAGTTCCACATTTTGTATATACAAGACTTTGGGCCCAGCCCACATTTGGAGGCAGAATTGAAGAAAAAAAATTTTCCAGAAAAACTTAATTTCGACTGCCCTTGAGCCTAATTTAGGAAAGCATGAAACAAAAAAAGTAGCAGGTTAGGTAAACAATACTTCCGTCCAGATTTCGTTCATATAAAGTTTTTAGCCACGCCCCCTTTTAGGGGTCGATTTTTCAAAAATATTGAATTTGAACCAAAAAATTGCATTCTTACGTACAATTAGATGTAACTTGGAAATATATGTGGAAATATCTTATAATTAATAGTTTGTAATTAGGGGCGGTTGGACCACGCCCCTTTTCGAAGTTTGCATTACTTATAAAATGTCAAAAAATAACTATGCCATCAGCATTTTACAATGTGGGATAGGATGGGGTATTCAACGGTCCGTTTTACGGGCTGTAACTTCTGCGTACACACTGTAGCACTTACTCACTAGTTTTATATATTTCCAACATGTCTTGAAGCCCACTTCCACCTCGGGTGTCAAAATAGCGTACATGATCTCTCTCTGCATAGATAATGCACATAATCCAACAACAAATATTGATTTTAGTTATAGGAGCTGGACATGCCACGCCCCTTTTGAAATTAAATTCAAAAAACTTATAAGGAAAAACATATTATATATCATAGGGAGGTAATCCGTGACTGGGGTATCTATGAAGGCCCCATATGGACCACATTGACCCATATGTCAAGGTTGAAAGTCTTTGCGATTTTTTCGTTGACATTGCCTACGCAAAGGTTGATGATTCACAACGATACCACCTGCATTAGGTCGGTCGCCCTAAGAACAGCCATAACTTCTGATTGGAAAACACAGCCTGTGTTTAGTAAGTATGGGTCTGTAAAAATGGGTATGTAGGTATTAGTCTTACCTTTGGTGTTATATGCCTTCTTGATTCTTAAGCTACTTTGCCCCAGATACTTCGAGCTTTCCGCAAGGGCCAATTGTAATCAGCTTAATTTAGGGAATTTAAATTTCTTCATTTTTATTTCTTACCCCTGCAAGGTCGGGGTTAGAATAGCCTTGAGGTAAGGTATGCCTGTCGTAAGAGCCGACTAAAATCCACCGGAAGAAATATTCTTTAATGTTTCAACGGATGCTGTCGATGCTGCTCCATTTGGGACAACTTTTGGCAGTAAGGTTTTAACTTATAGATGAATCTGAAGGTTAAATTAAAATCCAGAAGCGTCTGTCACACATTGTGCGGCTCACTGGTCGGCGTCTGTCTCCAAAGGGGCGGCTGTATTTAAAAATGAAAATAGAAGTGACTTACCTATTTCTCATAAAAACGACAAGTTAAAAAAAAAAATGGCAATGAACAAAACGAAAGATTTGATTACCCCAGGTGGCAGCCCAGCTATGCTGGAAAATCCACCCTCTTCGGAGGCAGGCTCTACGGATTCTGGGGAGAGCCTTTTATTGCTTATAAATCCTTTTGAGAAAAGGACAAAACTAAATCGATCACCACCACCTAGATCGAACATATCCGGAAAAAGCAGTCCACCGGTAAACCAGGACTCTGTGAAAATTAAGAGTTTAGAAAAGGAGAATAATGAACTCCGAGCTAAGCTTATTGAAATGGAGCGACTCTTCCAAGATCTAAAAATGGAAGTTGACTCTCTGCGAAAAGAAAACGAGGATATTAAAAATACTCGTTTAATGAAAGACTGTGAGGTAACGAAAGAGTGTGTAACACCGAACCGACCAGCAGTCGAATACTTCACGGACGAGGACGAACTTGCACTTGAGACCGATTCAGTCTTAAGGAAAAGGTCTAGCAAGAAGCGAAAGGCGAATTCCTCTCCCGAAGTAATACAAAAAGAAGATAAGCCCTCTGGCTCAAACAAGGCTAATCCAGAAGCGAAAATTCGTCCACCTCCCGCAATAAACATCGTCGGGATAGCAGACTTTGGGTTATTGCGCAACCTTCTTGCAAACACGGTGAGAACAGAAAACTATAAGCTTACCTCGCACCGAAATAACGTGTGGAAAGTAAATGTTGACAACGCCGATTCCTATCGCGCACTGTCTCTTAGACTGAATGCAGAAAGAATCGAGTGGTATACTTATCAAAATAAGTACGAGAAACCAGTGCGAGTCATTGTAAGGGGGCTCCACCCATCATGCACAAAAGAAGACGTTGTAAAAGACGTAAAAAATAAAGGCCTTAAAATTATTGATGCCGTCAATATCATTAAAAAGGAAAAGCAACGCACGGAAGGAGAAAGAGACACTGTGATCAGACGCGGCCTTCCAATTTTTATGCTCTCCTTTGAAAGAACTGAGAGCATAAACGATATTTATAAAATAAAAATGATACTTAACATCAGGGTTAAAATCGAACCCATGCGAAAGGGCAATAGACTGATACCACAGTGTAAGCGATGCCAAGAATTCAGGCACACAAGTGCCTACTGCCAAAAAGAACCACGTTGCGTGAAATGTGCCGGAAAACACCTGTCAACAGAGTGCAAGGTTGACATAAAGGCTCCAGCAGTTTGCGCCAATTGCCACGGAAACCACCCCGCGAACTATCGAGGATGCGAAGTAGCCATAGAGCTGCAAAAGGGACGAGAACCTCTTAAGGAAAATACTAGAGGTCAGAATCAAAACCTAGGACGCCCAAAACCTGCTGAAACTCCTAAGCCAAAGACTCCAAAGACGCCAAAGCCGATCAAAAGTGGAAGATTGGCAAAGGAGGCGTCGACAAAAGGCGTAAAAGCTCCACAAAAGAGCGGCGCCAGTTCAAGTGCAGCGGAGAAACCACCACTGGTCGCACCGAAATCATACGCACAGGTTGCGGCAAACGAAAGCAAGGCAAGATCGCCGACAACAGATGCAGTGTCTCAGATCCTCGCTGTAATCTTGGAGAAACTTGAGGATCAGACTAAAATCAACAAAGTTATATTTGACAAACTGAGCAAGCTCGAGTTTAAGCCTCGAAAAAATTACAAGAGAACATGAATATGAAACAGTTATTTAAAATACTAACATGGAATGCAAACGGCCTTCTGAATAAAATAGACGAACTAGAAGTATTTCTACGGAAAAACAATATTGATATTTGCATGATTACGGAAACTCACCTTAAAAACGGGTCTACACCCAAACTTAAAGGTTACAATGACTATCACGCACATCACCCTTCGCAAAATTCGAGAGGAGGATCCTCCCTCTACATTAAGAACTGCATAAAGCACTTCAAGAACACAGAAGTTGAGCTAGACTCTATGCAGATCAGTTCAGTTTCTGTAAAAATTGACTGCTTAGATTATAACATTGCATCTTGTTATTTCCCGCCAGGATATAGACTGGTGGAAGACGATCTTGATCGTATGTATGACTTCATTGGGTCCAATTTTATCATTGGGGGTGACTTTAACGCGAAGCATACTTTTTGGGGCTCACGATGCAATTCAACAAGAGGCAGATTACTGTACAAAAATAGTATGAAGCGTGGGGTGGACTTTTTCTCCACGGGTAAGCCAACATATTGGCCAACCGATAGGAATAAAAAGCCTGACCTTGTCGATTTTTTCATCGCTAAAGGGTACCCCAAATACCTTACGCGAATTGAAGAGTGTTATGATCTTTGCTCAGACCACTCAGGAGTTATCTTGAAGATGGGTGGAAGACTGGCGAAAATAGAAAGAACTCCTAGATTAGCTAGCAAAAACATGAACTGGGACGCTTTCAGAAAGGACTGTAAGGAGGGTGTTGGCTTGAATGTGCCATTGAAAACTCCTTTCGAGTTAGAAACCGCAGTTGACAAATTCATTGAAGCAATTCAGAGCGCTGCTTGGAACAACAATTCGTCCCAAAAGAACGCAGTTAGCACCGACGGGCATGTACGTAAAACATATCCGCTCGAAATCGAAGAATTGATTCGTGAAAAGAGAAGAGCGCGTAGGAGATGGCAAGGCACGAGGGCCCCCCCAGACAAAACCCTATTGAACCGCCTCTCTAACAAACTGAAAGGAATGTTGCAAGATCTTAAAAATCGTGAGACCACTGAATACCTTGAAGGCTTGTCGGCGGATAGGACCTCAAACTACTCGCTGTGGAAAGCAGTTAAGTATATCAAGAAACCTATAATCCACTCGGCACCAATAAAAAAAGCTAACGGCGAATGGGCAAGAGAAGACAAAGAGAAAGCGAATTTGTTCGCTGAACATTTAGAAGAAACATTCAAGCCTTTCGACGGTCCGCCGTTGGCTGACGTTCTAAACAACAACGGGGAACCTGGTAGCTTTAGAATGAAAAAAGTTTCGTTAGTTGAACTCCGACAGACAATTAGCAAACTTAAAAATAATAAGGCCCCGGGTTACGACCTGATCACTGGCGAAATATTAAAAGAGCTACCAAAAAAGGCATTAGTCAAGCTACTTTATATGATAAACGCTTCTCTTAGACTTCTATACGTTCCAAGACAATGGAAAGTTGCTGAAGTCATTATGGTTCCTAAACCGGGGAAATGCGCAAATGATAAAAAATCTTATAGGCCCATATCGCTTCTGCCGATAATATCGAAAGTATTTGAGAAACTTCTGCTGAAGCGATTACAACCAATAATTGCAGAAAGACGCTTGATCCCGGATCATCAATTCGGTTTCAGACCTAACCATTCCACAATAGATCAAGTCTACAGAATAACGCATGAAATTGAAAAAGCCTTAGAAGGGAAAAAAATATGTTCAAGTGCTTTCCTCGACGTATCGCAAGCCTTCGACAAGGTATGGCACGAGGGCTTGAAATATAAGCTACGGCAAAATTTGCCGGAAGACATGTTTAAAATATTGGAAAATTATCTTGAAAGCAGACTCTTTCGTGTTAGGTGTAGTGGTGAATACTCGAGTTTCAAGCAAATTCGGGCTGGCGTACCCCAGGGAAGCGTCCTCGGTCCGACCCTGTTCCTGCTCTACACAAGAGACATACCTCTAGATGACGAGACAGTCGTGGCCACGTTTGCGGACGATACGGCCATCCTGGCAACAGGTGAATCAGTCGAGTCATCAACGAGAAACCTCCAACGAGCATTGGACAGAATTTGTGTCTGGACGAAGACTTGGCGAATCGCTCTTAACGAGAACAAGTCTACGCATGTGAATTTCACTTACAGAAGGGTTAACAATTTGCCTCTGTTCATAAATTCTGTACAAATACCTTATGCAAATGAAGCGAAGTATCTAGGGATGACACTGGACGCTAAACTAAGGTGGAAACCACACGTAAAGAAGAAGCGTGACGAGCTCGAGATTAGGCTCAGGGAAATGTATTGGCTTATCGGAAGATTTTCGAAATTAAGCACATATAACAAACTGCTCTTGTACAGGCAGGTGTTAAAGCCGTCCTGGACATACGGTATACAACTTTGGGGTTGTACCAAGCCGAGCAACATGTCCATGTTGCAGACTTTCCAAAACAAAACACTAAGAGCAATTGTGAATGCTCCATGGTATATTAGGAATAGCGATATTCACAGAGATTTAGGAATAGCTACCGTGGGCGAAGAAGTAACAAACTTCGCTCGAAAGCTTAATGCTCGCCTTCATGTTCATTGCAACAATGAAATGATCCGTACTCTAAACGAGACTCTTAACAATGTTAACAACGAGCGACGACTACAAAGAACAAGACCCTTCGATCTAGCGACGTAGGGTGAAGCCGCATTAATGAACGGCTTAGTAGGTGCATTCACTGGAAAGCAACCTATCCAATGCGATCAACACTATGGAAGCGTAAACTACTTGTTAAGTTAACTTAGTTGTAGTCAAGAAGTATTATGAGAGAGCGAAAATTTACTACTATGAAGTGCGTTCTGGCAGTTTCATAGTGTCTCTCATAAATGGGTGGTTTTTTAGCACGTGGAAATCGGGCATAACCAATATCGGCTACTTCGGTATTATGTACCTGCTATAGTGGGCGTATTGGTATCTTTGAAAGATTTTGGAGTTTTAGTCTCCGTCCATCCTAGTATTCAAAAAAAAAAAAAAAAAAAAATTTTTATTTCTGATAAGAAAGAACCAGTTCCGTTTAAGAACGGTATAGAAAAGTGAATTTCCCTGCAGTTTTTTGGATATATTTCGTTAACTATTTACTTTTTGTGAAAACATAGGTATTAAAAATTATTATAGCAGATAAGATTAGCAACAAACTCAAACCATTATTTCGCGCTTTAAGGTTGGATGGAAATCGACGTAATTTGTGCATCACTCCAATTCAGTAAAAAATTATGTCAATTATTGGCCAGCTTCTTCCAATTTTCTATATCTACACACTTTGTTAAGATTGAATGTCTGAAAATGCATTTTTTCCAAAAATTCCATAACTCGGAAATCTTTTGACTTAGGAAGTGTTAAGTCGTACAAATTTATGAGAATAAACTGCATTCCAGAAAAAAATCATCCAGTCTCACTTGGAAAGTTTTGGGGTAGTTCTGATTTCTATCAATATTTAATATAAAATTATTAATATAAATATATAATAATAATAAATAATAATATATAATTATTATAAATATATATATTTATTATAAAATTATACTTTCCATATTATATTAATGTTTAAAATAATATGGAAAGTGGGCTGCTGAAATCGAATGTGATATTTCCCAACAAAATTTCGTGGTCCAAATTTGAAAAAATGTAATAAAAGGTTAAAATATGAATTTCTATGCAGTTTTTTGCATGTAATTTCTAAACTATCAACCTTTTGTAACAAAATAGGTAGGTACTAAAAATGATAGCCCATAAAATTTGCAACAAACCTTATTAGTAAAGATTTTGTCTCTAGTTAACCGTTTGAGCTTTAGCACCAGCTGAATATTACCCTGTTTTGAGTGTATCCGCAAGAATCTCTTTTTTGTGCTTAAACTTTTTTCGTGGAATATAAATATGTATGTTGCAGCAGTTTTTTTTAATATGTAGGTAAATCAAGCTAAAACTTGGACGACCTATCTCAAGGTTACACGAAATCCCTACCGTTTACGCTCTACTATAATCAAAATGTTAACCAAAAACCAATTTGCAAAAAATATCATTGGTTTAACCTTTTTCACATCACATAAATTTTCCTTTTTTAATTGGTCTCTAAATCTGTGGGTTAAATGGTCTGAGCAATGAACTCTATCGATCTACAATAATCGCCAGCTCTCGCCTTCATAATTAATCAAAATTTAACCGATTATTTAAAAAAAATTCAATAAATAAAAATAAAAAAAAATAATATCAATTTCACTGCATTAACCGGTGAAATGATAGCAAAATAATTATTTTTTCCTGGCATCAAAGTAGTTTATCATTTTTTCGATAATTAAAAAAGTAATACACGAGTGGTGGCGGTGTTTGGTCGTTACGTTTTGCGGTCCTGTGCAATACGCAGGAAATTTATGCACACGCTCGAGTCCCACAAATTATTATGAAATTTACGCACAGTAATTTGCACTTGGCACAGAAGTGGCGTTAATGGAGACCATTTTAAAATTGTTGCCGGGGCTTCGAGTGTTGATTTTTCTTTTATTATAATTCGATAAACTTCATGTAATTCTTTTTTTTTTTTTGTTGAGTTAGCTTATGATGAATATGATAATCAACTACCGTGTAAAGGTTTGCAGCAGGTTTGGAGAGCTGTTAGAAGCGTACGCTGATTTCTGGCCTACAGTGGAGATTTGTTTTAATTCATAAATTACATAATTTACTATAACAGGAGATAATACTTTACCATAACCGCTGTTGGATCGAAAAGAGGGTAACCAACTGCCCAGCGATGTAGACAATGACACCCCCGCTCAATGGAAGATTCTACTTGGAGTAGTTTCTCTTCTGTTTTTTTTTTAATTCTCAGACTAGTCAATCTCTCTGAATCATGTTCGCATTACTGTTAAAATTGCGAACTGTAATCCACGGCGCAGATTTCAAATTATGTTAAGGGTTTTGTTTCATTGCAGATAAATAGGTTTTTTTCTAGTTTTTAAATGAATTATGTGACTTTAAGTTGCCAACAGCTGGGATTTGTACAAATCAGATATGAATGCAGAAACTTAGCATAATGTTTCCCCCTGTGGTGGATGGATTCCATTTTAGTGTTTGCGAAATTTGCATTGTTAGCACGCCATCATTTTGGCAGCCTAGGTGTGCTGATTGTCTTCACGAGTTCAAATGATGAAACAGCTGATCTTATGACACAATTCTTCTTTAAAGAATGGTTTTGTAATTTCGAAACACACTGATGCAGCAAGAGGTTTAAGAAGATTGAATGTGCCTTGCCCTTCTTGCTTTATTGTGTATGTGTTTGCAAACTAAAGAATATTGGTGCTTGAGGTGATGCTGATGATAAAGTCAAAGTTGCTAAATTTTTAAATTCGACTCACTCTACTCACCCCGAAAGTTAACAAAATTGTAAGCTGATGATGCTTCCTTCTGGACAAAAGGCTCTTTTGTCCAATTTAAATTACAACTTTATTAATTTAAAATTTAATCAAACACGTAAATATAATAAAATCCTAATTAAAATTGGACAAAAGAGTTTTTTGATTTATTGGAAGCATCATAAGTTTATAGTAATGCAATGTGGCAACCACAAAACAACAATGAAACTTGTAGCTCCACGGCAGCGACAAAAAGAATTCTTTTTTAGCGCTAAAATTTAAGCCTTTTTGAACTTCAGCCTGCTAACAAGGTTTCATTGTGCCTTCCCTCATCACATTCTAGACCCTAGAGCTGCCTTTCCACTCCGGATTCAGTCAGGAAGGCAAGAATCTTCTCGGGTGGGCTTTAGGCTAGGTTACCAATGAAGATTTTTCTTAAACTCTGAAAGGCCTACCAAAATAAGAAAAATTTTCTTGTCGAGCATATTATTCTTAAGACGAACGAGGGGCTGGGCAATACATGAGTATAAGCATGAGTATAAACAGCTCACACTCTGTAGTCTGCATACAGGATCCCGTAAAAAGGCCAACGCGGCGAAGATGCTTTTTTATACCCGAACCAGAGTTTATTAATTTTAATGTATAGTTCCTAAGACCTTTCAAAGTTACGATCGAGACCTACAGGTCATCGATTAAGCTATGTCCGTCCGTCCGTCCGTACGTCTGTCCTTATGTGTAAAGTTTTTAGGTCCTTAAAATTGAGCTAGGATGCTCAAACTTGGAGTGTATTTTGGTTCTTATCTTGCACAGACGAAGTGTAAAAATTTAATCCGTCAACAGCCACGCCCACTACTGGCTTCAATGTAAGACAACCTCTATTTCAAATTTTCTTTCCAAATGCCTTTTGGTCAAGTTAGACAAGGCGTAGGAACTCAAATTTTGGTATAGAGCAATAATGGCCCAAAGCCTCTAAGGAGGCAAAAGTTGGACCGCCCACAATATCGACCATGCCCACTTTTGACATATTAGATCTTTCAAAACCCGATTTCTCGAAAAGTTGACTGCAAATCGAAAAAAAATTGTATGACAAATATTAAAGATATTACTATTTGCTAAACTTTGGTCCATACAAAGTTTTGAGACCGACTATTTTTAGGGGGGTTTTTAAGAAAAAACTGTTTTTTTCTGAAGTAATTTTCGGTTTTAACGCATTTAATCATGATTCTAACGAAATTACAATTAATTGATTTTAATTTTTAGCCCAGACCCAATTCTGGGGCGTGGCCTATACAAATAATATATGAATTCGGGATAAAAAATTTGTAAGATTTGATGTTACGCCGTATATAGGATCGGGTTCGTAGGACAGGTTCGTCACAGACGAACTCTTGCACTTACTCACTTGTTTTAGTTTGCCATTACCGCTTAAAACTCATTCTTATCAGCGTATAAGACTTTCTCTGAGCGAATTTGGTCTCTGTCCAGCCATATTTCAGCCTGAACAGGCTGAATCCAGCCATATTTTGTTGGATTCGATTCGAGGAAGACTCTTAGCAAAGTTTTTGGGAAAGCGAAATGGACCTATGACTTCAGGCCCTATGAGGTTTGCAGTTCCAACGACTTTAGCTAGAGAATCTGTTGATTCATTGCCGTCGAACCACTAATGGATGCGATCCAGTCAAGAATGACTAGTGTGTTCATAGCCATTTTTTAGAGGGCGATGAATGCTTTCAGGTTCCGCTTTGACTTAATGATAGTTGAATCAAACGAGCTGATTGGCTGAGAAACGTGTATTTATTTTAATAATTACAAGAAAGTGTCAAGAAGGGTTTAAAACTTTAAAAAACCATGAAGTTTCGAAGAACATTTTGAGGTATATAGGAACATATACATTATTTAACAGTTTTTCTTAACTTTACACTATGGTAATATGTACTATGAAATGAATCTCTTATGAGCGCTAAAACAGAGTAAAGCTCTTGATTTCACACTCTTTTCCCTCCAAAAGAGTGTGAAATTAACAATTATTCCAGAGTGAATTCACTTTGGTTATTGCCATACCTCTTTGATGCGATTTCGGTACAATTATTGTAGGTTATCGGTTTCCTACATTAATTGCAGTGAAATCACACCAAATTTCTTAAGAGTGTAGATTTTAGCTATATCTGGTTCCCAAGTGCTACCTTTTTTGCTTAAGTGGCTTCGTTGATCTTGTTCAAACAGACTATAGCAGGAAAAACCGCCCCCGTTTACGGGCCGTTCTGTGGTGTTTGCTATCACGATAGTTTGCTATGATAGACAATTCCCAGGTTCTTGGCTTGCCTGGAGAGTTCTGCCCTTTCACCTCAGAGTGTGGGTAAGTGAAGAAGATCTTACTCCTTCCGATAGTCGTCTTTTAAGAGCTTAGAGAGACAAGTTACGTCGGATACTCCATGCCAACGCCCATTTGAACCTTTACGGTTATTCTTATAGTCAGCATTTTGCATGCATAACGGGAATTCAAATCGACCCGCCCGTGTACGCAGTTTTACACGCGCCAGCCATTTTTGCGCACACAGCAGATTAAAATAATCATATTACATTGCACCACAATGAAATATGAATATTTTGTCAACAAGTGCATTCCATTCCCACGGGAACTAAATCACGAAATCATTTTTCTGTAGAAGAATTCAAGTTAGTTTTAAGTCAGTCTTAACTCAACCATCATACTAGAAGGTGCAGCCTCGCTTAGGACAGCGGCCTTCTTTTATGAACTAATATAAATATAATTATAGATATAATAACTATGTAAACTTAAAGAAATTTCAATAAAGATTTTTTTTTTACCGTTTGCATAACATAAACCTATAAATGGCGCAGTCGGTTTCCGTTTAAGGAAAAATAAAGAAAAACCCAAAAGTTCGGCTTAACTCCGCGTAAGGAGTCGGTTTCCGTTTAAGGAAAATTGTAACCAAGTTATTAAGTGAAAATTAATAACCTGAGAAATCAAACCCAAAAGTTCGGCTAAACGCGTAGAAACAGTCGGTTTCCGTTTAAGGAAAATTTTCGGCTAAACGCAAAAGCAAGTTACCGCGTAGAAACAGTCGGTTTCCCTTTAAGGAAAATTTTCGGCTAAATGTAAAAATTTTAAAATTAAAGAAAAAGTGAAGAAATCCGCTTAAGGAACATTCGCGTAAAAATTTTAAAATTAAAGAAAAAAAGTGAAGAAATCCGCTTAAGGAACATTCGCGTAAAAAAATTTTAAAATTAAAGAAAAAAAGTGAAGAAATCCGCTAAAGGAACATTCGCGTAAATATTCTAAAATTGAAGTAAAAAGTGAAGAAATCCGCTACAGGAACATTCGCGTAAAAATTCTAAAATTAAAGTAAAAAGTGAAGAAATCCGCTAAAGGAACATTCGCGTAAAAAAATTCTAAAATTAAAGTAAAAAGTGAATAAATCCGCTAAAGGAATATTCGAAAAAAAGCTAAAATTGAAGCAAAAAAGTGAACAAATCCGCAAAAGGAACATTCGCGCAAAATACAAAAATTAATGTTAGAAAGTGAAAAAGATTTCAAAATAAACAACCAACGGAATCTACAGTTTGACCATCAACGAAGAGCGAGGATGGCACAAGTAAACATAGAGCAATGCCTTGCAGCGCTTACTCAACTGCTGGTGCAAAACAACCAGGCAGCTAGCTTAAGAGCACGAATCGAAAAAGAAATACGATTTCTTACAACGTTCCAAGGAGAAAAGGGAACTTTACCCTCATTTACCGCTGCAGTCAACAGAATACTAGACAGCTATCAGAGCGAAGAGGATAAAAGCCAAGTTTTTCAAGTTATCTACGACACAAAAATCCAAGGAACAGCGAAGAATCTACTGAACGCGAACCCACCTACAAGCTGGAACCAGTGTAAAAGCAGCCTGAAAAAACATTTCCGAGCCTCCAAAGACGAATCGACGATTACAAAGGAGATTGGAGCACTAAAAATATTTCTGTTAACCCTAGCGACAACTATAGCAATGACAAACGGACAGAAACTTGAAGTACAGAACTTAAACACAGGACATGGATTCATTTCAATTAGAGACGAACAAGTTCCAGTAATACTGGGATACACAAAACTACTTCATAACATAAACTTGACCTCATGGACAGACAACCTAGACATAATCGAACATAACATTAACAAACTTAACTTAAAAAATAAGTACCCCACATTGACACTAAATTTTAAACTCTTAACAAACGAAATAGAAAATCTACTAGAAAACAACCATAAACAAAAAAGAGGATTAGTCAACATAGTTGGCAAAGGTCTTAAATACTTAGCAGGGACAATGGACTATGAAGACGAACAGGAAATTAAAAATAGCTTAGAGACAAACGAAAAAAATAACAAAAATCTCATTGACGGACTGAACGAACAAAGTAAAATAAATCATCATTTCAACGAAGCTATAGACGACATATCAAGACATATAAACGGACAACAGTCACAAATAAAGACACTACTACAAAACTTAGGTAACGCTATCAATAGAGAATTCTCAGAGATAAGCAATATGCAACACGCATTTCAAATCCAATACGACATTCAATTATTAAGGGAACAGGTAAGAAAGGTAAAGGAAAATCTTATGCTTAGCAAGTTAGGAGTATTAGGGAAAGACATACTTTCACAAAAAGAAATCGTAGATTTTAACATAACTATTAACAAATTAAGCAATATAAAAAGCACAGTTGTTGTGCACGAGGATAAAATCATATTTGTACTGTTAATTCCAAACTATTCTGATAAAAAAATTTATAAAATTATTATAGAACCAATTCCAAATAAAAATAACTTAGAACTAGTAACTTCTTATAATCAGTTCATAAGTGATGGAAAACTTAATTATGAATTTACGGAGCAAGCAATAAAACTTAAAGATCTAAAAATTATAAATGATACTTGTATTGCTAATATTTTTAAACAAAATACGAAATGTAACTTTAGAGAAAATAAGAACCAAGAAATTAAGCAAATACATAACAATATCGTTGTCACAAAAAACATTCACTATACACAAGTTCTACACAATTGTAATAATTTCACTCTTAACGTTTTGGGAAATAATTTGTTTAAATTCGAAAACTGTAAACTAGAGATAAATAATATTAAATACGAAAATTTTGTAACATATGACAACTTTTTAATACCAGGTTTAAGTAATGTTTCAATCGATAATATTGTAATGAACTTTTCTAAAGAATCAATTCAAGTAAAAAATATTGAAAATCGTAAACTCATAGAAGAATTTAAATCCAGAACAATGGCGCACGAATATTTAAATTTCGGAACAACTTTTGTTATAATAATCATTTTGATTTCAATAATTTTCATTTTCATTATAAAGAATAAGAATATCGAAACAAAAATCGAAGTCGGTATAAAAAATAATGATTCTTCGGAGCAGAATCTTAAGGGGGGAGGAGTTACGTCGGATACTCCATGCCAACGCCCATTTGAACCTTTACGGTTATTCTTATAGTCAGCATTTTGCATGCATAACGGGAATTCAAATCGACCCGCCCGTGTACGCAGTTTTACACGCGCCAGCCATTTTTGCGCACACAGCAGATTAAAATAATCATATTACATTGCACCACAATGAAATATGAATATTTTGTCAACAAGTGCATTCCATTCCCACGGGAACTAAATCACGAAATCATTTTTCTGTAGAAGAATTCAAGTTAGTTTTAAGTCAGTCTTTACTCAACCATCATACTAGAAGGTGCTTGCTTAGGACAGCGGCCTTCTTTTATGAACTAATATAAATATAATTATAGATATAATAACTATGTAAACTTAAAGAAATTTCAATAAAGATTTTTTTTACCGTTTGCATAACATAAACCTATAAATGACACCTTCTTTGTTGCGCCGTCTCTGACCTACAGACGCATCGTTGGCATATCCTAAGGCATGAATGCCTTGGCTTGCGAAGAATTAAAGATTGATGAGAGCAAGTCCCTTTGAGGAAACCCTCGATACGTAAGCCCCGAGATTTCCACATCACCGATGCGGGTTTGGATTACCTTTCAATTGAGCATTGTCATGATCCATTCCATATTGATATGATAGATTGATAGATCATAGATTTATGTTATAAGAAGCCCTGTATACCGACTTTCTTTCGATAAATTGAAGGTTTAATTTTGGTTACTAAGGGCCGGTTTTTCAGTGCGAGATCATCTGAGTTTCCTGAGATTATCTGAGTTGAACTAAGATTAACCCCAGAAGAGTTTTTCAGTGAACTTGTATCTAGGGTTAATCTCGGCTTAACTCGCCAAATTTGGTGACTTAATCTCGGATCAACTCTGGAGAACAGTATGAACTTCTTTGAATGATTTTTCTGTGTGGAATGACAATTGATGATTGAGTGTGTTTCTGTGAAAAATTACATTTGGGAATAAGTCGAATTTTTTTCCCTGTTTTTCTATGTGAAGTGAGAGTTGGGAGAGCAATAATTTCAAGAGTCGAAGATTTTGACAACTTTATTTACGGAGTTAACTCTGCACTGAAAAACTGCTCGTTGGGTTAACTCCAGAATCATTTTGTTACGGGATTAACAGATCTTAGTTAAAGCTGGGCTTAACTCGGCACTGAAAAACCGGCCCTAAGTCATTCAGAGGTGACTCAGTAGATTTACCCAGCTGATATAAGCATGGAGACTTGATATATCTATATTGTCTCGTTTTGTCTAAATCTATCAGTTTTTTCATGCTAGACAAAGGACATGAAGCTGTTTCTGACTTGAATACGTAACTTTTTCTGCCTTAGGTGGGTACTAAACTATTTCTTACCGCTAGGCTTCCGGAATGTGCCTGTGACATAGCTGAACAACTTCGCCCGGATGGGTGAGAGTGTCTGTTTCCCGCTGTAGCATTCCCGGAAATGTCCCATTCTCTCTTGTTGACTTTAATGGTTTCAAGGAGTATATGGTCACTTAATGATATAAGGATTGCAAATTTTTCATCAAAATATTGCAGTCCCCCCTATTCGGCAGACCGATCCACTCAATTGAAGTAGAAGCTGTGGAACTATACTGGTCGACTACGCACGATCAACTTTAAAATTAGTTCACAATCAAGGTTTTATGACCATATTACAACCCTCAAAACACCTGAACATATATCTCAAGCGGAATAAATAAGAAGAAAGTGGAGAAAACATTAGAGAAATATGGTTAAGAATTTTTAGCCACATTTGCTAAAAAGTCTTAAGTCCCTCAACAAATTTCGGACAAAATCACGAAACTGGGTTTCATAAATGTCTGGGAATGAGACGGGAAGCCAATTGAAGACCACCTTTACTCCTCAAGACAATATATTTCTAAATTTATCTGAAAAATATAAAAATTACAGCCGTCAAATTGTGACCATCTTTAGGCCACGCTCACATTTGAGTGAGCTTGAATAAAGACTCTCCGTTACATGTGAAAACTTTTAACAAAATAAATTTATCGACTTCCTTTTTCGGCGTACAATTAGTTTTTACCTTTGTTTTGCAGAATAATTTAATTTCAAAGACTAGGTCTAGGTCTTCAAGCAATTATGCAGAAAGATGTTTCATCGCGTGATAAAAATGTTAAGTTTTTTTGCTTAAAAGATCTAAGACTTACGAATTTACAAACTTGGCATAAGGTAAATCATAGATCAAGGCTTGACACCTTGATTTAATGAACACTGTCAATTAACTATTCTTTCATTCTTTCTATTCACAACATGATTGCGACACCTTAAGATGGACGACTTGCGGGAAGATCTCTGGCTAGTTTGTCCCAAGTTAAATTATACTAAATACCTTTACCTTAAAAGATTTTTAATCTTGGTTAAATTCGTCGCTCAATTGTGAACGACTCAGCACTGCAGTGTTCAAATGTCATTGCTCGAATAAATGCGGAACAGTTACCATAAAAGTAAGTTCGGATTAACTATCGAAATACGTAGATCCGGTTTTTAAGTGCAGGGTGAAGTCAAAGTTAAACTGTTACTCTCGAAATAAATCTGGAGTTAAGCGGCGAGCAGTGCATTAGCTGCTTTTTTTCGGTTTTTCAGTGCGGAAAGCTCTTGGTTGGAAAAATCAAATAGATTGTATTACTATGATTAATTATAGTAAGATTTCCATCTAAAGTTCAAAGCTAGTCGAAGACGACCTTGGTTTTTTTAAGAACCTCTCTGATCGCCTCGACTCACGCTTTGACCCTGTCCTCAAAAGATCTCAATGAACATAAGCAGCTTTCAAAGCACAATTATTACAGCGCATAATGCTTAGCCCATCCGCAATAAATTTATTACCAACCTTGCTCCTCATTAACTATACATTGCAGCACCGGCCGACTAACCGACACGATACAGTGCAACAGTAGCACGCAATGACATTTCGTACAAGGAAAATCGGGGAGCTTCTGTCTCTGCCACAACATGCCGGCAGTATCATATTTAACGCTTCCGTTTCATACCCCAAGTGTTCGTTCAATGGGATGGCGCGCGATATACCACCGGCATCTGTAATAGCTCATGGCTCATAACTCACTGCAACACGGTATTTGTAGTATCTTCAGTGCATCTCTGGATCTTTTGTTGTGCTACTGATGTTCCAGCAGCGCGGTGACTCGCTGCTCCTCCTCTGAAAATCGAGCTGAATGCTCGGGACGCGATTCGGCATGCTGCGCTGGCTGAGGAACTCAATATTATGCGCTGCCAACAAAGTGTGTATTCACATTGCACAATCAAATGCAGAATTGTTAATTTATTTGCATAAATCATTGCATAAGAATCTGCACAGGTACTTAGCATCGTCGCCATTGTTACTTTATCTGCTGTTCGACCGCACTGCAACATTAAGCAAGCTATTCATCACACATGTGGACGATGACGACGACGTCGTCGACGCGACGTGTTATTTGTGTGGATCAGGAACTATGTAAAATTACAGGGGCCTTATTTCTGCAAGATTTAGACTATTAAGTCGGTCAATTGAGTGTGACTTGGTGTCTTTGGTGGATGAAGATAAAAAAGCGATTTTCCTTTGGCTTTGTATACGGTTTGGGTGGTGTACCGAACTCATTAAAAGCGAATTACAGGGTTTCATTGGCAAGTCACGAAAGAGGCTTAGAAAGTGAAAGTATATAAACTGTGGTATTAATTCACAAGTGCCCTACAAAGTAGCGGACTTAATCTGGAATCTCTTATCTTAGCTATTATTTGGGATGAGCTTGTGTAATAGGATTAGATTTTGATCTGGTTTATGTTGGAAGAAAAGAGCGATAAAAGTGATCACTATTTAAGATAAGCCTTTAAAAACGAATGACAACATCGTACATGGTTTCTCATATTGTGACATTATTTTATTTATTAATATTTTAACATTTTTATTTGAAAACTGAAATTTAACTTGATGACTTAAAGTGCAAGGTCTGAAACTTGGTTACATTACGCAAATAGCAGAACATGACTTAGGGACAGTAAATCGGGATTAATAAACCCTTTCAATAAACCTTTAACTTAAGAGTCTGCAGTCTACGACTAAATTCGTTTTAAAAGTGCTGCAAAGTGAACATGACCATAATGAACATGTTCAAATGTCATTGCTCAATTAAACGTGGAACAGGTCGTTGTCACAGGTTGTCAAAAACAACAAAACTAACTTCGGGTTAACGATCAAAATACGTACAGTGTAGTGCAGAGTAAAGGAAGGTTGAGTGTAGAGTAAAGCGTGCTTTGTAGTTTTGAAAAAGGCCTCCGATCCGGTTCCTAGGGATAAACTTTGGAGGGTTTTTCTGGACTATTATACGTTAATGGATCTCTCCTGCAGCTGCCTCATGGGAATCATGAGACAGAGGAAGAGGCACAAGAAAGAAGAAACTTTACCAGAAGAGCACGAAACCCAGTCGACCAAGATCTAGTGCCACCACCCGGTATTGAAGAAATTGTCCTAGCCATAAGATAGCTTAAGAACAACTAGGGCATGCGTCGGCTCTAATGAAATATGCGGATCTCGTTGAAATACGAAGGTTATATTTTGATGGTATGCAAATCAAAAATCATCAATAATCAAAAATGAGCCAAGTGTGATGACTGGACGGACAATCAGCGCCATATACCCCAAAATAAAAAAAAGGCGATCTTGCAAGAACCGTCAAGACATATCCTTGCTATATGTCACACATATAAGATGTAATCAAACGTATTGTGTAAGTGTTATAAGCCATTCTGCGACACACAAATCGATTAGGAACGTACCAGTGTAGCTTCCGGCACAGCAGATCCATCATGGACCATATATTTACATTTAGACAAATTCTGGAAATGACCAATGACTTTCAAGTCGAGAAACACGAGACACTATCTTTTTATTGAGGCTCAAACCACTTTTTGACAGCAGGAGCTCTAGGTGGCGTTCCTGGCCGGAAAAAGATCACGGAAAAACTGATTGAACTGAGTTGTGTAACACAAAAAATACGCGGGGTGCAACGGAAATGCCCCAAACATGCACCGAACTTCGGCAGAAAAACTTAATTTTCCCTTTAAAATTCAACATTTACTACGCAGGTACTTTTACATTTTTGGACGACTAGACTCTTCCAACCGTTCAAAAATGATAAATCTTTTATTTTTGATTTCTGTAACGTTGAAAATTTAAGTTTGAGCTATAAATAATGAATATTCCAAATATGGCGCTTCTCTTACTCTAAATATGGAGCTCTCATAATCTTTCAAACATTTCAACAAGCGTTTGCAGGGTGCGTGTTAAAATATTTTGTTTGGGGCGTTTAGATAAGCCAACAACAGTTTAGATAAGCAAAAACAGACGCAGGAGGCCCAATGCCCATCCAGGGAGTGCGCTGGCCAACTAAAAACTGCTCTTAGAGAGGTTACCTTTCCAAAAATGTTGTAAAAAAAAATCCGTCATCCTGATGAAATCTCGACATCGGTCGCCTAAATATGTACCAATTAAGGTGAAAAAAAAAACTTCTTATCGTGGGCACTTTTTCAGTAGCTGTCAGTACCTACTTTATGAAAGGCATTAATAAGAACTCGATTTTCTTTGGCAACTCGACTGTGGAAATACTGCGGCGAGCGATATCGAAATGTGAATTGAACACATGCTACAATCGAACGATCGAAAAAATGTGGCGATTTGAAAATAGGCCTACACACAAGAAAACGCTGTTGACCAGACCACTCTATTTTGTATGGGACTAAACGTTATGAAAATTCCCATCCTATTCATAAAATCTCCCCATATTTAACAATTAACTAGGTACCTTTAGAAAGGAAGTTATGAGACCGATTCAAACCGTCCATCAACAAAAATTTTGGAACAAAACACACGTAGCTCCATGTCTAGAGTAAAGACCGAGTTCTTTTTCTTTTCTGACTGCTGTTTCATAGTCATAAAGGCTCCTCTTAGGTCAATTCTTTTTCAAGACTTGATAATGTATATTTGATTCGCATTGAAATTTTTTCAAAATAGTAAAAAAAAACAAGTGGGAAAGTGCAACGGTATGTAAAAACTTCAGTCCGTTTGTGACGGATTGCAAAATACTCTACCCTACCAAAAAAGGAAACTACCACGGTTCCAAAAAGTGGGCGGGATATGAAAATATAACTGTTGAATGCTTTATACTGGTGGCTGCATACATTTCGGCCTAAAACTGTATCCTTTTATCTAAAAAAAATCACCTATTTTAACACCACGCCCACAAAAGTGGGCAATACAAAAAATTTCTAAAATGCTAATATCTACAACTTTTGTCATACAATTTTTAGTCAAATTTCATGTATATTTATTGAAAAACATTAATTTTTAGCTTGAATCCGTTAAAAAGTGGGCGTGGTCAACGTAAAGTCTAAACTGTTCCAAAGGCAATGTTACATACCAAAAATTAGTGCGCTAGCACCATCGTAACATAGCTAAAATTTGAAAAAAGTATTTTTTTAAATAAAAGATGGTCGCACATACAAGCCTGTAGTGGGTGGATTCAACTAATTTTCAAACTTGATCTAAAGTACTGGAATTCCAGCCAACTTACTTTCTAGCTCTCTAGCTTAAAATTTAAGGCCTAAAAGTTGTTTATATACAGACGGGCGGACGGACATGGCCTAATCGATTCTCCTGTCGGTCCCATTCATATCTCTAAAAGGTTTTAGAGGGGTCTACGGTGATTACTTCACTGCGTTACAAACTATACAAGAAACGTAATATACCCTGGGTAAAAATACAGAAGAAACGGAAATTACCGGGGTACGTATTAACACAATGAAAGATTATCTAATCTAACTTTATTTCTTGCATTAGGGGGAGAAATAGCTACGTTAATCTAGCTCTAGCCTTACCTATAGGGTGATCATACAGATTAAAGCCTAAAAAACACTGATTGCAGTGTACATCTGGAGGCTGCTAGACACCGAGCTTAGGGGCAGACTATATGTTAAGGCTCTCTTAAATAATACAAAAATGTTTGTACATACTTTGAGGCATAGGGAGCGAAAGTCGCGTCCTTAATTATTACCTGCAAATAAAAGGAAGAAAAAAAAAACATTATAAAAAATAATAAAATATTTAAGTTCAAAAGGATGGAAGTAAAAATAAATATGTAATATTACATAAAATTTCCCTCCCGAGATTCTTCAACAGAAAGCAAAATTCACAGCTGAATTCCATCGTCATAGCCTTACCCTTCCCTCGAACAATGTAACACCTGTTACACTGGATGAATTTTTAGATGCGTTGAGAACTACCAAGGGCTCAACGCCTGGATCCAATAAAATATCATTTAAAATGATAAAAAACCTACCCGTCAACGTGATGTTAAGATTAGTTCATTTATACAAGAACATTCTTAAAACAGGCATTTTTCCACACGATCGGAACAAAGCCCATTTGACTCCAATCCCCAAGTCAACGGGTGATCCCCATTCACTTGAGAGCTTTCGTCCAATATCTCTTCTCTCCGTTCTGTCCAAATTATTTGAAAAAATAATTGGCAACAGACTCAAATGGACTCAAAAGAGGAACACATACTCTGCTCAACATGCTTGATCAGGCTGTGCATTCAGAGCTTACGAAGTGTAAGAACTCAGTCCTTTTTCCATGGATCTGGAAAAGGCTTTCGAGAGGGCAACTATTCTCCCGGTTATCAGACAGCTTCAAGATTGGAATGTAAATGAATATATAGTTCGCATTATTTTTACATTCATGTCAAACCGGTGTATAATTGTCAAAGTCAATGGATATTTCTCACTTACCACACGACTTGAAAACGGGGTTCCCCAAGGATCCCCTCTTTCAACACTTTTAACGCTTATGTTAACTCATTACTAACAACTATTGACACATTAACTAACTCTCAAATTGTTAAAATAAGCTTAACATACGCAGATAATTTATTTGTTTTGGCTTCGGGCAAACCGGAACAAGTCGAAGATGCAATATACCGTATTTACCTGAGAGCCCTACACTTGTGCGATACAACGGGAGCTTAATTACCTACTCAGAAAATGGAAGCACTATATGTTTGCCGGAAAAAACGGTGTTCCGCCAACACCCTACCTATAGGGAATATGAGACTTACTCTTTCCGATAAAATGAGAGTCTTTGAAATTACTTGCACGAAGACCTGGAAGTGGCAATCTCATTGTAAGACTTATGCGAAAAACTTTCGAAGCACTTAAATCTGTTGAAAATTATTTGCCGCAAAAACAAAGGACCCCACATGAACACCGCATTAAAAATGGCTCAAACTCTGATAAGGGGTGCTATTCAGCATGGCCTGTCAGTGTACTCAAATTGTAGAAAAGCAAGCGACCAACAGATACAAGTTAAGATAAACAGTGTACTATGAACAGCAATTGGAACATTGCCGTCCACACCCATTGACGCTCTCTTGGCAGAAACACAAAGTCTCCGTTTTGAAGATTTGAAAACCATTACCCTTTCCAAATTGGTTCCAAACAGCCTCATCGACACTCAACATCCGCTGCACAAATTATGCTAGGCTGCTGTTAACTCTTCAACTTTATTCGCCATCGGAACCTGTTTAACATTGCTGTTCCAAAACCAATTGTATATAAAATGCCAAAACCCTGGCTATTTCCAGTACAGGCTATCAACACCTCGCTCAACAGAATGCTCAAAGATAACACACCCCCACTATGCTTTAGGAAACAATTTGCCGAGCTACTATCGACCAACAATTTCGACTGCGTTTTATTCACAGATGCCTCATGCCTTCATGAAAATACTGGGTACTGTGTCTTCAGAATGGATAGCCAAACCAACGAGATCATTTCTCTGAAATCTACTTACTTACTTACTTAAGGTGGCGCTACAGTCCGGGGTGGACCTGGGCCTCAGCCAACAAGCTTCGCCAGCCAGCTCTGTCTCTAGCTAGCCGTCTCCAGTTTCGCACGCGAAGTTGGCTGAGGTCCCCTTCCACTTGCGTGCGCCACCTAAGTCTCGGTGTTCCTCTACCGCGCCGTCCCTGCGGTGTGGATTCGAAGATTTTCCGGGCCGGGGCGTTGGTGTCCATCCGCTCTAGATGACCCAGCCATCGTAGACGTTGTGTTTTGACTCTTTTGGCTAGGTCGGTATCGCTGTACAGTCCGTAATTTCTCTGAAATCAGCAATTCCAAAATCAAAGCCCGTACATTGGTGAAGGCCCTCGTCGAAGCGTTCGATTTTGCAGAAACAACTAGCGCTAGAACAGCTATTCTGACTCAGCATCCGAAATAACAAATGTTAAACTCCGATATTGTTGAAACTTCGATCAATTATCTCCGATAATTTCCCGAGGATTCATCTGATATGGATTCCAGGACATGTTGGCATCCCTGAAGAAGAAGCAGTACGCTCGTCAAGCTAAAAACATGCCTCTCTTGTACTCCGTCCCACCTTTTGCAGAAACAATACACAGTACCATACTTCAGCAACTAAACGAAGAAGCAGACGAGCGCTGGCACCGATCCACTTCCTTTTTACGTCTGCACCAGCCTTCCTTGTCATCTGTCACTTACCACAACTCCTTAGGTCGCCTTCAAGCAGTTCGGATCTGCAGAAAACGACTTGGACATTGCTTGTTCAACAAGAGTTACCTATACAAAAAGGAGACGCCACCAATATGTAACACCTGCAACCAAACCAAAACACTATTACATGTACTACAAAGATGCCAACTGACCATAAACCACTTCCAGAACAACATTCCACCGCTCCAAGATCTTCTAGACCCGAATTTACCCACATCAGCATCAAAACTGTTCCCTCTACTTGCCGCCCACAACATTCACCTAATCTAAAACTAACATAGTAAATAAGATAATTAAAGTTTGTAAAATATGTTCATATTTGTATCTCTTATAAGTGTCAAAGCCATATGGCCTAGTTCCCCGGCTTCTCCGGGCTTCACAAATTTATTTGTGTACGTACCTGTGTAAAATAAAATAAAATAAATTGTAACAATTAAAAGTCAAAGCTAAACGAACAGGCCTCAGGAACCCAAGGCTTTTGTTCGCGATATCAATAGGCAAAAATTTTTCCATTTTTCCCACTGAGTGAAAATAGTAGGAAGTTTTTTGAGGGAAAATTTAGGGGTTTGCTTCAGGTAATATTTTTTTTTTGGTTCCACAAATTGCTCCAGTTTTTTCTTTAATCGAACAGGCTTTAAGCATTTTTTCGGCTTTCAACTAATACGGCCAAGTAATTAAGAGCCTTAGTCGGCGGTATTTTGCGGGTGAAGATGTTCAAGAGGTTATGTTAACGGCGGAATTTTTTTTACCTCAGGTTTGAATCAGAAAATAATACTCACTTTAAAAACCATACAAAAAATGTACCTTTACCATCGAGCCCTGGTGCGAACTCGAAAGAATGCAGTCCAACAGCCTGCGTGTCTGTCAAATTCCATTCTTGTCATGTAAATATTTATTTTTATAACGAGTTACGTCTGGGATTTTATTTGACAAATAATAATTGCGCCTTCAATTCGTGACAAACTGCATTAAGGACTGCCTGCTTGAATTCTAAAGCGAAAGTTTACTTTAGCCAGCATCTAGATCCAAAGTATCTCAAGTATTCACCAAACAAATGCAATCATAACAATTCACATCTGTTCTCATGCATCTTATCTGAGGTTGCATGTAAAAATTTAAATAATTTTGCTGCGGCCGAAGCGGTTCGATTACTTACTTCTCCAATCGGAGTGGGCCCAACCAGAGTATGGACCGATCTAGAAATCAACTTGTTCAAATGCCTGCCAGTCAGTTAGATTTCATTAATACACTTCATGCGCGCCATAAACTATTCAAATCGATATTTAGGTTCGCAGTCAAAACTGGTGGCCAACAATCGAATATTTGGAACCAGCTGGCAGGCGCGGTACAACGATTTTAAGTCAGCTCCTTAATGTCGGGGGGCTTTGATTTAATTCAGCGAAACACCCATAAATTAAAAACGAAGCAAAAAAGAAACCTATTCAACTTTTTGCTCCAGATACATGCGTTCCATACCCAGACTGTTTGTTGGTGGTGGTGGTGGTCCGTTTGAGCTGGGACTTTTCGACGGATAAAAACACATCTAGCGGCAGACACAAAGCGCTGATACATAACCACCTCAACACTACGCAAAAGACAAAAACTGCTGGCTGGGGCACATAAAGGAGTCGCTTATTCGTGAGTGATTTCTCAGCGAATTGTTTTAGCACCATCGGCAGGATCTTTGCTATAGGGACAAAGTGCTGGGTGCCGGTGCTATTTTGATTGAAAATTGACTCGGAGCACTGTACTGGTCAAATCAAAGCACAAATTGCAGCTGAGGGCAGCAAATTTACCTCGTTACGTGTGAAATCATTATTTGGATTGTTTCAAATACGTCTGATACGTTTTTGTTTGTTTTAATACTTTGGCTTTCCCTCGAGTTGGTTGTTGCGTGAGCGACAGCCTTGTACCCTACGGGTGGTTGAAAACAAACTGATTAAAATAGCTACTTCGATCTCATTATTTTTGCCGCCCAAAGGAAGGATTTTTTACTTTCAAATACATGGGACGTGAGTCATCAGAGTTTATTATTAAAAAAAGGGAGTTTCGGAAATTGGAGTAACTATCGATTATATCAATTTTTGTCGATTTGATTAAGAATTTCTCTGACAGCAGAAATCAAAAAGAAGTCTTGATGGAGAGCTTTTTCTGGAAGATCATGTAAATTTGATTTTTTTTTTCTTCTGGTTAGATCTCCTACATCCGCCCTTTGGCTTGATTATTCATAAGTTTTGCATACGGAGCATAATCTCGAAAACTCCGCCTGAAAATAAGTGAAACTCCATTGTCAGACAATTGAGTTACAACACCCTGCACTAGCTAAGACACAAAAAGTCTTCATGCATAACATCTGCAGCCAATCTACTATTCAGTCGATTTTTTTTCCCACATTCGTCCTTGCGATTTAGACTTACCAAAACTTCAAATATGCAAATCACTCACCTTCAACACAATCTAATCTGATTCCGCCCATTCACAATAAATTTGTGCCTTTCAGCTTAATCATAGTCAAACAAAGAATTACATTGTTTCCTCACCAATTAACACTGGTTAATCCTATCTCGAGCAGTCGTTCCATGTCGATGTCAATCAATTTGCAGCTCTGCTCTGGCTTGCCGTTCGAGACGTTTGATGGTCACTCTAAACGAGTCCATGACGAGGGATTTGCCCCGAGAGACGTATGTTGATAGAAGCAAACCGAAATGACAACGCGCTGGCGACTTTACGTCTGACGGCATCGAACTCTTACGACTTTGGTTACAGTTTTGGTTATCAGTGCATAGCAGAGGCTGAAAAAATACTTTCCAATTGTAGAAGCTACTCACCCCCCAAAAAGGGGGTTGATTTTATAATGGGATTCGATTGGCTCTGTGCAATATGTTATGCAACCGCATTTGGGCTTTCTCGCAACCAATGCATATTTCATTATTGATGCTTTATACCGATGACGAACAATGAGAACAACGACCACAACCAGGAGAAACATCGTAGACAAGAAGGATTATAGTTCCGTATCCGTGGAGTAAAATTAAACGTGAGATTTATGCTACCGACGATGTAACGTCGTCGGTTAGTGCCATGAATGTGCATGATGTCGTCCTGGTACGTGTGGTTCGAGTGTTGTGTGCCAGACGGAGTACTTTACCCTCTGTAAGCCCAGCATGCTTTTGCAGAGATAGAGGAAGTCTGCGGGCAACTGGTGGCTCTTTGAATTCCTCTCGGCGTAAGGGCCTTCAGGGAGCAGGATGTATACATTTTTAAGTAATATCCGGATGACGTATGGATCGTGACTTGTACTGCCAAGAGTTATGAACCTGTTGCTAAATCATGTGTGATATTGTTTTCACTTTAACGAATGGATAAGACTATGGCTTTGTTGAGTTGCTTTTTGGTCGTCGATATGAGGTAATTTATTACGAGAGAAGGGTTCAATTTGTCACACCATTTAGCTGGACTCTTGCTGTAATGCTGTTCGGACAACGATGTTCGGGCGATTGTTGTGCAGGCAACCACGGTGTCCCCTTGTTCGGATTGACTGGGATGTTAATTCGATTCATTGGCGATTTATTGGATAGTTATTTCAAAAGATTTCTTTGCTCCTTGTCATATTTCAAGTCCCTTCAATACGCATGAACAAATGCAGTACCTAAATATACTCTGTAGTCACAATGTGAGAGCTCTTTACCTATAGTTCTGCAGGTGCAGGCATTGAAAAGCAATGGAACTGCTGGTCTCGATGGAATTCTAGGAGAATTTTTTTTATTTAACAACAAACTTCAACAATAAACTTTAAGGTGGGGAGTAAAGTTGAAATCGTTTTTGAAAAGTAAGTCATCACAGTAATGCCTGGTCTCTAATAACTAATAACTTATTGAAAATATTCAAGTTCCGAATCAATCCCCGATTCAAAATTGCTTCCGTTGCAATTAGAAATGCTTCCGTTCTATCAAGTTGTGTTGTAATTCACCATGGAAAGATATTCCGTTATCGACAGATAATGGAATCGCTCGATTCCATTATCGACCGATTTACAACAATTTTTAGACCAAGCAAAATTGAAGGACGATCGAGGATGGTCATCCATAGCATAGCCCTGAAGGCGCTATTGCATCAAGTGGAATATCGAAAGTTGAGACAACAATCAACAGGTTGACATTTAAATCCGCAATAGCCGCAAAAAAATGGAGCTAACGAAAGTCTTTTTTTAAGGATTTTTTTTCTGTTCTCATGGAAGCTGAGCCTATGAACAATGAAACAGTGCCCGAGATGTTAGAAGATTATTTATTTATACTTTATTTTCTTAAGTTTGCATTTTATGCGAGTTAAGTTTTCCAGGTAGTGAATTCCAAAGTATACTTGTTCTAGAAGTCCATCTACAAAAGTAATAGTTTTGAAAACTGCAGTGCGAGGTGTTTTAAGGTGAACATTATATTTCCAAAAACAGTTTCTTCATTGAAAAGGTCTCTCCCTATACCTCGATATCGAGATATATCTCTACCTATCTCGAGAACTTCGGCCGAGATTCCCATACGGGTCTTGAAGAGATTCCCTACCTGGTCCCACCACCTGTTTCTAGGCCTACAGGGGTGGTGATCCGCTCTTATCTTGCCAGTCTATAAGGAGGAACGAGTCTATAAGAAGCATTAAAGGGGGCATTGCGAATAATGAGTTCAAACCATCGAAAAATTGATCGTTCCAATCGGAGGAGTAGCTGTCAAACATTGCGGTTCCAACGAACACTGACGTTCCACTCTGTTCTAAAGACTAACACCAGCAATGCATCTCAGAAATATCATTTAATTTCGACAGCTGGCACGCGAGATTTAATTCTTTGACTGCCCAGGATAGTCAGCAGACTATTCAACAAAAACATCTGGCATACACCAAATTGTTGTCCATTCTATTTGCATGTTGGAAGAGAAAACAAGTGGGAAAGTGCAACAGTGCGTATGCAAAAGCTTCAGTCCATCTACGGCGGATTGCGAAATACCCCACCATACAAAAAAAAACTGCCACGCCTCCAAAAAGTGGGCGGGATACAAATATAACTGTTGAATGCTTTATACTAGGTGGTTGCATACATTTCAGCTTAAATATCAGCATTTTTAACTAACAATGGTTGTTTTTAACTTTTTTTTAACGCCACGCCCACAAAAGTCGGCGGAGGCACATACAATATATATATAAAAGTTGGGAAATGCTAATATCTACAATTTTTTTTATTCTACATATATATTTATTGAAAAACAGTCATTTTAAGCTAAAATCCCTTAAAAAGTGGGCGTGGTTAGTTGAAAAGTCTAAAATTTTTTGGCCACTTCAAAGACAAAATTAGAAGGCAATGTTACATACCAAAAATGAATGCGCTAACGCCTTTGTGTCATAGCTAAAATTTGGAAAAAGTATTTTTTTAAATTAGAGATGGTCGCAGGCCTGTAGTGGGCGTGTCTGCGGGCGGATTCAGCGTATTTTCATACTTGACCTGAATGACTGGACTTCCAGCCAAGCCACCAATTGCAGCTCTCTACCTTAAAATTTTAGGCCTAAAAGTTGTTTACATATAGGCGGACGGACGGTCATGGCTTAATCGATTCTCCTGTCGGTCCCATTCACATCTCTAAAAGGTCTTAGGGGTCTACAGTGTTTATTTCACTGCGTTACAAACTGTATACTGGGTCGGGTATAAAAATGTTAAATATTCAGACGATCCTAACCTGGATAACAGACGCCGGCTAGGAAGCCACTCATTTTGAGAAAGACGCTTTTGAATTTTTCGATTGTTGCTAGTTTTGCTCCGCTTCGGATATTTGATATATCGTTATAGTGTTCCCTCTCCGCCAGCTTGGGTAAGCGCCCAATCAGGGGATCAACAACCCCAGAAGGGCAGTTAGACGGATACTGAATTAAAAACAGATTTCCTGATGGCCGGCTGGAGCTGTTCCTTTTCAATTGTTGATCCTTTTGGATAATTCACTATCGCTCCTAACATATTTCGTGAAAAAAGTCCCCAAGATACTTTAACTCCTCCACCTGCTTCAATGGTAGCCTATTCATGTGCAGGCTACATTGCACAAGAGTTCGGAAAACGAATATCTTTTCCAAATTGCTCACGTTCACCTTGATTCTAGCAACATCACAGAAGGCCTCCTTAAAATTCATTCAATTATCAGAATATACAAAGACTGATTGGCTCTCAGAAGAGGCCAACCCCAGTGATAGTCCCGAAAAACTCTGCAGAGTTTATCCCGAGGGTCTCGCTTAGATCTGATTGGCATATTGCCAGGCTTCCTAGAAAAGAACTTAAAGAGTAAAAAGCTGGTCAGTTGTGCATTGGCCGAGATGAAAGCCTTAGTTACTATAGGTGGCGCTACAGTCCGGGGCCTATCTGGGCCTTCACCTACAAGCTTCGCCAGACAGCTCGATTTCTAGCTAGCCGTCTCCAGTTTTGCACCCAAAGTTGGCTCTTACTTGCAGGCACCGCACCTGAGTCTCTGTGTTTCTATCCTGTGCTGCTCCTGCGGTGTGGATTCAAAGATTTCCCAAGAGCGTTGGTGTCCATCCGCTCTATAGATGACCCAGGCATATAAGCTGTTATATTTTTACTCTCCTGGCTAGGTCCGCCTCCACTCTCCGTCTATGCAGACGGTACCAAAAATCACCCGAAGGATTTGTCACTCGTAACAACCTAAAGGGTTTTCAACCGTCTTTGACAGGGTCCATGCTTCTGCACCGTTAAAAAAGACTGGGATGATCAGGGTCTTATAAATGAACAGATTAGTGGCCCGAGAGAGGGCTTTGCTAATCAATGGAGCGTTTAAATCCGCCTTCGACAAGGTCCATGCTTCTGAACCGTTAAAAGACTGGGATGATCAGGTTCTTATAAATGAACACATTAGTTGCCCGAGGGAGGGCTTTGCTAATCAATTAAGTTAACACAATTCACACATCGCCTCATCTGATCTCAGCGCTGGTGTCGTTGTCTGAATATGGAACCCAGGTAGACAAAGTCCATTACTTCCGTCCCAATACTCACGAAGGCGTCACTGAAATCACCCTTTGTTCTTCCGATTATGTCAACCTCTCGTCGTCTACGTATACGAGTAATGGATTTTTGAGTGTATGAATTTTTGTGCCTCTGGTGTTGTCGCGAGGAGTTCTACATAATTTCTCAATTATAATGTTTAAGAAAACCGCACTGGTAGGTAACAGTGGCTCTGAGATTACAGTCCTGGAATGCATTTTTAACGAATGTAAAAGTTTTCGGAAGACTGATGAATGATTATAGGGGTTTATCTTTCTTAAGTCTTCCGAAAAGCATTGGCAACTTCCGTTTGCATTGGCAGCTTCCCACCAATCTAGTCCACCTAAACAGCACGGGTTAGCCAATTGACATCTTTTTTACCCATTGCTTCGAGTGTTTCTGTCCGGAATTCATAACCTCCTTTTGGCTTACCAACTTTTAGGGATAAAATCGCGGCAGTCAACTCATTATGTGTCGGACTATTCACAATTTTGGTGGGAGTTAAGCAACTCCGAAAAGTGTTAGATCCATCTGCATAAGACATCGCTGTTAATTGAGAGAAGTTTACCTTTCTTGGATTCAACCGATATTGAGCTTCTTTCCTCTGAAACGGCAAATAGTCTGCCAAAACATCTTATTTGCATATCAGTAATCGTGCTCCAAGTTTTGAAGCCATAAACTTTTAAGAAATTGAGTTCCTACATTGATTCCTCACTATGAAGGCTCTCTTCTTCTCTCTGATTGCTTCTTTAACTCCAGGTGTTTTAAACTATGCAGTTCTTAACTCACTCACAGATGGTACCCCAAGTCGATTCACTCTATAATTTTTTATTATACCCGACCCAAGGTATATTAAGTTCGATGTATAGTTTGTAACGCAGTGAAATAATCACCGTAGACCCCTAAGACCTTTTAGAGATATGAATGGGACCGACGGAGAATCGATTAAGCCATGTCCGTCCGTCCGTATGTAAACAACTTTTAGGCCTTAATTTTTAAGGTACAGAGCTGAAAGTTTTGTGGGTTGGCTGGAAGTCCATTGGACCAGATCAAGTTTGAAAATTAGCCGAATCCGCCCTCAGACACGCCCACTACAGGCCTGTATTTTCGACCATCTCTAATTTAAAAAAATACTTTTTCTAAATTTTAGAAAATCAGAATAGAATGTCAGAATAGTGCTAGCGCATTCATTTTTGGTATGTAACATTGCCTTGTAATTGTCTTTGAAGCGGCGAAAAAATTTTAGCCTTTTCATTGACCACGCCCACTTTTTTAAGGGATTTTAGTATTAAATGGCTGTTTTTCAATGAATATATATGAAATTTGACTAAAAATTATGTGACAAAAGTTGTAGATATTAGCATTTTCTAGCTTTCATCTGTAAGTACTAAGTGCATCCGCCCACTTTTGTGGGCGTGGTGTTAAAAAAAGTGATTTTTTAAAGTTAAAGAGGTGGAGTTATAGACCAAAATGTATGCAACCAACTAGTATAAAGCAGTCGACAGTTATATATTTGTATCCCGCCCACTTTTGGGAGGCGAGGCAGTTTTTTTTGGTATGGTCGGGTATTTTGCAATCCGTCGTAGATGGACTGAAACTTTTGCATTCTAGTTTTTTTGCAGCTGTCGTGGTTCTTCTATACTTTAAAGGTCAGTTGATATTGGAATGGAAACGTCACTGAAACGTGTCCTGCAAATCGTTCCCTGATCCCAGAGTCAATCTTATAACATTTCTCACCGGGTCACAATTCTTGGTTTCCGCCCGGGTGGCAAAGGAAGAGTTTCACTGAAATTGTGGTGATCATTTGACAGCTCAATTCCTCTAAAATCTCGATCGTCAAAAATTATTTTTTTAAAGAAAATCGTTTTTTTTAACACATTGATGAAAAATTATATGAGTTGGTGGCTCACTGCGAGAGTGATCGCTTAGTAATGTGCAGGTGGCTGGCTACATTAATAGATTTGCGTCTTCTTCTTTTATACGCATCTTTAGCAGCAATTTTTTACGCGTCATCAGGTTAGCGCCCCTCCTCGCGTTAACGGTTTTGAAACAATTCTAGCCGAACCAAAAGAGTTAAGTTTAAAACTTTTATTGCTTATGGAAAATTTAATTCTTAGTCAAAGAGGAGGAGGGACGCTAACCTGATGACGCGCAGTGTATCTCACATCGCCTAAGTTGGACAATCGTCGTACTCAGGATCACAAAGGACTAAAAACTGTAGTATTAGAATGATGAGAGTCCACGAGTCGGGACCTCCTTAAGTATGAATATGAGTGCAACTTTGTTTAACGATTGATTCACAAGAAACTCGACAAAATAACAGTTTTCCAAAATAAATCTTATAGCAAAGTCGGCCCGTAACACTGTCAATTCCGAAACAAGGTCACTCCAATATGGTCCACCTAAACGTACACTCAACAAAGGTCAATTTATTTACGCTCGAAAATGGTTTGTTCACGATAAAAGATTTCAAACAAAGCCCAGTTTAGCTCAGCGTTTTGTGTACATAAGCTCCTAATTATTATTAGTCACGATCATATTGTTTACACAAGTACTTGTACAGCACCTAGAGTTCCACCCACTTCTAATGAGTTGAAATCTTATCTCATATACAAGCCCACGAATAAAAGAACTCTTCCATAATTACGGCACTTGGAAGAAATCAAAACACAGAACGTTTAACCTTAAACTATCATACTCGTGATTTATTACAACAAATGTGGGTGAACGGCTATCGTTGATGAACAGTCCAAGACGTCTCACAAATGAGCAATCATTAGGAGCACTGTGCTATTATCTTATTCGGATCCAAGGTTAATTACCAATAAATTCAGCGAACACGATTCAGACCGATTTCGTGGTGGCGGCGGCGGGCGTCTTGGCCTGGTCGTCCATTGTGTGTGAGTGTGGCGAAACACAAGACGTGAACGCACAATAGACACAATGGATGGAAGCTTGTAGCTGAGAACCCCCCGAAGGCAGGAATCTACGTTTAGATAAGGGCAACCGCTGGCTCTTTGTTATGATTACCGACGCCGATTGTTCTGCCATTAAGACCACGGAGACTGTCTTCGATGATTGGGAAATCGAATGACAAATTGAAAGATCTATTCCTTGGGGTCTCGGTTTTGTGGAGCGAATCCATGTTGACTCAGCATGGTTTGGAGGAGGAAAAATCGTGGACTCATGCCATTGAGCAGTGAAGACAATGTTGGCGTTATTGTTTGAATGGAACTTAGATCAGATGCGATTGATGAAGAGGTTTGATTACTGTGGGAAATGGTAGTAAACAGTCAAGACAAGGGTAGATTGTTTTTTAGATTTTAGTGGAGTTTGGATCTGACCTTGCATGGTTTCATTGTTTTTGCAAGGAATCTTTGAGAGAGCGAATCTTGCGTTGAAAGTTTAAAAAGTTGTTTGATACTGAAGTCAGAAGTACACTTACAATCTCCCACATCTCACAAAAGCCTTCATACTTTGCGCTTTTAATGAGAATGTAGTCGGATTTCGATAGTGTTGTATAGATATATGAATATTTTTTTTTTCAGACACCCTGCTGAAGCAAATAATAAAACAACAAAATATATCACCACCCAGATAACGTATCAGTCGACATGTATCCTGAAAGCTACCGGTTTTCCACCGACCACAACCAAGTCAGAAGTCATATTTTCACGCGCGTTTTACTCGTATACCCTCTTATGTCAGACCATGTGTAATCGATAAGCAGTCTGTCCACGTCCAGTTTGTTAACATTATTCACTGGCCCAAAGAAAATGCAACTCAAACCGGAGTAAGCTGGCTTGTGAGGCGATACGAGCATACAATGCATTTAAGACAATTAAATTCAAATAGAAGGCGAGAAATTGGTCTATTGATGTAAAATGATACATTCATAACTGTAGACGATAAAGCTGAGATTACGCAAAGGAGTCGGCATATACACTGGACTAATAGGCATTAGGCTTGATGCTATAATAGTGACTTTTTGAACTTTACTTTTAAAAAAATTGCTAAGTGGAAAATATAACGCTATTCATGATTACACAATAAATTTCCGGTGCTTGCTCTGCTGTCACTATACTTTAGACTTGATTTTAACAAAATTGCCAATTAGTTCTAACTACATTTGGCAATTAATATAGAACAAACAGTGTTAACTTAAAAGTTCAAAGGAAAAACAGATGAGCAGTGAGTGGCATTGGTCAGTGAATAGTGTGTTGGACTGTTGTCCACGAGGTTCCGGGTTCGAATCTCGATCGAGCCAATAAATGTTTTTTACGGCGTGAAGGTTTGACAAACCTAACATTCATTTGCCATGATAGAAATCTTAATTCGCCGTTAGAAAGAGACAAATAAATTTTAGGACACATGTGCTTCTTTTTAAACACTGAAACGCACACAGCATGGATGTGGCCGATGACTCTTCGCAGGTGCAAGTGCCAGTTAGTTAGCTCGTAATTAAAGCCTGAAAAATGCGCAAATTTTCTTTTGAATTTATAAGGTTTTCCGAAACTTATGGGTCTAGATTAAAATTAGTTTTTAAATTTTTACACTTAAGTAAACGTCTTTACAACAATCTGACAACAATGATGTTAAGTTCAGTGAATGTTCTGCAGCATCAGTTTGGTGGATGGGGCATCAGAAACGCACTCTGCCAAAGATTATTGGACCTTTTGTGGATTATTCTTCTTGGTTATTCCTAAATTTAAGGATATGCATATTTTCATTTTGAAAAATATTTTCATCTTGGTGATTATTTAATATAAAAAAAAAGGAATTTTTTCATTTTTGGGTTAGGGAATTGTTCATTGTCCATTAACAAAAAAATTAAAATTTAAAAACGCCTCAAAAGAATGGAAAATTACGCTTACTATTTTTTTTTTAACGATTAATCAGTTTGAATTAAAAAGTTTATAGCTAAAAAGACACATTTAACGCAATAGATTTTAGTAAAAAGTAAAAAAAATATTTACATTATGTGGCAATATTTAGTTCAGGAAGGACCTGGATCTCATATATCTAACCAGCTTTTGTCATGAAGTTTCTCGATCAGTTCGACTTCATAATCCGGATAAAACCGAGTAAAACGAAGTTAACTTGTATTTGGAACCGATTTGGCGAAACTGACAAACAAATGGTTAATACAATGAGTATTGAAGTTTTAAAAAATCAAACATGGCTAAAAATTGAAACTACCCATGAAAAACTTGCATTAACCTGAGTAGGTAGAGTAAGTTGGGCTAAAATGGACCCCTTGGGTAAAATGACCCACCACTACATCAGTCTTGCTCAGTGTTTTAGTGTATTTTGTTTAGAATATTGTGTAAGTTTGCTGTATTTTTCCAAATATAAAATAGGATCCAATATTTTTTTTGTGAATTAAAAATTAATACACAGCCGCACGAATGATGCCGCCACCACAAAAACTTTTAAGACTAACGAAATTCATATTCTGCGTAGGGGAATTCTCTTTTGAAAATATAGGTGGAGGAATGTCTTAAAAATTGGTCCAGTTCTATGTTTGAGCTACCTTAAACATAAATTTAAATAAAAACTAGTTCATTATTTATGTGTGTTCAACTTGAAAAAAAAAAAACAGTGAGTAAGTGCAACAGTGCGTATGTAATAGCTTCGGTCCGTCTGTAACAACCGCGGTATACCCTATTCCTATTCTCCTTTCCATTCCTATTATCCTTTCCATTCCTATCATCCTTCCCATTCCTATTCTCCTCTCCATTCCTATTCTCCTTTCCATTCCTATTCTACTTTCCATTCGTTTATTTTCTTGTTTTCCATCCCGGTCCCGTTACCATTTGCATCATTTTAAATAGAAAAAAAACTATTCCTGATAAGTTTTTGTTTACTTTTAAAAAAAAGGGGCACGGCATGTATAACCCCTTTAACTGGAAATCAATATTAGCATAGAAATATCCAAGTTTGCGGCTAAAACGTACGCAAAACTGTAATTTTTTGGCTCAAATTCAATAATTTTGTTAAATCGACCTCTAAGGATGGGCGTGGCCAAAAACTTTGTATGAACGAAATCTGAAAGAGTATCAGGTGTACTTTATGTGCTAAATTTTATTTCTTATTCTATCCTTAGTAAAGCTAAAAGCAGTCGAAATCCATATTTTTCTGGAAATTTAGAGGTTTTTCTTAAACTTTGCCTCCAAAAGTGGGCGTAACCCAAAACTTTGTATGAAAGAAATTTTAAAAAAAGGGCTTTCTACATAATATGTTAAGTAAAAATTTTTCGATTTGGAACAAAAATATTGAATAAATTGCATTTGAAAGATTACAGTCTCAATCGATGCCACGCCCACAAGGGGCGGTCTGCGGACTTTATTTTTATTCTTTATGACTTGTACTTATGACTTGACTAAATAATAAATTTCAGCTTTTCACGACGTCTTACAGTCTTGAAAGCACTGAAGGTTGTAGCACATTTAGACCGATAGTGGGCGTGTCAGTGGGCGGATTTCAAAAATGTTTACACTTGTACTGCTTCGGGATCTAGAAAGAACAGATATTAAGTTCCAAGTTCTTAGCTCGAATTTTAAGGCCTAAAATCTACCGACACACGGACGGACGGACAGTGCTCATTCGACTTACAATTCGGTCAGTAGTTATTATGCCTGCGGTGATTATTTCTCTATACGTTACAAGCTTTGAATCAAACTTAATATACCTCCTATCCTATGGTATGGGTTATAAAAATACACATAAATCAGATTCCAGTGTTAATAAGAAATGCATGAGCATTACTTGATCGGAAAAGAATAAGGGTATTTTTCCAGGAACGACATAGCAGTTGCCTTCGACAGTTGAGTTGGGCTTGAAAAACAGACGACGACAGCTGTTGCTCGTGGAAGGTTAGGCTTACTTTTTACTAGATGGAGAGAAATATGATGTACACAACTGAATGCTCTGAGAAGGGATAAATTGCAAAATTGTTAGCCCCTGAATCAAGCTCTTGAATAATGTCCTGTACATGTCATTGAAAATTATCACGTCAAATTCGTAAAACTTAGTTTTCCACTGTTAAGTAACTTAGTATTTCGCAACTAGTTGCTTAAGAAACCCCGAAGTAGCACAAGTTATTTGAATAACTATACTAGTCATTCAGAACACAGTCAAAAACTCAATACGACAACCTAAAAAAAACATCAAGCAACATAAAGTACAGATTACAGACATGAAATATTTATGTTGTTTAGCATGTTTATGTCTGCAAAAAAGAACGTGCACCCCACAGAGCAATAGTACCTATAACTCTATTAACAAATCAGTATTCCCCCAGTGCAACTCACATAATCCATAAATTAAGTCGAAGACTAATTTAAAAAAAAAACCCAACGCAACGTCGAGATAGTAACCCATTTAACCGGAACGGCTAAGAAACTAATTGACAGCTTAACAGAAATCAATCATTCGTCAGATTGTTTTCGGTAGTTGGCCACCTCGCCTTTGCCTCATGGACCAGGCGCACACCTTAATTAAACCATTTCGCGATTTCCTCTATAATCAATCGAGCAGCAGCATAATCAATTGCCTTACTTAAGTGTCTATAGTTCCAGATACTTAATCGTTTTTTTGTGCTTTGCGCCTTTTGTGGTTAAGTGTGCCCCTCGTCAAAAAGTAAAGAAAAAAAAATCTAAAATCATCTTCATTACTTCCTCGGTTCACATTACCACCGCACTTCGTCGTCGAGGGCTCGATTTGTTTGACTTAAATCGACGAACTGGGGATCTTGTGCGTTCCCCTCAAGTGTTGCTCAAATATCGCGAAATATTCGAGCGGGTAACATTGGCATTCGGTGTGGTGTTCTCGTAATTTAATGGAAGTGTATACTCGACCTGCCCTTGTGGGTAGTTTTTGTGGTCCCGAAATTAGGGTTATTGCTGCTAGAGTGTAAGGTAAACACATACCAGGTCTATTGGACCACCAGCTAGCCTTCCTGCCACAACTGGTATCGAGCTTTCAATGTATGTACATCAAAATAATTAGCTACCACATCAGGTACACCGTAATGTGCACCAACGCCCTACTACGCTGCACCAGAAACTCAAGTGATGTAATAACGAGACTGTTGACCTTCAACACCAGTGATGTAGTACACTGTCCCGCCTGCGGTCTTCCGTTTGGGGAAAAAAAGTCACTGTCGCTGTTGTTGGAAATTTTCGATGAATTAACTTTGGGAGAAGAAAAAAAAAACACAATTTGTGTAAATTTTGTAGTTTCCTTATAAATTTACCGCCAGTAGTTAGCGCTGTACAAGGTGGGCCACAAAGTAGGTTTTTTTTTCTGAAGTTGAAATATTGCGTACAACACCTGTGTATGTGCGCAGCAGTGCGCTGCGCTGCTGGTGCTGCTACAAGCTGTGACCATGACCTTCGCCTTGTTCCTCGATTCGTTTTGCACGAAATTTCCATAATTGCGCTTTCAATAATAATTCTGGTTGAAACTCAAGCGATTCTGTGTACACACAGATACAAATTATTGCGAAAGATAAATACAATTAAATTTTGAGTTGTCCGTATGATTATGAGGAAGTGTTTCTATCCAAAATGAATTATCCCACTTAGGAAGTATACGTAAGCATTGTTGAATATCTTTTTTTAGGCGTCTAAATGTAGCCGAGTTTCGGAACTCAAAATAGATAATTTTAAAGAACTGCAATGAGCAGGTAAACTAGCTGGATGAACTTTTTCAGAGCCCAATGAGTCTTACAAAGATGATACAAAACCCATGGCACATATTTTCTCGCTTCAATTTCCTAAAGTTTCAGTTGCTGAATTGCAATGTACTTCATCTTTTTTCCACCCCTTAATTTTTAATTCAAACATTTTTAATTAATTTACACTTGTAATATCTGGTTTTTTAAATTTTGTATGTTGAGAGTAACCTTAAGGTTACGCTTTCGGCGCGACTCTCTTTTAAGTTTTAATTCCTTATTTACTTTTGAGTTTAGGGCCGCCTACAGCCTTTGAGGTTTAACAGATTTCATCAATTCAAAGAATTATATTTTTCAATCTTTTGTCTTGTTTTCATGCACTTGAGTATGAAATGTTTGATTTTGTGCCAGTTTTTCAGTGCGAGATCAACCCCAGAAATTAGTTTTTCAGTCAACTTCGATCCGGGATTATTCTCGGCTTAGATCACTAAATTTTTGGGTGAGTTGATCACGGATCAAATTGTGCAGAGCAGTTCGCTTTGTGTGAAATGGCAGCGGCTTTGAGTGTTTCTGTGACAAAAAATGACATTTGAGAACAACTCGCACTTCTTTTCCTGTGTTTTTCTGTGTGAAGTGAGAGTTGAAAGAGTCAATAATTTCGAAAGTCTAAGATTTTGACAACTTTATTGACAGATGTAACGCTGCCGTAAAAAACTGCACGCTGAGTTAAGTCCAGATTCGCTTTGTTCCGGGATTAACAGCTCTTGGTGTGAGCTGGGCTTAACTCTGCACTGAAAAATCAGCCCTTACTGTCTCGTGTTATCATCGTTCTTCTGCTCTTAGTTCTTGTGACTGTCAAGTTTTAAGCAAAAACTTTCTCCAAGCAAAGCAGAGCAAAGTTTCCAAGTACTTAAGTCTTACTCCAAGGCTCCAAACCGAAGCTTATCAAATCGCATTTACAAATTGAAGCAATATCATTTTTAAACCCTACCCAGGGTATATATAGTTATATGTATAGCTTGTAACGCAGTGAAATAATTACCGTAGACCCCCTAGACCTTTTAGAGATATGGGTGATACCGACAGGAGAATCAGTCCGCATGTAACAACTTTTAGGCCTAAAATTTTAAGCCAGATGGCTGAAAGCTGGTAAGTGAGCTGTAGGTGCAGTCCCTAAGATCAAATTTGTAATTTTGTTGAATCCGCGCACAGACACGCCTACTACAGGCCTGTATGTGCGACCATCTCTTACAATGGTGCTCGTGCACTAAATTTTGGTATGTGATTGGCTTTCAGGTAGTAGAAAAAGTTTAGCTCTCACATTGAACACGCCCACTTTTTAAGGGATTTTAACTTAAAATAACTGTTTCTCAATAAATATAGATGAAATTTGACAAAAAGTTACATTACAAAAGTTGGAGATATTAGCATTTTCTATGACTTTTTTGTACATAAAGAATATGCCTCCGCCCACTTTCTTGGGCGTGGCTTTAAATTTTTTTTTTAGTCAAATAGGCAGAGTGTCAGTCCGAAATGTATGCAACCATCTAGCATAAAGCATTCAACAATTAAATTTTCATATCCCGCCCACTTTTTAGAGGCGTGGCAGTTGCCTTTTTTGGTAGGGTAGGGTATTTTGGAAACTGAAATTTTTACAAATGCACTTTTACAATGCACTTTTTACAAATGCACTTTCCGACTTGTTTTTCTGTGAATAATGTGAGAATAAAAACTTCTTTGTAAGCAGTTTTTTATTCAAAATTACAATACGGAATCCCATTTTGGGGCGGAGCCTATTTTACTTAGATTCAAGCACTTTAAAGACTTCAGAACCTTCTAAGATTTCAATCCTATACATGAATATTTTGTAGATTCCATAAGCTCACAATTTTTATAAAAGAGCTTGACGCCACATTTCATCAAGAGCTTTAGAAATATCAAGCGGCACAGCCTTACTTTCACCATAAAGATGCAAGGATTGGTTCGACTTTTCGGGGAGATAAGCCATCAGATCACCAGTGAACCTTTGGCAGCGAAAGCCATACTGTCGGTCATTTAGAAGCTTCCGTGATTTCAAGATAGTTGTTAGCTGGAGATTAATCAATGTTTCCATGACCTTAGAAAGCAAGGATGTAGGTAGGTGCAATGGGTCAGTAACTGGAAGGAGAAGAAAAACCACCTTTTCTTGGAACGGGCTGACTAAAGGTTGTTTTCTATCTGCTTGGATAGAAGCTACAGGAGAGAGAGACAAAGGAAATAGTTTTCGCAAAGCTTTTGCTAGGGTGGAAGAACACCTCTTCAGGACAACTGCGGAAATGCCATCCAAATAAATAAATAAATTGAGTAGCGCAACAGCTCGAGGTGAACCAGGCCCAACTTTCTCAACAATGTACGCTGAGTGTGTTAATTTCTTCACAAATACAAATAAATGTGTGGATTGAGATTTTTGAGAACGGCTGTCACCGTACGAGTGAGAAAGTAAACTAGACCCATGCAGTGGTCGACGCGCTCAGATGCGAAGTGAGCTGCAAGCAGATTGACTTTAACCAAGGAGTTAACAGATGGGAAGTTATTACAGACGAGACGAGTGTTTAGGTGGCTGATGACGCAGAATTTTTATGCTTTTTCCAAATGCCTCTAAGCTGAAAGGGAAGCTCTACACCGCAGTTGTGCGTCCGGCGCTTACATATGGTTCACAATGTTGGACAGCGTATAAGAAATATGAAAGCAAAATAACGGCAACTGAAGATGCTTCGCATGACAGCAGGAGTAACAAAGCGAGATAGAATAAGAAGTACGAAGATCCGAGGAAGCCTCCATGTAAAAGAACCTATCTCCAGAAAAACGGAGTAAGACCGGCTCAGTTGGTATTGACACGTTCAAAGGAGTGATCCTAAGAACCCCCTCAAAAAGGCAATGTCAATCAACATTCCAGCGCAATCGCGAAGGAGATTAAGGCCTAATCATTCAAGGATCACACAAGTGCAACGACAACAGTATTTATTTGGCTTCAGTGAAGAAGAGATCCAAAACCGGGTGGCCTGCCGGTATATTCTGAGGCCAAATCGGCGTACCCCACAAGTGGACCATTAGGAATTTAGTAGAGTGGGAGGGTTATAATTCATCACTTCAGTTTATAACCTCGCGCCTAAATGAAAAAGAAGAGGAAGACAAGCGACAAAACATTTTTGCTGCTTTTGGTACATTGAATGATTTTTTATCATAATTTCTGGTCGTATTGGAATTTTGCACGAAAATTAACTGCGTAACACTCATTTCTGGCTCTTACTTACTTACTAAAGGTGGCGCTACAGTCCGGGGTGGACCTGGGCCTCAGCCAACAAGCTTCTCCAGCCAGCTCTGTCGCTAGCTAGCCGTCTCCAGTTTCGCACGCGAAGTTGGCTGAGGTCCCCTTTCACTTGCGTGCGCCACCTGAGTCTCGGTGCTCCTCTACCGCGTCGTCCCTGCGGTGTGGATTCGAAGATTTTCCGGGCCGGGGCGTTGGTGTCCATCCGCTCTAGATGACCCAGCCATCGTAGACGTTGTGTTTTGACTCTTTTGGCTAGGTCGTACAGCCCGTACAGTTCGATGTTATATCTCCTCCTCCACTCTCCGTCTATGCAGACGGGACCGTAAATCGTCCGAAAAATTTTCCTCTCGAAGCAGCCTAAAGTGTTTTCATCCGCCTTTGACAGGGTCCATGCTTCTGCACCGTAAAGCAGGACTGGGATGATGAGGGTCTTATACATGGACACTTTAGTTGCTCGAGAGAGGGCTTTGCTACTCAATTGCCTTCTTAGCCCAAAGAAACAGCGATTGGCAAGAGTTATCCTTCGTTTGATTTCAGCGCTGGTGTCATTGTCTGAATTGACTCATCATTTCTGGCTCGCCTTTACTATATTAAAAATCGGAAGCTCACTTTCCTTGACTTAGTCACACCAACAATTTTCTTTAGGCTGGCAGTACCTGGCAGAAAGAGCAAATTGCATCGCCCTCAAAGACTTCTTCAAGAACTTTAATTGGTTGTTCTGCTTTATTGCTCGAGTTGTTAATGCTGTCGCTGATATGATCAATGAAATAGTTCTCCTCGGCATGAAACTTTTTATCAAAAAGCATGAAAACTAGTGGGAGGGTTACAATCCGCTTAGGCGAATCGTTGGATACCCCATCCCAATTGACCATTTTCATAAATCAAATTTTCAAATTTGATTTGAAATAATCATTTTCAAATATCAAATAAAAACCGTTTATTAGAATGCGTATTAAATATGACCACGTCTACAAGGGGGCGGTTTTCGTTTTTTTCTTAAATGCCAGTCACAATATACTTACGCGAGGATAACGAGTACCAAATTTCAGCTTCCTACGACAACTTTGAATTTTCATGCTATTAAGTAAAGTGGGCGTGTGAGTGGGTGGATTTTGAAAATTTTTACACTTGTACTGTTACGGGACCTAGAAAGAACAGATATTAAGTTTTAAGTTCCTAGCTCAAAATTTAAGGCCTAAAAACTACCAACACACGGACGAACGGACATGGCTCATTCGACTAACAATTCGGTCTCGATCATATGCCCTTAAGGTCTTGAAGGTCTACGGTGATTATTTTTCTATGTTACAAACTATGAATCAAACTTAATATACCTCCTATCCTATGGACTGGGGTATAAAAAGTTCTTTTCGGGGCCGGATTTGACCAAGTGGTTAGTGTACGTGAAACAAGCCGATCTCGGATCATTACAAAATGGGCCAAGGAACCTAGAGGCGAAAGAGTGTCGATCGTGTATTTGTCAGGAACCGAGGTGAGAAAAAGGTCAAGGGTGCTCGCATCATGACTGGCAATATCCGGAACGCGAGTAGGTTCTTTTACTAACTGAGCTAAATTACAAGCCTCAGCGAATAGCTCAATATATCTATTCTCCGGCATCTTTGGCCGATAGTATGGAATCCACTGAGTATTGTGGAGATTAAAATTACCAGTAATGGCGATTTCAGTGTTGTTGGCGGGATGTTTTATACCCGAATCTTGAAAACTTGTTGAAGGATAATTCACTGCCTACACTCGGGCTTTGGTATATGAAGCAGTCAATGCATGAGTGCCCTACGAATATGGAATTTAATCCAAACAAAATCAAAGGATTTGTCGGCACTGTTGTTCAGGTGTTGAGGAACATTGTAGGCGAACATTGTGTCATTTGAAGAGCTCGAGACTCTAATAGTAATAGTAGTGGAAGTAGAAGTTGTAATAGTATTTTTTTAATTCAAAAAAATAAATCAAGTTTAAAAATCTCGTATTAAACCGTTTTTAGCTGACACTGTGTAGGATTTTAAATTTTAAAAAACTATTATGTATCTACCTATTTAAACTTTGCATCTTTTTTATTTTCAGATTGTCGTGAAACAGTTCGTTCTAAGCGTGCAAAGAGACCTCGTGCTCCAGAGCCAGTAAACTTTGAACCCGAACCACACCAAGAATTAGATAATGAGGACAGTGGCTCACAAGAAAAAGACATACCGATACCGACAAACTTTTTAAGTCCTTCTGTAAGGGAGTACTTGGAGCTGGGAAAATCTATACCTGGTAAGTTTGCTTGAAAGCAATTGCAACAGTGTTTCGAGAACAGAAGCTGTAGAAGCAATCAACTCTCGAAGGCGTTTTTTTCACGACTTTAATAAGAAAGCGCACAGATGACTTAATTATAAAACGGAAACCGAATTATGAACGCAAAGTAAAAAAATCCTTTGTAACCAAACCTTAACCCAAAGGCTATTCAGTACCACCTTAATATTAGTACCTCTTTGTATCAAAAGTAACAAAACAAAAGGCTCAAACACAAATGGATTTTTATTAAAAAATTTCCAATCAACTGAAAGTTGTTCTCCACTTTTATCTAGTTGTTATACAAGCCAAAGCCCTATGGCCATTCACTTTGTGGGAACATTAGTATATCAGCATTTTTTTCAACTATACCTGATCTCCAGGCGATTGTGTTCAATTGGAAAATAATGGAATACACTATCGTTGGCCGGTTGGTTGGGACTTATAAAAATCGTAAAATGGGTTTGACTCCATTTGTGCTGGTGTATAGTAAATCACTCCCCCATAGCACATATCACCACCGTGACTCTGCCCGCAGGTCATGTGTCTTTTTTTTATGTTTCGACCGAGACAAACGACATGATTTAGCTGGTTTGCTAGTACTCACTGGTTGTGCATCTGTTCTTAACACACTATAATTGCATATCTACCCAGGGTGTATATGGAATGTCCTAAATATCAATTTTTTTCAATTTGCTTGCAGGACGACCGGGCACAGATTATCCAATCCTTTCGGCGATACCCTATACCAATTTCTACTGTGATGAACAACCGTACCCGGGATTTTTCGCCGACATGGAAACAAGATGCCAAGGTGAGCTTAGGAGGAGCACATTTCTTTTAAAAAATTAATTATCGTTTTTTTTTCTCAACAGGTTGGCACTATTGTGACATCGATGGACGACAGGCGAGTTTCCTCTGCCCCAATGGAACACAATTTTCACAGGCGGTATTCGTGTGTGACTGGTGGTTTAACGTACGCTGTGATCTATCGCCAAGGCTTTATGCCATTAATGCTAGGCTCTATCAGCGACCAAAGGTGAACCCGACCCGGCCACATCGCATCATCACGAAGCAACTGGTCGATGATATTTTTAATAAATAAAAATGAAAATAAAATCAGCACATAAAGTGATAAATAAAGGAAGGAAGGAAGGAAAAAAAAAGAATAATTCAAAAATAATTCAAAATTAAGCACGCGATTTGCGGAATAATTTTTTTGTTAATTTTTTTTTTGCAATGTGCTATGGAAAACTGTGCATTTTAATTGAATCTATAGATTAAGCAATGCTTTGACATTCAAAGCGACTAGTTTGTAAGTAAAGAAGACACACATTATACACCCTTTAAAAGCCGACAGGAAGATCCTGAAAAAATTTTTTATCGCGGTCGACACAAGAATACATACAAGGCAAAAATCCAGAAACATTTAAAATGTAAAAAAATAAGTATTTACAAATTTGTTAACTAAACTTAATTTAGACAGTATATTAGTATGTATATTTCCTGTATATCTGCATTTTTTTTATTTAAGGATAAATAAATGAAATCACCCATAAACACTGATTTTTCTGTAATATTGGCAGACATTTTTTTCTTGGGACATAAAAAAGAAGTCTTGTGAGTCAGAAGACGAAAGCAAAAAGCTTTCTTCTATACTTGTGTGGCAAAGTTATACTTACTTAAGGTGTCGCTACAGTCCGAAGTGGACCTGGGTCTCAGCCAACAAGCTTCGCCAGCCAGCTCTGTCGCTAGCTAGCCGTCTCCAGTTTCGCACGCGAAGTTGGCTGAGGTCCCCTTCTACTTACGTGCGCCACCTGAGTCTCGGTGCTCTTCTACCGCGCCGTCCCTGCGATGTGGATTCGAAGATTTTCCGGGCCGATGCGTTGGCGTCCATCCGCTCTAGATGACCCAGCCATCGCAGACGTTGCGTTTTGACTCTTTTGGCTAGGTCGGTATCGCTGTCGGTATCCCGTACAGTTCCATGTTATATCTCCTCCTCCACTCTTCGTCTATGCAGACCGGACCGTAAATCGTCCGAAGAATTTTCCTCTCGAAGCAGCCTAAAGTGTTTTCATCCGCCTTTGACAGGGTCCATTCTTCTGGGATGATGAGGGTCTTATACATGGACACTTTAGTTGCTCTAGAGAGGGCTTTGCTACTCAATTGCCTGCTAGCCCAAAGAAACAGCGATTGGCAAGAGTTATCCTTCGTTTGATTTCAGCGCTGGTGTCATTGTCTGAATTGATAGCGGAACCCAGGTAGACAAAGTCCCTAACTACCTCAAAATTATAGCTGTTGATGGTGATGTTTTGTCCAAGACGTCGGTGTTGGGTGTCTTTTCTTGATGACAGCATATACTTGGTTTTGCCCTCATTGACTGCTAGACCCATATTTGCCGCTTCCGTCCCAATACTCACAAAGGCTTCACTGACATCACGCTTTGTTCTACCGATTATGTCAATGTCGTCTGCGTATGCGAGTAGTTGAACGGACTTTTAAAAGATTGTACCTCTGGTGTTGGCGCGAGAGTTCCGCACAATTCTCTCAAGTATGATGTTAAAGAAGTCGCATGACAGCGCCTCGCCTTGTCTAAATCCTTTTTTGACATCAAAGGGGTCGGTGAGGTCTTTGCCGACCTTGACGGAACAGCGTGAGTTTTCCATCGTCATCCTGCACAGACTGGCGAGTTTGGCAGGGATGTTAAATTTAGACATTCTGAAGATCGTGAAGTGGTGTGTATCGATTTGGAATTCCTGGGTTTTCTCCAAGATCTGCCGCAGTGTAAATATTTGATCGATGGCGGACTTTCCTGGCATTAAGCCACACTGATATGTGCCTATCAGATTGTTGACAAACGGCTTCAGGCGTTCACACAGTACAGCAGAAAAGATCTTGCATGCGATGTTAAGAAGACTTATGCCTCTGTAGTTGGCACAACTATCCTTTCTTCAGGATCGGCAAAGTTATACATGGGCAAAAATGTTTACATACAGAAAATACTAATATTTAAAATTTAATACTGGCGCAATCCCCAGGCGGGACTCGGAGAGGTTCTTTACCTGATCCCACCACTTGTTCCTTGGCTTACCAGGGGGGCGACGCGCTCGCATCTCGGCCAGCATGACCTGTCTAGGAAGTCTATCAGGGGGCATGCGAACAACGTGTCCAAGCCAATCGGAGAAGTAGTTGCTCAACATTAAGATTCCCACGAATACTGACGTTTCTCACTCTATCCCTTAGAGTAACACCAGCAACGCACCTCAGGAATCTCATTTCGGCAGCTTGTACTCGCGATCTTATTCTTTCGGTCATTACCCAAATTCCATGACCATAGATGAGGGTCGGAACGAACACTGAATTAAAAACTGAGATCTTTGCTTTCACTCCAAGCTCAGCTTTCCTGATGACCGGTCGGCGCAGTTCCTTTACTATTGCTCCAGCTTGGCCAGTTCTACAGGACAACTCAGTACCACTCCTCCCATCTTTTGTGAAAAAGACCCCGAGATACTTAAACTTCACCTGTTTTAATGGAACTCCATTTATGTGCAGGGTACACTGCACAGAAGTTCGGGAAACAACCATCACTTCCGATTTGTTCACGTTTACTTTCATCCCAGCATCACCACAGACGGCTGCAAACCTATCCAGTGCTCGTTGAAGTTCCTCTTTGGATGATGCTGAAGGGTGGCCAAAACATCTGCGAAAAGCAGATGGCTCATCCTGATGCCAGCCAACTCGAAACATTGCTCGCCAAGACTGCGCTTCACCATCCAGTCCATACATGCTATGAAAAGGAGCGGCGACAGAGCACAGCCCTGGCGAAGTTCAACGCGCGCATCAAAAGGACGGGATTTGACGCCATTTATCCGTACACAGCTTCTGCAGTTTCCATACGAAGACTGGATGGCTCTTAGAAGAGGACCACTCAGCGCATAGTCCTGCAAAACTCTCTACAGTGTATCCCGAGGGACTCGGTCATACGCCTTTTCAAGATCTACAAAACACGCATAGACCGGTTTGGCATATTCCCAGGCCTTCTCAAGAATAACCTCCAGAGTAAAAAGCTGGTCGGTTGTGCCTCTGCCAGGCCGAAAGCCGCACTGTTCTTCCCGTAACAAAGGGTCGATTACAGCTCTGGAACGCGTTTCCAAAATCTTCGCGAATACTTTTCCCGGAAGACTCAAGAGAGATATGCCCCTATAGTTGGCGCAATCTCTCCTATTCCCTTTTTCGAAAATGGGCACTATAACTCCCGTTTGCCAATCGCTAGGTGTCTTCCCGCTATCCCAGGCCACCTTAATGACACGTGTTAGCCATTTAACACCCTCTTCACCCATTGCCTTCAGTTTTCTGGCCGGATTTCATCAACTCCAGCAGACTTGCCAACTTTTAGCGATTTAATCGCTTTAGTGACTTCGTCTACTGTGGGACCATTCTCCGCCCTTATCTCGTCAGCAGTGGGAATGCCATCTTCAGTGCCCTTTTGGGGGTTGAGCAACTCAGAAAAGTGACTTTAGTGACAGACTTGCCAACTTTTAGCGATTTGATCGCTTCAGTGACTTCGTCTACTGTGGGACCATTCTCCGCCCTTATCTCGTCAGCAGTGGGAATGCCATCTTCAGTGCCCTTTTGGGGGTTAAGCAATTCAGAAAAGTGCTCTCTCCATCTGCGCAAGACATCGCTCTCATTTGAAAGAAGTGTACCGTCCTTGGATTTAACCCCTTGGATGATATTTAACTTCCTTCCTCTGAGCCGGCGAATGGTCTGCCAAAATATCTTGTTTGCAGATCTGTAATCGTGCTCCAACTTCTCGCCGAACTTTTTCCATGACTGTTCCTTGGCTGTTCTGACTGCCAGATTGGAAGTCCTTCGCGCCTCATTGTACCGGGCTCGAGAAGTTGAGTTTCTACACTGGATCCACGCAATGTAGGCTCTCTTCTTCCTTCTGATGGCTTCTTGAACTCCAGGCGTTTTAAACCAAGCAGTTCTTTTCTCACCACCAGCCGCTACCCCAAGCCGCTTCACTCCACAAACATTTCCTGCAGAGGCAATGACTGCCGATAAAAACAGCTGCCATTCCTCCTCTAAATTCAAAAGGTCAGTTGGAATTTGTTCAAACTTCTCCGAAACATGCTGTGCAAAACGCTCTCTGAAATCAGTGTATGCATCCTGCAACCGTTCCCAGCGTTTGCGGGTCACCAGTCTTGGTTTTCGCCTGGGTGGCAAAGGAATATTGTCACTGAAGAACAATTTACACAGCACTAAGTGGTGATCTGTTGACAACTCAGCTCCCCTCAAAACTCGAACATCACAAATCATTCTTTGAACACACGATGGTACAACAAAGAAATCAATCAGTGACTTCTGATTTAAACTGTGCTTGTACCATGTGTATTTGTGAATGTCTCTGTGTGGGAAAAAGGTGGTCATGATGGACAAGCTATATGCACAGCAAAAGTCTAACAACTTCCCTCCGTTCCTGTTTTGATCCGGGTCACCGTGCCTCCCAATCACACTCCTCCAAGTACTGTCGTTTGTACCCACATGTGCATTGAAGTCACCCATCAGGAGAAAGAAGTCCATTTCTGCCACTCTGTCCAGGGCAGCATCAACTTCGTTCAAGAAGGACTCATACTCTGACTCTCGATTTGGTGCATAAACATGAACCAGAGCCAGAGTCGATCGTTCAAGCTTAAGCTTTAAGTTCAGAATCCTTCCCCCTAACGGAATGACATCGAATACACTTTCTGACAACCGGGGGCTTGTGAGTATCCCCACACCCGCCTGTGCAGTCATGTGATTTGGGACGCCAGACCAGAAGAGCTTCCACTCATCATCGAAGTTTTTGGTTCCAGAACCCTTCCACTTAGTTGAGGAGATGCCAGTTGCATCGAGCCGATACTTTTTGGCTTCCTCAACTAGTTCAAGTTCCTTCCTCGTTAGTGACGAGACATTCCACGTGCTAATTTTGAGTTGGTGCCGTTGTCGATTTGAAGAGTTTCCACCTTAGCCCTCATTTTGACTTGGCGCTGTCCCCCTCCGCCCCCCGTAATGGATAGCGGCACCATTGACGGGCTGCTCGTAACTTCTTCGGGTTAAACTCGGTCGGATGCCGAGCGGGACCTTCCGACTAGCTGTGTTAAAAAAATTGAAAATTGCCGTTTCCACCCTCAGTTTTTCTAAACCTATTTAAAGAAGATAGTAAAATAAAGAGCTTGTTTCTCCGTTTACGAAATAATTGGTGTCCATAGAATTAAAGAAAAACGGTCAATGCTAGCTTAGATGGGTGTACTATTGGAAAAATGTCTAACGGCAGTTGGAAAAAAAATCAAAATAGTTGCTTTATGAATTCGAAATTTATAAAATGCTAAAAAAGATCAGATGAACGTATGCCCCCTTCTATCGCGGATTCGGTATTATGTGCAATTTGAAATAAATAACATTTTACGAATAATTAAAAATCATCCCATACAAGAACTGCGTAGACTTAAAAATTAAAAAAAGTATACAATAGAATATGAAGTTTACCAGCAATAATTCTTAAAGAATTAAAGAATTTTACATAAAACAGAAAAATAACTAGTGGGAGGGTTACAATCCGCTTAGGCGAATCGTTGGATACCCCATCCCAATTGACCCTTGTCAAGCTCCGAATTGTGTCATAAATCTTGGTTGTTACAATTTCTCAGTTAAGAATCTTCTCCCAAAGAAAGGGGCGTGGCATCCACCCCTTCTCAATAACAACGTATTTTTGTTTATATTTTTTATCAGAAGTGGTATACACGTGTTGATTGCATTTTCATGCTAAAAATTTGGTTCATACTTAAAAACGCCCCCAAAAAAGGGCGTGGCGAAAATTTATTCACTAGATTTAATAGCTTACGCACATATCTGAACATTTTTTTTTTTTTTTTTTGAATACTAGGATGGACGGAGACTAAAACTCCAAAATCTTTCAAAGATACCAATACGCCCACTATAGCAGGTACATAATACCGAAGTAGCCGATATTGGTTATGCCCGATTTCCACGTGCTAAAAAACCACCCATTTATGAGAGACACTATGAAACTGCCAGAACGCACTTCCTAGTAGTAAATTTTCGCTCTCTCATAATACTTCTTGACTACAACTAAGTTAACTTAACAAGTAGTTTACGCTTCCATAGTGTTGATCGCATTGGATAGGTTGCTTTCCAGTGAATGCACCTACTAAGCCGTTCATTCATGCGGCTTCACCCTACGTCGCTAGATCGAAGGGTCTTGTTCTTTGTAGTCGTCGCTCGTTGTTAACATCGTTAAGAGTCTCGTTTAGAGTACGGATCATTTCATTGTTGCAATGAACATGAAGGCGAGCATTTAGCTTTCGAGCGAATCTCTGTGAATATCGGTATTCCTAATATACCATGGAGCATTCACAATTGCTCTTAGTGTTTTGTTTTGGAAAGTCTGCAACATGGACATGTTGCTCGGCTTGGTACAACCCCAAAGTTGTATACCGTATGTCCAGGACGGCTTTAACACCTGCCTGAACAAGAGCAGTTTGTTATATGTGCTTAATTTCGAAAATCTTCCGATAAGCCAATACATTTCCCTGAGCCTAATCTCGAGCTCGTCACGCTTCTTCTTTACGTGTGGTTTCCACCTTAGTTTAGCGTCCAGTGTCATCCCTAGATACTTCGCTTCATTTGCATAAGGTATTTGTACAGAATTTATGAACAGAGGCAAATTGTTAACCCTTCTGTAAGTGAAATTCACATGCGTAGACTTGTTCTCGTTAAGAGCGATTCGCCAAGTCTTCGTCCAGACACAAATTCTGTCCAAGGCTCGTTGGAGGTTACTCGACTGATTCACCTGTTGCCAGGATGGCCGTATCGTCCGTAAACGTGGCCACGACAGTCTCGTCATCTAGAGGTATGTCTCTTGTGTAGAGCAGGAACAGGGCGGACCGAGGACGCTTCCCTGGGGTACGCCAGCCCGAATTTGCTTGAAACTCGAGTATTCACTACTACACCTAACACGAAAGAGTCTGCTTTCAAGATAATTTTCCAATATTTTAAACATGTCTTCCGGCAAGTTTTGCCGTAGCTTATATTTCAAGCCCTCGTGCCATACCTTGTCGAAGGCTTGCGATACGTCGAGGAAAGCACTTGAACATATTTTTTTCCCTTCTAAGGCTTTTTCAATTTCATGCGTTATTCTGTAGACTTGATCTATTGTGGAATGGTTAGGTCTGAAACCGAATTGATGATCCGGGATCAAGCGTCTTTCTGCAATTATTGGTTGTAATCGCTTCAGCAGAAGTTTCTCAAATACTTTCGATATTATCGGCAGAAGCGATATGGGCCTATAAGATTTTTTATCATTTGCGCATTTCTCTGGTTTAGGAACCATAATGACTCCAGCAACTTTCCATTGTCTTGGAACGTATAGAAGTCTAAGAGAAGCGTTTATCATATAAAGAAGCTTGACTAATGCCTTTTTTGGTAGCTCTTTTAATATTTCGCCGTACATGCCCGTCGGTGCTAACTGCGTTCTTTTGGGACGAATTGTTGTTCCAAGCAGCGCTCTGAATTGCTTCAATGAATTTGTCAACTGCGGTTTCTAACTCGAAAGGAGTTTTCAATGGCACATTCAAGCCAACACCCTCCTTACAGTCCTTTCTGAAAGCGTTTCAGTTCATGTTTTTGCTAGCTAATCTAGGAGCTCTTTCTATTTTCGCCAGTCTTCCACCCATCTTCAAGATAACTCCTGAGTGGTCTGAGCAAAGATCATAAAAAAAGAAGGCACGAATAAAATTTTTCACATTTCTTATTTTGTTTTTCCTGACGCGATATATTAAACTGAAACCGTACTGGTCTGTTCTATCATGATAAAATGCTTATTAATTGGAATAAAATTGCAATTTACATATAATGAACTGCGCCCTTAGCATACAAGCCTTTAAAATTACTCATGGTTAACAATTAATAAGAAATTTTAAATAACGCTCGTAGAGACTCGTAATTCTTTTAAATTACTTTTTGCAAGCTCATAAAACTATTTTAAAATATTATGCATTCCTATTCTATGGTAAAATTACCATCCGTCATGTGTGTCACAACGTTGTTAAAACGACCATAGTACGTCAAACAGCTTAGAAGAATGGTAAATGTCTATATTTATGAAATTCGCTTTCATGGTGAATTCCAGGCAGCTTGCAGTGTATTTTCAAAATAATGTTTAAAAATTCAAGAGTATTGGAAGGAAAAAGCGAAAACAACCAATATTGAGCGAGGTTGTCAAACAAAATATGTCCCTTGTCGAAATAAACATACTTAAATAAGGCTGCTGGGACATAACACATTTCAGAGCTCCTAAAACCGAAAGAAACACTGGGGGTGAACATCATGATACGCAAAATATAGAGCTAGAACATATTAGCTAAAGCTATTATTATGCACTGTGCACACATATGTAGTAGAAGGTTAACTATGGGTTACTAACTTTTAGGCAGTTGGAAACACAGTTCCTTAAAAAGTCAACGTAAAAAGAGACTAAAAAAACACTCGAAAACCAGTGTTAAACTCCTAAGAGTATACTTGCAGCAATGCTATGAAAAACCAATCGATGTTAGCACTCAAAACTATGCTATGAAGAACTTAAAAATACCGCTAACGTCACCTTCTATTCATACAGGTGTTTCGTATGCTATGAAAAGATTTTTTGTAGAAAAGAAAGCGAATTTCCAAGGCTAAAGAAATGAAAATCCAATAAATTATAAATTTTGTTTGCAACCACCAAGCGGCTCAATGGTCTAGGGGTATGATTCTCGCTTTGGGTGCGAGAGGTCCCGGGTTCAAATCCCGGTTGAGCCCGATTATTTTTATTTTTTTTAACGGTAAGCATAAAATTTAATTTTGCCAATTTGTCAGCACTTACACCAGACAAACCGGGGAGTTTCTAGAAAGCGAAAACGAAAACTTTTGCAAAAAGCTAAATCAACACGAGTTATGACTGTATAAATCTGCAAACAAGGACCTGCAACATTGAGGACGCAAAAAGAACGTCAGCACAATTCAAAGCAAAATAATGAACACAACACTGTCGCAGGCGACTGATGTGATGGATGGAGCCACTCTGGGACATTGAACAAAGACAAACAATGTGACCAGAGAATTAGTCCTGCAATGGCGCGCTCGAAAATAGAAAGTCAACGAAAGTACCTGCAACCTCAAAGCGAGCGACCGACCGATGGTAGGTCTAGGCTCCATCCGCGTTCAGGTAAGGACACCTCTTGAACTTTTTTTCTCCTGTGCAAAGTACAATGGATCGGATACGGTTACAAGAAAAAATCTTTCCAAAGTAATGTCGTTAGTTCAGTGCGATGATGGTGTCCTAGATGGACATTGTTCGGTTCGGCTTCTGTTTTCGGTGTCCTTGTGCTTTTTTCTGGTCCCTTTGCATTTTATAGGACGATGGACCTCATGGAGCAAAGTAAAAGCGGTATAATTTGCACCAGACAAAGAGCTAAATTGAAAATCATGACAAAAAATAGTAAAGCGGGTAATGAATGTCAATGTTTACATGGTATAGAGGTGATTTTATATTCCATCGTTGGTCCATTGTCGGGCCTAACGAGATAATCAAGAGAAGATGGCGCCACTCGATGACCGTTTGCACTTCACCGATGGACCTTAATAAAAAGTAGGTAAAGTCCCTGATGAAGTGATTTGAACGTGTGGACAGGTTGTAAGCATGACAAAAGCAATGGAAAAGGAAAGTGACTCTAAGGATGGGTTTTTTTTAGGATGTTAGTACAGAAAAATGGGTTCAAAAGCATTTTTTTTTTGTTTTTTATTGTTGGTTGGCCAACATGCACATAGTAAATCTAAATGGTTACCTGCCCTCACTCTAGCGTGCATAATTGCATCAACAAGGACCTACAAAAACTGAACTGCCTATTCTTTCTGTCATTTGATGGGGACCAACCCGACTTACCTAACAGGGCACACTCTAAATATCCCAGAAAATTTAAACAAATATAGATGATACCGTTTGCCCTTCCCATAGCCTGTCCTGTGCTTGTGTCAGATTGTTTGCCATCTTTTTTGGTTTTGTTTCCTAAATTTATTTATACTCCACAAGTTGAACAGCAATCACAAACAGATCGCATAGCCATAAGGAAAACGCGCAACAAAACCAAAACAATAGCACGAGCATTCCACGAAGGAACAAAATAAACTCCAAACAAAAATTAAATGGCAACATAAAAACCCTAGTCAAATCCTTTTTTCAACTGTGAGTCCTTTCGCTTGGAATGGGGCTTTGTTTTCAATTACGCACGCGATAGAATTTTCCTGCCGCAGCATCACAAGCATTGGATTCAACCTAAACCACCATCAGCGACCGAGTGCGCCCGCACGCTTTGTGGCAACCGTCAGGGCGGGCTTGGTGGTGCACGTGCAAATGGTTTTATCCAGCGAATCATTGAAGGTGGTTTACTATACATCGCTTACTTTACTACATTAAATTAAAAGTAAAAAAAAAAATATATGTGCAACAGCACCACCATCCATGGCCGTCACACCAAGGCTATGAGTTGCAGTTAGAGAAAACAAATTAAATCCTTGGTAAAAGGCACGAACACAAGTAGGTTGGTGATTCCGGCTTACCAGCACCCATACCCGGAAAAACGGCAAATAAAAACTAAGTCCTTTAGTGAAAAATTTCAAATAATAATGCAATTGGATCTATCTTCGTTGTAACAAGCTTTTTGTATTGCTGGAAATTCTGACACAAAAAGTTGTGTCATTATAATTCCATTGAAGTTGTGAATTACAAGACCAAACAAAGTGATGTCCTTTGTTTATTATGTAATAGTAAAAGGTTTTTTTTTCGTATACTTAACTTAAGGGTTGCTCGTAATATTTTTTATCCAAATTTTTAGAAAATACTTTTTGAGGCAACTCTTACAGGGCCCTTATACGGCTAATTGATTAAAGTCAATCACTGTCTTTGATTAAATGTATCTGTATCTTCACATTACCTACACATGATTGAAGCTAGGCGACGAAAAACAAATTCAGAAATATTTAAAAGTCCGGTTGTTACGGACACTAAAATATTTTCAAATATTGTGTCAATCGATTGAACTAAGTAATGCGTAAGGGCCACGCGGGCAATAGAATGATGTCATTCACGATTAGTTGGAGCTGATCGAGGAAAAACAAAACAATTTTCGTGTTGCATGATGACGCCATGTGAATTGATGTGTGTAATTAAGCCATACCCTCAATTGATTGACGTCAATCACGGGCGTACGTATTTGTGAAAATTAGTCTGTATGCGGAACACAGATAAGATTGAAGCGGAATGACGAAAAACAATGTTTTGCTTTTACACGGCGAGCTTCTTGTCGAAGTCGATCGATGTGCGTGCGGAAGGGTTAGATTGACGAAAAAATTTATTACTTTTAAGGTTGCGAGAATCGAAAGTCCGGTTGCTTTAGAAACTAAAAAATTACTTACATTTTATGTCAATCGACTGAACTGTTTGAGATCAATATACGTCGTAAAGATTAATCGTCGTGAGATCAATAAATGGCAAGTCGTAGCAAGACAAAACTGAATGTGCTAATAAAAAGGAAAATATAAGGATAACGCATATACCAAGACATTTTCTATTTTTTTTGCTCATTAAAAAAGAAATCGGAAAACTCCAGTAAAAAATGTGTGCCCTGGATTGGAGAAAAAGCTTTAACTTCAAAGACTACAATAATTCCCAACAAATTAAAAAGATAAAATCAGAAAAAACTACGGTACGGCTAGGTTGCAGCAAATACATTGAAAAAAAAACATTGGTAAAAGCTGTCGAAATTAGAATTCTGATTAAAACGAAATAGAATCTGAGTAGATCTGAAGTAATAAAATTTTGCGCTCCTAAAGCATTCTTAAATTCTCACATTCAAATGTGAGAAGTAGTAGAAAATTTATTTTATTTTAACATCCATTATTTTTTCCTTAAAAAAAAAGTTTGATAAAAAAAAATTAAAGATCATTCTAAAACTTAAGTTTGTGTTGAATGATTTACTAAAAAATGTTCATATACATACGGAGTAAAAAAAACTTCCGGGAAGTACCTCAACGAAAAACCTAACCGAACGTATCGTTGCTTACATTGGGGAGCGGCGCCTCTATGGTTAAGCCATACAGGGTTCTATTTAATATTGAAAAATCAAAAAAATATTTATAATGGCTGGACCTACGATCATTTTTTAAAAACAAACATTGCTTTATCCTCAGGCTGGTTTGTAGCAAATAATGCTAACATTAAAAGACAATCCTCCCTAAGGTTTCCGAAAAGAGAGAAAGCATTTGAATATTAAATGGAACCAAGTAAGAGCATCAATGCACACAAATGTGGCTGGCAATACTACGAGCTACGGACTTCAAACTAAAGAAACAAGAAATGGGGTATAAAAGGATGGGACACCACCATCTGGGGTGTTTTAATTCAAAAATGTTAACATTTTACAAATATTACACGGAACAAAAATATATAATTTTTTTAATATTTTGAATAAATTTTTTTCGATTAATTTTGTTTGAATTTTTTATACCAAATACAAGTTTTAAAATCCGCAGTCTTTAAGGGATTTTAAAAAGGGAAATTTGTTCAACTTTATAAAAAAAAACTTTTAAGATTTTGCTTAAAACCAAAGTAAGCTAGATTTTACTGCTTTAGCCAGATTTTGGCAAACAAATGTTTTTTTTTTTTTTGCAAAAAAGTAGAATTTTGAAGACCAGATTTTGAAAACTGTATAAGTAGCCTTTCCATAATAAAATATATTGAAATTCAGAAGATGCGTTTGGGTGTTATGCCATAAGGTGCCAAGTTATTAATTCACAAGTCATAAATGAAAGAATTTTTAAGAGGAGCACTTCGGCATTGAAAATGTACAAGCATATTCCTCAATGGAAATATTTTTGAAGATCAACGAGTGAACTAAGGGTATTTGGATATGTAAGGACCTTTGACTAAACTAATCCGTAACAGATCATTGAAAGTACTCTTTGTGGGACCTACCAAAATTCGTTTTCTAAAAAATGAAAATCTAGAAAACAAAAATCTAGAAACGACAATCTCGAACGACCTTCGACCTGATTATTTGAAAAAGTTCTATTATGCCCAGTTAAATATGTATGAGAGCTGCCCATTGCAAACCGCCTGCTTGGGCACGCGATAGGATTTGGGGTAGGTGCTAATTGGAAAAACTCATAAGAGAACCAAGAAAAATTAACGCAATAATAAAAATCTTACTTTAAGTTCAGTTTGGAAACAATTTTGATTTCCACTCACAAAGTGAATGCAAAAATTTTCCAAATAAATATACGAAAATGGTAATATACAGGGTGTTTCCTAATTTGATGCCAATACTTTGAAGAAAAAAATAGTTCTACAGTATTGATCCATCTATAATTTTGATATCATTTATTGGGAATTTAATAAAAAAAAAAAACCTCCTTTGAGGTACCTTGACCCATACTAACAAAAATATCTCCACAAATACTTACAACAGGCACTTAATTAAGAATTAAAATTTTTGCAGAAATAGTTCTTTTAACTGCTTTTAAATAAAATTGATAGCTTTTTCAACTTTTGAGATATTTGCTCTTAAGTCGGACCCTTTTTTCCTGCCCATAACATTTTTTTGACTTTCAAGTCACTCTTTTGCAAAAAAAAACCGTTATAAACATATCGGTAAACTTTTTTTTCTGGTGAACCTAACAATACTTAACAAAAATTGCTGCAACTAGTTACCCTAAAAACCATCGAGTTAGGAAACACCCTGTATAAGGCTTTGCAATATACCAGTTTAGCCACTGTGGTGAGTTCTAGAGTTCTAGGTTTCTAGAGTGGTCACCGGCTCCGGTACAACTGAAGAGCACGTGGTGATCTGATTTCCCGGAAAGTGAGTCTCTAGGGGAAGACTGAAGGTTTCCACCTTGGTCTCAGTCTAGGTACAATCAGGTTTGAGAATTGAAGCAAATTTGCTTGGTCTGTTCTGTGAAGTACTTTCACAAGCCTACTTGTTTCACTTGTGATTCGACCGCTTAGCAAATAGTCATTTTTTTGACTTGCGGATTAGTCTCTTAAAATCCTTTTGTTTCGATCGGTATAGATTCCAGTCGTCTACTAAATTGGTTTTTAGGGGCTGATTCAGGAGCTTCTTGGTCTCTTTATACAAGATGAGACCCAACCCTTTGGATTCACAGTACTCTACAAGCTCAAAACTGCCTATAGTGGAGGAGAGGTAAGAGAGTTATAGGAGAAGAAAGCCGATGCAACAACAAAGGTTTTCCAATCGCCGTTTGCATGGCAAGGAATAGAGGCAGGAACCACATCTTGGGTACAAAACCTTTCGATCTTAACTGCCTCGGAGGATTTTGATGCAATAAGACAAGTCCATCGGGCTGATTATCGTGGACAACTCCTAAAGAAGCCTTTATTTTACCAAAAACACAGATGTCACCTTACCACAACCATGACTCTTGAATGAAAGCTATGTGGTTTTTAAAGTCAAAAAGCATTCAGCTGCTTTCCTCTCCCTTTCTGCCGCCCCTGAGTCAGGCGCACCTCAGAGTCCTGCCACTTCCGGAGCACGTTCAGCCACAGTGGTATACCGCATCGTCACGTCAGCAGCAGTACGGTGACAGCCTCAATCATGTTCAGATTACCGCCCGAGTCGGATACAGAACTACAAGAATGGTTTAGTTGTTAAAAAATTAATGCTGGGGCCTGCAGAATCCTTACCCCGGCCGAAGTTGAAATGGCCATGGCCAGTTTTATTAAAACCTTGTAGTGGGTAGGGTTCGGTAAAGCCTTTTGCCTTTGTTTTATAATCTCGAACAGTCCTTTTCAACATACTTTATGAATGCATACTCTAGAATATGCTGGCATATTTGCCTCTGGAAATCTACGTTCAAGTTCCATGAATCTAATCTACATGCGGAATCATTTTTTTATAATTTATTAATTAATTCTTCGATCTTTTTTTTATAATTAACTCGCGAATAAGGGATTCGGATACCCTTTTAATGCAAAACATCTCACGATCGGAAATGATAAGAGGAAGAGGGAAAGGAGGAGAGGTATCTACCTATGCGATCTTGTTTTGAATAGATTTGGGTTGTATAGAGAAGGAAAGACTGACTGTGGTAGGACATTCCACAATCGTGTTTTGCGGCTTATGTAAGAACCTCTAAACTTTACTGTACGCCCGAAAGTGGGCTCGAGGGTGAACTGATGTGCATTCGATCTTCGACGAGTATTACGGTTGAATAACTTAAGGGGAGGAATGCAATTGGCTATTTCGCTGGAACACTGTTCGTAGAAAATGCGATAAAACAGTAACAGGCAAGAGACATTTCCTCGGTGTTCAAGTGAGTCGATAGACTTTTCAATGTTTCTGTCACCATTAAGTTTTAACGCCCGCTTTTGTATCCTGTCAAGTAGTTGAAGTGAATTTTTTGGGGCACCTGCCCAGACATGGGAGTTATATTCCAGCTTTGGCCGAACATAAGCTTTATATAAAATGGCCAAATCAGACGGGGTAAAATATTTCTTGCATCGTTAAGGGAACCTAGGCATTTCGCGGCGTTCATGCAAGTCTCAAATATGTGGTCATTCCAACTTAAGTTTTTATTGACACGCATACCGGGTATGGAAAGCCTTTCGGTTTCAGCGTTGCAAGTGCCATTCATGGATAATGGCTGGGTGTTGCGATTATGCTTCAATGAAAGAAGACATCATTGAGTTTTAGAAGCGTTATACTCCACTATGTTCAGAGATCCCCATAATACAATGCTGTTAAGGTCGGAGTCTAATGAGTTTGACATACGCTGCCGTTCCAGTTCAACGTCCGAATAACAGGGGCGAGGAACCGAGAATGAATATGAAAAACTGAGAGTACTGTCATCAGCACAGGAGTGAATTGGATTAGTAGTGGCAGACAAGAGATCGTTTATGAGAACGAGAAAGAGAGTCGGAGACAAAACTGAGCCCTGGGGAACCCCAGCGTTTATTTTGTGAGTTGCGGACTTGAAGCCATCCAAAACAACTTGAATCGAACGATTCGAAAGGTAATTACTAATCCATTGAATAAGAGATTCGTCGATTCCAAAAGAGCTTGGCACCAAACTCTGTCAAATGCTTTTGAAATATCTAGCGAAACAATCTTGCTTTCACCAGTGGACCTTTTGCTACGAAAACCATATTGCTGGTCATTAAGAAGTTTTCGTGATTCTAGATATTTCATGAGCTGATAAAATTAACCAGCGTAACGTGCTATTATACGATAGCTAGAAGAAGAATCGGGTTTTTGGACAAATGCCGTTTTCCATCTATTTGGAAAGAGATCTGAGGAGTAGGATCGATGAAAAAGCTTACGCAGTGGTTTTGCCAGCGTGGAGAACGCCTCTTCAGAACGATTGGGGATATTCCATCTGGACCAGCCGATTTGTGAATGTTAAGATCCTTGAGTACTTTTTTAACTGTACGAATGCGAAAATGAATCGGTCCCATAGTATGTTCGACGCGCTCAAGTACAGGTGGGGACAATGCACAGATCTCTTTCAGAATTCAGCATTCAGATGATTACAACTTGCTCTTATGCTGGATAGTTGCTTTGGAGCTATTTATTATATTTTGAGAAAAGGAAAACCATTGCATATAAAATATGTATTGAAGAAATCGCTGAAAAATATTTGAAAGTTGTACCTTATTGGCTCGAGAGATTTCTCGTAAAAATTAAGTATTCAACAAGGCTTTCCTAGCAAAAAAAAAATCACTTAACAATGTTAACATATTCAAAGTTGCTAATTTTCAACAAATTTAAACGAAAATTTGTATGATTAGAAAAAAATATTGAGATGGGCTGAGCGCCCCCTGCATACGCCCGTGCGGACAATTAACATGAACGCTGAAGTTGTATCGCACATAATTTGAAAATGCCCATAAAACTGAAAGAAAAAAAATCAAAGGTTTCTAAATTAGTATTTTGGCTTATTTTTAAGTTTATTACTTTTGGGTTTTCACTTATAGCAAGATTATAAAAGTGAACAAAACTCAAAGTAATTGAGCTGTTAACCTTTTATTAAGCGAAGCCTCAGTGTACGTAAATGCGATGTCAGTCTGAATTTAAAGTGAGTTTATGTACACAAGGAACAGTATTGGACTTAGCACTGATCCTTGCGGAACACCACCATTCCTTAGCTAATACGATATTATTAATAGGTCTTAGCCGGGAAGAGGTGACACTATCCCCGCTGCTACTGTTCCAAAGTAATTCAAACTATGTGAAGCTTCTGACTAAGGTTAGTCCAGAGATATTTCAAGGAAAGAAAACAAACGACAAACTCGTCTACTTTTTATTACTAATCACGAAAATCCTGATATACAATCTCTTATCAAAAAAAAAAAAATAGCAACCAGCTGCTCACAATGATCGGAAGAAAGTCCATTCGCATCTGTTAGTTTTATGACTTTCACCTGACAAAAATTATAACGAATTTATCTAGAAAAAATTTCCGTCAACCGTCACCACATCAAATGCATCTCTTTTGCCATTGCCACAGCAGCACCTGTGACGACATCTTGCACAAATGGTCGACTGCAGCAGTGATATTTGCAAAAGAAAAAAAAAAATTTCGAAACCGAAATCATTTTATATACGCGAACAGATTGCCAGCCATTCTCTAAAGTGTCCATCTCTTGGCAATTCTCAGGGAAATCAACTCTCGAACTGGTTACGCGCGGACAGTGGGTTTTCACGAACAGACCGCACTTGCTTTGCTAATTTTAATTATGGCCAATCCGATAGGCTCAGAAATTTTTCACTACCGCAGCCGCCGTTTTGGTGCGTCTTTTCAATGGACAACAGGTGCATAAATTAATAACTGCGAGCCCGTAAACATTATCGTAATTCGATATTGATCGGTAAAATGCAAGTTGTCATGGTACGGGGCAGTGCGGATGCGGACTCCTTCTGTGGGGAAACAACACACATTGTTGTGTGGCATGGTGTTGCCAATTTACTTAATTAGAGTCGCTGTTTTGTTTGTTTTTTTACAACTTGTTAAAATTGGGCTATGTTTGACTTGTACAGTGGAGTATGTAATTATTTTAGTGGGTAAAAGAGGAAGTTGCTGTCCGCTGCCAACATGTGACATGAGATAGACAAACTTATACTGCCTTAGCAGCAGAAAAGATTGCTTTAATTTTTATTGCATGCTTGGAGGAACTTTAGCCTTAAATCTAGCTTCTTGATTGTTACAGTTTCTGCGAGTAATATTCAGACAACCCAGGATACAGGATCGCACGTTGCAATATAAAAAAAGCATTGCAACACGAATTCATGAATTTTAAACCAAAACAATTAGAGGAGCTCCAAATTTAAAATGCAAGTGTATACAGCTGTGTTTCACGAATCTGATAAATTTATTGACTGTAAAATTATGAGCTTGCCATGATTAAAATTGTTGCATATCTGAAAAATATAAATTAACGAACCGATATAAAATTTCGAACGACTGCGTGTGTGTGAAACTATATCAATATTGTAAATAAAACCGTAAAAGGTGATGCAAAGCATGGTAACACAGTGCACCACATTCTTTGAGTGCATTCACTCCGTACTATGGTGAGAAACCAAGGGTGGGTGGGTAGGCATGGTCTTATGTAAGACTTTTCCATATAAACATGGAAACCTTAGATGTGCTCATTCATCATTCTGCTGCGGCCGATCATTCACTCACGCGAGCAATTTTACAATGACCACCGTTCGACGCAGAGGTATCAGAATTCACTTCGCATGTGAAGTATGCGCAATATGTGAGGCGGTTTTTTTTTTAACCACGATTCACAGTCGGAGTGTCACTTCTAGATTTCCCCATATGATTAAAATCAGCAAGAAAGACGCGTCATTTCAAAATGAAGCGTATATAGCATGTCCTATTCAGGGATTGAAATTTCCGTCATTTGTATCCTGTGTCGGGGTCGGCTGGTCGTGTCGAATGTGGATTTTGTTTAATTTCGACAAAATTGTGAAATTATTTGCCAAACACAATGTACTCGTCCCCATGTCGGATGGATTAAGTTTTCCGCCGGCTCCGTCACGGGACGTGATACAAATTTTTCCATTGACATCAGTCCAATTGTTTGTATAAATTTTGCCATCAGTGCACCTGAGGTATTATAATCATTTGCACACTGGCACATGGATCTCGTGTATATTCAACCCAAAGTATTTGTATATTTAGAGTAAATTAATTCGAATGCATGAACCCGGGATGCATGATGGCAAAATGTTTCAATTAATTTTATTTGCATTTCTGTTGACACCTGTGCGTTGTTCGACAAACCAAGCACCATCACTCAGGGTAGAAGAAGCTCTGGATAAATTTTGGTTTATCATGACTCCAATGTTTGTGGGACGAATTAATTTTAATGACATTTCATGTGAGCGGGATTTTGATTGGGAAAACAAGAGATTTTGGTATATCCGGTACACACCGCTTGATTTAATATTTTCGTACGTTGGTAATCTTTTAAGTTGTTTTATGAGTTAGAAGAGTAGGAACATCTCTGATTACAACGCTATAGATTGCCTGTGACGAGCCATTGCGATTTGATTAAATATTAATTAAGTTGGAATTAAGGCTAAACAGAAATTTGATCATGCACATTAGTTTAGGAAAATAATATGTGTCACCATGTGCAGCATCAGCAATATTTGGATCTAATTTAGAGTGGTTTGTCTTTTGAAACCCTGAGATGTATCTAACTGTTTTTTAAAATAGTTTACTTACTTACTTACTTAAGGTGGCGCTACTGTCCGAGGTGGACATGTGCCTTAGCCGACAAGCTTCGCCAGCCAGCTCTGTCTCTAGCTAGCCGTCTCCAGTTTCGCACGCGAAGTTGGCTGAGGTCCCCTTCCACTTGCGTGCGCCACCTGAGTCTCGGTGCTCCTCTACCGCGCCGTCCCTGCGGTGTGGATTCGAAGATTTTCCGGGCCGGGGCGTTGGTGTCCATCAGCTCTAGATGACCCAGCCATCGTAGACGTTGTGTTTTGACTCTTTTGGCTAGGTCGGTATCGCTGTACAGCCCGTACAGTTCGATGTTATATCTCCTCCTCCACTCTCCGTCTATGCAGACGGGACCGTAAATCGTCCGAAGAATTTTCCTCTTGAAGCAGCCTAAAGCGTTTTCATCCGCCTTTGATAGGGTCCATGCTTCTGCACCGTAAAGCAGGACTGGGATGATGAGGGTCTTATACATGGACCCTTTAGTAGTTCGAGAGAGGGCTTTGCTACTCAATTGCCTTCTTAGCCCAAGAAACAGCGATTGGCAAGAGTTATCCTTCGTTTGATTTCAGCGCTGGTGTCATTCTCTGATTTGATAGCGGAACCCAGGTAGACAAAGTCCCTATTCACCTCAAAGTTATAGCTGTCGATGGTGATGTTTTGTCCAAGACGTCGGTGTTGGGTGTCTTTTCTTGATGACAGCGTATACTTGGTTTTGCCCTCATTGACTGCTAAACCCATATTCGCCGCTTCCGTCCCAATACTCACGAAGGCTTCACTGACATCACGCTTTGTTCTACCGATTATGTCAATGTCGTCTGCGATTGTACACTCGATAAGATTGTACCTCTAGTGTTGGCACGAGAGTTCTGCACAATTCTCTCAAGTATGATGTTAAAGAAGTCGCATGACAGCGCGGCGCCTTGTCTAAATCCTTTTTTGACATCAAAGGGTCGGTGAGGTCTTTGCCGACCTTGACGGAACAGCGTGAATTTTCCATCGTCATCCTGCACAGACTAATGAGTTTGGCAGGGATGCCAAAACTAGACATTGCGCTATATAGCTCGTCTCTATAGATGCTGTCATACGAGGACCTGAAATCGATGAAGAGGTGGTGTGTATCGATTTGGAATTCCTGGGTTTTCTCCAAGATCTGCCGCAGTGTGAATATTTGATCGATGGTGGACTTTCCTGGTCTAAAGCCACACTGATATGTGCCTATCAGATTGTTGGCGAACGGCTTCAGGCGTTCACACAGTACAGCAGAAAAGATCTTGTATGCGATGTTTAGAAGACTTATGCCCCTGTAGTTGGCACAACTCAGAGGGTCTCCTTTCTTCAGGATCGGGCAAACAATGCTGAAGCTCCATTCGTCGGGCATGCTTTCTTCCGACCATATCTTGCAAATGAGCTGGTGCATGCTCCTAACGAGCTCATCGACAGCGGATTTAAAAAGTTCGGCAGCCAGGCCGTCTGCTCCGGCTGCTTTGTTGCACTTGAGCTTAGACACAGCTACTTTCACCTCCTCCAGGTCGGTATCGTTCGTATGCTTCGTCGGTAATGTCTTCGCGCCTTCGAACTGGTTTACTTGCAATGAAAGATATAAGCCCTCATATTTGAATTCAAAATTGTACACATTTTGGTGCATAAGTAGTAAAAATTTCGAACGCTACGAAGAAACTCATTACCCTTAAAAAGCGACAAAAAACACGAATTTAAATACAAAATTGCTGACCACGTTTCACAAAATCTTCGTTGGGCCAAACAAAGCCCAAACGAAGATGTAGTAGGACTTTGATTAATCACACAGGAGGAAAGGACGCATTTTACTGACGATAGCTCGTTTTTATTGAATTTTTATTATTTGCGCCACTTCAACAATGATGCAATTCTATAAGGGTGATCTGCTTATTACAGCAGATGTTTCGGTATTGGCCAATGGGGGCCGGTTTCTGGTGAATGGTGAACACTTCTTAATATTTTGTGGATTTATAGAACGCGACCCTGAAGATGTCGTTAAACATGGACGAAACGTTGGAAAAGAAGAAACATTTTAAATAAATCTCGGTTAATTTCTCTTAATTAATTGTTAATAAAGAGTTTAAAACAGGTTTCATGCACATTTTTGAATCGGTCTCAAAGATGACATGATTGCACTAATTTTTTGTCGGTTAAAAAAAAGTGCTGAGATATTGAATTGCTGAATAAATCGATTAACTTCCTCCTGTAAATTTTGACAATGATAAAAATTTTACTGACAATACTACAAAGAAAATAGGCACATCACGAGCGGAGGAAGGATTTTGAGGAAAGATAGAAAAGATAGAAAGATAGTAGAGAAAAGTAATTCTCCATCTAGATCGCAAATGCTGATGAGCCAGTACGGAACATGAAATCTCTGCACAGAAACATCAAAGTTAACCCCCGCAAGTGTTATGCCTTTACGGAGAAAAGCAATGATATAACTAGCAGAGTATTTCTTAAAAACATTTGGCATGCATCTTATTGTTGTCCATTCTATTTGCAAACTGGAAGAATAAGAGGCGTTTAATATTCGGCCGACCCTAACCTGTATAACAGACGCCGACCAGAAAGCCGCTAATTTTGAGACAGACGCTCCTGGATTTTTTTATTTGTTGCTGATTTTGGTTCGTCCCGGATATTTTACATACCGGTACCCACAGTATCTGGTGAGCATTGCCCTATCCGCTACCTGGGGAGGCGTCCAATTGAGGACCAGCAACCCTAGAAGGGCAAGTTAGTTACATTTTAAGTCAGTTTTATTTTTTATACCCCATCCCATAGGATAGGAGGCATATTAAGTTTGTCACATAGTTTGTAACACGTTAAAATAATAATGGTAGACCCCCAAGACCTTAAGGGCATATGATCGAGACCGAATTCTGAATCGAATGAGCCATGTCCGTCCGTCCGTCTGTATGTTACATGTTTTTAGGCCTTAAATTTTGAGCTAGGGTGCTGAAACTTTGTACGTAAGGTGCACGTCATGCGAAGCAGTACAAGTGTAAAAATTTTTGAAATCCGCCCAAGGACACGCCCACAATCGGTCTAAATGTGCAACTACCTCCAGAGTTATCAAAACTGTAAGACGTTTTAAAAGGCTGAAATTTGGCATTTAGCATCCCTTAGTGCTAAAGACACAAAAAAAGACAAATTTAATTGGTAAACCTCTTCCAGTGGGCGTGGCATCTATCTTAAGGGTAAATTTTCAAATGCGATTTACTCAATATTTTTGCTCGAAATTGAAAAAAATTTGCTTAATATTTTATGTAGAAAACGCTTAGTTCCACAATTTGTTCATACAAGACTTTGGGCCCCGCCCACATTTGGAGGCAGAATTAAAGAAAAACCTAAAATTTTCCAGAAAAAATTAATTTCGACTGGCCTTGAGCCTAATTTAGGAAAGCATGAAACAAAAAAAGTAGCAGGTTAGGTAAACTAGACTTCAGTCCAGATTTGCTTCATATAAAGAATCCCCCCCTTTTAAGGGTTGATTTTTCAAAAATATTGAATTTGAACCAAAAAATTGCATTTTTTCGTACATTTAACTGCAACTTGGAAATATCTTATAATTAATAGTTTGTAATTAGGGGCGGTTGGACCACGCCAATTTTCGAAGTTTGCATTACCTACAAAATGTCAAAAAATAACTATGCCATCAGCCTTTTACAGTGTGGGATAGGATGGGGTATTCAAGTGTCCGTTTTACGGACTGTAACTTCTGCGTACACACTGTAGCACTTACTCACTGGTTTAACGCTTTTTCAGGCTAACAAAGGCAAGTCTCAATTTTGCCATCTGTGAAGTCTGGTACAGAGCCTCAATTACACGAGTAGGAGAGATGAAAAGAACTAAGATAAGGCGTATTGATCTATGGGCACAAGTTTACCATAGGTCCAAGTGAAATCTGTTGGATTTTTGGACACATCTGCGTCACATCTGCACGTGCACCTACATTCAAATCGCATCCACACCGCAACTGCATCAGATCCGCACACATGTCGGCATAACATGAGCACTTATATCTATATCTACACCTTTATTCACAGCCTCATCCGCAACCGAAACTGCATCAAATCCGCACCCACACTATGGTTGCCAGACGGCCGGGACTCGCCGGGATTGTCCAGATAATTTTAGCGATGTCCAGAGTCCCGTTAAAAAATAATTTGTCCAGTCCAAAGATCAAACTCTCGGCAAAACTTTTTTTTTCAAAATCGATCAATTCAATGAAAAATGTGTATGTATCGAATTGAGTTTTTCGCCTTCCATTTTCAAGAATATTCCAGGGGAATGGCAACTGGCAATGCTTCTTCTAATACAAAATCAAATGTTATACACATATTTCGAAAATAAGGTTTATGTGCAAGCAGTAGGAAGTATGTGGACGGCATTTTACCCCCTGAAATCTCTCTGTCGGGATTTTCGAAAACTTCCTTTTTGTGGCGCTACAGCGAGCGAAGCTTTCCGGCTTCAAAAATTATTTCTTAAACATTGTATAGGGTTCAGTGTTATGCAATTCGTCGCTGGCGGGCTGAATTCATACATATACGCACTCTTGCACTTTGAAACGTCCAGTCGGGTCCCGGAATTTCGGCTGAACGTCCAGATCTTATTCCGAGCTGGCAACCCTAACCCACACCCACATAACATCCGCAATTGAATACACCCACATTCGATCAAAACTCGAAATCACTATCTCGAAAGCTATAAAATAATTCAGCCCCGCTATATTTTTCTTTTGAACCCCAAAAAATGATATGAGTTTTTTTTAAATGGTGTAAAGTACCGTTACTAGTTGGGGAGACAGGTTTTTTTAAGCTCTTTTGGATTTAAAATCCATAAAACGAGTTTTCGGAATCTTTTTTCGAATACCGTTATATTTTTTTTGATTCTCAAGTAGTACTTTGCGGTAGAAATAGCTATTTTTCCCCAATACTCTCGGCGGGCTTTTTAGTTGGCGGTAGTAAATGCGGATTTTTTTTTAATTTGTTTTAAGCCGTTTCACAAACTTTTAAGTTAGAAACGAAACTTTTCAAGGTCTTAAAAATTTTAACATTTTGTTTACACGTTTGTATAATACAAACCAAATTTCATATCGGTATTACCGTTAAAATACCAGAATTTTTGGAGAAATAATTTTTGAAATGTTTTAAAAGTTTTCGAATCTCAAAAATCTGCTAAATATTTACTGTTTCTATAGTTTTTCCGAAAATTACAAATAACTCTTGGTATGTGTGATTATTTTCAGATCATTTGGCCCTAGTGCATTTTTTTTTTTTTTTCAAAATACGTCAAAACTGCATTTTTAGAACTGTTTAACCGGAAATTGATTTAAGCCTTTGATTAAGTTGTGCTGTTTTATACATTGGCCAATTATTAGCTTTTTGAATAAAGTGAATAAAAAAAAATTATGGGTTTTAACGAGTAAAACGGGCAAAAACTTTACAATATGTGGTTCGAAAATTCAATTTCATTATGACAGATCAATATTTTTAGTACATGTTTCAATTTTCTTCTTTGCTGTAAAGCTTTTCTTTTTTATCAGAATTCAAACTGTAATTAGATCGTTAGGTGTGTATAAAAAAAATTCCCTTTATAAGAAAAATGTACTTTATAAGTGTACTAAATTTCATATTTTTACGTTTCACAGTTCAAAAGTTACAGGTGCGGACGGACGGGCAATGTATTGAATACCATCAGAGGTCCTTTTTCCATTTTTGGACAGACCGCTAACATAGCAAAAATGCATGAAAAACCGTGAAAATACATGAAGAAAAGTAGCTTATGCTAGTGTAGCTGGTTGATATATTTAAAAAAATTCCAAATAGTTCTGTTATGGATTCGAAATTTAAAAAATGTTTAAAAATGCAAAAAAAAACATAGGCTTATCCTTTCCCTCTCCGAAACGTTAATGGGTAAAAATTTAAATAAATAACTATCATAGTCATTCTTTTGAGACTTAAACCTTAAGGAAAGGTTCAGATATGGACATAACGATGGCTGATCGACGGGTATATCCTCCTTTCAACACAGCCAAAAATTTAATAGATCAAGACACGATCAAACTAGTGAACGATGGCAACAGTCTAAGGATTGTATCTTAGCTCACTGCTTATGGTCAGTACTTGACCAAAAAAGGACACGACCCTTCTATCTCTCAGTAGAAACTTCATAAGAACACTCGTAGGCGTAGTCACAGGTCACTGCACCATTGTCAGTGTCATGGCTACACGAATGGGAATCTTTGCAAACGACTTTTGTGGAAGCTGTAGAGATGAAGGCGAAATAGAGTCTATAGAACACTATCTCTGCCATTGTCCAGCTCCCCCAGAACGACGACTAACTTTCTAAGGAGTCAGGTTCTTTGACGGCCTGGATATCACTAGCAGGAATATCCAGGCAGGAATATCACTAATAGACCTTAAGAGATTTATTAAGAGAACAGGTTGGTTCAGTTAATTAGACATATGTCCAACCCAGTTTGTCTATCCTACAAGGGTAATCACAATGGGTCAATTTTGGCCTCCGAGTGAACTTGCGCCTAATACCAACAACCCTTCCAACCTAACCTTACCTAACCTAGGATATTTAGTTTTCAGTACTTTTTTAGAAAAATAAAAAGCTGACGTTCCTAGGTAGGTAGGTAAGTGGCTTTTAGGTGTGCACTGAGGCCAAAATAGGCCCATTGTATTGCCACGTGGAAGGCATAGATATCGCGGGCGGATGTCCTGTTACACTTTTGTTAGGACAGGGCTTCCCTTATCGCCATTATTAAAAGCTGACGTAAAAATATTATTTAGGAAAATGGAATAAAATAGGAAAGTGGAACATCTAGCTGTTTGTAATTTGTCGTTCTTTTCACAACTTAACGTAGTGTAGGTACCTACTTATACCACACACGCACGGTAATTGGTCTTACACTTTGTTTCAAAAAAAATTTGCACGACATAGGTACAGTGCGGACCAAAATACAATAATTTCTACAATGAGACACCGGGTTTTATACATGAGATCTTTTTTTATATTTAAAGATAAATAAATTTATAGCTGAGTACCTACGATATCCAATTTAAAAACTTGAATATCGTGGGTGGTCAGCACAGATAATACATACATATCTGCATGCTGACATAGGTTCATATCGCTTAACAGTTAACAAGCTTCATAAAGTTCCAATGTAGTAGTTTCAAAGTAACTACTTCTAATATACGGCGGCGATCCCTTTTC